>OX335683.1:4085000-6485000 GCA_946894065.1 Acleris literana
AACACAAATATCTGCCCTTAGCGGGATTTGACCCCAGGATTGCTGGATTCGTTGACAGGGTTACCACCAACTAGGCCAACTCGTCGTCTAACTAAGAAGTTATGAAGTCTTAAGATTTTAGTCTTGAGATTGTAGCCCTGACAATTCAAATGTGCATGCATCTCAGATCCCACTAACCATCAGATGGCCTGCATGCTCGTGTGATTTCCCCTTACCATAAAAGAGCAATATACGCACGTATAATACAGTTGTTAAAGTATTTAAAACATTAATCTTGAAACTTATGGAAGTTACTTTATATAATCTGTACAGGGAAAATCTAGATAAACCTTTCTATCCAGTTTGTTTCGTCCTAGAGGCTGAATTACTGGATGCGCCAAGAAGATTATTTTAATTAAAGAAGCTTAGGGAACTTAAAAACTAAATGTAATTTGCAATTTGTTTCTGAAACTTTTAATCCCTTTCGTGTTGCTTGAAGATATTAAAGAAATGAGCTTTAGACTATGATTAATTTTATAAACTACCTATTTGTTTTTTTTATATCTTTACGTACTAGCCAGAATGGCTTATGGTAAAAACGTTTGCATATTACATTATGATTATGTAGTTTTATGCATAATATTATATGCATGCAAATGACAATAATAAATTCGGTAGATAACCTTAGTTTATTTACAATTTAAGTTATAAAAACCTCTTTTTAACTTAACTCATATTTTAGGTTAACCAAATAATTATGGAGCAACAATCATTATCCTTGTGGAAACAGAATCAAAAATTATCTTTAAAAAACAAAGTACTCATTATACATTTAAGCCGGATTGTGCATAATTTTGCAACGTTAATGCCTCTTATTAATATGTAAATTAAATTAAAATATAAAGCAAAACAATTTAGTAACGAATAATATTTGATTGCGTTACAAATATAGAAACTACAATTAGTTCACCCATTTCGATGAAATACGGCATAATTAATAATCTGTTTATCCCGAAGTTCCTATTTCGCGTCAAGCTTGATTTACAAGCTACGGTACGTGGTTTTGCTTGGTTTATAATAGATGTTTGATTGCCACCGCAGTCACCAGATATAAACCATTTTGAACATACCCAACGTAACAAACGACATTATGTGGCGGCCCCATATTTGGGCCATGGGCCCACACTAAAACAAAAAAAAGGTACAACAGGAGATCTTTATTATAGATTAATAGAAATGGCCCCTCGTCCTAAATTGATTTTAAGGTTTCTACGAAAGTAATTGTTAAAGATTTCTAACACTATTATAATTATCTAATCTTGTTTTAAGCTCACATAAATAGCATTTCGTTTGCTTTTTTCCGTAGTAGTCCATGTGGTTTCCGGCTTAGAATAGTGCCACTCCATGTCTTCCCGTGGAAGTCGTAAGACTCGGCTAACGGAATAAAGTATTGTTGTATTGTTAGGCGATGGGCTTGCAACCTGTCACTAATATACACTGGTAAACATCTTAGCCTAATTTGTACAAATGTGGTTACAGAATCAACAACAAGTTTTTTGAATTATTGGTAACGCTGTAGCTCTGCTTACCCCACTCTCGGAATGAAGGCGCGAGTGTATGTATTATGAAACAGCGATTAGTTTGGTGGTTGGAATAGCTGTCAATTCATATGCACTTTGACGTAAGTATATGGTAAAACTGTCACCTCTAATCCCTTTCTAATCGCGGCTAGATAATATGTATGCATTATTTTTCCAGCCAGCTAGTTTTACCGAATTTCAGAGACATCATATTGAACATGACATTAAGGGATAAGTTTGTCTTTGTTTTCTTTTGTTAAGTATTTTTTCTTCGATAACGAGTATACTTACATACATACATACATAAAACAAGCAACTGTTTTACTGCAATGTGTGGTTGGTATCCTGGTCCTGGTATTGCTCTAAGATACGAAGTAAGTGTAAAACAGAAATAATACGCACTCACATGCTTTGTGGAACCAGAGTTGCACAAGATACCCCTTATTTGCTTTTAAATAAGGTCGATCAAATTTGCACGAGCACTCAAGTCGATGCAAAAGAAGGGTTTTAACTGCGCATAGCAATAGAAGAAGAATTTTCAATTTAATGTGGATACTAATATAGTATAGAATGCGCCGACTACTACTTTGCCGTTAATCACCTTTTTTGGTATTTCGACTCCAGCCATACTTTGTAGATCGCTCTGCAGATCGTTCACGCCTCTACAATTATGTTTTTTATTCCTTAACGTAAACTAACCTCAATCGTTTTTTTAAATGAGCTCCGGTGACGTTAATTAATACAAAAACAATCCAAATCAGAATCAACCGGTGATTTTCATTTAAAACTTTCCCCGAAAACGTTATGTGTAATTGTGTTTCCATTTCGCCTGATTGAACCTGTTGCAATAATGCAATATACACAATTAAAACCTCTGAAAATGCAATCAATTTAATTAAAACGGTGTTAAAAATTAAGTAAGAGAACATAATTAAAAAAATAATTTCGGTTCCGCTGCTCCATGTAACATGTTGTTGAGGATAATTTAACAAAATTTACATCAGTAAGTTTGTGGCAGAGCTGAACATCCTGTACATTAATTTGACTTTGAACAGTGCCTCTATTCTATGGGCTTAAACCATATTGCCCTTGACGTGTTATCATATTGTTTTTAAATCGGCCGCCATTACTGTCAAGTACCTAAATAAGAGCTATCAAAACGTTGACGATACGATATGGTCTCAGATCCGAATAGGAGACGATTTGCACCTGGCTGTTTATTCGATGAAAAGTATTTTATATCAAATTGAATACGCTAAATAATATGTCGCGAATAGGTAGGCTGAAAAATTTCAGTCCAGTACTTATTATCATGAAAAAAATAATTAAAAATGAACGTTTTTTTTCAATGCTATTGCTTGCTAAATAGACCAATTACATACTAATCGAAAGCATGAAGCCTATACAATATGCAAACGTTAGGTTTTGTGCAAATTATTAGTACCGACTCACCTATTTATACCCAATAGTTTGACGGGAAAAAAATAGTCAACCTAACGTTTGCATATTCTATAGGCTTCATACTTGCGATTGATATGTAATTTGTCTATTAAACAAGCTATTGCATTTTTTTAAACAAAGATAATTTTATTTTTTTTATTTAATTATATACTGGACTGAATTTTTTTAACCTACTTATTCGCCATTTATTACTTAGCATATTAAATTTGGTATAAAATACTTTTTATCGAATAAACAGCCCGGTGCAAATCGTCTCCTATTCGGATCTCCTACTAATATGATCAAAGTCAAATTCATGTACAGGTTGTTCTTTAGTTCGTAGACGGAATTCTACAGCGCTCTCGTTATACTAAAGAAGGAGGCTAAGGAAGGCCACTTTTTTATTGCAGTTCTGTGGTAATACGACAGAGCGGCGCACGCTCCGCACGCATGCGTGATTTGCTTGGTATAAAAATGTATGTAGAATATTATATAATTATATAGGTACTTGCACGGAATGACGTCAGTGATACACACCTATACTCCGTTTGTTTAGGTACTTAATTAAAAAAAAAAACAATCACGTGATATAGTACGTCAGCCAATAGAAGCAGAACACTGATATGTCAAAGTTCGATAAAACAGCTTTGATTGGCTGTTTAACAATGCCGCGTGGTGTGGATTGTTTACATTTTTTAAAAACCTCAACAAACGGAGTATTATAACAATTTAAACCACATCCACACCACGTGTATAGCGTGTGCTGCAGTGGAAATCAGTAACGATGTTGGTATATGTTTTCATTTTTCATTTTTAGTAGGTCTTTGACCCACTGCCAAGCAGCAGTGTCCGCATTGTTGTGTTCCGGTGTGGGGATAAGATGACCGGTGAAATTACTAGCACAGAGGTATTCCATCTAAAGCACTATTTGCACCAAACGGCTCGCAACGGATCGGATCGGAAAGAATTTTATGATATTTAAACGATACTGAATCACATATGTAAAAACATTTAAGTCTGCATTACCAAGCTGCGCACAACAGCTTGACCGCGGGCGTCTTCCGCGACATGTGAACGTCACCGAAAGTATGCTGCGACACGCGTACGGCTCCGTTCGCTTGCGATCAGTCCCTTTCGCTTGTCGTCGTGTGCGATCGGAACCTTTCGGGCGTGACCGAGCGAGCCCACTTCTCGAAAGTGAACTCAAACACGTGGTAGAAACGAAACTATTTGACTGGGTGTGGATACGTTCGCAAGCAACCGTACGGTCCCGATCGTGTGCGTCGACATTCCTTTCGACCGCGAACGGCTGTTACCGCCCGATCGTATGCGTCGACATGCTGCCGGACGCGAATCGCTGTCGACGCATCCGTACGTAACCTTTCCGATCCGATGCGATACGAGCCGCTTGGTGGAAATCATTCCTGGCAATGCATTTGAAGTCTTAGGATTGCAGTCTTGAGATTGTACCTAGTCTTGAGAATTGAAATGTCTATGGATCTCAGATCCCACTTACAATAAGGTGACCTGAATGCTCGTGTGCCTCACCCAGATACTATAAACATAATAAAATAACTGAAAACATGAAATTTCTGATCTAGTTTTGGCCAACGTGTAAAAAAACATAGTGGCCTTTAGACAAGGTGCATTTATTATTATCGTTATCGAAAGTGTATACGTTTAACGTAAGCTGCCGAACGATTGCATCGAGTTCTTACGAGTATGTCAATTCCATACATTTTGTTAGTTTTCGATAATCGATTACGTTCGCTTTAAGCATCGTGTCTAGTGCCAAGGATTGACGTAGGCTGCCAAACGATGCGGTTTCGAAAATCGTTAACGGCAGCGTTAAGTTTCTTATCTAGGGCTGTAGCCAATTTAATGTACCTATCTCTTTCCTTCATCGATAATTCTCGTAACTAAAAGCTAGTCAATGCTTCATCATCAATCAAGGTCCGAATTTTCTCATCATAATGTATTTAATAGGCCGACTGCACACTACGTCAACAGGAGGGGACGCAAATGACAAATGACAGCGATCGTTTATCTTCTTAACTGTCAAACCAACCAATCACCACTCCAAAAAGCGTTAAAATATAACACTGCGTCAAAAACAATCCTTAACACTCTTAGAATAAAGTTTTTGCGGGAGCATTACTCAATTTGCCGTCACCTAAAGGCCAATTTCAAGTGAACTGTAAAAGTTATTAAACATTAAGTTTAGCGTAGTAAAGGCAGAGGTCGAGGTGAAATGGTCAGTAACTTAAGCAGGTTGCCCGGTTGCTATGACAACCGATCCGGCGGTCATCCAATCGCTAATCGCGTGATCAATCATTTGAAATTGGAACGAGGCATTTTAAATGTAGCTGACAAGTTGTGATTATTACTTTTTAAATAAAGAATCAAATGCGTTTTGTTAAGAGGCTGTATACCAAATTTTGCCGATTTCGCTGATTTTACAGACGTGATTTTACAGTTGAAATACTATATTTCTACAAGTTTTAATGCACAACACGAAAGATAATTTCTAATTTTAACGAATGTATGAGCTTTTTTTTGTTTTTTTTTTTTAATTTTGATTAATCGTCCTGACACCGGCGACTGTTATGTGAATTTTGCTGGAAGAGGTTTAGAATGTCACATATTCATGAATCGTTTTGACGTCTTAACGGTATGAAAAATTTGCAGTGTATTGCTGTGAAAGTCGTCTAAAAAATGAATGAATTACTTTTTCCCACTTTCATATAAATTTTTCGAGTAAAAAAAATAATAAACTTGGTAATTTTTTATAGAAAACGGGCAAAAATCATTTTTGATTTCGGCTCCTCTCGTTCATAAAATTAAAACAAAAGAAATAAACTTTAGTTCAAAGTCAATCCATTATCTAAAAAAATATCCAAAAATTTCAAAAGAATTGGCAATAAATAATGTTTTAAAACAACCCATATCTCGCATTATAATAATCCACAAAAATAAAAAAGTGGCTCATTTATTCGTAGCTCATTTATTCGATCATAACTAAAATGACATTTAATGTTGAGCATTAAAACTTATAGAAAACTGTAATTTAACTGTAAAATCACAAAAGTAGGCAAAACCGGCGAAATTTCGTATACGGCCTCTTAATTACGTTTAAAGTTAAGAGCATTAAGCTAACCAAACAATCTTTACTTATAGCCAGAGCTGTTTCCAGCGGATTTTTTCTTCTGAATTAACAAAGCTGCTGTAGACATTTTTGCTGGAACGTCTAGAAATAGTATTTTTATCTTTCACACCCGCGATCACAGGAAAAGCAATCAACTGAAGTGGCAGAGAACGTTCATAAGACATTAAACCACGAGCAACTTGCATTTAAGGTGTTTTTTAGCGTCTATCATAAAGGCATTAACAGACGGTCTCTTCTCATTGCGAATGGGTGTTAAAAGGAAATTCTCAAATATGTTTCGCGCCAGGGTACGTATTTTACGCCATAAACTTTACGAAATAGCGTCTTTTGGGACTGCTACATGGTTGCTGGAATAAAGCTACGTGATTATTATAGATACGGTATTAGAAATAAGATTTTTGAACTATCTACGTTAAATAGTACAGAGTTAGGTATTTAGGTATAAGATTTAGGTAATGAAGTCTTAGAAATAATAATAGACGACGCAAAAAAAATGTGCTTAGGTACGTTTAGATTCGATGCTTTTTACCAAAGTTAAGAGATTAATAGATAAAATCGATAAAACCAACCATCCGGAGTCTGAGCTTTTTAGGGTTAAGTACCTAAATGGGAAAAAAGAAACCCCTAAAAGATCTCACTTTCTGTCTGTCTGTCTGTTACATATAAAGGTTTATAGCAACCCTAAGGAACCAGATGACATGTAGCGAAAGAAGTTCGTTTTTTCAGCTGATGTCGTTTCGTCCTCCTCCTTTCCCCCAAAAATAGTGTGAACTTTACTACCAAGCAGCAAGGTTGTTATTTGTGTACCATTGTTATAACGAAAATCCTTTTTTTACAGCATGTATAACGTAAAGTAGCGCACAGGCCACCTAATGGTAAATGGTATCTGTGACCCATAGACATTTGCATTCTCAAAGCACAATCTATAGATTGCAATCCTAAGACCGCAAATCGTTACTACTTTAGAGAAAACTCGTATCTGATATTTCGAGATGTATGAATTTGAACTTAATTTTCTTCACATTTAAGTTTAAAATCGTACGTCACGGAATGTGAGATACTAGGTTTTTTCAAAGCAATGACGAAATGACACTGTTGCCAACCCTGAGGTTTAGATGGAATGCCTCTATGCTAGTAATTTCATCGGGTTATCCGGGTTATCCCCATACCGGAACACAACAATTTCAAAACTAAATTTAAATCAGAGATGATGTTACATGACATTTTAAATTAAATACCTATTATACTTTTTTTTAAATATCAATAAACATAATTTAAGATTGTAAGTCGGAATACTACTAGGGTTTGTGTAAAGCTTCAATTTACTGCTGATTTTTTATCATGCAAATATCTATTGAAGAATACAAAAGCCTAAAGCGTAAAAGAATATCAATCGTAAGAATTTAAATACGAGAAAAGTCTACCAAAAAAGGCATCCATCTATCGTTAGCGTTAGCAAGGGTGTTAGAAAAACAAAAGGCTTTTGATAACACTACATTACTATTTCAAAATGCAGTATAGATTTTTATCGAAAGTCTTACGGTTTTTACGAATGTTTTATTTTATTATAATATTGTAACGTTGATTTAAAATATTATTTTTGTGTAAAATTGTATTTTTAACGGAGAAACTAAATCGTTGTTTGTAAATAATATGACATCATTTTCTTATTAAAGTTTTTTTTAAATATTTTTTTAGTATTCCTTAATGTATTTTTTTTATATTTGGACATGCTTAAAATTTACGCTGTTACATTTTAACAAGCTATCAATAATCTTCATATTATTCATAATATATAGGGTGTAACAAAATCATGTCCAGAAAATTCAAATTTCTACCGGGTTACTACCGGGTCTTATTATTTGGGATCAAAAATGTATTTTTGATTATTTTTCACAAAGCATTGATAGCAATACCATACCATGTTTATAAAGCCATTTAAAGATTTGACAGCGGTGTTAACGAAGAGTTTTTATTAAAAATCTCATGTTGCAGTAGCTAGCAGGCAGAAAATATATCTAATTAGCCTATGACCAAACACTGATTAAGTGTATGCCTCTTTTATATTAAGCCGCTCGCTCTTGCGGCGATCGGTCTGGTTTCAAATCGTTTTGGAATCGATCGATGTCTTAAGTTATGTATTTTACAATCTACTAATCACCTTGTAATGCTGAACGGAAGCCTCCCCAAGGGAGCACTAACCGTTCTGGTCTTGGGCAGTCCGTGTCTGTTCACTGCTTACTACCTTTTAACCTAACTGGGTGGAATAAAACAATAAAAATTAGTTTAATAGTATATTATTGTGTATTTTTGTAATCGAATTGTTCACTCTTACTCTTAAACTATTGGATAGATTTTAATAAACAGGGTGTCCCAAGATTCGTCAAACAGGTGTGAGCCTCATAGGATATTAGAAATGTGTAAGATTGCGTTGTTCTAGTTGCCAGTTGGTTTTAGTTTTATTAACTTTTTATTTATTACAGCCACTTGCAGAAACGTTTATTAGCAAGTTAAAGCACAACTTGTAGTGATGGAGGGCTTCCTTATAATATGTTACTGGTAATACCTCAAAATGCATACCATATCCGAACTCTCCTACATCCACCTCCAGTCTTCGATGTCTGTCTGTAGCTCGGAGACCATTATTCCGGTATTAAATGGCCCATCACCCCGACTCAGCGACACCATTAAACAAAATTTTATTTCCACAATAATAAAAGTTTTACAAGCCTTTTCGTGGATTACTTGTACAGGGTGATGTAATTGTAATTTACGAGTGATATGGGATTTGGATTTGTGATACGTGTGACTTAATAAAATTGTACGATTACGAGCCTATTTTTAGGGTTCCGTAACCGAAGTCAAACGGGACCTTATTAGTAAGCCTATGCTATCCGCCTGTCTGTCCGTCGTTCTGTACTGATTTTAAAGCTATATCTTTTGCACTATAAGATTTTTTTTCAGAAAACTTTGAAAAAAATTAATTTGGTTTGGCAAAGACGTCACATTCAAATAAAAATATAATAATCCTACAGTGCAGCGGTTCGGAAACCTCAGTACGCGAGTCCGACTCGAACTTGACCGTTTTTTATAAGTCTTGCAGTGTAAACGTAAAGCAGGCTAACGTTCACATATGTTTAGAACATTTAAAGATCTTAGCCTAATTGTGCAAAATGTGGTTACAGAATTATCAACAAATTTTTAGAGTTGTTGGTAATTCTGTAGCTTGGCCTATCCTACTCTGGGGATGAAGGTATGAAGGTATGTAGAACATGATTTTAGTATGGTTTGGTCAAAATTATTTTAACATAAACACTAACTAGCAGTTATTTTTGTCGATTGAGTATCAGTTAAAGGCCTCAAGAAAAATTACTTTTGCATTTTGACTTATACAAGTAAATTCCCACATTTCTGAAATCATACATTTTTTTCGCGGATGTTACTTAACCATGATTTTATTCTTATAATTACTAATTTATACATAGTAAAAAACCGTTTTCTTTTTTTAATAGTTCCTTGTAGTCATAAAATGCCTTCTTTACAACAACTTAAGCTAATAAAAATAATATTTGGTACAAAATTAATATTTTTACCGTTTTTAAATACAATCTAAATAATACGATTATTAAGATATAGACCTTAAATAATTTTAAATGACTTTTTGGGTCAAATACTCCTCTATTATACATAGATGCATTGTTGTGACAACTTTACGACTACACACAAAGTGCATTCAAGTGATTTTAGCCATAAACCGCGCAAGGCATTAGCGCATACTTACTCACGTAAGGGTGATTAGGGACCGTTAAGACGGCCATGTTTTAGTAAGTATGTAAGAAGATGTTGGCGTATTTCAATGTTTTCTTCGCTGTGAGAAAATGTTTTTTAATGACAGTATCATACTTTTAAAAAGCTTTATATTTTGAAATTTTACCTAGATTAATATTTAAAAAAATGAACTGTGACAAGATTTAAAAATGAAAAAAATTACTGTACTACATTAAATGTTGTGTGAAGTATCCAATAAAGATTCCAACTTTGTACTGTCTAACAGTTTTTTTTTTCAGAATAACCGTGGTAATATTTTTTACACCCACACGCAAAATAGGCGCTAGACTTCGAGTTGCGGAAACCAGCCCGCTTATAAAATACAAATACAAAAAAAAAACAAAATATTTATTACATATAAACATAAAATGCAACTTTCAACGTTTAAATTTTGATCGTGGCTCAGACGACAATTTTCACGAACTCGTGTACACTAGAGTCGATCGAAATGTAAATTTCCATCCAACTAAAGCACACGTGGAGTGAACCGTGGTGACCACCCTGTATTATTGAAGGCCGGACGGTCCCGAGAGTCTGGTTTACCCAAAACGCAATGCGGCATAGGGGTGTGTTCACATGGAAAGAGTTTTTTTTTGCTTGTGGATTATTTCTTGCTGCAGGTTTTTAATTAAAGCTGTGGGTCTTTGATAAATTTAAATGTATTTTTCATACCGAGAAATTTTGCAAAGATAGAAGCTTTACGTAAATAAATTTTGTCTCGTTTCACAGTGAGATCTACAGGTTGATTATTTTAAACAACTCTGTTCTTAATAGGAAAGCTTGCATGGTTTACGTTACATCTGTTTTAATATTATATAATGTAACTGTGTTAAATAATAAAAATGAGTTGACGAATAATTATTATTAATCAGTGAGCCTACAGTTGTTTTATGAACATTATTATGATTTTAGTACTGCGGCCTATTACGGTCGCGTTTATAGATGTGGCTAAACGCGGACAAAACATCTGTCACGTTCTGACCAGTATGTAAGTGCAAGAGTGACGGATGCTTTATCTACCGCGATAAAGTCCCTGATATTTTTAATTTAATCGCAGGTTTCGTTGACCAACCAGCTCGGCTACTGCGGTGGGTTTAATTATGCTTACGAACGCGCGGGACAACTTTAGTTTGCCGGTTAATACTACGTTGACGAATCAAAAAGCAAGTTTAATCAGAGAATAATACTCCAGTGGCCATAGACAAGATGCATAACGCTAACGCAAACTATTTTTGAAAACTATTATAAGTGTATGGAAATTACATAAGCGCTCGACGCGACCCTCCGTCAACTTATGTCAATTCGGTATGTTTCCTATAGCGATTATGCTCATCTTCTTGATTCGAATACATCTTCTCTAGCTAGGACCACTTCTGACGCAGACAATTTCACGCTTAAACATGCTTAAGTCCAATACAGACTAATAGTCCGACGGCCAATAGGAGCCTATTAGTCCATCGTTTTAGATCACAGACTAACTAACAGTTTCTCTTTAGGTTTCATACATTTCTTCACATGTTTTCGACCCTTAAAATAGCATTAGTCTCCACCGTAACTTGATGACACTTTGATACGAGAACTATCAAACGCTTAGACGAATTCACGAAATATGTAACCTATATCAGTTCGACAATTGCGATAGCTTTTTGGGATTCCCAACCCGTGTAATATATCTTCTTTTGTCTGACAGATTTCGATTAAAGTCCGCGCGTACAAAGTGTTTGAAGCGATTGATTTCTTTATTTAAAAATATGTTAGAGTTTCTACATACGTGAATTAGACCAGTTACGTTAGTCTTTTTAGGGACTCTTTTTTTACTTGATGGTTGAATTATGAACCAGCTAGTTTAAGTTGTCCCTTCAGAAAGCACAAACAACAGTCAAGGGCGTGCATTCTCAATTAGGTATATTTACCGTTAAGTTAGCTCGCTTGCTCGATCGACCGATCGGTAAAGCGAGGTCACTTAAGAGGCCACCTATTCTAAAGTCTGGAGTATTCCGAGATCTGGATCTCAATAACTATAACGCCTTTGTATCTGTTTTTTGGATATATTAAACTTGACCATATTTGCTTGAGACTGTTAAATGTGAAAACAAGATTAAAAATAAAATCTTCGATACTTTTATTTTTCAAATAGGACACCTATTTTGCATGTTTTTGGTTGAATCTTTCTAAACTCTATCATCTTTAACGATGATTTTCGATTCAATAGTTGAGGATATTTAACTTCTTAATCCTGGTAAACCATTTTTTCAATAAATGTTGTGGTTTTAGTCTAAACAGCAATTAATTGAATTTGACGCTGCCGTCAAGGCGCGCGCGAACTATCTCCATCTCACATGCTTCGCGCGGAAGCACATAAAGCCATCCCTTTTTATTCTTGTGGGGGCGTGGCAGCATAGTTGGCCTCTTAACGGTAAATCTATGTGTATATAATATGATTTAATAATGGAGAGGAAATAGAACAAGATGACCCATTAGAGTGCATGGAGCAAATTAAACAACCTTTATATACATTGCTTTGACAGAGTTAAATCGAATTATTCGGTTCGCTACCTTCCATTTAAAATGGAAGTATGAAAATATAACAACATGAGAAAACACTTTCTTAATTAAGGCTATGGATGATATCTCAAAGCTTTTAGTAATAAATAGAAGACTTCTGTCAATAAATTTAATAGATTTATTCACAGGTTATGAACGGCAGGTTAATAAACAATGAAGCATCGGTCAAGGGCGTAAGGTGTAAAATACCTGAGAGGATTATAAATTAGAGCTTAAAAGACTTCGAGTAATATCTTTCAAAATATTTTATAGTCTTAGCAATTTGTGAAGATTTATAAGATTTCTCTTAGCTTTTATATAATCCGTTTTTTTTTTAAGCCCCAGATCACACACACTGCTCTCCTACGGAGAAAAACCGCATGTGTAATTAATTCATAGAAGCATATTAAACTCTCAAGGGTTATACTAAGATTGGATGTGCAATACAATTCATATAGTAGATGCGCCTTTTCTCCGTAGGAGGGCAGCACAATATTTGGGTAATCCATCATTATATCGAATTTCACTTTATTGACTGTATGTTTCCTAGAATTTTATTTCATCGAACGCTGTTTGCCGCTGAAACCATTATTTTTTCAGGATATTCATTTCGTGGGTTAGGTTACGTTTGTTAAATTGAAAAAAATAACTCATGCAGCGAGAAATGACGTTCGATGAAATAAAAATTCTGCGTAATGACACGTTTGTAGAAAAGTGTTTCTTTAAAACAATAGGTACCCCAACTTTCACGCGGCGATGCTTGAAGTTGTTTAAAGTCTTGAATAATTATTTTTCTTTTCATTACTTTTCCATAGAAAAACAAATGGATAGTTAAGTATCCGCCAGCTGTAATTTCGTACATAATCATAAACACTCAACTGCTCAAATACATAAGCGCCACATATCAAAAACAAAGTATGCTTTATTTAAAACTTAAAGTAAATAGCATTGCGAATTTAAATGCAACACTAACACATTTTGATTTGTGTCACTTTTGTATTTAAACAACAATATCATGGGCGTAGTTTTATAGATACCAATAAATCTGACGATCTTGTCACCATAAATCTATAAGAACTGTTAATATGTAACTATTAGTCAGACGTCTGAGGATTGAAAATTGAAACACGATTTAAATTTGCGAATAAAATGCTTAAATCAATGTCACAAAAAGGTTTTATATTGAAATTACCTGTCTTCTACAGTGATAGTTTAAACCTATTAAATTCTAGTCGAAAATTAAATTCTGTAAATTATTACTTTGATGACCTTTTCTCACTTTTCTAAAATATATTAGACGCCAAAGAAAAAAAAAACCTTTTAGTCGTGGAGTGCTTGGTTCAGTATATTCATATTTTTTTTAAATTACCCGTACGTAACAAATTTTATATACTAACACTGATATTCATAAACATGTAATAGCTTAATGTCGAATTTCATCAACCACTTAACAGACGATTAGAGTGTTAGCAGCTGTCAAAATGTATGAACTAACAGACGATTAACATTGATTACCATTTAACATCGTTTGGTGACATTGGTACAGTGCTTAAAATAAGATTTGTCCTTAAATGTCATTGTGACAATCATTTGAATTTGAAAGAATACTTCAACTATAATACAATTTAAAAAGTACAACATAAAAAATCCTTATTTACATTGCTACGTCAAAAAAAACCCTGAAATATCGCTCAGAAAAATTACATCTAAAGGCCTACACCTTCGTTTCTTCGTAGGTCTTCGTTTCTGTTCAATTGAAAAAAAACACCAAAACAACAACATTTTCGAGAAAATTCTCTTCTATAAATAATACTGTCCCTGGACAGTCTGCACGACGGCTTGCGTTCGTTTAAGAAGCTTGAATATTTCAATACATTACGTTTCACGCCGAAAGTGGTCTCGTCAATTATTCAAAAATTAAACCTCCCTGTTTAGACGGAAACATTTTGGGACAAAACATGAGATCTATTTTGGGTTTTTCTATCCTGTACCTACATAATCGGAGTTTCATCAACCATTCGGATATTTACCGATCATACTTAATATTTTTTCGAATATGTCAACATTCATCGAAACAATATTATACTAAATATGTTATGCGGGTTATGCCAAATACGTTTCGGACATAAAAAATTATGCCAACTTACGGCACACATGTAAACTCTTTATTGCACATAAACAATTACAAGACATATTTACATCGATATAGATAAAATACGTATTAGCTACTAAAATATAAGGCAACCTTGTAAAAATACGTTACGTAGGACAATAACATTTTTTAATTAGAGGGAATTTGCTTTAAAACCGTAAATTACGACCAATTACAAAAAAAAACAACGCTTGTATTAATTATTTAATTGCAGGCAACTGAATTTTTTTTCTTGTATTATTTGAGACTATGAATTAATAGAGTCGCGTAATTAAATGATGTCAAAGTAATTAATCCTATAATTATTCACATAACAATGCCTCTGTTAGACTTTATTTATAAGAGAGGGAGGCAAACGATCATACCTGATGGGAAGTAATCACCACCACGCATGATTTTTCAAGATTTGTTAGCCAAGAAGATTAATTATGCGAACGTTATCTGAGTTTGTTACTTTTCTAAGCAATACCAGTAACCATTAATAGTAGTTTACATGACGGTTGCATAATGCTAACTACGCAGAGTCGCGTACAATACTTTATCTACACACATTATTATAAGTACTCTAAGATGAGTTCAGAAGCCGAAAGGCAAATGACCAGCATTACCTTACCTCTGTTAGTAGGTGAAAGCGATGAAAGCTGTAACGTAATTTTGAAATTACGTTATCGAATATTGTAAGGTAATGAGATCCAAATTTGGAATATCTGTCAAAATTAACAGCTGTCATCGCTGTCACCTACTACCACAGGTAATGCTGGTCATTGCCTACGGGTTTTGAACGCATAATAGAGGACTTATGATACGTGTGTAGATAAACTTTTATACCTACCTACTTCTTTTGCCGGGAGTTTAAAACAGGTTAAAAGACAGACAGGTTTGTAGAAATAACGTGTAAACTGTAGGACCTCTTATTATTATACTGGTAAACAATTAGACTCATTTTAACCAGTTTTCATTAAAAGACACTAATTCGACGTCCAAAAAGGAATTCCTTAATTATTGAAACGGAAACGTTTTTCATTACCAACCATTTACACTCCATCTTGTTTCTCGAGAACGCATTTAGAATTTAAATTGGTAAAAAAATATTACTTACCGTTAATTTATTATGGGGTTCACTCTTTTAAAGTGAAGTACGTAATTAAAAAATAAAAGATCATGATGACCGGTACCAAAATTAAACGTTAATGTTAATGCGAAGTGACTTGAGAAATTTTGAACACGCTTTGAAATAATGAGAAATAAATTAAAACAATAGTGACTCGTAGCATGTTCCGTTATGTTCCGGTGTGGGGATACAACGAGTGAAATTACTAGTATGGAGGCATTCCATCTTAGTGCTCAGGGTTGGCAACGCATTTGAAGTTTTAAGATTGCAGTCTTGAGATTGTAGTCTTAAGAATTCGCATGTCTATGGGTCTCATATCCCACTCTTCATCAGGCGGCCTGAGTGCTCGAGTGCATTCTCCTTGCCATAAAAAAAGCCTTAAAATTTTGAAGGTAACATTTTATTATTACGACCAGTTTTAGTTTTGTGCACACTTAATTAAGATGAGTACTTGTTGTTGTCGTCCTATGGTACCCCAGTGGTACAGAGGGCCTTCGTGAGACGTCTCCATCCGCTCCTGTCCTGAGCCTCTTGCTCCGCGTCTCTCCAACTCAGCCCGGCTGCCCGCAGCTCGGCGTCGATGGTGCGCTGCCACGTGTGCGCCGGCCGGCCTCGTCGCCTGCTCCCGCGCGGCCTCCACGTGAACGCGACCGTGACCGCGACACTATCAGCAACGAGGACCTATGGAATCAATGCCATCAAATCCCGATTAGGCAAGAAATCGCCCAACGGAAGTGGAGGTGGATAGGGCACACCCTCCGAAGAATAGAGGACAACGCCGCCAGGGTCGCGTTCACGTGGAGATGAGTACTTACAAACGAATAATAATCCATAATTGTTTAGGGTGCCGTACCCAAAAGGCACCCTATTACTAAAACTACATTATCCGGCCTTGCGTCAATCTGTTTTAACTTTATTGTTTAACTGGGTTGTTTTTTTACAATATTGTATTCTTACGGTGAACTTCCTAACAAATGAAAAAAAAACAAAATTAAAGAGGTATACTACTCGTATACCGTATACTTCTCCCACCCAAAACATGAAAATGGGAGTCAACTTGAATATTATGATAATTACATAAGTATGGTGTCGACTTCACCGACAAAAGACAAGATCTAAATGGATTTCAAGTTCTGTAGACAATTCTGAATTTAAAACTGTTTGCTATTTATAAAATATGACTTTAAAAAATAGTCAAATTATTTACATAAAAGAAATAACTATAGAATGAGTACGATTGTCAAAAGAAATTAAACGCGAAATAAGCGACCAAATTGAACAACATTAAGAGCACTCTAAATTCTGATACCTGTCTAGTGAAATCCATTGTCAGTTTCCTGATATTTTTATTCCAAGAGACATAAATTTCTGAGTGAAATATCTGTCAAAGACAATTAGGGAATTTGTGAAGTTTAGACACTGAAAGCATCAAGCCCCTCCCCCTCCCCCCGCATCCATTTGTCAAATAGTCTCTAGTGACTCAAGTTGTGTTACATAGCCATGGTATGCTAAAATTTGAGGGTGAGGGAACAGCTAACTCACTTTCAGATATAACAGCGTACGGTTAGCCGGACCATCGGCCGTACCGGTTCCAGGTTTGATATATTTTTGTGATGATCTTGCAAAATGTGATTTCCATTGACAAAGCTTAACTTAAAAACATACGAGCCCGGCAGTACCTGGGCCCTCCATTCCCAGGTGTGCGGAAGGGATTTTCACCTCTGCCACTTTTTCTTTTTCTAAAAGTAATTAATTAATAACAGCAAACAAAAGCAAGGACGTCTTTGGCCCTTCAGACGACTACCAACAAAAAAAAACTTAAAAACATTATATTTTTTTTATTAAGAGGCCACCTATGATAAAGTCTGTAGTGTTCCGCGACCTGGATCTCAATAACCATAACGCCTTTGTATCTGTTTTTTGGATAGATTAAACTTGACCATATTTGCTTGAGACTGGCAAACGTGAAAACACGACTAGAAATAAAATCGTCGATAGTTTTATTTTTCAAACATGACACCTTTTTGCATGTTTTTGGTTGAATCTTCGAATCCCTATAATCTTTAACAATGATTTTCGATTCAATAGTTAAGTATATTGTAATTTTTTTATCCTGGCAAACCTTTTTTTCAATAAAAGTTGTGTTTTTAAAGTAAACAGCAATTTCATTGAATTTGACGCTGCCATCAAGGCGCGCGCGAGCTAATTCCATCTCACATTCTTCGCGCGGAAGCACATAAAGCCGCCCATTTTATTCTTGTGGGGGCTTGGCACCATACGTGGGCTTTTAAGTCCGCTTAGAAGTGTGGAAAGGACACAGAGCACCCTGATGGTAAGAGGGATCTGACACCCATAGATCATTTGCATTCTCAAGACCCTATGACTCCAAATGCATTGAACCCTGAGGACTAAGATGGAATACCTCCATGCTACCAATTTTTCCGATTGTCTTATCCCCGCGGTAACACAACAATGTCAACAACTTCTGGCAGTAAGTTAAGGGATAAGATACTTCTAGCGATCTGCTGTAATCCCAAAAAAGGTACCTAACGGCAATGTAGTAGTCAAAGCATTCTATACTCTATTGTTAACAACCTTAAATTTAAAATGCTTAAACTATTACTACGCAATTAGCCGCCTTTTTTGTACAGTCACCACACGGGATTGTTGAGCTACTTGCCACAGTTCGTATTTTGGCCGTGTAATGCAAACCTAGTTTAGTCGGTTATACTCTTGTATCCAGTTTCTATTAATCGGCTAAATTACGAAGAATAGTAAGTGCCTTAACATTCCCGTGTTGTGACTGTATGACGGCAGAATGTCCTAGAACGACAAAATAAGTTTAAATTTCAATTAGATTTTCCTTAATTGGAGTAACGAAGCTGTTCTATCTGGTCCTTGGCTAAAATGTCCAAGCTGTTTTTGCAGTTCATTTGTTTTTCCGCCGCTACCTTAATGCTTGACGTCGAAGTTAGTTAATGACGTCACTTTGTCTATGGAGGGACAGATGTGGCTTGGAAACATAATAATGAAGGAGAACTACCGTATTAAGAAAACCTATTAAGATTATTATACTACTCGTAAGACTATTTAATATTTAAATTCAAATTCAAATAATTTATTTATTGGACATAGGTAAAACAGATGTAAAATGTCATTTTAAAGTCTTCATTAGTTAACTTAAAAGCTAGGCTCTTGTCGGAGGAGTAATTGAAACTTTTCTCTATTTTTTGCCAGCTTTTTGACCCGCTGATACGAAACGACAATGGCCTTCTGTATTATTAGGCTAAAATAAGTAAGGTTTTATGTCTTTTTAGTCCATTTTTTTTATAGTTTAATATCCACTTATGTAGGGAAAATGTCCTCTCTACATCTACTGACTTAAGAGGAGCGTATTCATAAAGTGATACTTCATTTATAAAATATGTACTGATTTATAAAACAAACTTACTTACTACGCTTAAATGTATTTCATAGTTCTCGAAATTTAATAAAAGTCTTATCCATCATTATGCTTTCGTCAGCATATTGCATTCGTTAGCCGCCCTTTAGATATAACAATCTTTAGTGTTAGAATTATAAAGCATGGACAGGAATTTATCACACTAAGGGCTGAGTTCACCAACAATTAAATGGACGGTTAGCGGTTTAACGGGTGTCAAATGTATTGATTAACAGCTGATTAAGACTTAACCGTCTGTTAAATTTGTTGGTGAACTCGGTCCTAAGCCGTACATTTGAGTATGGAAAAAAGTTATTGTTCGATGAGAAGAACGAGGGGCGCTAAATAGGAGGTTAACATTCGGTGTGGTCGATTCTTTACGACATGAGTTCTTATGACAGTTTCTTATTTGAATTGTGTCTATGCGTAGATATTTCTGCCTTATAAGAAGCTGCACACTTAAGTGCTATGTCACGTTAACGTCATGTTTTAACTGCTGTAATAATCTGTCAAAAGCGTTAGAGCGACAAGGTACTAAAGTGTGCAGCCATTAGTAAGGCCAACATACGTGAGTCTGACTCGTTTACCTTCCCATTATTCTTTCAGTATCTCGTCAAAATTTCCATATCGCATTATAATGGCATATCAGTGCACTCGATGCAGCTGACAAATTTAACCTAAGCTCAATGCTAATCGCGGTCCACAAATAGAATTCCCGTTCGACATGCTGACAGTGTACGGAAATTAGTGAACTCTGCATTTGTTTAATTTATTGATAGGGCCATCTCACACATATTCAACTTGTATACAAACGTAGTCCAAAATGTGTACTTTGAGAAGTATACAGCAATAAATATACTCAAATTGAGAAATAAAAATATTCATTTATAAAAATAACATCTGATACACAGTATCATTAATGGAAAGCAATGGCAAATTTTTTTAGTGGTCAATATTATTGATGAATACAGATAATAAATTTCTGTCACAAAAATATTTTTTGGGATAAGCATCATTATCTGCTTATAAAGATTGAAGTAACGAGTTCCAGCATAGTGGGTCTATGTCAAGATATCCTGCCTTTTAGCAGAAATACGAGTATGTTTTACCGAATGTATCGTTTCCCAAACAATTCATTTGCCAAGCCGCTTTTTTTCTATAACTGTAAATATTTCAAGATGTTTATAAAACTAAGCTAACCTAATCTATAGGGTTCTACACTATGGTACTGAAATAAATCCTATGTTAAGTATAGCCGAGATCCTATCGCCCCCTTCCGATTCCATCGTCAGATCAGCTCTTTGTTACCATAATATTGCATTGTCATCAGGTTCACATGTATTCCAAATTTTAACCGGAAAGTGGTTCAAAATAGACTTGCATGCAACATCCTCTTGCATGATTCAATCTTGGTAATCTAGTCTGGCTGGTGGTTCTGGTGATTTTGCTGCTGGTGGTAGGTTGGAGGTAGTAGTAGATGGTATATTCACGTTCGATTCTTCGTTAGCCGGAGAACCATTTCTGACGGTATAGGGTAGTATCGCTGAGACCCACATGGACAAGTTGTATTGAAGTTGTAAATAAACGAATCACTTTTATAAATTATGTGTTTAATATATTTTATATTTTTCTAATAATACGATTACAGGAAGATAAGTAAACAAAAATAAAATAATTAATTTTAAAGAAGCACCAAGACACGAGATGCCGTGTCTGGTTCTATTGAAATTTTCTGGAGAATGAGCTTATGGATCAATATCCGAATAGATCATAAACAATTTTGAATTTGGAAAGATTTAGATCTAAATGTAAGAGTGGCCAGGAACGCAAACAAAGGAGGTTGTAACAACCTCCTTACAATCCAAACTTAAAACTGTCAGCCTAAACGACCTATAATCATTTAGATAATTGCGAAGCATACTTTGGACCAAAAGTTATCATATGATGTTTGCAATACTTCTGAAAAGCTCAGCAAAATACCCCAAGCGTGAATTCGTTTAAAACCGTCCTCCAAAAACTCCCAATAACTCGCGCACATACAAAACAAAAACAACTCGACCTCGAAACGTCAAAACAATCAAGATTCTTGAGCGTATGAAAAACGGTTTTTGAAAAACGTTTTCCTTTATTTCGCTATACGTTCCGTTACGGAAATTGAAATGGGTGGGCCAAAGAATATTGGCGGGCGGGCTCCCGGTAATTCCCAGGATATGCTCTGACGAAGCAGACGGCTTTTAGGAGACGCCATATGCGTTTATTGCTATGATTGAAATGCACTTTTCCATCGCTGCAGTTATTGACAAGTAGATTCCAAAGGGAAACGATTATTCTTATCAAGAAGATTGTTAACCTGATTTTTTTAATACAAAATGCGATAACGTATCTCTGCCTTTACACCTGAGGGCTCAGACAAGATGCACTATGCTAACTAACGTTTCTATTCGATTAATTTTTAAACCAATCGCATCACTGGAAGATGACGTGATACGAAAAGTCACGTGGTCTACCAGTGACGCGATTGGTTTAAAAACTAATCGAATAGAAACGTTAGTTAGCGTAGTGCATCTTGTCTGAGCCCTCTGAGCGCCTTTTGCCTAACAAACTCGCAATCGCAATCGTTTTCATTTTGAAAATCGAAGGCTTGTCTGCATACAAAATGAAAACAATTGTTCCGCTTTGAAGCCGATTGCGATTGCGAGTGCGTTAGGCAATAGCGACGCTGGACTTATTTTTAACATTATTGATTATGTTTCAGATTATGAAAAACTAGGTCTTTACGTTCTAATTTACAAAAAAATATTTCTTGAAACAAAAAATAATTTAAAACAAACAAAAACGGAAACGTACAAACATTGGTTTTTTAACTACAACACGTTTAGAAATTGCAGAAATCGGACTTTATTTAGGGGGTAAAAAAACCGTTATCGCCCGTAGCTAAAGTAAGTTTTTTTTTACAGCCAGTCTAAGACATTGTGTTTTTCTTTAGATAAGGATAACAAGCGCACAGGTCATCTAATGTTAAGTGGGATCTATGACCCATAGACATTTGCATTCTCGAATCCTTAGTCCACAGATGCGTTGCTAATTCTGAGGACTACGAAGAAATACCTCTATAATCTACTAGGAATTCGGCCATCTCATGTTGCAGGGGGTTTCGAATATCGTTATGCCCTCAGGAACCGTTTATATTTTCTGGAATGAAAAGTAGTCTTTGTGTTAGTCCAGGGTATGAGCTATCTCCATTTTACATCTCATCCAAATCCGTCCAGCAGTTGCAGCGTGAAGGAGTAACAAACTATATCACACACTAACTTTCCCATTTATAATATTAGTGAGATTTATATAAATATTGACTACCTTTCGAACTTTCCCGTCCTAAAATATATTTAATCAAGAAGAAACATCAATAAAAGTCCTTTCAGAAACCTTATCAAAAGTTCCCCTATAAAGGACCTAATCTCAAACCTGCGCCTAACCCACGACCTCCAAAAAAATATTAACATACCATCATATTAAATCATTCCTAGTAACATCATTACGTTAACAGCCCTTTCTAATAAAAACCCTCACAGATTAAATTTTCCTCCGCATACTCAGCATGTAGCAGAAAAACGTCCCAAGGGCATGTCCAAAGGTGCCTGAGGAATTAATTGGGTTCCAACCCGGCCCTTGTACTCTGATCTCAACAAAATCCAACCCTAAATCTGCGACGTTAGCGAAAAAGGGTCTAAGTCTTTTAAAGCTCAAGTGAAAAAGGCGTTAAGTCTAGTGTACTCTGTATATGATTAATACTCTTTTTTATTACGAGCTAAGACGACTTGTATCCGCTTTTGCTATGGTCACAGAAATATTGTCCGCTTAATTTTGTCCGATCTGATGTCTCCGGTTTTCTTGAACAAGATTTGGTAATAAATTTTGTATTTGCGGGTAGGATGTTGCCTTGAGGGCGATATTTTATTAGTATCTTCGGAATGCACGTGTCGGTCTGTTTATTGGACCCCCTTGTTTTGATAAGCTCCGTACGAAATTTCATTTCGTGTACAATAAATACGGAAGTATTTTTTTCATATTTTTTTTTTTACTGGTTTGTTTTCAATGAAGAAAGCCCTGGAGTGATAAATAAAATAAGTCGAACGAGTGAACGCGGCGCTGTTTTTATAAACCGGCAAGTTCAAGTAGTCTGAATTAGGCAGCAGGGTTTCTGTTGAACGATCGAACGTATGAGACTGCCTAATTGAGAATGATCGAATGTGTGAGAGAATCTATGCTGCGGCGTAAGCGCCATCGACAATAAGGTCCCTTTTCATAGATAACGCCAAATATTGTTGTCTAGTACCCATAGTACAAGCCTAGAACTTAGTTTGGGACTAGGTCAGTTTATATGAGATTGTCTCCTGATATTTATTTATTTATATATTTTAGGCAACCACTTCATACCCTTAGCATACTTTTTCTAACTCGCTGCTTTATCAAGTTTACTTCTTACATACTTGCATTCAGGCAGTTTCATAAAATTCCTAGACATCCTTTAAAATTGCCGGAGCTTAGCCTGTTTGCGGCGAGCTTAAAGCTCCGGCCATATCCAGTGGACTTTTAGTTTATAACTACGTCAGAACAATATTGTTTGCTGATTAAGGGATATCCGTCAGACATATTGAACTTTATATACTTATTATGTACCTTTTATAACTTACTATTATTCTAATCTGATTAAACAAATACAATGTCTTACAAAGTTATCAAATATGTATATAAAGAATACTGTGCAAATACACTCGAAATGATAAAGTCTTCTTATATCTTGTCGGTATATTAATATATATAAATAACTAGTGGCCACTAGCGGCTTCGCCCCGCTACAAATTTCCGATTTTCCTGGAGGATTATCCAATTTGGTACTCAAAATACAATTAGTCTCGAAGTTTTTACTTATTCTAGTGTTTTCCGATTGTCTGCAAATAGATCTTAAGTGTTTGCGAAAATCCAGGAAGCTGCCAAGTATATAAAGATTACATGTCAGGTTAGGTTAGGTTAGGTTTTCCGATTGTCTGCAAAGATTACGCGTCATGTTAGACAAGTTGGTAATAACCCTGCCTATGAAGATAGCGGTCCCGGTGTTCAAATCACGATGAGGGTAGTTATTTGTGTTATTGACATAGAATAACTTCTTAAGAACCCAATTTTATGCTCTTAACCGATTCGTTGAGTCTTACATTTTGATAAACTTTTGGCTGTGGCGGTGAACAATTATTTCATGCCACGCCAGGCGTGCCATACGCGATTGTGCGATCATCGCAAGTTCGCGCGACTGTTTGTATGTAAACAGTCATAAAACAGTTGCGCGAACTGGCGATGATCGCGCAATCGCGTTCTATTAGGACGATGCCAAAGAATATGATGACATGCTTAGTGTGTCATCCACCACACGTTAATAATATTTGATGACACGCCTGGCGTGTCATCAGCACTGAATCGGTTAATTTGTCCTCGAAAACGCACTATTTATAGTGCTACGAACGATGCTACGAGATGCTACAGCGTGCTACGCCGTGCTTATAGCGCATAAGGTAAATCATTTTAAACCCTATTAAAAATGACAATGGTTACAATTAAAAACTTTATTTTAGAAAAAAATAACGGGTGAAAATTAAATTAATGAATAAAATTATTTTATTTTGTACTTTAAAATGTAAGTGACCGTAATAACCAATCAATATCTTTACTATAAAAAATCAATTTAATATCAGAAGTACGAAATAATGTCAATAAAATATTATACTTATGGTGATTTTTTCCTTGATAATCGGTAACAGAGAAAGTAATAATCTATAATTGGAAATCAACGGGCCTTTACTGATGGCGGCAGTTGGAAAAACTCTAGAGAAATTATATCAGGGACTGAAGCGCGTATAATAAATGTATAAAATAATATTAGTACTCAGGGGCACACGCGTGGTTACCTAAAGTTTAAAAAACATTGCCCTGGGCAAGTAATAAAAAAGAAACTTGAGAGAGCATTTTTATGGAAAATGCCAACCGCTTTAATTTATTCTATAAAAAAGTTACTTACCCCCGACCATTTTAATTAGGCATATTTCAGTAAAAAATAAAAAAAAAATACATACATACATACATACCTTCACGCCTTCATTCCCAGAGTGGGGTAGGCAGAGCTACAGAATTACCAACAACTCTAAAAACTTGTTGTTAATTCTATAACCACATTTTGCACAAACAGAAAGAAGGCCACACGCGCACTTTTACACGTCAAAAATCTACCAGCGCTTCCAAGTCAGTCAGTCTTGTGATAGTAGTCTTAAGAATTCAAATTTCTATGGGTCTCAGAGCCCACTTACCATCAGGCGTCCTGTGTGTTTGCGTGCCTTCTATTGGCTGTAAAAATAAACATACTTCTAATTGACACATTGCACAATAACCATGCATACACCACGTATATTATCAAATAAATTACTTCAACCCTTTTAAAGCTGAGAAATTACAAAGAGCAATTAGGGTGAAACGGCCGGAGCAATTATAGGGTTAAATTAAAATATCACCCGAGAACCACAGAGTAGTCGCGTAACAGTAAAATGAATGTCCAAAATTGATTTGTTGATTTTCAGGGTTCCGTATCCAAAGGGTAAAAGCGGGACCCTATTATTAAGACTCCTCTGTCCGTCATCAGGCTGTATTTCGTGAACCGTGATAGCTAGATAGTTGAAATTTTCACAGATGATGATTTCTGTTGCCGCTATAACAAGTATAAAAAAAGAATACAATAAATATTTAAGTGGGGCTCCCATACAACAAACGTGATATTTTGCCATTTTTTGCTCGATATTAATAACGGCAACAGGTAGATGTTTGAAATATTCACTTTAGAAATAAACAATAAATTAAAATTAAATTAATATTTAAGGGGGCTCCCAAACAACAAACGTGATTTTTTATAGATAAATGGTGCGGAACACTTCCTGCGCGAGTCTGACTCACACTTGGCCGATTTTTTATCATTCAAGAGCATGTTCAACGTGGAAAACCTACCAACAAGTAGCAGTATTCGCATTATTGTGTTTCAGTGTAACAAACTCCAAACCGTCTGACTCACACTTGCTTTTTTTTTAAAAGTAATCTTACCAAATAAAATGAGATAGAACAAAATAAAATGATTTTTTGCATAGGTACTTTTATATAACCCCTATTGTAATGTATACACATAACGAGTGTAGATTGTTCTGTATGTCATGCTCAAAATGCAACTGTCATTTTTCCATAAATGTCTAATAACAGGTGGACTTGACAGAAACGAGCTAGTCCCATGTGCTTCTATTTAGTCCATTAGAGAAAATACACTTTTTCTCCCACATGCTCGGAAATGTTAACCTTACTATTGTAAAATCAGTCCGCGAAGTTCTGAGTTCCAGGTCCAGGCAGAATTAAAAAAACAAAGTTATTATTTACCAACGGCAGCGGCCGCGAAAATGTATGAAATTTCATTACGTACCTGGTGTTTTACTTTTAAAAACCATGTTTGGACTAGGATAACTATCTCCAAACAGCCAAACACTCGTGCAATCAAAATTCTTCCTTGTATATTTTACTTTTTAAATGTCATAGACCATAAAGTTAAGCTTTTCAAACAGCGTTTACAACGTATTTAAGAGTGTGTCAAATAGGTTGACTTTTTTAAATAGAAATTGCGTTCATAAACAAAATAAATTGCCGAAATAACATTAACGCGTAATAAATGTTATAGTTTTAACTATATTTTATTCAAATTGAATTTATTACGTTTAAATTGGTGATTTTATGTAATGCTTTATTTGAATGTTATACTAAATCATACGTTACTGTTCTTTTTTTCAAGGAAATGTTGGGACTGTGTTTAATTATTATTAACAATTGTGTTAAATATCCTCACATTGTTGTAGAAAAACACTATACAAGCCTCGACCGGGAAGGGCGGTTGCTGAACTCGTATATAGCGCGTCCTACTCTACTCGTCCCGCAACGGCCTATTTCCCGGTCTGTGCAGTAATGTACTATTACCGAAAAATTGTCTTCGCGTGTGATATCCTTGGACTTATTTCTCTAATAAGTCCATGGGAGTGTCTATAAATAACTCGACATTGGCGAAATACACCTTAACAGGAGTGAAAGGCATTAATTAAAATTAGAATAACTAACGGGTGATTATTGTAGAAGTGAATACATATTTCTCACCTATAAAAAATCAAGTCAGCCGAAAGACGTCCACTGCTGGACATAGGCCTCCCCCAAGGCTCTCCACTCAGACCGGTCTTGTGCTTTTCGCATCCACCGCGTTCCCGCGATCTTTACAAGGTCGTCACTCCATCTTGTTGGAGGCCTACCTACAGCTCGTCTCCCGGTCCGCGAACGCCACTCAAGAACCTTCTGACCCCATCGGCCATCAGTCCTGCGAGCTATGTGCCCCGCCCACTGCCACTTAAGTTTGGCTAAAAAAAAATTAGAATAAAAAATCAACTTGTTATCTATTTCGGTTCAAAAGTTGCAGTTAAACTTAGAACAAACAGACCGACAGCGAAGTAATAGGATCTCGTTTATCACCCTCATTTCAA
The DNA here is from genome assembly GCA_946894065.1 of Acleris literana. Classification (NCBI taxonomy): domain Eukaryota; kingdom Metazoa; phylum Arthropoda; class Insecta; order Lepidoptera; family Tortricidae; genus Acleris; species Acleris literana. The sequence goes on from OX335683.1 coordinate 4,112,843, forward strand.
GTAAATATGCAATGATGATTTAATTAAAGTAATTCAGATCTCCCAACCGTTTTTATCCGCGTGTTTTCCTAGCTTACCAAGGCACACACATTTTCATCACCTTTGTTTTTTCTAACTCATTCCCGTACATTTTTAAAGTATGCATACCTTTGCGGGTACAAAGAATTTTTAAGTCAACAAAATATATTAGAAGCACAAAAATAACAAAAGAAAGGAATTTGCTCGGATTAAGAGGTATTTTAACTCGACTAAAAACGTTGTTACATGCTTGTGGTTTTTTGTAAAAACGTCTGTAAAAGGTCCGGTCACTTAGAAAGAAATGGTTGCAAAAGTCATTAGGATTTTTTTAAGCATAAAACACTAGAACACACCCTCGGTTTTGTACGCGTAAAATTATTTTCTCAAACATGCAATGAAATATTGATGTTATGTTACTTATAATAGGGTGCGAAGTATGACGTTTCAGGTGGGGCTAGGACAAGAGCTTGTTAATGGAATTTCAAACAAATGGTGCAGGTCTAGGCAGCCAAAGTCCTCTTTTTTAATTTCCATTCCACATAAATTTGTGGCACAGGCATCATGACATTCTGCCACTATGCGTATTAAAAAAATGAAACTTTGATTTTTTTGTTGTTTATTTCATTGCATGTTTGAAAAAAGCACTATACATACCTCGGCGGGAAATATGGGGTTGCCGGCCGAAGACATAAAGACGGCCGAGCAAAGCGAGTTTTGTCCCGGCCTCTGTAGTAATGTACTATTTCCCGCTACTCCCTTTATCTCATCATATTGGGGGAAGATTTTCGAAAAATCCCTCTTTAGTACACCCCTAGCCTCGTAAGGCCCAGTTTGCAATAGAATGTACAAGGCAATTTAATTTGAACTGTGCTGCAATGGGAATAAGCTTATTTTTCTATCTTCATAAACTGAAAATGGCTTTATCATACAAACGTAATGGAACCTTATGGCCTTGATGGTAGATTCAAAGTCCCACTCACAAAAAAGTCCCTGTTTGTAGGCTTTACAAGGCTAGGATATCCAAGATCCCTAGATACAGCAGCGGTTTATGCTGTGCGTTGACTATCACTTAGTTATTCACAGAATCATTTTATCATGGTATTAAATGCAATACATACATACATTAAATCACGCCTGTTTCCCAGAGGGGTAGGCAGAGACCACTTCTTTCCACCTGCTACGATCCTAAGGTGTCATGCTCTCAAAAAACGGCGGTCGGTCGGACGAACGAGCGAATGGCAGCGGCGACTTTAAGTAGTCCCATCCGAGCGGACATAACACATTTTAGCGCGTGCATTCTCATTTAGACAGCCTTATACTTTCGAAAAGCCATGCTGCCAAATTGAATACACGCGCTAAAATGTGTTTTATTCACTCTGACGGGACTACTTAAACTCGCCGCTTGGACAATCACTCATTCGTCCGTCCGTCCGTAGTTGTTGAGAGAATCACACCCCTGATAAATCTCTTTCGCTTCTTCCACATTCATTTTGAGTCCTGGGAAACGACAAAGAGTACCTACTATTGATCCCTAAAGAATAGCCATAAATAACTTCTACGCGAACAAAATTTACAAAAAAGTTAAAGATACTGTTAACCGAACTAGCTTGCTACAGCATTGGTGAATTAATGTCAAGAAATTGATGATCCAACAAATACATTATCTACATAACAAAAAGTTTAACTTCAAGCACAATGTAAGAATTAATAATAATAATAATTATAGTATTGTTATTTTACTTTTATATTTAAATTTTTATTGTAAAAAACTTAATTTAGAGAAGTTTAAATAAATATCTAATATAATAATAATGTATAATTATAATAATAATTTATAACCATAATAATAATGTATAACCATAATAATAATATCGAGTCATGCATGCAAGTCGGTCATCATCATGATTGCAATAATATATATGTATAATGTAAATCAATTATAGAAATGATAAAACATATCCTTGATTGTTTTACTCCGTAATTATGTATTTATTTTAATTGACAATGATCCCCATCCATTACTTTCTACTTCCGGTATTGATATAAGGTTATTAGTTGTTTTATAATGTTACGTAAGTACCGTAAGTAATGTCAACATTTAATTTCGATATTATTGAATAGTTTATTTTTATTTATTTATTTATTTATTTGCACACTTAACACTTACAGTCTAGCCAAACATGTTAATTGCTGACAGTTACTGGCGAAATTACAAATGAACCAATATACGAGTAAATAAAACTAACTACCTTAAATAATACTAATTAGCCAGTTTCCTGCACTGAACTAGCGGTGACAATTGTTTCCAAGTATCGACTGGCCGATGCAATTAGTTTGGACTCAGAGTCGTCGATAAGTTAGTCAATAATATCGAAAAGAATAGAAACTTCTTATCAAGAAAAAATACTCCATATTCTATAGAACTGCGGGTGTGATTATTTTATTCTATTATATTTGATTATAACAATAAAACTCACCCTATCATTTATAGCTAAAATATTAATTCCAGCTCAAATTTATACGCTTGAACGACTGCCTTGCTATCTGCGAGCTTTTGTTAGACGGAACATTGTGGTTTGAGCCGGGATCCAGGCAAATTAGATCGGGAGGAGCGTTCATTTGTGATGGCTAAGCCAGGGTTATTGGGACTTAAATTAAACAGACCTTTGACTTGGAGTTTCACAACGTGTGGTATGCGGAGAGCTTGTGCCTGAAGTGTTTAGGGGATTGTATCACATGTTATCTCAACGATGTTAACGGTTCTAATTTGGCTTTGTTCTTTTCTTTCTTTTTCTTTTATTGTAAAACAGGGTGATGCAGAAATCGTTCTTAATTTATTTCTTACACAATCCTTTTGCTTACTATTATTAATGAGAAAGCGTCTTTTTTAACCGACTTCAAAAAAAGGAGGAGGTTCTCAATTCGTCGGGTTTTTTTTTTATGTTTGTTCCCCGATTACTCGAATACCACTGGACCGATTTAAAAAAAATTTTCGTTGTTTGAATGAGTATACTTTCTAGTTGGTCCCATTGTCAACACGTCAGGATCTGATGATGGGATCTTGGAGAAATCAAGAGAACTCCTCAAATATTATAGGCACACCTGTAGCGATTTTGGTATTTTTCACTGTAACTCGTGCATTTGCTTTTGAAAAGTACTATATGGTGAAGTGGAACTGATGATGAAGACCACAGAGGGCCACCGGAACTCCTTAACGGTACCTATTTCAAGGGTGGCGATAAAATATTTCGATTAAGGTAGTTGAGCGACTATGGCGAAGCACATTTAGGTTTAAATATGACTATGACATTCCCGCGGCGTTGTCTGCGGCGAGCTTGAAATGTTCTATAGTTTCTCATTAATATTTAGAAGTGGAGCTACTTAACAGCATAAAGAGGATCACTAAAAAGTATAAAATAAAATAAATGTTTAAAAAAACAAAAACCCGCCTTCAAAAATCCGTTTTTGTTTTTTTTAAACATTTATTTTATATCTTAAAATGTTTAGTTTCAGAGTCATTCCGTAACAGAGTTCTACACGAACAAAGTCACAGGTGAGTGTTTAGAATAATTGACTTTGCTGAATGTACTTATTACCTTAAATATTACTTTATAATAAAATTATATAGTAATAATGATATTGAAGTAACATTTACTTATGCCTCGTTCATCAAATTTAATGTTGCCTTATACATGACATGCTGTCACATTTTATCTTATCGAATAAGAAAGAAACAGAAAGGTGTCTTATTGAAAAAACTTCTTCTTGACTTAGTGCCAATAATTATGTTTCTCCCAAAATTCAAATTGCAATTTTACTACTAAATTTTTCTTATTTTTTTTAAAGATCTTTGTCAGCTATAAGCAAGCCAAAAGTCATCTTATTGATTGAATAAAACACTACCCAAAAAAAGTTTTTGACTTTCTAGTATTGTAGTTAATTTATTACACATCCTAATCTCGTAGAGTAGTTCCGTTATATCCTTTACAACAATGTAATACCAAATTAGTGTATGAATGTGTTATCATGACGAATAACCTCTATAAACACGCCAGAAAGCAATCTCGCGCAGAACGTAAGACGCCATCTTAAATTCCTTCAGAATTCGCGTTTTATGCTAAACACACACGTGGTACCTTCTTAGCATAACTGTCACATAAACTTCAAAGTAGGAAGCTAGGATTTTCTACGCTAAAGTGCAAAGTGAATGTTGCCTTATTTAGTGGAATCGGAGGAAACTGGGGCAAACTTTCTCCTGGTATGTTTAAAATTATTGAATAACTTTGTTTTTTTTTTTGCAAGGATTTTAATTTTAAATTTTTTAGTATAATGTTAAAGAGCAAACTAGTTACTGTAGAAACAATAATTTCTCATCCGCATTTGCGGTACCGGAAGAACAATCCGTTGTGCTCATAAATAAAACAATTAATTATTCCTGGCAAAATTTATATTTTGTATTTACTTCACTATAATAAACTTTTTTTATACGACGACTTAAAAAAATATTATCTTGCATATTAAACACACAACACTTAAAAAATGTATGCCTACTTAAAGAGAAATTTTTAGTTGATTTAAATTTTATAAAAATAACGGTTATAAGTAATATAGTTATTTATTATTAACAAAAGATTATAATATCAACGACAAGGTCATTTATTATTTCTGTAATGTAATTGATTTGGTACAGTATAGTGTTTACATACATAAATGTGTGATTTTATTTACTTATTAATTGATGTATCTAACGTCTTGTTCGGCTAGTATACTTAAAACCAAGACGCTTATTTACAAAACATCACAATCTTGTAAGAAGCAATATTTTTTTTCAGTGAATCACAAATTATAATTTCCTGTACAATGCGATAACGCCTCACTGCTGGGTACAGTGTCATAAACATACATAATGTAGATATTGATTTAATGAACCCAGACCTTATTAAAAATAAAAGTATCGATAGAAGGGGTTATTCCCACCTGTTACCACCAATTTGTTACCACTGGTAACAGCTGGGATTTTTTTTCCCACCTGTTACCACTGGTAACTACTGGGAACAAAAATTCCCATCTGTTACCACTAAACTAATTGGTGGTAGTTATCACCAAATATTTTAGTGGTAACAAATGGGAAAAATATTCCCATTTGTTAACACCGAGTACTTTAGTGATAACTAAGATTCCGAGTACTAAGATTCTGTGTTGTCAGTGAGAATGAAACTCCTTGGCTGTGTCTACTCAGAACCAAACGAGCTACTCAGATTCAAAGCACTGTCATTGCACTCCAGCGTTTGTTTTTTGAAAGGGTTGGAGGCAGTCGTGGACAAAGCAAAAAAGGGGTAAAAACACAAAACATCCCATAGGGTCGAAGTGTATCCGAAAGAACCCAACCAATAAAATAAGATAAGATCTCTATTGTTAAGGGGCTTCTAAAAGGGTCATATTTTCACTGCAATATGTGGCCGGCAACTATTGGTGTCTTTCTCTAACATATGAGTAAGAGAGGGACACCAATAGTTGCCGGCCACATATTGCAGTGAAAATATGGCCCGTTTAGAAGCCCCGTTAGTAAAACCAATTGAATTCTGATGTGTTTTTAAAAAATCCACCGCAGTCTTTAATTATAGTAAAACTCGGACGGACTCACTGCATCAATTTGTTTGAGGGTTGTTCATAAGTGGATGCAGCTCATCCGTCCGTGAATATTATATTAAAAAAGTTCATACGAATTGTAACGTTTTTTATTTATAATATTTCAGCTGAATGGGCCGTGATTTACAACTGGTAAACCATTCACAAGAAGAGTTTTTATTTTATTGCAAGGAGAAGGCACGCGAGCACTCAGACCACCTGAGGGTAAGTGGGATCTGAGATCTATAGACATTTGAAATCTCAAAACTACAATCTCAAAACTGCAATCCTAAGACTTCAAATGGGTGAAAACATAAAAAACCCATTATTAAGGCTTGCTTATGCAAATTCTCAAAAAGTAACTGAGTTCAGAGGGCTCAGACAAGATGCACTACGCTAACTAACGTTTCTATTCGATTCGTTTTTAAACCAATCGCGTCACCTGAAGATGACGTGATACGAAAAGTCACGTGGTCTACCAGTGACGCGATTGGTTTAAAAACGAATCGAATAGAAACGTTAGTTAGCGTAGTGCATCTTGTCTGAGCCCTCAGTATTTTTAAGATTATAGTCGGTTTTATTAAATTACCAATCTTACTTTATATCCTTGACTCAAAAATATCGCACAATGTTTGCTTGCACTGTTTCTCCATATACAACCCCTAAGTTTGAAATGCAAAATAAACTGTGACGGGTGTAACAGGACGACTTAGCGTTTTAGGGTTCGTTTGAAAACATTTTTTTCTTAAACTAACAAGAGCATACTGTTTTTTTTAGAGATAGTCATCGATATACTTAAGTGGTATGGTAGTTTACTCGCTAACTCTCGTTTTTTATCTTCGTTATTTACTCGGGATCTTTAAAATTTTCCGGGATGAAAAGTAGGTAGACTAGTATGTTTTAATCCAGGGTAAATAAAAGCTATCTCGGTTGCAAATTACGTTCATATCCGCCCATATTTATTTTCATTAATTTTATTGAAGAAACAAACAATCACATCAAACAAGGGTACTAAAATGTTTAACAATAAAAGGTTAGTAAATGTGTGATCAACATCATTTTTTTTATAGATTAATGTATTATGACATGTATAAGATTTAGGAGCATATTGAGTGATTACGAAGTTTTATGTAGGTACCTATTACAATACGATTCATGTAGTAATAGGTGGGTGGTACCTCTTACTACACAACACACACCCACACAAACTTTCGCATTTATAATATTAGTAAAAGATAAAAAGATAAAATATAAAAGGAATTTATTCAGTAAGTAGGCCGCACGGGCATTTTTACACGTCAAGAATCTACCAGCGCTTCCCAAGAGATCACTGCTGAGAAGAAACGCTGCAAGAAACTCAGTCATTTTTTAAACATATTTCTCTGTATGATTTATATTTCTCATTAATAATCGCATTACCTCAAAATAAAATAAAAATACCAAAAAGTATGTTGTGTTATACCTACCGGGTATTTTCTGTTAACCATGTCTGCCATTTGTATTTTTACATTTATTTGTATTGTGCAAAGAAGTGTAAATAATCATTAAATAATAAAGAAAAATGTGTGTGATAATAATTAAATAAAGGCCTACCTCCCCAATAACGTCTCAAATAGGTTGTTTAAATAATGAATTCTCTAAAATATCATTTTATTATTGCTAAAATAACCTAGATTTAGCACATAATTATACTTTTAATCAAATGCGGTAAATAAATAAATTCAAATTGACCATATTTGGTGTTCACTATAGGCACTAAAACTTCATTTTAAGTAGATTACTGAAGACAAATTCGACGGTAGGCGCTGTTGACCAACTTGCAAACTCTTTAAGCGGGCCAATTATGTTCAAACACCTGGTTTTACGAAGTTTCAGTTTGGAAGTGCCTTGTTGCATAACTTCTACTGCAACCGCTTTCGCTTTTGTATGGCATTTTACATGTTTCTGGTTTTATCCTCTTTTCGTCGTAATGATTACCTGTGATGACCACCTATTATCGGCGGGTTCTTGGTAACAGAGCTATCAAGCGGCAATGTAGCATCAGGCGTGAGCAATCACAAGTTCTAAATTTGTTTATGTAGACAGTGGCAAATAACGCCAAGCCAAAAAAAATAAATAACTAAGTAAAAAAAAAATTGCCTATTTTTAGTCTTAAATAATAGATTACAAAAAACATTTTTTGGCTTTGAATATTTTTCTGCTACGTTGAAATACTTATGTAGTATAATTTAACCTGCGATCTCCCACGGAGTTTAGAAATTTTTTTTTGAAAAAAAAAATAGAAAAAAAAAATCTTTCCAGATATTAAGTTTGAGATAATTTATCCTTAATTTTAATTTAATTTTCGGGATAGAAAAAAAATCATTTATTTTTTCAGTATTTCAAAATGAGGCAAAAACGGGTGGTCACAAATTTGAGCCGGTGGGAGAGGACAGGTTAATGTTTTTAAACCGAATAGTACGCCTATGAATAAGTCATAACTGCCGCATGCCAAGTTAGCTTTGGTCAAAAATGTTTACACAGTGGAAACTGAGTAACAAGAAAACAGGCAGACCAAGAAGGAGATAGCAGGAATTCCACGGCTAGTACATGTTGAATTTTCTCGCTTTCATTCAGTATCTGTCGTTGCAGACTAAATAAAGAGAGATTACCGAGCGATAACCAAGTCCCAGGCAATTGTTGCTAGCCACCAAGTACCAGCAATGGTCTTAAGTCACTGAACACAGACAAGTGGAGAGATCGGAGGCTTTTTCTCGGGATCCCTTTTTATCACCGACACTTATTTCGTAGAATGTTTCACTTCACCGAATTTTCGTTTCATCGGGAGCTTATTTGTGCTGAAACCTTATTGTTTTTAGGTTATCTTAAGCATGGGTTACTTAGGTTAGGGTAGGTTAGGTTAGACCTGTGACTATCTGCTGGCCGAAGGGGTCAGGGGACCCCTTCGGCCACCAGGGCGCACCGGAAGTCAGAGGGTGCCTTAGTGAACCAAGGCACCCTCCCGGAGTCGTTGGCGTCGAGGTGCCATAGAGTCCGACCAGTGAGTGGTGACACAAGCATTTTTCTCAAATTCTTCATATGGCAATAATTTTACTTATGAAACAAGCTGTCACATTATGAGCACGTATCCAGTCGCTATGCATTTCGTGTTACCAGCTAGTGATATTTTGAATTTGCCGCCATTTTTTTGTGTCACCACTCGCTGGTCAGACTCTAGCCGAGTGCGCTTGTTCGTGGTCGCGCGGCACCTCCCTGAAGGACGCAGATGGTTCACCGCCGGGATTTTAGTGGGTATTCCGGCCGTTCTCGGTTGGTGAGTCCCACATAACCATCCCAGGTCCTCCTGGACCTGGGTGGTATGCGTAAATGCATTTCCCCAGCGAGAAAAAAAAGAAGACCAGTGACTACCAAAAAAAATTAAATCCTGCTCATGTACCTCTAAATGCCTGTCGATGAAATGAAAATTGGGCGAAGTAAAACGTTCTATGACAACAAAAGGGTAAACCGTTTTTCCCAGCTGTGTAGTGGACAATAACAACAAGAAGTTAATCTAAGATATATGTAGATATCTAAAGAGAGTCCCGGGAAAGGACATAAATTACATTTTATCCCGGAAAACAGGACCTTTCCCGAAGGAATAGTGATAAATTAGTCCATTTAATTTAAAAAAATATGTTTGCTTGTTCGTATTTTATGCGCTGTTATACCATTCATCCGATTACGATAGAATAACAAGTCAAAGCATCTGCTCTTTGAAAGAAACCTACTCGAAGAAGACAAAGGCGAAAAATATTTAAAAATGAACATTTTTAAGAAAACGTTTCAAAGCGCATGCTCGTGCGAAAGCCAAGTCTACCTTTTAGATCTATTTTTGTGGCGTGTGTTATTTTAAATGATATATTATGTATTATTCAAGGTATTTGAATCCAATACCTTGAATACGTCATATTCATCAACCCAAAGATTGGGTTGAAGAATAAATAATCAAAATGCTTTTGCACATGGCACGGCATGAGCATTGTTTAAGACTTCACGTATTTTGCTGGTTCAATGATTACCCCAAAAAACCTGACTTTCACATTAACATGTACGTTTTTGGTGGCATTTAATATTTCACAACCTTTTTAAACCGCGGAACCCGTGTTCCATTCTTAAATTTTCTACACTTTTTCATTTCTCTCGCCCGTAGTTTAGGTAAATATTTCAGCGCGTAGATATTTTATCGTAGGTAGAAACAACGTTGAAAGCATTATGCCCTTCCGAGACACACGTACGGCGACGGTACGTGCCGTCTTTGTAACAAGCTTATTGTTTGTTCTGGAAACGAAAAAATACTTAATAACCACGTAGGCAGCGAAATAAAATGCATGAGACGTCTTTTGTTTTTTCTGTCGATAATGTAATCGTGTTAGTAGTTTTATGTGACATAAGGGATGTTGCGTATTTCCCGCGTATGTGTTTTTTGCTAAAGAAACGGAGGGTAGGATTCAATCAAAGGACATACTTAAAAAAAAACTGGTAGTCTTTGTTTATGAAAGTTGTGTCATGCTGTAGCTATTTTATTTCATTTCTTTAATATGGAGGTAAAGTAAGGCTAGAAGTATGAGTCATAGCAAAAAATAAAACAACCACAAAATGGAAAAATTACGCACTAAAATAAGTTTGTATGACTTTTCTGAATAATCTTGACATGCGGCAGCGTGTCCAGCCAAGTTCACGCAAAAGGAACTGGCGAGCGCAGCCGTGTGTTATTTACACGAACCGTTTGGAGCCTTACAATTTGACTTGGCTAGTTTTCACTTACAAGTTATGTTACATTTGGCTAATCTACTTATCTACTTTATGTTTTATGCAAGACACAGTATTTATATTGTGTGGTCATATCTTACTCTTCCAAACAATTGTCTTGCTGGTAAAAACTAGCGGAGTCAGATTTTGAGCTTCAGTTTATCCTAAGTTATCTGCTTTGTGTAAATAATTCGATTGTTCAAATTGAAGTAGTTATACTTTAAAATAGCAAACATTGTTGTAACAGAAAAAATAAGAAATTGTATTTTTAATTTATTTTAGAATGTCGTATGTTCTTAATAAACAAATATCAGGATTATCTACGGAACTTGGCACCCATTTAGATCTCAATTCTTTTGTCGGTGAAGTCGATAACCATGAATCGCATATTCTTAAAATATTGAACTTGGCTCCCATTTTCACATTTATGTTTTTGATGGGATATAACCAACTGCAAAATTTAAGGGAGATAATCAATTCACAAAAATGACAAAAAAAAAAACTTTACCGACTCTAAATCTATGCTTAAATGGTATGTTTATATTACTATATACACTGGCCCGCAAAACTAGGTATCAAACTTTGAATACTAGCTAGTATTAGAAGTGTGATTCTTAGTTTTGCGGGCGCTAGTGTACGTCATTTATCATTTAACTTACGAGCTAGGCTGGCGTCGGTGGAGTAATTGACATGACATTGGCCGTCTGTTTTATTTGCTAAAGAAAGTAAGCCTTGATCTTCCTCTATAGCTCTTTTCTTTCGATTTTGCTTTCCCAAAAAAGAAAATGTGTAAAGCTTTGTTTAATATACATTGCTTAAAAATAGAAAGAAAGAAGAACTTGGCGAAAACAAGTATTTCTTAGGTACTCGTAATATCAAATAAGTTTCGAGAAAAGACGTCAAATATTAAGGAAAATTTTAAAGGAAATTCTTTTGTGTACTTAAAAGATGTCGTTATTTTATAACTTCACCCTCTAGCTTAAAAAATGGTTTCAAAAGGAAAAAACATCAATAAGGAAACTGTTCTAATTTGCTTAAAAGTTTGGAATTTAGATCTAAATTGGCATGTTTTATTTCTCACGCCCGCGCGTATATTTTTAAAGGAAATTTCCGTTGAATTTTCCTTAACTTGCAATATCTATTCTAAACTCATTTGAATAAAACAATCAAGGGTTAAACTGTGGGAAGTAAAATTAATTTATACAATAAAATTTTAACAAATTATTTTAAAGATTTTTTTTATAATTTAAGGTTTTATTAATACTGATTGACTGTCTAATATTGTGTGTGCGGAGTGTGTGTGTCTGTGTGTGTGTGTGTGTGTGTGTGTGTGTGTGTATGAGTGTGAGCGTGTGCCAGCTGGAAGAAATACCACTTATGTACTTGTATGCGAAGCCCCTAGGAACACACGCGCAGAATGTCCTCTGTTTCAGTATATGAGAGTGTGGCAAACCACTTTTTCACAGATTCCTTGACTTTGTGGGTAGTGCATTTCTTAAGATCGCAGGCTTTGCAAACAACATTGTAGACAAACGGCTACGGCGACATTGAAGCTTGTAAGTTGAAACAAACCAGATTAAATGTGCGGGACATTGTAATCAAACTAAGTTATGTATGTTTCTTCGAAGTTTTTAAATGACTATGGATTACACAATATAACTGTAGTGCAATTAAAAAGTAAGTTATGACTTTTTTTCTATATGTAAAAGAAAGAAGGCCTTATGTGACATGACTGAAAAAGTACATAAATACAATGTTTACCCGGTGAAATAATAAGAATAGAGGCATCTCAGCAGTAGGCTCCTTACCTTGATGAATGGTATTCTTCCACCATACGTTTCACTAGGCACTTTTTGCCTCATACAGTGAAACTGTGTAATGAACCCCCTTCGGCGGTATTTTCAACCAGTTATGACATGGGTGTCTTTAAGAAAAGAGCTTTCATTTCTCTAATTGGCAAAGGACAGACAACTCTTCCTGAGTTGGTGATGTTTATGGACGGCGATGATGACTTCCCATCAGGTAAACCACATTTACCACCACCTTTTATAAAAAAATGGCTCCGTGAAGCGCTGGTAGTCTTTGGAAATCTCAAATAACACTTACCATCAGATAACCTGTGTGTTCCTTCGCCTTCACTATTTAAAAAAAAATACAAAGTCTTTCCTAAAACCTCACTTGATTTTTCAAGGCTAAGATTATTGTGCTAAGTACTTGTATTTATTTGAAATGTACGCCATAGATTGTTATTTTCATAGATGAATAGAACGGTTCTCCTATGGAAGCCCTAATCGTCATTTGTCCTAATGCATCGTTTGTCCGAATTTTCATTTATCCTAACGCCATTTCCGCTTAAATTTTAAAACTTTTTAGTGTTTTTATAATACAACCCTAACCTAACCGAACCGAAGATATAATTGGAAAACTTAAAAAGTTGCCTGACTCATCTGAAAACCAGTTTAGGGCAAATGAAAATTTGGGCAAACGATGTGTTAGGACAAATGTTATTAGGTATTGTGAGGGACACCCGAATAGAACGCTGCAATAGAACGTTGCATCGGACGCTGCCAATAAATTTGACAGGCTCCGAGGCGCTCACGTTTGCTTTTAACTCAAATTCTTCGACAGATCGTATGACGGAGCATCATTATCCCGGGATTTATCGCCACATCGAGGTTTTGAAAAGGATTATTGAGACCGAAGATTGAGCTAATAGATGCTTTTGAGTATGAAGTTTTATGTTATAAATGTGGATAAGTTTTTGGTAGGTATTCTTTGAACGGGTTCGATTATAGGCAAATATTCGTGTGATGAGCGCAAGTGTTTGTTCTGAGTCTTGGATGTTCATATGTATTTAATTATGTGTTTCTCTTTATAAGTGTATTAATCGTTTACTATCCATTGTACAGTCAACAGCATAAATAAGTGCTCATTTATGTACCTTGTCGCTTTCAATAGTTTCACAATTTCGTATGACATTTCTAACACGACTTTAAAGTGACAAGGTACATAAATGATCACTTATTTATGCTGTTGACTGTACGTATAAGCGTAGAGTTTAGTTTGGGATTAGGTCAATTTGTGTGGGATAGTCTCTGGATATTTTTTAATATATTTAACTTGATATTTAGAAAAAGAGCAGCAGAGCCCCCCGTTAAATTAAAACAAAGGACAATCATTTCAAAATGTGGACAAAGATTGAGCATATTTGTGGCAAATAAAAATCATCGTCGTGATTTTTTTTAAATAAATATGTACGTTGATTTACACTTATTCCATTAGTCCGTTTAAACGTAAAAGGAAGTAAATCAAAGACACATCCAGAGATATTTAAATAAGTTTGGATTTCTGGCCTTTTAGCATTTGCGGATTGAGGCAATTTCTTAATAAAAATGTATTAAATAAAAAAGGAAACATCGTCATAAGATTTTTATTTATTATTCAGTAATCCGGAGTCCACTTTGGCCGTCCGTTTCTTAGAATCGCTTAGAATATAAAAACGTTTTAATATTGCGTTCGGAGAAATAAGGGATATTAAATTTAATCGTACAAGAAGAATACGAGTTACTAATAAAATTGTATAAGCGGTTGTGTACCTAAAGCTATTCGATCCATATCTAATTCTAATTCTCTTGGGCTAAAGGCATACAACTTATTGAGATTCTTAGGATAGTAATGAACTATTCTTGAATAACACATGGAGCGAAGTTTTGGATGGTAAAGTATAGAATCTAAATATTTAAAAAAATCGTTACAATCGTTACGGGAATAAAAATGTGGCCAAAATCCATGTTGTTATGATGTAACAGCATTGATTTAAATGGTTACATACTTAATTAAATTCCTTACTAAATTACGTAAGGAATTAAATTATATAAAACTAACAACCCGCCTTCGCTTCGCTTCAGTTTATGTGAGTTTTCTGTAACACCCGTACATATACCAGAATACATAAAAACCTTCCGTCAAAAATATATATAACTTATATTGAAAATAGCATGAAACCTGTTCGGTAGTCATTGAAATTATCGCGAACATACATACAGACATGCAGACGCAGCGGGGAGCTTTGTTTTATAATATGTAGTGATAATAATTGATAATTAATGGTTATATTAATTTTAAATGTCAGAAACAGATTGGTGAATGCGAGAGTGTACACCTAAGTCGAGATTCCACACGGTAAAACCTTATTGCTTTGGACAGGTTTCTATATTGTCAACGTATTGATAGCTCTTATTTACTTGACCGTAATAAAATCAAATCAATTTTATTTTAGACAATGTACAGTCCATACTTACACTAACAACAACACTATACATAAAATAAACTAAACTAAAATTTGAAGTTAGAAATTGCATTGAGTATGTCACTTAACCAATTCAATGCGGATGACACGCCAGGCGTGTCATCAAATGTTTTTAACGTGTGGCGGATGACACGCTAGGCGTGTCATCATATTCTATGCTATCGTCCTAATAGAACGTGATTGCGCGATCATCGCAAGTTCCCGCGTCTGTTTCCATACAAACAGTCGCGCGAACTTGCGATGATTGCGCAATCGCGTTTTATTAGGACGATGCCTATGGCATATGGCACGCCTGGCGTGTCATGAAATAATTGTTCGCCGCCACAGCCAAAAGTTTTCGAAAATGTAAGATTCAACAAATCGGTTAATAAAATTTAAATTTAAAAAAAAAACATGACATAAAAGTGTGAGATCTCCTATTAAGTTTACAATGAAACCTGTGTGTGTGTGTGTGTGTACATTCTCTACTTTATGTAAAATTTGTTTTATTTTAACAATAGCTCTTCTGTTTCTGTATAATTTAATGTTTTAAGCCACTCCGTCGTAACACTTTTACACTCACGTAATATAAGATTGTTAATGTTCAGTTTTTTGTCGAGCTCATTATAGTTTTATAGCTTGTGTGTTAAATTGTCTCTTAAGAAAGACAGTATTTGTTGCCGTTTTCTTAATAGCTTCAGGTTTTCTACTCCTAGTTAAATCAATAATTTACAATTCACTTAAATCAGTGTCATCTAGTATAAATACACTTGGTGTTTAAATGTATCATACGGCAGTGATTTAGGTACAAACCATCAAACCTGTCAGCAATCATACCCAGGACGCTGTTGGCGCTGGCCCGGACCCTGCGCGCCTATAATAATCGCGTAAATTTAATGGCGACTGAGTTAAAATCAATACGATAACACGTCAAACACGACATTGTTTTACCAAGTTGAATAAAGACCCTGGTGCTTTAACGAGCGGCAAGGTTCTAGATTTAATTTAGTAATTACGCGTCAATAAATTTCCTTACTAACATTGATTAATATCCACCCGATTTTGCTAACTTATCGGTAATACTATATGTACTGTTAAGCCTGTATTCCTTTGACAGGATATTAAACGTGAATCTATAGAGTGATTGATGGTTACACCCGACCGCTAGATTAAATCTGTCATTACTGTACAATGATTCTATGAAATCTATTTACATGCAAATAGTTTGGAAATTTTGACAAAGAGGTGCTAAGTGTTTGGTTCGTGTTTGGAATGGTTTATTGATGATTGATGAAATTATGATTGGGTTAGTAGGTGAAACTGTTTTCGTGTGATTGATGGTGTCTGTTGTATTATAAAAATTATTTGATTGGTGTTTTGGAGTCATTTAATTTGTTAAGGTTCGAAATAAATAAGCTATTTATTGTTGTTGCTGCCTATCTAATGCTTTTTTTGACAGAAAGTGAAGAATAGTCAGACTTTCATCAACATAAAAAAATAAAATCTAATGAAAATATCTAATCTAATAAAGAAAGGACAAGAGAACATCCGCTTTTGTACCAACTTATTGTAAGAATCCGTATAATATTACGGCATGAGTCGTAAATACTCGTAGTTATATTCATTAATGTCGGTCCTTAATATACAAACCGCATAAAGGTTTGGTCAATTTAGATAAATTACAAACATTTTTTATGTAAAAGTTCTTATATTACCCACCCGAAGGAACTAGGCATAATATACATAGTTCCTTCGGGTAGCCCTTCTTTCCTTCCTTCAGCTAGTAGATATAAGTTCGGTTGCAATATGCGTCTAGTTTGAACACTAAGACGTTATTTGTACTTATCACAAAAATATATCCTTAACGGAATCGAACCAGCTTCCAAGGCATGGTAACTACAAAGAAGGTTAACCGCCTCGACGACATTAAAATTCCAAAGTAAAATCTAGGTCTCGACAACGACATTATTATTGTGTTAAACAATTCCATGTCTACTTTCCCATGAAAAACTTCAATATTATAATTTTGTTTTGGTTAGAGGGTGAGAAGTTTAATTTAGTGAGCTCTCTAGCTAATGCAAGAAGTTTTCTACGCATTTTAGATCAGATATAAGTTAGTTCGGTTGGCATGTACAAGAAAAACCACAAGGACAGAACAAGTCCATATGTAGTACATTGTTGCAGAGGACGAGTCATATAGAGGGCGAAAATGTAGGTGAGGCCCTCTAGTGTACGAGTCCATAAATTGCACTTTCTACCGAGGCAGACATAGTGCTTTTCACAACTACTGAGAGGAAATAAAATAAAAAATTATATTCAAAAGTCAAATTTTAATTCATGTTAATGTGACATTACCGCCAATTTTACCATAGATAACTTATTTTTTTACCTGGACCCCTATTCTCGTGGCTCTCGAGATTAATAAACTAACATGCGAGATGAAGATGTCAACTCCATATAAAATTGTATTTGTTTCGCCATATCTCCCATGTAATTTCATCTCTAGTGGTTCGAGATTAGGGGCCAAATTTGAATTAAATTAAAAAAAAAGCAGTGACATAGTTTTTAGTCTGTGTATCTTTTAGCAAAAATACACCTAATATTTTACGACACAAAATGGTGTGTTCTGATTGGTCGATTCCAATTTTTCATTTTAAGGAGCTATGACACAAAAATTGATTGATTGATTTTCATTGGTTCTCAAAGTTGGACAACAATGTTCTCGACCAATCAGCTAACACGCCGACAAAAACATTCTTGGTCTGTCCTTATAAGTGACGTTTTGTGACCCCAATATTTCCGAGCAGTGTTGTGAAAAGTAGTATTTTCAAATGTGTTACTGACAAAAAAAAACTTTTGCACTGGAGAAGAAGAATAAAGCGCAAGAAGAGTGTTTTAATTTTTTTATTTGTGCGAGACACCAACATCTTAACGAGTTAATTGACCACATGGGGGCTTTTTTACACGTCATTAATATGGAGTGAATCTATTAGATATTACCAGTAACAATAAGTTTTAGTAGTAAAGCGTTTTGGGTTAACTATCGCAAGTCATATCAGCAATCATCAGCGTATTCGAAGCTTATGTATGTATAAATAAAATAAAATAAATAAATATCGCGGGACAATGTCACCCAAATTGAGCTGGTCCCAAACTAAGCTCTAGGCTTGTACTATGGGTATTAGACAACGATATAAATACTTATATGGAGAAATAAATATATACTTAAAATACATAGAAAACCATCCATGACTCAGAACAAATATCTGCCCTTACCAGGATTTGTACCCAGGACCGCTAGCTTCGTAGGCAGGGCCACTACCAACTAAGCCAGCGCTTCGTCAAGCTAATGTATGAAAACTCTTTATTGCACACAAAACAACTAAAAATTCGTACATAAACTTATGATTAACATCGCTTATCGTGCTATAATCGTTTTTAATGGTTAAGTGACTGCGTTAATAAAGTCTAGCATTTAATCAAGGTTTGTTCGTGCATTACTATATTTTACCTACAACCGTACGTACGTAATAACCAGTGATCGGAATAGGTAGATTATATTTACCTAAAGTTCGCAAACGGACGTAATATAGAGTGGTTACAACCGGGTGAAATATTAATTAATTTTTATTGAATTTCTGATTTCCGGTATTTTCTGGGTCTAGTAAATGTAGTCGCAAGGAAGTCTCCAGTTTATGTCTCTGTTCTACGAAGTTTAGATATATACTCCACCTATTATTTAGATACTTAAAAGAAATGAGTTACAGGCCCCTTTTATCACAAACTAAACAAGTAAGCAATACATATTACGTATATTTAGCATTAAAAATACTGGAAATCCGGAATTCAATAAAAATAAATTAATATTTCATCCGGTTGTAACCAATCTATATTACGTCCTTTTGAGAACTTTAGGTAAATATACTCTACCTATTCCGATCACTGGTAATAATACGTTACCATTAGCGATGATTTATGACCTAAAAAACGTTATGACTAAAAATCATTTATGGTAGACAATTATTATTATACCCCGGGTTGAGATGGACCTTGTTGACCACTTCGACCATTGCTGATCTATTGTAGCAGCCCTTTGTTTAGGGCTCGTTGAAAACCCGTTGCGTCTAAGAATTTCCAGAGTTGTATCTCTTGTGGGTCCATGATATGTCGCCCTAGGTAGATACTTCTTTTGCGCATTAGTGGTCCGCAAGAACAGAGGATATGCATTGCTGTTTCCTCTGTTTCCTCACGGAACCTGCATGTCGCATCTTGTTTCATACCCATTAGAAACAGATGTTTGTTCAGTTTGCCAGTTAGGATCCTAGTCACTGCGAAAGTTTTTTTTTCAAGGTAGACAATACCTATAGACCAAAGAATAGGAAATGCCACAGAAAAAAATACCGGAAAAAGTTCAATATAAATGTCGTTACACTTAACATTGCCCCTAATGCTACAAGTTTGTCAAAAGTTAAAGTGAATAAAATACTGCGTGTTGAAAGTCATTAGTAAAAACAATGATAAGCCTCTCCACCATCAATAATTGTTGTTGATGTATTGTAGAGTGACAAAAACTGGTCAGTGTAGTGTTTTGGACATTAATGTATATTAATAATGTAGTAAACTTTTCCTGTATGGGAGTGTTCTATGTTTTCAAATAAAAAGGGAGTAAGTTCATAATGAACTGCATTATGATACTGTTTTTTCTCGAAACGGTAGTGTTCGTCATTAACTTTATAAAGAGCTTTGACGTGTAAAATTTTATTATAGTTGTGTCGTTTAAATGTTAACAATAGAGTAATCGAAACATGGGGTCATTCTGGATCGCTACCACAATTTTACTCTTTAAATATACAGTACCTATATTGTTATGTTCTGGTGGGTGGTCAGACAACCAGCGAAGTTACTAGCATAGAGGCATTCCATCTTAGTCCTGGGTTGACAACGCATTTGCAGGCTAGACATTAAGAATAAGAATAAGAATAAGATTTTTTTCACTAACTATAGGTAGGCCCATAATTACAAATACCTACCTTTATAGACAACATACAACTTATATATAAAATTCTCGTGTCACAGTGTTTGTAGCAAAACTGCTCCGAAACGGCTTGACTAAATTCTTGTGAAATTTTATGTCATTCAGTAGGGTTGAGAATGGGTCGTAAAGTATATTTCATAAGGTTTGTATAAAAAAACACACCCGGGTGACGCCGGACGCGGACAGCTAGTAACAATATAAAACTTAAAACAATCATCGAGGTGACAGAACACAGTGGTCCTGTTTTGCCAAAATTGGCGTCATGGTCGCTGTCGATTGCTGCTGAATCACCGTAAAATTGCCATTTCGGATCGCAAATGTCTATGGACTTCAGTTTTCACTTACCATTAGGAGGCCTATGTGCTCATTTAATTATTTAATTATTTATTTAATAATTACAGTTAATAGAAAATACTAAAACACCTACATTTGTCAGCACAAAAAAGTGAGTGTACAAAAATAAAAGAAAACAGATAAGTAGGTATATTATCCGCACCGCGCTAAGGCCAAGTCGTACTATTTTTTTTGCCATCTGCATGCCTTCTAAAAATCGTGTCAATTCGCATTTAAACTTAGACCCTAACTTTCCAAAGTACATTTTTCAAGCCCTCTATAATAAATCGCTATTTAGTTGTAGCGGCATAGGAAACGCGTGCGTGATTTAGGCTATAAAACCGCGTACCAACATGTTACCAACTATACAAGGCCGTTCCAAACGGGGAAACGTTCGAGCAATAAATACATAAAATTCTTGTTTAAACATCTACGTGTTTCGCTGAAGGTTTATGCTAGTTTAGCTAAGTAGGTCATCGTTATGTTAAGTGTCGTTTTGGGGAAAATGACGCGGTTAGTTTTGGTTCGTTTAGGAACGTGTTCACAGGGATAGCTAAACAAAAGAAAGTAACGTCAATTCAAATATATTTGAAGGCAAAAGTGGACTGTTTTACAAATGTAAATCCGTTTTCACTGTTTCTAATTTCATCTAAAACCAGGCTTTTCAGATTGAAGTAGAAAGAAACTTGTAACTAACACATTCGCACGCACACTATTACAAACTTTTGCATTGATAGCTTGATTGTAAGATATTATTATTATTATATTATCATACTAGCTTTTCCCATGTCCACTTCGCTGAGCAATAATTTTTTTTTGGGTTAATATATAGCCTATTATACTCACAAATAACGTAGCTTTCTATTTGGTAAAATAATTTTAAAAATCGGTTCCGTAGATCCAGAGGTTACCCCGTACAACGTCGCAAACTTTGCCTCTTTATAATCATTAAGTATAAGTATTTATATAATAAAATGTAATATAAGTACTCTTGTAAGGATGTATGTTAGATTTATTCTTCAGATTTCTTTACTCTTAGGCCCTTATTAATAAACGTTGAGTAACGGTGGTATAGCTATACAATGTTTTGTCCTTATCTGTCATTGTGACATTTGAATTTGACAGATAAGGACAAAAGATTGTATAGCTATACCACCGTTACTCAACGTTTATAAGTAAGGAGGTTATAATACAGGTAGTAGCCCGTTAAAGGTATTGATAAATTGCAAAGTCAAGTTGCCAAAAGAAATACTTAGATTCACTGTAACAACATTAACATGAAGTTTATATTCAATTGGTTTACTATACAAATACTCATAGCTATTTGGATATTATATTAAAATTAAATAGAAACAGTCGCAGTACAATAACAGTTATCATTAAATTTCATGGCGCAGCTGGGGACTTAATTCCCCGTTAAGGGACAATTCAAATTCAAGATGTTCTACAAGCATCATTAGCCCATTAAAATAAAAGCTACTCTGTTCTACACATATTCAAAGTTATTATAGGAAATATAGAGTTGAGTTTTTCTTAATTTTATATGGATTGACATTTAGTCTTTAAAACTACTTTATGCTGTAGAGTCATTATGCCTAATTGATCTAAATCCCGATTTTTTATAATTTCCAAAAAACGTAATTTTGTAGTTAACTTACGAAACCTTAATGTTGCAATTTAATTATACATTTATTATTAAACAATTCCAGCATTAAATATAGCTATTTAAATCAAAAGCTTACCTTTACGTTACAAATAACTGTTTGCAAATTTGCATATGACATTCTGTTTTATACAAGAACTGGAATGGGCTGAAATTTGGAATAGATGTGTAAACCCGATGACAATGCAATATTATGGTACCATCGAGCTGACCTGATGATGGAGTCGGAATGTGGCGACGGGATCTTTGCTGTACTTAATACTAAATAATACCTGTCGAGTTGGGACACGTTAGTTTCGTGTTTATAAGCAGATGATGTCTGAGCGGAAAAAAATATAGTCGGCAACAAAAGCTTGTCCCAAAATTAAATTGTTTTTTTTTTTTGCATACATACATACATACATACATAAACTCACGCCTTCATTCCCAGAGTGTGGTAGGCAGAGCTTCAGAATATTATCAACAACCGAAAGCGTTGATAATTCTGTAAGGGAATGTAGGCTTGTAGTAGTACCTACTATTATGTTAGTCTTTTAGTGTAACTCATTGAGGTATATTAACTAGAGAAGCAAATGTCAATCAAAAGCGACGCATAAAACGAGCCAACTACTAATAATCGCGACGTAGCTTTGAAACCAATAATATTTGAACAAAAAACTATATCTACCTCTTTTACAATAATACACTAGTAGAAAGCAGTCATATGGAATAGACCAAGATGGCGAGCTCACCTGATATGAAAAGTTCAGTTCAGATTCGTTGTTGGAGACAACACAGATCCCCAAATATCAATTTTGGAAGCAATCAGTCGAATATCTAAAAAGTTCAAGATGGCGGCAACTTTTTCACATTCTGTCAACGGATTCCTTGTTGGAGACTACACAGATCCCTAGATATCGATTTTGGAAGCAATCCATCGTATAACCTAAAAGTTCAAGATGGCGGCTACTTTTTTTGATTCTGTCAACGGATTCGTAGTCGGAGACCACACAGATCCCCAGATATCGATTTTGGAAGTGATCAGACGAATAACTAAAAAGTTCGGGATGGCGGCTACTTTTTTTTTAATCTGTCAGCAGATTCGTGGTCGGATGTCACACAGATCCCCAGATATCAATTTCGGAAGTAATTCGAACAAAAACTAAAAAGTTCAAGATGGCGGCCACTTCTCTCAATCTGTTAATGGATTCGTTGTCGCAGACCACACCAGTGGCCCGTTTCACGAAGGTACAAGTCACAAATTACAAGCGGAAGTCTCTTTCTAACTCCTCTAGCTAAAGGAGTTAGAAAGAGACTTCCGCTTGTAATTTGTGACTTGTAGCTTCATGAAACGAGCCTCGGATATCGATTTTGCTCTAACTATTTAGCTGAGATACAACAAAGAACAACTTTTTTTAATTTTACAAAAATTTAAAGGACATTCCTTACGCTCATTTGGAGAATAGGTATTTATCTCGAAAAGTTCTCGAAAGGCTTCTTTACTGCTTTAGCTTTACATATGTATGTATATATATACTGTGGTTTTGAGTTGTTGAGTTTGACTGTTTTCGTTAAAGTTAAGAACTCCAAATATCTAGATATAAGACTACACCGCACCACTATTAAGTACGTAACTTGTTAATGTTCATTTTATTTTATTAAAATTGTATTGTTAATTACATTAATTTAGATACAGAAACAATGTATTAACCTGAGAAAAGTAATTATTTGTGCCTTTCAGACTTTGATAAGCACTGTTACACCGCGAATTTCTCAATTTTTCGCAGCTTCTTTTACGGTCGGCGTCCGTTTGACAACTAACTTGACAAATGGCCGCTATGAGTCTGCAGGCTCATCTAAAGTGTCACGGGTTATGCGTGGTTACTGCCCCTCTAGTTAATATACCTCAATGGTGTAACTACCGTAGCTCTAGTTCATTTTGACATAACTTAGAGTCTGTTCATTTCAAAATAATTATAAAACTAAGACTCGGTAAGTCGGGTTTTGAAAGCTTGCTTTTTGTTGAAGTTATTTCCGCACTCCATGCATTTTTTTCATTAAGTTTTTATTTTGTGTACGGTTCCTATTTTTTGTTGTCCTTCCTATTAAAACCCCTTTACATACCCAGTCTAAAGATCAAAGTATGGTAACCGTCTAGACAAGTTCCTTCTTCCCACTCCTCTTTTAATTTCAATTCCGCCTCGTATATTTAAAACGTTAAATTAATTCGCTGTCTGTCATCCTGTCGAGGAAATCTGAGAACTCATAACCTTGGTTTTTATGATCTTTCTCGTATTTTCGAGGTAAAAGTAAATGGGATTTGTGGAATTAGTACGCTAGCTCTGTTTACATATAAAATATTATATTAACAGTGGATCTTATTTGAAACTGTTTAATAATTATTAAATTGAAAAGTAGCTAATTATTAAATTTAGAACACGTTACACTCTTTTTTTTGTAGACCTGAATGGAGATTGCCGTCAGAGAAGTGTAGATAGATAGATAAATCATTTATTTGATGCTTCAATCACACACATACAATTGACATAAGTGTAAAAGAAACAAATGAAACGAACTTACAAACTAGGTACAATCTCAATCGCATGTGTGCGTCGTAGCAGTCCAAAACGGTCATGGCTCAGCGTATAGCATTGCTCTAGTGAGCAAAACATTGGTATTCTGCCACAACTCTGGAGTAGTTTTTGACATTATAAAACAAGAGGTAAAATGTCAATACAGTCTTAGTTTTATAATTATTTTGAAATGAACAGACTCTAAGTTATGTCAAAATGAACTAGAGCTACGGTAGTTACACCATTGAGGTATATTAACTAGAGGGGCAGTAACCACGCATAACCCGTGACACTTCAGATGAGCCTGCAGACTCATAGCGGCCATTTGTCAAGTTAGTTGTCAAACGGACGCCGACCGTAAAAGAAGCTGCGAAAAATTGAGAAATTCGCGGTGTAACAGTGCTTATCAAAGTCTGAAAGGCACAAATAATTACTTTTCTCAGGTTAATACATTGTTTCTGTATCTAAATTAATGTAATTAACAATACAATTTTAATAAAATAAAATGAACATTAACAAGTTACGTACTTAATAGTGGTGCGGTGTAGTCTTATATCTAGATATTTGGAGTTCTTAACTTTAACGAAAACAGTCAAACTCAACAACTCAAAACCACAGTATATATATACATAGAGCGTAAGGAATGTCCTTTAAATTTTTGTAAAATTAAAAAAAGTTGTTCTTTGTTGTATCTCAGCTAAATAGTTAGAGCAAAATCGATATCCGAGGCTCGTTTCATGAAGCTACAAGTCACAAATTACAAGCGGAAGTCTCTTTCTAACTCCTCTAGCTAAAGGAGTTAGAAAGAGACTTCCGCTTGTAATTTGTGACTTGTAGCTTCATGAAACGAGCCTCGGATATCGATTTTGCTCTAACTATTTAGCTGAGATACAACAAAGAACAACTTTTTTTAATTTTACAAAAATTTAAAGGACATTCCTTACGCTCATTTGGAGAATAGGTATTTATCTCGAAAAGTTCTCGAAAGGCTTCTTTACTGCTTTAGCTTTACATATGTATGTATATATATACTGTGGTTTTGAGTTGTTGAGTTTGACTGTTTTCGTTAAAGTTAAGAACTCCAAATATCTAGATATAAGACTACACCGCACCACTATTAAGTACGTAACTTGTTAATGTTCATTTTATTTTATTAAAATTGTATTGTTAATTACATTAATTTAGATACAGAAACAATGTATTAACCTGAGAAAAGTAATTATTTGTGCCTTTCAGACTTTGATAAGCACTGTTACACCGCGAATTTCTCAATTTTTCGCAGCTTCTTTTACGGTCGGCGTCCGTTTGACAACTAACTTGACAAATGGCCGCTATGAGTCTGCAGGCTCATCTGAAGTGTCACGGGTTATGCGTGGTTACTGCCCCTCTAGTTAATATACCTCAATGGTGTAACTACCGTAGCTCTAGTTCATTTTGACATAACTTAGAGTCTGTTCATTTCAAAATAATTATAAAACTAAGACTGTATTGACATTTTACCTCTTGTTTTATAATGTCAAAAACTACTCCAGAGTTGTGGCAGAATACCAGTGTTTTGCTCACTAGAGCAATGCTATACGCTGAGCCATGACCGTTTTGGACTGCTACGACGCACACATGCGATTGAGATTGTACCTAGTTTGTAAGTTCGTTTCATTTGTTTCTTTTACACTTATGTCAATTGTATGTGTGTGATTGAAGCATCAAATAAATGATTTATCTATCTATCTACACTTCTCTGACGGCAATCTCCATTCAGGTCTACAAAAAAAAGAGTGTAACGTGTTCTAAATTTAATAATTAGCTACTTTTCAATTTAATAATTATTAAACAGTTTCAAATAAGATCCACTGTTAATATAATATTTTATATGTAAACAGAGCTAGCGTACTAATTCCACAAATCCCATTTACTTTTACCTCGAAAATACGAGAAAGATCATAAAAACCAAGGTTATGAGTTCTCAGATTTCCTCGACAGGATGACAGACAGCGAATTAATTTAACGTTTTTAATATACGAGGCGGAATTGAAATTAAAAGAGGAGTGGGAAGAAGGAACTTGTCTAGACGGTTACCATACTTTGATCTTTAGACTGGGTATGTAAAGGGGTTTTAATAGGAAGGACAACAAAAAATAGGAACCGTACACAAAATAAAAACTTAATGAAAAAAATGCATGGAGTGCGGAAATAACTTCAACAAAAAGCAAGCTTTCAAAACCCGACTGTTGCTAACCAACTTTAAATCGTTATAAATCCTAAATGATCATTCAAAATGAAAAATGATGAAAGAAACCTAAAGATGGTTTTTAAATCCCTATTCAATGATACCCCACTTGTCACACTTGGTCGACTTTTTCTTTTAATTTTCACAATATGGCGTCTGCTTGCCGCCATATTGAATTTTGATTACTGTCATATCTTCTTTTTATAGTGCCACAAAGGAACAAACATACATAATTATAGGCTGTGAAACACATTACCCTCCTCCTTGGGCGGTCGGGTAAAAAAGGAGCATACAGGTCACCTGATGGTAAGTAAACTCAGAAGCCCAAAGATATTTTCAATCTTACGTTTATAATCTTAAGACTGCGAATGCGTTGCCAACCCGGAGGATTAAGATGGAATGCCTCCATCATTTGTGAATCTTATCACGTTAAAATAAAACTCACTCATCGGAAGGTCATTTCACAAAAAAAAATTATTAGAGAGGTAAGCAAAAGAGCATCTGGGCTACCTGATGGGAAGTAATCAACATCGCCCATAAACAACAGCAACTCAAGAAGAGTTTTCAGTGCGTTGCCGACCAGGTGAAAGGGGAGAGGGGGAAAGGGGGAGAGGGGAAATTGGGCCACCGACACTCTCACTTGACCAGAAGAAACGCAGCAGAGGTACTCTGAGGTATTCTGAGAAAGGGTTGAGCCCGCCCATTCATACTGAACTCAACCTAACGTTTGAATACTTAGAATACTAATACTGGGTCCTGTAACACAGGGCTTCCTAGCTCAGGATCCAGGACTAAAGATAAATTGTACTAAGTTAATTGTCAATAAATATTTTCATTTTTTTTTACGTTAATACTGTCAGTATTAAGTGTACCAGACTACAAAAAATATACTTATGTAGAGAAATACATAAAAAACATCCAAAACACAAAAAAAAATACTCGCATTCATCACACAATTTTTTGCACTTACGGGGAATCGAACCCTTGACCGCTAGCTTCGAATATCCTGATATTTCGTGTAAAATTTACGAATTACCTAGCAGTACACCTCTTTTCGCTGACACATAGAATAAAAAAATTGAAATTAAATTATATAAAATACTCTATTTCACTTCACAAAAGAAATACTTAAATGTATTTCCTCTTAAACAAAAGCGTTCATAATCCGTAGTTCAACATACTTGTTACGACGGAACATAGTTTATTCGCATGTTTAATGCCCATTATGGGAACTACAAACTAACAGCTTTTGCGTTACTTGTTTGAGCAGATCTAAATCTACAGTTAACTTACATAGCGTAATAACTACTTTGACGAAACGATTATGAACTTTATTATAAATACGCAGTCATTTACGAGTACATTGTAATAAAGAATTATTTATATCCAACTGCCATAGAAGGAAAGTCCGGTTTTTCACCTGTGTGTATGTGAGTATGTATAATTGCCATGGGCTTATCGGCCATGTCATCCAAAATAAGACTCAGTTCTTGGCTATTTCAGTGTAATAAGGTTTATTACTCCCACTTACATTATAAGCAGACAGTCTAATAAAACAAATCGTATGACAATTGATTAATGGAACGCGAAGTCGGAAATTTGACTTTTGTTTAATCCACAAGAGAAAATAGTCTTTAACCGAACGATTGTTGTTCTATTTGTTTATTTGTTGTTTTTTTTTTTTATATATGTTTTTTATTACTATTTTTATTACTTTTTGTGCAAACTTGTATGTGTCCAAAACTATGCATTGTCCTCACTCATTTACTTCAGGGTTAGCTGGAAGAGATGCCATTTAGGGATAAGTTCGCCTTTGTACATTAGTTTAATATTAATATTAACATACATTCATTGTCCTAGCGTGAAATTTAATATCCATTGACTTATTTATCTGATAAATCCATAGCGATTTTCTATAAAGAACTCAACATTGGTTAAGTATAATTTAACAGGAGTGTAAACAATTAACGTCTTCATAATTCAAAAGTGAACATCGTGCCGCTGTCAAAACGCTACCCTCTCAAATCTTGACATTGATATTCCACCACGATACCAACTCGCGCTTCCGAAAATACCCTATTAAGTAAATCCAAGGACCGTAGCCAAGATGCAAACGCTACTAACGTTTTTCTTTTCTATCACTCAACATGTATGGGATGACAGTTGACCACGTGACTTATCGCAACGTACGAGAATGTCATCCCATACATTTTAAGTGATAAATCTTGGCTCAGACCTCAGACCTGGCGTTCCTTTCACGCGCTGCATAACGTCTTTCATGTATGGTCCAAATTCGACCCGCAAAGTGTCGTTAGTTCCTTTTTAGCTAAGCGAGTGCCAATGGGTTCTGGCGGACTATACATCGATATAGACGACAATATTAGAATATCAGTCAGTTTTGTATAGCTTGCCTTTTTTGCTAGGCTTATTTACAAATGAAATTATAGATACATGCATACCGCTTAAATTCATTACTATCTGCTTATTTGTCAATCGAGTAAAAAGGCGAACACATTCGACAATCAAGAATAGATTTAACTCGTACGGTCAAGGAAATGTATTCACGTATCTTTTTCACTCTTGTCACAGTGACAATACGAGTCAAATAGGTACGCGAATACATTTCCTTGACTATACATCTTAAGCATCATCCAGCTTTACTTAATTCTGTACTCATTCTAATACTCATAATACTTATCCATACTCCAAATTAATATAATAAATGCTACAGGATAATTTGAGTCCTGGGAAACGACAAAGAGTACCTACTATTGATCCCTAAAGAATAGCCATAAATAACTTCTACGCGAACAATCTTTACAACAAAGTTAAAGATACTGTTAACCGAACTAGCTTGCTACAGCATTGGTGAATTTATGTCAAGAAATTGATGATCCAACAAATACATTATCTACATAACAAAAAGTTTAACTTCAAGCACAATGTAAGAATTAATAATAATAATAATTATAGTATTGTTATTTTACTTGTATATTTAAATTTTTATTGTAAAAAACCTAATTTAGAGAAGTTTAAATAAATATCTAATATAATAATAATGTATAATTATAATAATAATTTATAACCATAATAATAATGTATAACCATAATAATAATGTATAACTATAATAATAATCTTTGTCAGATATAGCGACAATGACGTGTAAAATAATGTTTATTTTATCAATGAATGTCTAAATCTCATTCTCTCATTCTCAGCAACAGCTAGTTATTTCTAAATTACAATGTTTATAAAACAACGACACTAATATTAGCTTAGTGTCGCGTTGCAACTAGTTCCATGCAACAGCGAGGCAACGTAAACGCATAAATATGCCATTAGTTGGCGCTCCACCTGCATCTTCAGATCTTAAGTATCGCGGGCTGACGTTACACCGAAGCGTTGCAGTTCAAAAACAAATAATAATCATAAATAAATAAATGAATATCAAGGACGTCATACTCAAATTGACCTTGTCCCAAAATAAGCTCAAGAAAGCTTGTGTTATGGGCAGGGATCGGAAATTGGGATCGATATTTACCTAAAGTTGGCAAAATCCCGGAAAAAGATAGGAAACATCGCGCATCCTAAAAAATATTATTTTAATAATATAAGTTCCGGGATTCCTGGATTCTACAAAACTATAAATACTTAATTATGAAGTATTTATATTAACTATTTGAAGTTATTTTCCATGTATAGATTTACCAAATGTTATTTAATTTTCATCACACTTGCTCGTAAATAGTGGTATAATATGCTAGAATAAATCGACCGTAAATCCAAAATAATACCCGCGGGCCTTTTTTTTACCATTACGCCCTATCGTGCGTAATAGTTTTTTTTTTAAATATAATTCATGGACTCAAACTATCATAATACGCCAGGACCCCAATTCTTGTGCCATTCGATATGAAGTTTCATTCTAGATGAAATGTCAGTTGCATACAATTTTCTATTCTCATATAAACTATTAATCTCGACTGTCAGTAGAATCGGACTCCTGAACACGTTTGACATTATCTGTGGTAAGTCATAGACAATGATGTACTCTGCCGCTAATTTATAAATACTGATCATAAACTGTGTGATACCAAAATAATAATTAAAAGGGCGTCTTTGTGCACATATTAAAATTAATTAGGAGCAAAACGGAACGTTTTATCCTACATGTAAGATAATTATTATTAACGTTTTGTAGAATCCCGGAATCCCGGAAATTATATTCCTACATGTAAAATAATAATTATTAACGTTTTGTAGAATTCCAGAATCTCGGAAATTACGCCAGCATAAATTCATAATAATTACGAATTTATGCTGGCGTAATTTATTTATTTAGCAATCCCGGGAATTTTATTAATGAATTATATCATTGAGTCCGCCTCCATACAACTGAACATCAACGCTGCCGCGAAAGTTTAGGTAAATATCGATCCTAATTTCTGATCCTTGGTTATGGGTACTAGTCAACGATAAACATACTTAAATAGAGAAATAGATACTTACATACATAGAAAACATCTAAGACTCGTGTATAAAGACCCGTGCTCATCACACAAATACTTGCCCCGACCGGGGATCGAACCCGGGACCAATGGCTTCGAAGGCAGGGTCACGACCTCACGACCCACTAGACCAACCACGTCATCAAATCATACTTATTACTTTACTAAGAATTACTTAAGATCCATTCAGCGAAGAAACAGAGGGCCCTGCCAAGATGCATTTCGCTAACTATCGTTTCTATTCGTTTCGTTTTTAAACCAATCGCGTCACTGATAGATCACGTGACTTTTCGTATCACGTCATCTACCAGTGACGCGATTGGTTGCAAAGGTTTTATGAAATATTTTAACAATGACCGCAATTATGCGTTGTGTGCATGCACGGAGAGACAAAGTATAAATAGGAAAGTAATTCGTCTCCGGCTTTGTAGGAGTTTCTGTTACCTATTATCACAAGAGCGCTAGGGTTGCGTCGATGCCCGTCGCTCGATACTTAAGAGTAAATACGCACGTAACTGAACGCGGTGACATCGCGGCCTCATCTAAACCGGCTCGGTCCGTCCTGTTGTGTTGAAGTACGGTTGAAGCACACACACATGCAAGCCACGCGATATACCTTTGTTTGAAGACGAACTACTGTGTACACTATGACATAGGGCAATGTGGAGCAAAAATTGTAATGTACATGGTGTGCACATCGGGCACTCGACGGGTTTATCACAAGCTATCTCCATACCAAATTTCATCAAAATCGGTACAGCAGTTTATTCGTGAAAGCGTAACAAACAACTTACTATGGATTTTGTTAGCGGCTTTCACAAAATGCATTTTTTAACAAAATGGGCATTTTTAAAATAATCTTATTACAGGGTGAGCGCGGGCAGTGGGGTTAGCTGTGAAAATGACGCGTTGAATTTCTTGTTTTTTTTTTATTTATAACCAAAATACACTAATGCGATTGTAAATAAATCGTCTTACTCAAACGGCGCTCAGTTCAATGCAACATAAACACAAGTAAGGGTTTAAAATTACTGTCCTTGAGGTAAATTGGTCATAATTTGTTTACTCTACGACAAAAGTCGAGTGGTAAACAACATTTGTTTATTCAAATTAATTCAATGAGCTACCTTATAATTCAATGTATTAAACTTACGGAATGTAACAAAATAATTTATAATAATTTATGATTTCATTGTAAATGTAATCCAGTAACCTGTGCGAAATAAATGTTAAAACAATATCGAAATTCATGCAATACTCGTATTTTAAAGCAAATTGTATAGCCACTGACGTTTCAATTTCAGTTTATGAGATACCCGTGAAATGAATAAGGCCGGTACCACACGGCGACTTTCTGCAGCGATAGGTACAAACATGCGTTTTACGGACGAGCGACTGCATTGCGACACTAGCGATTTATAGGCCCTTATAGTGATTCAATCGCGCGATTATAAATATTATTGCAGTTGCTTTTATGAATTACGTTTACGTTTACGTTTTATAGCCTATGTCGAACAGACAGACGTGACGAGAAGGGTTCACCCTGTTGTGGCATAATTTTGTAAGTAATCATTCTTTGTGGCATAATCTATATAGCCATATTAGGCTTTACGCATAATCTGGTGTCGCAGAATCTACATTCGCATAGTTTGATTACGCAGAATTTCGTTAGTCCGAATACATAAATTGTCCGAATGTATAATTTCGCAGAATACTAATTTCGCATAATTGTTATTCTACTGATACCTTTGACTTTTTTGAAAAGTTATAAAATAATCCTAACCTGACCTACTCTATTCTACCAGGATTACACAAAACATTAAAAAAAATATTGTCCGTTTAATCTGGAGAAAATTTATGCGAAAACAAAATTCGGGGTAACTATACATTCGGCGTAAAAAGTTTCGGACTAACTCATTTTCGGGATGTTACAAATTATGCTAAATAAGGTTTCTGCCACATTACCATTCGGCGAAAACCGATTATGCCAAGTCTGTTATGCTAAAACAGTTTCGGACAATAAATGTTATGCCACATAGAGGGAACCCGACGAGAAGACCTATTATTACATGGAGTGTTATTAACTATTGAATAGATGAAGCCCCCGAGATGCTGATTGAGCAACCGATTTTAATTCAATCTAGCTTAAAACCACCCTTGTTTTCTATTAAAATACCTGCGTCCGAATCACTTACTTCGTTTGGAAGCTACGATGCCACAAATAGAATCCAGAATTTCTGCTTTGCTCTCTATGAAATTGACATCTGCTTTGTAATGTATGTATATGTTGTATTTCTGCTGTTTTGTCGCCGTCGTGGTAGCGAATCTACCTTTGTCAAGTTAGTTTAAGTTTTAGTTCTAATTCCTGTTTGGAGACTGAAAACCAGCAGTGTTGCTGAGTCTCATGTCCATTTTACCGCACTAGCTATATACATAAGATTTTTTTGTGAAACTAAATCTTTATCTTGTTATAAAAAATCATTTATTATTTATTATTATTGTTATATAGATGGACGGATACAAAAATACATACGTTAAACGTATAAAAACTTCTGTTTGCATGGTCAAGGGTTAAACATATGCAGTTGTATTGAAGCGAAAAATATCAATACATAAGCACGTATTTATCGCTGAAGTTTTCATGTCTACAAGGAGAAATATATCGCAATTGCGTCGCGAATGTATCACTCCGCTTGAAATCACGCGAATTTATAAAAATGATAATATTAAAGACTTCTGCTACTGCCTGCACCGCAACCGAATCGCTGCATAAAATCGCCGTCGTGTGTAACCGCTCTAAAATAAGCAACAACCTCAATAAGGCAAGCTGTTTATTAGGGTGCGGTTGAATGAAGGGATGAAACTGATGCGTTATATCGTGATTTCTCATCCCCTGTACCCATAGGTAGATTTAACGTAATAAGGCAGCTCACATTTATTTGTGAAAGTAATGAGATCAAGAAAATTAAGTTTGTAAACAATAACATTGAAAAAGTCTTACAAATTAGCTTTTACATCCTACCATCGCATTTTTTGTACTATGTATTGTATTAGATGTGTGTGCGTGTAATTGCAAGGAATTTTAACTCGTACAAACATTACACAAACTAAGTTTAATCAACGTAGATTTTCTTTATCTAATTTCTCTTCGTAAATTATGATATTTTCGAGATAAAATGTATTAAGTATTTGTCTTTTTCCGGGCCACAAGCTGTTTTCATACTTAGTTTCAGTAGATTAGTTCATTGGATTAATTGTGAAGGTGTATTAAATGGAAAGATATCCAAAATATCTTTTGCTTGTAAGGGCTTTGCTTGAAAACCTCAATTCCCAATGCTGCTTCATCTAACAAGGTTTATAATTATAATCTTACATTTTTATGTTAGAGAATTTTGTTCTGCATCCACCTAGATCGCTACGCTACCAGCATCTGACTCATGTCACTTGTCGCAAATCAGGTGATAGTCGCGGGTTGTTCCAATGTGGGGGTAAGGTGGCCATAGAGATGACTATCGTACAGGCACCTTAGTCCACCCACCTGCAATCTTTTTTTATTAACCTGTGTAAATGTCCCAATGCAAGGCAAATTTTTCATCATTTTTTTTCATCATTCTTTCCTATGTATTGCATGCTCTCTTCAGTTGCTTTGAAAAAAATCCAGATCATCCCGCCACCTCCTTTTATGTCTGCCTCTGCTCCAGTCGCTATCTTTACAATCGTCGTCGTTTGCTCTCTAAGTACGCTTATTATCTGGAGACCTGTGCGTTCGTTTGCCTTTGTACATAAAAAAATACTTTGTACATAAATCATTCCTGCTACAGTTTGGTGCAACAGCGGCCGTCTCAGACTTGCTCGTGGTACTAAAACTTAGTCAATAAATACATTGTTCCGATTCTCGAGTTCATAGTGCTTTAGATATTGAGGTATACAACATTCGTTTATTTATGAACGTTTTATTAGCATCAATGCCGCGTAAAGATCCTTAAAGCACTTTTGTAGTGCGTCTGGTCTGAGTTCAAGATAATAACTCCTAGAATTATTTATGGGAGTTCTTTTCAGAAAATCCGTTTTGGTACAGACATCAACGTACAATGCATCTAATTAGGTAAGGCTCACAAGCGTTGGAACTCATCTACAAATTGTATAAGTAAAATGACAAAGTAACCATTATCTTTTAAGCAATCCTGTGAGAACCTTTGTTTAACCACATACTTTTATTGAATGGTCATCCAATTAATTACTCTCCACATCAAATGTTTTGTAACTCACGAGATGGGCGGTTACAACGCCGATGTTATTATTAAAAATTCCTAAACTGACCAACATAGTTCTTTACACTACAATGTCCAAAAACTACAACAGATTCAAAAATAGTAAATATTTCAATAAAAACAAAGTGCGCGAGATAGGCCTAGAATATCGCCTGCAAAAAGCGCAATTTTTAGCTTCCCCATAAAAATACGAGTGCAATGTATCACGGAACTCGTTCTATTGCACTCCATTCACAATATCTCTACCAATTGCGTTTTAAGAGCCTTTGAGGCAATTACAATTTAGTAAAAAAACTAAAGTTGATTAGAAACTTTATAGAGCACAATTCATTTTATGGGCTTGAAATTAATCAATCCCCTTTAGCAAAGTGGCCGATGTAATGGATTGAATTTTATACAGACGATCAAAAGCGTCTTTAGTGCAGAAGTGCAATGGTATAGCATACAAATGCGAGAAATAAAAACTCATTGTTTATTGAAAGGCAAGTCACTAAGTTTTTGGGAAGTTACTTGTTTAGTGAGTTTCAAGGAAATTGATCGACTGATATAAGACACTTGAAAGAGCCTCGTCATAGAAGTCACTATAAATAAAGGGAACCACTTTACCTGGAGTGCAAATCTGTTATTGACTCAAGATTTTTCATCGACTGATGGTGCGCAACTAGGTGTAACTTAGAAGTAGAATCTTGAGATTACGAGGTATTAACAAAATGTAACGAATCATTTTTTTTAAACTGTGGTCTAATTTGGTCACGTCATTTACCTTGTCCAGGAATGGACCAAACTGAAGTAGGACTGGACCAAAGAAAATACCAGAAAACGTAAGGATTAATATCCTTCTTTTTCTTCAAGTGCTTCTCCAACCAGTGAACGTCTCTATGTCCAGTATAAACTGAGACGCACTAAGTACGTGAGTGCATACATAGTGCTTACAGTGGACTTATCGTTACGTACGGAAACCTCTCCTCGAATTTTCCAGTTTTCTCCAAGACGAAAGAGTTTTGGATGCACTTACAATCCCTGTCCACTCACGGATTTTGCGAAGCCACTACTTTTTCATCTTTATTTATTAAATGGAATTCCAAGCAATTTCATTCATCTGAGTGGAATTATTCGGACTTCACTCAGCTATTACGGTGGCATAAGCATCCAATTATCGCATTCACAATTATTAGTAGGTTTTTGTGGTTATGACGTTAAGTGGAACGTTTTAAAACAATTAAGTATTAATGATATGTACTTCAAAAGCCATTCATATTCAGTTTCAGTTCGTTAAGTGCGTTTTAAAATGTGGCCTTAAAATTTAACAATTGAATGAAATTTCACTCCGCTTTTTCCTAGGAATAAACAGCCAGAATTATTAAAAAGAAGTTGTTTTGGGAAATATTATTAATATAACATAACATAACATAACATAATCTCACGCCTTCGTTCCCAGAGTGGGGTAGGCAGAGCTACAGAATTACAAACATCTCTAAAAACTTGTTGATAATTCTATAACCACAATTTGCACAAATAGACTAAGATGTTTACAACGTATTAGTGACAGGTTGCAAGCCCATCGCCTAACAGTACTACAAGCCTTTATTCCCTTAGTCGTCTCTTACGACATCCACGGGAAGACATGGAGTGGCACTATTCTAACTCGGCAACCACACGAGGCAAATAATAATATATATTATTAATATAACTGAAAAAAGTTTCGATTTTGTAATATCATTGTCCAAGTTACAACACAGGTGTAGTGGACGATACATTGACCCACACTAAATTATTTTGCGGTATTACTAATGCCTAAAGTCAAGTAATGTATTTGTACTTCAAAATCGTGAGAAAAGTCTCCAAAACGCAAACGCATGAAAAAAACTTCGGGAATCTTTTGAAAAAAATACTTGAATTGGTTTTTGATTAACCATATATTGTTAAATCATGTTGTATCCCAAAAAGTAATACTGTTTTTCAAACCAATTTAAAATGGACAGAATAATTACATCTACAATTTATACAACAATGACAACGTCAATACCTAATAACTGCACTTAACCTGATACGTATTAAAAGATGGTATCTACGCAGTACCCACCGACCATAGTACCAGTATTAGCAGTCATAAATACAAATTTATGAGCTGCAATAACCGGTAAATGATCGGGCAGCGAAACTTGTTAACTTGCCAAGGTTCCGCAGCTAAATTAAAGTTTCATTACAGCTTTTGCGGCCACTACTTTACGATGGTTGTATTTGGTTTACTTCAGCCAATGGTATATAGCTACTTTAATCCTTATATGGCTGCGAACCAATAGTACTGCATTCATTTTGTATTTACTTTTTTTTGTAGTGGTATTTTCGCTGTTGTACATTCTTGCTTTATATTTATTTTTGTAATTATTATCTCTTATTGTTTATACATACATTTTAATTGCAACTGTACCTACATTTACTTCATTATCCCAGCGATATAATGTTTGATTAATTATATTATCGCTGTAATGTTTTTTTTACCTTGTAATTAAATAACACGAAATGTAATGATATAATAACCTAATACAAACTGCATAACTTTTTAATCTAATGTTTCGTGGATATTTACAGTCTCAAGATTGCAATTTGACGATAATAATCTCTGTATTGCAGATGCGTTGCTGGCGCTAAGGACTTAGATGAAATGCCTCTATGCTAGTTATTTCACCGGTTGAATCACCCCTGCATTGGAACATAACAATGCGGACACAGTTTGGCGGCAGATATAAAAGTAAGATGGTGGTAGCGATGCGTACGGACTCTGCACAAGGTCCTACCACTAAAATATGTAGACAATTATACGCACCACCTAATCTTTTTTTGTGTACATAAAATTTAGCCAAATGTGTAAATCAACTTTCTTTTGCTTATCTTTTAATTGTAGCTTGTACAGGGTCTTTATTCTTCTTTTATTCATGACATTTGCTTTTGTGGTGAAATCATATTATTGTTGAAGACATCTTGAGAGCACTTAGACACATTTTTAATATAAGAGATAAGAGAGACGATTAAGTCAATACAGCAAAATGAAAGGAAGATAGTTAAATAGATGGTTAAAGTCTCAATGATAGTTAAATTAAGGCCCAGGATATCTTTTGGATATCCGCCAGTGGGATCTTTTGCACAATTTATTTTACATACAAAGTGAGTTACCTTGCTTGAATGGGCAGCTTTCCTCGCTGTTTTTTGCTTGACCTTTAGAGTATAGGTTATCACAGCTAATAAGTAATTTACTCAAGTTAGAAAAAATATTGTTAAAACCATTGGAAAACTCAAAAATATTTTTTACGGATTCCTAAAACAGTGAAAAAATGTTTGCATGTGTCCAGTCTATTGCCATAAAACCGAGCATATGTTTTTTGTAAATATAGACGCCTTGTGTTGGACTGGACATTATTTTGACGACATTTTAGAGCGTATATCACGTATTTTAGGGCCGAACAATTAAACGGACAATTAGCGGTTTAACGGGTGTCAAATGTATTGATTAACAGCTGATTAAGACTTAATCGTCCGTTTAATTGTTGGTGAACTCGGCCCTTAGTGGTGGTAGGACCTTGTGCAGGGTCCGTCCGGATAGCTACCACCATCTTATCCATTAAACCACAGCGAAGCAGCAGTGTTCGCATGGCTGTGTTCCGGTGTGGGGATAAGACAACCGGTGAAATTACTAGCATAGAGGCATTCCATCTTGGTCCTCAGGGTTGGCAACGCATTTGAAGTCTTAGGATTGCAGTTTTGAGATTGTAGTATTGAGATTTCAAATGTCTATGGGTCTTAGATCCCACTTACCATCACGTGGCCTGAGTGCTCGCGTGCCTCCTCCATGCCATAAAAAAAATCATAACAGTCATAACTGTAAATTTTGCTTTTAAATAAGTTTTTAATTCGAATGTTACATATCGTAAGGGTTTTAAAAACTTTTATAAAATACATAATAAGAAAGTGATTGTAAATTAAATATTTGTAATGACAATGATTTTTGTAAAGCTACCATTTAGCTAGGTATTAATTTATTAAATGCCTTTAAATATTATATAATAATTTTAATGAAGATAAACAAATCATTAAAATAAGTATTTTAAGTGTGTTATTCATTGTGCTCTGTAAAAATTCACAGATATACTATGCCCACGACATCGTTCGCGCAAAATCTCTATCATCGGTACTTCTTCGTATACCATCATCAACGAAAAAAATATCGGAATATAGATTTTCATCAAAAACTTATTAGAGAAAGTAATTCCGACCTCATACAAAATAACAGGGGAAAATCTCAGACAAAGTAACCCAGTCCTACACCAAGTAAGTTCTAGGTTTGTGGTTTTGGGGGTTAATACTTTATTTTAAAAATTAAAATAGTGTACAAAAGGCGAACTTAATGCTACAAGCATTCTCTACCAGTCAACCTTATGTATGAAAACAAGACAGCAAATACATCAAATACTCAGGAACAAATCTTCTATGTAGGAGAAAAACTCACAAAGCTAGTAATATGTATGTAGCTGCCAGAACCCGGACTGCTCACAAGAGGATTTACAAACAGCTTCTTGAAAAAAAAAAACGATATGAATATACTGTATAATATATTATACTGGTTATAAAGAAATAGTGCTTCAGCCAAGTCACAGGTAAGGTAATTTGCATAATTTGAAGTATACAAACGGTTGTAAATTTCAAGGTAGGGAGAAGTCCAAATCTTTGCGTTTTGTTATTACCATATTTTACGTTATTTGATAGTATAATAAATGAATGAATTTATTTTAAAACATTTATAAGGAAAAAGTGGAAATATTCGATTTTAATTTATACAATATAAATGTTGGATACGCAACAATTTACAATCGGCGTTATAAGTGTAAATTTTTGTAGCTTATCTTTTTTACACTTTGGTCGGATTAGTGCAGCAATTCAAACATGTCGCTTAACCCTTTATAACATAAAAATGAAAAAAGTCGTGAATTCAAACCCTATTTCATTTTTGATAAAAAATTATGATTAGCATAAAAAAATATATACAAAAAAAAACAAATAGTTGGCATTATGTTATGATGGAAATTTCCATCACCATGCAAAGAAGGGTTAAGTGACAAAGCACTAAAGTGTACACCGCTACTTATAAGGCCAACCGACCGTAATACAAAAAAAGCGGCTAATTGCAATGTAGTAGTCGAAGCATTATGTGCTCTATTGGTAACCACATTGAATTTAAAATGCCTATACTATTAGTATGCACTTAGCTGCCTTCTTTGATATTACGGCAGCGTACTTATTGAGTTTTCCTCTATATCAACCAAATGTGCGTATATCGATAAGTACTTTTTGCGTGAAGTATAATTATTTTGTAAATATGTTCTTTGCTTTGTTTTCTGTCTCGATTTTTCTGCTCACCACTTTAGTTAGTTTCTGTATGATTATTTGGGTGACTGGTGACTGGAGAGAACGCCATTAGGCATTAAGTCCGCCATTTGTATTTAAATAAATGAATAAACAAATAAATACATGCTCATCTACTACATAATAAACGCGTCGTCAATATAACTAGGATCAAGGGTGCTTGAAATATACCTTCTTCTTATTTGAATTTGAGAGAAAGTGACAAAGAATACTAATAAAATAGGTTTATTAAAGGTTTATTAATAAAGAGGTTAAACTTCCGTTTTAATCAAGTCAAGCTTGACCTACTTAAGGCTATAAGCATCACAACACACACAAGTAAACCTCAAGACAAATAGGATACGAATATTTGTCTTTAGGGGCCCGGACCACAAACCGCAGGTTTTGTAGCCAAACCTACCCATAAACGTTACATTATAGCGACATCGCTATAGTCTTGCCTTTGTTTAGGTGTGTGTAAGTATGTTCATATATATGACAGTCACTTGACATTCAATATTAAATACGCATCATAATCTGTGTGCGTCAATTCTGTTCTGATTCGTTGTAGTGTCGGTTTTACAACTACAGACAAAGACCGTCCCTCTCAAGAGATAAACTTTTAAATTGTTAAGTATGTCACTATGCCAACAATGTTAAGAATTTGTATGTTTATCAGGTAATTTGCCAAGAACAAAAGATAACAATTAGAACATGTCACGCTACCAATACATACAAACATACATTCACGCCTGTAATCCCAGAGTGGGGTAGGCAAAGGTTCAGAATTACCTACAACTTTAAAAACTTGGTGATAATTCTGTAACCACATTTTATGGAAAATAAATTATAGTGACGATAATCAGCAGAATTATTTAATTTACAAGTTAATTAACAAATTCAATGATTAATGAAACATGGACGAAATCGAAATTTTTGAAATCGAAAAATAAGTCATTTTATCATAACAATATAGAAAAAGATCAAAATACTTGCATTAGTGACTTTACCAAAAAGACTGCTGTGCATTGTTATAAAAAAACACAATTATGTATCACGGAGCAAAACAAAAAGGCATATAAAGAAGTATGTAGTCGCGAAAACATGATGCATGTTTATTTCAGCGGTACAAAATATTTATATAAGGAAAACGTCCCATAACAAAAATGTTAATGTTTCTACCGCGAGCCACGCTGAAAAAAGAATTCAGAATATTTTTTATTCTTACACTGAAATAGCATGCCAGCTTCCCTTATACAAAGGGAGGGTTATTTTGTGGGAATTTTAACTGACCAGAGACGACTTTGTACAACTTTACACTATAAAGGAGTGTAAAACGGAACATTATTAGAGCTTTTACTACTTACAAAATACGTTCAATTTTCGACACGTATACTTTTTTTATAACAAAGAGAAGGCTTTCGAACGCACAGGGAAATGGGATCTGAGACTCAATATACATGTGCTTTCTCAAGAATACAATCCTAAGACTAACAACCTCATTCAGCGATGCCAATAATTCCAGCG
Source organism: Acleris literana (assembly GCA_946894065.1). Taxonomy (NCBI): domain Eukaryota; kingdom Metazoa; phylum Arthropoda; class Insecta; order Lepidoptera; family Tortricidae; genus Acleris; species Acleris literana. Next base: position 4,155,079 of record OX335683.1, read on the forward strand.
ATGGTTTTATCCCCACACCGGAATACAATAATGCGAACATTGTTGCTTGAGGGTTTATCCCATTTACCAATTAAAAAAACAACACATAAAATAAACTATTTTTTTCCTATCAACAATTTAAACTTCTGGTCAAAATCATAAATTTTCACAACATACGAATGAAACAATAACATTATAATGACATAATTCCATAATTAAAACGTGGCTTTATTCACCACGGCCCACCTTACAGCCTTAAGGCAACAGAAGTTATTCTGAGAGCAGGTCGGTACTATTTCTTCTCAATTATTTTTTATATCCCACGCGGTTCCACCATAGCAAGGATTCACGCTAAAGTCATAATTAGGCTGGGGTGTTGCACGGACGGCCAATTAGCTGGTCCATTTAATGGCTTTGCTTAATTTTATTTATTGCGATGTCCTTTAAACTTTTTTATGTTAAGGAAACATTATTTAAGGAATAGAGACATTATGGCAAATAATCGTTAAGTAGTGTAGGTACCTAATTTTAAACCCTTGAAAAACAGGAGGGATTTTAGACGTTTCATGTGTGTATTTGTGTATGTGTTTGTCTGTGTAACTACGCATCCGTCTATGGCATTGTAGGGCTTCGGGCAGACTGATTTGGACTCGGTTTTATTAAAAAGAAAGCTAGTTTATTTTGGGTGGTTCCCATAAAAAATTCGGTTGAGCCGTTTAAGATATATCAGACATATAAAGGAGGAAAGAAAAAAACGAGAGGACCTTATCGAGTCATATAAAATATTGAATGGACAGTATAACCTTGCTAATCTGAAAAACATGTACACATTAAGCCAGGACACAAGGTTAAGAAGGCAATCCATGAAACTAGTCAAGCCTTTGTGTGCTAGCAACCCTAGGAGACACTTCTTGTGAAATCGCGTGGTGAAACTGTGGAACACTTTACCAGAAACTGTTATTAGTGCACCCTCAGTGAACTCCTTTAAAAATAGACTTGATAAGTTTTTAAAAACTTTATAGACACAAGTGCAGTGATATACACGCATCAGCTCAAAGAGCTACTAGTGTATTATAATAAATAATATTAATAATAATATCTGCTGTCAAATTATGTAGGTGTTTACCCTCAAAGTGACTTAATGCGTCACGCGAATTTTTCACGAACGACGTCCTATTGTATTTATCTTAGCTTCAAAATGCTTGTTGAATAATTATTGTACTTGTCTTTAAGACCTTGTAACTATTTAGGTATTACCTTTAGGTACTTACTTAAAACTAGAATTATAAAAAATATTTGTATACACAACTACAAAAACAATACCCTCTCTAGTAAATCCGTTCGGGGCATTGTATCCATGATGCTGGCTGCGTTAACTCTCTGGATGGTTAAACCTATCCTACGGGAGAGGTAAGCGTCAGCTCTGGGATCTCCAGAGGCGTCGAGTTTGGCAGACAGGGTCTTTATAAAACGACTCATGTCGGCAGACCAAGAAGGTCCCAGAGTCTCCACTGCAAGCGCCGCAAATTAATCGTAATCATTAATTAATGATGAATATTTGCGACGCTTGAGGGTCTGGGCCTGATCAGCTGCTGCGCCGCCCTGATTTCGGGTTGCTTGTACGTGAGATAGGACAAAAGTGTCGACTCAAGTTGCGTCCCACACAATAGCCCTACCAAGCTTCCACGGCACCAATGTAGATCCATCGGGGCGTTTACCATCGTCTCTGATCATACCGGCTGGTTCTTAGACAGCAGGTACAGAGGTGGTGGCAACCGAACGCCGGATCAAATCATTGATGGCGCCGTGGCGGAACAAGCGGCCGGTACTCCTTGAACAAGAACGACCATGTCTACCAAGCTCATCCCCCTCCTTACCGCAGGTGCAAGAATCAGGCACACAGATCTTGGCTCCAAGCCGCAAGCGGATTGATATTCCCGAGCAGCTTGAGTCCAGGACTGTACCTGTGTTGCGAGATGGTAGGGCGTGGAGTCAATTTTATTATTCACCTTCTGCTTGAGTTTCTAGCGGCGCTTTTTCATCGCAATTTATGATGGTCTTGTCTGACGCTCTCGTAGATTCACTATTGCCAAAGCAACATGTAAAAGAGTCCTCATGTGGACAATTTACTGAATAAATATTTTTATTTTAAATTTGAATTTTGAATATAATATTAACATAGTTTGAATTTAAAACATAGATACTTAAATGAATGTAAGATTTTCACTAAAATTAAACGAATGCACAAAAAAAAACAAGCCAATTCTGCCAACGATAATAAAATATACCTAATAACTTTCGTTGTTTTTTCGCGAATCTTATTTAATAAAAATTTCAAAACATTTTTACCTCACGTTATTTTTCAGCAAAAACTTTCACGAAAATATCCACCAAAGTTTAATAAACTGTAATATTTGTAAAGTTTTAAAACGCTCCCGCATTTTCATTCCTCGGCGGAACGTATCGCATATTGCTTTTTGGCCGCATTCCAAAATTCAATTGATAGTGCCTCGTAAAAAGATTCGTTCATTTAATTCCTTGTTATGTAAACATGCGATTTTTGTTATTCAATACAAGAATCAGTAAAAATATATTTAAAATGCTTTTCTGATATTTGCTGCGAGACGACTCTTGCCTGTGTTTCTTGTGTTGATACGAGTACATTCATCATTAACTAAGAACTTCGTTTTGGAGTAGTATTATTTTGATAGAATTACCCTTAATGCTTTTTATTTCCTGATAACCATGGACGTTCATATTTGACCGTCTCTTATTTAAACCTAGAGGAAATACATTTTGAAATAAAATTTTATAACCTTAAAAGAGATGACAAGAAATAAATAAAAAAACGTGTCATGTCACCGTGGACGTCTAAAACACAGCGTTGCAGCTCTTTAGTAAATGAATCAATTAATAAATTAATATTTTATTACTACAACACGGTAACTTACGTTTTAAGAGGAAGCAATATAAAATAATGTAACTCGGCGGGACTCCCAAAGACACGGTCCTTTGACAGTTATGAAAACACGGAAATATTCCGACGAAAACAAGATACATTCAGGAAGCAAAAATGAAAGTACTTACAAACACACATTTTAACACGGTTCCAAACCAAATGCAATTCGACAGAAAACACATCTAGATAATACCACATTCGCATCTAAAACTCTCTGACAGAGTAAATATAGTTCAAAATGGTATCACATTTCGTATCGTCAGAGTACTTTGGTGTGAAAGAGGTTAGTAGCTTTTGCAAATTCGTATCTTGTTCAAGTTTGTTAGTGAAAAAACAACTTTGTATTGCTGAAATGAGGATTCATTTTGAAAGAAAGTGGGTTGACACTGTAGGAGATGAAGAAATTAGGAAGTGGAAATAGCAAAATGACGCCATTTGTTCTCCAAATAGGAAGTAAAGTTGTTTATTCGCTCCTCTTTTGAGCAGTGTCTGAAAACTTTTATTTTACTTTTATTGCTCCGCATCACGAGCCTTTGTTGTTTGTGGTTTCGTGAATGTAGGTACCAAATTAAACGGGGAAATCTCTGAGGTCTGTAGTGATGGGATTATTTGGTTTATTTAGCAGGTTGTTTATTTGATTTTAAGTGCGAAAGAAGCTTATTTTGTACTAGAGGAGGCAAACAACCTTTATTTTACTCGCTAAAATCCTAATTGCTTTTAACATGTTATCGTTTACTTGAGAGTAATAACGGCCAAGTTAAAAACAAAAAGATGTTAAAAGCAATTAGGTTTTAACGAGTTGCAAAAAGGGCCCAAAACTGAGCAGGTTTATGAAACTTATTACCTGATTTAATGAAGTAAATAATCGTTGTTAGAAGTGTCCTTGGTTGGTTCTATAGAATTTTTTAGTGACTATGAGGATAAATCTTACCGACTTATTCATAAACGCGCAATAACTAAAGTGGGCTTGAAATAATCTCTGTTCTTATCTGTCATTTGGTAGTTTTTTGCATCCTTATATTTACAACAAAATTATTAAAGAGGTTCATTTCCAAAAATGCTCATTATTTGAAACTAAAATTAAGATTGAAAACTGGCTATTGACCTTGGATTACACAGAAACGGAAAAAATCCTGTCAATTATTAAATAATTTGCCCTTTCCCTTCTCTTTCTCTCGCAATCCCTTGTAAACCCTATCAAATATACACGCACACTCTCTTTCATACAGGTATGCTAAATAACAGATACTCTCAGAAATTCTAGGATAAGGTAAATCGGGAATGCTTGTAACACGTCCAACGTTATATTTACTCGATATTTCTGGCCCCCACGATACAGGTGTAACCTAGTGTGGGGACCGCTGTCAATCTTAGCATAGAAAACTATTACCAACTTACTTATAATACCTACTTATGTATTCTTACATGTTCCTAGATTGTTACTTTTAACTGATGCACCACTGTATTATTTTATTTTTAAGTATTGTTGGTTAAATAAATGAATTTTGAATTGTGAATTGTGAATTATGGCATATTAATTTGACAGAAAGGGATAAAGAATACTTTAACTAAAACAGGTTTATGGTGAGTTTATGAAAAAGGGGGTAGGGTATCAATGTATGTACTAGTAACTTTAACGATAAAACTATACGTTTCCTAAAAGTTAGATAAACATCAAATATGGTCGATTGGCGTACATGTACTCCTTGCTTTTATTTGAAAACCTTTATGAATTGGGTCGGACATAAACTGAGCAGTTTTATTATTGCACGCAAAGTACATATATACATAATCTCACGCCTTCGTTCCCAGAGTGGGGTAGGCAGAGCTACAGAATTACAAACATCTCTAAAAACTTGTTGATAATTCTATAACCACAATTTGCACAAATAGGCTAAGATGTTTACCAGCGTATTAGTGACAGGTTGCAAGCCCATCGCCTAACAGTACTACAAGCCTTTATTCCCTTAGTCGTCTCTTACGACATCCACGGGAAGACATGGAGTGGCACTATTCTAACTCGGGAACCACACGAGGCGCAAAGTAAATATAAAATATTTTGGTTTATTTAGACACGTTCACATCTTCTACGCTTTAGTTTATTTATTTATTATATTAAAAGTTATTGAGGAGGCCTGTTTCTTCAAATGGATTTTGATTAGTTTTATTGCGTAAAATATGGTTTATTCATACTTTTTAAAAGTTTTACTGCACAATACACTAACATAGGTACGAATGGCAGACCTTAAAGTATAGTAATAAGAAAATTATGTCGTCTATATTAGGAAGTTGATATAAATTATAAACTTACAACATAATTAAATTGGCCTAGTTTACGGTTCTATTTTCCTTGAACTCGTTGACCTAAATATAAAACTGGTTCAAGTTAAAATTCACATTGTTTGAAACGTATACGGTTATTAAAAATGACACGTCCATATAATGTTTCACGTTACTGATCACAGCCGAGCTTCTTTGCGAAGTTTAATGTGATTTTATTGTTTAATAGCTTTGAATAGTTTTTTTTGAAGTAATAAATATTAAAAGTGTGAACTGAGATATAAAAAAATAGGGTAAGAACGCTAAGATGGCGGTTAATAGGGATGTGTGAAAAAGACATATTGCGCCGACCACAAATAAAGGACGTATCGATTAAAAAAAACGTTACTGTCACAAAATATTAAGTATAAAATCTGGTCCGTTTTAAAGGAATAATTCATAATACTGTTACATAAATTCCACTGAGTTCTATAGCATCCTGTACCGGTGTAATGACTAGCATAGAGACATTCCAACTTAGTCCTTGGGTTGGCAACGCATTTGCAGTCTGGTGAATGCGAATGTCTACGGGCCACAGTTTCCAATTAACATCAGCGCCTCTATTCTAGGCGGTAAAAACGATATCGTAGTTTGCCTGTTATGGTATTGTTATGACGTCAGCCGCCATTACTGTCAAGAAAATAAGAGCTATCAAAACGTTGACAATACCATAACAGGCAAACTACGATATCGTTTTTACCGCCTAGAATAGAGGCGCAAGTGGCCTGTGTGCTCGTTTGCCATCTCTATGCCATAAAAAAAACGTATCACAGTGAATTTTTATCTTATCACAACTTAAATCTCGTCTCTGACGTCAAATTAGTTGTTTTTTTTTTGTTTAAAAATCTCTACGAGCTAATTAATAGCACATTAGTACAAAACAAAACAAAACAAAGCTTTGTACTTTGCGCTGTTGCCACTTGTGGTTTATATGCACTTTGCAATGTTTAACTAGGTTCAACTTTTTTTTACCTTAATGCTTTGGGAAAAGTAATCGGGTATACAGCCGAAAAAAAACAAAAAATACTTGGGTTTTGACGCTATGGAAATTTGCAATCTCAAGATTTCCATCATAAGATCCGATATCTTCTCTTTGCCACAAAAACCACCAAAGCCATTCTCTATTAAAAACTTCCGCAATAGCTACTCTCGTATCTTCGTAATAATAACTTCAAAACTAATTTAAGATTTCATTTTGCATAATGATCTCGTAAGAGTAGTAAGTACTTGGTCCGGAGAGTTTCCAGTAGTTAAGTTGTAAGTCTTAGTCACTCGCGTTGTCTGCGGTTACTCAGAAAGCCTTTTAGGCTCATACAGGACTTACGTATTCAGTGAAACTTACATTTGTAAACATACGGAGTGTTACAATGATATTTTATATTTAGATACGTTATGCTCATACTAAACGCACATAAAATCCGTCGCCAATTACTGACAGTGGCTACGTTGCCAGATTTCAACACACAAAGACGGCAATCCGTAGTAAACGCTATTGTTAGAAAGACATAAATAGTTGTTTCAAATTGCGTACCCGAATGACGTGGCGTGCCCGCCATGGCCGCGTGATGGCCGCCACAAAATATGGCAATGTAAACAAAAAATGAAAAAAATATTTACGGTAGTTTCGAATGAAATGAGACATCCTTTCGTCCTTCTATAGTTACAGTATAATTTCGGCAGCCTCTAATAACACAAGACGGCATTTTTTATGACTTATATTTGTTGCATTTCGGTAATAAAACTTTACTGTTTTTGACGCGTGCGTGTCAGCGGCCACGGCGCGGCTGAACGATAGCAAGGTAATACCTTCCTTTTCGAGGAACGCTTTTGTGCGCAGATGACGTATCTTAATATAAAATATCATTGGAGTGTTATTGCTTTAAGCTCCAAAGGAGGGTGGGCAAATTGGCCTATACGACCAATAAGGACAAGCGGTATGTCACCGGATAGGTAATTCTAAGTTTTAAAACTATTACTAGGGCAGGTAGTTCGAAATCTTTGTATGAAATAAGTTATCGCAATGCAAAGACGGCAGTATTTCATAGTAATTATGCTAAAGTCGTTTATGTAGGTGTTCCGATGTTCCAGATTTTAAAAAAAATGTCACAGTTATTTGAGTTTTCCCGCTACATAAAATCGTTGTAGAATTAAAAAGGATATCCGATGATATAGTGCTTATTGTTATTGGTTTCTAGGCCAGCGTTCATACATTTTTGCCCAATCTCCTTTGATTATATTATTATTACAAACCCTGAAAAAAAATGTCAAGAAAATATAAAATGGAAAAATATGTACGTAACAGTTTTTTGATCTTATAATGTGACTAGCTTTTGCCCGCGACTTCGTTCGCGTGGAACTTGTTTATCGCAGTTAAGTAAATTAATAGTTTTAAGTAATTCTATAGTTTGACGTTCTCCCTGGCAAGAATGATCTTTCAAACACATGTAATATTGAGCTAGAAATTTACCGGGACACCAACTTTAACCATGACTTGCTCTGTGTCTATGACATTGTCTACCAAGAGATACTCCACAACATCGCCTTCTACGTGAGACATATTTTTTTATTTATCCGCCCGACAATTTCGTTTGTCGGTGGTACTAATATTATGCCCTCTTGCACAAACATTCTCTATTCTTTATATTGTTTTTTAGATCATCTGTGTTTTGTACAATATTACAGAATTCGCGGTTTAATGTATCGTTAAATCGTTACTATCTCTCGCCATACGATCTTCGCCAATTTTTAGTAGAGCTGCCGCATATGTTGCCCCGACTGTATATCATTGTGTTCTCGTAATTCCTAGCATATTTGTAGTGAGGAATTTTTTATTTTTTATATATTCCCATATCGTAGATGCCGAAATGCATTTATTTTACCCGCTGGTGTGCCCCTAGTCATCACCGTTAGACGAGAATCTGTCTAAATTCGCCGTCTCAAAGCACCATCCCTCCCATGATAGTTTGGTTGATATTTATCCATCATAGTTCAATATTACTTATATTATATTATGAGTCTTAATACCAATTTTAATGTATCTATCATTATAAATGGCCGAACTCCTAAACATAAATGACCGAATTCTCATACAAACTACCATTACCCCTAGGGATGATTTTCGAGATAGGTAATACTCGTATGTATAAATTTAATCTAATTCGGTTCCGCGGTTAATCCGTGAAAGCGTAACAAACAGACAGACGACAGACAGGATTACTTTCACATTTATAATTTAGTATGGATTTTCAGCAATATTATAATTATGTAGGTACCTATCGATGTATAGATTTTTTTACTCATTGAGTATTGTTTGAACTGACATTTTAGAATTAAATAACCGACCAATTTCCGCCAAGAAATAAAATGACTGTCCGTATTTTTTTTAAGTGATCATAATAACCGCCCTAATATTTAATAATAGCCGAAGAATAAGTATTGTAAACGGCGGAAAAAAAATTTAAAATCTGGATATGTCAAAACTGTCAACGTCAATTTGACACCGCTCCTTTTGATATAGACTAATAAAACTGAATGTACAAAGCCTGTCCCATTGTCACACTGGGTGTCAAAAGCCATAGAAGAAATAAATTAATCAATTTCACAATACATGCATCCCCAAAAACTAATTACCCGTGGCAACTTTTTTAAAAAACATCATTGCCGCCAGCTTGAATTCTAAATTTGACATCATTTTCATAATCTGCGCCCCCAAAATGTAAGAAAATGATAACATAGACGACTTTTTCAATAAACATAATGGCGGCCATTTTGAATTCCAAATTTGATATCATTTCGAAATCTGCGTCAACGCAACCTATCTCCATTCTAAATTTCATCCAAATCCATCCAGCGCCATTGCAGCGTGAAGGAGGAACAAAACTAAAATTCCCTTTTACCCCCTTAGGGGTAGTTTTTTCTAAATCGCTGAAAGTAGGTAGTACTTTTTATTTATAAACAGTAGCCTAAATACCAATTTCTAAATAAGCTATTTAGAAATTGGTATTTAGGCTACTGTTTTAAATTTTAAAAATAACTAATCTCCCATACAAATTTCTACTCCCTATTTTAACCCTTTAGGGGATGAATTTCCAAAAATCCTTTGTTAGTGCACCCCTAGGGTACCCAAGGAATATTCCCTTCAAATTTCAAGTCCGTAGGTTTAGCGGTTTACGCTGTGCGTTGATCGATCAGTCAGTCAGTTTTACCCCTTTTCATCCCTTCGGTGATGAAAAAATCAAAAACGCTGAGACACGTATAAATTAACTTTCAATTTTCAACCTAAACACAAAATTTGAATAGTCTAACTTAAACTAAAATTGACGGACTTTCATACAAATTTTCATCCCCATAGGGGTGGAATTTCCAAAAATCCTTCCTTAGTGGATCTTAACACTATATGAGGTATCTATGTGTAAAAATTCAAGTCTCTAGGTCCAGCGGTTTGGGCTCTGCGTTGATATATCAACAATCAGTTTTACCCCTTTTCATCCCTTCGGGGTTGAAACTATCAAAAACGCTGAGACACGTATAAGTTGAAATTCAATCGCCAACCTAAACGCAAAATTTGAAGCGTCTAACTTCAAAACTGACGGACTTTCATACAAACGTTTATCCCTTATTTTACCCCCTTAGGGGTGGAATTTCCAAAAATCCTTCCTTAGTGGATCTCTACACTATATAAGGTATCTATGTGCAAAATTTCAAGTCTCTAGGTCCAGCGGTCTGGGCTGTGCGTTGATATATCAACAATCAGCTTAGCATTTTATATAATAGATTACCTCATGAATACTTTAAAACGTTTATTTTGGCCATGACTTCACTCGAGTAAAGCTTGTCTATTGTTTTTTCTCTTGGGAAACATCAAATTTGACGGGTTAAAACGTACCCCTATGTCTTTCTTTGGGGTTTAAACTATGTCCATACAAAGCACCATGGGCAACTTTGTACGAAGCTTGGGCCCAGACTAGCATTTTACCGAAAAGTAACTTCTCAAATTGTGAAAGTTTCTTAGGAGAAATTCTCTGAAATTTCTAAGAATATTCTTCAATTTTGTATGGAAAGAGAATATTCTCAATGTTCTGAAATGTCACCGATGATATTCTCAGTAATTTCTTGAGAAGATTTCTTAACTTCTGAGAATGTTCTACAACTTGTACATTGCTAGCCCAGACCCAACTGAGTGATACATTATGGAATAAATTTATTACTATGTGCTTTGTTTTGGAGAACGAGGTTGCACGTCGGCGTTTCTCAGAAATATTGTTCCTAGTCAAGGACTAAAATTAAGAAATGATAACTTTTCCTCTGCGTTACGAAAATTAGTATAACATTTATGTACTATCGCGATGGTTAATTTGTGACCCATTTCAAGAAAAATAGGCTTGAAGTCGTCAATGTCATTAGAGATGCCAAATCATTTGTACTCGTAACTTGTAGGAGACTCAACCTTATTGTTGTAGAATGTCAGAATGACTTTGGACCTAAGGTGGGTCCCAAATTTAAGTTCGTGACTGTATATACCACCCTCAACGCCAATTAGCAGTATCTCAAATTCAATAAATGAAGCAGATTCAATCCTCACCCGTTAGTAATATGCTTGCACTTGCTACAGGAGTTTTGTCTGAGATACCACCATTTGTCTTTTAGCAGTATAGCTAGTTTTCGTAACGCAGCGGAAAAGTTAACGTTTCTTAAAGTTATTCCTTAACTAGGTACAATCTTTCTGAGAAACGCCCACTTGCAAAAAAAACTCCATTACCAAATATTCCAATAAACAAAAAAAAAGTATGCAGTCTGTTTCTGGGACCATTTTGATGCATGGTCATTTCATTTAACTCGATTTAAATGTGAGTGCGTAAAAGTGTCATTATTTGAGCGTGTAAAGCGCCGTAACTTTTGTTCTCAAAATAATGATAACTAATACCAACTTCTGAAATAAATGGAAAGTATCATTCCAGTCCAGTTGGAGGTAAGTATCATTATTTTACAAAAGTGACGGCGGTTGAAACGCTCAAATAATGATCCAAAACAGAAACAGCTATTTTCGCATTAATATAATTATGGATGAATATGGAAGTATGTTTTGTGCACAAACTAAACGCCCGTATGTTTCACCTCTAACTCCAATTGGATTAAGGAAGTGTACTTGCCATTTGTCACTCAAGAAAGGTCTTTGAAAGGCCATTGTTGCCAGCGCATTAAAATCAACGGATAATAACTGACAAGGAGCTTTGAAAATGTATACCATTTATTGTTTTAGCTAACCCTTTGTCTGGCGAGGCTTTCATAGTGTTAAGTATCAAGGAAGGAAACAATAAAATGTTTTGTTGTGATGTGTTAGGAGTAGTTTATGTGGCGGTTTGTATGGGTCCCCTTTGTAGTTGGTTCGGGATGAGGGCGTAGGTAAATTAGATTTGAAATGATGCTAACACATATATTGTTAGTAATGTTATTTATTTTACAAATGCAAGTGTGTATGTTTTTTGTTTCGTTTTTACGGTTAATGAATTAATATTTTTTATTTGTAGAGATAGCCTGAAGCGTGTGTCCCTCTGATAACCTAGGGAATCAAAGGGACACACGATTGTTTATCTTAAAAATTCGACATTTATCGAGGGCATAGCGATTAACAATTGATTTCTGCGGCATGCGAAGATATAGTCTGATTAGTTAGTGGTATCTTAGGACATTTGTTCAACCATTTGCCAATTTTTCAGAAGTAAGAAATGCATTTCTTTCTGAAACCGTTTACTTTTGAGATTTCTAAAATATTGCACTACAGATGAAAATGTCAATAAAATATTAGATGCGATAGTGAATGAGGCGATTTAAGATTAACGAATGCAACGTGAAACTGAACTGTTATTGTTAACGTAATTCAAAGAGCGAGCACTGTGCAGTTTTGGCACAAAATTCTTTACTTACGAACTAAAAACTTTAAAATTTGGCCAATAACTCAATAACCCACCCGACAGTCAGTGTAACTGCACATTTACTTATAAACTTTTAGAAGTCCTACGGTCGCATTCAGAGACAGTTAATAACATATTAGTCGTTTCTTAGCCCCGCTTGCACTTAAATGTTAACCCTAGGTTAATCCCAGGTTAATAGGTTAATTAGTTAAAATTGTCAGTTCTTATATGAATCTGACATTCCTTAAAAATTTAACCTGAGGTTAACCTAAGGTTAAATTTACATGCAAGCAGGTCTTAGTAACGACTTCTCATTAACAAGTATGAAAAAGGAACGATTTTACCGTCTTCAAAATATCTCTGAATGGTATACAATGGTTCACTGGCTCAGGCCCAATAAAAAAGGGTACAATGAAAAAGGAAAATGAACATTCGGAACTCAAGTGTTTAAAAAATCGAAAGCGGGTTGGACAACCCTTTTTTTTTAATCACGCTGTTAAAATGCTTTTACGCACGTAGGTGGTTATGTGGGACTCACCAACCGGGAGTGGTAGGAATTCCCACTAAAAACCCAGCGATTATCCCATCATGCCGTTGTTGGTGAGGGCCGCAGGTTCTCGTTGCGCATTTGACTAAGACCCTCACCGGGGTTTGAATAACGTGTGGGCTTAAAGTAACGAGAAGGTATTTAATTGACAATTAGCAGGCAATAAAAAAATACAAAAAGGATTTTGACAGCTATAATAAATAGAAAATAATGTCAATATTGTTAAAAAGGCAAATAAAGATTAGCTGGTTTAGTAAAAAATGTCCACGAGGAAGTTATTACGTAAACGTGTCTATCGCCGATTTGGACAGCGTGAAAAATCTGAAATGGTCTCCCACTTCAAAGCTGAAAATGTACCTCCATCTACAATTTAATGTTTGAACCTGCGGTGGGAACTTGATATTAGGACTAAAGATTTACCAAAAGCGGGAAGACCACCCAGTCTTAATGATCGAGCCCGGGGGAAAGTGGCAAAGTTTGCAAAAATCAAAGTGGGTGAGTCCCAGATAAGTTAGCTGTAAAATATGATGTTTCCCTTGGGTGAGTAAGAAATATTTTAGAGAAATACAATAATGTTCAACACTTAAAGCGTCAAAAAGCACCCAAATATTCCAACAAATAGCTTGAAGAAATTCCAAAGAAGCGCAGGAAGTGGCGAAGAAAGTATCACTATGCAGGGAGCAACTAGAATTGACTTAAAGAGCGTGACGTTCACTTCGGGAGAGACACCTCAAAGAAATACAAGTTCAACAAGTAGGAAACGTAAAAATAAATGGCGAAACAATGGAGCAAATTTTAGTTTTAATACAACACCGACTCGAGAAAGACCACTCACCAATATACACTCCACCCCAGTCACCCACACAGAAGATGTTTGTCAAGAAAAGCAAATCTATCAAGAAAAATCCGTTTTATCTGACTGTAGTTGCGCAAAAGAACAGCGTGAGATGAAAAAAAATCAATCCAGTAATATAGTAACCATACAAACTGAACTACACTCAACCAATACGAGTTTAGTGGAGGAAAAAAGCAATATTATAATTTTGAGCACAAACAAAAAGTGCAACATATTACAAATGGCTAATAACACCCTTTCAAATAATTACCAAATTTGTCATTACTTGTATCCAAATGCTAATATTGAGGAGCTACTTAGAAATATACATTTAAAAACCGAACACATGACTTTAAAGGATAACTGTGTTATAATTTTCGGCGAGGAAGATTTTGATGTAACAAAGAATTACGCCGAACTAATCGTCTACATCAGAGAGACGCTAAAGTCAATCCAACACACGAATATTATTATATGCTCACCAACTTACAAATACAATGAAAACTATAACCTATTCAATGGGCGTATCGAGACATTTAATAACCTCCTCTACCTGGATGTGTTAGCACATCGCTACGCTTATCTTCTGGATTCGAATCAATACTTATCGTATGACTATGATATGTTTTATAAAAGATCAGGTGCTGTAAAAAACTTCGGTATGAAGCAAATTTTCTTGAGCATTGATCAAACGATTACGTACATCGAATTCTACAATCAGGACATCGAAGATAAAACAGACTTTCCAGAGCAACCAAACGACACCAGTACTAAGCCGGTACAAGTGAAGAAGAAAAGTAATGACTTTTTTCGTGCCTAACTCTATTAATATACTGCATCAAAATATTGCTGGCCTAATAAATAAAATAGACCTTACTTACTGTTCATTTAGAAGAATTAAGAGCGAATAACGTCGACATAAATGTCCATGTTTTCCAACCAAAATAATCACAATACGCACTAAAACTAGAATTAAATGGTTATCCCGTGGTATTAAAACCTGTAATAAAAAACAAAGAAAGCTCCTCTGGCAGTACAGGCGATCGCCGACAGCGGCAAATAAAATTATGCTACAAAAATACTCCAAGACATACAAAAAAATTATAAAATTGACACAAAAATCACAAAACGACTATTTTATTAAGACGTCAGATAATAAAGCAAAAGCGACTTGGAGAATCATAAAAAACTGTAAGTCTAACTGTCCTAAAGAACCGATATTAAGCATCAATTCAAATGGTGTAATTTTAACAGAGCCCAAAGATATTGCTGTTGCATTTAACGAACACTTTATAAAACGGGAAGTAAACTTTAATATAACAAGTAATAACCTCTCATCTAGAATTAGCAATAGTCCCCAATCCATGTTTATGGCACCAGCTTCACCAAATGAAATAAAAAAGATTATTACAGCTTTAAAAAACACGACTAGTGTAGGGTCAGATGACATATCCACAAAAGTTTTAAAGTTTGTAAGTGACATTCTAGATACTCATTTAGCCCACTTAATAAATATTTTGATAGTTAAAGGCATCTATCCAGACACTCTCAAAACGACTGTTATTAAACCCCTGTTTAAAAAAGGTGAAAAATGTAATCCGAATAACTACCGACCGATTGCACTCATTTCAATTTTTTCAAAAGTTTTTGAAAAACTAATTTACCAAAGATTGTATAGTTATTTAGATAAATTTGATATTCTATGCAAACAACAAAAAGGTTTTAGAAGAAATATCACTATAAATATGGCTATATTTGATTTAATTGAAACTGTAGTAGAGAATATAGATAAAAAAAACCCAGTATGTGCATTAGTCACTGACATGACCAAGGCCTTTGACTATGTGAATCACCGGAAACTCCTAAACAAACTAGAGGCGTATGGAGTAAGAGGCAATGCCCTTAGTCTGTTTGAATCTTACCTTCATAAACGACCACAGTACACAGAGTTAACAAGGATATGTAAAAAAAACAAAAAGGAATACCGATATATATCAAATAAGAAATGCATAGAATATGGTGTTCCCCAAGGAAGTGTTCTTGGCCCCCTGCTCTTTCTGGTCTATATAAATGATTTGCCTAATGTTGTTAGCCATCCTATGATATTATTTGCTGATGATAGCACAACAATTATAAAATGTAATAATTTAAATGAATATGAACGTGACATAAACACTGTATTAAGCAGTGTTGTAGACTGGCTAAACAATAATAATTTAATAATAAATTTAACTAAGACTAATGTAATTCAATTTCACCAGCGACTACAAACACACGATTTAAATATCGCCTATGCAAAAAATAAAATAGAAAAGGTTGTTATCACAAAATTTTTAGGGCTTTGGATCGACAGCCAGCTTAGCTGGAAATACCACATAGAAATGATATGTAAGAAACTAAGCAAATCCGCCTATGCTCTTTTCTAGCTGTCGAAAATTAGCAATCGCAATGCTGCCCTAGCAGCCTATCACGGCCTCGTAGCTTCAGTGCTACGTTACGGTGTGATCTTTTGGGGTAACTCTACTCATAAAGAGCTAGCTTTCAAGGCACAAAAAAGGTGCGTAAGAGCTATGTGTAGTTTAAACGTAAGGACTAGCTGTGTACCCTTTTTTAAAAACCTTAAGATCTTGACACTTCCCTCAATGTACATTTTAGAATTAGGTATATTTGTAAAATCAAATCCTGATTTATTTAACAAGCCATCCCAAGATCGGCGGTTCCCAACTCGCTCCCAACACCAATTTAAGCTATTGAATAGAAATAGTAAGACCGCACTAATGAAAAAAAGCATACTGGGAATGGCGCCACGGATATTTAATAAAATTCCAAATAATATTAGAGCCTTGCAACTTAATCAATTTAAAAAGACATTAAAATTATTCTTAATTAAGAAATGTTATTATACAATTAATGAGTTTATATGTGATAATTAGGGGTCCATATTGGCTCACCTAATTATTTTTACTCATAACGACTCATAAGTCCTAATTATCGCAACTCCTAACGTATTTATTTCAGCAACTGTTACATTTTCAGGATTTTTATAAATCAAACCTAACCTAACCTAGTCTTATCTACACATTGAATATTTCAGAACTTCTGAAAAGTTTACGGTTCCAGCGGTATAAAAAATTCATTTTCGGAGTTCCGATAATAGGAGTTGCAATTTTAGTTGAACTTTGGCGCTCCCGATAATTAGATTTAGTGTAGGTATTGTGATCGTTTATTTGAATTGTATTTGCATTAAGTTTTTAGTAACTCACACCCTAACCTGTGCAGATTAAGCAATATTTGTATGCCCCATCAGGCAAAAGATGGATGAATCTTTATGTATCCACTGTAACATCTATTATGTACCTACGTTTAACAAATAAATCATTTCATTTCATTTCATTTCATTTCATTTCGTACCGAAATATTCAAATCGTCCGAATGTCCCTATAGCTAGTCCAATGGAGGAGTTTTTGGTAACTCTCAGTAGACGAATTTACAATGATGGACGGGAAGCGAAATCACAGACTCAGTTGAAGCGCAGGGTACAAAAACAAATAATTAACTTTTTTTTTAAAAGATGTTGTCCAACGTATGATGAAAACGGTAAGAAGAAAGCTACAAAAAATTGAAGATGGGGGACTTTTCACTATACTGTAATGATTGATTATCATACTGAATTTAGTTTATTTTTATATAATAAAAAGCTGTATAACCCTAACAAGTGATTTAATAAAAAAATAAAACAAGCTTGTAATTCTCATTACTTTAAACCAACCCGTTAACTATGGCTTACAAATAAATGTCCTTCGAGTCCGATGTTGTTCCTCAGGCGTTCCTCACTGATATCATTGGTGATTTCGTTGGTATCATTGGTGAAACTGAGGTCAAACGGAAACCGACGATTTTATGTAAATAAATAAAATAAAATAAATTATGTTTATGGAGCCACTGAAAACCAGCGTCGCGGTTTATGCCGTGACATAGTGCTGAGTGGCATCAATTTCGACGTCACAGAATCACCCACCCATGGCAACATTATGGTATAATTGTATTTTTTTTCCTCCTTGATTGGTTTTGTCTTGATTTCTGTGTTGCCATTCTTTCAATACGATGTTTTTCTACGTTCAGTTTTTTTATGCACGTCTAATAAATGTTTCTATTTAGGTTTTTTTTTTTCAGCTGGCGAGTCACCCGATGTAAAAGTGATGCCTATGGACACGTGCAAGACCACCGTTACTTCAATAATAAGAAGATAAAATAACAAATTTTATTTATGGAAACGATTATTTTACTTAAATTGACAGTCGTCACAGAAGAAGGCCGTTAAGCTCCTCGGGGAAGGCTTATATCCATCCTTCGGGTGATAATTATAGAACTTATGACCGCAGTCATCAATCAGGTACTCAACGGTACCATATCAGAACGCCTAAAATTAATAAGCCTATCAACAATTTACATATACAATAACTAAATAAAAATTGAAAAGGCTAACCATATAATTTTAAGAAAACTAGCTTCTGCCCGAGATTCCGTTCACGTAGTAATCGTTTATCACGCTTTCTTTCCACGGACTGTACAGTGTATTTTCTCGTGATAAAATGTCGCCTTTATCAATCTCTAGTCCTTCAGCTATCTCTGTGCAAAATCACGTCGATTTGTTGCTCTGTTTGCTGAACAAAGAAGGACATACAACAAACCAAGAAATACACTACCGCATTTATTTGTTAGAAGATATTATTTACATACGAGTTGTAACATTGTGAAGTGCACTTCAAATATGAAAACGGAAATGAAAATGAAGTTATATTTTATTCTTGAAAAAAGTTCTATGAAAACACAAGAATACACCAGCTAAACTAAATTCAAAAAAATCCCTCTACAATATATGTATAGACGGCAACAAATAAAATAACAAATATAATATTTCATAGTCAACGTTGTTTGTTACAATGAGGTAAGAATTTTTTGATCAATTCTTTTTTTAACATCGTCTTCGTTCGTACACATATTTTTGACGTTAATGTAGCTCTTACTGTTATTAATTTAAGGTATCATAATGTCAACCATATGATGACGATACAGAAGACAGATAAGCTAAATCAAAGTGAAATAGAAAAGTCTTCACAGTTAAATACGCTTAGACTAAAAAAGAATATAATTAGACCACAATAGGACCCTGTATGTGAAATCGCATCATACGAAGGAATCGTCAAAATTGTTTATTAATTATAGGCTTAATGTAATAAGGGTCTTTTCTCGAAGTGACCATACATTTTTGCAGATGAAGAAGTTAAGTTAAACACATTTTATGAATCGTTTTGGTTTCTTATTCATTTTCCAATTTTCTTGATAGCTGCTACATCATTGTAAATATATTATTCAGTCCAATTTCTTACGCACTTTATTTGAAAGCTGAACGTTTGGCCATATTCCCATATGAATACACGGGATACACCCAAGTGATTTGATATTTATAGTAAAAGATTTTCGCGATTACTGTTTTTATTTCAAATAATTTTACCCCCGACAAAAAGAGGGGTGTTATATGTAAACTATAGTCTGTTTCAATTGAAAGTGCCAAAGATGTAAACAAATTATTTAGTACTATTTGACACATAACCTTAAATATTCATGCTTTTATTTAAAATATCGTATAATAAACAGTTATTTAATCATAAACTTAATGTGAAAGTAAAGATCAAGTGTATAAATCATTGCTAAGACCTCACTTGATCTTTAAAAGCACTTGATCGTCGAGTAATAATGGTAAGAACTCGCGTGTCATCGGTCCCACGTTCGGTCACGGAAGTTAATTTGCTACCCTTTTCAAAGAAAATCTGCCTGAAGATGTCATTGTCAATAGAGATGTCAAGTCATTTGTAATTGACAGGAAACTCAACCTTATCGCTGTAGAATGTCAGATTGACTTTGGACCTAAGGTGGGTCACAAATTAAATTCCTTGACTGTACTATGAGCGTCTACCCGCCAAACTTAAAAATGTACAATCCGACGAAGCATTTAAACACCAGCTGAGAAACCTTTTATTGGATAATCCATTATACTCCGTGGATGAATATATGAAACTGGAAATGTAAATTTATTATTGTCTTTGACGTTTATTAACCTTTGTATATTGACATCGGACGAGTGACCATTATTAGATGTTTAATTGTTGTTGCTTTAATTATTATTATTTCTTGTATTCTGTGATTATTAGTATTTATGTTTGACAATCTCAATGTAATTTCGTATTTTTTGACATGCAATGCAATTTATATTGTAATATTACATTGATGAATAAATAAACTAATCTAAACTAAACTAAATTGGTTCGTTTGGTCGTGTTTACATCTTTGCCAATTTCAATTGGCACAGACTATACGTATGTGTGTCTCTGTGTCTGTCTGTGGCATCGTAGCTCCCAAACGGATTTTTTAAAGAATGTTATATGAATCAGGGTGTTTCTTAGCTAAGTTTCATGAGAATCGGTTGGGCCGGTCAAAATATATTAGTTCTTAAAGAAGGGATCGCCATTAAGTCGGGTGTTTTCTTCTTTTTAATAGTTCGCACCTTCAGAACAATAGTGACTTATTCAGAAATTTTAAATTTCGAGTTAGGTCCTTATAATAATAAATTTTTGACTTGAAGTTTGAAAGCCGAAATTTTGAATTAGGTCACTATTGTTCTGAAGGTGCGAGTTATACAAGTTTATTTTTTATTTTTCATACTTATTAATTTTTGATCAAGTTTTTTTTTAACTAGTTCCTGTTTTTTGATTGAGCTGGAATTTTTAATACTACATAAGTGTCTACGAGCTAGGGTCCTATTCTAATCGGACTTAACCTTTTTTTTAATCGTTTTGTCTAATATAATAGCTCTTATTTACTTGACAGTAATAATGGCAGAGTTAGAAGCATTATGTTTTTACAAATTAGAATAAATCTTGTTGGAAAGTGGCAACAGGATCGATCTCCACTGGTACTTAATAGTAGATCTAACGAGTAATTAGTCTTGTTAGATTTTAATAAGCGGGAAGACGTTACTCGTACAACATAACAATTAAAACACTTTCGCAGAGTCAGCCACAAAATCGCCTGCCTTCGGCCAGATTTTTTCCTTTAAAAAGGTCTACATTTTTCCTTTAAAAAGTTCTACGGAGTCAGTACACACACCATAAAACATTAGGGCGACTGTGGGGTCGTGTAGCAACAATAAGTAAACGAAAACTCTCTACACCATTAGGTTACATAACGTAATACATTTAAAAACGTCAGGACAATTACTTTGTTATTTATTTAAATAAACATTACATGAAATCTTTTTATTCAGGATCATGGCCACCCTACATGCTCAACTTCTTACTCGTCTGAACTATCGATTTTCAAATAAGTTTTCACATGAAAATGTTAGGTGACCATAATTTTAGTATTAATTAGGGAAACCTCTAATTCTAATAAAATGCTAAAATTTAATTGTTTCAAAAACCACTACACCAGTAGAATTTTAATCGTTTACTGAGTTGGGAAAATTAAGTTAGGATCACGACCCCGCAGTCATCCTGAATTGTGCGGTGGTACGGAACCCTTCGTTTATCCCGGTCTGACTCGCAACTGGCCGGTTTTTTAAAATAGCCCTTAAAACCCTAAGCAAAGCAATAACATCTTCGTGTAAACATTGCACTCATTATATAGAGCCGGAGGCACGTCAACGGCCCGTGAAATTATTCTGTTGCCGCCATTCTAATTTCGTCCTTACGGCGTGGTCTGAAAGACTAGAGGAACGCGGAAGCTTAGGACTCAATGTAAGCTGCTCTGAGACGATGGGAGGGAACGTTTTATAATTAAAAAGTTCAAAGGTTACACTTGCGATTGCAAAATGGCGTTGTTTGTGTCCGTTGAAATCCATCTTGTGATTATATTGGTGGCTTTAAGCAAATGTTTTCAAAGTACAATTATACAAAAGGTTTGCTAATGTTGACATGATTGTTTTTGACATTTTACAGGTAAAAACCCTCAACAGTGAATTTGAATGGCGGCCTTTCAAGATGCATGAAAAGTTGACTAAATTGACCAGTTATTATTTTGAACAGCAGTATCTCCAATAAGTTAAATTGCTACTCCATATTAACCTATTGTGAGACTTAGTTCCAATTTCACCATACGATGTTAAATTTAATCTATGTTAAACGACTGTTCGTTCATACATTTTGACAGCTGTTAACGCTCTAATCATCCGTTAAGTCGTTAACATCGTATGGTGAAATTGGTACCTAGTGCCGATTTCACCTAACGATGTTAACCGCTTGGTAGTGTTCCATAGGAGGTACATACATAAAAGAGACAATTTGATCTGTAATTAATTTTAACGAGTACTATATAAATTCAGTTTACTTTTTTTACGATAACACGTCAAAAGCAATATTGTTTCACCGTCTAGAATAGAGACCAAGATTTAGTGTCAAAAGTATGTTTGTTTTCGTGATTGACATTAGCATAACTAATCCTTGGTTATAATAATAATATCTTATAACTTGGGCCATCCCCATTTTGGGTATCATAGGGACTCGGTACCTTAATACCAGGTATTTGGCTATGGTGTTTTGCGGGGAAAGAATCTCGGCGGAATTTTGTCATCATGACGTGTGGAAACCCAAAAGGTACGGCTCGAACAATTAATCCATTTTGTAGTTGTTTTGTTGTTGTCATTGCAACTCCTAACGTATTTTTTTCAGCAACTGTTACTTTTTCAGGATTTTTATAAATCAAACCTAACCTAACCTAGTCTTATAACTAATAATTATTATTACTATTAAGTCTTATTAACCTAACCTACACATTGAATATTTCAGAACTTCTGAAAAGTTCACAGTTCCAGCGGTATAAAAATTTCATTTTCAGAGTTCCAATAATCGGAGTTGCAATTTTAGTTGAACTTTGGCGCTCCCGTAAAGGTGATCTAAAAAAGGAGTTTTTAAAACCAACTTTCAACGGGCAACAGTGGATTATAACGGGAAAACCAATTTTTGAAGTAAAAAAACCCCTATATCCTTTATCTGGCAAGATGCCATCATTGCATTTAATTTCATACCACAATTTCGCCCAAAGAAGCAAAAACAAAGACTTTTCTAATTAGCATCACAAATAATAAATACAACTTCAAAAATGTCATAACCCTGTCAAAACAACATGCTACATCCAACATCAGTGATAAAACAAACAAGAACTCAAATAAAATGTAAATTGACGCACCATGTACCTCTATATACAATCACACAGCTTTGAAAGAAATACGATCAGTGAGACATTGGAACAGTATCTGGCAGATTTAATTAAATTTAAATGGCGTTTAGCAATGCACCCTCTGCACTCCCCTCCGTACTCACCCTCTAACAATGAGTAATCAATGGCTAAATTAAACAACTGCCTGCGCGCACCTTTACAAAGAGAATTAGAGACTAGGTGTGACATCTTGTTTAAAAAATCGAATTAACGTAAGTTGGTAAAAATGCTTTGCGGCATTTTGTGCGCTCTTTAGTGAAGTAAATGTTAAGTATCTAAAAACATGAAAAAGTTTATCATTGAATTTTATGCAAATGTGATTTCTTGAATTCTATAAATTATGTAACCTCAATAACAACATATAAAATATGCAAATATGCAATATGGGCCCTATGTTTTATTATTATTGTGATTGAAAAAAAAACACAAATAAAATGAGAATATCCACGAAACTAAGATACCTAAAGCATGGCTCTTAACTTCGTAATGAAAAATAAAAAAATAAAAAAAATATGTTTACTGCCTTAGTAGTACCGCAATTGGCGTTAATTATAAAAAAGTACTTGAAACGGTTACTAAAAATAACGTAATAACATTTTAAGGGAAAAGGTTCAAAGCTCTTGAAGATAAAGATAACGATAGGACAGCTCATTGTTTGTAACCCATGAGTCATTTTTACCTGAAACAAGTACCTGCTAGATCTTAAGCGTTAATTGCTTTTTTACTCAACTTAACTACAAATTCCTGTAAGGAAAGTGCTTACATTTTTTTTGTAAATAGTCTCTCCTTCACGTACAACTTACTTAAATACCTCATTTCAAATTCAATTGACGTTGACATTTCCAACAAATAGAAGAAAAATCTTTGTAGTACTTTTTACCTTATGCCTATGAGTATGAAGGATTTATATTCATTAATTATCGACGAGCAGTCAGCGAGATGTTTAAAAGAATGCTATAATACCAAATGCGTTAAAGGCAGGTAACTATTATTTTATTGAACTTTTTAACGAACGTATCATTACGCAGAATTCTCATTTCATCGAAAGGCATTTCTCGCCGAGTTTTTTTTTGTTGGTAGTCACAAATCTAACGTAACCTTAGTTTCATAATTAATGTTTAAAATGTCCTGAAAACATCAGGGAATCAGCAAAAAATAGCGTTCAAAGAAATTAAATTCGATTAATTGGTACAATTGCTGACGTAAAATTCAACAAAATAATGGGTTACCGTCAAAGCCTGCCTTTTGGCCGAAAATGATTTGGCAAAATGTATCCGTTTCCCAATCGTTATATTTGCCAACTCACTTTTTTTTCTCTAACTTGAAATAATTCAGAATTTATTTCAGTACCATCGCGTAGAACCCTGTAGGTTAGGTTAGTTTTAATAAAAAACCTGAAATATTTAGCCTAAATAACTTTAACAAAAAGCAAGCTTTTAAAACCCGACTGTTCAGTTGCTAACCAACTTTAAATCGTTATAAAGCCTAAATGATCATTAAAAGTGAAAAGTGATGAAAGAAACCTAAAGATGATTTTTAAATCCCTATTCAATGATACCCCACTTGTCATTCTCGGTCGACTTTATTTTTAAATTTGCACATTATGTCGTCTGGTTGCCGCCATATTGAATTTTGATTACTGTCATATCTTCAATGACACTCACCAAATTCAGACAAATCGATTTACATAAGAATCATCAAAATCGAACAACGGGTTTAGATTTTATAGTGCCACAAAGGAACGAACATACATATATAGGCTGTGAAACACATTACCCTCCTCCTTCGGCAGTCGGGTAAAAATCGGGTTGGCAAATGAAACGGTTGGGAAATGACATGTTTGCCAAACATATTTTTGCCACAAGGCAGAACTGTTAAAGCCACATCCAGCAGCTTTACCACAGCTCTGTACGCCCCCTGCTTGCTTAGCGTGAAGATGCTTCGAAGTGATCGGCTTATTTAGGTGTGGATAATGAAGCAGGGCACAAAGGACGTGCATGTCCCATAAGTATATCCGTGTGCATTTTACTTGGCTGGAATTGCCGGTCGATTATGTACTTACAACTAGTTGGGGTAAGCCCCTGTCAGACTGACAAAGAACCGAATTGAGTAGGTTTCGTTTTTGTACGGCAGCGTGAGTGTGTCAGAGCATTCTTAAAACGTTGATCTAATGCTGTATTACTAAACCTGTGCCTCTATTCTAAGTAGTAAAATAATTTAGATTTTGACAATTGTTTTTGTATAGTTTTTAATTAGGCAGCCATTACTGTCAAGTAAATAAGAGCTATCAAAACGTTGACAATATGATAGCATTTCAAAAGCAATAAGGTTTTACCACGAATCTTAACTGAGGTAATGCTGTAACATTCACTGAGTTTTTTGTTGTTAATAAAATCGATGTCGGCTTGGTTTATAAGTAAAAAGTAAGTACCTAACCCTCAGGGTCTACATCTGAAATCTTAATATTACAAAGTGCAATTACATGAATGAAATAATGACCCTATTATTGATAATGAAATAAATTTACTATTATCCACAAATTATTTAATTTGTAGCCATTAAAAAGCTGTACCACTTTTTTTATTTCGTACCTGCTTTAATAATGTAAGCATTAGATGTGGTCAGATTATTATCTGAACACGCTGTACATGCGCTCGATAGTAAAGTGGTTAAATATATTTGTCATTTTTTTACGGTGACTGTACCACCAAGTAAATTAAATTCTATGTTTAGTTGTGAGTTCATTATGATAAAGTACTAAAGTGTAAAATATTTTCATTGCGGAACGGTAGCAAAAAAAACTCCGAATATTTCTTTTTAGGGTTCATTACCTCAAAAGGAAAAAAGGAACCCGTATAGGATCACTCGTGCGTCCGTCTGTCTGTCCGTCTGTCACAGCCGACTTGCTCCAAAACTACTGGACCGATCGAGTTCAAATTTGGTACACATATGTAAGTCAGTGACCCAAAGACAGACGCGTAACGTAAATAAATGAATTTTGGACAAGGGGCCACTTTTGGGGGGTAAATTAGGAAATTAAAAAAAGTTTTGCAAACCTCATTGTGTGACATGTCAAATGATAGTCAAATGAAAGGGCCTGTTGTAACCATCTCATTTTTTTTTTTTTGATAATTTTTAAATAAACAGTTTTTAAGTTATCTTAAACTGTTTATGTTAGTTATAAAACAAATACATATATTTGAGATGCTCACAACAAGCCCTTTCATTTGACTAGTCACACAATTCGTTTTTCGGTCGGTTTTTTATATGGGATGGGTTTGTTCTTGACCCTAGATAAGTCCAAAGAGTCATAACAAAGTAAAACTGGCCGTTTCCAAAATACAGACTGTTTCTGCGAATCCTTTGTGAATGAGATAGTGAAGGCAAATAAATTACTCGTGATTGGTTTTTAAATTAGTTTTTATGTTACTTGTCAAAAGTTATCAGATTAAAAGCGAATCTTAATTGTTTTTCAAACGAAATAGGCAATTTCCAAACAGGTTTACCCCGAATTCCAGTCGAATGATTTTAATTTGCGCTTTAAGTGTGCCTCGGGCAAGAATGCATTGACGTTTATCAATTGAAATATTAAAACAAAATAAAGTCCATTTTGGCGGTTTTGAAACGTCAAAATAAATAGAATTGGGATTAATTAAATTAGTGCATAAATAAACCGGATGAAACGATTATCAATGCAATACGAGTATAAACATTAAGTAATTATACTTTAATAGTTTTTGTAGGTCACCTGAATGAAAACAAACTAAACCTCGTTGCTCAGTTAAACACCCAATCAAAACTGTTTAGTCGAGCTTTGACGTATCAGTGTTTTGTTTCTACTGGCTGACAAATCAAGTGTTTTTTTTTTTACGTTTTTTTAATTAACTTAACAAACGGAGTATACTGGTTTTGTTATCATCATAGCTCGGACAGGTCTTAGCAAAATAATCGCAACACGGCAATAGAACAAAAGATCAATAGAGTCATATTATGTACAGTATTATTTAATTATATTTTTCAATTACATTTATAACGGTAACCCAAAATTGATCATGTGTTTGTGAAGGTATTACAATTAACATTTTTTTTTAATGGTGATTATTGTATTGAACATTTGTATATTATGCACCCATCAACTACTGCATTTTCTGGAACATGTTTTTATTTAATTATTTGTGTAAATCATTATTAACTATTTTCATTTCATTTAATTATTAAGTAAATTGAAAATGTTAAATTACGATAATACCCGCTTTAGATAATTATAATCTTAGGTATTACGACTCTATTGAATCTTGTTTTATTTCCAGATCTGTTTTTGCTATGACCTGTTTGAATTTCGAAGCCTTATATGCAGAGGAAAAATTAAGTAATAAACTTTAATAAATCATGTAAATTTACTAGGTTCGTTATATTTTCAGCTTTAGCGGCTAGCGTTACTAGAAAACTATAGGATTTTCACATTTGTTAACTCCTGGATATAAGATGAGAATCCCTAAGGGTCACCTGTATAGGTCTAGTGCTTAGTAAAACTCACAACTGTGCAAAGTTAAGGTTTTAGTGACACTCTGTATTCCAAAATTTTCTAAAACAAACGGCTGGTAGTTAGATAAGTTAGGAACTAAAATTAAAAATTATAACCGTTTTCATGATTAGACCTCGACATCCCTTTCCCTTCAAATTTAAACTTTGTTAACGTGCGTTTAGATTCAAATTATAACGAATAAAAGCGTCCACTTACGATGTTTTGCCTCATAAAAGAGCAATATATTACTTTGGCGTGGCAAATTTTTAACAAAGCGGCAAATCTCACAGGAAACCTAACCTCACTCCTCACAATTAACATTAATGTGTAAACCACTACCAAGTTCGTAATTAGTTAAATGAAGTTGCGCCGGATTGTTTAGAAAAGTCAGTGAATTAATTACTTAAAGGCAACTTGGAGGTCAAAGGCGTTTTATTAATTGATGGATTGATGGTTAGTGGATGAAACGGAACAAATATGGAGTGCGGAAAGTCAATCGATAAAAGGTGCGTCAACTTTTATTGGGGCTTTTTCCTCACCCTGTTTCACTAATCCTGCTTGAGTAGTACAAAGAAGTTAACCTTAAATAATATGGCGACATAATCGTTGATATTCAACGCCGTAGTCAACATGAAGCCTGTGAAGTTTCTATGAAGCTCTTAGAAGAGAATAGTACACTATTGCCTAGGCATGGAAGTAGGCAATTGCTGTTCCTGCCGAGGCAAATATAGTGCTTTTCTCAAAAATCGCCAGAAAAAAATTGTATTGGAGTAAAATCTTCATCGCTTGAACTCATTATTTAAATTGCATACAAACAGAAACTTCATGTGAAAAAACCATCACTCTTTACCGCCTTTTTGTTTATGACAAGGAGAAACGCAAGTTTTGTTTTTAAAAAAACATAAGCTATTCCAGACACAGATAAAAAAGTTATGTTTCGAATAAAATTTGGATGTATAAGACTTGTGCCATAATTTTATTATGGGCTTTTTCACTTTTAAAAAAGTTACAAGCTAGATAGTAATGTTATTTGTAAGCAACATTGCGGCCTTGTGTAGCGAGCACGCAATGTTTTTTTTTTAAATTTGATAACTATCAGTAATCTATGTACTTCGCATCTCATTATGTAGATAGTAATGTCAACATTTCTTTTTTTTCATTTTTGAGAATAGGTTTTTTTTTATATTACGGAGAAGGCAAACGATCACACATACCATTTAATGGTAGGTCAGTTTTTAAAACCCATTGGATATTCACACTTATAATTGTAACACGTAGATTGAAAATGCGTTGCAAATCTTAATAATAGACAACCAGTGACATTAGTCATTACCGGCACAAAGTCAAAACATTGTCAATTGGCGGTGGGTTGAAACAAAAGATGATTAATAAAAGCGGTGTGATTCTCTCAAAAACGGCGGTCGGTCGGATGAACGAGTGAAAGTCGCAGCGGCGAGTTTAAGTAGTCCCGTCAGAGCATACTAAACACATTTTAGCGCGTTGGCCCTGCCAAGATGCATTAAGCTAACTAGCGTTTCTATTCGATTCGTTTTTAAACAAATCGCGTCACTGGTAGATGACGTGATACGAAAAGTCACGTGACCCTCGTGTCGCGTGAGCCCTCAGGGCTTCTGTCGATAAGATCAAACGTATCCTGTCTAATTGAGAATGCACGCTCTAAAATGTGTTTTGTGCGCTCTGACGGGACTACTTAAACTCGCCGCTGCGACAAACATTCGTTCATTCGACCGACCGCCGTTTTTGAGAGAATCACAACCAGGATTGCACCCTGTATAAGGTCCTAGGCAGAGATGGGCATTATTCGAATAATTATTTATTCGAATAATAATTCGAATAAAAAATTATTCGTAATATTTTTATTCGTGAATAATTTATTCATCGAATAATTTATTTGCGAATGATTTATTCGCGAATAGTTTATCCACGAATGAATCATTCGACTACTTTTCGCATAATTTATTAACTTATTAGAGAAAAAAATGAGCAGGTATAATAAGTAGTACATACTAATTATTCGTGGCAATTCATTCAACGAATAAATTACTATTCACGAATAAATTATTTGACGAATAATTTATTCGAATAAGAATAATCATTCGAGAATTTCATTCGTGATTCGCGAATAATTTGGTTATTCTTATTCGTTATTCGTCATTCGAATAAACTTTGCCCATCTCTGGTCCTAGGACTATATTATTATAATTTCATGTGTCATTTCAACTACGACAAGCTTCCCTTTTTAATAACAAGCGTATAAGCTGCATCGAATTCCGTCCTCGACATAAGCCACAAAGTATGGTATACAAAGGCATCTCCGGTTTCCTTGCTTCCCGGTAATTTCGCTGCGATGCACATATTCTTTAGAATTGTCGGTTATCCGGTCAGGCTCGCGTCGTAAAACGAATCCTCGGAGGATGAGTTATGGAAGTAGATTGTTAACTGGAAGAGATTGTGTCAAAGGTTACAACACTTGAAAAATGAGAGCTAACCAAGGGGAAACAGGAGGGAAGGGGAGGGGGATAGTTACGGTACCTATTATTTTATCACACCTTTCAACGAACGAGTCATTAGCGGCCTTTACACGGCACAGTTCGGACCGCGGGAAACGCCATACGCCATTCCACGCGCCAGTCCGAACCGTAGGTTTTTTACTATTTTACTATTACAGTTGCCTTTACACGTACGGTTCGGCGCGAAGATTGGAATAGCGCGTGGCGTTTCCCGCGGTCCGAACTCTACGTGTGCAGGCCGCTATTACGTATAATTTTAATTTCATCGACAAACATTTCTCGCCGCATGAACTTTTTTTTTTCGTCACAAATCTAACCTAACCTAACCTACGTAATTAATGTTTAAGATATCGTGAAAACATTATGGTTTCAGCAGAAAATAGCGTTCGATGAAATGAAATTCGATGAAATGATAAAACCGATGACATGGAATTCGAAAAAATGATGGGTTACCTTTTATTATTTCTTTACAAATTTGCAATTTTTTTATATGAAAACGACGGGCTGAGATATGTTAATAACTTTTTTCGCGACACAGAAGTCGTGTATCGTTGTTGCTTTGAGAACAGTCCTATTGATTGATTGATTAATTGATTGATTGACGGGTTGACAATTAATAGCGGTGGCCTACACACGTAGAGTTCGGACCGCGGGAAACGCCACGCGCCATTCCAATCTTCGCGCCGAACCGTATGTGTAAATGCAACTGTAATAGTAAAATAGTAAAAAACCTACGGTTCGGACTGGCGCGTGGAAAGGCGCGTGGCGTTTCCCGCGGTCCGAACTGTGTAAGGGCCGCTAATAGGTTAATTTTTAACCGGCGAGAGAATGTTGTCTCCCTTGGCTCGTACCAACTTTAGTTGCACTGACAAAAAAAGGGATTATAAATGAAACGTATATGTCTGTATATCTGTTTGTTTGTCTGAGGCATCGTAGGTTCCAAAATGATGGACCTATTTAGACGCAGTTTCATTTTAAAAAAAGAAAGTTATTTTAATCAGGATAGTTCTTAGCTAGGTGTCATCAAAATCAGTTGGGCCGTATAAAACATAATTGTGCGTTGTTAGAAAAGGTGGCCATTATAAATATGGGTTGAATCTATTGAATAGTCATTAAGTTTACATATGCAAGGAATTCCTCCCAAGAGGGTCCTAGGTTCAAATCCCGGCCAAGACAGATTTTTGTGTGATGAGCGCGAATATTTGTTCCCGAGTCATGGATGTTTTCTATGTATTTAATAATAATATAATAATAATAATATTTATTTCAGAATATAAATTCCATAGTTTGTAAGTTACATTAAAGTTGTTCTTAGGCTATATTAGTAGGTAAATTAAATACAAAAATTAAAATTAAAAGTTAAAAAATCTAAAATAAATTACTTGTCATTTTATTTAAATACATTAAAATTTACTTGACACGCCCCATTGCCACCGCTACCGAGTGAGACAAGAATGGGCAGTCGGGATGGTTGACGATCATCTTCAGTATGCTGTTGTGGCTGCCCCGCACGCGCTGCAGCAGAGACGCCGCTTTCTTCCGCACGATCGCGTGGAACCCGTCCGTGCGCGCCGCGGCGAACATCGCCGACGCGCTGCAGTGGCGCGGCAGCCCCAACAGCATTCGGAAGGCGTTATTATATTGAACGCGTTTTTATTTAAGTATATGTTTCTCTATATAAGTATTTATATCGTTGTCTAGTACCCATAGTACAAGCCTAGAGCTTGGGGCTAGGTCAATTGGTGTGAAGTTTTCCTTTGATATTTATTAAATTAATTATAATTATTATTTTGAGTAAATGACTGTCATATCCAGTTGTCGTCAACTTGCCTCTCAAGGGAGAAACATCGATGTAAACTAGTAATGGAGTTCAAACAATGAAATTACATTTTTATGGCCGTCGCATTTTATTGTTATACGTTCTTAATTCCACTTCATACAACTCCGCCGCCGAGGACAGTATGTGAGGGAAATAGTTAGGTCAAGCAGGATTGTAATTAAAAAGGATAAATTATTGTAGGTATATTTTAAAATGTCTTATGACAAAGTTTATGATACCTGACCTTAATTTAAAAAAATGCTGAAGTGCATTTGTTTTTTTTATTATGGTTTTACGGTGAAACTGCTTAATAAAGTTTGATGCGATCAGCGAAAACATGATTATTTTTCCTGAATAACTAAGTTTTTTGGTTATCGTTTTGTTCTCCGGGGACAGCAAAATGAAGTACCTACTAAGTTTTGCCCATGACTGATGGGGTAGAAGACGTTTATCGCTGGTTCCTTGGGTTTTGTCCAATTTTTTGGGATAAAAAACTATCAGCATGGCTTCTGTCGATGCCTAATAGAGAATGCACGCGCTAAAATGTGTTTTGTTCGCCTTGACCGGAATAGGTACTTAAACTCGCCGCTGCGATATTCACTCGTTCGTTCGTCCGACCGCGTTTTTGAGAGAATCACACACACCCCTGAGCCTTGAGTGTAAGTTGCTGTTCATTTTATTTATTTATTTATTTATTTTATTTATTTAGGAAACCAACCAGCCTTATATTATTACATTGATTATTATAACATAGATTTAATCATAGGGCGAATTATAGGTTACCACAGTTTATACAATTAGGTAGGTATACATTAAGAGCAGAAGATTAAGTTCAGAAGTTATTTATACATTCTTATATATATATATATATATATATATATATATATAAGAATGTGATTATAGATATACATATGTGTGTGTATGTGTGTCTGTGTGGTGTGTGTGTGTGTGTGTGTGCTTGTGTGTGTGTGCGTGTGTATGTTTTAATTCATTGTACGTCTATTTCGAGTATAGAATTTCTTACATTTGCCATAAATGTACCCTTAGTGCCCATAAATGGATCAACACTATTAAAGTGATTGTTATAAGAACGTGCGAGACGTGTAAGCACAGCATTCTGAGCATATCTGGTGCGATGGCTGGACACGCTGAACATGGCGCTGTGCGGCAAACTATCTCAAACGCGTTTGCGACCATGTTATCAATAAAAGAAACGCAAGTGCGTTCGAGCCATTTTTTGCATTAGCAACTTACATTAAGGATTCTGAGTACCAAATTTCATGTCGATACGTTGAGGCATTGGGTCGTGAAGGCAGAACAAACAAACAAACTTTAATATTAATAACATTACAAAGGAGTTAGGTATACTAAAGCTGAAGAGGGACTGAATGTTCAATGATAAAGGAGTTCTATGCGAACGAAATTGTAAACCAAACCTAGTATTTGATTCAAAACCATCAACAATGAATGTCTTAGTTATTTGCAATGGGTTCCGAAATGCTCTTCAAATATTCACTTGCGAAATTCCTGGAAGCATTTAGAATTCTAAAGGGGCTCACTGACTATCACCAGTTTATACCTGCGGTCTGTCTTGTCAGAAGTTCATAATTATTACGCTTAAAGCTGCCTTATTCTACTTTTCAAAACCATGTTGCTTTTGGCATGTTATTGTGTTGTATACAATGATATAATATAAAAAGAGGTAGATATGTTACCTATAGGGTATTCCGCGTGTAAAAATGGCCCGGCTTACGCACACATATTTACACAATATTTCAATTACTTACTAATTCATAAATGACAAGTAAAAGCAGGATGGTATGCTAATTTCCGAGAGCGAAACAGAGACGAGTGTATGCTGCTCTGCAGACTAGTTCTCGGTTCCGTTGACGGCGCAAGACTAAGTAAAAGTGTACCAATTGGCTTGGTTTTAGGGTGCCACTATCGAAGTGCGTATAACATATCTACCTCTTTTTACTATATTATATTATTGATTGTATACGTTACGAAAGGTCTAATTTACTTGACGGTGCTGGCGGCCGAGTTCAAAAGGTCTTTGTCTAAGGGCCTGTTTCACAGTCGACAACTAAATTTATCTGATATTTAAAGTTGATTCTCTCCTTGTCTATTTTCAAGTGCAAGTGTAAGAGATAGGACTAAATTTATATGTCAAATATGCTAAACTTGTCGTTTGTAAAACAGGCGGTTAGTCTAAGTACAAATTTCACCAAACGATGTTAAATTTAATCGTCTGTTAAGTGGTTAACATCGTTTGGTGAAATTGGTACAGTACCAATTGTAGTATGTGCAACCTCATTTCAAACGAAAGAAAATCGATTCTCCTTTAGGTATTCAATTTAGAAAGCGCCTTTAGGAATACGTCTTCAAAGAGAGGTCCGTTCCGCAATCCGAGGTTACTTGTCCAGTGTGGAGCGCTTATATTATTGCTTTATTAATATTATCCAAGAATCGTGAACGTATTTCACTTTATATTAAGAGGCCACATAAGATACAGTCAGTAGTGTCCCGCGACCTGGCGAGTTAGGGCCAGCGCAAACCGGCGGACGGCAGGGGATTGTTCCCTATAAATTTCATCCGCCGCAATCCCCTGCGATGCTCCGAGATCGGCCTCAAAGCATTGAAATTTATACCTTATTTCAATTGAAATAGCATTAAATATACAATGACAAATTTAATATCCTCTGCCGTCCCGTCCGCCGGTTTGCGCAGGCCATTATTGTGACA
Organism: Acleris literana; assembly: GCA_946894065.1. Classification (NCBI taxonomy): domain Eukaryota; kingdom Metazoa; phylum Arthropoda; class Insecta; order Lepidoptera; family Tortricidae; genus Acleris; species Acleris literana. The sequence goes on from OX335683.1 coordinate 4,189,522, forward strand.
GCTATGCAGAGGGCCCTGCCAAGATAATTAAGTTAACAAGCGTTTCTATTCGTTTCGTTTTTAAACCAATCGCGTCACTGGTAGATGACGTGATACGAAAAGTCACGTGAGCTACCAGTGACGCGATTGGTTTAAAAACGAAACGAATAGAAACGTTAGTAGCGCAATGCATCTTGGTAGGGCCTTCTGTTCAGATTACGCTGCGAGAAAGGAACAGAGCTATATAACTGCTATAGCTCTGTCCTTTTCGCTCGTCATAAAATGAATTACATTGCCATATCGTAATAACCCCCCAGGACGTGAGTAGCCTTTTGTGTCTGTTCCTTGGACCTATTAAACTTGATCATATTTCCTTGAGGTTGCTTAACGTGAAACAAGATTAGAAATAAAATTCTTGATCGTTTTTATTTTCAAACTTGACTCCTTTTTTGCATGTTTTTGGTTGAATCTTCGAAACTCTATGATCTTTAACGATGATTTTGATTCAATAGTTGAGTATTATGTAACTTTTTAATCCTGGTAAATCATTTTTTCAATCAATATTGTGGTTTTAAAGTAAACAGGAATTAATTTAATTTGACGCTGAGATAAAGCCGCGCGCGGTCTATCTCCATCTCTCATTCTTCGCATGGAAGCACATAAAGCCATCCCTTTTAATTTTTATGTGGGCGTGGCACCATAATTATGTTGCCTCTTAACTTGGAGTTTAAAGTATGTCTTATAAGTAACAAGAGGATACCTGTGACTTTGTGCGAATATAATTATTTTCCCGTTTTCCACCTCTTTTTCCCGATCCCGTCCCAAGGTTCTTTTTTAGATCTAGCAGTTTAATTTAGAAATTCCAAATCATAATGCCCCATGAAAATGGCTCATAAAACAATTTCCTATAGAATGAAAATGTAACTAATGTCGACACTTTGAATTGGAATCCTACAGACCTTAATAGTATTTTTACATAATTATAAATATGATGACCAGTGATCGGAAATAGGTGAGCTAATTTGCCTAAACTTGATGCATGTTCATTCAATAATGTATTCCCATCTCTCTCACGCATGAATGAATATGCGTCAAGTTTAGGCAAATTAGCTCTACCTATTCCGATCACTGATGATGACTTTTATACTACAAGTCCATACATATTTTTGTTTAACATTCTAAAATGGTATAAACCGTTAGATTATAAAACATTTTACCTCTAAAATGTGCTGAAAAGCAAAACTTCATTAATGTTTTTTTAGCTTTTAAAATAAATCTGGCAGTCAGGCCTTGTCCACTTTCGGCTATTTATTTCATTGTTATTTTACATCACAAATGTCTACACATCAAAATATACATACAAATACATTATTTAATTTTTCTGCAATGAACTCATTTAAACATTTCAAACTACAATACAAAACACTTTATTGTAAATCAAACAAAAACATTACAGAGCAACAGTACAATTAAAAATAACACAAGTAAACAACAGGCGGGTTAACACAGGTAAAATAATGTAAGGTAATTTTTTATCCCTGTATATGTTTTGTGTGTTTCGTTATATTTAATAAAAATAGACGTTAAATAAATTACTACAAACAATAAAATAAAAGTATATCGAAATAACGTTATATCAACTGAAACGCACCAAAATAGCACAAGGTCTTTAGATACAGTAGCACTACGTTTGGGCGCCGGGCTTATTATCTATTTAGATATCTAGTACGCCACAGTGAGTTATGACGCAGTAATGCAGGTTAAATGTTCACGCTTCCTTTTTATAGTTCCGTCTCACGCACCTGGCGTTAGGGGGGTTTCCACTGAACGCTGCAATATAAGGGAGGTGACTCATGGTATGAAAAACTACGTTGCATTTTCTGTGTAGCTATTGTTGACGGGTAAAAGAGAAAAAGGATTTTGTTTTTTAAGCTACTTGTTTATTTTTGGATAATATGAAAAGTTATAGGTTGAGGAGGGATAAAAGTTCATGCGCTGAGAATATGAATGTGGAGGGCTTTAAAGAAAGATGAAGACCTAAAAAGAGATGGATGGATTGTGTTAAGAGTGATAGTATGAAAAAGAAAGAGAGGAACGCGGAGATGACAGTTAATAGGGATGTGCCAAAAAAAAAAGCCATGCTGCGCAGTCCCCAGAGATTAGAATAAGGGCAAAGAGAAGAAGATGATTTATTTTTTTGGACACAAAAATAATAATAATATCCTTAGTAGTCCTTATCTGTATTAAAAGTACTGTAATGTTTATTTGTTTCACCACAGTCAAATGAACGTACAATTTTGAAGAGTGATCGCTCATGGTACGGTGACAGACATCGAAAAAGGGAAAACGAAGTTCAAATTAACTGTAACATATCTCTCTTGATTTAATCACGAAAAGATAAGTAGTCCGGAGTTTCGAATTCATTGTTTTGTAGTAACCATCCAACTACATAATAATTAGAGAAAGTATTTAGGAGGTAGAAGTAGTATCCAGTAAGCTGGCCAGAGTAGTTTATTAAAAAAAAAGGATTTTTGATATGTTAGTATGCTGAAATTTTCTTGATTCTTGTGTCTCTTCTTGAGTTTGTTTTTAAAGCACGTCATTTACGTTATATTAACAATACAAGAACGATTATGGTTTAAATCATAATGAAATAAGCCCAGTGGTTTAAGTTTGTCTTTGTTTTCTTATCTTACTCTTTGTGTGTATACTCTTACTCATTTTTTTAAGGTATAAATAAATATAAAACAACTCCTAAGACTAATCATATTTCACACAATATAACAATTAAAACAAACAAGTTGAAAATTAAACAGTCAGTGGGTAGGTTTGTAATAATAGGTATACAACAATAATTATCAAAATAATCAAAATATCATTTAGAGCATAAATGAATAATTAAGTAAATTACTTCCTAATTATACAATAATATTAAACATCAACAGTGTTATGATAAATTTATTTAATCAACATCAAATACAATATTAATAACCGACCACCTTTTACTGTTCACAATGCTAAAATATTTAAATTATACGTTACATAATAGCACACACGTCATACAAAAATATTTTTCAAGCAACAAATTATTGACGTCTCACTGCTCCTTAAAAGGACCGCCTCTTGAAATAACATGATTAATCCGAGGGTACTGTTACTATTATACTAACTTAAAAAACCAACAATGTCACTTGGAACCATGTCGCTTACAATAGTGCGTTTTAGTGGCTTGAATCCCATACAATTATTTACAGCGACACAGTTGTAACAGCCGTATCTTTTTGAGGGTGAATGGTACAATACATTCTTTTTCCAAATGAATGACTTTTGTGTAACGGTTGTGGTGCAAGTTAGCGGTAGATAGCGTTAATTTAAAACTTTTGATTGATTTAAAAACTTAATGTCTAATTATGTTATAAATTTTGAAAAATGTTTAAGAACAGACGGTAAACGATAAACTTTTACACAAATATATTGTGTGACCAGTAACTATTGTTCTTTTACTCTTAATTCGTATATTAGAGCAAGACAAAAAATTGCCAGCCACACATTGCCTCGAAAATATTGCCTGTGGTTATTTAACGAACTTCGGTAGACCAAAACTATTTATAATTAGATTCATATTTATTAATTACTTAACATTTCACGAGCGATGAAGAATTTCCGTTTTTTTTTGTTGATTAAGCTCTTACGTAGAATCTTAGTAGAATTTACACCAAGATAATAAGAAAAACTTAATCCTTAATTTTATCGAATTTCTCTTAATTGATTGTATCGAGCTGGATGAGAGTGCCCACGAATGCCCAATGATGATGATGATGATGATGATGATGATGATGATGATGATGATGATTGTATCATTATATCGAATTTAATTTCATCGAACGCTATTTTCTGCGTAGACCATGATGTTTCAGGATATCTTAAACATTAATTACGTAGGTTAGGTTAGGTTAGACTAGTGACTAAAAAAAAGTCATGCGTCACTTTCGTTGAAAGGTGTTTCGATAAAAACATAATGTTGCCTAAGACAAGACGTATGTCCTTGTACTACTTATGGCCGCAAGCTTTTATTTATTTATTGAAAAGAAACACTAATATCAATATGATTTAAGATCAAACAGTTTTGGGCTGATTAAAATCAACATAAAGCAACACTCCATACATACGTTCACATTCATTTGAACACTCTTTTTTATCTTCATTGTATTGTTTTTCTTTTTTTTTTGTACTATAAAGTGTTTACATGACATATATACATCTGTAGTAACATAATCGCTAGTAAAGAACTAGGCATGCTGAAAACGGATCCCCAAGAGATAGTTGATATTAGCGGAACCAAACCTGTTGGTACACAGTAAATCAACATCAGTGTTTAGTCGTCATGCATTAGTGACAAGCGCGGTACAACCTACAGGGAGCCCTGTTTACTAAACAGCGTATCTCATACGTAATTCGTATCTATATACGCTGTTTTGTCGTAGTAAAGTACATAACTAGGATGCTTGTGTTATTTACACACTGAAATCATGACGACGAATAAATATAGATATATCTATTTCTCTTGAACTCAAGGGGCTTGTAGGTAAACGCAATACTGACATCAATAATTTTGATGCATAATGTGTTAGTGATAAAAATATCAATATATAGTATGAAGTCTTGTTACTAAAAAGAATCACCTACCTTAGTCACGTTAATGGAGTGACTATTGACGTGACTAGGTAGGTGATTCTTTTTAGCAACTCGTTCTAAAATTGACTTACCAAATAATAAACCAGCGAGTTTAAGCTGTCCCGTCAAAGTGTAAAAACCTAAAAATCACATTTAAGGGCGTGCGTTCTCAGCTTACCTCGCTCGCTTAGCTCGCTCGTGTGCTTTTGCTCGGTCGATCGACCGATTGACACAGACCCGTTTTAAAAAGACTAACACCTCAGATTGGGAGCCTGGCTGTCAAATGTGTAACTATTTTTAACACAATTATTGTTGTCGACTGTACATCTCTCATTGTTAGTTGAGGTTAGTTAACCTACTATTATATTCCGTATTAAACCAGTCTAAACAAATGATCCTGTTTTTACCCAATATAGCTACCTACCGTCTCTGTCATCATACCAATGCAAAACTTCAATTCGACCTGACGACACGTACGGTATTTAATTGCCTATTTACAAAAATTGTTAACATAGCTACCTAGTTAAAGTACGTATTATTTAAAAAAAACGGCTTTAGGGTTTGTACTTTCTAACTTTTTCTTATCCTTAAGTTACAAGTGAAGTTCTAAAAGTTTGTTAATAACTATTAAACAGATACCTTCGATATAATGATAAGCCCTTCTTTGAGAGATGTCTGATATCTCCTAAACCAATCAACTAATATTTTTAAACTTAGCTAAGAAACATCCCGATTGAAAAAGTTTTTTCTTAAGCCCGATTTACATTAGTCAAGGACAGTGGCAAGTACAGTGGCAAAGACAGTGGAGTGGAAATAAAGAAAGCGATTCTATTTGGATCCACTGGTAAGATAACTTGACTCGCTACTGTACGACCAGTTTACACTACTGTACTATCCACTGTCACTGTCTACTGTCCACTGGCCTTGACCAATGTAAATCGGGCTTTAAAAAACCGCGTCGAGCTACGTTGCTACAGAAAATACAAAGATACACAGACACACACATACACAGATACACAGATTTAATTTGCAACACCCCTATTTTTGGTCGGTAGTAAAAAGGCCGCTGTCATTTGTTTCTTGGACCGAACGTTAAAACAGGGCTAGTAACAATATCCCCCATTTCGCACGTGAGTCGTTCCGTGTCGATCAAAATGATTTATTCGAATAGAATGAGCGTGATACTTACAATACCTTTTGTCAACATGTTAAATTATAGTTTTCGTACCACTGGCAAACAGGTTCCGTGGAGAAATAGTTACGGGACTTGTTTTGTTTGGCCCGTTTGTTTGTACTTTGCTAATAATTAGAATAAGTGTAAACATAGATATAACAATACGCGTAATAGGTATCTATGTTAGAAAGTAATACATTTTTGTGTTGATAAAATGTTCTAAATAACAACTTAGTTAAATCGTAAGGGTAATAATGAATAGCGTAATATTATAAATGAGACGGTTTGGATGCTTGAATGTTTGTTACTCAGTCAAGCTTCAACCACTAAACGGATCGAGATGAAACTTGGCACACATAGGTTAGGTCCTGGAATAGGACATAGGATAGTTTAATCCTGGAAATTTTAAAAGTTCCCGAGGGTATAACGATAATCGAAATCTGAAAGAAGTCGCAGGCAGAAGCTCGTTAAATATTCATAACAAAAAAGACGTCTTCGTCACGCTTTTGGAACGCTTTTTAGTATCAGAATTCACCGCAATACGCCGCCTCCGCTGTCTGTGCGTATTCAGATAGAATTACGGAATTACGTTTAAAACGATAACAACGACTTACTTAGAGATCAGAGGGCTCAGACAAGATACACTACGCTAACTAACGTTTCTATTCGATTCGTTTTTAAACCAATCGCGTCACTGGTTGATGACGTGATACGAAAAGTCACGTGGTCTACCAGTGACGCGATTGGTTTAAAAACGAATCGAATAGAAACGTTAGTTAGCGTAGTGCATCTTGTCTGAGCCCTCAGAGACGAGAATACTTTTTCTCAAAAGCTGGCAATGCATCTGCTTACCTCTCCTTATGTATCATGGTTGGTGATGATCACTTTCCATGAGCTGACCCGCTAGCTCGTTTGCCTTCTATAGCATAAAGAAGTTCACTTTTTAAACTGTAAACGCACAATCAACGGAGGTTGCACTAAACGCCTCCACCACGCCTTTCTCAGTGCGTCACCTTGCATCATATTCATAGGAATACAGCTGTCGCTCCGCCCCGCGCCGCTACCGCGCCAGTGTGCGTTTGCAACTGAAAGGCACGTCAGACGGTAGGCTATTTAATACCCCTATGAAATTGGTAATACATTTTGTTTGAAGTTTTTCATGAACAAGACGTAATATTCTATTGTAAGTTATTCGGAGATGTCTATGATTTTTGGTAGGTACAAACACTTGAGATATGCCTGTATCCCAAGAACGAATCAAGACTCCTTAGGGCCGTATTAATAAAGTAATTTCAACTCTAATGCTCGTCTCGAGATGCGTCAAAAATGACAGTGTTCTTTGGTTTGACGTTTGCTTTGACGTATCTTGTTACCGGCATCTCGTCCAAGATGAGTTAATTAATACGGACCTTAGTCGTGACTCGTGATAGTTTTCCATTCAAAATTTTATTTTACAACTTGGTCGGCGTAATGTATATGTATAACTGTACCAAATTACAGCTTTGTAGTACAGTCAAGTTCATAAATATGTGTATACTTTAGTACCTTGTCACTTTAAACGCTGTGACAATTCATATAAATGGCAGTTTAAATATGACATTAAATACACAAGGTACTAAAGTGTACAAATATTTATGAACTCGACTGTACCAAGAGTCTCTGAGTTAAACTGTGGACAGACGGACAGATGGACATGGCAAAACTCAAAGGGTTCCTTGTTGACTACGGAGCCCTAAAAAGGACACCCTATTGCCTATCGAATACATCTTATGCTGGTATTCGTTATACTTAATTACAACCACGTCTCAGTTTTTTTTTGTATTACAAGCGGTTATAATTTAATTAAGTTCATGTGCTCCAACGGCCACACTATAAATTGCTACAATTATAGTAACAAAAATTCCCCCTTAAATTCGATTTCACAATCGCACATGCTATCGAACATCTGTAGCCGTGCGCTTGCGACTGCAAAAACAGATTAATCTCTGATTTCAAGATACCATTGTTGGCTGTGACGTTGATTTGATGGGACGGTGACCGTTACATGCTGTATGTGGGTACGATTCGAGGATTGTATAGATAATCATCTGCCGATAGCTTTTTTAATCTACCTAGTTGATGTAACGAAATATACGTCTGTCTGCATGATTGGAGTTCAAACTGTTGGACATTATTTTAATTAGCATATAGCCAGATAACTTAACACATCAAAAAAACGATTGGATAAAAAACATGTTTTTATGCTGCATTTGAGAAAATTTACAATAATTAATCTTCCATTTTGTCTACTTTAGGGGAGTCGTATTCCACGCCTTTAGATCAGTATTCGGAAGATTAAAAAAAATGTTTATGGGTCTATCCCTGACATCTCATCCAACAGCCGCCGAAGTTGCGTTTAGCGCTCGAGGTCACAAACTTGGATTATTCATTGGGCCAACACCATAAACAAGTCTACAAAAGTATCTTGTTGTGTATCTTGTTAGGCATTTGAGTTTTCCTGTAAGTTCACAAGAATATACTCGTAATAAATAAATAAAAAAATAAAAAACGGATTTTACGCAAGCTCTGATGTACATAGTTACTAGAGTATATTACTTCGTCAACGAATTAAAATATGAGTTGTTTTTAAACACCTCTGGGCAGTCCTTTGAAGCTGGTTCCAGCTAAATCAACGCGCGTGATCCTATAACACTCACGCCAGTAAATATGCGTGACAATACACAATGCATATAGAACAGCTGCCTCATTATTACGTATAACTATTGATCAAAGAACTATTTTTTATAAACAACGAACATACATACATATATTAAATCAAAGACCACTTCTTTCAACAATGAACATTAATAAAAAATCACATACCCCACTGTCAAGACTCTAATTATTCCGAATAATCATCATCTTCATCTTTTATCCCAGTCATTCGTGGTCGGCGCTCGTCTTTTTCTTCCAAACATCCCGATCAGCCGACATGTCAATATTCATGTGTTTTTCATGGTTACCTATCTGAACTCCGAAAAATCTTTGACCGAATTTTGGTTCGATAAATATTATTCGACAACTATGGTTTGGGTTTTTTTACGTTTGCCCGAAAGATCACGTCGAATATTTTCATTTAGTCATTACTTGTTTAGGTTTTTTACCGATTTGACAAATTATCTATTCCGTAATACTGGTTTCGGCGTACAAACAGTTGTTGTCCAGTGTAATGGTTTGTCAATTTATCTATTTCCCATTTCTGATTTTACCTTAGTATCATTTGCCCAATATAACGGCCCGGTTTATTAATAGTTTACCTATTTTTAAATCGACTATGCTAACCTATCCGAGTCGGTTCTACCCTGATTCGTCTTGATCGTTGCATTTTCTGGATAAATTACAAGCAAGATTTTTTGGGCAGAAAGACCTTCTAACCTTCTAAAAATCTAAGGGCCTTCTAACCTAACCTATCCGTATCGGTTCTGCCCTAATTCGTCTTGCTCAGTGCATTTCTGGATAGTAACAAATTACAAGCAAGATTTTCTTACCTGAAATGAATATTTGACGTAACGTAGCGAAAACTATATGTAGCATTGATGAAGTGAAAAATGGGTCAAGAAACAAAATACGAAATGATCCCTAGGCTAATTGTAGCACTGGTGTAATGAAAAATAGGCTTTGAAATAAAATACGTAACAGTACATAGGGCAAGTGACTACGAGGAGAAAAGTTGCTCGGACTAAAGATATCTTTCCTTAATGTCAAGTGGTGAAATGAAAAAAATACGAATCGTGCCATCGGAGAAACGTTAAAAAACCAAACATTTTCGGTCAAATGAAATTCGGTTAAAAAAAATTCGAGGTTGCGATAGGTTACCGTTTTTCATGGGATCCCCTTGGAAAGCATACATTTTTTACGCATATTTACATTTCGCATTTTTATTTTTCGGATATTTTTTTTTACATTTAGGCTTACATTGCAGAATTTAATAACTGTCTTTTTTGTAGATTAGGTTAGGTTAGGGTTGGTTAGTTTTTTATAATAATTAAAATAAAACCATTTCTATTGTAAAAACCGTTTTATGTCAAACGATTTTATGCGTAAAAAAAATACGATCCAATAGGGATCCGTTTTTCATGAGGCTGTGGCTCTAGTCGATGCTTTAATAATCGAAAACGTAAAGGATTGACGTAAACTACCGGATGGTCGCGTTGAACACTTATATCAATTCTATAAACTTTCACAGATTTCGATAATCGTTTACGTTAGCGTAAAGCATTTTGTACAGGACCGCTGAACTCCCTTAATATTAGTAGGATACGCGTTTTATTGGACCTTAGCAGATTAATATTTTTACCATAATCGCTATGGTATGTGGTCTGTGTTAATAAATGTATTTGTGTTTATGCGAAAATTAAATAAAACGCAAGCTTTAAAAATTCGACTGAATTTTTTGATATAATAATAATATCAATAATATCGGGGGACAATGTCACACAAATTGACCTAGTCCCAAACTAAGCTCTAGGCTTGTATTATGGGTACTAGACAACGATACAAATACTTATATTGAGAAATAAATACTTAAATACATAGAAAACATCCAAGACTCAGGAACAAATACTAGGCTCATCACACAAATATCTGCCCTTACCGGGATTTGAACCCAGGACCGCTCGCTTCATAGGCAGGGTCACTACCAACTAGTCTTACACTTAGATATACTTGTCTGTAGTAATGTCAATACCCATAACATGTAATATCGTCATTGCTATGAAAAAACCTCGGATCTCACATTTCGTGACGTACGATTTTAAACTTAAATCTGAAGAAAATTTGGTCCAAACTCGTACATCTCGAAATATCAGATACGAGTTTTTTTCTAAAGTAGAAACGATATACGAGTCAGTGACGACTTCTACTAGACTACTTCTACTAGACTTCTACTAGAAAAAAATGATAACATAAACACACTTGAATACTGGGTACATTACACATAAAGGTCACCAAATTACTGTTGTACTTCCTAGTGTAGCATTACCGCTACAAATCGCGTTGGTTCGCGTTAATTATTGCTTATTTATTTCGCCTTTTTCGTTACTCAGCCTTTTTGGTATTGCGGACTTGTTCATTGACCGATTAGAGTTTGTAATTTCTACTGACAGTTTTGAATTTTGAATTCGTTTTTGTTAGATCCGTTCCTTGTTATGGGACTGTCATTCGATCTCGTACTCTTGCCTTGATACACCAGAAAAATTGGATAGTCTCTACTCAACCCGAGTTTCTCTTTAACTGAAGCCAGCTTCGAGTGCCGCGTCCGGTTGTAATGTTACGTGAAGACCTTATCTATTACGCCGTGGTCTCAATAGTGGGTCGATCGTGTTAGTGCTGTTGTCTTCTGTGTGTCCGGATAGCGGGTGAGTTGGTTTTTGTTGCCGTCCAGCTTTCACTGCCTCCCAATCTTTAGGAAGCCTCTCTTCCGTCCTTTTCGTTCAATTTTGTGAGTAAAGGTGTCCTTTGCAGCACCTCCGCTTACCCCATATCTTCCGACTCATCGCCCCGACTGAAGATTTGGACGACTGGTTCGGACATTCAGGGTGTGGTTCGCCATCGTGTTCGCTGGCAACGGGTCGTCGTGCGCGGCAGTGCCCGCAGGTTTTTTCCGCTGCGACAGTTGTGACGAACGCAGCGTTACGACTACATCTTCACACGGCGGCAAGCGACGACGGAAGTTCACAGGATAGTCACCATTTCGTTGTTTTTTTTTTTTTTTTAATTCGATACCGAGTCCGCGAACTCACCCCTAACCTACCTAAGGTTATTTATTCGGAATTATTTTGGCTATAAATGTTATTAGATTCCTAGACCTTTTTTTTACCGATCAAAACCACAATTTGTTATCCCTGTTTCATAATACTCCGAACATATCAGTTTTAATCATGAAGCGCTTCTTGCATTTTAACAGATTCATGTTGTTTTAGTTCGAATCAGAATTACCTATAAATTGAATACAAGTTTTGGCCTGACCGCGTTCTAAGGTGGTCTTTCACCCTTTATTAGGCAATGTGTTTTAAACTAGAAAGACTTTATTAACGTGACAATCCGCAGACCGTTTCATATTAAATTGTTTTGTTACCTAAGCTAAGTTCCGTGGCAGCCTAGTAATCTAGTTTTTATAGTTACATTGTAAGTAGTTTGTTTTAATTTAATCATTGTGTGTTCCCTTTATTATATAACCTTGTTGAATTTCGTTCGGTTTTATTTTACTTATACAGGTCCAAATTTACGTGCTGATGGTTTTATCACAACCATCCCGTGTAGTGTTCCGTACCCTTTATTTTTATGGAGCGCTACACTAGGTAGTCGTTACAAATAAAGTGAGCAAAAAATCAATAAAATTAATGCAGTAACGCGATTGAAATTCATTTAATCATATTTGGTAATAAAACTTTTTTATGTTTTAAAGGGTAAAAACATTCTAAAATACTTTTATCGCAACAGATAAAACTCCATTACTATTTATGGCTCATCTGGCCATAGTTCTGCGGCCCAATCCTATCACACAAACAAATATGCGTTTGCGCTGCGGCGCGATCGCACAGATCCGATATTTCGATTTATGGGGATTAGTATTGCAGCGGATTATTTATGTCGAATGGAATTTAAGCGCAGATTGGATTGTACCAACGTATTCCACTCAGCTTCTATCTAGATGTCATTTCTCGGTAATACGTTTGGTGAAACCTTTTTTTAATTATTTTTTTTAACAAGCCGTTGCCCGCGACTCCGTTCGCGCAGAAAAATAAAACATAGCCTATGTTACTCAGGGATGATGTAGAATTCTAATGATGAAAGAATATTTCAAATCGGTCCTGTAGTTACGGAGCATATTCAATGAAAACAAACAATCAAATCTTTCCTCTTTGTAATAATATGCCCTTAGTTATAAACGTGGAGTAACCGTGGAGAAGCTAAACCATACTTTGTCCTTATCTGTCAAATTCAAATGTCACAATGAAAGATAAGGACAAAGCATGGTTTAGCTATGCCACTGTAACTGTAACTGTAAGGGCATTAGTGTAGACTAGATGAAAAAAATACTAGGAAATTACACGAAGTCAGGAAAACTATGTTGTACGATACACCATTTATTTTAAAGAGTGGCATAGAAAATAGAAATTTCATAAAGTTTAAAACTAAGTCACTGTCACACAAACAAAGAGTTTGTAACATCCTCCCACCTTTGGGGTGGAGCCCCAAACCACTACTCATCATCACAGCACGTCACTGGGCTGTACTTCCAGCGGGTACAGACGTTGGTAAGCTCGAGTGTACTCGCCGTCTGCTGTGCGAACCTTTGCCACTCTAGCATTGCCATCTTTTCCGGAATATATTTCTAAAATGACTCCTAAAGGCCACATAATACGCCTGGCATCAGTCTCCACTAATACAACATCGCCTACCTTTAAATGAGAGTCCCTCTCCCCTTGCCCTTCTGTAGCTGTTGCTTGTGACTCCTTCCACGTAGAAGTCTTTTATCGCAGTTTAAACGGTCGTATGTCCTTCCTTGGGGTTTAAGCTAACTCCATCCTAAATTTCATCGAAATCGGTTTAGCGGTTTAACCACGAGAGGATAACAGACAGAGTTAATTTAGGATTTTATAATATTAGTATGGATTAATTATTTAAGTAAAAGGACGCCTAGAAGGTACTACAGACTAACATTCCGTCAGCCCATTATGGCCTGTCAATTCATCGTATTAGAACACAGAATAAGGTTTCATAGATTTCTTTACAGATGTCGTATTGGCAGGCTGCTTGCTTGATACACTTTGGACTGCATCTGCTTCCTAAACTGACAAAAGCAACAATACGCTTCTAATTTAAATTTAAATTAATGGCTTTCACTGTTATTAAGATATATTTTGGCAATTTCGAGTCCAAGACCTTGACTAAAAAAAAAATATATGACTATGTACTTTAAAGGAAGATGTACTGGCTGCTCGGGAGGCACTCAGAATTGTCAGTACACAATAAAATACTACTGTACAAACAAGTCCTAATGCCGATATGGACTTACGGTATTCAGCTGTGGGGCTGTACCAAACAGAGCAACATGCAAATGATACAACGCTTTCAGAATAAAGTACTTAGAGGTATTGTAAACGCACCCTGGTACATAAGAAATGACAACCTCCACGGGGACCTTGAAGTGGAATATGTTAGTAATATTATCAAAAGATACGCCGAAGCCCATGAACGCAGGCTTCATCGCCATGTGAATGTCGAGGCCATCCAGCTCCTCGACAACACGGATATACAGCGAATACTGAAAAGGACAAAGCCTTTCGAGTTAGTATAGTGTAGTGATAGTGTAATAAGTGCAGTGAGTACTACACACAAAGAACACATTAACAAAGTGTCTTCCCCTTAACAGAGACAATAGGATAAGTGTTAATGGACACATTCTTAGCTTAGTCTGTATTAGGAGTTTAGGTCAGATTTAAAATACTTATTAGTCATAAGACTAGATTGTATTTCAATGGAATATTTGATAAGATATTTCATAAAAAAAAAGTACTTTAAACCAATAAATAGCCCTAGGCTAAACCATATGATTTATAAACAAGACATAAAAATAAAACGATAAAAATTCAATTCAACAAAGTTTTTTACCCCCCGAGTTAGCTCCGCCATTTATAGTTTTATTAAACTTACCCACGGCTATTCAAGTCTAAAGCATCGTCTATGGATAGACATAAGCTCCTCATATAAAAATTTCAACAAAAGGACACCATAAGAGACTAGTAATAATCTCCTTATTGTGCAGAACCATAACATGACCCTCTGTTTGTTTGGCGAAAGACCTTCCCCGAGGTCCAAAATCAACCTTCCTCCGTTCAGACAAAACTTACATTCAATTGGCAGAATAACGAATACATAATAAGCTTATTACCATAATTTCATAACGAAGGGTGCAGAGATTTTTGATATTGCATTTTGATTTTCGATCAGCTTTTTTGGTTATTAGGAACTCATATTTCATGATTATATTTAGATGCTTTGAACATTTAGATGTGGTTTTTGAGATAAATCGGAAGCGGGCACGTGACGTGACTATTGAAAAATGAATCCATGGTTTTTAAAATAGCTTTTTTACCGGATGATTTTTTGACTTTCAATGCTGTGTTTTAAAAATGAGACGTGAAAATGCGACATAAAAAGTTGTTTTCAAGCACGAAAACAATATTGGCTGCCAACTCGTTGTAGTAGGAGATCCGAATAGGAGTCGATTTTGACCGGGCTGTTTATTCGATAAAAAGTATTTTATACCAAATTGAATATGCTAAGTAATATATGGCGAATAGGTAGGCTGAAAAATTTCAGTCCAGTACATAATTAATAAAAAAATAAAAAATTTGTTTTAAAAAATTGCAATAGCTTGTTTAATAGACAAATTACACACCAATCGAAAGTATGAAGCCTATAGAATATGCAAACGTTAGGTTGACTATTTTTTTCCCGTCAAACTATTGGGTAGGCAGGTATAAACAGGTAAGTCGGTAATAATAATTTGCACCAAACCTTTCTTACTTTCGATTAGTATGTAATTTGTCTATTAAACAAGCATTTGCAATTTTTAAAAAAAGTTCATTTTTAATAATGTTTTAATGATATACCTAAGTACTGGACTGAAAATTTTCAGCCTACCTATTCGCCACATATTATTTAGCGTATTAAATTTGATATAAAATTCTTTTCATCGAATAAACAGCCCGGTGCAAATCGCCTCCTATTGGGATCTTAGACCATTGGGCATTTGAAATAAAACAAAACTATCATTTCGATTGTTTCATTGATATTCATTCATTTCAGATTAAGTATAAATCGTAAATTCGTATTTTTAATACCTTCTCCTTCTTTTTTAATACTTGTGAGGATAGAGATTAAAAATTTTTTTTTTAGATAAAATAACATCTAAGGATGTTTACTAGAAGTTAGAATAAAGGCATTTTATCTTAGTACTCAGGGTTAGAAACGCATTTGGAGTCTCAGGATTGTAGTCTTGAAAATTAAAATGTCTATGGACTGCAGACCCAACTTACCATCTGATCTTGGTCTTTTTCTTGCCATAAAAAAGAATAACTATCAAGTATAGATTTACACGGACTCTCCAAAAAGGTGAAACACAAAAAATACAAAAGCAACCCAAATAAAACCACGCGTAATCTCAATACCGTTATCGGCAATCCCTTTGTTCAATCTTTATCGCCGCATCTACGCAGAACTCGATCTAAGGATTAATTTAGAAAACAACACGCCCATATTCGCCTACGGTTATGACCATTTTATTATTATTGCTTATACGGGGACGCATAAAGAGGCGGTCGGATGAATGATAGACCACGCGTGTAGGGTTTCAACCTAAAAAACGTCTGATAATAGTATTTGATGTTGGAACAGGTTGGCTAAAGCTGACAGCGACGTGCACATAAATGACTTGGTAGTACCTACTTGTATTCAAATGATTTTCTGGGCTGAAACTAATTTGTAACTCCATCAAAATCATAAATCTTCGAAAAAATAAAAAAACCCTACTACTACTTTCAGAGCTGTTCTCTTGACCACCTAAATACCCAAGAAAGGGTTGATGTTGTTTTTACAATGTGATGTGCAAGTAAGGCTTGCATCCCACCAGGTGTATCCAGCGAGCCAGAAGTGCCAGATCTAGACGTAAGTATAGGTATCCATCCATGAGAACTATCAACTCTATTCCACCCTTGTAATCTTAGCCCATCGCAAGATGAGACACACTTGGCTGATAACCCTTGAGACCCGATAAAGATGTCCTACTTAAACAAACATTTCGCATACCTAGGTAATAACATTTAATATGTTTTATCAAGATTCAAAATTATTCTAATTTAAATAAGTCAAATAGAAACACAGAACGGGTCACCTTGTTTGTCTCTTGTTATCTTTATCACCCTAAACCCTAGCTAAAACCTAGCTATAATCCTAGCTATAAACTATCTGATGATGCCGTTCCCGTGGCAAAACATCGATCAGCTCACATTTAACACGCCATAGACGTGCTTCGACGACGTCTCGTTAAAAAAACTACGTCCGAATTGGTCCACCCGTTTGGTCACAGACAGACAGACCCACTTGAGTGCTCGTGCAAATTTGATCGACCTTATTTATAAGCAAATAATGGCTATTATTAGCAACTCTGGTTGCACAAAGCACGTGACCCTAGCTTACGTCATCACGATAATCTACCTCTATAATGTATACGTAGACGATACAATTTCTTTGGGCGAAAACGTAAACTTCTTGCTTAAAATCATTGTATTTTAAATGTCCGTAGAAACTTTTTACTAGTCGGGAGTACATTAAGGTTGGTTGAGTTACGAGAATTCGGTTATAACAATGATTCTCTGAATTTTAAACGATAGTATAATATTTTACCTTCTCGCTAGGTTTGAAATGCTATACGTAATTGACAAATTCTCGGAAAGCGAAAATAAAACTGACCATTTTATGATGAATATTTTCAATATTTGTTCAAAATTCAGATTCGGATTTGTATCAAGCGTAGTGCAAAAACATCCCAAATTATATACAGGCTGAGCAAAAACTAAATGACGTTTATATTAACAATAATAATGTTTGTAATCAAATGACTTTCTGCTGGCAGATTTGGTTTCACTTCAGCAATTTTTTCTAGACCGTTCAAACCTTCATAAACAATCGAATTAGTACTTTAGCTCAACAATAAGTTATTTATTGCCCTGTTTCATCAAATATCACTTCAGGAAAGGTTCCTTTATTGACTTTAACCATTATTATTGTTAGAATTTCTTCGTTCGCGGCGAGGCTTTCGTCGTAAGAGGAAATTCACCCGTCGATGGAGCTACTTGCTGGGTGGCTATACGACGGCCACTTTATGGGATTTGTCTATTTTTCAAAATAAGCTGGTGCCAATGAAGCCCTTTCATACGTAGCCCCACATGACACGGTTAACTCAATTTGAAATTTTTGAAGGAAAGGCTTCCTTGCATAAATACCCTATTTTTTGTGATATAATTAAAAATGTACAGTTTTCAGATAACTCCCTATTTTTGTAGTATAAGACGGTATTACTTGCCAACTTTTATAGTTCTAGATCTACAGAAAATACCCTATAAATTTTGATTCTTTTGAGAGTGTCGAAAAATACGTTATTTGCGGCATAAATGGCTATATCTTCGTTACATTAACTTGGAAGTTTGATTTTTTCATAGCTCCAAGAGACTGTGGACTTGAGTATATGGTTTTAATTTCAACTAGATACTTCTACTCATTCCCGAGATAAAGGGTCTTGGCAGACAGACATACGGACGCACAACAAAGTGATCCTTTAAGGGTTCCATTTTTTCCTTTTGAGGTACGAAACCCTAAAATGGGAGCGCCAAAGTTCAACTAAAATTGCAACTCCTATTATCGGAACTCCGAAAATGAATTTTTTATACCGCTGGAACCGTAAACTTTTCAGAAGTTCTGAAATATTCAATGTGTAGATAAGACTAGGTTAGGTTAGGTTTGATTTATAAAAATCCTGAAAATGTAACAGTTGCTGAAATAAATACGTTAGGAGTTGCGATAATTAGGACTTATGAGTCGTTATGAGTAAAAATAATTAGGTGAGCCAATATGGACCCCCCTAAAATGAACCTAATCATATTGTATTGATGTATTGTTCAAACAAATATGAGAAATATAACAAACTTAAAATACGTTATTTGCGGCATAAATGGCTATATCTTTTTTTAAGTTAACTTGGAAGTTTGATTTTTCACAGCTCCAAGAGACTGTAGTCTTGAATATATGGTTTAACTAGATACTTCAACTCGTTCCCGAGATAAAGGGTCTTGACAGACAGACAGACGGACGGACAACAAAGTGA
This sequence comes from Acleris literana, assembly GCA_946894065.1. NCBI lineage: Eukaryota > Metazoa > Arthropoda > Insecta > Lepidoptera > Tortricidae > Acleris > Acleris literana. The sequence continues at coordinate 4,208,277 of OX335683.1, forward strand.
TCCTATTAGGGTTCCGTTTTTTCCTTTTGAGGTTCGAAACCCTAAAAATTAACCTAATTGTATTGTATTGATGTATCGTTCAAACAAATACGAGAAATATAACAAATTTATATTGAAATACCTTAAACTACTCCAGTAAATTTAATAGGTTTGCTTTTCCCTACATATTATAACCTCGTAAGGCCCACCATACTAAGACAAGGGTTTTTTTTGTGAGTGGGGCTTTGAATCTAACAGCAAGGCAATAAAGTTCAATTATGTTTGTTCGATAATGCCATTCTCAGTGTAAGAAGTTAGGAAAATAAGCTTTATGCACATTGCAATACAATTCAAATTAAATTGCCTTGATTTTATACATCCTACAGCACATTGGACCTTACGAGGATAAACCAAAGTCCCCCGCCGCGTCTGTCTGTCTATACAGACAGTCAAACATGTATGTTCGCGATGGTCTCAAATAATACTGAACGGATTTTGTAAGGTTTTTAACATCAGTTAGATAATTTTTCACGGAAGGTTTTTATGTATAATAAATTCTGGTTTATGTACAGATGTTACAGAAAACTCACATAAAACGAAGCGAAGCGAGGGCGGGTCGCTAGTTTACAATAAATATGACCGTAAAATAACAATACTTATACAAAAAAGGGAATAAAGGCTTGTAGTACTGTTAGGCGATGGGCTTGCAACCTGCCACTAGTACACTGGTAAACATCTTACAATTAGCCTAATTGTGCAAAATGTGTTTACAGAATTATCACCAATTTTTTAGAGTTGGTAATTCTATAGCTCTTCCTACGCCACTCTGGGAACGAAGGCGTGAAGGTTTGCACTGCTAGATCTAAACAGAAGTAACTCAAAGTACAACTATATTTTAAAATCAACTTCAATACAACTTCTATGAACTTCAAACAAAACTAGCAAGGATTTTGAGTTGATGCTGTTTTGATCTAGAAGTGCGGTATGTACTAAGTATATATGTAATAAAAACCTCAAATACGATTGATGTCAACAGCAGCAGGTTAAGGCTTCATTAATATTATGAAAGAGCAAGTAGAACTTAGGTTGGGAGTAGGACAACTTGTCAGAGATTTTCCTTCTCATTATCAACCATACCTGCGGGCCGATTATGGTCGTGTTTATCGACGTAGATAAGCGTAGATAAAACATCTGTCACTTTCTGACCAGTATGTAAGTGCGAGAGTGACGGAAGTTTTATCCACCGCGATAAAGGCGACCATAATACGGGCCCTGGGATAACTCGGGGCATCTATACGAAAGTCATGTAGCAAAATATTTTATCGAAAAAAAAATATATCGATGTTACTGCCAACATCTAAAAGTTATTCGATATAAATAAATATTACTTAGTTTCTCCTCATTTTTCAATAAAAAAATAAACAAATTAAAACCATATGGTTCGTCGGTATTAATGATTGCGGTCTAGATGAAAATATCCACTTTAAACTGATAAACGTTCTCTCAACGACCGCAGTGGTCAACGGGGCATTCTTAAAATATTTATAATGACTCAAAGCCAGTTTCTCATTCATATTGGTTATTGAAATTTCCTCACCTTTTATAGACTGTTTACTTTTTTCATGGTGGTTTACATATTACCTCGTATATTATTCTTACTCTAAGATATGAACGGTACTGACAGTGAATTGTCATTTTGATTGAAATGACATCCGCATACTTTTATTATCTTAAGAGGCTCGATATCAGATATGACATCGAACCTCTTTATAGTAATCGAGAATGTTCAATGTGCATATGTATTAATTTAATTATATCGACTTCTTTATATCGATATCAAATCCCTACAACTTGCCCCGAGTTATCCCAGGTATTTTATAAGTATTCCTAGAAACCCAAAAGCATGGTCACAGTACATAAAAGAGCACGTTACCTGCGAGCTTACGTGGAAGCTTAACAATAACAGGACATTTTACCTACTTCGGCTCAAAAAGCTTTGTCTTGAAAACTTTTATGATGACCGACAGACAGACCATTGTGTACTTGTACTTTATTGTTTCAAGAGCTTAAGACCTGAGCTTTTTCGCTTTTGTTTCTTTGATTGTGCTTTGTAGTGGTTTAGGGTGAGAACACAAGTTGGGTGCTTAAGAATTGTTTTATTACGGCCATAATACACTTAGAAATATCTTCAACATGTTTTTTTTTCTTTTTATCATGGGAGCTGCCTAATATTACGACATAATTGCTATGTAGTGTACAATTTTAACATGTTTTATTAAATCCGTCTAAAAATATGTGTGACTAACTTACGAATCAAAACATTTTTAAATCTGCATTCTTAGGTCTGTAGACTTGAGATCGTCAATATCTATCAGTTTCAGATCCTACTTACCATCATGTGGTCTGTGTCATAAAAAAATGCATATCTCATTTGTCCCACCTTTTTTATTATCAGAAAATATGATACCTTTAACTAGGTAATTTTGTATAAATGTTATTGTAATAATAATTTTCAGCCGCCATGGATGAATTTCTTAAATCAAAAAATCTTAATAAAAAAAAAATTGTGTTAAATATCGGAGCCGTTAAAGATTAAATTATTAAGTTTTTGGTACTTAAAGTAAGGCCAGGTATAAATATTTATATCTCAGCTCCGATCTACTTAAAATTATTATATTACAGCAAAACATGTTTATATTGAAGTGATCTTATTGTTTATCGTTTTATGAATGGCCGCTGACCTAAAAAAAATATGAATTTTACAAATAACAATACTTTTACCCACACACCTTTGATTTGAACTGACATTGTGTAATGCCCAATTGCAAAGTTATTTAAAAATTGGTTACAATAACTTCTGTAATTAATTTATCTTCATAAACACAATAATATGTTACATTATAATAAAAGTCAATGTATTTTTTTAATACCATAAAATTATAATTACCATGTAGCAATCAATATACATCATGCTCTGTAGCAATCAACGGTCGTGAAAAAAAAACTACGCAAAAGTTCAAAAATCTAATACTGTAAAATAAATAAGAACCAACTTAAACCATCGTCCATGAAGATTTAATTTAGTAAATAATCTTCTTTATAAATAAAAAAATCTTACAAATACAATTTCTGTGATGGGATCAGTCTATCGAATAAATTGTGGGCAAGATCTAGATTATTTTTTAAGGCAATTTCTTAGATAAGATTCTTGGAAATCCTTAAAAATGATTGAACATTTAGATTAAATAAATATTTGAAAACATTTTTTCAGAATTAACGTTGCTAAAGTTACAATGTCTATTAATTTTGACTTCGCACCACATTTAATTTATTCGTATAAGTGGACTCTTAAGCCGATAGATATTTGCAATCTCAAGATTGAAATCTTACGATGATAATCTTGGCGGCAGGTATAAGGGAAAGGGGAGGATATCTGCATATTTGAACTGCTGAGTGTTTAAGTGGGGTAGTTGTAAAAAGTACTACTACAGAGTAAAAGCGCAGTGGGTCGGAGTTAACTGGTAGAATTAGCCACTTATGGGCCTTCTACACGGTCGGGTAGTTGTGCCAACTAAGAGGGACGCAGCTATCTGTAGGACCGAGACATATATATTACTATCTCATTCTCACAGATAGCTGTGTTTCCCCTCGGTTGGCACAACCACCCGACCGCTTAGAAGGCCTTTTTAACATTAACCCCCTTACTAATAAACGTTGAGTAACGGTGGTATAGCGATACAATGATTTGTCCTTATCTGTCATTGTGACATTTGAATTTTACAGATAAGGACAAAACATTGCATAGCTATACCGCCGTAACGTTTATTAGTAAGGGGGTAAAAAGTTACCCTTTATTACTTTTCTGTGCAACTAAATAAATAAAAAAATAAAGCACAAATACAACAAATAGCAATCTAATTTGACATTCCCTAAACTAATAGCGCTTGATTTAAGCTCTTTTTATACGCGGTCAGACAAATGACCAAATTATATAATAGTTGTCTGATAAGTGCTATAAAGCCTTATCTTTCGGCACCCTTATTTCCCCTAGTCATAAAATGACTCACAATGTGCACCTGCCCTATCCCTAACGCTATTAAGCTAACCAAAATGCTTTATATTTGATTAAAATATGAACCAGCCTGTTGCTCTATCACTTAGATAAACTAGTAAATTAAAAGTTAATATAATTATAAGCAGAATTGAATTAAACCGTACCTTAAACTGTATGAAAAGGCATCTTTAAATGTTTACTGTGCGTAAAACTTGGTAGTATTAATATTTTTGGTACTCCGCTTCCACTGTTTGCTTTTATTCCACCCTGTATACAGGACTCGCCCCTCTATAAAATTTTACGTACTATTTACGAAATCGTGCAACGTGAAATGAGTAATGAAACTTAACTGAGTAACTTAAGTACTTGAAATAAAAACTCTATAGTAAAAAGCATTCATTTTTTGCAATATAAACTTCGCTTGCATCAGTTTCAGCCAACCAAATTGTCAATCTCTATCTTCTCTATTCATTGTGACCAGACATACTAAATATTTCAACCGCATAATATAGGTTCCTTATCCATTTTAGAAAACTATGTCATCTGTGTTATTACTTTCGGCTTTCTCGTTACAGAAATGACACGATCCAATTTCGCCGTCACCTTTCCATCATCAGTCGTTAAGTCGGAGGGAGAGCCCCTCACACTCGACATACCGTTCGTTCACACGAGGCGTTTCGCTACATCATTCTTAATACAGAGTGCTAATGAGTAGAAATTACTTTCATCCTGTATATTTTTAGAGTTATAACGTAGGGCGTTGTCGCACACTGAAAAAGTATGACCTGGGCCTCTATTCGACTCTGTAATAGTAGTTTACGTGACGTGTTGTAATGCTAATTACGCAGAGTCGCGTACAACACTTTATCTACACACATAATATATTATAAGTACTCTAAGATGGGTTCAGAAGCCGAAAGGCAAATGACCAGCATTACCTGTGGTAGTAGGTGACAGCGATGACAGCTGTAACGACATTATGAAATTACGTTATCGAATATTGTAAGGTAATGAGATCCACATTTGGAACATCTTCCAAAATTAACAGCTGTCATCGCTGTCACCTACTACCACAGGTAATGTTGGTCATTGCCTACGGGTTTTGAACGCATAATAGAGGACTTATGACATGTGTGTAGATAAAACCTTATTACCTTTGACGTGTTATCGTATTATCAACGTTTTGATAGCTCTCATTTATTTGACATCAATGGCGGCCGAGTTGAAAACAAAACGACAACACATCAAATTCAGTATGGGTTTACCTAGTAGAAAAGAACCCTTGAGAATTTTTCACCAAAATGCGGTGAAAACAAATGTATAGAAATAGCCTTACCGCTGCCACTGCGGCAATTCGTGGTACTCCATACAATACTAACCATGAAGCCGGAATGTCACTGCTTCAACGCTACGCACGAACATGCTAGGCACGTGAGCCAAGTGGATTCATTGTTTAAGGCGTCCACTAACGTCATTTCGTGTGTGTAAAGTGAAGAGGCGGAGACAATGAAACACATACTGTGTGAATATGATGCCCTCGCCGGAGTAAGAATGAAAATCCTTGATTGTGGCTACCTAGAACCAAACGATTTTAAGGCACTGTTATTGCATTTCACTACCCGCTTTCTGGTAGGGGTGGAGGCTGCATTGGACTAAGCGATAAAGAAGAGGGGTAATTACACAAAAAAAAACCCATAGGGTCGAAGTGTATCCGTATTTCCGTAAGGACCTCATCAAAGGAGATAAGAGAAGATCCTCACACGGAACATATTAATGGGAACACAGCTTACCGGTTATAGGATAAATAGTAGTAGCGATAGTAGCGTTCGGGAAGCTTCGTAGCACCTTTTCGTCCAAATTACCGCAGTGTCTGAAGTCAAAAGTCTTTGACCAGTGTGTGTTGCCAGTGATGACTTACGGATCTGAGACGTGGGCGCTAAGAATGGGCCTTATAAGGAAGCTCAAAGTCACTCAGAGGGCTATGGAGAGGGCTATGCTCGGGGTTTCTCTGCGTGATAGAATCAGAAATGATGCTATCCGCAGTAGAACTAAGGTTACCGACATAGCCCGAAGAATAGCCAAACTTAAGTGGCAGTGGGCGGGGCACATTGCTCGCAGGACTGATGGCCGATGGGGTCAGAAGATTCTTGAGTGGCGTCTGCGGACTGGGAGACGAGCTGTAGGTAGGCCTCCAACAAGATGGAGTGACGACCTTGTAAAGATCGCGGGAACGCGGTGGATGCGAAAGGCACAAGACCGGTCTGAGTGGAGAGCCTTGGTGGAGGCCTATGTTCAGCAGTGGACGTCTTTCGGCTGACATGATGATGATGATGATGATGAGTAGTAGCGATCTGGACATACCCTGAACTCAACCTTGGTCTTACTACCATTAAAATATCCTATCCTATGAACGAACACAATTCTGTATTTATCTATATGTAGAGGTATAGGGTAAAACACCCAGTTGCTGACCGCATTTACGTTGATGGCCAGTTACCCACCCCTGCGTAGTTTACCGCGACTTTTGCAAATATTGACAACGACCTAAAATGATCGATAGTTACTGTAGTGAACCAATATCCTCATTGTACGGTAAAAAACGCTAGAAAGCTATAACAACTAAATAACATACCGGAATATGTACAAAGTGATGCAAAAGTGGATTTTAAACAATATATTTTCGCATATTATAAAATCACAGTCTCTAAGACTCTGAGAGAGTCACTTAAGATATTTTTCCTATTTTTAAATTTGTTTATACGTGAATGTTTCAATTCATTTCGATTCGCCTTAGTATTGAAATTAAATATCAAATAGCACCGATAAAGAAGTATTTTTTTTATCAATGGTACCTACATAATGCAAATGAGTATTTCACCCTCCCTTCCTGGTGTTGGGTGGTCGCACTCACACAATAAAAAGCGATGCAAATTTTTTCTCGACTACAGGATCAGGGTGGGGCCAATTATTTGAAGACACATCTTTATAAAATGGGGAGTGATCGAGACTTATATGTTTTTACCATATAATATAAATAACTTGTAAAAAATATTGCTTTGTAAAAAAAATCTCATTTTTTTTAAGGTGTCAAGTGGAAAAAGGTTTTATCATTAAATAGCGACCCGTCCTGGCTTCGCAGTAATTTAGATTGCTTGCGAAATATAAACACTTTCTGCCTAAAACTAAATTAGGCTTTCATATATGTATATAAAAAAAACCTACGTGAGAAATAATCATTATGATAGTGAAAATTGCATCATTTTTTTATTGTTGCATAGTTTAAGAAGAGTTAGCGAATATACAGACAGACGCGGAAAGCGGCTTTGTTTTATGCTATGTAGAGAAGAGAAAGAGAACTTACGTTGGCATAAATTAAAAAAACAATCTTTATAACAGTGTTTATAAATGCTACTTAACAGCTACTTTGTAGACTGACTTTTTGACTCCAGTCTTAGCTCTAGGTTGCTAGTAAACTTAAGTAATCTCAACATTTACTTGTATCTTGAACTTATATAACATCAACAAGTTTAATTATTTTAGAAGCTAAACTAAGCCACCCTAACACATACTCGTATATTGAGCTAACGGTAATCACCGCCTCAAGCCCTTGACCCTTCTACAAAACCCACAAATTTTCCAACGCAAGACGCCCGTCCGATGCATCCACTCCCCACTAGTTGCCGGAATCCCCTCCCCATCTAGGGTGGAATGGCTCAGTTCGACTCGGGTACCCACAGGGCGCACGTCGCCTGTCGAAAATTCGATCAACTTTCGACTCGCCTACGCGAACTTTCGCCAACTTGGTAGTTTCGCTAATTTTGTGATTATTACTTGTGCGTGCCCACATAGAGGGTGCTACGTGATTTCGATTTTGGGTAAGTTATTTTCTATTGCTTTTCCTTTATCGAGTGTTAATTAGAGGGTTCCGTAATTAGTTTAGGTTTATTTAGTTTTCCTTGTTTATTCTGTTTCCTTTTATGTACTTACCTATTTGTTTTTTTTTATATACTATTCTTCTAGGAACCAGTTGATTTTAATGGTGTGGTTTTGTAAAGTTTTGGGAATGCTTTGTTCATATCTGCCAATATTTTCTTCTTCTGGGTGATCAATAATTTAAAACGTAGCGGTAAAACTTTTTACAGATTTTATTTAAAAAAGTCATTTTTTGTGCTATCCAGGCATCAAGTATTAGACTGACAGTCTAACAGGCTTCACCCTGTATCCTAAAAACGTTAACCTGTAATCCATCTTGCGGTCCTGGACGTAGCTAAATTGGTCTAATTCCGCACTTTTCCGTTTCGGTTCTGGACCATTGAAAGCCAATTTGTCATTGCTCAGCCAATGATTTGGCGGGAATTTATTATTGTATGTTCGTGACGGCGTAATGGTCTGGATGGTAATTGTTTTTTATTGTTTACTAGCTGTTTTTTGTGATTTCGTGCGTGTGTAGTTTGCTAGGCGCCGAGTTTGTGGTGATTTTTGATCTAAGATAAAAAGCGTTTAAGCGTTTAAGAATTGAAGGACAGGTAGGTAGGTTGATACAGGATGTGGTCTATACCTACGCGTTTTTAATTATAAACCAAGTAAATTATCTATGTAATTAAAAGGCTCCCCTTGAATCACCGACACACATTTGATCGAATGTATCATTTCATTGAATTTCATTTCATCGAAAGCTAATTTCTACTGAAACCTTATTGTTTTTAGGTTATCTTAAGCATGGGTTACCTACGTATGTTAGGTTGGGTTAAACCTAATGACCACCAAAAATTATAACTACTGCACATGGCTGTCCATGAAATGAAAATTCGGCGAAGTCAAACATTCTATGAAATAATTTTCGGTGATTCAACGGTAAACCGTAATTGAAACATACAACATCTAAAAATATACATGCATTTCAAGTCACTTAAAACGTATTTAATCTTTTTCAATTTTCACAACGTTTTAAACACATTTTATTTATTTATGAGAAGTAGATACTGTGGTTTTAAAAGAAAGTATCTAAACTCTAATTTTAGAATACGTCAATTTTTTTTTATTAACTGGGGGGGATCTATGAAGCATGCTTACATCTTAGTATTTTATTGTTACTACTTTACAGTATAGCTTTAACATTTTTCCATCGCCATCGCCTTGAACTTAATAAAACAACGAGTTGCCATTTCATCCTTGAAAAAATTTAAGATGCCATCATTAATTCATTTTATTCCTGGCATATTTTTTAGTCCGTTCATTATAAATATTTAATAAAAGGGAAACAATTTATATTTCATAAGAGCACCTTAATCTATGCCTTTTAACATAAAAAATAATTAAAACAATGGATACAATTTCAATTAAAAGTTTTATTTTAAAAAATAATTTTAAAAGAAGTCTCAAAAATCTTCCAACCGTCTACCTAAGTGGCGAAAGCCTAATATTTTCTTGTTAAATAATCAGTGAAACTAATTAGCAGGTACAAAGCGACGAGACGTCTTAGAATTTTTATCTTTCTAAATATGCTCAAGTCTGGATGTAAACAGAATAAATTATGAAATTTAAAAGTGCTAAGGTAAAGGCACCAGTGTTGGACGCTTTTAGCTAACTGAAACTAATAAAAAAACACATCTTATTCAAAGATGATACGGGTTGAAATTTAATGTTGAAGTACTAAATGAACAACCCTTATCTTATTTAACGTACCTGGTGTTATACTTTAAATGTTCTTATATTTAAGAGAAACAAGCGATGCAATAATGAGTAAATAGAAACATACATAATTCCATTGATTTTTAACTATTTTTAATTTTTACTTTTTATTTTTTAATTGATAACATAACAAGTATTATGTTAATTTAGGGTATGAAAATGTACGTCTGACAGTTTTCTTAAATATTCAACGGATTACATGATACTGTAACATACTGTATAGAAAACCGCCAAGTTACGGCTCTTAATGCACTAAGTGGCAATAAATTGGTTTGACTGTCAACAATGCAGTGGCAAACTTGGCACCTTTTCAGTTACACTTTTGGTGGTACAAGAGAAACTTGGCCTATTTCTAACATTTATGTTTTCGATGGGATTTATGTTTCCTGCTTAAGGATCTCTATAAATTATTATATTTGCGGAAGTAAATCAATATTCTTCAAATAACTTCCAAAAGAAGCAATGTCAAAATATTGAACTCAATCCACAGACATCAACATACGAGCAAATGAATTTAAAAAAAATCTTGTCTCTACATACATATACATATCTTCACGCCTGTCTCCCAATAGGGTAGGCAGCGACTTTGGAACGCCAGGTGCACCGGTCTAAACATACAACTTTCGCTTCCTCTACAATCATCAATCTCTTCATGCGCTTACGTCGGTTTATGTGCTTTTGATTTGGCACTGTATGTGCGTCTAGGGCATTGATCCCCAAAGTGGTCTATATCGACCTCTAGGGGTCGACGACGACCTGCAAGGGGTCCATGTGAGCGGAAAAAATAAATTGGGTCCATGAGATGAAAATGGGGCTCCATGATAGTGTATCCCATTTAAGCCAGTCGTGACTTTAATTTTGGCTTTCCATTAATGGAATAGATAAGCCATATTCATGCACAGATAGTCGATACGATACGATACAATACGATAGATAAATAAACGAATACCTATCTAAATAAATTATATTTCAATTTTCTCTGTGTGTAGTTTTCTTCTTTGTAAAAAATATGGGAAGTAATTAAATGGTCAGCCGTTATTCAAATTGATTCGCAAAAAAAAAGAAGCAATTTACTCATTTGGGCAGCATACAAAGATTTGGCAGGCAATAAATAAAAATCGGGCTGCAACTCTTGTTCAGCAAACAATTTACAAACGGTTAACATTTTAAACAATATCAATCTGCTTCTTTGGTAATTTGTCTGCCTAATAAACAGTCGAGCTGCAAAATAATTACTTGGGCAGCAAGATTTTACAATTGGTCAGCAGAGAAAACATGTCTGTAAGCAGTTTAATTGAGAGGTGTGCATATTAAAATAATGGTTATCTATATAAATAAGTGGATTGCGTTTAGTTTGAAAAATCAGCAGTGTTCGTTATTTGCGGGCGGAGCGAACTCAGACCACGTGATGCGAGCACCCAAGCGTTGGTATTTTTGAGGCTAGTAGTAATAACAAGTTACGTTTTGTCACACAAATTTAGGAATCACAATCACACCCTAGATTAACCAAAATTTGTATCATAAATATGAGGTAGGTTAGGTTAGGTTCGTTTTTATATCAGGCCCGGAGGGCCAGAACCACCCAGAAATAGGAGCTCCGCGTCAGCGGAGCTCCGTCGACTCTGTTAAATTTGTAAATTTGATGGTGGGTTTGGCATAATTATGTGCGTTGCCGGCACGGCAGTAAATTTGCCACCTTTTTTTTGATGGACATAATGAAATATTTTGCTTACCTACTGATTGCTTACCAAAATTTGATTAACTGTGGATCGCTCAATGCAGCTCAAATATTTAATTTGCTGACCAAAATGATTTAGAGCAGTTCAGTATATTATTAATTGCAGACAGATTTATAAATGTTTGCTAACCATTAGTTGCTTACCAACTAGCTATTTTGGCTGACCAAATACATATTTCTGTTCACCAAAATAAGAATATTTTGCTGATCGATTAAATGATACCCAAAAAATATTTTTCTTCGCTCAATTTTCATTGTATTCTGTGTCAATTTTTTGCGGGGTATACCTCCAACGTTATCCAGGCAAAAAAAAAACCATTTTGATGACGTAAATATTAGGTAAGCAGGGGGTCCACCCAAAACTGAAACAAATACCAAGTGGTCTATGAGACAAAAAAGTTTGGGGACCTCTGGTCTAGGGCATCCCCTACCGACATCTCCACTCACTCTCGCTCGCCATACCTCTTTCGTAACTCTTCTTTCATCCATCCTTTCTAAATGACCAAACCATCTTAGCATACGCTTTTCGATTTTTGCCACTACGTCATCTTTCAATCCACACCGTTCTCGGATCTCGGTGTTTCTAACTCTTTCCATCATCCTATCACCATCCTATCCATCATTACTTATCATTCATTAGAAAGTACAAAACTTGAATTAAGTTCATTTAAATTGGTGACCACGATTTTATCTAGGTACCTGTTGAGTTTTCCACTTTATATTTTAATGTGGAAAAATATTATCATTCAATAAAAGTTTTCCGTTATGTCATTATTGCTGGGGCATAACTCACAGCGCCAACTTCTAGTCTTGTTATAACTTTTACTAGACAATTTTGTTGAACGTGATGCGAGTGAGCTCTTATGATAGGTATTTTAACATTTAAACAACCTTTTTAAAACACCTGCGGTTACAGAATAAAATACATACCTATCTTGGACAGAGAACTCACTCTAATGGCAATTGGCAGTACTTCACTAATACTGAATAATACATAATTACCATAAGTTTTTAAAGTTGCAGGTAATTTGTTGCTGTGAATGTAAGGGATATGATAATACTAGCTACTGCCCCCGACTTCGTCCGCGTAGATTTCAAGTATCGTTATTCCCTCGAGAACTTTTTAAATCATCCGGGATTAAAAGTAGCTAATGTGGTAATACAGGGTATAAGCTATTTTCATTTCAAATTTCATTCAAATCCGTCCAACCGTTTCAGCGTAAAGGTGTATCACACACACAAATTTTCGCGTTATTACCAGCACGCAAAGAATGTGATTCTATTTCGCTTCAAAATCCTAATATACACAACATCTCACAAATACCCTAAAATTTATCATTTGCAATATTAATGTAAACTGACTTTATCAGTACAGCTTAAGGCTGAGGCGGAAACTTGCTAAAGTAACTTCAAGTTAAATTTGACGAGTGGCCCTCCAAGGAAGTTTTCACTTAAGGCAATAAGTTTGGAATTATGGAGGCAGGAGATGAGTGATGAGATTTCTACCTCGCATTTTGGTGTCGACAACCTTATGACGTTGAGGGAAGGAGCATAATTTATTGGCGCTGTTGAGGGATATTGATTCCTGTAGCGTATCGTGTTACTTTTCTGTAATGAGTTAAGTTAAGTGTGAAAATACCTACGCAAAGATAACTGTATTTTTTTAAAATATTTGGCAGATAATATTAGGTTTTCACTCATTATCACACATCGCAAAATAACACAATAATTAATGTCACATTAAATTTACTAAACGTTTTTTTTACCTTTTTTTTGGTGAATTCTTTGTTTAATGCCAGCTATTCCCAAAGTATGCTACTTAGAGCCCCGGGGCTTCGTAAAGCCTCTGAAAAGATTCCGCCTTTAAATAAAACCAAAAAACAACATCAAACCATGTTAAACACAAAGACTTTGTCTGTTTTTGGTCTCCGCAATATATGTTTCAAGTCGCAAAAGGAGGGGAACCGTTATTTTATACTATGCTGAATTTTAATAACAAAACTGAATTAAACCCCTGTTGGGAAGCTGCGCAAAATTATATATCTAAATGGAAATACAATATTTACTTATACAATATCTTTATTCAAAGGCAAGCAGCGCAGAGCAACTTGATGGTAAAGGCAAACTTAACTGCGGAGTCTATTTATAGAGAAAAGAAAGTTACGTAACTGGCATTAGAATGGAAACTAATTAGGCTTTCTTGTTAATTAACTTGGCTTTGTAGCGCCCTGCGGCTTTGGTTGGTAATATATAGTCAAGAGCAAAAAAAATTTATCGATCGTTATTTGACGTTTTTAAATTAGTTTAATACGGCAAATTGATTGTTGGGGTCATTAAAATTACTATAAATACATTATAATGATCAGTGATCGGAATAGGCAGAGATAATTTGCCTAAAATTCCCAAAAGGACATAATATAGGGTTACAACCGGGTTTTTTTTAAATAGGAACATAGTCTTTGTTGGCTTAAATCTTCTTTTTTATAGCTATTCTAACAATGATTTTTCACAACTGTATAACATGAATCAGCGTTTATTTAAGCTGTGAAAATGTCATGAATATTCCGTTTTATAGAAAATTTATATTGCTAATGTTTAATTGTAAAACAAACCAGAAACCATCTAAAATATACTCTACTGTGTATCTTGTTTTTTAAACTGAAAACGTTACCAAATATTTCGTTAAACGATCGAATGGATACAATTTACCTAACCGGTCCAGTTCTAACAAATAAAATTAATGGATATGGTAACGGATATCTAAATACAGAATTCCCGTCAGTTACAAACAGAATTCAGCGAAACGTTTTACAGATGCAATTTAATCGTAGATAGGAATAATTAGAATACAGACTATAAAGGTACGTCAGACTGCGACGAGCGTCCAGAGGGCCCTGCAAAGATGCACTACGCTATCTTATCTTATCTTGTAGGTGGGGTCCTTACGGATACACTTCGACCCTATGGGATCTTTTGTGTAATTACCCCTCTTTTAGCAATTAGACCAATGCAGCCTCCATCCCTTCCAGAAAGCGGATAGTGGAGTGCAGTGGCAGTGCCTTGAAGTCGTTCGGTTCTGGGTAACCACAACCGAGGATTTTCATTCTTACTCCGGCGAGGGCATCACATTCGCACAGTAAGTGTTTCATTGTTTCCTCCTCTTCGCCGCATAGTCTACAATCTGTGTTGTCGTAGAGGCCCATCTTTGCTAGGAGATTTTTAACCCCAAAGTGCCCGGTAAACGCTCCGATAATATATCGGAGTTGTCTTCTGCTGAGTTTCCAAAGTTTTTTGGTCCAGCACTGGTCCACTCTTTCTATGAAGAGCTTTGCATGCCCTAAGCCTACCGTAGTTTTCCACTCTTTTTGGTGGTGTTCTAGGGTGTTATTGTTCAGGGCTGTTTTTATGGTGCCCAGTGAGGGTGCCACAAATGGTTCAGGTCCAACATATACGCCCTTGGATCCTTTCCTTGCCAGTTCATCCGCGGCTTCATTACCGGGAAAGCCCTCGTGTCCTGGAATCCACATCAGTTTCACTTTGTTGTGCCTACCAAGTCTGTTTAAGGCTTGGATTCCATTGTAGACTAGTTTCGAGTCTACTTTTGGCGCTGTCAGCGCCTTAAGTGCCGCTTGGCTGTCGCTTAGAATATATATAGTTCTCTTCTGTAGAGGCCTACTAATATTCTCCTGCGTGCAGGCAATTATCGCATACATCTCCGCCTGGAAGACCGTTGCGTAGTTACCCATACTTATACTACTGTTATAGTCATTGGCGTGAATACCCGCCCCTGTACCGGAGCTCATTTTCGAACCATCCGTGTACCATATCGCGTTGTCTTCCTCCGCTAGGTGCAACCCATCCTTCCATTCATCCCTCGTCGGAATGTGGATATTGAAATTCCTCCGGAATACATACTTGGGTTGCATTTTATCGCAGCCCATCGTCAGTATTCTTTCTAGAACTACATTATGTGCCATTTTAGTGTGTCTGGTTCTAGGCGCGGCGTCATTCCACAGGCCAGTCTCTTTCAGCCTCTGTAGTGACTTGCACGCCTCAGACTGAATGGCGATGTGCAGCGGTGGGAGGTTTAGGAGGACCTCCATTGCTGCAGTCGGTGTCGTTCTGAACGCCCCTGTCATAGCCATGCAGGCCACCCTCTGCACCTTAGTTAGAGAGTCCTTGCATGTCCTTAGTGTTGTTCTTGGCCACCAGGCCAGGCAGCCGTACATAATGATGGGCCTTACCATCATGGTATAGATCCACTTCAGTACCTTAGGGTTAAGGCCCCATGTCTTGCCATACGCTGATCTGCACATTCCAAACACTCTCAGCGCTTTTGTTATCGCGTTGTCTACGTGTTTTTTCCAGGTGAGCTCTTTATCTAGTGTGATACCTAGATATTTTACCTCACCTGACAATTTTAGTGCCTCGCCAAACAGCTTAAGCTGCTTGATCTGTTTGAGGTCCCGTTTCCTAGTAAATGGAATTACTACAGTTTTGCTCGGATTGATGGATAGTTGATGTCTAATGCACCAGCTTTCCACCTTTTCCAAAGCTTTCCCCATGATTTCCGATACTGTTCCCGGAAACTTCCCGTTGATAAGTATCACAAGATCATCTGCATACCCAACAGTGTGTAGTGGGCCAGTGTTGAGTTCCTCGAGGAGAGAGTTTACCACCAGACACCACAGGGTTGGTGAGAGAACTCCCCCCTGGGGACATCCTTTTGTCGTTGTGGCGTATAGCACGTCGCCCAAGAGACTTGACTTTATTAGCCTGCTGTTTAACATGTTGCCTATCCATTTACATATGGTTGGTTCAATGCCGTGCCTAGCAGCCGATGTGCTAATGGCTTCGAACGTAGTCCTATCAAATGCCCCCTCCACATCGAGAAATGCCGCAAGACAGATCTCTTTGTTCTCAAGTGCATTTTCAGCTTTATTCACTACAAGATGAATCGCAGTATCTGTGGATTTACCCGGTTGATACGCGCATTGCATTTTATGAAGTGAAACCTTATTAGAAAACACAATAAAAGTAGGTACGTAATGCCACTGCTGCACTGAGGGCCCTGCAAAGATGCACTACGCTAACTAACGTTTCTATTCGATTCGTTTTAAACCAATCGCGTCACTGGTAGACCACGTGACTTTTCGTATCACGTCATCTCCCAGTGACGCGATTGGTTTAAAACGAAATAGAAACGTTAGTTAGCGTAGTGCATCTTTGCAGGGCCCTCAGTGCAGCAGTGGCATTACGTACCTACTTTTATTGTGTTTTCTAATAAGGTAAAGTATTGTCTTGAAATCGAAGATTGGTTTTTTATTATACATACGAATACTCAATTTAAAGGGTACATAATATAATTTAATAACATGGCCACGTTACATGAAGTGGCTACCTTTTTCCGTTAAGTGGGTTACAAGGTTGTTATGTTATGTATATCCTAATACATTGTATCTATTTGTACAACATAAAACCAATCTTTGACTTGAAGACAATGATTTAAATTATTAGAAAACTCAATAAATTTTGAGAGCGCCGCTGAAGTCTTGAGGTTTGAATACATTACGTTATAGATTTTGGATTTGGACTTGATAGTCTCGTTATTTGGCTGATGCCAATTTGGAACTGCAGGTAACCTGTTAATCCGCGGGACCCTTAAGTTTACGAATGCTTTATGTTCGAAAAATTTGTCGAAAAAAGTCTTTAGCTTGGGTTTCGGCAGGTAAATTGTGATAAAAGAGCAGGTAGAGAAATTGCATTGTGGACCGTAAACTGGAATTAACCAGTTTTTGCCGAATATTTGAAGAGTGACGAATGCGTAACTGAGTATTTAGGAATAAGTTAATTGTTCATGGGCACGTACAAAACTGCTTTTGGTATTTTTTCAACTACACCTGTCTGTTCCTAGAATGTTCTTTTAACAAAATTTTGGTGAGTTACATCATAGAAGGCACCAGTTTTTTTTTTTCAATGAATACTTGGTAAAATTACGTTTTATTGTGCCTTAACATAATTTACTTACCTTTGCAATATTTCTTATCTAGAACAACGATGAATACGAAGGGACGATATTGCACTTAAGAAGTGAATCATTTATTTTTCTACATTGAATTATATAAAAATAGGTAAATAAGTAACATGTTTATTTTCCTGCTAAGTAAAAGACCCATTTTGCGAGACTGAAATTACAAACTCGGAGATAGCAAATGCAAAGCAAATGCCTAACATCGACTCCTAGAATCATGAAATGAATTGAAATTAAATAATTTATTCTGTCTATTATTTCATTTCATAATTATTTTTTTACGAGTATGTAGGTAACGTTACCTTTTGAAAATAAGGACAATATTTAAAAAGTTACAGAAGACTTTACGCAAACACCATACATTACACAAACCATGCGCTTTTTTAATGTTTTTTTTGTGAAAAACAACAAGGGATATTTGATTCATCCATTTTACAAAGTATTAATTTTCTGCTAAAATGAAGGCATGAGTGAACACGACACTTATGACTTTGAGATTCCACAGCAACTCGTTATTTTGACTGTTAACACCAAAGTTACAACCTTGGTATGAATCCAAATGTTAAGCGTAGACTTTGAATTTCTTGTTCGAAAGTTATTCATATAAGTTAAATGTTTTTACTTATTAGTAAATCTTGAGTTGTAGAAATTAAGGAACACTTAAGGCTCCGTTAGAGTTATGGGTAGGTAATCTAGATTTCGCGACTTGTTTGATAAAATTTTCATATTCCCGTAACCAAACTTAGAATATTACGTCTTACATGTACTTAAATGTCTTTTTTATAACCACAATATATTTTTTGACGAAGAACGATCAAAAAATTTCCAGAACAACTTTCTAAACTTTTTGAACAACTCTTCAATATTTTCAGAATAGTGTACGCCATTATGAGGTCATTGAATGTCTGTGAAAATATTTTGTCTATAATATTAACATTATTGTTTAACATCAGCTACGTTTGGCAACAAAAAATTCACTGTCTTTGTTGTTCTTGATTGAAGCTTTTACTCGAAAGATGTCTTAGAAAGATAATAAAAAGAAACAATGCGTACTTACATTTACTTTAAGTCTTTATTAAAGTCAGTCTTTCTTTGTCTTAACACGCGTCAATAACGAGCGTCAGTTCATCAAGTATCAAAACGTCTCGACTCCTATTGTAACGTCAAAACAAAAGTCGCGCCAGAATGTCCCTTCTAAGTAGACTTCCTTAAATAAAATGTCAAAATGGGACAATACCAACAAAACTCGGCTGGAATGACTCGAGCTACTTTTAAAACATTGTTTCCTTACAACTTGCCGGGATTGAAATTGCGGGCACGATCCCGGTGGCGGAATTAAATTTAAAAACAAAAGACGAATACAATTCGCTAATCTTTCCTCTGTTTTCTTTTTATATTTTCGGTGTTTTAATTTTTATGAACTGTAATTTAAATGTTTTTTTTTCACACACGGAGCGACAGTAAAAATTGGTTTAAGAAAATTGTAATATAATAGTCATCAATTTAATCATTGCCGCTTTGAACGTCCACAAAAAGCATATCAATAAAAATAAAAACAGTTTCAACTCCGATTGAATCAATATTAATATATGCTGAGTAAAAATTTAATTATTCGATTTATTCTAAGACTAAAACAATTAAAAATTATTCCATAATCTTAATTCTTTAATACGTTCGCTTCGGTATCAGGTCGAATCAGACCGATGCAATATAAGTATGTTTAATTACAGTCTCGAAATTTTGTTATTGAAATTGAAATAGTTGTCAATTTAATTTTGCTACGATGGATTCTATTACTTTACTAGACCTCGTGTGGCTATTGTGTAGTAATTTATTTAGAATGCAAACTGAACCGAAAGGATATAACATAAAATTGGCTATTGGTAATATGGTTTTATTTTATTCCCATATTATTATATCTTTTAAGCCACCCAGATCGTCGAACAGAGCTCCAACTTGTTGAATATCTTTGTTGATCTTTCGTCCGGCTTTCCAAGACTCCGTTCTGTTATCATCAGCTTTAAAGTTTTATTTGTATTTGTCTTTCAATTTTATTAGATGGTTCTGTTTACTTGTGCTTTTGTTTGTTTGTGTTTATTGCATCGCATGACTTGGTTTTAACTTTTTAATATACAACGGAAATACCTCTTCTAGGCCTCTATTCTAGGCGGCAAAAACCAAATCGTCTTGGACATGTTATGGTATTATTTTTGCCATGAATTTCAATTGTATAAGAGCTATCAAAAAGTTGACAATACGATAACAGGTCAAAGACGATACGGTTTTTACCACCTGGGGCACTTTTTATAAAGCTACAAGGTACAATTTTACAGGTCCAAACTGGCAACACTGCTCAAATGGCTGGTCATCATTGGTCGAGGTTGTGTCAAATGGAAATTTGTAACCTGTAAATTGTAATTTGTAGCTTTATAAAACAGGCCCCTGGAATAGGCCAAGAAAAAAATATTGTATTTTAAAATTAAGGATGTATTTTTTGAGGTATATCGTCCAAAACAGCGTATGTGTTTTTCTTACTTATGCTTTAAACTAGTTTATATTTATTCGCCACAAAAAAAAAACATAAAGAAAGTGTCGTTATTAATGCAATAATTCTTTTGTTTGCCCTTAGGTTTGCTAAGTACAGAATGCCATTTGAATATTTTGAACTACACAAGTTTAGGTAATTAAAACAAAAAAACCTTAAAATATGAAAATTTTGTGTACCTGTGAGAATTCTTTGACTTGAAAAAAAAACCGAAAACATGATTCCCAACTTTTGTCGTTGACTCTACTAGTGTAGCTTTCTTTTTAATTAAAAGAAAGCAACAAAGGATCACAAAATTCAATCCCTAATAATCATTCGGACAAGGCAAAAAGCCGTTACCTTTTTGTCTCTCTCTGATTAAGGAGCCCGTTACAAAGCAAGAGTGGGACCAATGTTTAATTAAGGCTGGACGTATTGCCAGGGTTTTGCGTTTTTGTTAATAAACGTTTTTTGGAATTAGCACGTTTACGATTTTGTTGAAAGAATTCTTAATTAAAAAAATAAACCTTTTTTGGAGATTGGAATAAAGAATCACTTTGACCGTTGTGATTAGAAACCAATATTTACGAGTAAAATGTATCTCTTAAAGCCCAACATACTACAAACAGCAAGTTTTTTGTCAGTGGGACTTTGAACCTACCATTATGGCAATAAAGTTCAATTACCTTTGTTCCAAAATGCCATTTTCAATTTATGAAGATAAGAAAATAAACTTTATAGTTATTGTAATACAGTTCAAATTGCCTTGATAATGTACATCCTATTGCAGACTGGGCCTTACGAGGATAAAACTTAAAAGTACTTAAAAAAGAAGAATCTTTTGCAGGGGCTCTATAATTCTAGTCGGTAAAACGGTATTGCTTATGACATGATATTATATTTGTTTCTTTACTCGGCCACCATTACTGTCAAGTAAATAAAAACTATCATAACGTTGATTACTAGCTTTTTTTTCTTCTTTTGCATTAAAAAAAACTATTGTTAAGTCTAGGTAGGGTTCTCGTCGCATAGCGCCACAGATCCTGACAGCGTTTCCTTGTTGATTAGCAATATGTTACGTTGAACGTGAAATCTGCCAAGTCTTTCGTCACCCGTATCACCAAGCTTTTGTAAAAGTGCAAAAAGCTGTGTAAGTTTACAAATTCAAACTTTCATTTCATATTTTTGTGGTTTTACAAGTAACCTCAAATTATTGAAAAAAAAAACAGCGCAGCATTGACTCAAAAACGGTATAATAATCCGATCATGTTGAAAATAATTTTCGTAAAAATATTTATTAATCGCACCTTTGCCATTTATTTCTTATTTTTCGGACGTACGGTTTAAAAGATAAATCAACATTGAACATAACGAAACATTTATTGTAACAAATTAACAGAAAACTTTGAATACCCACATATGTCGCCATATTGTTTTCTGTACGTTGATACTCCACAAACTGATGTACTCCTATAATATTAGCCCGAGTAGCTAAATGTAAAAAACACCCTCGTATTTGACTAAGTGCAATGGCGGTGGACATTAAAACGAACCTAATAGTACGTGGCGTTTACGCCGTTTTCAGTATTTTTCTCTTGTTATTTGTATAATTTTTGTAGACGAAAACAGCTCAACTGCCCTGCAGTAAGGTCTCTATTTGATTTGGCTGAGCATATATTCTGGATTGCCTTTACACATGCATGCGACGTAAAAACAGTAATTTCACGCTAATGACTCATAATGACAGAGTCGAATTACTATAATTGGATTCGGCTCATGGCGTTTTAATACGACATGATGTTTGTTGAAGAAGAATCAATAATTCTTGTAATAATTGAATGGAACAATGAAACTGAAAGAATGAGATAAAAAAAACGATTCGAGGTCCTATAGGTACAGTCTAAAGCATCAATATCTACATAGTACTCGCGTCAAATATGCATAGACCTTATTGTTAGTGGCATAGGGCCATGTAGATATTTTTGGCATCTTGGGAACGTGTATTTTATTTTTGAAATAGACTGTACCTCATAAGATACAAGAATCCTAATAATGAAACACTGTTTTTATCTTATTAGATCGTTAAATTGATGAAAACGCCAGGTTTTCCATATCTACTCAAAATAACCATACTAAAGTTAGGTAAAGTTATCACTTTCTTTCTGCTTGCCATATGAAATGAAAAGAGATTGTTATCTGTAGATTGAAAAATCAGCCCTAAGAAACCTAACAAAACACTGTTCCGTGATACTTTTATTTCTTTCCACGCAAGCCCCAACATAAACACTATCACAAAACAAACTTTGCTTTTAACCGTACTTTTTTCCGTTTGTTGCAGGTTTGTGAAAGGCGAGGGTTATGGAGTCCGTCGTCCAATATTTACTCCTAGCTCTGGCTCTGACCTCCGTGCAAATATCCTACACTGAGAGCCGGCTAAATGAAAAACGCCGAGATAAGACCGAGAGGAGGCATCATCCGTCGCAAGTCAAAGACAACATATGCGAAATAACCGACCGGGAGTCCAAAGTACATTGCTATTGCGAGAATACCGAAGTCCGCACTGCCACTAGAGCCGATTGCTGGGTTTTCAACGGCGGCATTGACGAAACTGACCCAATATGGACTAGTTTTAACTCTCAACCGCATCTAGAAAAACTAACATTCAACGTTAGATCCAACGGTGCTTTGAAGTTTATACCATTGCATGTGGTACATCGTTTGAAGAAACTCCAAAAACTTATCATTCACTATGCAACAATCAATAAGATTGAAAAGAAAACTTTTTCCAATATGACTCTCAAAGAAATAACTCTGACCAACAGCAAAATAACAGAGCTGGATTTTTCATCGTTTACCAATCTTCCGGCGCTCGTTAACCTGACTATAAAGGATAACAAAGTGACGGAGGTGCAGCGAGATGTTTTCGTTGACCTGCCCGCTCTCCGATACCTCGATTTATCGTTTAACAGCATTAACCTGGCGCACGACGGCTGTTTTGAGCATTTGGCGCTGCTCAGTGAACTGATCCTAGAGTCCAACTCGATTACCGTCCTGACTAGGGACACTTTCAGAGGCCTCGCTAATCTAACCGGATTGGATCTCAGGTCTAACAAGTTGTCAATGATCGGAGATTTAACATTCGCCGAATTGTGGAATTTAAATGAGCTCCTCCTTGATAATAATGAATTGAGATATTTATCTGAAAGGGCGTTTGACGGGCTCGCTTTGCTCCAGAAATTGTCTATGACCGGGAATAAATTGAGGTCCATAAATGAGCGGCTTTTAGAAGGCGTTAGGGGACTTGAGTTATTAGATTTGAGGAACAATGAGCTCGAGTTCTTTACGTACGAGACGGTTAAACCGATACTCGACAATTTGAAATTGAAGTCGTCGGTCCTTTATCTGAGCGGTGAGTGATAATGACTTAATTTCATTCCATTCTCAAATAACATTTTACTGAATAGCATTAATAATTTGATCCGATTGAATTTCGGGGTTGTCAAGAGAATTACCTTCGAATTCGCGTTTATTTTCCTTGGCTCTATAGAATTTTCTCTTTTCATCCCATGTTATTAACACACTGTTGTGGCGATTTTAGTGTAGTAACAAAAACAGAAAATAAATCTCGTCATAACAATGAAATATATGATTTTTCTAACAGGAAACACAATGAAACGTACAACAATACGGTTATTGTAATCAAATCATACGAATCTTATTTTTGGCGCAGACGTGTTATTTAGGAGAGAATTACGCACACACGTATGTTTAGCGGGCGCTCATGGGAAGATAAACAACTATTATTCCTCGCAAACAATGGCGGTCCCTGTAGAGCTCTAATCCCCTACAAAAGCACCCTCCATATTAAAGACAATTAATGAGTGTAACAGCTCCCTTTAGTGAGCCGACAATGCCGAAATAACTCCAAGTACACACAATGAAATGTGTTTAATTCAGAATCAACAAACAAAATGTGATAAAAACGATAACTACGTTATATCTCGCCACGCGCCGGTTCGAAATAAATAAGAATGCCCTCGGGCATTAACGTAGTTAAATTGAAAGTTATGCCTTCCATTAATTTAGCAAAAAATGTTGCTTTATTTAATTAAAGTATTTCGTGCGCCCAATTGCTCTTATTTATTAAAAAGTTACATTTTAATATTTATCAGAAATATTTTCCATCATAAAATTATAATTAAAATTTCCAACGAAGCGTAACCAAAAGTGATTTTCATAATGATACGTCCAACATTTCCAATAATGTTTTTTATTTTTGCAGGTAATCAATTGACTTGCGACTGTCGCCTGTCATGGGTTCACAGCCTGCGTAACGACACAAAGAGTGAACCGCTCAGGCTAGCTCTAGACGACGTGACCTGCATACCCAACAAGCCAAGTGTACCCGCCAACGACATCAACTCACAGACTTACGAAGAAAAGAAAGTAAACCAATTAGAAATAGAAGCAAACGGGGAAGTACTCCAACAAGATGGAAATGATGAAGATGGTTATGAAGAAGCAAGTCCAACGTACAAATTAGAAACAACGGCATCTCCTATCCTCGATCAAGTTGTATTGCTTGATATGACTGTTGAGGCGCTAGCGTGTCCCAACCAATTATCCCAAAACGGCGAGGATTCGTTAATGCTCTCATCAAAAGATGAGAGTTATTGGCGACCGAGCTCAAGTTTCAAAATCCTTTCAAACCTATCCCTAGTGCTCACTTTAGTTACTATAAGTTTCGTGAATTGAACGCAAGTGAATTACGACTTTAAGGGAACAATGTGTTGCGCTTGGTGTTTTGTATGAGTAGTTTTATACTTCAACCGTTTTCTTCTGTAGTTTGTAAGGATGAAGACTGGTTAATTGTATTTAATTAAATTATTTTGTAGATGTAACTTTGGTGGTTGTAAGTCGGTGATGGAACTTGACTTGTTGGGTGTTTACTGGAAGAAAGTTTGATATATTGCCATAAAATGTACAAGCTTAATGTAAGGAATTAAGTTTATTGTAGTGCGGAGTTATTCATTTGTTAAATCAATAGATATAACCACTATTACATGGCGCAAAACAAGAATTCACTCTGCGCGTCTCAATATGGTCGATACCATTATTAGTGAGTATTATTAAGAAACCATCTTGTATATTTAACTACAAGAATATAACCAAAATCAGAAAACCTACAGAAGCTTGCAAATAAGATTTCTTTACATACAATTACTAACAAAACATAAGACTATTTAATTGAGCAGTTTTTATATTTAAATATTTAATTTTGTGATGTCTAGTGTTTTAAAACCTACGGGTTATAAATCATTATTTATTCTACGTAATTAATATTTAAAGAGGGAATTTTAGATTTTATATTCTTGTATTAGGGATCGACGTAGCTCATCGAATTAGCCATGTAGATTATGTGGCACTGGGCAATGATGAATATTAGGTTACCAGGTAAAATCTACCATACTTATTGACGGCATGAAAAGATGATTTGATTAAGGAATTTGCTAAGATTCTGAATTGAAAATAAATCTAAGTTAGATTCTTTACTTTATAAACTCTTCGTATTAAATTCGTGTGAAATTCTCACAATAGTAATAGGATGTAACTAGTCAGTAAATAATTATTACGTGGATTAACATATCAGTTATTCGATGAATGTAATTGGATTTTATTAATAGGTTTTTTAGTTTAAAAAATATCTAAGCTACAATAAGTAAACATTTGCTTCTCCAGTAACATTAAAGCAAATTCAACAAAATAATGTGCAACAAACAAAAATTATTTCTAGCTTCATTTTGCCAGTTAGTTCCTAAGTACCAGTGCTGTAAATATAATATTGACTTAGATTAAAATGAATAAAAAAGATGAAATGAGAAAATAAAGCTTAATATCAAATAGTAATCTATTTATTTTACCCAACCAATAAACCAAATAAGTCAAGGATCTAGACTGTTAAGCTAACATCGCACCTTACCGCAGAATATCTTAGTGTACTATTATTTTGTTCAATAATGATTAAATAAATAAATAGCAATGATTCATGATGAAACACCAGAAATAAATCACATACATATAACAGAAATAAACAACATACCCTAAGCTAAGTGTTATATAAATTACATTATGTATCTAATCTAAAAAGGCTCCAGCATAGTATAACATTGGGAAAAAATAAAATTTGGACAAATTAATATTTGGCAAAAAATAATCGGAAATTTAACGTGTGTCCATAGAAAACTCAAAAGACTGAGAACAAAATACTCGCGCTTGTCACGTAAACATTTGCTCATACCAAGACAAGGTAGGCAAGGTCACAGGTTTTATTTCACTTGTTTCAGATCAATCATTATATTTAAACGGACATCATTATTTGCACAAAGATGTTCTGAAGAGTGACATAAGCTCCTTTATCCGGAAAAAATGGGTCACGGTATACGTCGTAAACGAATTCTTTGCTGTTTGAAGTTTCTACCTCATTTCAAAGCGCCGGTTTGGTGCAGTGCAGCTCTACTTAGTGTAGTCAATCATAGGAGACGACGAAATTACAGTACGGCCGAACTGAGGAGTAGCTGTGCTTTAGTACTTTGTCGCAGCTAATTTTGAACTAAATTCAAAGTTCTGTCAGTTTACTACGTTGCTTCGACAAGGTACTAAGTATTCGACTTTCTCGTGTTTTATTTCAAATATAATTCTCAGATGCAAGTCTCACACGCGTGATGATGAAATTACCTATTTAATATTAAAAAATCATACTTGTACTAGATATATCAAAGATTGCCAGCTACGTTGCATTGGTAATTAATAAACACAAACATTGTACGTTTTTTTTCTTGTAAGTATTATATAATAACTAACTAAAGAAAATGCAAGTCGGAGTCGCGTATTGAGGATTCCGTACCACCTGACCTACCACTTGACTTAATTGGAGGCTTGTATGTACTTTTTATTATTATACAACGTTTCGAAAGATATAGCTTTTTAAAGGTACAGACGGACACCGGACGTCGTCTGACGATTGATGACTGAGGATTACGATTAAGTGATTTCTTAATGGCGATTTTTCATACTCTAAAATGTCTCTGAGTACTGCGATTATTAACAGCCGTATGGAACCCTTTTGTTGGCGAACCTCAAAACAAAACAGACAGCACAGTTCAACTAAAGCATCTGTGCTCGAAATTCGAAATTCAACAGTTAAATCATTGAAGATTTTAGGGAGTGTTTCGTCGTTAGGATTGGGTGACGAATCAAAAGCAGCGGAGAGTCTATTGTTTTGAAAGTGAATGCCTTCGGTGCCGAATCAGTTAATCGATGGCGGGCGCTCGAATCCGTTTCGATAGACTCAATGCAATGTGGCTAGCTATTCATGTATAATGTACAGTGTTGGACACTTTTAGCTGGCCAGTAATGTACACGTATTTCTGAATTCAAATTACATACGTTCCTATAGTACATTGTTGCAGAGGATAGAAAGTACGCGATTTTTGGACGAGTCATATAGAGGACCGAAACGTAGTTGAGGCTCTCTAGTGTGCGAGTCCATAAATTGCACTTTCTACCGAGGCAGACATAGTGCTTTTCACAACTACTGAGAGGAAATTAAATAAAAAATCATATTCAAAACTCAAATTTTAATTCATGTTAATGTGACATCACCGCCAATTTCAACATAGAGAACTTTTTTTAAATCTGGACCCTATTCTCGCGGCACTCGAGATTAATAAACTAACATGCGACATGAAGATGTCAACTCCATATAAAATTGTATTTGTTTCGCCATATCTCCCATGTAATTTCATCTCTAGTGGTTCGAGATTAGGGGCCAAGTTTGAATTACATAAAAAAAAAGCAGTGACATAGTTTTTAGTCCGTGTATCTTTTAGCAAAAATACACCTAATATTTTACGACACAAAAAAGTGTGTTCTGATTGGTCGATTTCAATTTTTCATTTTAAGGAGCTCTGACACAATAATTGATTGATTGATTTTCATTGGTTCTTAAAGTTGGACAACAATGTTCTCGACCAATCAGCCAGCACGCCGACAAAAACATTCTTGGTCTGTCCTTATAAGTGACGTTTTGTGACCCCAAACAAGACCATCTATGGCCATATTTCCGAGCAGTGTTGTGAAAAATTGATTGTTGCAAAACAAATGAATAACCCCTATCTTCTGTAAAATAAGAATAAAGTGTGCATCATTGGTCCTTGTCCATTACTGGTACAGTCGCCCTACACATTATTAAGTTAAATCCTCAATTTGGGCAAATATTTCACTTAATGAGCGCGACTATTTGTTTTAGAGCAAGGTAACCTAGTGGCTTAGGGGGTCGACTCGTGATCGTAAGGTACCGAGTTCGAACCCCCGCGGTCACCATGTACCAATGAGTTTTTCTAACTCATGAACATAACCCGATGGTCTTACGGTGAAGGAAAACCATCGTGAGGAAACCTGCACATTCCAACAGCTGAGTGTGTCGGAGGGCAATTGAACAAAACATCCTAAAGGGGTAGAAGTGTATCCGAAAGACGCCCATCTGTAAGATAAGATAAGATAAAAGTATTTGTTCATGATTTTTGTTTTTTTTTGTTCATTTCAGTTATTCGATGGTGAGTGCCGGACAATTTTTCGATATACCTTTGAATTTTAGCAATATATGCCTCATGATAAGCCGTGTAAAACCTACCCATCATAAAGTAGAATCCCCTGTAGGTAAGGGTATATTTGAGTGATGAGTGCTGTGTGCGAGTATTTATTCTCGAGTTTGAAAAGTATTTTACAATTGTCTACCTTATGACTAGGTCAATTTGTATTAGATTGTCTCCCGATATTTATTTTATTTATTGTTATTTTCCATATTATAAAGACGCATTCAGGTGCTTAACATCTGATATTTTTTCCTAACCAAAGACAATCAGTCTTTCCTAAAACCACTAGCTTCGAAGGCAGGGTCACTACTAATACAGAAAATCACTTTTCAACGTGCAATTCTCAATAATTCTCTTGATCGTCTTATCTACGTGTATATTCCAAGCAACAATAACTTTAACAAAAAGAAAGCTTTCAAAACCCGACTGTTGCTAACCAACTTTAAATTGTTATAAATCCTAAATCATCATTCAAAGTAAAAAATGATGAAAGAAACCTAAAGATGATTTTTAAATCCCTATTCAATGATACCCCACTTGTCATACTTGGTTGCCGCCATATTGAATTTTGATTACTGTCATATTTTCAGTGACACTCACCAGATTAAGACAAATCAATTGACATAAGAATCATCAAAATCGGACAACGGGTGTAGTGTTTATAGTGACACAAAGGAACAAACACATTACTGCTGTGGAACATATTACCCTCCTCCTTCGGCAGTCGGGTAAAAAGAACACTAGCGGATAATGTTTCGGAAATCGTGAATTACTTTGTTCCCTTTTAACATATAAAGCATTGCAACAATGTTTCTGTGAAAACAGTTCCGCGGAACAACGTAAATGCACTTCGAACCATTTATTTACTGTGCTCTATGGAGTACGCCGGTAACAAATCGAAGTCCGTCCAGCGAGCAGCGCTGCGTGAATGGGTTAGTTATGAGAACGAAACGGTTTTTATGCCGTATTTTGGTACAGAATTTAGAATTTCTGCGGTGAACCTTGTATGTAATTTAAATAACTCACTTTACACGAGATGGGCGAATTATTAACCAGCGATTTTAAGTTGTCCCGTCGGTGGCATAGAAACAAAATTTTAGAGCGTGCATTTTCAATTAAGTAGCTTAAAACTCTCTTGTATAGCTTAGCTCGGTCGAAAGACCGTTCGACCAGAAACCGTTTTAGAGAATAACACTTCTTGTCTTCGTTACCATTATTCCAGCTAACCATTCAGTGAGTAGCGCGGCGTGAATGGGTTAGTTATGAAAAAGAAACTTTTGGTTAAGAATTTAAAATATTGCGGTGAATTGGACCTCGTGCAGGGTATGGGCGATTCTCTTAACCAACTCGACGAACGAATATTAACCGGCTAGTTTACGTTGTCCCGTCAGAGCGTACGTAGCGTATATAAAAAAAGGCTAAGGTTGCATTCGACCACACTAGAATAAGGTCTTATACCTAGATTAAACGCTGAATTTGTATAGATTAATCTCGGAGTAAGTCTTATTCCAGTTTGGTGAAATGCGGCCTAAGAAAGCTTTGCTATAATTTGTCTGCTTTATTAATATGAATTCGAGAGAAACGTCCCTTATGAATATAACTAACATCATAACTTTAACTTAATTTCCCATTAAAATAATAACAAAACTAACTGGAAAACCACAACTTCATACGATGGCTGCGGCATAATATTTTCATAATAGCGGAGCAGAAATTTTAAAACTCTTTGTTTCCTTTAAAATGTAATGAACAGCCGTAGGGAACTAGTTAATATTATATTCCTATGGCACGGAAAAACAAACAAAAACGTTTCTTTTCTCGTTATTAAAGTAGAAATATGAATAATATAGCTCTTGTAAAAATGTTTATTTTTACTATGCCATTAGACGGTGCGCTCGTTGTAGTGTATTTTAATGAACTTCGAAAAAGAGGTTTTCAATAGATATCAAATATCAAGGGACGATCTCACACAAATTGACCTAGTCCCAAACTAAGCTCTAGGCTTTTACTGTCAAATCAAATCAAATTCATTCATTTTGCTAAAACATCACGTACATTATTGAAGATGGAAGACAGATACATAGTTACCACTACTAACTACTATTACGGGTACGGGTAACTACGGGTATGGGACAACGATATAAATATTCATATAGAGAAATAAATTCTAAAATTTTCTATGTAAACATCCAAGACTCAGAAACAAATACTCGTGCTCATCACATAAATATTTGCCCATCCCAGGAATCGAACCCGGGACCGCTAGCTTCGTAGGCAGGGTCACTACCAACTACGCTATCGCGTCGTCAATACATCTGTAGATTTCTTTGCCAATTTTCATCCTTTTTCACATTTCTTTGTTTCATGAGTAGGGTATATCTCAAGGGTAGTCCCATTAAACTTTGTCTAGAGTTGGTCATGGGATCCATTGAAAGTCAACGGATCTTATTAATAATTTGGAGTCGCTTTATTGATTTTTTGGGTACCGTACCCGAAGGGAGCCCAATGGGACCCTATTAATATGGCTACGCTGTCCGTCTCGGACCGTCCTAACTTTGGAAGGTGTATCTTATTCCGGACAGCCGTTTATTTTTAGAATATGTGTTATTACAGCGGATTTACTCTCATTTTATAAGAAAGTGAAGGAATTAAGGGGGTTTTTTGCTGTACGAGTAGATATCGTAAAAAAGGTAAAATATACAAGTGTTAAATATGGTATTAACATAGTACAAATCTTGAAGAAAAACTACAAATAGTAAAAACTGGGCGAGAGTGAGATGGACTCGCGCTTATTCGATTCGAAATCAAATTCAAATCAGAATATACCTACTGTCAGGCGGTACGAATCCCTCGGTACGCGAGTCCGAGTATTAAGCGTTTAACTATTACAAATGCTTGAGTGCTTATTTATTAACAAAACGTGATGGTATGATTCCTGGTATGGTTCATATTTTGCGCCTGGTATGTTTTTCCAAGTCAGTTTTGAACCAGTTTTTGGTATTGGAACGGATTTAAATTAGAAGTCTATATATACAGTACGACCATTTTCTTAATAGCGATCGGCAATCTTCGTTTTTCTATGACACACGAGTGACAAATTATACTGTCAGTTGCGAGTGCAAGCGTGATAGCGATAGCGAGCCGAAAGCTGTTAAGAAGCTGGGAATATTGTACTTGTGTGTTGACCTGATGACCAAAGCAATCTTATGGTGTCCAAGAGCTAGTCTAATGATGTCATTTTTTAGTCTCAACAAGCAGATGATGGCTGTGTAAAAAACTACAGCTAACGATGAAAGATTGTCAGATGTAAGCACTCCACAAAAGGTATTAACAGGTAGTTAAAAATCTCCTATAAAGCTATGCCTAGTCTTAGCGTGTCTTAAAACACTAACAAAAACTTAATATTAGTAAGTACTGTGAAGGTTCACTGCTTGTACCGTACTGATTACATTTGGGTTATACTGGCTGGTTATTACGTCAGTACTTACATTCCATCACAGTACTTACATCTGAAGAACTACACAAGTACTTACATTCCTTCACAGTACTTACATTGGAAGAACTACACAAGTACTTACATTCCTTCACAGTACTTACATTCGAAGAACTACACAAGTACTTACATTCCTTCACAGTACTTACATTGGAAGAACTACACAAGTACTAACATTCCTTCACAGTACTTACATTGGAAGAACTACACAAGTACTTACATTCCTTCACAGTACTTACATTGGAAGAACTACACAAATACTTACATTCCTTCACAGTACTTACATTGGAAGAACTACACAAGTACTTACATTCCTTCACAGTACTTACATTCGAAGAACTACACAAGTACTTACATTCCTTCACAGTACTTACATTCGAAGAACTACACAAGTACTTACATTCCTTCACAGTACTTACATTCGAAGAACTACACAAGTACTTACATTCCTTCACAGTACTTACATTCGAAGAACTACACAAGTACTTACATTCCTTCACAGTACTTACATTCGAAGAACTACACAAGTACTTACATTCCTTCACAGTACTTACATTAGAAGAACTACACAAGACTAAGTACTTACATTCCTTCACAGTACTTACATTGGAAGAACTACACAAATACTTAGGGCCGTATTAATAAACTAATCTCAACTCTAATGCTCATCTCGAGATGCGTCAAAAATGACAGTGTCCTATGGTTTGACGTTTACTTTGACGTATCTTGTGACGGGCATCTCGGCCAAGATGAGTTTATTAATACGGCCCTTAGATTCCTTCACAGTACTTACATTGGAAGAAGAAATTTCTTGCTTAAAAATGATTATTCATAATTTATGCTTTTGCCAGCTTCTGCTTCTGATACATTTTATAATAATTAGTACCTTTTTTACTAACGAGGAGTATGAAATAAAGCTACAGAATAAAGGTGGCAGAGAAAATATAAATACAATTTCAAAAATCTAATAAAATAACGAACCGCTCCAAAAACTGTCATAACTATTGGAAGCTGATTTCCAAACTTCGCTAATGACGCCGAATTATAATGGAGTTTCGATACCTTTGGGGACGAAGTTTTGTACGTGTGCCGTCTCCGAACCACTTATGTACGCGGGCGAAACGAAATAAGCGACAGTTTTTGTGAAATCGAGTTACATAATCAACTTTGAGAGAGGTCGTGACAAAGTTAGTAATAACCTACACTAACATATACAAGTTCAAAAAATGCAAGCGTCAAAAACCCAACTGCTGTTTGGATTATGTCGTCAATATAATGTTAGTTGTCATGCAATATATTATATATTTTACTATCTGCCCGCGACTTCGTCCGCGTAGATTTCGATTATCACTATTCCCTCGGGATTTTCCTTGATAAAAAGTAGCCTATGTGTTAATCCAATTAAGGTATAAGCTTTCTTCATTCCAAATTTCATCCAATTCCGTTCAGCCGTTGCAGCGTGAAGGAGTAACAAACTTTCGCATTTAAAATATTAGTGGGATTATTATTAGTAACATTTTGCCAATATGTATTTTTTTTAAAGTACCCAGTAACACCCGGGAAGATTTTGAAAATATGTTTTTTTTTTAAGTTCCCAGTAACAACCATGACGCTTAGAAAAATCTAAAGTTCGCTTGTCGAAATTTGACCATCCCGTTCAGCCAAGAAGGGAAGAAAATAACCAGTTGGTGTGACCCTGCCTACGAAGCTAAATCGTTCAATCGATCGATTGATCGAATCGATTAATTCCCGGTATGGGCAAATATTTGTGCGTGTATATATAGTTTCCTGAGTCTTGGATGTTTAATATGTATTTTTCTACATAAGTTTGCTTATTAAAAGAAAGATAGAAAGAAAGAAAATCATTTATTCGTAACAAAGACCGGACGTACAAGAAGATAGTAGCCAAGAAATGGTCCCAACTCAGCGTAATGCTGGTATTAAAGTCAGCGGGCTGGTCTTACGTTGGAACCATATTTATATTGTTGTCTAGTACTAGTAGAACAAACTTACAGCTATGTTTGTGAGTAGGTCAATTATGAGACCAGCGCTGACTTTAATGCTAGCATTACACTGAGTTGGGACCATTTCGTGACTACATTCTTTTATTGCCTATTTATCTGTCCTTTGTTGTTGTTAATAAAGAATTAATGTTCTCCTTTCTTTCTTTCTTTTCAATTTGTATGAGATTGTCCCCTGATATTTCATTTATCTTTTTTAACCATGACACTTTGTACATTCTACTTACTCATTTTCACCAAAATATCCATATTACGAGTAAATTCGTACGTTGCAGATGGAAATAAATTACTGTCACGTTCAAAAAACGTACTTCCTGTACCAAGACCGAATTCAGATAAACATTTTTCTTATTCAGGCCGCGATTTGTATGATACAGATTTTCGTACACAACCTCATTTCAAATTGAATGAAGGTAAAGTAATATCACCCTCTTGATATTTTTTATGGCATATATATATAAACGAGCCAAAGACAACCTTATGTTAAGTGGAATCTGTGACCTTTAAACATTAGCAATCTCAAGAGTACAATCTTAACACTGCAATCCTAAGACTGCAAATGCGTTGCCAACCCTGAGGAATGATGTGGAATGCCTCTATGCCAGTAATTTCACTGATTGTTCCTATCCCTACACCCAAACATAACTGTTATTGTGCTTTAGGTTAAAGATAAGATGGTGGTAGCGATCAGGTCGGACCCTGCAAAAGTCCAACGCAACCAACCAACACCAACACTAAAATAATTATGTTCACAACGCGATTATTTAGCTAAGGAATTACGTGGAAGAAAGAATAATTCTTACTTTTTACTACCTTTTTATTTAGGTATATTGTATGTTTCTTGGTTCCCACGAAGAGGCTTAATGGACGTCCCGTAACCCGAGCACCAACTTGTGCCTTCTACCGAGTTAGTAACCATCGTCATCGACAAAATGTGTATGGCAATTTGATATCAGCGCCCTCTATGAATTGAGTACTTTTCATAGCTAGTTTACATTGACGTTGATTTTCGGATCGTCATGATCAAGTATACGTAAAATAATGTATGACAATGTGATTATATTTTAGGTTCGTGCTAGAGTAAGGTTCAAAACATGTTTTCGAATAGTAAAGACGATTCAAAAATGTGACGCACAATTGAAATGTTCGTGCCTTAGCTACTGGTATGGAACCCACGGAAGACCTGGAAGAGACGACTGTGAAAACTACTGCCCTGCTAAGACAAATGGCAGTATCTCAGACAAAACTCCTGTAGCAAATGCAACCTTATTATTAAAGAGAGAGGATTGAATCTGCTTCGGCTATTAAATGTGAGATACTGCCTATTGGCTTATGAGGGCTTAGGAGTCAGAAGAACCTAAATAAAAAACGGAATAATCCCGTAAGAATGGTCAGTATTAAGTATCTTTTATTTATTTTTAGAAATTAAGAACAAAAGTAAATAAAAGTATCACAAAAAAACAATTACATACTCTTGAAACTAGTTTTCAATGCACTAAACCTCTTCAAAGAAAATTCTCAGTCTTATAGACGTCACTGGAGACCGAACAGCTAGTAGTTTACTCATTCAACGTATTAGTATAGTAATTCAGCAAGGAATCGCTGCCAGCATTTAAGGTGCAGTAAATTATTTGGGTTGTGCTTTAAAGTTAGTTTTTATTTAAAACTAAAGCACATTTATTGTACACTTTTATAGTGCCGTCATTTTTACTGCGGATATTTCATCGCCATTTTTCTCTTATCTCTACATAGTATAAAACAAAGTCGCTTCCCGTCGTCTGTCCCTCTGTACGAGTAGGTATGTACTCGTACGCTTTATCGTTCAAATTACGTAGGTAATGGATTTTAATGCGGGTTTCATGAATAGAGTGATTCAAGAGGAAGATTTTTATGTATAATCAATTCTGGATTTTGTATTGGGGCGTTTTCCAAAAAAAGTGTACATGAATTTTTTTTCCAGAATTCGTTTTTTTCTTGTTTTTCCTACTCAGAATCGTTGATACTATCGATCCTCATAAAACAAAAAGTATCCCAAATATTCCATTCCAGATCGTCACATTTTTGTAAGCAGTCTTTTTTTATTTATATCTGTCGTGACGCACTGGAAGAAAAAAATTACATAGTAAAATCTGGGACACTTTTTTTTTTGTATGAGAATCGATAGTATCAACGATTCTGAGTAAGAAAAACCAAAAAAAAATAATTCTGGAAAAAAAAGTTAGTGCACACTTTTTTTGCAAAATGCACACTGGTGTTACAGAAAACTAATATAAAACGAAGCGAAGCAAAGACAGATCGCTAGTAAATGTATAAAGTAATAACGACTCAAGTAAAAACTTAATTAAAACATTATTAACACTAAAACAAACTTATTTAAAAAATAAACAAGAAAACACGGCTCTCCTAATGCCCTGGTTTAAACAACTCGTGCAAAAAACGTGGATAAAAAGCGAAAGCCTTCCACCAGGCTAAACGTAGGAAAAAATGGAAAGAAGACGTTATTCCTTGCCTTAAATATCGCCCAGGTAATAAGTAAGAGTATTTTTAACTCCGTTCTATGTCACGTAGCTGGCCCTACCATTGGTTCACGTTTATTTGTACAGATATCTAAGTATTTTCTTAGCTGACAATAGAGCTGTAGATTATAGATATCTGAATAAACTTAGTTCTTCTTCATAACTTAAGAGCTATTCTATTCTCGGTGGAATGTCCGCCATTCCTCTCTATTGGTTGCTAGGTTTTTGATATCTTGGTACGACATGAACTTAGCTGTCGCTCCGAAATCAGCCCGATAAAAACCAACCGAAAATCTTTATCATCACATATTCTAAAACAAAGTCCCGGTACCGATGATCGCGATAATTACAAAAACTTTTAAACGGATTTTCATGCAGTTTTAGCATCAGTTAGATAATGTTCATGGAAGGTTTTTATGTGTAATATATTTTGGTTACATTAACGGGTGTTACAGACAACGCACATAAAGAAAAGCGAAGCGAGGGCGACTCTTTAATAAAAATCAAAATAATTAATCTTGACTATTCTTTGAATTTGTAAATTTTACTTTCTCTCTCAATAGACAGTTGAAAATAAAATCATAGGGAATCGGGATAACTGAGAAGCAAAAGCCTCCTGGAGATACGAGTATAAATGTATACTATCAAGTAATTTCACTGGTTCACTGACATAGAAACACTACAGTGGGAACACGGCTTGGAGGATAATAATGGTAACAGCAATTTTGATGGATCCTGGACCAGGTACTTCTACCCTTATGATTTATATTTACAGCTAAACGTTTTATTGAAAACGATTAGCAAACTAAACTGTTCACAGTACCAATTAGCACGCCAATCCAAGCTACAAGTGAAAGTTAATAATTTATCCCCCATTTAATAGCTTTAATAATTGGTCTGGTTTTCACCCTCTTCGTGCACGCAAAGAGGCGGTGCATCGATTAAGCGCTTTATTCATTAAAAAAAGAAAACATAATAAACGGTAGTAAAGGTAGGAGTAAAGGTCATCCATATACTACCTAACCATTCCTCCTCGTACCTTGATACTATGGAATAAACTTCCCTCCACGATGTTTCCTCAGCACAATGACATGTCCTCTTTTACACGCGGCTTAAAAAGAGTATTCACTCAAGGCAACAACTTCGCTGTGCCCCTGGCATTTCTTATGTTTATGGGCGACTGTGACTGCTTGTTTGCCTTTTACGGCTATAAAAGTGCTTTTCTCAAAAATGTCCGGAAATGTTGACATTCCTATCTACATATTGAGACGCGAAGTACATAGTTTACTGACAGTTCTCAAATTTAAAAAAAAAAAAACATTGCGTGCTCGGTACACAAGCCCGCAATGTTGCATACAAATTCCATTACTATCTACCTTGTAACTTTTTAAAAAGTGAAAAGGGCCATAATAAAATGAGGGCACAAGTCTTACACATCCAAATTTTACTCGAAACAACTTTTTTATTTGTGCCTGGAATAGCTTATGTTTTTTTTAAAACAAGAATTGCGTTTCTCCTTGTCATAAACAAAAAAGGCGGTAAGGAGTGATGGTTTTTTTACATGAAGTTTCTGTTTGTATGCAATTCAAAAAATGAGTTCAAGCGATGAAGATTTGACTCCAACACAATTTTTTTCTTGCGATTTTTGAGAAAAGCACTATATTTGCCTCGGCAGGAACAGCAATTGCGGGCTTCGTATTTTTAAACGGACTCGCAAGCTCGTCCGTTTAATCCAATACTCAGCCCGCAATTGCCTACTTCCATGCCTAGGCAATAATGTACTATTATTGTATGTTGGTAGCCAAATAGGTTGACGAAGGTTTTACTTGCTCAATAGCGGTACTGTTATGTTATGAGCGTAATATAGCAGTGAAAATGTTAAAAAAACGATGTCTATGTGCCATGGTGTGGTTTCCCAGACAGGTTTTATTGACGTCATTTTATACTTTATTACAATTATTTATGTCAAATTTTATCATGGGTCCAGATCGACAAAACGATTTCTCTGGCTGTTAACTCCGATAGTTCATTCTGAGGATCTAATGCAGAATCTCATTAAATTTTTAATTACGAATACTTCATTTTCGTCGATAAATGTGAGAGCTAATGGTAAGGGACAAATGACGAGTCATCTCAGCCGATGTTAATGCGCCGTTCGGAGATGGGCACCATTTGCCGTTATTACGCTTTCTTCAGGGATCTCTATCGGCCCAAAAATGAGTTCTGAAATAACTTATTTTGTCACCTTTTGGCGGTTTTAAACGGGATTTTTATGCGACTTCACTCATTTCGGGGTGACGACAGGGAACGTAATTTATTTTCGTGGTTGATTGAAATATTTAACGTCTGCTTCAAATATTTCAACGGGTAAGCCTTGTTTTATGAAAAATTGCGTTGTTAAACGTGAGAAGAAAATCTGGGCCGCTATTTTACTTAGTAAACCATATTGCCTTTGACATGAACATATTGTCAACGTTACGATAGCTCTTATTTACTTGACAGTAATGCTGCCCTCCTTATGAAAAGTGCAGTATCTCGATCAAAGCAGTTTTCGAGTAAAAGCGGTAAAATGATTGAGTTTTTATTTTACGCGTATCTCATAAACTATTTTAGTTACAGATATGAAACTTATATCAAAATAATCGTGAGCATGTACAGAATGGATATTTATTCATAAAATCTAAAAATATATTAGTATGAAGTAAAATAACTTATAAATGCATTAATCGCTAGGTATACCTTTTATTTGAATGTGTCAATCCCTAACCATAACTGCAGTAAGTACTCGATTTGCTGCACTTATGATTAGGAAAAAGGTTTACTGCAGTGATTTCTACAGAAAGATGAAAGGCGTTCCTAAACATAAACGCAGTATCTTCTATTTACACGCATTTCAAATGGTAAAAAAAGCTGGTTTGAAGAGGTTTTGTCCGTTCCTGGATTCGAAATGTATAAATTTAAAATAAACTTAGTCGCCAGACTTCATGGCTAAGACAGGGACGCGTTTTTTTTGTGACATCGTTTTCAAAATTTAATCTTTCCGGGACATTTTACCTGAAATTTTGATGTATTATATTGAATTGCATTAGATTAATTAATTTGAATTACTTATAAACAAAACATTTATTTTCATAAACAATTATTTTCAATTAAAATAAAATAAATAAATATCAGGGGACAACCTCACACAAATTAACCTCGTCTGACACTAAGCTTTAGGCTTGTACTATGGGTACTAGATAACGATAAACATACTTGTATCGAGAAATATAGACTTAAATACATAGAAAACATCCAAGACTCAGAAATGAATAATCGCGTTTATCACACAAATATCTGGGGTGTGTAAAGATTGGTATAAAAATAAATAATATAATTTCATTTGATATAATAATAATTGATATACATACATACATACATTAAATCACGCCTGTTTCCCAGAGGGGTAGGCAGAGACCACTTCTTTCCACCTGCTACGATCCTGACAAATAATATAATAATTGATATAATTTTAAAGGATATCATCACTCATTTTATATAAACATCATTTGGTATAAACATCATTTGATATAAAAATCGTATTGTATTATTTACCTAACCTAAACTATTTTTCCGGTAGCACTTTGTTATGTGCAGGAGTCGCAATTCTAACCTAACCTAACCTACATTTCTGGTAGCACTTAGTTTTGAGCACGGGCAAGGGGTTCAAGGGCCAGTGTGTCCAGGCCCTAACGAACCTACCCAAGTGGCTGTACGAGTTACGCCACCCCGTCCCCCATTTATCCTTTAGCCTGAGTAAATTTTGTGGGGTACCTAGTAAAATTATGATTATATCTCGTACAAAAATGGTTATTCCAACTGTACTTTAGATGAAATTATTTTATATCATAAGTTAATTATAGTAAATATGCATTATACTTAAAGTATTTTATACAAAATATTATTAGATCAAATGATAATTATATAAAATAATAATTAAATCATATTTAAATATATTAATTGATGTTATATGATTCAATAATTATATCAAATGAGCGTTATAGCGACTGATATTATATGAAATATTTTTATATCTATCGTTACGCAGCCAAATATCTGTCATCACCGGGATAAACAAGTTAGGGATTCAAAAATGACGTTTCTTGTAAGAGACTATAACACGGTTGTACAAATTCAGGTGTTTGTTTATACAGAACCAAAGGGAAAAATGTATGGAGGACTTAGTTTTGTCCTAAATATAAATGCAGTAACTCTGATATACTACACAAATTCTTAATAATGTTTACAAAATTATGAATATATTTCCTTAGCATAACCGCAGTAAAAGCCATTTTACTGCATTAATAACTATAGAACAACAACATTTAGCATTGTTCCTCCTAATCAAAAGCGCAGTAACTATACTACCTGCACTTATGACTAGGTGTACTCCATAATATTAAAGGAGGCTTTTCCTAATGATAAGTGAAGTAATACTGCTCTTATGTTAAGCAATTACTAGAGTTGATATGAAACTATTTAAAAAACCTGTGCAGTATCTAAAGTTACTGCACTTATGTTTAGGTAACTATTCTTAGAACTCACAGTTACTGCACTCTTCGTTACCGAAAACTGATGATCCCGATTTTTCCGAGAAACATGTCAAAGAAGGAATTGTAGAGCTCGTTTTGCTGATTACGAATATGTATTCAACTCAATTCTGACAAAAATACGAGTTACTGCACTTTTCGTAAGGAGGGCAGAATGGCGGCCGAGTTAAAAACAATACGATAACATGTCAAAGGTGTGCTTATGTCAATTTTATAAAAAAAAACAGTTTTCTATAATCGCTAACTTAGAGTTATGCATCTTGAATATGCCCCCAGGACATCAATACTTTATGCAAGACAATGCTGCAACAATAAGCGTTGTAGATAGTCTATAGGTAGACAACTTAAATGGGTCCTCGCCCATGCGGTACAGGGGCGCGGGGGTATGACGACAGAGGGGACCAAGAGAGGAGCTTGCGACAAGCGCATTCTTGCCGTAGCTCAGTTCGCTCACAGATTACAATGATATGATAGTTCGCTAGCCACGCGGTTAGCGATCACTGTGTTGCTACAGTTGCGGTCACTCTGTAAGATATACCTACACACAAGATAATTTTTCTCGAGATGAGTCGGACTATAGGAGAATAATTTAGAAAAAAGAATTGACCCGAATTCTGCTGATAGGTACTTAAAGTAAAAGTACAAAAGTGTATTACTTGCCTACTGTTACGTTTTGTTTCATTAGCATTAGTATAAATCTTTTTCATTTCAATTAATTTTCT
This sequence comes from Acleris literana, assembly GCA_946894065.1. Classification (NCBI taxonomy): domain Eukaryota; kingdom Metazoa; phylum Arthropoda; class Insecta; order Lepidoptera; family Tortricidae; genus Acleris; species Acleris literana. The sequence goes on from OX335683.1 coordinate 4,250,289, forward strand.
CATTTCAATTAAAAAACCATCTGTCAACCTTTGCGACTTCACGTATCTTTAGAACTGTTTAGTGCACAATTCACCTCTTGCATATCACACTACGCGCGCCTGCCGCCCGCTCCTCCCTCGGTCCCCTCTGTCGTCACACCCCCGCGCCCCTGTACCGCGCAGGCGAAGACTCATTTAAGCGGTCTACTATATCTCATGATTTCGATTACTGGGGTCATTGATTAGTGCAGCTTAAATATTAATACCGACTTAGACGACAATGCCGCCACGGATGCCGATAGGCAGATAATGGTGAACGCAGATCTGCGTGAAATCCAAGCTGGGCCCGTAATATGGTCGCCTTTGTCGCGGTAGATAAAAGCATTCGTCACTAACGCAGTTATAAACTGAGGGCTTATTGCCTAAGGCACTCGCAATCGCAATCGTTTTTATTTGACAGTCCTGAGGCGAGTCTGCATTCAAAATGAAAACAATTGGTCCACTTTGAAGCCGATTGCGATTGCGAGTGCGTTAGGCAATAGCGACGCAGGTCAGAAAGTGGCACTTGTTGTATCGCTAAACACGGCCATAATAGGCCGTATAAAGATCTGTCCACATCACCACGGTGCGGCGCTGTTGCCGTGTCCTTAGAGATGGCGATGTGGACAGGCCCTACGATTGAGACCAGGTAGTTTTGTAAACTTTTATCGGAGACCACTCATACACTTAGAGTCGTTGCGCCAGAGAGGTAAGTCCTGTCAAAAAATATCTTGTGGGACAAGCAATTTTTTTTACTTGATTTCCCAAAAATGAGGGGTTTTTTATATATATGTGTTTATCTATAAATAAATATATATTAGGGGATAAACTCACACTAATTTAACTAGTCTCTAGGTTCGTACTATGGGTACTAGACAACGACAAACTTACTTATAAAGAGAGATAAACTTAAATAAATACATAAAAATCCATTTCTCATGAACAAAATAGGTACCTACTCGCGCTAATTATACAAATACCTGGCCTTAACGGGATTTGAGACCTGCGTTGCTATTGCCTATCGCACTCGCAATCGGCTTCAAAGTTTTACAATTGTTATCATTTTGTATGCAGACTCAAACTCTTTTGTATTCAAACTGTCAAAATGAAAACGATTGCGATTGCGATTGCGAGTGCGTGAGGCAATAAGCACTCGGGACCGCTAGCTTCGTAGGCAGGGCCACTTACTAACTAACTGACGTTTCGTCAAAATGTGTGAAGGTATGTAATGTATATATCCATGTTTCCTTGTGACCTCCTACGAATGCGAGTGAGAATTGTTGGATTGGTATTCACCATAAAGGTTGTTGGATTGATTGCTTTTTTGATTTAGAATAAACATCTTTAGTAGATAGTCATTAGTTTTAAATTACGTATAGTAGCTTAAACGTTATTAAAAGGTGTCAAAAAAACATCCACTCATAGTATCGACCGTAAAGCCGTAAACGCACTAAGAGCGAAGTGCGGCGCGTTCCCATACTCCAAAATGTTTAAAAAAACAAAAACCCCCCTTCAAAAATGCATAAAATAACTTCTTTTAAAATGGTAAGTCAGTCCAACTGCATTCGGCTTTTGGTTTAAAATATTGTGGGACGTGGGCGTTATTTTATTTTATACTTTTTAGTGATCCTATTTATGCTGTTACGTAGCTCCACTTCTAAATATTAATGAGAAACTATAGAACATTTCAAGCTCGCCGCAGACAACGCCGCGGGAATGTCATAGTCATATTTAAACCTAAATGTGCTTCGTCATAGTCGCTCAACTACCTTAATCGAAATATCTTATCGCCACCCTTGAAATAGGTATCTTTAAGGAGATCCGGTGGCCATCTGTGGTCTTCATCATCAGTTCCACTTCACCATATAGTACTTTTCAAAAGCAAATGCACGAGTTACAGTGAAAAATACCAAAATCGCTATAGGTGTGCCTATAATATTTGAGGAGTTCTCTTGATTTCTCCAAGATCCCATCATCAGATCCTGACGTGTTGACAATGGGACCAACTAGAAAGTATACCCATTCAAACAACCTAAACAACCTAACCTAATCGGGGAACATACATAAAAATAAAAAACCCGACGAACTGAGAACCTCCTCCTTTTTTTGAAGTCGGTTAAAAAACACCTCCACCACGCTTTGGGCACGCTCTCAATGCATTCGCGGCTTTAGGCTGCCTGTCCACTGGAGTTGAGCAAGGTAGCGGAGCGGTGAGCGAGAAAAATATCCACCAATAGGAGAGCTGCGCTTAGCAAGGCTAGGAAAATAAAATATTCCTATTGGTGGATCTTTTCCTCGCTCACCACTCTGCTCCAGTGGACAGGCAGCCTAAGATCTGCTAATTTTGCCGTCGGACTGTCCCAACTATTCTCCGCATGACGAAATTTTATGCGAAGCAATTTTGAGGTTTCCTCAGAATAAAAGCAAAAGAGGTGAAGAAGTTTCTGAAGTTTTAATTTAATTTTAAATTTGCCTTCATTTTGGAGTAGAAATGATTCCTCTTTGTTTTAAGCAAATTAAGTGATAGTTAAGATTATTAAATACTTTGCTCGCTTTTCCGAGAGTGGTAAAATTAACCGAAACAATTATTTTGCCATTCAAAACATGGCTGATTATAATATGATAAAAGGAGAAAAGGGCTATTCTATCAATAGAAATAAAAATAGAAATCGTTATTGCATGTCACATTACAGTTTATAGCTGGAGGTATTATAAATAATCAGAAAGGGTAAATAAGATGTTGACATTTTAAAATTGGATCAAAAAGTAGCGTTGACACGTTATTGTTATTTTCATTTAGCGAAAAAAAAAAATTAAAACTGGTGTTTTAATTGGTAGAAAATTGCTTTACGTTTGTTTTATCCAGAGTGGTAAAAAACGACAGGTTTACTTAGGATGAAACCGGGAAAATCAATAATTTAGAACTAGACATTGTGGGTAAAACAAGTATTTTGCTTGGCCGATCAATTTGTAAATTAATTCCAATATTCGTACCTATGAATCGATAAAACCTACTAAGTAACAGTCAGTGAATGGGATAGAGCTATAGAAGTCATATATATCTGTCCCTTACATTGGCTGATAGCTTGTCAGGAATATGATAGATAATACAGTTAACAAATGGATTTGTGTATCACCCTAAAACCATGTCGCAATGACAGACCACATCACTCAAACTGATAGATGTGGCGTTAAATTTGTCCTCTCACTACGACAAAATTCTACGGTGGTACGGTCACGAACGTAAGTATGGGTCTTATTTAAAAAAAGTTGCTTGAGGTCGTCAATGTAATTAGAGATGCAAAGTTATTTGTAACTTATAGGAAACTCAACCTAATGCTATAACATTTTGGAATGACTTTGGACCTAAGGTGGATCAGAAATTAAAGTCTCACTGTTACGGTGAAGAAAAACCCCGGAGCTGACTGTACATGTATATTGGTGAATATACTTTAAGGCTTTCCCTCTTATTCATAAACGCATGATAGCTAAAGTCAGCTTAAAATAGGCTTTGTCCCTATTTTTCATTGCGATATATCAATTTGACAATACAAGACAAGGAATACTTTAGAGTTCAGCTGCTTGAATTAAGAAATGCAGTAGTATTCAAATAGAAAAAAATATTTTATAAAACTTCCAACTTGATTTGGATTTGCAAATATTTTCTTGATTCAACAAAGATTAACCGCGCTCAGACAGTTAATGATGATTATGACGATATCCCCTATGTCCATCCGCTGCCCGACCGTCCGTCCGAAGTATATATCCGAAGGAAAAGTAATAGACAGCGAGTTTTTTTTTTCAGAATATATGTTAATATGGCGAATTTACAAACAAAAATAAATGTTTTAAAAAACAAAAAACCGCCATGAAAAACGCAAAAAATTACTTCTTGTAAAATAGTAGGTAATATTTAGGTAGGGAAATACATAACAAAAAAAAAAACTTACAGTGGAACATAGAACCTACTTGGAGTCGATTAAAAATAAGAAAGTGAAGATTTTATCAATACGTACTCTATTAAGCCCGCCATTATACTTATTTGCGGTTCTGTGTATCGCTGCTAATGCAGGTTCGGTCATTACAAAATGCAGCGTATTCGATGCGGTGCGACGTAGTTTATCGAACTTGTTGAATTTCAAATGAAGCGTCTGTCGAGGTAATTATACTTTGCAAAGCCCTAGGCTTATATTAAAGTTAGGGTTTAAAATGATGCTTCATTTACCAGTGGTTAGTTAATATAGTTGTCAGTTATAACTGAAACGGGTTAAATTATACAAAAGGTGAATAGGTGATAAGATTTCAGTCGAATTGAACTGCGTATTTTTCAAATCAAAATCAGTCTACTTCAAAATACAAAATTTTGAAGTAGACTCATGGTAAAATAAAATACTGATTTTTCATGTTGATAGTTTGTAATTTACTGTTCTTGACAGACTTTGGTTTTTCAGTTTGTGTTACTCTTATGGCAAAAAAAAGTGAGATTTCAATAAGAATTGGTATTGGTTTAACAAAATATTGGAATTTGTATGTACGTATGTAAACACTTTATTGTACAAACAAAAAAGAAAAAAAACACAAAAAATCTAGAATGTATAAAGACGAACTTATCCCTTTAAGGGATCTCTTCCAGTTAACTTTGACATTTGGCACAGATATATTTATAATTAGCAGAATGATGACATTTTCCGCTTTTACCATTTTAGCGCTTCGGCGGAAAATTTATGTATAATTATAATAATATGGCCATTCCATTCCATTTTAAGGAAAAAAATATTATAAGATTTTTCATAAAAATAAGGGTGTTGTCGGATTTTGGTTTTAAAACGGGAGCCCTTTGTTTCCCATAATTTTATTGGTCATAATGTAATTGTTGACATAATTTTTGATAGTCATAATTTTTTATTGCTGAAACTGTAAACTTTTCAGAAGTTCTGAAATATCTAACGTGTAGACAAGGCTAGGTAAGGTTAGGTTTGATTTATAAAAATCCTAAAAAAGTAACAGTTTCTTTAAATAAAAACACGTTATGACTTGCAATGATTATGACTAAAAATAATTATGTCAGTCAATATAGACCCTTTAAAAACACTTCCTTTAGTATTTCTTCACTTCTAACTCAGACCACTCCCTTACCCATTACCAAGTAACCGATAGAAATCATCGAGTGCCCGGAATAGGGCGTTAACGCAATGCTCTATAATTATCAACCTAAGTCGATATTACGGAACGGTAGACTTTATAAGTAGCCACACACTTTAGAACCTTGTCGCTTTTACCCCTTTGAAAGATTAGTGCTGCAGTTCAAACATGACGTTAAAGTGACAAAGAACCGACTGTACTTGTCATTTCAAGGCACCATAAAGTCTATTTGAAGGCTTGTTAGTTTAATAAGTTTGAAGTATTCCTTTGTGTGTCCTTGGTGTTTTCAGGGTACCGTACCTCAAAAGGAAAATATTGGATTACTTTGTTGTCCGTCTGTCCTTCTGTCTGTCTGTCTGTCAAGACCCTTTATCTCGGGAATGCGTGGAGGTACCCAGTTGAAATTTAAACTATATACCTCGGTCTACATTCCCTTGAAGATGTAAAAATCAAACTTCTAAAAAAAAGAAACGGCCGTTTTTGCTGCAAATAACGTATATTTCGACACTCACAAGGGAATCAAAATTTATAGGGTATTTTCGGTTGACCTAGATCTATGAAATTTGGCAAGTAATACCCTCTTATACTACAAGTATAGGAAAAAAAATTGAAACTGTACATTTTTAATTTAATCACAAAAAAAACAGGATCTTTATGCAAGGAACGGCGGTCCAAATTTTGAATTGAGTTAACCGTGTCATGTACGGATCCCTCGGTGGGCGAGTCCGGCTGGCCCTTGACCGGTTTTTCTATAACATGCGTCAGTTTAAATAAAAAAAATAGGATTCTGTACATATACACAAAGACTGCCAACGTTTATAGTGGTGGTAGGAGGGTTCGTCCAGATTGCTACCACCATCTTAGTAACCTTAACCTACCTTGTACTATTACTTAGTCTGAGCACCTTAATAAATTTATTTTTATAGTAAATAAGATTTATAAATATCACATTTTATATAAAATAGTAATCCAATATTCCTTTCAACTATTTTTGTATACAAAACGAGATAGTAGGCTCAAATCCTCTGAGACTAGCCACCGTATTTAGAGACATTTAAAAAAAAAAACTTGTTCCTTTTCTAAATTTGCGTTTGAAAAATCGTCATTAATATAAGTAAAAAACTTCAGTAAAGCTCCTCTTGCATGTAGTTGTGTAAAAAACTTATATGGAATTTACGTCAAAATTCAAATATACATAGAATGTCGAACGGTCTATACAGATGTGTTACTACTACATGCAAGAGGAGCTTTACTTAAGTTTTTTACGTATATTTAATTATTTTCTTAAAAATCTTTTATCATCGGTATGTCTTCCCTAAATCACGCACACCGTGCACCCGTAACGCCTATTTTTGATTACAAAACCATTCAAAAGAACCCCAAAAATGCACCCTCGTCGAAGCTTAACATTTTAACATCATTTAGGCTTTCTATATCCTTATTGAGATGTAACAATAGTAACCAGGAAAGGGGACTTATAATACATTAGGGAAAAGTCATGCGTATTGACAGAGGTGATGTATTATCGAACTGTTTATTCCACTCTTTGTGTACGTGTTGATGTAGTTTAACACACACATACACACGCACACGCAGGCACGCATGCACGCATACACGCATGCACGCACGCACGCACGCACGCACGCACACACACACAGACACACACACACACAGACACACACACACACACACACACACACAGACACACACACACTTTTTTTTAAGTACTAGATCATTTTTTTTTAATTTCAGCGCCCTTCTCTAATCCGTGCCTTCAGGAAATCGTGTTACATTTTATACCTATATTAACAGCTTCGTATATAATCATAGCTTTATCAGAGCGGGTTTACTTTATTCAGTAATACCCAATTGCTTTTGAAAAATTATCGTACTGGTTTTAACTGCGCTGCCATTACTTTCATATAAATAAAAGCTTTCATGTCATGTTAAAAGCAATTAGGTTTTACCGAATGGAATAGGACCACAGGCCTCATTATAAAACTGCTTTTGTTAAGTAGTGCATAAAATACATGGTGTTTTAAAATAGCATTAACAGCTCTATAAACACTCTTATACACACTCTTTGAGTGCGAATGACACGATCGTATAATACAAAAATAGTCACCCTTGACTTATTTTGATTAAAAGCAACAAATCAACTGTATGAGAGCAGGATGGAGGGTGCTTCCCTGGATATGAGTAAATCCGCTCAAATCGAATAAATCATGTTGAAGGGTGTTAGAAGCATGGTATTAAAATAGTGCTTAATGCCATTTAAATATTAAACACTATAAAAATGTTCAGTGAAAACCGCAACTGATAGGTCCTAGTGTCGGTGGTGTTTAGTTATGAAATCTGAGTTGTATCGATTTCCACCAGATTAATTCTAGACCGTTCTAAATCAGGATCTATAGAACTACACAGTTCGATTAATAATAGTGACATTTTTACCTTGCTTTCTTGGACATCCTGTATTATCAATACGAATGCGTTGAAGAAATACTATAGCTACATGGTGTTAAAAAACCAAGTCATTTTTAAAACAGACCTTTCCATCTGTTTACAAACACTTAAAATAGAATCTTAATTTGAATTAATGGAGATTTGCAGCGTGACAAAATGAAGGCGACCTAAATTTGCGAGTGGGCTCAGGCTTTCTAATATTATGAGGTTTATTTTTAAAAATACGTGGGTGGGTTTGCTAAATTATTATGTCTATTACGAGGAGTCGGATGATAAAATTTCGAGTTCATGAAAGTGAGCAAACTTTATCCATTAAATAATAATTATGTACAAATTAGGTAGCAATGTGTCAAATTAGATAATTGACGTTTTCGTTGACAATTTTATTTAAGAAAACACTGCAGCTAAGTGGTTGTCACAACTAGATTTTTAATCAGTCGACAATTTTTTATCCAGAAATTCTAAGTTGTAACGTCAGAGGATTATTAACATGTTAGTGCGGATATTTTGAAAGTGACGAAACAGCTCGGACAAATACGTAGGTACCTATCTAACATTACCTTGCATGCCTACGAGGGGCCACTTGAGTTTTCCGATTCAAAATTCTTCAACGAATCTGTAAGCGAGTTGTTTAAGGGAACACCCTTTACGCAATCGGTAAGAAGCTAAACAATTTTTACGATTAGGGTTCCGTCCTTCATAAAAATAAATAGTATTCCAGAGTGTGATCGACGGGAATATAAAACTATTGGAGCGGCGAATGAGATGTATAAGAATATAGCAATTTGGAGTTTGAATGGTGGGCTGTAAAATCATGGAACGTGAAGCCATAGTATACATAGAAAAGGAATTCGTCTCCGGCCCTTTAGGAGTTTCTGTTACCTATTTGCTGCTTGGGTGATAGGGTTGCGTCGATGCGCGTCGATCGATACACATGCAACTGCGGCAAGGAGCTCCGCAACACCGGGCTTTTGAGAGCCTGTTCCCGTCGCATGGCACTTGCCGGTAAGAACCCGCGTGTCATCGGTCCCACGTACTATGAGCGACTACCCGCTAAACTTAAAAATGTTCCATCCGACGAAGCATGTAAACATCAGCTGAGAAACCTTTTATTGGATAATCCATTATACTCCGTCTACGAATATATGCAACTTAAATTGTAAAATTATTATTGTTTATTTGACTTTATTACTTTTTGTATATTGACATCGGAAACTGACCATTTATTAGTTGTTTATTAATGTTGACTTTGTTTATTTTAGTGTTATTTTTGTATTATTATATTATTATTTTGTATTAATTTTGACAATATCAATGTAATTTCGTATTTTTTGACATGCAATGCAATTTATATTGTAATATTACATTGATGAATAAATAAACAAAACTAAACTAAACTAAACGCGGTGACGGCGCAGCCCCGACTAAACCGGCTCGATCCGTCTTGTTGAGTTTGCTTGTGGTGGCTCGCGGCGCTTACGATCGAGGCACGCACACATGCAAGCCACGCGATTTGTTTGAAGACGAACTACTGTTCATAATGTTGGTGGAGCGAACATACTTTAAGATCAAAATTATTAAGGTTCCGTACCAAATACTTAAAATCGGAAACCTTATGGGTTGACTTTGTCCGCCTGTTTGTCGGAATGTCTGACCCTTTTTTACTGAAAAAAAAACACCAAAATCAATAGTGTATAGCAGTATTCCGAGTAACGCCTTTTTACTTTTAACGCCATCGTTCGCCAACTCTCCCTGCGTATATTCGTGATTATCGACGTAGATAAGCGTAGATAAAACATCTGTCACTTTCTGACCAGTATGTAAGTGCGAGAGTGACGGAAGCTTTATCCACCGCGATAAAGGCGACCATAATACGGGCACTGGTCTCACTAAAAACCAGTGTCACTGAATCTAGGTATCAACAACATTCAGGGGCATATAGCTGAGCGGAGACCTAATGGTAAATTACGGCGATAATAAAAAAAATGTATTTCGGTTAAGACATTTTCATGCTTGTAAACTGTTTTTTTTATGTGCCAAATAAATTACTTTTCATTTTTATTTTTTCATTTCATTTTCATTTTAATTTCCTTTTATTTAATAGTCTAAAATTGTTCATTTGAGAAAGGGAAATAGTTTCCTAATTACGTAGGGCTTTTTTGGATTTTAAATAATTATTTTTGGGATGTTCAGGTTACTAACGTGAGTTGTGCTACAACTACAGTTTTACTCTCGAAATACCAGATTAATCATAGTATTAAGTTTAAAGTAAAGCATTTTTTTTTAAACCCACTTGACGCAGCTTTTGTCCTTCCTGTATCTACACCTTTAAACATTTCGTTCGTAAAGCTTACCGTAGTTTGAGAAGCGATGGGTCTCAATATCAGATGCCTTTGACTCGAGTCTTCCTAAATATCAGGTTCCTCACATACTCCCTAAATACCGGCTTAAAGTTCATCAAAGCGTCTTATGTATCAGGTGACCCATTTCTTAGACGTGCGTACCTTGAATGAGCAGATAAAGTTGTGCCTTTACTCGTTCTGAGCAATTTAACTAATGTTATCATATTATGTTTTAATGTTTTAATGTTTTATTTGGGCACAAACGGTACAATATAACTTAAAGATAAAGAAGAACATGAATTTAACATAAACCAGCAAAGTTGCCACAAGTTACAGAGACATATTAAAATTTAAGGAAGCGTAGGTACAACCATAGGAGTAACAGCAAAAGAAAACAATATTTCAAACATGCAACTAGACAACACTACTTACATACTCTAAGGGATGACTTAAATTTAGGAAGTGACAGGCTAAACATATCAATATTACCGAAACAGTTACACAGTTACAGTTTATACAGGGTGACTGCGGGGTCGTGTAGCAACAAAGTAAAATAAACTCACTACACCGTTTGGATCATAACGTAATAATAGATTTAAAAACGTTAAGGCAATTTGTGTTTTATTTAAATAAACGTACTAAATTTTTTACTCGTCTGATCGGTTGATTTATAAATAGGTTTTAACTAAAAAAGGTCAGGACTATAATTAATTTAGTTATTTGAAAAACCACTATACTAATAGAATTTCAATCATTTACTGAGTTGGGAAAATTAAGTTAAGATCACGACCCTGCAGTCAACGTGTATATAACACGCATGATATATTGATATATACACGTTAGTTTAGTAGATAGTGCCTACGAAACTAGCGGGTCCGGTGGGCTTATTGCCTAACGCACTCGCAATCGCAATCGTTTTCATTTTGGCAGTCCAAAGGCGAGTCTGCATACAAAATGAAAACAATTTGTCCACTTTGAAGCCGATTGCGATTACGAGCGCGTTAGGCAATAGCGACGCTGGTTCAAATTCCAGTAAGGGCAGATATTGTGTGATGGAGAGTATTGTTCTTGCATGTTTGTATACTAAAACATGAATTACAAATAAAAACGTTGTCATTTTACAATGCTAAGGTAAAAATAACAACTTTTATGATATTTTTTAATACATACATACATTAAATCACGCCGGTTTCCCAGAGGGGTAGGCAGAGACCACTTCTTTCCACCTGCTACGATCCTGACAAATCTCTTTCGCTTCTTCCACATTCCATACATCGAGTCATGCATGCACGTCGGTTTCGGATACTTAAGATACGGCCCTTTTCCAGTATATCTCCGATTTGATTCGAAAAAGTACGCCTAGATCGGCCCCTTCCGACCCTCCCACTCACTTTTGCTCTGTATATCTCTTTCTTTATTTTTTAATGATATTATTAATTTGTTTCGAAGTTGATTCAGCGGTTATTTTCGTTCTATAAACGACAATAATCACACTAATAATTATATTTACGACATTTTGTGTGTTACGATGTTGCGCTGAAACGGCTTGACGAACTAGAATGAAGATATCCTATACCAGGCTCCTATTTCATCATCCTGACGACGACAAATGACAGGTGACAATTATTATATTGCAAAGTTAACAAATTCTTGCATCAATGGGATTCATTTAAGCCGCGCAATGTACACTAAAATGTCTCCTGTCACGTGTCATTATTTGAATGATGAAATAAGGCACAGGAATTAACACATAGGCTACCATAGGCTGAAAAACACAATTCCCGTGGATGGTCATAGCAGACAAAATCGCAGGTAGGACCTAGTAATTACACATGATTAATAATTTATCAACTCACATGTCATAAGTCCTCTATTATGCGTTCAAAACCCGTAGGCAATTACCAGCATTACCTGTGGTAGTAGGTGACAGCGATGACAGCTGTTAATTTTGGAAGATGTTCCAAATTTGGATCTCATTACCTTACAATACTCTATAATATTTCAAAATTACGTTACAGCTGTCATCGCTGTCACCTACTACCACAGGTAAGGTAATGCTGGTCATTCGCCTTTCGGCCTCTGAACCCATCTTAGACTACTTGTAATATGTGTGTAGATAAAGTATTGTACGCGACTCTGTGTAATCGCCTTGCGGCTCGTTTCATAAACCACACTCATGTTGTAATGCCTGTCATTACGCAACCGTCACGTAAACTACTATTAAGTAACACTTTATTTAAGCGAATTCGTAAATGTCCATCCCGTTTAAGAAACATCTTAATACTCGTACCAAAGATCTCGCTTTCAAACATAACATCATACATTTTATTTACAAGCACCAAAGTTGCTTCCATTACGAAAATTGAATTAGTAAGCACTTGGCATATTAAAGGGGGGGCCAGGAAAAGTTTTTGCTAAGTAAACAAGTTACTGAGTTTTGTCTCATGCCTCGCTAATTTGTATGAAATTAGAAATTACTGATGCTGTTACAGCTTCGAAGCTTTGTAATTGCTTTCGCGGCACATTTGGACAATTTTTAGGTTATTTACAAATGATTAAACACTTAAGCTAATGGGCATGTGGTTGGGGTGGGGTGAGGTGCTACATAAATCCGAAGAGTCATAATTCCGAATTGATCAAAATTCCGAATTATCATTTGCACGCAATTTTTTGATAGAAGACTTAACTTTTTGTTATCGATTATAAATCTAACCTAACCTAACCTACGTATGACAATTAAATTATGCATTTAATCTAAAATAGCTCCAGCGCCACATAGCTTTCGGAAAAATTAAAATTCGGACAAATGAATATTGAGGCGGGTACGTATCATAAAATAAAAATAAAAATACACACATACATACAAACATAAACTCACGCCTTTATTCCCAGAGTGGGGTAGGCAGAGCTACAGAATTACCAACAACTATAAAAACTAAATAATTACCAACAACTCTAACAAAATACATAATGGGTCATAATACTAAATGGTCATAACTGTAGACTTTCAGAATTATTATAAAACTACAGTCTGCCTTAGTTGCATAATTTAGTACCTTGTCGCCTTAACACCTTTGACAGATTAGCGCAGCACTTTCAACATGAAGCTAAAGTGACAAAGCATTAAAGTGTGCTTCTTTATTATAATGCCGACCGATACACTATCAACTTTTCACGCCAATGTGTGGCCAGCGACTAATTGCTGTCTTAGTCTTACTTCAAATATTAGAGCAAGATGCGTATAGTTGCCGGACGTATTCTACAGTCAACCATTTTTTTGTTGAGTCACCATAGAACCTTGTCATAACTGCCGGTGTCAAGTTACGAGAAAGAAATTACCTAAAGATGAATCATTCGTTTCAAGCGAAATGGTTCTAGTTGACTATTATAGCTCTGAACTATTAGAAGTATCCAATATGAGGAAGTTTAATATTTTATCTACACCCATATCATAACTTCAATAAAATATGTTCAGAAGCGATAGGCAAATAGAATATTAAGTACCTAAATAATCTGTATCTTTGGTTGTACTTCAATGTTAATATTAAAGTATTAAATGTCATTAAAGTATCGGTTATCGCTGTATTTGCATCTTAATGTTCACTTTAAAGTATCGGTGACCTATACTTTAATGTGAACATTCAGATACAGGTTTCTCATATGTTGTAGAAAACTTATGATATGCATTTAGATAAAGTTATGTATGCGAATTTACGCATAATTAGGCATTAAAAACACTCGTGAGATCTTATTATGCAACTTGTCTTACGGCTCGTTTCATAAAACCACACTCGTGTTTTAATGCCTCTCATTATGCACCAGTCACATAAATAACTATTAAAAGTTGCGCTTTGTATAATAGAAAAGTACATACACACATACATAATCTCACGCCTTCGTTCCCAGAGTGGGGTAGGCAGAGCTACAGAATTACAAACATCTCTAAAAACTTGTTGATAATTCTATAACCACAATTTGCACAATTAGGCTAAGATGTTTACCAGCGTATTAGTGACAGGTTGCAAGCCCATCGCCTAACAGTACTACAAGCCCTTATTCCCTTAGTCGTCTCTTACGACATCCACGGGAAGACATGGAGTGGCACTATTCAACTCGGCAACCACACGAGGAAAATACATTTATAATATAGGGAGGATAGAAAAGTACATTTTATATTAGTACCTATTATAACTAAATCTACCCCTCCATACCGACCTTGGAATCATTCCACCAACTCGTTTCCTGACGTAAAAAAGTAACGATCCCACTTCCTGATCAGACTGACAGCTGTTTCATTTATTCTCACCACTAATGACGTCATTTATCTTTTTACTTTAATCCAAAGGTATCCACGATTAGGCTAGCATATTGAAAACACTAACAAAAGACCTTATTGTTAAGAATCAGCAGCGATTTTGGAATAAAGCAATGTGGAATAAATTGGTCTCCCAGTTGTGTTACTATTTTCTTTCATGTCATCTGTTGAGCTAGAAACGTTTCCTTTATGTAATGGGGTGAATACAGAAGGTAAAAGTCGTTTGACATGTAGGTTAATTAATAATTGTATTTCTATTGCTTAAAAATAATTATGCTAACATAAAATGCGAAAAAAATTACGCTCGTGAACAATGAAATAGAAATGAAAATAAAGCATTTAAAATAACGTGTTTTTTTTAAAATATAAATATATAATTCTTCACAGTGTTTAAAAACTTGGAATTCATTTTGAATGTCATTAAAAGGGGTGTATTGAGAAATTTTCGTAACGGATGTAAGATGGTCATCCTTAAAATTACTTATACTGATTTATTAATTATGGGTCGACTTCGGAAAAGTGAACAGGTGATTATGATTTTACATGACATGACATTACATTAAATTACGCCTGTTTCCCAGAGGGGTAGGCAGAGACCTCTTCTTTCCACCTGCTACGATCCTGACAAATCTCTTGAATTGATATTTTTACACATCTACCTTAATTATTTTTAGAGTTCCATATCCAAAGAGTAAATCAAAACCCTGCTGTTCACACTGCCGTAAATCCGTTCATCTGTTCATCCGTTGGTCACCAGTCACTCGGTTGCAAAAGAAATAATAACTAAAGCTAAATAAGTAACAGATCTAAAATTAAAACAAAAAAAATAAATATACAAAATTTTAAGTCCTATACCTACGTGAAAAAGATGCAGGCGAATATATTTTCTATTTTTTTGGGACCGCTTTGTTTCATATAATTATTTTTAGTCCGAATGTATTGTTATTCATAATCATCGCAAGTCATAAAGTGTTTTTTACTGAAACGGTTTTTATTTCAGGATTTTCGAAATATCTACCTGGTAAATGAGGTTAGGTTAGGTTAGGTTTGTTTTATAAAACCCTGAAATAAAAACCGTTTCAGTAAAAAACACTTTATGACTTGCGATGATTCTGAATAACAATACATTCGGACTACAAATTTTTATGTGAGCCAATATGGACCCTATTTTTTATATTGTATTTTTACACTACTGCCCTACTAAGCATAATGGCGTTATCTCAAACAAAACATCTGTAGAAATTGCAACCTAGTTACAAACAGAAGAGAGTTGAATCTGCTTTGGCTATTGAATTTAGTTATTGCATTTTTGCTTAGGAGGGCAGACTAGTCTCGAACTCATTTAAGCAGGTTCATTAAAAATAAATAATGTTTTAATCTTTACTATTGAAATTACCTTCATTGTATTCCGAGAAAATATAATTTACCCAAAATTTAGTCCTTTGAGTCTGAGCAATATCATTTTTAGTGACAAATCCATTGAAAGTCTGCTCTGCAGATTAAGATTTCTAACTCTCGTGCGCATAAATGACGTATCTCCCATGAAACTCCTTCAATATTCACAACCTTATTGATTATAAGACAAGGTTGAATCTACTAGAGTTGTTATTTGAACATACGGTATCTTAGCTAGAGAAGGCTACAATGGTTATAGTGCAGATAGTCATTGCTTTCAATAAGGTTACTGAACTCCTGCAGACTATAATCCTTTTACAAGGATTAATAAAATCAAATGTTTGGGATTTAAAATTTCGATCTTGCTAAAAGTTCCTATCAAGCCTTTAGTGTTTAAACAGTTTTACGAGGGGTGATCCATAAGTTTTGAGAATCAGTAAGAACCATCTACATAATGATATTCTTTTAATGTGGACTATACCATGGCACTAAAGAAACTGAAATTAGAGAAAAAAATGTAAACATTATTCATTTGTTTTCCTGTGATAGCTAACAAAAAACATCTGTATTAACAATTTTACAAGACGCCAAAAATAAGAGTTAGTTTTGTAATCATTTGGAGCTATGTGGAAAAAGTTCTGGTACACCAATAAAAAATATTGTTATTGAAAATGAAACCTTGATTTATCATTTATTTAAAGGATAAATAAGTTATCTTTGCAGTGGATTTTTTTATCTCCAGCTCTGTCACCAAAATTTAGGGTGGTTTTTTCGGCCTTTTCCAGGATTATTGAGACCAACAAATAAATACTGCGACATTAGTTTTTAGGAATTGAGTTCAAATAATCTAGGAGAGTTATATAACATTATTGTATTCTAATTATGGCAAAATAATAAAAATAAGCTGAAGAAAAAAAATTACGAATTTTTGGCAGGAATTGTGCTTCAGAGCCTTCTAATTGATAAGGGTGCTGCTCGTTGACCAAAGATCAGAACTGATAACCGCTCACTTCGTTATTTAGCCCTAACTTTCAACTACTACTTCTCATTCACTAATGTTCAAAAACAACTACATAAAAATCACGAGCCGGTAATGACATAGTGAAGGTACAAAATTTAGCCATTTTGACCTCCAAAAGTAAAATTATTTTTATAGTGGTATAATAAAACAATTGAATGACGTTAATAAGTGTTCGGAAATATAGAAAGTGTGCTGTGCTCATTCCAATTAAAATATAACGATTTACATACCTCCCATTTTTAATACCGATTATCAAAACTTTTGGATCACCCTTCGTATGTGACTTTGATTCAGTTTCAAAAAATACTGTTCTCTCGAATTTAACACAAATAATCGCGTATTAATTTTTAAGATAATGAATTTGATTTAATTTGTATGTAATCACTATTAACTTGTAACTACCATTCCTAGATATTTTTCTTTCTATTTTACTTCTTTATTTTGTCTTTTCTTGGTCTATCCTTTTTACCCGGCTGTACCGAAAATAGAAAAAGAAAATCAAGAAAAACTCGATACAATGGTTAAATCAGAATAATTCTGGCGTCCTAGTTCAAAAGGGCTTAAGTCAACTTTGCTCATAATAAAAAAGGGTGTAAGTCATAAGAGGAGACTACTAGACATATACCCTTTTTCACTTGAACCTCAGAAGACTGAACCCCCTTTTCACTAGGTCCCCATAATTATGGCTGAAAACATAGTTAGACCCGCTTGATTTATCATAACAAATCAGTTTAATTGTCTAGTTGGAAAGAAGACAATTTTATTTAGCCTCGTAAAGCCCAACGTCCTAAATTTAGGACATTTGTCAAAGTGACTTTTGGCTTTAGTTGACCGACACAAGATTCTTTTTCGAACTGATGATATTTGACGTGGGTCTTACGAGGTAAAATGCTAGTTTGTGAGGACAGACAGTTTTAAATCTGGCTGTTCAAATATTGTCGGAAGGCAAAATCATTTAAAGCGTGGACCTAAGTAAGACAATTGGGACGGTGTAGGCCGCTTGATCAGACAAGGGACTTCACGTTAACTGTTACTCTAAACTTTACTTATTATAAACAAGATTAAATCAAAAATAACATAATCTCGTTGACACTTTAAGACTAAAAACCTACGCTTGAGATTCACATTTGGCATAGTTTGTTAATGAAACAAGCAATTTCAACTTCAACATCTGAAGTACTTCTTTTCTTTTTGTTGATTTTCTTGCAGTTGCCATTATTCCGATTGTAAAAAAACCTTATTAATGTAACATGCTTGTAACAAGGTTTTTTTTACAATCGGAAGACGCCAACTGTTTTATAAATGAAGAATATCATTTTGAATATGCATAATTTTTTCGCTTGGGTGCGATACAATGTCACATGTGATCGTGCGTTTATCTGTACATACACGTATCCTAACAGAAAAACGTTAGCGATACTAACCAGTTTTTCAGATCAACCTTTCAGCATTTTATCCTTAAATAAGCCCGGATTTGAACATAAACCTTCGCAACGGATATTGAAAATCTGCGCCCCGTTCGCATGAACGAATTTCGTAATGTGTTCTCATATCCTCCAACCCTATAAACCGTATAGCCTTTGCATTAAAGGCCAAAGTTGAAATATAATCGTCATCATTAAATACATAGTTTGAACCCAGAATCGGTTCGATTCATATTTCATATGTCAATAAGTAGTTACTGAATTATTTAACAGTACGTTGTTGTGTAATGTTTATTGTAGAATTAAAGCAGCATTTATTATTTAAAACAGAAATTATGGCATATGTTTACTAAGCTACTTATTCATTATTGACTTTGAAAATACTTTTAACATTTTGTCACTCCCACAAATTGTGCTATTAATTATTCGGTTTTTCCTTTTCATTTTACATCTCTGTATTTGCTACGCTATATTTAAGAAGATTATGCGGGTGGCGTCTAGTCCATACCAACGTATTTCCCTGTTTCTTCTCTGGATAGTAACATAACCTTTTGTATCTGCCACTACTATGATGTCTCAATGACTTCTATTTTCATTTAATTACTAGCTTCTGCCCGCGTCTTTGTCCGCGTAGATTTAAATTATCATGATTCCCCTGTGAACTTTTAAATTTTCCTGGATGAAAAGTAATCTATGTGTAAAATCAGGGTATGAGCAATCTCCATTTCAAATTTCATCTAAATACGTTCAGCCGTTGCAGCGTGAAGAAGTAACAAAGTAACACACACACACAAGCTTTCGCATTTATAATATTTTGAGGATTATTAGAACTAGAAACCGTAAAAATTGCCACAGGCCTCTATTCTCATCCTGCCCAAGCATTTTTAAACAATTTCCGATTCCTACTTAATGTCCTATATGAAGGACACTTATGTATGGATAATTTGAATTAACGTGCAGAACGTACTAATTCTACTTGTTCCTATTAAAGAACATTGGGCATTTTGATAGCTCTTATTAACTTGACAGTAATGGCGGCCGAGTTAAAAACAATACCATTATACGTCAAAGGCAATAACTTTACGCTGCAGAACAGAAGCACTATTCGTAGCATTTTTTAACTACAACATAGCAAACAAATGCTGCTACAAGCTTACAGCGTAGCACTCGTAGCATTGCTGGCACTGAATACTCGAAAATAGTGTTTTCTCAAACAAGCTCGGAAATGTATGCGTTAATATCATGAAATGAAGACATGAAGTTTCTTGTTTATGGCTCCCTAAATTGCTTCTTGGCCTTAGGCCTCGTCTACGACTCGGTCGTCTACGCCAAACTCGTCCAGCAATCACGGCCTCTGCAGTAATGTACTATTTATTGTCTGTTGATATTATTTATATTCAATATTTTATATTTTAACAACCATTTCCCTCGTTTATCCTAACAATCATACCAATAAACCTAACCACTTGAGAGTTTTACAAATATCTGATCCACTTACTTAAGCTTGCGTACATTCCCCGGCTCCATTATTGTGTTTTAGGCAAGAAGCAGTCCTTGTTGAAAGCAATCCCCGTAAAACGCGCACGTGCATTCTCTGCGGGGCTTAGATACGCTCCTCTTGGCACCAGCTGTTTTGAAACATCACTCGTTAAATGCAACAGTGACACTAAATTACGAAAATATTTGAATTGTGACATTATTGCAGTCAAAAAAATATTGTATGAAATCCTTTTTTTGCATAGTGTCAGTATTGGATTTAACGTGCGATATATTAGTTAACAAAATAGAAGATGGTTTCGCAAAGAGATTAAAGGTGGTTATGCATCCTGCGGGCCTATTATGGTGGTTTGTATCGATTTGGATAAAAGTGGATAAAGCAACTGTCACTCTTTGACCAGTGCGTAAGTGCGAGAGTGACGGTTGCTTTATCCGCCGCGATAAAGGCGAACAGAATACAGGCCCTAAGACATTAAGGCTGCTTGAGTGCCAGAAACATCGCCAATAGTTCTAGGTTATTGTTAGTTTAATTTTTTTTTATTGAGAGGAAAGTCAACAAAAATGTAGTATGTCACAAATTTAGTTCTAAATTATTTTTAAACAAAAATCATAAGTGTAGTTTAATTTGTTATTGTTACTGTTGTGAATTGAGTTAAAAAACGTTCACATTAACTTTGACTTTCATATGAGTATAACAACGTGAGTCTGTTCTATCTTCGTAAGGCCCACCATACTACAAACAGGGAGTTTCTTGTGAGTGGGACTTTGAATCTACCATCAAGACAATAAAGTTCAATTACGTTTGTTCGATAATGCCATTTTAAGTTTAAGAAGATAGGAAAATAAACTTTATTACATACATACATAATCTCACGCCTTCGTTCTCAGAGTGGGGTAGGCAGAGCTACAGAATTACAAACATCTCTAAAAACTTGTTGATAATTCTATAACCACAATTTGCACAATTAGGCTAAGATGTTTACCAGAGTATTAGTGACGGGTTGCAAGCCCATCGCCTAAACTTTATTCTCATTGTAAAACGGTTCAAATTAAATTGCCATGATTATGTATTGCACACTGGGCCTTACGAGGTTATAAGGTCAAGGGCCGGTACAGACGGACTGCATTTGAACTGCAACCCAGCTGCAAAATGGCAGTTCGAGGGCAGTTCTGATGCAGTTGATGTAACTGCATCGAAACTGCAAACCAACTGCGCAGTCCGCTTGCAGTTTGCGTGCAGTCAACCTAAGCGAACTGCGCAGTTGGTTTGCAGTTTCAATGCAGTTACATCAACTGCATCAGAACTGCCCTCGAACTGCCATTTTGCAGCTGGGTTGCAGTTCAAATGCAGTCAGTCTGTACCGGCCCTAAACTAGGTTTTCAAATTGTACTTAAAGGCAATTCAAAAACGTGACGTATGATCTGCGACCTAAAAGTTTATTGAAAAGAAGGCTTGAATATACATGGTGTTAAAGGAAATAAACCGTGGTTTACTGCGTTCAGAGGCGGTCTCATATTCAGGCGGCACTACTTCATCGGGCACCTTTCATATTTTGAAGTAAGCGTACAGTTTCACTGTTGCGATTTATGAAGGCGTGTGAATTTTGGAATATTGTGAATTTTAATATGATATATTATATAAAAAACAGTCAGCTAAAATATTGCGTTAGGTAACAAATAACCGGTATATTAACAATTTTATAATTTGTTTTTTTTTCTGGTTTATTACTAAAAGTATAGTTATGAACTTTCTCATGTTATCCTTGCTTATAGTTTTATTCGTTTATTAAGCGCCTGTTGTTTGATCAGTAGTTAAACTAACTAATTGTTAAAAATTGTAACTAATGGTCAAATCTCAAAGAAATGTGTCAAATTTTCGATTCCTTTTTCGAATTTTAACAATTAGTTGAGTTAACTACTGATCAAACAACATTGACTTAGACAGTTAGTTATTCTGTTAATTATAGTTGATTGCCTTGGAAATCCTCAACAAAAGGGGACATTGAGTAAACTCTTAATAAATCAACCGTTTTTTTTATTAGAAAAAAGGTACTCATTATCTTTTTTCACCAATTCTCCTTGCACACTGCTGTGTTTCAATAGAATTAAATAAAGTTAATAATGCTTAATGTTGCCCGACTCTTCTAAGCTATATGTTAACAAACTTTCATATCTTGCTTCTGTTTTGCACTTCACAATTAGAACACAATTACCAATCTAAACCTAACAAGACCGACCGTCACTGCCCAAAGTATTGACAACATGATGATGACAAATTTGCTCAGTTTTGCTTCACATTAGCACCCTCTATCATCAATTCGCTACTTACCTATTCCACATCTAACACCCTGTACCAAATCCGCGCTATCGAGGCGGCCCCCTGTGTCAACACCCTGTGTAAATAATAAAGGCCCCGCATCTAGAGACAGCCGCGAACACCGCGTCAGTGTAGCACTGGGGGGTTATTATGACCAGAGATCGGAATAGGTAGAGCTAATTTGCCTAAACATGACGCATATTCATTCATGCGTGAGAGAGATGGGAAAACATTATTGAATGAACATGCATCAAGTTTAGGCAAATTAGCTCTACCTATTCCGATCTCTGATTATGACATGGCTATGCGGTTCACTTTACGGTGAGCGTAAAGGACGGAGCTATAGCAGTTACATAACTCTATCCTTTTCTCTCAGCGTAAAAAGAATTGTATAGATACGTCATAATAACCCCACTGATCTAGTAGATTGGGGCACGGTTAGAAGAGGAATAATTATTGAGATTTAGGTTTGAGTTAAAAATGTAAGGGTGTTCACAAAAAGTATAAAATAATACCAGTACAACGATCACTATAAATAAAAGAAAGAAAAAAAGAGAATGGTTT
This sequence comes from Acleris literana, assembly GCA_946894065.1. Taxonomy (NCBI): domain Eukaryota; kingdom Metazoa; phylum Arthropoda; class Insecta; order Lepidoptera; family Tortricidae; genus Acleris; species Acleris literana. The sequence goes on from OX335683.1 coordinate 4,272,787, forward strand.
TTGGTGCAAAACACAAAACTATTAGTAATAATAATTATAATATAAAAGAAAAGCTTTAAACTATTTCAGAAAGCACCAAATTAAGTGCCGCTCAGTATAGTGTCAGACATATAAGTGCCGTGTCGCTGATATTTAGAACCAGGTGTGTTATTCTCTCAAAAAACGGCGGCCGGTCGGACGGACGAGCGAATAAAAGCGGCGAGTTTAAGTAGTCCCGTCCGACCGAAAAAACACATTTTAGCGCGTGCATTGTCAATTAGGGAGCCTTATACGTTCGATAAGTCATGCTGCCAACTTGAATACACGCGCTAAAATGTGTTTTGTTCGCTCTGTCGGGACTACTTAAACTCGCCGCTTGGACCTTCACTCGAGCGAACGATCACCTTTGCTTGTTGAGAGAATCACAACCCAGACAAAGAGAAAGCACGTTAAACGGATGTGGTTTTAAATTTCTACTGTGGGCTACGTTCACTGGTGCAAACTACTGAAATAATTCTAACAGTTTGATCAGAAAGGCATGATTTGTTAAAAATACCGCAGTTTCTCCCAAAACTTGTGTATAATCAAAGATTGCTTACGAACGGCTTGGTTACTGAGTAACATACAAAAACTGCGAGTTCCTTTGCGTATTTAATCTAAAACAAAACATGCAAAAATAGCCAGAACGCTTAGAAGCTGGCCCAAAGATACTAGTTGGTATAGACAGTATAAATAGAAAAGTAATCCAGCTCCGACCTTTCACGAGTTTCTGTTACCTATTGCCGCTCGGGCGCTAGGGTTGCGTCAATTGCTCGTCACTCGATAATTAATACGCACGCAACCAAACGCAGCGATGGTGCTGCCCTGACTAAACCGGCTTAGAGCATCCTGTTGAGTTTGCTTGTGGTGGCTCAAAGCGTACCGTCGAGGCACGTACAGTCACTGACTTTCATTGATGAGCCACTATAGAAACGTATCGCATAAAGTAACGATTAATTGCTATGTAATTTCTATCTCTTCACTTGACGCTGTCATTATGGTGGATCAACATCTAAAGTCTTTGATGGTACCGTAAAATGGGGTGAATAGAAATACAGCCTTAAATAAAGCATTTTGTACTTATTATAAAACTGAGATTTTAACGTAATTTTCCAAAAGACTTGTCAATGAAATACTTGTTCTTATTAGTAACAAGTTATGACTTATTTTAGGTTGTATTTCTATTCACCCCGCGAATCTCTATTCACCCCCATTTTACGGTACACATGCAAGTCGCGTGAGAAACCATTGCTTGAAGACGAACTACTGTTTATATTGTAGTATGGATTGTCCTACGCGGACAGCTCAGAGATCGTAATAGCGTTAAAACTTTTCAAGTTTCAGGCTGGTAACGATACTGGCTGTTATTTGTGACGGCTTTTTAGTTGTTACCTTTTTTTTATGGCCATAAGGGCCAAGGGCATCTAGACATCTTTCATGTTAACTGTAAGGATTAAGTGATTTATCTTTTCTACTCCCTGTAAGTACCTCAAGTAGTTTCCGGATTACGCAACGTCCTGTACCTCTGCGCGACGTTGTTGGAATAATGTTTAATTCAACGTGATTAGTAATTGATTCACTTTGAACTCGTGCCAATCAGGTTAGCAAGGCTTCATGAAAATGTATGTGGTTAGGACTCGGTGTATGATAAGGAAGGAAATCTTAGGCATAACGAACTAAAGGGGTTTGGGTAAAAGTGTTGTCATTTGTAAGTCATACATTTTCAAGGTGAAATGATGAGTAATCTTAAGACTGCAATCCTAAGACTGCACATGCGTTTCCAACCCTGAGGACTAAGATGTAATGCCTTTATATTAAGAATTAAATATATTTTCCTATGAATATTCAACCTTGGAATTTATTCTACTTAAGTAAGCCCATCTCGCTTTGATATTGTTATTATGTTGCTGACGTAAAATGGGCAGTGTTATTTATTTAATATCAAAACGTCACGCTTGACGTCTACAAGTGCCCGTGAGGCCTACTCACTGAATAAAAATTTCATGTTTTATCTTTAACTTTTTGTCAACAGTGAGATTACAAAATTGGAGCAAGATGGGGTTCAAGAAAGTAGAATAAAGGCCCTGACTGGAGATTGAACCCAGCATTGAAAACTTCATAGCTAGAGTAATATACAGTGAATCTACCAACGCTTTGGACAAGACCATCATTGCGGAGAAAGGGCCCAAGATACAGTAGAAGACCATTTTTTCAATCATAACAATTAAAAGAAAGAAACAAATTTTATTAAAACAAAAGATGTCGGTATATGGATTATTATTTGATTGAAAAGGAGCCTTACCAAGCTCTATAGTACAATCAACCTTGGCCTTATAAAGTAGCTGCACACTTTTGTCCGTTGACGCTTTAACATCTTTGATAGATCAGTGTAGCAGTTTAAACATGAGGTTAAAGTGACAAAGCACTAAAATTGCTACTTATAAAGCCAAACGTACCTAAGTATACATAAAACTCTTATTAGCCTAACCATCACCATAAGCTAAATTGAAACACGGCCAATGAATACAAAATGCGGAAATCGAATTACAGAACCCAACTCGTATTCAAATAAGTATTAAAACAGTTGATTGCGTTACAAAGTGCGAATTAATGGTTAGTGCTAATCTAAATAAAATTTGAAGGGCCCGCGGAACGACCGTTGATACTAATTTTCTTCGGGAACCTTCCACTGGGTCTTCCTTCTTCAATGTTTTAGATTGTGCTTCGTTTACTTCGCTCGCTGAGTTGCTCGTTGAACGCTCGGAGAATTTAATTTTCGGCTCCATTCGCACCATAGGTTTACCGCCAGTAAAATCCGGTAAAGTTGACATTGCAAAATTTACCTGTGAATTTATACGCCGTAATGTTGAAATTCGGTACACTTTGAAGCTGTCATTGGCATTTCACGTGGCAGCCGAGCGTTGAAACAATTGTACCTTTATCCCCAAAATAAAAATCTTCAAAAATCATGAGGTCTTGAGGAGATGTTTGGATGAACCAATATTTTTGGATGTTCCAGCGTATTTTAATTGCTGAACAGATGGATAGAATTTGCCAAAAAAAACCTTTACTGCTATATTAGAACAGCGTCGCTATTGCCTAACGCACTCGCAATCGCAATCGGTTTAAAAGCGGAATAATTGTTTTCAGTTTGATAGTTCTCGGGGATATGACGTTCAACTCGCATAAACAAACAAGAAGGTATTTAAAAACATATCACTATGCAGAATATTCATATCATTGAAAGGCACTTCTCTTCTCTTCACAAGTCTAACCTAACCTATGTAATTATTGTTTAAGATAATTATTCTGAACACATCAGAGGGGTTAGACAAGTTTCCATCGAATACAAACGCTAGCGTTAGGTGATGACCTGTCGCTTTGAAAAATGTATGGAATTGACGTATGATAGTCACATGATATATCACTCGTTACAACTGACACGCTGTAATGGGATCACTATCACTCGCGCTAATCAAATAGTGATGGTTTTGACGACTACGGTCGTTACGAGGTACTATCTTGACAGGTCGAATTCAACACGAGCACTATCACAATATAAACGTCGGTATCCAAGGGCGGTAACTATGCAAAGAAACTGTCAACTGAGTCAGTGTCATCACAAGTGATCACCTAACGATAGCGTTCGTATTCGATGGCAACTTGTTTAGCCCCGCAGATTTAAGCAGAAAATAGCATCTAATGAAATGATACAATCGATGATGTGAAATTCGATAAAAATGATTGGTTACCATTATATACACACTTATTTTTATCTATCGGTAATACGCAGACGCCTGTACAAATTTTCATGATCCATCGAACCGAAAATCGCCTTCGGGCCCCATAAAATACCGTGAAAGTGAATTTGGCCAATTAAACGTTACTCATTCGCTTCAGTGCAGAAAGGTGAATATTCAGAGGCTCCACCGCTGTTTTATGGTCAGTTTTGCATAGTAAACGAGTCTCGGACACGTTATTATCCGGAAATGGACTCAAAGGAGCTTAGATATAAAGTTAAATATTGCTTTTTAAACGAATAAAAGTAGTTATTGATGTCCTTTTTATAGTCATTTAAAGACCTGTGAGCAGTTCTGCATGAGAACTTTTATCTGTATGCGGTCATGGTGGATGTTAGTCTCTTAAAAACGGCGTGCGGTCGGTAGAACGAGTGAACGAGTTAGGCAGCCTTTTTACGTTCGATCATTCAGCAGAAGCCCTGCTGCCTAATTGAGAATGCACGTGCTAAAATGCGTTTTGTACGTTCTGACGGGACTACTTAAACTCGCCGGTTCGCCACTTTCACTCGTTCACTCGTTCGACCGACCGAACGCCATTTTTAAGAGAATAACAACCCAGCATTGTACATGGAACGGATGGCTGTTCGGGTGATAGTAAGGCTGAGTAGCAACCGCGTATCGAAAAGCAAAGTGCAGTAGGTGTAAGTACTAAAAATGATTTTTTGACAAAAAAAAATTATTTCCTCCTCCTTTCCAAGTCTTTTGAATCAATTTCCAATTCTTGCCCAATGTCCTTTATGAATGACATTTTCTTATTGATAATTTAACCTTTTCAACGCCACAGTCGGCTCTGGCCGTCAACTAAAAGTCGTGCCACTGACGCCACGTCGGCTACAGCCGACAAGAGTTCAAGATTAAAAGAGACTTTGTTTGGTAGCAATAAGGTGTAATTTGCATAGCATAGCAAACATGCTTGGCGTGTCGGTGGCACATTTTGTATTCGACGTATGGCGTTCAAAAGGTTAACTACCAGGCAAAATGAACTAAATATAATGTAGGTATTCTCCATAGAGAACATTAGGCAGGATCTGGATGTGTCAGTATTTTTTTGCACCGATTGCATGTTTTCCAAAAGCACTTGCATCATTACTAGCCCATTGCAAACGCAGCACTCGCGTAAACTTATCAGGTGCTATAAGTACCCAGATACTAATCTTTAACGAGGTTACTTGTACTTAGTGAAAAGTTCTCCTCTTCAATAATTCAGCTAATTGGCTTGCACCTTAAAGAGTTTCAAGCAGGGCAGGACCGAGGGAGGTAGAACTTGAAATGTAAGGGACATTGTCATTAATGTTATTCCGGTAGCGAACACTATTAAGGAAACGGGCTAAGTGTGTCAGTAGGGTTGGATTTCCTTGAGAATTATATATTATATACATATATTTTTGTACGTTATTGTAGTAAATTTTGTACTGGATTAAATATTGGAAAGAAAAGTATACTTTTTTTACGTAACTCGAATCCATGTGAAAGGGGTTTGGGTAAAAGTGTTGTCATTTGTAAAAGTCATACATTTTGGAGGTGAACGGCCATTAAGGTAATTTTTTTTTTTTTTTTTTTTTAAATAGGTAAATTATGATAGATTTATTCAAAATAAACATATTTTGTTACGCAATGTAAAATAGGTACTCTTAAGTGCATCGGAGCCGAGATATTTAAACATTCATACCAGAGGAGCTAATTGCCTAACGCACTCGGAATCGCAATCGTTTTCATTTTGAAAATCGAAGGCTTGTCTGCATACAAAATGAAAACAATTGTTCCGCTTTGAAACCGATTGCGATTGCGAGTACGTTAGGCAATAGCCCTTCTGGACGTATTTTTAGTACCAAAAACTGAATACTTAAATCTTTAAGTTCTCTTCTCCGATATTATTTAACGCCATAAATCATATATAACTATGTGTATTTAGAGGTCCTTGAAATACACATGAAAAAAACATCCGTAGCCGCTGAAAAAATTATGACAATTTTCTTCATACAAACTTACCCAATGCTCTTTGGTAGATAAAGAGATTATTGTCCTCCTGTCCTTCGTACTAATATTATAAATGTGAAAGTGTGAATGTGTGTTAGTTTGTTACTCCTTCACGCTGCAACGGCTGAAAGGATTTGGATGAAATTAAGAAAGGAGATAGCTTATACCCTGGATTAACACATAGGCTACTTTCATCCTAGAATTTTTTAAAGTTTATTAAATTGTAAAGGTTTGTCATTGGTTTTGTTTTGTTTTTTTAAACATTTTATATTTAATTATTTTGTATTCCAATCCGATCCCCCATTATGTAGGTCAGATATCTTCTCCTTTGTACTGAGGGATCCAATCGAAATATCAAATCGTTTAGTGAATCAGACAGAAATAAAAATAACAGTTTCATTTACGTGACTGCGCTTGCAAAACTCGTTATGTCGACGCCCCCGAACAATAAGTCGGCAATGTGATATTATGGACATTTTATTGTTATGCAAAATTCGGAATCAGCGGGTCAGAATACATCATATATATTTTTTTCAGATTTTTTTTAATGCAATTAAAGAAGATATTAAGAATGACGTGTTTATTGTAGGGAAACTGCAAATTCAAAATGTTACGAGAAAAGTGTCGCTACAGATCAATACAAATATATTTATTATTTTGATATTTGGTACGATGCGATAACCGGTTTATTGGCGTTAATATTTTTATGAAGTTTTTGGTAAACGATAATACCGTATTTAATTTAATAAACTTAACACGGCAATAGCTACTAACAAAGTTTTAGAGGGAAATAATTCGTTCGTAAATATTCGTAACAGTTACTTGCGTGTACTATTTAATACCAAATCAGATCATGTCACGAACCCAATATATCGTCTGTCTTTTTGCCGCTCAGCCATCATAAGATACGTTTATCTCTGTCTTTGATTAAACATTAGAAAGTAATAGATACATGCCGCGCCCCTTCACGTGTCTGTTCTCGCACCGGCAACGCGTAATGTTTGTTTACATTTATAAACAGTTGCAAATTTCTGTTGACCGAAAGTGACGTGTAATTATTGATTGGTGCGTCTGGTTAAAAAAAAATGTGTTTGTGTTTACGTGTCAGTGACAAAATAAAACATAGTTTCTTACCTGTGAATCTATTCAGTGTGTTACCTACCAAAACGTGTAAATAAATTAATAATTAGGTGCTATGGAACCGACAAAATGCAAAGTTTTAAAATATGCTGAAACTATGGCTACAAATGGTGAAATCTGGATAACTAGGACCTGCAAATTTGTCTCAATTAAAGAGGTATTCTACTTACCCAGTGTCTCAGATATCCAGATACAGTACAACTTGGTTAAGTGGGAACAGGATAAATGAGAAACCTCCATAGCTGGAACTCATGTTGAGGTCCTGACACTCTAGCACTGAATTGAGACGGTGAGAGAATTTTACCTCTTTTACTGAGACTATATTTTAAAGAATACTTTGCTACAATGTTTTCTTTTAATTTATAGGTAGACCTCTGTAACTGAGATAATGTCAATTTATTAGGTACCTGTCTAACTTGGACATTTTTGCAGATAAATTTCAGTTTTGTTTATTAATCCTTAGTTGACCCCCAAATTCCGCACTTAGTTAATTGTGCCTAAATGACCTCCAGTTTCAGTTTAGTTTTGCTATCGTACGGATAATTATTTGAAAAATGCAGAAACGAAGGCTTGTAATGATAAAAACTAAAGTTAATATCCTTATATGAAAGTGGAAAGACACGCGAAGAAGTTGTTCATGTCTTCTCGTTTTCATTGGAAAATGAAGATGATGACGAAATAACTTTGGAAGTAAATTTAGTAAAAAAAACTAGACGCGAAGCAGTATGACCAAAACTATTATGACAGATTTTTTTGATTGACGCATTCTGTATGCATTTTTGAACTGTTTATAAGAAACGTACCTACTTGATTATTTTTGTTTATTAAGTACCTACCTTTTTTGATTATTGTTAAAAATTATAACTATAAAATATTTAAATATATGTTATTTAATTTAATAATCGCGCTTGTCTAACTGAAATAACATCTATTCTCACCTGGAACCCTCTGTAAATGAGACAGACCGATAGAGTGAAACCTGGATAACTGCAGGGACTTACCCAGTGTCTCAGCTATCCAGGTATAAATAAATATCTGTCTCCTTTACAGAGGGTTCCACTTCCATATTGCAGTTATTACACTTCTGCATAAAAAGGGAGACATAGGTAGCATAAACAACTACAGACCTATTAGCTTAACATCAAACATTTTCAAAGTATTCTCGAAGATAATTTTTAAAAAGGATAGAAAAATCCCTGGATTCTAGTCAATCCATAGAATAAGCTGGCTTTCGACACGGCTTCTCAACCATAGATCATATTATACACACACTCAACCAAATTATAGAGAAATATAATGAATACGGGAAGAAAATATACATAGCCTTTATTGACTATACCAAGGCGTTTGAAAGCTTAGAACACAATGGCATACATCAAGCTTTGCTAGTACGGGGAACACGGGGAAAAAAAAAACCGTATCATCAAGGCGATATATTAACACCAACGCAGCCAAAATCAAGCTGGAAAAAGAAGGGAGAGAATTTAAACTTACAAGAGGAGTAAAACAGGGCTTTCTTTCCCCATAATTGTTTAATGCTGCATTGGAAAGCATGTTCTGCAACATAAACTGGAATGGAAAAGGTATAAAAATTGAAAGTGAATCGATGATCAACTTAAAATTTGCCGATGATAGTGTTTTTATTTGCAGAAGATCCAAATACCCTTGAAGTAATGCTTAACAATCTGGCAACAGAGAGTAGGAAACTGGGGTTAACCATGAATGTATCAAAAACTAAAATACTAACGAACAGCAACAAACCGCCTATAAATGTCAGAAATTTCACAAAAGATTACATAGGAGACTAAATATACCTAGGGGAATTAATATGTTTGCAGGAAGATATGTCCAAAATAATATAAAGAATAATAAAAAAATCCTGTAATAAATATTGGGCCTTAAAAGAAATTATGAAAAGCACAACCTGGGCCCTAACAAAGAAAAATGAACTTAAACTTGAGGTAGATATGTCAACATAACATGGATAGGAGCATATTACATAAGAAACGAATATATAAAATAAGAAATATCCATATTAGAAATCAAATTAGGGTGCGAGATGTAACAGTTAAAATACGCAAACTTAAATGGAAATGGGCTGGTCATATCCACTCTCTGGTCAAAAAAAGTAACAGACTGGTCCCCAGAGATGGCAAGAGATCCAAAGGAAGGCCAAATTGCGATGGAGCAATAATTTAGACGCATTAATAGGACGAGCATGGAGTAGGACAAGAGACAGGAAAGAATGGAGAAGACTGGAGGAGGCCTTCATCCAAGGGGCGCGCTAACTAAAGAAAAAAGGGAAGGAAAGACATAAATATTCATATATGACAAGTTCCAGAAAGAATGAAAAAAGAGAGAATAACTAACAATTTATATCCTTTATTAATGACAAGCATAACATAAAATTGACTAATCATAACTTTAATAGTGATAATGACATGTAGATAATTATAATTACAGCAAATAAAGGCTAATAATAATAATTATTATTATTTTCGATTATTTTAATTATTAAATCTTATTATACTTAGTACTTATGATAGTTTTCTTTTACACTATGTTATTTTATTATTTCGATGTCATTCAGTATTGCACGTTTACTTGAATATGTTGGTTTTACATTCCCGAGAACAACAAAGCTATCATACAATGCCGTTATTTTGCCTGCGTTTAAATTACTATAAAAACCTTAGTAATGACATATTACGTTTAGCCCTTCAAACAAAAAATATTGTTATAAATGTCCATGTTATGCAGTTACAAATCAACACTTTTATAATATTTACCACAATAATCCAGTAAGTCACTATTACTGGGAATAAATTTTAACTCATTATCTGTAAAATGCATTTTCTCTCATTGCTTAATACTGCATGCTTATTATAAAGTATAATTGTATAAATTATATGCTTTAAAAAAATAGCTTTCGTTTGATATATCAATGTCTTTAGTACTCCCTCTGGTTGTAAAGATATTGAACAAAATCAGTAAATATTTTTTCCTGTAAAATTTACTTTTTGCGATTGCCGACTTATTGTCCGGGGGCGTCGATGTGTTCTTTTCTATAAGGAGCATTTTAATTCTTAAACAGTTTAATCAAAGTTCGGAATCGGTCTGGAACTCTCACACAAATTGACCTAGTGCCAAACTAAGCTCTAGGCTTGTACTATGGGTACTAGACAACGATATGAATACTTATATGTATAGAACCCTTAACCCTTTTTGGTCAACTATACCTACGAGCGAGACGAGTTACTAAAACTCGCCCCTTAATTCGTAAACAACCTAAGAGATGTTTTAAAGAAAAACACCCCTTCTTAAGCGAGGGTCTGAGGGTGCCGGAGGCTAAAAATCCCTTTCTCTATTAAATCTTTCAAATTTTCCTGCCTTTATATTATTTATCTTACGGTCAGCAACAAGCAGTTAAAAGATTTTTTGGAGACCATTGGCCAAAATATGCCCTAAATTAACTATGAAATAAAAGATTAAACGTTTACACTAAAATCTACCAGCGCTTCCCAAGAGGAAACTGCTGAAAATAAGTGCCGCAAGAAACCCAATAAGTAGTCATGCTACCTATGGTAAATAATGAACATTGCCCAATGTTCATTATTTACCTAGCACTACGAGTACATAAACTATGAAGATTTTAAAATAAAATGAAAATAGAACCTCATCTTTAGTTTCAGTCTGTTAAAAATTGAACACCCGCTCAGACAGTGAAAAAAATGGCGATATATGATACCTATAGCTTTATTCCTTGAGCTGACTGGAACTTGGCAAGTTTTGACAGGTCTTTGGTATGTGATCGTTAACTGGCACAAATCATTATTTATCAAAACTCCCTAATAAGAAAACCGGATCGGGGCAACTATTAGGGCTCTAAAGACAGACAAACACACCAATAAACAGACACATAATAATTTTAAACATATAACACAACTCTTTTATGAAATAATGAACATGAAACACGTCTATAAAGAGTGTTATAACACTGTTATAATACGAACAGTTTGAAAATAACCCAATTACCTAAACCGTTCAACCACTTAACTCCTGTAGATTATGATCGATTTATGCTTGAAGCCTTAATTGCCACTGGCTCCTATTGGAGACACTTTACAATATAAATCAAGGGCTCCGGTTAGCGAATGGTAATCAGGTCATCGGTGGTAATTAATGGGAAACTGCAATTATGCAGCGCAATGATTCAACGACAGCTATAATACAGGGGTTGAGAACTCTTTGGTCCGAAATATATTTAAATGCCTAATTACTACTATTATTTTTAAGATAGGAAAGTGTATTTTTTTTTAAAGAAATGGTACGAAATTTCTCACAGTCGAGTTTATGATATATAAACGACTTACTAGGTAGAACCCATTCATCATTAATATCATTATAATTATTAAAAAATACTGTCTAACGTATGTTTAAACAAATGAGCCTTTAAAGAAGAAACTTTTATAGTTCTTTTTGTGCGGTTTTAAAATAGAAAATACCAGTCATGCTGTACTGTAAGTTAAAAAAAAGTGGACACTTGAGAATATTCATTGCCGTTTTTTCATACAACCGCACTGCGGCATAAATGTGTTTTTAGAGCCTTAAATAGTACTTGTACGATTTTATAAGCAATATTTTAACAAATAATTATCATGCTCCATTGCTAGTTGACAGCCGCAAGCATACACGTAGAAATATAAAACTTAAAATCAATACCTAAAACAATATCAGGGGGAGAAACATCGAACAAGGATGTAGGTTATTTTTAGTTTTCAAATATATTATTGTAGGTTCTACGCAATTGCAGTTTTAGTGTTTTATTTAATTTACCTTTTACAATTAAAATCATGGTTAAGGTTTAGTTTCGCAAACTTGGTTATGAACTAACATAGTTAAACCTAAATACTTATAGATATTTTTTTATCTCTCCTGTTCGGAAAGTTTAATTTGAATGGGTAGATAGCGTTTTCACCTCTAGGGTGGTCTAACGATTGGCCACGGAGTTTAAGATAATTGAGCTAGGTACGTCATATAATTAAAATAAAAGCTTTTCATATATCTAAGCTCGGCTATACGTTAAAAGACGTATTTATTACGATATATAGGATCATATTAAAATCATTTTACGACTGGTCAATTTTTTTCGCAATTACAGAAAATTAATCCTCTATTCTGCTGCCCGCCAGAATGCCATGATAGCATAGCATGACACTTTTTTTTCGAGTTTCGGCATGGTCATCTAGAAAGTACACATATTGCCAACATTAGAAAAGTTTAATCGAGTTGGTCACGACTCACGACCAAAGAGCTTATATACAATACTGGAGCGTTGAACGGCGAACATCCATTCGAAACAAGAAATTTGACCTTTATTTGACCGTGCGTGTAGTATTTTACTTTCCTCACAGTCGAAATGAAAAGTAGAGTGTCTGACTCGTGTGAAATTACCCATTTCCCCTCGAACTATTGGCGCTCTCACTTCCTCCGAGCGCCAGAAATATCTCGGGTGAAATGGGTCACTTTCAACCATTGGTCAATCAATCTACTAATTATGTTCTAACATACATAAAAACTGAACTGAAATGAATTAAAAACGTAAATTCAAATACTTTTTACCAAAATGTTGTCACACGATATCAAGACTCGCATCTTGTTCGTAAGTATTTTTTTTACTCGAGTGCTTCAATATAAATAGGAAACCATGTAATCTAATTGGGAAAAAATAAAAAGCCTTCCATACCAAAGGGTTATGCACTATACAATTTTCAACTAAACCCTTTTAAGACTAGTTTATTCCTATTAAAATTTAAAACAAAAAACAGATGCATTTTAAAAACGACAAAAAAAGAAGATTAAAAATGTTTATGCAGTAATTACAATGTTTCTTACTTAATTAAGGTGAAACTTATAAAACATTTATTTATATTTGATGCGATGATATATTACTAAAGCGTGACCTGGACGCGTGGCTGAGGTCATGGCAAAGATCGGGCAGTCTTTAATAGTATTGTAAATCAAAGGTCAAGGGCATGTTCTTTTTCTGCCAACAAACAGTTACGCAGTTTGGCATATCATTGTATCACGTTTTGTTGTATTTTTTTCTATTAAATAAAATATTTTTTTACATAAGTAAGTATATCTATTAATATAAGGACCTGATATTTTTATAGGTAAGTCATCAAAAAATCGAACAACAAACATCGTTATCGATGCGAGGGCGCAATCACTCTAGTCTAGATCAACGATCACTCAGGCATTCGTTTAACTACGACCGAGTCAACAAAACCTAATGAAAGCCCTACACAAAATTATTTAGCACTCCTGAGGTCATTAACCCTAACGCGGTCACAAAAGCCAGCCTGATTGCGCACGGATTAGAGTCAGGTACTGGAGTGAATTAATTTGAAACGTGCCAATGATTTACAACTCCTGCTTTGGACGGAATTTAGTTATGGATAATGCACTCGTGTAGTTTACGACTGGCTTTTAACCGTTATTGGAGTAAAACGTTTCCGATTTCTGACATATTAGGTAAAGGGTAGATTATTTATCGCCTAATGGTGGGTTTAGACCAAACGAGCGAATGCTCTAGAACATGTTTTGTCTTTACTTTTACAAAGAAAACGTAAGAAATAATGCCATAGAATTCTTGTTCGTTCGCTTGGTCTAAACCCACCGTAAGAGGATGTATAATTATAGTAGGATTTTATGAATATCACTTGACGAATTTACCGGTATAGCGACGCAGTAACCTTTGTTGGCGTGACCCTCTTTGTAAAGCAAAGCGGTTCTAGATTACATTTCCGATAATATAATGTTTAATATGATAATCACGAGTATTTTGTTCCTAATCCGTATATAATATCTAATAAGTCTTAGTTGTTTTGTAATTGAGGATGTTTTCCTTTGTATTATAAATATTTACATCGATATCTAGAAGTATCTAGAAGTATCTAGAAGTATAATAGAAAAAGACTAGAGCTTAGTTTGAGATAAGGTCAATGAGTCCTCTATTTTTTTAAATTTAAATATTTATTTTACTTAGACTTAGGGATCTTGAAGTACAAAAAAAATAATATAAATACGTACCTACAAATATTTTTATTTTCACCTCCCAGTAGACGAACGACGACTAATCGACAAGACCATTCCTTTTATTCATAAACGAACAATAACTAAAGTATGCTTCAAATATGGTTTATCCTTATCTTGCGTCTTGACATTTGAATTTGAGAGAAAGAGACAAAGTTATTTTAACTAAAATAGGTTAATTGCACGTTTATCAAGAACGACGTTATTTATTTCAAAGGCCGGCTACACATCTGTGATTTCTCCCTTGTAAGGTCATCCATCCCAATCTAAAACAACTAAGTTCTTCCCTCCCTTCCTTCCCTTCCAGCTCTTGCAGTTTCGAGCAAAACGGAAAATGTTTCTTTTAAATTATATAATAAAAAGGGGGGGGGGGTCCTGTCGTTTGACCAAAAAACGTTTCACCAAATTATTTATTTCATAAACATATAATTTGACAAACTGCTATTTTTTTCCGAAACTGTAAATATTTTAGGATTTATTCCAGGACAATCGTGTAGAACCTTATAGGTTAGTTTAGGTTTGTTTTTTAAAAATCCTGAATTATTTACAGTTTCGGAAAAAAAGCGGTTTGTCAAATGATATGTTTGTGAAATGAATCATTTGGTGAAACGTTTTTCGGTCAAACATTAGTGAACCAAAAAAGGGTCCCAATTCAAGAAATGTTTTATTTTCAACTAATTTTTGTTGCATTGTAAAAACCATATAACATACCTATACAAGCGTTGAATTTGGTACAATTATAGTGCAAACTCTGAAAAAAAGCAGATACTAAAAATGTACAAGTGTGATTTGGGCTCGCGCTGATTCGAATCGGAATATAATACCGACCGTGTGGCAGTTCGGGACCCTAAGGGTGCGGCTCCACTGTGGTGGAGACGAGAGGAGCGGAGCGGAGCTCTGCCAATATTAACCAATAGAAGGCGCATGCGGTCACGTCGAGCGCGCCTTGCGCACATTAGTTTATATTCTATTGGTTAATATTGGCACAGTTCCGCTTCCCTCCGCTCCGCTCCGCTCGTCTCCGCCTCAGTGGAGCCGCACCCTTAGGGCGCGAGTCCGACTCGCTCTCGACCGGTTTTTTTTAAAGATGTCTGTATGAATTGAGTAGAATTATACGATCAACTTTCACTTCATTTCAAACAGATAATAGGCTAATATCCTAAAAAAAATCTAATTAGTCCGTAATTTACATTATCAAAAAATATTGAACACGTATTTTTTCTTTTGTCAATTAAACAAAAAATGACGAATATACAGTGGCACACTTTATACCACGTTGTGACGTCACGAGCCCCCACTCCCGAACTTTGATGTGCGTTATATTTGTCAATTTTGATCGATTTGAAAAAGCATAAAATTCATTTTTTTTTGATAATCTTACTGACGGACTAATTAGATATTTTTTTACCCAGGACACACCCCTATTGCGTTTATGCTCTGTCCGACAAGAATATGTGTACGGTCACGGACTCTCAATGATGAACCACTATAGAACCTTTTCGCATAAAACCAACAATTAATTCCTATGTAATTTCTATCTCGCTGTCATTGTGAAAAGGTTCCATGGTGGATAAAGATTTAAAGTCATTGATGCTACAAATGCCACAAAGGTACCCCGATAAAGTTTATCTTTAGACCCATGCATACATTTTCCCAAATCTGTCTAACTTTTAACTTTTATCAGTGAGTTAAAAGAAAATCCCAAAACTTTGTATTTACAGCGAAAGGCATCTCTTAAATCTGCGCCGAGTTCTTGAAGCGCAAAAACAGGAAAAACTTTAGGACGTTTGCAATCCGCAGTGCCTAAGGCGATCGATATGCGAAACACAAATACAGGCTGGTACTCGATAAACTGTACATATTGAAAGGGATGAAATTTTAGGTTAACTTACAGGTAAAATAATTTAAAAAAAAAACGCCACTTTTTTCCCTTAATTTTTTTAATAAATTACAGCAAAAATGTCATTTTGTTTTCATAAAACCACGATTTTCTCAAAATTTTGTAGATATTTCACTATTTTTTTTGCTTATTATTTTTCCTCGTTTAATTTTAGATGTAAAAACGTTAAAAAAAAATGTAAAATATTTGCAAAATTTTGAGAAAATCGTGTTTTTATGAAACCAAATGATATTTTTGCAGTAATTTTCCACAAAAAAAGCAGTTACTCAGTTATTTTTTTTTATTGGTCTAATATTGTTATATTATTATAAACCTAACTAATTTCAATACTATGCATTTTGTTTTATATTTTTTGGGCTATTAGATCAAAAGTTACACCGTCACAAGTAAGCGTACTACCCAAACTTTATTAAAAAGTTTGACAATCTGTAAAAAAAAACCAGAGGCTAAAAAAGTTTAAAAAAAAATTACCTATAAATTAACCTAAAATTTCATCCCTTTCAATATGTACAGTTCATCGAGTACCAACCTGTATACAGTACAGTATTCCCATCTTCTTAATAGCTTTCGGCTGGCTATCGCCATCACGCTTTCACTCGCAAATGACAGTATATTTGTCACTCGTGTGTCATAAAAAAACGAAGATTGCCGATCGCTATTAAGAAAACTGTTGCACTGTATGTCGTTTGCGTGGACGCCATTATTAAGTATTTTTCTCAAACGTGCAATGAAATATTGATGTTATGTTCCTTATAACAGGCTGCGAAGTATGACCTTTGACAGCAGGAGAACTTTGACAGCTGTCAAAGAATAAGCAGCTGATCCCGCTAGGTCCCTATTAAATATTCTTATTTTAATGATATTTGTTGTAAATTTAAGCTTATCTGTTATTAAATAGACAGTTTAGAAGTCAATTATTATAAAAATGATGACTCGAAGGGCAGCTGCCGTCGCAGTGCGTCAGCAACAAAATGACAAGCTTCAAATCACATTGTTAGAGTTGAAAAAATCCAAAGAATTGTGCACCCAATTACTGAGTGAGAGAGAGGATAGCGAGAGGGAACTACTACCGATTCTAGACAGTAGGGATAAGTTAAAAAAGGAACTCTCTTTACTAGAAAGTGAGTATAATGATGTAAACATGGAAAGGGTCAAGCTTCAAGACACAGTTGAGAAGTTCACTGAGTGTACCGTACTGTACGAGCAGGCCTTGAAGGACGTCGACTCCCTGGAGAGAGCGCTGCATGATGCCCATGAACAGATTTACGAGCTTCAAGAGGCCAAGCTACACACTGCAGAGGTACATACTCAGTCATTATTTAAAGAATTGGTAGCGAGTGACCCTGAGTTGATTCCAGCCTCAACTGACAACCCTGTGGTTACCATAGATTTAACTAATGACACTTCCACCACAACAAGGTTAAGAAGTTGTAGCAGGAATAAACTAAAGAAACACATAAAAATAAATAGATACATAAGGAAAACTCAAAGGTTGTTAACACAAAATAAACTATATTCAAAAAAATTGATACTAAATAAAATAAATGTAAAACTAGTTAATAAGCTGAATATATATGCCAATATGTTAAGAAATAATAAGTTAAAGTATGACACTGACACACAAAGGTTACAATTAAAAATACAGGATTTGGAGGAGTCAATACAAACATTACATAATTTACAAGAAAATTCAAAAAAAATTATATGTGAGTATTCTTTAGGAATGGATGACCTAATAGGGCAGCTCAACTATAATTTAGAGCTGTTCCAGTCACTGGCGGACAACCACACATGTGCCTGTCAACCCATGAGTGTCTGTCCGACCACCGGTGGACTGAAGCAGAGCATGTGTGTCAGTGTTCCTGCACTCAGTGTTACTACACTGAGTGTTCCTGCGCTTAGTGTTCCTACACTTCCTACAGTAAATAAAAACAATAATAACACATTGACATATAAACATAAACCTGACATAATTATGTACTGCGATGAAATTGGTAGTAATATGGGCTCATTATTGAACTCATACACTAAGGGACATAGTGTGATCAGCAACTGTTTACCTCTAAGCAGCTTGGAAAATATCCAAAATCAAATTATTAAGGACAGACATATAAATATAGACACAACTTTGCTTATTCTTATAGGAAATAGAGGGAATGTAAACAAAAATAACTTAACAAAATTTTTTGAAGCATTGAACAGTCTTTGTGTGAAAAAAATCATATTGTTTACATTCCCCTATTGTAAACAGTTGTCACAGTCAGAAAATGATATAAGACACAATCTAAATATGACATTTTATAACATGTGTATATATAGTGAAAAAATTGACATCATTGACTCTAATAATTATATTAATAATCAATATATGTTGAGTAAAGGAAAATTTTACATTCCTAATTATCTTAAAAGACAGATAGCTATGTCGCTATCTTATTTATTTGACATTTCAGCCAAGAATTTGGCTCCTGCTTCTTTTGAGCAACCTAATATGCATTTGGAAATCGTTCCAAATACAATCAATCATTTAAATTAAATGAGACGACAACAGAGGACGTCAACTCTGGCAATCTAAATTGCAATAAATGTAAGGTCAAATCTGGCAGTAAAGTACTTAATAATATCACTCTGGTTCACCAGAATATCCAATGTATAAGAAGTAAAGACCTCCAAATTGAGTTATTTCTTAATAGTAATAGTATTGATATTTTATGTATAACGGAACACTGGTTAGCTAGTAACGAAGCTATGTTTAATTTTATCAACCACCAGGTCGGCAGTTTGTTCACAAGAAATAGCTCGATACATGGTGGGTCGTTAATCATATTAAACAATAAATTTAAATTTAAAGAACGTAAGGACATTGTGTCATTATCTGTTGAACGTACATTAGAACTCGCTGCAATAGAATTACAGCAATTCATAGTTGTATGTGTATATAGGCCACCCTTAGGCAATTTCGAAATTTTTGAAAAGAACATGGAAACTATCTTAATCAATTTATCTCATTTGAGTAAAAAAATTATTGTATGTGGAGATTTTAATGTAAATATTTTAGAAAATAGTTCACTAACCAACAGATTAATAAATCTTTTCAGATCTTTCGGCTTGACCCACACTTTTATGGAGCCAACTAGAGTGACTGACACTAGCGCCACGTGTATTGATAACATTTTTACTGATATAATTTCTATCAGTAAAAGTGTGATCAGTAACCTGGAATCGGATCATCTGGGTCAATTAATTAAATTCGAGTCTGTATCGAATAATACTACTAAGAAGGAAATTACTTTCGTGCCGCTTACTGCGAGCCGTGTGGAAAGAATGCGACATAATCTAGTGCATAATCTGCCCTTTTTAACAACTGATAAGGGACCTAATGACATGTACAACTCATTCTTTCACACATTCATGAAACAATTTGACACGATATTTACATCCAAATCGGTCATGGTTGGTGGCGCAAAGGTTTTCAGTGACTGGGCTACTGCGGACTTACATAAACGAAGAACAAAACTGTATAAACTATATGAGGAACGGCGGTTTAACGCAAGTGAAGAGTTTAAGGAATATGTCAAACAATATTCTAAGAATTTCAAGACAGACTGTCGTATAGCTAAGCAAAACTTCTTAAGTCATAAAATCTTGAATAGCTCTGACGTCATTAAAACGACCTGGAAAATAATTAATGAAGAAACAGGTCGCCGGAAAAAGGAAATTAATGACTATCGTTTAAAAGTAGATGGTAGAATCATAGATTCTAATTTAGATGTCGCAATTCAATTTGAAAATTATTTTACCGATATACCAGTGTCCACGACTAAGTGTCTGAACTCTTCGCCTGCGTCTGCCATTTTATTACTAGAAGATAACGTGCCTGAATGCAGTATACACTTTGAATTCAAGCACGTTACTGCCTGGGATGTAATGAAGGCATTCAAGTCAATAAATATTAAGAAAACCAATGACCTTTGGGGGGTATCGGTTCACGTCCTTAAATCCTTAATGGAAGTCATAGCAGCTGACTTAATGGTCATATTTAATCACTGTGTTGACTGTGGCGAGTTTCCTGATCTTATGAAACATAGCAAGATAATTCCATTATTCAAAACGGGTAGTACTTCTGACCCCACTAACTTTAGACCGATATCCATACTACCCACTTTCAGTAAAATCTTTGAGAAATTAATTTTATCACAGTTAATGGAACATTTTCAATATAATAATTTACTACACAATAAACAATTTGGTTTCACTCGGGGTCGCTCGACAACCGAAGCTGGTGTTGAGTTAATTAAACATATTTTTGATGCCTGGGAGGGGTCACATGATGCTTTAGGTATTTTCTGCGATCTGTCCAAGGCTTTCGATTGCGTTAACCATGACACTTTGGTCAGGAAACTACACCACTATGGAGTTAGAAGTACTGCGTTAAACTTAATAAAAACGTACTTATACGGGAGAATTCAAAGGGTAGACGTGAATGGAAAACGATCACCTGGGTCAGTAGTCTCAATGGGCGTACCACAGGGCTCAATTTTGGGTCCATTTCTATTCCTCATCTACATAAATGATTTACCATACCTTATAAAGGACAACCATGATATAGTATTGTTTGCTGATGATACCTCACTCGTATTTAAAGTTAAAAGACAACAGGAGTTCAATGTTGATGTAAACAATGCTATATCAAAAGTAGTAGATTGGTTCAGTGTTAATAATTTATTACTGAATGAGAAAAAGACTAAATGTATTAAATTTATGACAACCAATGTGAAAAATAGACAAACTACTATAACTATTAAAAATGACAAACTAGACCTAGTTAATGATACAGTATTTCTTGGTTTAACGTTAGACTCCAAACTCCAATGGGGTCCTCATCTGGCTAAATTAGCAAATAGACTCAGTTCTGCAGCTTTTGCAGTTAATAAAATTCGGCAACTAATAGACTTGAAAACCGCTCGATTAGTTTATTTTAGTTACTTCCATAGTATTATGTCATATGGTATTTTACTATGGGGTAGTGGTGCTGACGTAAACAGCATCTTTGTTCTGCAGAAGAGGGCTATTCGTGCTGTTTACAAGATGGGTCATAGAGACTCTCTTAGAGATAAGTTTAAAGAAACCAATATATTAACAGTATACAGTCAATATATTTATGAAAACCTTATGCATGTTCATAAAAACATCGTTAATTTTAAAAAGAACTGTGACATACATAATGTTAATACTAGAAATAAACATAAGCTCGCAGTGCCCTTTACACGGCTTCATAAAATAAAAAACTCTTTCACGGGTAATTGTATAAGGTTCTATAATAAGCTCCCAAGTAGTGTTACTCATCTATCAGTAAATAAATTTAAAAGTTACGTTAAACGTAAACTAATTTCTAAAGCGTATTATAGTATCAAAGATTATATGAATGATAACAATGCTTGGGACTGAATTGTTTGTATTACAATTATTATTGACCGTGGAGACTATATACATCTCCTTTGTATGCTTATTATTTTAATTTGACATCTGGAGACTCTTTACATCTCCATAATTGACCGTGGAGACTTTCTACATCTCCTATGGATGTTTATTTCTTAAATTTAATTTTAATTTGACATTTGGAGACTCTTTACATCTCCATAATTGTATTATTGACCGTGGAGACTTTCTACATCTCCTTACCTATGTCTATTTTTAATTTTTATCTGAAATTTGGAGACTTTACATTTCCAATTTAAATTGAATATACTTTAATTCTCATAATTGCTCCTGGGACCTGTACATCCCTGTGACATTTAAATTAGTTAGCTTAAGTTTATCATAGTAATAAGTTACTCATATAAAAAAAAAGACTTCCTGTTGAGTTTCTTGCGGCGTTTCTTCTCAACAGAGTCCCTTGGAAGCGCTGGTAGACTCAGACATGTAAAAGTGCCTACAGGGCCTACTTACAGAATAAATGAATTTGAATTTTGAATTTGACGTTTCAGGTGCGGCTAGGACAAGAGGTCGTTAATGGAATTTCATACAAATCGTGCAGGCAAAGTCCTCTTTTTTAATTTCCATTCCACATTAATTTGTGGCACAGGCATCATGGTATTCTGCCACTATGCGTATTAAAAAAAAAAATGATTTTTTTGTTTTTCATCTCATTGCATGTTTGAAAAAAACACTATACGTACTCGTACCTCGGCGGGAAATATGGGGTTGCCCGCCTCAGACCTATCCGGCCTCGCTTTGCTCGGCCGGCAACCCCTTTTGTCCCGGCCTCTGTAGTAATGTACTATTATACGCCATATTCGATTCTTGTTATATTTATATTTAACATTAAAAACGGACGTAGGGATGTTCTATTCTTCTCCCAGTTTTGCTAGAATTAGATTAATCTTTACAAAGTATAAAACAAATTCACTTTCTGCCGTCTGTCCCTCTGTATGTTCTTTAATAGTATTTTACTTATGTATTTCTATCTTATGTAATTAATTACGC
Organism: Acleris literana; assembly: GCA_946894065.1. NCBI lineage: Eukaryota > Metazoa > Arthropoda > Insecta > Lepidoptera > Tortricidae > Acleris > Acleris literana. The sequence continues at coordinate 4,295,206 of OX335683.1, forward strand.
GCACGGGTGTACGTCATTTTATATTGTACATCTTTATATATTTTATATCATAATATATTTATACATCGAGTGTTTGTAATAATAACATAGCCACTAAATTTAGTTGAGTAAGTAGATTAGTTTATTTAATAAATTATCAAGGTTAAGACACTATTGATATTAGTTATATAGGAATAGGAATTGATCTGCAATATCCGCAAATGAACTGTGCCTGTGGCAACTGATTCAAATTGGGGGCTGCAACACAGGGAATCCTAGCGCAGGACCCAAAACCATTGTTTTGCCTTAAGTTAAGTTTTTCTGAATAAACATTTTCATTTTCATTTTCATTTTCATGTACGCTTAGGCCGGGATTACATCTGTAAGTTATTACGTAAGTTTTGAAACAAAGCTATATGCAAGAGAGAGATGCAGATATTTGCCACTCACTCTTACCCATAGTTGCGTCTCAAAACTTACAGGTGTAATCCCGGCCTTAGATCTTTTAAACTACGCAACTGATTTTAATGAGGTTTTCATCAATAGAACTAATGATTGAAGAGGAAGGTTTTTATGTAGAATAAAATACGGCTTATGTGTTACAAAAACACACATAAACTGATGCGTAGCGAGGGGGTCACTAGTTGTTAATAAAATTATGAGTAAAAAAACACACTAATTTTAAAGCTGATTACTTATGAGTATTAGCGGCCTAATGAATTCCAACCTAGCTAAAAATCATCCCGATTAAGTAAGTTTTCTAAAAAAACACAGTCACAAAGATACACATACACACAGATACAAAATACACAGTGACGCCGATGCACACTGTAAAAAACCCGTATTTTGCGTCGGGGGGTAAGGTTCCGGGAAAATGGAAAATAGAGTTTATCTTCTTTTCTTCTTTTATTTATTAAGTAAATGAGTAGTTTTACTAGCGTTCCAACCGCTATCACTTTCCTGGTCGCATTATTCACCATTTCCCTGTAGGATCGGATTACCATTTTGAGTTACTTTGAAGAATGCCTGGACTCCTACCCCCTTACTAATAAACGATGAGTAACGGTGGTATAGCTATACAACGTTTTGTCCTTATCTGTCATTGTGACATTTGAATTTGACAGATAAGGACAAAACATTGTATAGCTATACCACCGTTACTCAACGTTTATTAGTAAGGGGGCTAGAAAATAACCGAAAATGGTAATCCGATCCTTCTGGGAAATGGTGAATAATGCGACCAGGAAAGTGATAGCGGTTGAAACGCTAGTAGAACTACCCTCTTTGAGATGTTTCTATTAAGCAACTCACTTTTTAATTCGTCGGTGAATTTTTATGAGAGGCAATAACATCCCTGAACTCAAATGCTACTAAACATTAATATTGCATCTCAATACTGAGAGCTGAGATGATATTTTAAGTTGAAAAATGCCATATTTCAATCACAGTAATGTTTCACGTTATGGTGAAGTTTATTGGATTTCATTGGAGTTCAGTTTCCATTTGTAAATTACCTTATTTTATTAAGTTATTAGACTATTATATTGAATTATCAAACTTCTATTGACGGAATTCGTTAATGAATTTCCTTAATTCTGCAATAAAATGTGTATGAAATGACTGTTAACTTACTTAAACGTTTTTCATTACCTACTCTTAAATAAATAAATAAATATCAAATAAATATCAAGGGACAATGTCACACCAATTGACATAGCCCCAAACTAAGCTCTAGGCTGGTTCTATGGGTACTAGACAACGATATAAATACTTATATAGAGAAATATATACTTAAATACAAAGAAAACATCCATGACTCAAAAACAAATATTCGTGCTCATCGCACAAATATCTGCCCTTACCGGGATTTGAACCCAGGACCGCTAGCTTCGTAGGCAGGGTCACTACCAACTAGGCCAGCGCGTCGTCTTAACTAAGAACTTTAAAATAAATAGCTATAAAACATTCATCCTAGGAATCAAGTCTTGATAATTTTGGCGTATTTCTAACGAAAAGGAAAGTCGATAAAACATAACTTTTAACCTTAGGGGCTATTGCCTAACGCACTCGCAATCGCAATCGTTTTTCTTTTGAAAATCGAAGGCTTGTCTGCATATAAAATGAAAACAATTGCGATTACGAGTGCGTTAGGCAATAGCGACGCTGCATATTATTATTATAAATAGGAAATAAAACGTTTTTTTTATAGGGCCTTATCTGTCATTGTGACATTTGAATTAGACAGATAAGGACAAAACATTGTTTAACTATACCACCGTTACTCAAAGATTATTAGTAAGGGGGCTAATATAATAACCTTGCTCCTCGCCAATTTTCATGAGTCTAAGTCAGAGGAATGTATACTATATCTAGGTTTTGACTAGTGAGTTTGCTTGTATTCAAATATGTGACCTAAACGGTCCTATTTATTCATTTGCGTTAACCAAGATGCTTCAATTTTATACACCTCTGTAGAACCGCAGTGCTAAGTGATTCACAATAAAATTTTAATTCTTCACGTAAACCTGGGAAAAAGGATCTTAAATCACAGACAAACCCACAGACAGTTATTTCCTTTGAGGTATGAGGTAGCACTAAAAACGGAAAGTCTTTCGACCCTAGGTCACAGCATAAAGAAAACAGTACTCGTACAAAATCTTAAAACAAACGTACTCGTGGTGTTTTTTAATCTGTGAGACAGTAGGTACCATTTAGAGCGACGTAGTTTTTAAGAAAGTAAAACGGCGCTATTGTTGTTTGCCCAAACATTAGGTGTCATTTTTGTCCGCATGACCCTATCTGGTAAATCAATGACTTACGTGTAATTATTTATCGTTAAGTTTAAGCCTAGAACTTAGTTTGGTACTCAGTCAATTTATTTTATTATTATGGCCAATTATATATCGGATACATTTTATCACCCAATTTTATAAATTAATCCCAAACTCTGTAACCAAACCAATTTCCAAACTGATACTAAAATTTTGAAAATTTCATTACCCAACTCACACACTGGCTTCGAACTTTTTTGTTTAAAAACAACAGAAAACATAAATAGAGTAACAAAATAAACATACCCCGGAAACCTAACGAACCCAACTCGACAATACCAAATCAAATTTGGTCTAATAAAAATATTTTCATACTGTTCAGGAATACTCTAGAGGTAGTCTTATCGGATAAGTTAAACTCGATAAGTTTCAGTGGAAAAGTCCCACGGGTGAAAACAAAAACAGGGAAAGTTCACACCTCGAAAAATGGGGGATTTACGCCCCTTGTTTTTTCGTTATGGATGGCACTATTCGCAGAATTAACTGCTTGTGTAGTTAAAGTTTGAAACTATTAGGGTCACACATGTACTGCAAAACGATTCCACATTTGAAACATTTATGTGCTGTGCGGTAAAGGAATGTTTTATAATGAAAACCTTAATAGTTATTTATGTGACTGGTGCATAATGAAAGACATTAATACACGAGTGTTGTAATGCCTAATTATGCGTACAGTCGCATTTTTCTACAATATGTGAGAAACCTGTATCGGTCGTTACACTGTATCTTAATGTTGACATTAAAGTATAGGTCACCGATACTTTAAAGACATTTAATACTTTAATGTGACATTCAAGTACGACCACAAATTCAGGTTACTTAATATAGCATTTGCTTATCGTTTCTGAACATTATTATTTTGTGTGTCTTCTGTAAAGGAAAACTCAGTGTTTCTATTTTAAAAATTGGACCATAATGGAAACCTTCGCAGTAAGTACCTATTCAAGCGACTGCGGCAGAACCTCATAAGGAAGGGTTATGTTTTTGATTTATTGTACAGTCAAGGACTTTAATTGTAATGCCACTATGGAACTCTGTCATAATGACAGCTTCAAACCACATGACAGAATTTACGCTTAAATGAATGATTAACGTTATGCGACAGGGTTCCATAGTGGCATAACAATTAAAGTCCTTGACTGTATGTTATACATTATTTTGCCTTTAATATAATATGGTCCAGTATGAAATAGCTAGACAAGTCTGATATTCAAAATTAAAATACTTGATTAGTTATTTTATCTGTTAACAAATAAATTTGCATTGATAAGATTTGCTTCCAGCGATATATTTTTAATGATAAATGTTGTTGTTATTTTTTATCATGTTTTTATCAAGTACCTAATTGTGTTTTAAGCTTATTAACAATCCATTTTATCAATTAAAATAGTCAGATTTAAATCTTTGAAAAAAAACTGGAAGAAATGAACGAATAATTAAAGCCGATTAATTGATATGCTTCCTTAACAGCCAATCAAGGGGAACTCTTCAATTTCGTGTCTCCGAACCTTTTACGGATTTTGTGAGATCCATTAACTTAAGTTTCTTTAGAACTTTGGTACTTAATTGCTTTCGGAAATATACGAAAAATTTCTATAAATTTACGTTTAGAAATTCATTGTGAAGTCTTTCTCTTGGTAATTTTTGAGTCCTAACACTGCAATCAAAATTCGTGTTCTACAAAGGCAATGGTAAAATTCAAAATTTGCCTTTGTTTACCTTTTTAATTATATATGTTTATAGTAGGAGATCCAAATAGGGGACGATTTGCACCGGGCTGTTTATTCGATAAAAAGTATTTTATACCACATTTAATATGCTAAGTAACATATGGCGAATAGGTAGGCTGAAAAATTTCGGTCCAGTATATAAATAATTAAAAATTTACAAATAGACTTGGTTTTAAAAAATTGCTATAGCTTGTTTAATAGACAAATTACATACCAATCGAAAGTATGAAGCCAAGATGATAGAGTATGCAAACGTTAGCTTGACTATTTTTTTCCCGTCAAACTATTGGGTAGGCAGGTATAAACAGGTAAGTCGGTACTAATAATTTGCACCAAACCTAACGTTTGCATATTCTATAGACTTCATTCTTTCGATTAGTATGTAATTTGTCTATTAAACAAAAATTTAAAAAAAAAAAAAACATTTTTAATATATTTTTTAATGATATAAGTACAGGACTGAAAATTTTCAACCTACCTATTCGCCACATATTATTTAGCGTATTAAATTTGATATAAAATACTTTTTATCGAATAAAAAGCCCGGTCCAAATCGTCTCCTATTCGGATCTTAGACCATAATATTTACATGTTTTTACACAAGCAAAACTTTATAAACATCCGCAAGAAAACTCATTTTTATTTATCCTTTTGTAATATTCAGAAAAACCCGGAAACACTCAACGCCCATCCGGGGAGGTTCAGGACTAGACTTCCGATTCTCAGTTCATCCTTTTCTTTATTGTTGTATATTTTTTTTAAAACCCGTCACGAGCGAATCAGAGTCACGCACTGAGGGTTTTGTACCATCACTAATCGCACAATATTAATATTATTTTAGACACCATGATAATCGCATGACTCGGTAAAAAGTGAAGGGTACATTGAAAGAGAATGTCTAGTCTCTTTTTTTAATAGAAGATATTGATTTTTAATATTTAAAGTTCGTAATGAATTATTACAGTTACAGATATACCTCTCATTATTATTATATTAATTTGATAGCCTAGAATGTCCCACTCCTGGGCAAAGGCAAAGGCCTCCCTCTCGTCCTTCCAGGCACGTGCAGCCAGCGTTGTTTTTGTCCAACTGGTATCCGGCATGCGACAAATATGGCTGGCCCAGTCCCACTTGAGTCTGGCGGCTGTTTGAGCTGTGTCAGAAATTTGGGTTTTGGAGCGTAGTATTGTATTTCAGACGCGATCTGTAAGCTTAAAGCTCAGAATACTACGCTCCATGGCCCTCTATGCAAACCTTATGGGAGGACATCTGAATTTTTGTCAAAGACCAAGTCTGTGCACCGTAGGTGAGGATCGGAAGAATGCACATGCATAAATCTAAATCTGACTTATTTCTTTTTGCTTAAAAAATACCTGTACTTATATGAAAACACCCGTACGAAATTTTATGGTTCCTAACTTTTAAATAGCGATAAGAAAAAAAGTTATCAAATTGACTAGACATGTTCTTTCCTCTTATAGTATCTATTCGTATCTTCAAGTTTAAGATTCGTTGACAAAACTGAGGGCCCTGCCAAGATGCATTACGCTAACGAGCGTTTCTATTCGATTCGTTTTTAAGCCAATCGTGTCAATGGTAGATGATGTGATACGAAAAGTCACGTGATCTGCCAGTGCTGCGATTGGTTTAAAAACGAAACGAATAGAAACGCTTGTTAGCGCAATGCATCTTGGCAGGGCCCTCAGGCGACCAAATTAAAAACACATGCATTAACATGTTACTAATGCTCTGAACGGACAACACAGGGTCGACGGCTAATAATTCGTCAATTTATTTATAAGTGAGCGGTTTTGTAAAAAAAAAACCTCAAAAATAATTTGCTTTTTTTAAATTTCAAATGCTTTGCTAACCTTCCAAACAAAGATGTTTCTATTCTTCCTACTAAATCCAAAGACCATATCCTTACAATTATTACCTTAAACCATTGCATAAAAGGCAGAAGACCTCACAATTTCCCTGTCTTTTACGCCCTTTTTATACCTAAAAGTTTAATTCAGTCATTAGAGTTAAAACGGTACTTTACAACCGCAATAAAGTCCTCGCTAGATACCCCACTAGTTGCGGACGTCCTGCTCAGCATTTCAACCCAGTGGGAGTAATGAAAAAGTTGGAAGCCAAAAACTACTCGTTGCAATGAAATGGTTAAAAGTTTTAAGAATTTTCCAGTTTACGAGTGTGGAATTTTAAGTTTACGTTTTTATTTTATAAATAGTGCATGGACTCCTTTCGCGCAGTTGTTGTTTAATTCCTTTTGGCACAGTAACATTGTTTTCCGAGCCTTACGTTTGGCAAAAATATTATGTTCGTCAAAATAATGTATCGTTTCCCAACTTTTTCATTTGCCAACCCAATTTTAACAATAACCCTATGGTTAGGTAAGGTTAGTTTTTATAAAATCCTGAAATATTTCCTGTTACAGAAAACAAAGCAGGTTGGCAAATGAAACGGTTGGGAAACGATACATTTGGCAAACATGTTTCGCCGAAACAAATTGTTTTTTATGGCATTGAGTTGGCAAACGAGTACATAGGCCACCTGATAACCTGATTGTGTTTGTAATTATCAGGACAAGGTATTGTATGAAAAAAAAATACATCCGGGCGGCGCTGGGTACAGATATTACATATCTCTAACAATTGCATGTTCCTCAATTACCTCATGTTATTGTTGAGCACACATTATACAAACATCATTGTATAACATCTTAGTTGACTCCAAGACCTCATTTCGCTCATTGTCAAATAAACTGGCTTATTTGCCTTCGAAATTGTGTAAATTTTCCCTTATTATATTTAACGAAGTTTTTGTTCTTCCTGTTGTCAAATCGCCCTCGCGAATATTCTCGGAGAGAATAACAAGTCGAGGGGTAAATAACTAAGTTTCAAAAAGGACTGTAATTGAAAACGGCTGATAATAAACGTGCCAACCTAATTTCTAGCAATTCTATGAACAAAACGTCTTCGGACTTATTTAGGCAGTAAAATACAGATATTGTTTTTACAAGTTTTCATTCAACTTCATTTAAATGTCCTGGAATTTTGAAAGTCGATTTCGAACCAGTTTCCGTCAATGGCATGGGCTGAAATTTGGAACACATCTGTAAACCCGATGACGATGAAATGGGTCTATATTGTCTGCCATAATTATTTTTAGTCCACATTATGACTTTGGACATTTAGGTCATAATCATCGCAAGTCATAACGTATTTTTTAAAGGAACTCTTACTTTTTCAAGTTTTTAGAAATCAAACCTAACCTAACCTAGCCTTGTCTACATGTTAGATATTTCAGAAATACTGAAAAGTTTACAGTTTCAGCGATATAAAAAAATATGACTATCAATAATTATGTCAACGATGACATTATGACCAATAAAATTATGGGAAACAAAGGGCTCCCCAATGTTATATTATGGTACCATCAAACTGATCTGATGATGGAGTGAAGGGTGGCGACGGGACCTTTGCTGTACTTAATAATAACCCGCCGACTTGGGGCTCGTTAGTTTCGTCTTGATAAGCAGATGATGTCTGAGCGGGAAAAAGTATAGTCGGCTACAAAAGCTTGTCCCAGTTTTTTTTTTTTAATATACTTCAATTTTTATTAGACCGGTAAGAGACCACTGAGGACTCGTTAATCGAATACTGATGAACGTAACGTAAGAACACATTTATATAATAATTGTCATAGGTACGAATAAAACAACTAACTTATTATTTCTACTTTTAATTAGAGGTAGGTTCAAATATTTCAATCTTCAGTACCTAGGTACTTAGGTACGTGGTACGTATTTATCCATTCTTGAAGACTTAAATGCAAAATAAAAAAAACTTACGTATTAAAAAGCTCCTCCTGTCCTTGAGGTCCGTTACTCTGTAAAATCAATCTTGTTTGTTCATAGGAGGGTGCTAAAAACGCAGCCTAATTGTGGCAATGAATGAAAAGAAATGACATGTGTCATCATAATAGTTTTCAGTGGCCATCTTGTCGGTATAGTTTACGAACTATTTATATGAAATATAGTATTATTTAGCCATCTAACGCTAACCAACCCACGTTACCAATCTCATCGGCCATAAAGATATAAAGAGCCAGTTAGAGCTACTAAGCCGAGATGTATCAAACTTTTATTAAAATTCTTAGACGCAAAAATAGAAACAAAAAGTAAAAAAAAATAACTTTACCTTTTTTGAAGACCGTTAAAAATACAGGCGAAGGATTATAACAGGCCTAAAAGAATTGAGCCAACAGTTTATCTATAAACCAATTCAATATGGTACCCAGCAAACGTCAAGTGGTGGTGGTTGACAACATCATTCAAATTACTCATTAAAAGGCACAAACTTTGTTCCCCCAGCCATCAAACGTAAATCACCCGACGTTACCAATCTCATCGGCCATAAAGGTAAAGAGCCACTTAGAGCTACTAAACCGATGTATCTAACTTTTATTAGAATTCTTAGCAGTCCAATAACCTCACACTCGACTTGCGATGGGGAAACAGGGAGGGAAAAAAACGCGGCTGACTGATCAAGTGGAAAATTACTTGAAAGCAGTACCTCTTGAAATTAGGACACACAGTCGAGGAATATGAGCAGATTGTTTTGTGTGGCGAATTTGGAATAAATATTACAAAAGTTATTTTAAACTATTTCAGAGTGACAATGTAAATTTTCGGACTCACATTATATCGACAAATGTCTCATACGACGTTTTTTTTCAACTTGTTTTGTTTTACCAGTAGTTAATTCAGTTGGGATTCTATGAAATATTCTATTATAGGTACTGTCTTATTTGTTAAACAAACTTACGATTTTTTTTTCTTCTGAATAAGCCAGTTATTTTCATTTTTGATGAAGCGACTACGGATCAGAGTGTAGAAAATTCATAATATTTAATATCCATTACAAGGAAAACATACATTATTTTTTTGTTCTATGTAAACATTTAGATGAGGAGTTGGTTGGTAGACGAAAGACAAATAAGAAGATTTTCAATAAAGAATTGTGTAGAACTGACAGGCCACCTCAAGATTGCAATCTTACGAAGGCAATCTCAAGACCGTAAATGCGTTGCCAACCTTGAAGACTTAAATGGATTGCCTCTATACTCTAATCTACAGCTAAAGAAATGCACTGAGCGACGAGCGAGATAGTACATTTTATGTTATTTATACAGGGTTGCAATGTTCATGCCTTATAGTTCAAATTCAAAATTATTTACTTCAGGTTTCCCAGTGAAACAGTTACAAGTAGTGAATTTCCTTATTTATTGCATATATTAGTAGATTACATTTACATCTGAGCCGATTGTGAAAAATGTGGTTACAGAATTAACAACAAATTTTTAGACTTGTTGGTAATTCTGTAGCACAGCCTACATCACTCTGGGAATGAAAGCGTGAGTGTATAATGTTTGTATTACATTCGGAATTCTGCCTTTTGGCAGAAATGTGTTTGGTTGAATGTAACGTTTCCCAACCGTTTCATTTGCCAACACGTTTATTTTTAAATATTTCAGGATTTTTATAAAAAACTAACCTAACCTAACCTACATATTGGGTTCTACACGACGGTATGGCAATAGTTTCTGAAATATTTACGGTTACAGAAAAAAAGCGGGTTGGCAAATGAAACGGTTGGGAAACAATACATTCGCCAAAAAATATTTCGGCCAAAAGGCAGGAATCCATAATTATGTGTGTATTTACTTATCAAGTTCATTAAATCTGTGTGAATGAAGGGACATAGAAATTATTCAAACACTAAATTGCAGCGCATTAAGGTTTGTTAATTTCTTTAGAATTCAACTTTGCTTCAAAGTTTATGATAGGTATAATTAATAAAAACTGAAAAACTTACAACTTTTTCTTCTTATTATAGATAAGAGCCCGCGGCAGCACGCAAAGGTCGATATTGGGTTTTTAATAAACTTATCTGGAATAATATCAAAAATTGGCGGATTGCCAACCTTTATTAATTTAAATGTATAATTTTATTAAACTAATATGGCATAGAAGATAAAAATGCTTGACGCAGAGATAAGCAGTATGTCACCCACCTTCGGGATGACAGTGTAAAGGCATGGACGGTTCTTTTTTAGCTCATTCGATTATTTAGGGAGCGGAAAATATGTCCTACTTGTGTCACTCCCCAAACGATTCGCTTGATCTGGTAATGTTGGCAGCTGATTCAATTCCACGTGCTGAGGTTTGGCTTCTTGGTGGAAAAGGTTTCATTGATATCAATTTATCTTTATATTAGGTTTCAAGGTGTTTTGCTGACGTTTCGGCGATTTTTTGTATATGATTGCATGAGCATTATATGGTTGGCAAAATATTTACTTTAAAATCCCAAAATGGTATTATGCCGCTAACTTTACTTATTGGCTACGAACCTACGAGGGCTGCCTTTTAAGTTCTGTCGTTTGCAAAACTCCCGTGATTATTAAAAAAAAAACTAGTATCATCTTAAAATATTTGAATTTAGAATTCAAAAACAAAAGAATGTCTCGAGATCGGCCGATTCGTTTTAGTACAGCGTCGGTTCAAAGTTGACAAGTCGGTTGTGAAAATGGAAATTTCGAAGGAAAATTTACGTGCGGTAATATTTTACAACTTTAAAAGGGGTTTAACGCGTCTTCAGTGCTTTGAAGAGCTAACTACGGTTTTTAAAAATGAAGCACCATGCATCCGGACTGTGGAACGTTGGTATTTGGAATTTCAATGTGGTTGCTCTAGTCTTAGTGATAGGCATCGTGAAGGCCGACCAAAAACAGCTGTAACCCAGGAAAACATTGATGCTGTACGGCAACTGATCGCCGAAGATCGCCATGCGACATACCGCGAGATAGAAGCTTCATTAAGCATTTCAGGGACCAGTGTTCAAAATATATTGCATGATCACTTAGGTGTAAAAAAAATGATCTCACGCTGGATACCACATTTACTTAGTGAAGACCAAAAAACGGCTCGCGTTAGATGGTGCCGCAAAACTCTGCGGCAATTCAACCGAGGAGACTCTAAACACGTTTATGACATTATCAGTGGTGACGAATCTTGGATATATGCCTACGATCCGGATTCTAAACAGCAGTCGACTGTTTGGGAGTTTCAAGATGAGCCAAAACCGACCAAAGTAATACGCTCACGGAGCACTTCGAAAAAAATGGTCGCCACGTTTGTAGCGAAAAGTGGCCACGTTGCGACCATCGTGCTCGAAGATCGTAAAACAGTTAATGCTGACTGGTATACCACTGTTTGTTTACCAGAAGTTATCGGCGAGTTCCGAAAAAATAACCCAAGACGTCGTATAGTACTGCACCACGATAATGCTAGCTCGCACACCGCCCGGCAGACAATTGCGTTTTTAAAAGAACAAAACGTTGAAAATTTGGATCACCCGCCGTACAGTCCAGACTTAAGCCCTAATGACTTCTTCACTTTTCTAAAAATCAAGCAACGACTTCGTGGTCAACGGTACCGGACGCCTGAAGAAGCGGTTGAGGCATACAAAACGGCCATTTTGGAGACCCCGACTTCGGAATGGAATAAGTGTTTCGAAAACTGGTTCGATCGAATGAAAAAGTGTATTACATATCACGGTGATTACTTTGAAAAACAATAAATACCATTTAACACTTAAATTGTCTTTAGTTTTTTCAAACGACAGAACTTAAAAGGCACCACTCGTATATCTATATGTAGATGAGACAAAGTAAGAGTCCATTATCAAATGCGAAGAATTCTGGTATTTTTTTAAATGAATTATGTTGCTTCAGTATTATGTAAGTAGTACCCCGCAACGGTAAATGCTTATAAGCTGAGTAAATAAACAATGTTGTGATATTTTACATTTTTTTAATAAACATAAATGTTACAATAGTCTTTCTGTACAAAATAAAATCTTTTTACGTGAAAAGATAGTTAACGGAACACAATTCTAATGTGACTACGCTATCAGTAAGTAGGTGGACGAAATTGTGTGAAAATTGATAAGATTTTTATTATTCTAGTACTATGTAGCTCATTCTTTAGACGATACTTGTAAGAGGCAGTGGATTCTAGGCTAACATAACAATATTTCTGTATAAAATTGTCTTACTACACTAATTTGTTACATCTCCATGTTTTTGTAAAGTTAATAATTTATGAATACTTTTCTTTGAGCACCCTTCTGAGTAGCTTACCAGACGGATTTTTTGGCAGATCATCTAAGAACTTAACGTCTTTCAGTCTCTTGAATTCTGCTACACGAGTAGCTACAAATTCCATAATACTCTTAGCATCTCCTTTATGGCCGTCTTTTAACACTATAAACGCTTTTGGCACTTCTCCTGACCTTTCATCAGGTATTCCAACAACTCCTGCATCTAAAACTGAAGGGTGTTCTTTGAGTACGCTTTCTAGCTCAGCTGGTGCTACTTGAAATCCTTTTACCTGTAACATTAAGTGTGTTGGTTACTCTTCAGATATCTGTTTTGCTTCTGCTACCCCCTTAATAATACTGTCATCTTTCGACAATGTAATAAGACATCATTTTTCACGCTTTGTCAGTGGTCATAAAACAAATAGGGATCTATCATAATAATGGTCTAGATAATTACTTACTTTGATAAGTTCCTTCAGCCTATCAGATATAGTAACTGCTCCATCTTCTCCCAACGACGCCAAATCGCCGGACCTAAACCAGCCATTTTCAACTATCGTATTTCTGGTAGCTTCAGGATTATTTCTGTAGCCCTTCATCCGTTGAGGACCTCTGATCAACAATTCACCGACCTGAGACATTATTAAAATACGTTATGTTATAAATACCTACTTCCAACCAACCAATAAAAAAATTCGAAAAACTGATTAGAGACCTAGAAATATTTATAAAACTGCTCCGTTACTGACTGAGAGACAAAGCACTAAGACAGACCTAAAAATTTTTTTTTGTAAAGTCGTCCTACTAATAACAATATCATCTTAGTGAACTCGTAATGCTCGCATTCGGTTACTAACAATATAAAATGGGAGAAAAGTGGGAATCCACTGAATGCAAGCCGCTCGAGACCAAATACTGTTATCCACTTCATAGTCCAGAGGTCTCTCTGGATCCAATACAATGCGGTTAGTGAAATAACAATAGAATTTTATTTTTATTTTTTTACCTCATTTGGACCGAGGTTCTGCATGTTTGAATCTACTATTCTTAATTCAGTGTTGGGTAACGCCAAACCAGCTGTTGAATAGTTCTTTGTGCCTGGGATCATTGTTGTTACCAGCGGCGATAGTTCTGTCGAACCGTACAAGTGGATAAAGTTTACGTCAGGCTGAAAAGAGAATAAAAATTAGGCTTAGTCTAAAAAACGGCCCAAGTGCAAGTCGAACACGGGTTCCGTAATATACATGCGGTTCATGAGATACAGCTCGCTGAGAAACAGACAGACAGACGGAAAACGAGTGCTTAGTAAACATGTGGTCCCGTTGGCACTCCCGTTGGTACGGAACCCTAAAGTAGCATAGTTTTAAAAAGTAAAGTGGTTAAAATCAATAAAATTTTATACTGAAAATGATTTAATTGCTTAAGTACCAATTTCACCAAACGATGTTAAATTTAATCAATGCTAATTGACTGTTAGTTCATACATTTTGACAGCTGTTAACGCTCTAATCGTCTGTTAGGTGGTTACCATCGTTTGGTGAAATTGGTACTAAAAGTGACTTATTGATTTTAATTACCGTGGGTTTAGGTATCAAACTGTACTTACTTTACACTTATCAAGTATTCTATCAATGTCTAACTTGGGCAACGGTGCTGCCCCACAAACGACGAAGTCTGCATAAGCCAGATGTTCCTTCTTAGATTCAGGATGAGAACCCAAAAATAAAACTGAAAAAAAACTTCATCAATCCAGTGACTTTGCCAATATAAGATAAAAGAGACGCTTTTAATAATCGTATCCATCATTGTGCAAAGGGTGAGCTTGTGTGAGCTTACCTGATAAATATATCATATTTCAAGACTCTATAGGTATACATTAAATTTTCCAAAATTAAGAGGTTAGCATAACGGTCAAAAAATGTCAAAGGTGTTTTTCTCCTAAAAACGGCTCACTATCAAACGGTGAATCGAGTGAACGAAGTCATACGAGCTTGGTCACTCGACGGGTGAAGCAAAGCAGGTAAGCTGAGAATGCGCGCCCTTAAATTCGGTTTTTACACTCTGACGGGGACTTCACCTCGCCTGTTAATATTTGATGCGTCGACTTCAAGAACGAGTTGTTTAAGAGAATCACCTACCAGTCCACGGAGCCCCGTTAAACAATTGACATTGCACAGTTAGATCAATGTAGCATCGAGGACTTTAAATGTCGATCCACAATAGAACCTTGTCATAATAACAGCGGCAAGTGACGAGACCGAAATTACATAGGAATTAATGGTTGGTTTTATGCGACAAGGTTCTATAGTGGTTCAACAATTAAAGTCCGTGACCGTACGTAAAATTAGGTACTGGGGAGAAACTACGTAGTTTAAAAGCCCTATATATAGTAACTTATTGATCATGAATTGCCTTGCGACCTTATTAACAGTATTCATCAAAGTCTTACCCATCGGTGGTACAAGATATAGCAAACTTATTTTGTGATCCCTCAAGGTCGACAAAAATGTATTTGGTTGGAATTTAGGCAAAGTCACTATTTTAGCTCCCACTGCTAACTTGTGAATCATTATCACCGCCAGACCATAGATGTGATAGAATGGCAACACAGCTAATGTTGATTCCTGAAATGAATCTGGAAAAATATTTAAGGAAATTACATCAATTTTATTTGTTTATGATACTAGAATACAAATTTTATTCATTTATTCAATTAGATTTATACACTACTGTTGGGTGTAACAGTCGTCTCTTTAATACTTTAAATGTACTCACTTGATGTGTCGCGATATTGTTTGACACCATCAGCATCGCACTGCACACAATTAACAACAACATTCTTATTGGTTAACTCTACACCTTTTGGCAGACCAGTGGTACCACTTGAAAATGGCAGCATTGCAACATCATCTGCAGTCTTCCTTACTTGTTTAAGAATACTATGATCTACATCGGTAGTTAGTTCTTGGAAGGATATTGTGTTTGATGGCAAGCTTTCGTTGTTGTTTATACAAATTATCGGAATGTTCATTTTAGCCCTTGCAAGTGATTCCTTTATTACGTTTACTGTTTCCATACTACCAATTATTAGTTTGGGCTTTGATAGCAGAAGTTGTCTTTCAACTTCGTCTGAAACAAAATTTATATAGTTAATTATACTTCATTACTGTAGTTTTTAGTTGTACCTTTAGTTATTCATTGAGTTTTTTTTTTACTTTTATTTTTATTACACAATCAACCATCATCAATCAATCATCGACTTATGATAAAAAAATCAGGCTTATCGTGAATTAATTCTGATTAAGGATATTATATTCACGTTATAACAAAATCAAAACAAGGTGCTTTTTTCTTAACAAATACCAATTTTTTGCGTTAGATTAATTTAACTACAGATACTTTGAACTTATTCATCAAAATTATTATTATTACCTGCTGTCATTATGTACCATCTAGTTAAAAATCTACTATAATAATAAAATTCAAAATGCAATCACTTACAAGCCGTATATATCGGATTCACTGTTGTAAGGTCAGCACCTGATGTGAGTATTCCCAGTACTGCTAGTACATACTCAGGTGAGTTAGGCATCATAGTACAAATGATGTCGCCATCGGTTACTCCAAACTTGTTCCGTAGCTGTGCTCCTAAGTTACGAGAGTACTTGTATAATTGCTGATAAGTGTAGGAGCGATTTGTTAAACCACAAACCTGTAGAAAGGAAATTATAACCTTAATCCTGAAGGAGATAAAGGGAATGGAGATAGAACGAGGGTAATACAGGATTCATAAATGCAACGACAAGAGAATTGCTCATAAATACGGAGATGAAGCGAATGGCCGTAGAAGAATACGAACTAAAACCAATATAAGCATATGAATTACGTTATATTCTGCGCAAAACCAAACAATTTAGAAAGAGTTTCAAACGAATGCTAGGGCTAGTCGTAAAATTTATTGCTGATACAATTGGTGGAAGCTAAGGACTGTAGTGTAGGAATCCGTCAAAGTATAGAATTGACATAGGCAACCGATATGAACGTCATTTTACGTCAATCCTATATTACCTCTCCCAGGCCTACCATACCTTCTGCAAAAAAGATTAGTCAGTTTAGCATTAGTTTAGTCTTGTCAAAAAGTTTCATACTTACTGTAGCTGTTTTATCCGACCATTTGTCAATGTTCTCCCAAACGTGTTCAACAACAGTACGGTTCGGTATCTCAACGTCTTTGTGCGGTGACTTCACAACTTTGTCAGGTGTCCACACTGAATGGTTCTTCACTAGTTGGATAGATACACCACGGGATAATAGTCGTCTTGCATTTCTTGATAATGCAGATGTCATTTTGAATGTTCTGAAGGAAAAAAAATGCTTTACGGAGACCGCTGCTTACATTTTTGCGCTGTAAACTATATTATTTTAAAATTTTATTAGATTTAAAACTTATTACAGCACAAGAGCAATAATCAATTACATCAATACGCGTGAGTACAGTCGGCTCAACAAGTAATCTTTCAAAGGCACAACTTTGTATGAAATAAAAAACATCACTAAAGTCGAGCAAAGTCGAATACAGTGCGTTCATTTCATAAAAATTAATGACATTTTAGAGTGGCGTCACACATTTTTTGCTGGTTTGGCTGTCACTGTTACCAAACGATTCCGATGCAAATTACAAATGGCATATTTAAACCAATTTGCAATTTACCGCCATTTCCTGGAGAAATTTTGATTATCATACAACGCAAAATCAGCTGGAACGTTCCAAAATTCCGTTAAACATCAAAGCGATGAAAATGTCGTGCGATAACACAATACGATCACGATATTAACGATGTGATTACGACACGTGGATGATATCACAGATGGGAGAATTGCTTTTGAGTGCCGGCAATATCAGAACAACTGAATTTGGGGATTATTGTGTCAACAGACTAGAGATAAGGTTCTATCTGAGTTTTCGAGTACTGTGTAGTCTGTGTGTTTGTCACGTAATCGCGAAATTTAATAACGGTCTCAGCTGTATAATTATTAGGTTATTATATATGAAATTGGCGTTTAATATGGCAAAAATATACCCATAATATAACCATTTTTCGAGCTTTTTCACCTTTCCAATTTGTTTCAGGTGAATTAAAACTGTTTTATCACTCACAGCGAAGCCTGCCGCTAACTCTGACGTAGTTTGCGATGGATCCGCCACTTACTTTTAATTATTCGTTATTAACTTGGGTCTCCGGCCGTCCATGGGGCTTGTTTAGTAGGTCAAAAAATTTCCAGAACGAAAACGTTGGAACCAAAAACGTACCGTGTTTTCTGTACAGTAACTGTCTCATACATATAATTAATCCTTCGAAACGTTTCTGCAGCACTAGTGGCTCGGTGTTCCTCGTTTTCGTAAATAACACGATATTTTAAGTTCTCCATAATTTGTGAACAGAATGATGTCAAACGAAAAACAAATGACGCTATAACAAATGAATCGCTAAATTCGAAACACAAATACTTACATGAACTAAAATTTGAAGTAAATTTGAATTCAGAATTCTTAGCCAAACACCAGATATTTTGAACCAAAGTGGCCAGTTCAACAAAACGCCAATTTCATATGTAAGGACCCAATAGTTAGTTAAATTAAAAAATGCTTGAAAATATCGGTAGTGCCAAGATAGAAGTAGTCATTTATTTAGCAGGTAGTTTATTGAATTTGAAAAAGTGTCAGCACGATAGCTTGTATGGGATGCTTACGGAGTAGTTTACTAGAGTGACCGGCTGATAAGAAGTCTATCCTGACACATTGGACAACCACGAAATTTCCGAATAATTATAATGTTGAGAGCAGTCAAATAATGCTTACCTTATTTGTTGCGTGTGAAGGAATGGTAATAACAGCATTGGTTTACTGCTGTCAACAATAACAATAGGTATTCAGAAACTTGATGGTTGTGCAATTTGTCAGGATTGACTTCCTGCCGGGCAGCATAATCTATAACGTCACACGTTTCGATTGTCAAATTACTATACAGTGGTCTCCTATATTTTTAAAACTAATTATCTCTCAATCCCTTGAACTTTGTATTACCTAATGACCTTTATTTCCGGTTTAATTTTAATTTTTACTAATTATAACTATGTGTATCTTCTGTTTTAATTAAGTAACGGATAGATAACTATCATTAGTGTTCTAGTAAAAACATTGTGTCATATGTAGCTATATTTACGGCTGTCTTTGTCTTGAATATCAATTAATTAATAAAAAAATACGCATAATGGTGCAACATAAAATGGCCCGGGGATTGGTTGTTCTCTCTCACTCATCCTTATACACCCTTATGCAAGGAAATTTATTAGAATAATTTTCTAGGGTTTCTTTAAGTGCACGATGTTTTAGTAATTTGTACTTATATGCAAATAAATAAAGGGTTGGAAAGAGCCAAACAGCATTTAGGAAACCTATCTATACATAAAACTCAGTCTCTTTCGTGACGGACTGACATAATATAACGCACAGCCTAAACTGCTGGATATAGTTGCACAAGAAACGATTTTTTGAAAATCGATTCTCAACGAGAATTCAAATAGGAATCGGTATTCTAATTCTAGCATAAATAATGTTCAAGTTTAGAACAACTTACATTTTAAAATAACGCACTGGCCACTAACACAAATAAACAAACAAATTTAAAAATAGAACAGCATGCTCTCTCCTCGAAAGAACAGTGAATACTGACCGTGAACCAATGTCACTAAAATACCAAACCCGTTTGCATTATATCTTATCTCTACAAAAAACCAGTCCAAATACTATCTGCATAATCGTAGAGCAGAAAAAAAACTCATTCTGTGGCGAAAGTAACATGGACAAGGGCTCCTGTTTATTCCCCAATTGTACAGTCGCCTTCAAATATATCAATGCTTATAAATGGGTGTATTACAATCAGAAGAGTCATAATGCGGACGAAGATCGGTTGAAAATTTCATTTAGTTCATAGTTAAAACTTAATTTAATGTAACAATGAAAGATATTCAGAAATACTTAAAATGTACGTTTTATTTTAAAGTGTTCCTGCTCATTAATATTTGTGAAGTTATCTATGAAAAGGGACCTTATTGTCGATGGCGCTTCCGCCATTATTAAAGATGCTACGATATAAATACAACGTCGCGTGACGCAGTGCGGCGTAAGCGCCATCGACAATAAGGTGTTACATAGATAATGCCACATTTTAACTTGACTTCATTTATCGTATAGAGTGTGTTGCGAATTTTTTAAAAGCTGGGTTTGCTCTAGTAATATTTGATGATGACTGTACATATAAGTGAGCAATTGGTCGTGGCGATTGAGAGTATTGTTGTTTCGCTTCCGTTTTGTACAATAGTCGATACCATCAATGGAAGATCACTTAAGTATCTTATCGTCAGCCTAAAATGCAAACCCGCTAAATCCATTTTTAGGATTTAGCAGTTTTGCATTCTAAATAGATGAAATAAAGTGCAAACTCGCTAAATCCTAAAAATGTATTTAGCAGGTTTGCAATTTAGGCCGACGTAATCACTTTCAATCGCTTGACAATTTTGTGTAGCAGTTCAAATCGACTCTAAAAAATCTATTTAGATTTTTTTAAGCAAGCAAATACGCCAGTTATATTCTAATCTTTTTTTAAAGGTACGTAAATGAGCGGGTGAGGTTCTTTTTTTAACCTTCTTGTCGATCGATCGATGAAGTCATAAGCTATCTAATAGGGAATTATGCATGTTTTTTTTACAGCTTCAATAAAAGCTGATCCATGTAACGAACAGGTGAGAAAAAACATTTTTTGAATAGCTATAAAAATAACCAAGATATAAGCCAACAATGATTTGTTTCTATCTCTTTCTAGCAAAACAGAATTTTACGTGTAGTTTATATGGCCGAACTGCACAATGACGTCTCGGTTGCACATCGGATCTCTCTGTCTAATTAGCAGTTTAAAATGCTTGTATCATCCGTATTTCTTGACCGATTTAAATTTTAATTTCACTTTTGGTGATCTTGTTTACGGTATTTTCATATTTTGTTGAGAAATGCGATTTAAAAAATCCATGCATATTCCCTGTTGGGAATACACGACCTTAAATTTTGTTTGAATGCTATACTCAGGACTACGTAAACTTACCGGTTAATAATTCATCCGTCAAGTTGTAAAGCGAGTGGGTTCAGATAATCACCTAACTGTTGGGAAGAAATTACTACGCTCATAAATACCGGAAACACAAACGCTTACTTTTGCCTTATTGATTTACAATTAATTTCTAAGGCACGGACGCCAACGACGAATAATTTCGTACATTAACCTAGTAACTGTAGGGCGCCGAGTTACTACAGGAAAAGGTTTACAATCTATGATGCTGACGGCTATTATCGCTGTGCAAGCGCAACGGCACGATTATTGTGCATGAGTGACAGAGATAAGTAATGATGAGTCAATGTACGAGACTCTTCGTGTTCGGCGCCCGCGCTTAAGCTAGTTCAAGAGGCTTTTTTGGGTTCGGGTAAAGTCGGGAATGAGAACGAGTGAGAGAGGAGTACAAACCCAAAGGTTATTTTATGAGCTAGTGTTCTCTATTTAAACTTGAAAGTATATTTTGACTTAGTCCTTGCCTAACAACAGGTAGGTAACTAATAAATGTATTTGCATATGACTTTTTTATCAGTTTGTTGATATGATGATTAGATAATCCGATGTGACCTGCGTTAGTTGCAGACATGTTTGATTAGCGTGAATATATTTATAATTATCATAATTAAGTAATCTATTATATCAATTGTAATCAATACCTACTAATATTGATAGGTGATTGAGATTATTTAAATTAATATACAATGTCAATTTTACCCGAATGCCCTGCACGGAGAAAGGTCATGGAGGTGATATTTGGTTTGGTGTAGAGACTGATGGGATGGCCCAATTTTAACAAAAATGGTGTCGTTATATTTGTTTTACCATCACAAGTGTCTCTGTTTACTATTAAATAACAAAAGATGCGATTCTGCACCCCATTTTTTCCCCAAATCCGTAATCCGCTGACATGACCGATCCTGTTCAATTAAGATTTTAAAAATTACTGTGCGTGTGTTTTGTATTTCTTTCTTTTTGTACAATAAATAGTAAACATACTAATATACCTACCATGATAGTTAAAGATCGTGTCAACGATATTCAAGTTATCATCAAACAAACATACAAATGCCAACTCCGTTGACTCTAAGACTTCACTTTGATGTTAGTGTTTTTTTTCTTTGATTATTAGTATGTATGTTGACCATCTCAATGTTTCATCTTGTTTTTAGACATGCAATGTAATTTATATTGTTACTAAACTAAAGTGATCAGAATTTTTTTTTTGTGCATAGTTATCCTCAACTTTACATTGACTCATTAATTCCATTAAATAAGCCTTTTGAGGGCAGAATTTTACAGCTGAAACGACTTAACAAACAGCAAAACGAAACTGCTGACTTAATTCATTTTATTAAAGCAAACCAAAGACTGGCACAACCGAAAATCTGGCTATCTACATTAAAATGTTTAACTTAACTTCGAATTCAACTTGAGCAGACCAGCAGTCTAACTTATTAGTTAAGTTTAATACTTAAGAGTTATATTAAAACTATTTCTAGCTTAATAGGTCAGTGATGTAGGAATGAGAGAGCGTCAAGAAATACGTTTTAATGCGGTTTTATTTAACTTCACCTAAATTATTTATGTTAGTACGAGCCCGAACTCGCTTCACTTCGGTTTATGTGAGTTTTCTGTAGCACCCGTTCATAAACCAGAATTTATTTTACATAAAAACCTTCCTCTTGAATCACTCTATCTGTTTATGAAAACAGCATTAAAATCCGTTGCGTAGTTTGAAAAATCTAAGCGTTCATAAAAAGGGACAGAAGGCGGGAAGCGTTGTTTTATACTATGTAGAGAAGAAACTGTTTAGTTTAAAAATCTAAATCATTCTAGTGACGCACCTTCAAAACAATAGTGACGTAAATCAGAAATTTTAAATTTCGAATTAGGTCTCTATAATAATAAATTTATGACTTGAAGTTTGAAAGCAGAAATTTTGAATTAGGTCACTATTGTTCTGAAGGTGCGAATATTTCAACCAGAGGGGCTATTGCTTAACGCACTCGCAATCGCAATCGTTTTCATTTTGAAAATCGAAGGCTGGTCTGCATACAAAATGAATACAATTGTTCCGCTTTGAACCCGATTGCGATTGCGAGTGCGTTAGACAATGGCGACGCAGTTCCTGTTTTATCGCCCGTTCGTTAAGTTTTTGGTAAAATTCGATATAAATGTTCTTAGGTTGATTAAATATAGTTTGATTATATATAGTCTAGATCCATGTTGGTGTGCCCGTGCAGGGTGTCACATGTATACCTACGTATATTCCCACCTGTGTTTTTGAAATGTGATACGTTGACATAATAATATCGTCAGGTCATCAAGAAAATGTGTATAGCGATTGGTATCAGCGCCCCGTGTCCGAATTTTGTACTAAAATTGGTTTATTACGAGCTGTCAAATAATTTACAAGTTCCAGAAAGTTGATTGCTGTCTTAGGGTCGTATTAATAAACTCATCTTGGTTGAGATGCCGGTCACAAGATACGTCAAAGTAAACGTCAACCCATAGAATACTATCATTTTTGACGCATCTCGAGACGAGCATTAGAGTTGAGTTTAGTTTATTAATACGGCCCTTACTTTAAATTCAGTTCTAGAAGAAGAAATTTGGCTGTCTTTTTCTAGCTCAAAAGTTAGAATAAGAAATAGGTCAACTTCTGCTATTTTTTTGGCTTACATCTGGTTTTATACTGACTAAAACTTGGCAGGATTTTTTGGACCAAGAACTGCTGTGACCCGTTTCGTGGTCACTTTATTTTTCTGATTTCTGTTGTAAGTTGTGGTTATGTCAATACATTTGGTCAAATCATTACGTATACGTTAGTCTGTTTCGAAACTAGTGTATCCAATAATTCACTGTCTCTGCTTAGAACTTGGACAGTCTCAAGACACCTTGGGATCTTCAAGTATTTACCAACTCCTGGTTCAACATTAAACTTCGATAACACAACCTATATCTGCTCAGTACAACTGACTTCCTCGATTATGAGACGAATCTTCGCAGTACATTTAGCAATTGCCAAGCGATCGGGTTGACTGAAGCTTCTAAAACGAGAAGTGTTTAAAGTAATGTCGCGTTTAAATCGTATTATAGGAAAGAGATTAGCTTAAGCGTTTGTTTACTGCCTGGTATTTTCTGGCGCCCTAGTACTTTCTATCCAATATTACTAGCCGATTAGTACAGTTTGATGATGGGATAGGGTTCCATATCGTAAAAACATACAAGAATTATACCTCTCCAACCCTAAATCAATAAGACGTGTAAAAAAGTTCTTTATATCATGTATTAACTTGGATTACATTCTTTGATTGTCATAGTCGTAAATAATTGGAATTAAGTTATTAAGAAATAATATAAGACCCGGTTTTGTAGGGACCCGCTGGTAACATGTCAGCCCAAATGGCATTATTTGACACTTGATCAAAATTTGAACTAGCGGTTCTTTATAGGACCTACATTCAATAGTAGCTCTTTACTCCGAACTCACTGACTACTCACAAGCCTCTGTGACTTTTGTAGTCTTTCAAATTAGAAACTCTGCGATAAATGTTTTACTTGGATCTTTAATAAAAAAAAAACATGGATATAATTATGTTATCAAAGTAAGATGGACTAAGACAAAGCAGAATAGAGCACTTGTCAAAATTATTGGAATTATACATAATTAATTGAAATCACAAGGTTCTAAATACTATCCACACAGGCTGTGATATAGGTACTTACATACTTAGAAACTTTTATATTGATGATTTATAATTTGAAGTTGTGTGTCCTTTTAGCGGTTTAAGTTGCTTCTTCTACTTAAGAATTTAATGTTGCATATTAGTTAATAAAGCAGTAGGTAATTCTCCCATTGTTTCTGAACAAGTCAATTGCCTAGATATCTAAATATAAATCTAAGGCTTTACTTTGCTATAATGGACCCATTGCCTTTCCTTTGTTTTTCCCTCTGTGTCCTCTAATTACCGGCGGAACCCCTTATTGCGAGCAGGTAAAAATCTAGACAAGACATTAGTTTAAATGTACCTATTTAACGCGCCCCTTTATTTTCATACTTGGATTTAATGATTAATTTTATTTATTCTCGTTATATAAAATCGTTTAGATATTCGTGAGGTTGCCTTTTGATGAAAAGCGGTGTATAAAAAGAAAAGTAGGCCATCTCCGGTCCTTCAGAAGTTTCTGTTACTTATAAGTTACCACTCGGGCGTTAGGGTTGTCCATATTATGACATTTACGTGACGACATTTTACGTACGACACGTAGGCAAGCGTAACCAACCGCCCCGAAGGTGTGGCCCTGACTGAAACCAGCTTGGTACGTCCTGTTGGGTTTGCGTGTGGCTTGAGGCGCGTACGGTTGTGGCACCCGCACATGCAAGCCGCGCGATGTATCTTTGGTTGAAGATGAACTACCGTTATATTTATACTATGCCTGTGTTTATTATTTTTGCTATGTTTTGGTACAGAGATTCCCAAACTTTTATGGTAATGTGACCCCAAATAAATTAATTTTTGTCAACATTGTGAGTATTTTTATCTTCGCTTCAGGTTTTGTAATCGATCTTGCGTAACCCTGGTGGCTTTTTAACCTTAGGTTCCGCAGAACACACTTTAGGAATCTCTGTTTTAGTTTAATTTCATTATATTTTGTATCTTTCTTTGCATTATTTTCCCACTGTATGTAACTTAAATACCATGTTAAGATGTAATTTTTAGTTCCTTAAGTTTTCTTGCTGACGATTTGACTCATACATAAATTTATAATATTATTACTTACTTGACGGGTAATGGCGGGGCGGCTGAGTTAAATACAATACGATAACAAGTCAAAAGCAATATCCTTTTATAGATTAGAATAGAGTTTCTATTGTGCTGAAATTATTTTCAAAATTACTCATTATATTGGCTCACCAGCGTAGTCAGCAATATAATTATTGAACAAAATTATGAATTTACAAACAAAAAACATCAACTGTCAAGCCTTTGCTAGAAAATATAGATTTTTGCTCAAATATGTCATGTCCTTTATGATTTTTGTACTTGTAATATGATGTTACTTGATCAGCCAAAAGGTTTATATTTTATAGAAATCTTATTGCATATAAGACTCTGTTTATATTCCTGAAGGCTTTAGTTTGCTTTGTCTATAAGGTAGCTGATATGGCCTTTTATAGTAAAGACGTATGTAGATTCCAAACTAGGGATACGTCTTACTATATATGAACAGAGCCGCAGGCATAACTCATGAGCAACTGAACCGACTGAATATTTGGAATAGCAAGTAAAATTCTGATATCGGTAAAATTCTAAGGATGTCTCCTTGAGGGATTTTGTCACTGGAAAATGTATTGTGTAGTATTACTATTTTTTTGTAGCAACAAAAGATTCTTAATAAGGCGCGTGACACATGGAGCTATAAATATATATTATAGCAATGCATCTAACACACGCAACTATAATATATTAATCTCTTTCCCTCCCCCATATAATGAATGAGATGGACATACATTTTCATTCACTTTCTTAGTAATCGGTGGCCCTTTGGTATAATATCATTAATTATGTATATATAGTAATATATATTACAGCTCCGTTTGTGACGGGCTTTATACTGAACTGGAGGCTGTAGTCCTCAAACTTTTTTAGACTTTGAACCTTTTTAAAACCCTACTACATTTTAAGGAGCCACATAATACACATAAATTGGATATTAATTATTTAAATAACTCACTTTTAAGTTCGTCAATGAAATATCAATTAATCGGCAAACTAAAGATGGAGAGTTAGATACCTAAGGTCTGTTCATTCTTACTTGTCTTATATAGTAAACAACTTTCTAACCTCAAAATGAACCTTTTTTTGGCTAAAACAGCTCTTTTATCGTAAATAAAGTAAACATTTTGGACATCACTTGGCCAAAGTATTGGCAGTGATTGCTTTATTTTGTTTAAAATAGCTGTTTTAGCCAAAAAAGGTTCATTTTGAGGTTATAAAGTTGTTTACTATATAAGACAAGTAAGAATGAACAGACCTTACCGCTTAGGTTAAGTTACTTCGTCAACATAACCTGCGACTAAATTACACACCAAAATGTAAATTATGCTCTGACGGGACAACTTAGACTCGTAGACGATTTGGAAAGTGAGTTATTTAGATAACTAATTCGCTTTACAACTCGTCGGATAAATTATTAACACGCGATTTTAAATCGTCAGAGGGTACAAATATTTTTAAGGCGTCCATTCTCAATTAGGTACCATAAAATTCTCCAGTATGACTTCGCTTAACTGATCGAGCGTCCGACAGTAAAACATTTTTAAGAGACCTTGCGGTTTTTTAACATATTTCTAGTTATTGAATGAGACTTAAAAAAAGTTAAATGATTGTTTTGTTCTCTGTACAACACGATTGTACAGATCATTCGTGAGGCAGTTCAATCATGATAACTATGAAAGTGAAAAGATTCTACAGTAAATGCCGACTGGACCAATCCTCGGTACCTAAGGTGAAAAATTTGTGTGATGAGCGCAAATATTTGTTCCTTAGTCTTCAATGTTTTCTACGTATCTACGTATCTAGTATAGAACTAGCCTAGAGCTTAATTTGTGAATTTTTCAGTTTATTAGGTAAATTTTGGTGAGATGGTCTCCTAACATTTATTTATATATTTGATATGGCATTGTTCAGCTGATTAATAAAGGAAAATACAAACCCGACTTTACTAAGAGTTTTACAGCAAGGCAATTGAAAAACATAAACGGGATAATCTTACTCAAGTTTTAGCATACCATCTTCTGCTGAGAGAGGCATTACACAAAAATCCAAAATATTTATTCCTTATATTGGCCACATGAGGGCCCTTTTACACGTTGGTAATATAAAGTGAATCTACTAGCGCTTCGGACAAGACCATCATTGCGGAGAAGGGTGAATATTCGGGCGTTTCAACCGGCGTCATTGTTATCTTCAATATATTGACGAAAATAGTGATAACTACCAGCAACTTTTGATGTCAAAATCAGCGAACCTGGGGGTAGTATCCATTCCATTTAAAAATACAAAAAAAATATTAAGTTTATCTTGAATAATATGCGAAAACAATAATGACGACGGTTGAAACGACGAATATTCACCCAGAAGCGCCGCGAGAAACTCCAGCAGAATGTAATTCTTTCAATCATAAAACACAACAAAACTTAAATGTATGTTACTTTACAAGATAATAAAGTGATAATTATTAATTATAAAAACTAGCGCAAATAAAATCATTAAAAATGTATGGTCTATAATATTAAAACAAAAATAATGACTAGGAGAACAACACGTCGAGGTCTCTTCGTCAAAAGCAATACTTATTACTTATACATGTACGCGAGCGGAGCTACGTTCTAGTGAGCAAATAATTCATGAGCAAGCTTAAATATAAACAACCTCTAATGCAGCGCTGACACTAACGTCTTAGCCTAATAGGAGAACCGATATAGAAATGTATTGACTTCCATTGGTAACCAATGGATTTTGGCATCAAATATTACCTACATCGAGAATTGTGAGGCGACATAAAAATTTAGATCCGGGTAGTTACGTCTCTCGCCCTCTACACGGCCTTACATAAAGTCCGATTTCCCCGAGTTTTGAATTATTTGTAGTTATTCTGAAAAACGACTTTTTTTTTACATTTCCTGAGAAATTTTTTCTCGAAGGTCGTAATAATCGGACTAGGTTTAAGAGGAGAAACGTTACCGCATTGTGTAGGACATTTTCAGCCTCACAATCGTCTTAAATGGCACTGTCAGGTCAGACTTAGCTTAGACAAGTTGCATGATGCATACTTTAATTATTGCATCGATTTGTGGTAATTATCTTTGAGTTATTATTTAGAAAAAAAAATGTCCTGACCTGAGGTTGCAACATACGGTCACAGACGTTAATTTGTGACCCATTTCAAAAAAAACATGCTTAAAGTCGTCAATGTCATTAGAGATGCCAAGTTATTAGTAAATTATAGGAAACTCAACCTTATTGTTGTAGGAAGTCAGATTGACTTTGAACCTAAGGTGGGTCACAAATTTAATTCTTTGACCGTACCAGGCATGACACCTCGGATCACCGAGGTCGCTGCCAGGAGTCGTCAGCAACATCAAGGGTCTACTAGACTTCCTTGTCGCGTTTATCGCTGTGGATAAAATATCCGTCAGTTTCTAATAAATATGTAAGTGCGAGAGTGACGGATGCTTTATCTACAAAGATAAACGCGACCATGATAAGCCAGCTGGTAGAACTGGGTTGGCAAGAGTAGTGCGATCTCTCGTGCACTGTAAGTGTTAATAAGTGATAATTAATAACTCTTGATGTGAGATGCGAAATATTTGATTGTTATTTCAGTTTGCTAGCTTAACAGGCTTGTATGGAGAACCGTTTCAACCATGAATAACGTAAGGAGTTTTAGCAACTCATTTACAGTCTCAGGAATGCAGACTTAAGATTGGAAAGGTCTAGTTGCCATAAAAATAAAGTAAAAGGTTACACGATATGAACATTAATTCAAGTATCAATCTAAAAAGTTTATCTGTAATACACGTTGAAGAAAATAGATAAAAGCATCAAACATCACCTTAAGCAGTGCTTCGATAATCGCTTAATTGCATTTTTATCAATCATCTTGTCATTATATCTACGTACCTACATCTATACTATACATACGTATTATAAATGATAGCCATCATAAACACGATGAAAACAAAAGCGACATGTAATATTTAAATACGGATACGTCCGTGAGTTATCAATAATTTTCCATTAGACGCTCACTCGATTAAGATTAAGATTTTGCCTTCGCTTTCGTCATGCAACTACTCAAAACAAATAACTAAACGTTTTTTACATTAACTACCTATGTATAAAACATTGAATAATAACTTACCTAATTGTAATCATTATTATATAACGATAAGATGAATTTCTGTGTTTTGTACAATAAAGTGTTTACATACATACATAAGAACTAATTGGGTTTTCCTTACATTTATTTTCCTTAAATACCTACTTAAATAACATGATGGAAGAGATGTCGACGATGTCATCACTTTGCAAATTAAATAATGTGGTCGTCCATATATAATGCGAGCTCAAAGAAAGATATTAAAAATAACACCGCCTATTCTTTAAATATAGCTAAACATTTATAAGTGTCCTTAATTTTTTTAATCTAAACCAGTATATTTCTATGATTTTTAGCCTAGTTAGTAGTGACCCCGCATACGACGCTAGCGATCCCAGGTTCAATTATTTATTTCTAAGTAAAGTATTTAAAGATAAAGTTAAAGAGACATAAGGTAAAATCACCAAAATTCAGATTAACCATTTATTTATTTAAAAACATCATTATAAGATAATACAAAAAGTCTTAACATACTAACTATAAACAAATTAACCCTATCAGTTCACCCGCTCGTGGCCTGGTCCTTAAAATGCTGGCCGCGTTCCCCCTTTGCACAGCCAGACTGGGGTGTAATTCTCTCAACAACGACGAACAGACGGACGAACGAGTGATTGTCCAAGCGGCGAGTTTAAGTAGTCCCGTCAGAGTGAACAAAACACATTTTAGCGCGTGTATTCAATTTGGCAGCATGACTTGTCGAACGTATAAGGCTGCCTAATTGATAATGGTCTACTTAAACTCGCCGCTTCGATTCGCTCGTCCGTCCAACCGACCGCCGTTTTTGAGAGAATAACAGACCTGAGCCGCTGCGCAAGGAAAGAGCCCGCTCTGGGATCACCCGCCGCCAAAATAAGTCTTTCCGACACCTCTTTAACAAACTTCTTGGTGTCGGAAGACCACGGACCCAAAGTTTCCATTGCAAGTGCCGCAAAAAAGTAATTTTCTTTTAGAAAAGCGTATTTGCGGCACTTGATGGTCTGGATACGGTCAGCCGCGGACCCAGTCTGACGAGCGAATCCCTCGATGTGAGACGGACCTAACGTGTCCACGCATGTTACGTCCCAAACCAAGGGACGGCACATTTATTCGCAAAAATACAAAATTGCATTACATAGATACAAAAAGAACAAAACACAGAGAAATTGTTGCGAAATGGTCCCAACTCAGCATTCGCTAGCCGTAATTTAAGTAGGTGTGTATTTATCTACATAATAATAGTACATTACTATAGAGGCCGGGACAAGAGGGGTTGCCGGCCGAAGAAATAATAGGTCTGAGGCGGGCAACCCGATATTTCCCGCCGAGGTATGTATAGTGCTTTTTTCAAACGTGCAATGAAATAAACAACAAAAAAAACAAAGTTTTATTTTTTTAGCATAGTGGCAGAATGTCATGATGCCTGTGCCACAAAATTATGTGGAATGGAAATTAAAAAAGAGGACTTTGCTGGCCTAGGCCTGCACGATTTGTATGAAATTCCATTACCGACCTCTTATCCTAGCCGCACCGGAAACGTCATACTTCGCAGCTTATTATAAGGAACATAACATCAATATTTCATTGCATGTTTGAGAAAAATATGTTTTTGTATGTTTATGTTTATCATTTTCTAGTACCCATAGTACAAGCCTAAGGCTTACTGAGAGACTAGATCTATACTAGTCAGATTGTCCCCTGATATTTATTATTATTTACTTTTTTCTTTACCCTAATACACGGTAAATTAATTATCAAGGGAATCCGTAGAAATAAGAACTCTGTTCTCGCAATGTTAAAGATTTGCCGGGATATTACCTATGGGATTTTTACGACTCATTTTTTTATTCTGCCGAAGAGTACTAAGATATATTTATATTGCATTACTGAATTATTATTTTAAAGGCATTCCTACTTATTTGTGACACAAATCTAAGTTCTAGATTTGTACTATCCTCGTAAGGCCCACATCAAATTTCGTTTTTCAAAAAATAATCTTTTTTTTTTTCTTTATTAATGGCTTTCACTCTTTGTGTTTAATAAGGTGTATTTCGCCAGTATCGAGTTTTAGACAATCACCATGGACTTATTAGAGAAACAAGTCCATGGATATCACACGCGAGGACAATTGTTCGGTTAAAGAGATTTACTCTGGTGGACTAAACAGAAGCACATGGGGTTAGCTCCACGCGCTTCTGTCAAGTCCAATAATCTTATATCAGTCAACTAAAGTCAAAAGTCACTTTGACGATGCTATGTTTATTAGACAACGATAAACATACTACCTAAAATACATAAAAAAAACATTCAAGAGAAAAGAATATATAATTCCGCATATCTATCATAAAAATATTTACCCATAGGTAAATACCGGAAAAAGAACCGGGAACACAGGTTTTTTTTAAAAAGTCTCTACTAACTAGTTACAAAGGTCAAACTTGTCATCAAACTTAAATAAATAACTATCACGTATGATTAGAGATCAGTAGGGATAAGTTCGCCTTTGTACATAATTCAAATTCAAATATATTTATTGCATGGTCATGAGTTATACAGGTCTTATAGCGTTTGTGTTACAGTCCATCATGTCCTGCCTCAGAGAGGCGTACAATATTTCAGCTTAATACTAAATATTAATTAATTAATTTAGTATGAGATTAGATGTTGCCGTATCAGAAAAAAAAATGGAGTTACATAACAGTTGTTGAAACAATACTATTATACTATACCGATAAGAATTCAGACACGCTATAAATACATTTAATAACTAACCAATTAAAAAGCTTCCTTTTAAAATTAGCAGGTAGTAGCTTTCTTAAGTCTATTGGAAATTTATTATATATTTTGGTACTCATGCATACGACACTCTTTGAGAAAAACGCAGATTGTGATTTCGGACATACAACATCATACTCATATTTGGATTGCAATCTTGGCCGTGGGTTTCTACTCGTAAACATGTTTAGTTTTTTTTTACAAACAAGCCGACCTCGTATATATAGTGCAGGTAATGTGAGTATTCTGTTATTAAGAAAGAGTGGTCGACATGACTCTGTTTGATTAAGGCCATATATAGCACGTAGGCATCTCTTCTGCAATCTAAACAGTTGGTTGGGTTGGTAATTTATATTCATATAAGTGTTTTTTTGTAACACGATTTCTTTTTGTGCAATAAAGAGTTTACTTACTTACTTACTTATTATTTAAACCTATCAGACATAACGAACCATTTACCACCTTTTAATTATTATTTCGTATTAATAATATAGTCATTGCGACGTACGGTTGGCCTAATAAGTAACTGTACACTTTAGTCCTTTGTCACTTTGCCTTCATGTTTTAACTGCTCCACTAATCTGTCAAAGGAGTTAAAGTGACAAGGTACAACAGTGAGCAGCTACTTAAGGCCGACTGTATCTAGAACTGTCGGGGCGGGCACGTCCACGTTTAACAACTTAAGTTTGTGAGCTCGCGAAACTCGGGGTCGCAAACAAGAGGCGTAATTAAATTTAAAGACTACCCCACTTATCTGCGCGACTAAGACTGTAAGAGCACTTTGAATCGGTTGGGTTTTATAACAAAAGTGGAATTGGGATAACTTTGTTTAACACTATCTTGGTAATACTGCGGGCCTTTTGTGCTTGACATGGTTTAATTGAGTGGATAATAATATTTATATTTTCATCGAATTTGGCTGTTATGTTCAATGCACAATCTTGATATGTCCTCACGTAGGTTCATTGTATGATATAACTTGTGCCCGCGACTCTGTTCGCGTAAAATTCGCAAATCGCTTTTCTCTCGGTAATTCACAGATTTTCCGGGATAAAAATAACTAATCCGTCTCCGCGTTTTAAAATATCTCCGTACCAAATTACACGTTCATCAGTTTCGGAGTTGAACAGCAAAGAAAAAAGAAACAAACAAACACACTCTCGCATTTCAGTAAAAATGCACCTTTCCGTGATGAATTGGATGCAAATGACTGCAATTTCTAAAGTGAAGTTCCGCTCAAGGAAGTGCAGCAAATAGTTGGCAACTTTACTCCTTAATGGCGTTCCTTGTAATGGAATAGTTGAGATTTTAATTACTATATCAAACTGAGAAGACATTTAATCGCGCAACTTTATGTATTGCGACTGTTTTTATTATGGTTTACCGTTTTATGCAAGGGCTCTATTCCACCAAATCAACCATTACAATCCAAACCATATTGCTTTCGACATGTTATCGTATTGTCTTTAACTCGGCAGCCGTTACTGCCAAGTAAATAAGAGCTATTGTAACGTTGACAATACGATATCATAAAAGCAATAAAAATAATAACTAGGGTGACGGCACCAATGATGGACACTTTTAGCAGACAGGCAATAATGGACATTTCACTCTTAAGAACCCCGGACCTAAAGTATTTTGATATGTTATAGATTTCAGAGTCCTGAACAAAAGTCTCTAGGCGTGCTACCACTGTTTCCGAGTCCCTTTCAGAGTTTCGACTGATTTTATTCCTAGTTTCATCCATATAAAGAAATCTTCAAGATCGCTTTATGTTGATGAATGCATCAACAACATCATTAGTCGTCAGTGGCGTTGTGGACTTGAAGACTTGTGGCCACATAAGGCGTTGTTGGCGCTCAAAGGGTGCATTAGATAAACGCTCACAGAAAAACCTTAATAAACCAAAAGTGCGAGGTAAAAATAAAATAAATGTTAAAAAAAACAAAAACCAGCCTTCAAAAATGCAAAAAATAATTTCTTTTCAAATGGTAGGTCAGTCTGAACAGAACTCCATTCGGCTTTTGGTTTAAAATATTGTGGGACGCCGACTTCAGTTGGACTGACCTACCATTTGAAAAGAAATTATTTTTTGCATTTTTGAAGGCGGGTTTTTGTTTTTTTAAAGATTTATTTTATTTTATACTTTTTAGTGATCCTATTTATGCTGTTACGTAGCTCCACTTCTAAATATTAATGAGAAATTATAGAACATTTCAAGCTCGCCGCAGACAACGCCGCGGTAATGTCATAGTCATATTTAAACCTAAATGTGCTTCGTCATAGTCGCTCAACTACCTTAATTGAAATATCTTATCGCCACCCTTGAAATAGGTACCGTTAAGGAGTTCCGGTGGCCATCTGTGGTCTTCATCATCAGTTCCACTTCACCATATAGTACTTTTCAAAAGCAAATGCACGAGTTACAGTGAAAAATACCAAAATCGCTATAGGTGTGCCTATAATATTTGAGGAGTTCTCTTGATTTCTCCAAGATCCCATCATCCGATCCTGACGTGTTGACAATGAGACCAATTAGAAAGTATACCCATTCAAACAACGAAAAAAATTTTCAAATCGGTCCAGTGGTCTTCGAGTAATCGGGGAACATACATAAAAAAATAAAATATATCACGACGAATTGAGAACCTCCTCCTTTTTTTGAAGTCGGTTAAAAACGACAAAACAAAAGCTTTTATTAATTTTTATTTCTCTTGAACCAATTTTTTAAAATATGTGTTTTATCTAAAAGATAGGTATTTTTTATAACGTAAGGAGCACGTTAGAGTTTTTTCACTTCTGGGCAGCGTTTGGTCCAAACTTGTCAATCTCCTTTATCAGTTCTTTATAGTTTTAGCTATCTGGTATCAGTCAAAACTCTGAAAGGGATTCGGAAAGAGTGGTAGCACCACTACTGAGTTTTGTTCAGGACTTCAAGTCCACAACGCCACTGACGACTAATGATGTTGTTGATGCATTCATCAACATAAAGCGATCTTGAAGATTTCTTTATATGGATGAACCTAGGAATAAAATCAAAAGAAAAAGAAAAAAGAAAAAGAAAGGGAATCGGAAACAGTGGTAGCACCCCTAGAGACTTTTGTTCAGGACTCTGAAATCCATAACATATCAAAATCTCAGGATATTTAACTGAAACCACATTTTCCATACTTTAGGTCCGGGATTCTTTAAATTTCATATAGTGCTCAAATTGGCCGCGTGGTGTCCGGCAGAGTAGAGTAGCACCAACCCATTACACTTTTGGGTGTCGTAGAAGGCGACTAATGTCTGAAGTAGAACAACCTAAGCTTCAATACACCAGAGAATATTTCAAACACGACGTTAAAGTGACAAGATACACCAGCGAATGGGCAGCAGCGTTCTCTGGTATGTGTTTGTATTCCCTGCGATCGCCAACCCGCCTGCCCAGCTTGGCGATTAGGGCATTACCTCCTAATGACAATGAATAAAGCATTGGGAGGGACCTATGTCCAGCAGTGGACTACAACGGGCTGATGATGATGATGACGGTGCTAAATTGAGTGTTGCAAAACAAATGAATAACCCTTATATCTTCTGTAAAATAAGAATCAAGTGTTCATTATTGGTGCCTTGTCCATTACTGGCTCCATCACCCTAGGTAGATTTCATTGCCATAAGCAATATAAAAAATTACTGCCGAGTTTCTTGCGGCGTTTCCTCTCAGCAGTGGTCTCCTTTTGGGAAGCGCTGGTAGATTTTTGACGTGTAAAAGTACCTGGGCGGCGTACTTACTAAATTAACATTAAAAAAAAACAATATGTTTTTAAACAGTAGAATTCCATCTTGTTTTCGAAACCATAGTTGCTTTTTAGGGAACCTTTATAGTGACATTTCGGGATGCGTTTGTCTATCTACCTATCTATTTGTCACAATTCTTCTCTTAGCAACTAGAAAAGGCTTGAAATTGGACATAGTTATATTTAATAACAATAAGTAGATTCAAGAAATATCTAACAGTATCGACAAAAAAAAAAAACGGAAATAAATAAGGCCTGTACAATTTCATTTTTACTACACCCTTTTTCTTTTTTATCTCTTGTTGCTCTAACTCTCGATTCATAAGGTAACAAGAGCTTAATACTCTTAAATCAATACAAAAACACTACGCTTTTAACCAATCCAGACAATAAATAAACTCGATTAAGCTGAAGCGCCTGATTCCAGGGTATCAGCTCAGCTCTCATTCATTATTCCGGTGTCAACAGGCAACATAAGCCGGCGAATTCGGGACAAAGGAAGCCATTTAAGTCACTGTTTTCGATGTCCTAGGATGTTGATAGGTTCTTACACCGAATTCTTTTAAACTTATTTTAGACTGGGGCCCACGTGTTTGTGTGTCTCTCTCTCTCTCTGTGTGTGTGTGTGTGTGTGTGTGTGTGTGTGTGTGTGTGTGTGTGTGTGTGTATGTGTGTGTGTGTGTGTGTGTGTGTGTGTGTGTGTGTGTGTGTGTGTGTGTGTGTGTGTGTGTTTTATTAATGTTTCATTTTTGAGAAAAGATTTTGTTACCGGTTTTAGCATTTCTATAGCTTCTCGAAATCACACTTAAGTACGAGTCCAAATTCAACACCTCCCGATTCCATCATACAATCGAATTTCTTATGACAGCTCTTGACTTGCATTGCTATCGTGTGGTATTCCGAATTTCAGCCCATTCCGATAGTAGGAACTTATTCGAAAATTACTTGCAAGATTGGAATATTATCATACGAACATGAACCAACTTTTAAGTTAAATCATAGCTTGTACAAAACGGTAGGTACTTCGGTAATGGACTCATTTACGTTAACAACGTTACAAACTTTAAACATAAAATGAAACAATATTGACTAAATATCCAACTGGCCAACACTTAGCAGACGTCCTGTATTCATAACATGTGATTTATTTTTTGTCATACATTTTTTTTACATATTTACTATTTAAAAATAATAAAAACATACACACTCACACGTGCAAATTACTATAGCAGCAGCTCGAAAGAAAACCAAAGATGCTAAAAACTAATTTAATTTCAAAATTATAATCTAAAACTACGAGGTAACTAATCATAAAATATGTGACAGTCGCCCGAAGTGGAAGACGAAAGTAAATCACATATAGAATAGTGGTGTTAAATAAAGCGGTACGTATGCTGATGCAATGGCACGCGGCACGCGCTGCCCGTATGCTGAGGCAGGGGAACGCGGCACGCGCGGCACGGGGCTGCTTTGCTTCCGAGCGTTCTGAGTGCGCAATGACTTGGCGACCTTCCTTGTTGAGCTCTACCTAACGCACGCGCGCACACACAAACACACACACACACACATACACACACTCTCTCTCTCCTCGAGCACTCTCCTCTCTCTTCAATCCGGCGGCCCTGAAAACAGCGTCAAAGCTAGTAAGCCTGACACCATGCTGGGTGGCAACCTTTTCGGTGTTAATTTTAGATTAAGTACTCTAACTTTATTAGTCTACTTTTTTTATAATATTTTTGCTGTATATTGTGCCTTAATTGATGTACATTTATTTACATCCAACTAAGTACTGAATTCAACACCCCTTTTTGCTGTTGTTTATGTTCATTTTATTTTAGCACCGTATAAACCATTTTTATTCTATTCTATTCTATTTAACGGTGTGATAGGTTCCTCGGCACTTCCCCAGCAACAATTCTAGGTTAACCCGCCGCCATTTCTGAAAGTATAATGGGAATCTCGGATTAAAGTAAAGTTTTAATTAGTTGCAATAGTGAATTGGAAAAGTACGAGAGAGGTTTTCGGTAAAACTGCGGCCACATTTGAATTTCAAATTGCTCGCTTTAAATTATTTGAATTTGCTTAAATCGGTCATTTTGGATTTAGGTCGAAATTGATGACGAGCTAGGGTTATATCGGAAATCCCGACCGTTACTTATTGATTATATTGATCATTGAAATTAGTCGAATAAGAATATTATTCAAAAGCCCAATACCTACGTGATTTTATGACCTCAGAGGGCTCAGACAAGATGCACTACGCTAACTAACGTTTCTATTCGATTCGTTTTTAAACCAATCGCGTCACTGGAAGCTGACGTGATACGAAAAGTCACGTGGTCCACCAGTGACGCGATTGGTTTAAAAAGGAATCGAATAGAAACGTTACTTAGCGTAGTGCATCTTGTCTGAGCCCACAGCTCTCCTGTCCATCTATTTTCTTTGTCTATACTTACTATACTAATATTATAAATGTGAAAGTGTGTATGTTTGTCCGTCTTTCACTAAACGGATCAAGACGAAACTTGGTACACATATTGGTTAGGTCCTGGTATAGGACATAGAATAGTTTTTATCCCGGAAAATTGGACAGTTCCCGAGGGAGCAGCGATAAACGACTTCTACGTGGACGGAGTCGCGGGCGAAAGCTAGTAAAGTATAAAACAAAGTCACTTTCCTAATCTGTCTGTCTGTATATCCGCTAACTCCTTTTGAACTAAGCATCGGATTTTGATGCGGTTTTCACCACCAGTGAGATAAATTTACACGGAAGAATGTTATGTAAAAAAAACAGTGGTCGGAGTAGGTAGAGTATATTTACCTAAATTTCACAAAAGGACATAATATAGAGTGGTTACAACCGGGTGAAACATTAATTAATTTTTATTGAATTCCGAATTTTCGGTACTTTTAATGCTGAATATACGTAATATTTACTTACGGTATGGGATATTTTATGTTAGTTTGTGATAAAAAGGGCCTGTAGCTCATTTCCTTTAAGTATCTAATTGATTAATTGTATCCTCGTGTGGTTGCCGAGTTAGAATAGTGCCACTTCATGTCTTCCCGTGGATGTCGTAAGAGACGACTAAGGGAATAAAGGCTTGTAGTACTGTTAGGCGATGGGCTTGCAACCTGTCACTAATACGCTGGTAAACATCTTAGCCTAATTGTGCAAATTGTGGTTATAGAATTATCAACAAGTTTTTAGAGATGTTTGTAATTCTGTAACTCTGCCTACCCCACTCTGGGAACGAAGGCGTGAAATTATGTATGTATGTATGTATCTAATTGATAGGTGGAGTGTATTTACCTAAACTTCGTAGAACAGAGACATAAACTGGAGACTTCCTTGCGACTACATTTACCAGTACTAGAAAAATACCGGAAATCCGGAATTCAATATAAATAAATTGATATTTCACCCAGTTGTAACCACTCTATATTATGTCCTTTTGCGAACTTTAGGTAAATATACTCTACCTATTCCGATCACTGATAATAAATTCTAGTTTTTGTACGCGTGTTACACAAATCACACACAAACCGAAAAGAAGCGAGAGCGGGTTGCTAGTAGCTAATAATTATTTATTAATTTCAAATTGTATTATCATGTGAGTCCATTCAGATAATTGTGCATGTGGTTAATTAACCGCTCCGCCAATATTCATTATTCTGGGCTTAAAACCATCTCGGCAAACTGAGCTTTAAAACAAAAAAACCGCATTACAATCCGAGCATTTGTTGCATAGCTGCAATGTCACTGATATGACAGACGCAACTCCACAAAGGGGTCAAACTTTTCACACCCCTTTTTGGTGGGGAAGGGGGTTAAAATGACAGCTGACTGACGAACCTGCCGTAAATAAGGTTTGTTTTGCTCCTACTAAAAGCCTACCTACGCTTTTTGATGAGTTGCCGAAAAATTCAGCAACTATTTACCTTGTTAGGGTTCCGTATGCGTAGTCAAACTAGGAACCCAGTTTCGCCATGGCCTTCCGTCCGTCCGTCCGCAGCCTAACTCAGAGACTCTTAGTACTAGAAAGCTGTAATTTGGCATGAATATATATATT
The DNA here is from genome assembly GCA_946894065.1 of Acleris literana. NCBI lineage: Eukaryota > Metazoa > Arthropoda > Insecta > Lepidoptera > Tortricidae > Acleris > Acleris literana. The sequence goes on from OX335683.1 coordinate 4,335,631, forward strand.
AGACACGCCAACAAAGTGGTAAAATAAAACCATGAAAAAAAAAATTTTGTTTACCTCCACTACGCGTAACTCGGGGATGTATTTTGTTTTCTCGTTTACCCCATAGAGTGGGGTGTCGTTGGATAGGTCTTTCAAAAATATTGAGGCTCGCATCGCATCGGATCGGAAAGGATACGGACGGAGGCGACGACAGCCGATCGCGTCTATTAAAATTATTATTGTCTATGTATGACGGAGCCGATCGCGCGTGGCAGCATACTGTCGGCTACGATCGCATGTCGCGGAAGACGCCCGCGGTCAAGTTGCTGTGCTCGGCTAGGTATTATAGACTTTAAATACTGTGAACATGATTTAATATCATTTAAAGATTGTAAAATCCGTTCCGATCCGATGCGACGCGAGCCGTTTGGTGGAAATCATTATTTATTTCCCATAGACATAATGGGTAATAAGTACAGACTACCCATGACCACCAGATTAGTATGCTAGGCCTATCTCGTTGTGTCCGTTTGTAACATTTACCAAGCACAAGTATAAGTCCTGCGCTATTACTAATTACAGATGGCTTAGATAGGCAACGCATTTGCGGTCCTAGGATTGCAGTCTTAAGATTATAGTCTTCAGAATGCACATTTCTATAATTTACAGATCCCACTAATCATCAGGGTGGCCTGTGTGCTTTGTTTGAGAAGTATCTCCATGTCAATAAAAAAAACATTTCTGGAGGTTAGATCAGTATATCACAGGCCTGAGAGATTTATTACTATAGGCGTATAACTTCACTGAGAGCTAAATATGTATGATTCTACACGGTAAAAAACATATTGTTTTTGACCTGTATTCGTATTCTCAACGTTTCGATAGCTCTTATTTACTTGACAGTAATGGCGGCCGAGTTACAAGTCAAAGACAGTATAGTTGTGTATGTATGTAAACACATTTTACAAAACACAGAAGTTTTAAAACAATATTTACAGAGTTGATATTACCGAATTGAATACTGTAGCGACATAAGGAACAACGGTAGTAAACGAGGCGCGCGGGCTCGAATACTACCCCGCTCGCACACTAACTACCTATCTCGCTCGGCTGACCGACCGACCCGAGCTCATACGAAGGCGGCGCTCGGAGGGTATATAAACTGCGCACAGCCGTCCTATTTTTTTTTTCCTCCCGACGGGCAGGAGCCCTTCAGTGCGGCGGTCGCAGCACTGACAAACACATAGGTTCGGCGTGCCTCCCAACTGAGGCACGCCACCAAAGGCCATAGTAAAGTAGTGACGGTGCGAAACCAACAAACTACGCAAGATCAATTAAAAAAAAAAAAACTATTTTTTTCCTTAGCTAGCGGTCTAGCTTGAGAGACGGCCTCTACTATCCTCAAGTGACACCGACGACTGGGTACAGGGAGAGAACGCCTATGCGGTCCTCCCTTAAGCTCATATTAACTATTGTATGTTTTCACTTACCTAGGGTATTCGACTAGACATAGTTCCACCTCTATTTTCATAAGTTACTGAATAAACCTGATTGTCAACTTGGCGTCTCATTCACCTTACAATACTAATTTACAGAATAGGTATCTGATATTACCGGGCGACGCGCTGGCCTAGTTGGTAGTGACCCTGCCTACGGAGCTTTCGGTCCTGGGTTCAAACCCCGGTAGAGGCAGATATTTGTGTGATGAGCGCGATTTGTTCCTGATCATGGATGTTTTCTATGTATTTAAGTATATATTTATCTATGTAAGTATTTATATCGTTGTCTAGTTCCCTTAGTACAAGCCTAGAGCTTAGTTTTGGACTAGGTCAATTGGTGTGACATGGCGTGGAGATACCAGGAGGATCCTTCTGGTCAGAGATAGGCTGGCTAGACTACTAGCTAGTACCCCTACGCACAATGGCCCGACATTCACGGGCTAAGTGGTTGTTTACGGACACGCGGGGCGTCGCGCGTAGCGTTGGGCGGCGCGGTCTGCACTAAATTCAAACATATGGCGTTGTATAAAAGCGTTTACAGAGAAGCGGTTATACGCGCGTTTGCTTCAAATATAGCGTTACTAGCGGCGGATCCCGCGGATGGCCTCGCCGCGTTGCACGCAGCGTCGCACGCGTCAACAACGGCGGTTCCCGCCACTGCGCCCGCAGCGGGGCCCGCGGCGCGCGCGCTCCGCTACACGCTCGAGAGTCCGCCGCGGATGTAGCGGATACCGCTACTCTCTACGCCCCGCATCACGCCTCGCATCTTTATAAACAACACCGTACATTGCCATATGTTTGTGTTTGCGCTTGTGATGACGCGGTCCGCTGCACGCGCCGCCTCTCTGTAAACGGAAAAAACGCCCGACGCGCCGCGCAACGCCAAGCCGCACGCCACGCGCGACGCTCCGCGTCTCCGTAAACAAGCCCTAGGTGTGGAAAAAGGAGTCCATCACCATAACCATAACCATAACCATGGTGTGACATTGTCCACTGAATAGAGACCCTGTACCGCCACTACGAACAAAGAAGCATACATACAATACAAGTAAAAAAACATAACCCTGCTCCGTCAGTTAGGTAAATATTTTTGCAATATATCTTTACCTTATAATAATAATTAATGAGCAAGTAAATTTCATGGCGTTTTAACTGAAACTAAGACTAGATTAACCCAAAATTGCCTTGTATATTATTTGAGATGAATTTGAAATTGCCTAAAAGGTTACCTGTATCAGACGGAATTGCTCAAATTCCTTTAGTTAGAACTATTCGTGGAACAAAGTAATTGAAGGTTTAATATTAATGGCAGTGTTAGAAAATACATAATTTAATATTTGATGTAGTAGGTACAAAGAGTTTAGGGTATACACTTAGTTACTATACAATCAATGGCTATTTTTACACTTTCTATAAACTCATTTGCTATAATCAATCACATGCTCCACATTCAAATGCTAACAGTCAATGATATAATATAGTAAAAAGAGGTAGATATGTTATACGCACTTCGATAATGGCACCCTAAAACCAAGCCAATTGGTACACCTTTACTCAGTCTTGCGCTGTCAACGGAACCGTGAACTAGTCTGCAGAGCAACATACACTCGTCTCTGTTTCGCTCCCGGAAATTAGCATACCATCATGCTTTCACTTGTCATTTATGAATTAGTATGTAATTGAAATATGTACTGATTATGTGTGCGTAAGCCGGACCATTTTTACACGCGGTATACCGTATAGGTAACATATCTACCTCTTTTTATATTATATCTTTGCTAACAGTTATTTTCTATAATCACTTCACTTACCTACCTAGTTACTACCTACTTACTTACCTAGTTTTTGAATTACAATTGGATTTTGGATTGAAAAACACGTTTTCAAAAAAATCAAATTGTCAATTCGGATTGCTCAGAAAAACAAGAAGGAGTGCAAGGTGTTCAACGTTAAAATATTATGTATGTAGGGTGATGGAACCAGTAATGAACAAGGATCAATGATGAACACTTGGTTCTTATGTTACAGAAGGTAAGGTAATCAATTTGTAACCTTACGGTCTTTGAATTAAAAGTTAAGTGTCCATTATTGGTGTCTTCATAGTAGGAGATCCGAATAGGAGACGATTTGCACCGGGCTGTTTATTCGAGAAAAAGTATCTTATACCAAATTTAATATTCTAAGTAATATATGGCGAATAGGTAGGCTGAAAAATTTATATAATTAATTAAAAATTGAAAACTTAACTGTGGTTTAAAAAATTGCAATAACTTGTTTAATAGACAAAGTACACACCAATCGAAAGTATGAGGCCTATAGAATATGCAAACGTTAGGTTGACTATTTTTTTCCCGTCAAACTATTGGGTAGGCAGGTATAAACAGGTAAGTCGGTACTAATAATTTGCACCAAACCTAATGTTTGCATATTCTATAGACTTCATGCTTTCGATTAGTATGTAATTGGACTATTTAACAAGCAATAGCAATTTTTTTTGTTATTAAATTTTAAATATCTTTTTTTATGATATAAGTAATGGACTGAAATTTTTCAGCCTACCCATTCGCCACATATTATTTAGCGTATTAAATTTGATATAAAATACTTTTCATCGAATAAACAGCCCGGTGCAAATCGACTCCTATTCGGATCTTAGACCATCAATTAAAATTGTCCAACATTGGTGCCCTCACCCTATGAAGAGGCTAAAATGATGGGGGTGATAAAGGGTAATTATAAAAATAACTTGTTAAAAAATAAGAATAATCGCAGTGTATTTAGTTTCGATCAAGTATCACGTGAAACCAGAAGATATCTGGAGGAAGCAATTTATAAATTGTTAAAAAGTTCATGTTTTACGAAAAAGCGCGCACAGTGTTGAATAAAATCCTCATGGATGCCATTAACACCGCTTGGCGTACCCTTGCATGACAGAATAGATGCCACGTACACCAATTGTGGGTAAATTATCATTGGCTGTATGCCACGTACGCCGTTCTGCATTCAGTTTACGAAGTCTAGCGTCCTAGAAGCATAGGGGTGTAAGACGTGCCTTAAGCTTGTCAATTAATTGATTAACTACAATGGGATTAATTAAATTGCCTATCACCGTAGGTCTAGACGTGGATCGGTAGATTATAGATACCTTTGTAGGTAGTATCGCTTCTCTACTTGTCAACAGATTAAATCCGGGCAGAAGATTTGGGGAATGGACAATGCATAACGATGACGCTAGTAACGAATTTTCACTTTTTGTCGTAATGTTTTTGATCAAACTTTTTGGTGTTTTGCGACTGAAAAATATCTTAATTTGATCATTATTATAACGGATCAATTGCAGATTATATTCATGTTTTAATGTCAATATGACTATTCACTGAAAAAAATAATTGGTCGCTTGTAACAAGATTGTGATTGTTGTGCATAAGCATCTTGATCCCATACGAGCCTAACAAGACGATAGATACATCAACTAAGCGTTAGATTCATCAACTAAGATGTGAGTTGAATCACTAAAGAAATTGCTGTTGTTAACTACCAGCTTTGGTTGATATAACTAATATCTTAACTATTGTAATATTTTTTTGTCAACTAAGTGAAAATCTCTCTTTGTTGGCTCACATTTTTTTGAGTGTTGAAAGATAACCCTGACGCGTGTTTTTACCCGATTGAGTAAGAAGGAGGCTTATGTGTTTCGTGTTTATGTATGTATGTCTATTACTTTAGCACACATTGCAGCCGAGGCTGAGGCCAATGTGTCATTAGATTCGTATTGATGTGGGACTGACATTGGCTGTAATGTTTTAATCAAAGTAAATGAAGGAGGTGTATTTTTACGTATATTAGTTGTTATTGTTGTTGCAGTTGTGTATGTAATAAAAACAAGTTTTGAAAACCGGACTCCATTTTTGATGATGATGTTGTCTATATAGACGACCATATAAACCCCGCGCAGACTAAGGAGGATTTTGTATTTTCACCGTTAATCATCTTCCAAATGTCTCAAATGTATCGTGATCAACGAGTTAAGTCCAATTAAAAAACTATAGTCTTATCAGTTCACTTTTTGACAAACCACATTTGTGGTACATATCGAGAATTCCCTTACCCAGTGCATTACTCCAATCTGTTCACAGCAACTTAATTTGAACGAATAAAACTATAATAAAAATCCACAAACAACAGAATAATAACCCACCAATCATTTATCCGCCAGTTAAACCCACTGAATGGTCCACTCAAGTTAAAACGCGTTATCGGACCAACCCTATTGGTTGTAAAATACTCATAACTATAACAGTAAAGTATTAACAGGACCGTCCACTTTTGCCCCAATTATATGAGGTCAGAATTTTATGATAATTTTGCTAGGAAATTATATTTCTGAACGTACTAAAGTGTGAATTATGTTCTGTAGAATAAATAATAGTCGGGAAAACAGAAGTTGCTCTTTCTAATAAAACAGCTTTTAGGCAAATCGAACATGCCAGATATTACAGTTTTCTATGAATTTACTTTTCCATTGCCGTAGGGATCTTGAGGCGGATATTTTAGCCAAGATCAGTTCATTAATACCGCTCTTTGGGCAGTATTATTAAACTCAACTGAGATGCCTTTCACAAGATACATCAAAGTAAACGTCAAGCTATAGAAAACTGTCATTTTTGACGCATCGTCAGGCTAGATTACAGTTGGGATCAGTTTATTAAATAAATAATAAAAATAAAGACCGCTTGCGCTGGTTTTTTGTTGAATGTGGTCACTAAGATCTACAAGTTAAGAATTCAACTAAATACGGCAAATTGAAGTTCGCATTCACTTTGCGAGATCTCCAATAATTGGTTCTGGGCGATCGATATTTCGCAATATGCGGTTTGGGTCTGCACAGTGCTTATACGCCGCAGAAGTGAAATATCGACGGGAATCGATGGAATGTAAGATGTATTAAATAAATATTATGAAGATCAATCGTATCCCAAGAAATAACCTTTTTACATCACAAAATTGGTCTCATTAAAAAAACATTAACCAATTTTTTTATTCGTATGGCGCTTACACTGAGAAGTTTTTTGTTTATGTCATAAATTATATCATATGCAAATATCTAGGTTTCTAAGCCATTTGGCGGCGTTGGTGGTGAGAAAAATGAAGTCGCAAGGGTGACCAGGATCACCAGGATAGGTGTGGCCATTCGTGCGTGATATGCTCAAACACAAGAGCAAGTATTTAGTTCTTTGTTGATTTCCACATATTTAATTACGTATTTCTCTTTACACATAAGTATGTTTATCTAGTACCAATAGTAGTAGTTGTGTTCCGGTGAGGGGGTTAGACAACCGGTGAAATGACTAGCACAGAGGTATATTTCATAATACATATAGTTCGTTCGAATAGTGTGCATTACAACCATTTGAAGTCGCCGACACCGCGTTGTGCGCGCCGCTGCGGCTTCTTTGTAGCAATCGTAGCGGCACATCAAAGCATGCAAACTATTTGAAATGAACTGTAAGTCCTCAGGTTTGAAATGAATTTCAGTATTGAGACAGTCAATGTAAGATAACAATCTTGAGATTGTAAATCTATGGCTTCAGAGTTCACTGACCATCAGGTAGCCTGGTAGCCATCCATACCATTAAAAAACCATAGTACTAGCCTAGAGCTTAGTTTGGAACTAAGTCATTGTGTGGGTTACCTATCTAAAGTTAGAAAAACTTTGTCTGTAATTTTAATTTTTCCGAAAATATTTTGTCTCTTAAGCCGTTTAATTTTCCTGGATTGTTATAAAACTAACCTAACGTAACCTACAGGATATCTCTAAAACATTTTGAAAATTTAATGGGTTCAGGGGGGTTATAATGAAATAGCTATGCAGTTCAATTTACGCTGAGAGAAAGGGACAGAGCTATATAACTGCTATAGCTCTGTCGTTTATGTCATATTAACCCCCCAGATAACGTTTTTTATCCCCGGATATTTATTTATATAATGTTCCCTTACTGCAACTCATCGTTTTAGGGTTAAGCTCAAGGGTTATGTGAAAGGCAAGTTGACATTGGAGATTACGGATCACCTGATTTCATATTACTCGCTTGATGAGGTTCTAATTAACAGAGTAGCCTTTCATTAACCTAATGTTTCATGTGACCGCAGTTAATATCATTGACGGACTGTGTACTTTTTTTACTATGGCATGGAGAAGGCTCACGAGCATACGGCACTGGTCCCTTCGCCGGCGAGTAAGCTGGCTCAGTCGCTTAGCGATGAACTATAAATTTCTATCTCTCTCTTGTATTTACACGGGAGCGATTATCTTTTGTTCGTTTCATGGACAAGAAAATCGCCGATAGTTCATCGCTTACTCGCCGGCGGTGCGACCAGTGCGTACAGCCCATCAGCCATATACCGTGACTCCTAAGTCGTGAACCCAAATATGATTTTCTGGCTCTTTACTGTTAGTTAAAGCACTCGTTCGTAACACTAGAGTCTGGCCAGTATAAGTTGCCAATGGAAAATAGAGGCAAATAAAAATAAAATAGGATTGGAATCCAATTTTTTTGCAAAACGAAAAACTGTCACAATCATGTTTTGTACTGGTAACCTTGTGAATGAATGGAATAAAAAAAAATAGTTTTGCTAAAAAATGGGTTGCCAATCCTATTTTTTTAAATTTGAGGTTATTTTCCATAGCCAATTTATACTGGCCAGACTCTATGCAAAAAACTGTAAATGTAATTTTTAATAGTTAATAAAATTATTAATTTTATATTTACTGAGTCTCATGGTTACCCTGCTTCTTACGTTGAACTGTTATGATTAAAAGTACTCTGAGTACTATGAATCTACATAACTCGTCTAGTAGAATAGGGTGACCACACGGTTGATAATTTTTACCCTTAAAAGAAACTAAGTTTAATTGTTGGTTTTTGGAGTTAATGCGCGCATTTCGTCTTGAAATGCTGCATTAGAAACCATCATTTTGGTTCACGACTTAGGAGTCACCCTGTATTCTTGAATTTGACGTGTTCTCGTATTATTTTTGACTCAGTTACCATTATTGTCAAGTAAAAAAGAGCTATCGTAACGATGACAATACCATATCATGTCAAAAGCAATATTTTTATATGAAGTAGAACCGAACCCTAGCCAAATTGTATATCTTAACTTGAAAACTCTTTGTGCAATTCACATCCTTTAATATCGATCACTGTCTAGCTTTATACCGAACCTGAGAGTGCGAAAGAAAAGAAAATCAAAATAACATCATTACCTACATCCCAAGACATTTTAATATTCGAGGAAAAATACCTAGGACACTTTGAAGCGAGACCATTGCTCCACATAGTTGCAGCCTTATCTAACTGGGCCACTGGGGCAACCAACTTTGAACCGATATAGCATCTTTGAAAAAAAGTCGCTGGAACATAGTGTCGTAATGGAGTTGTTTTACGATAGGGCTAGAAAGATTTATTTATTTATTCACTAGCTTCTACCAGCGACTACGTCCGCGAAGAATTACAAAGAAGAACGGGAACAGTTTTTTTTTCTAAATAAAAATACCCTTTGTGCAGATTCCAGACCATCATTCTGCCGTGATGAGAAAACAAACATCCAAACTTTCGTAAAATGTGTTTTTTTATCGATTTAGTACACAAAATATCGAGTAAGTTCATCAGGTGAGACTCAGGTCAAACGTAAACACATTTGAGATTAAAAAGAACTTTACGTATTTGATTATTTTATCAGCTCCCGATTATCAGATCTTTATACTCGTAAATAGGAGGCTCGTGGAAATTACTATTAACATTACTGTATAATGTTTACTCTTTTTTTAGTACTTTTGGACCTTAGAGTGCTACAAAGAAAGTCAAAAAGTGGTAAGGAGATTCTCAGTTGACTATACTTGAATGTTACAACTGTTGTATCTGTGCTGACTTTGTTGTAGCCAATCTTAATTTACTTTGGTTTTAAGCGATTGTGTTATACATTTAACAAGTAGAAATAACTTATCTACTTATATAGATATCTAGAAGTTACTCTTACAATATGTGAGATTCGAGAAAGGAGCGACTGAAATCGGTAGCTGATAGTATACTGGCGTTTATTCATGAAGCAACGTTAATATAGGGACCCGCTAACGCACACATGCTCAACACAATATTAATAAGCGTACTGTATGTTGGGAATAAACAAAAAACATCATATTTTGTCGGAAACACTTGTATTTATATTGCTTTTTTAGTTAGCTTCAGTCCACATCGATACGTTTACAGAAAAAGCAAGACAAATATAACATTTGCGACAAAATAAGATGTTACATTATTCCATTATTCACTACATTATATATGAATATGTATAAGGAAAAATCTTGTGGCAAAGGACGATGCACATTTCTCGTAAAATAGATGGTTATTGGGGCGGAAAGGTTCTGAAGTGGTAACTACGTAACGTCGGCCTTAAGTAGCTGTACACATTTGTACCTTGGCGCTTTAATGTCTTTGGCAGATTAGTGCGGCAGTTCAAACATGATGTTAAAGTGACAAAGGACTAAAATGTGCAGCTAATTATAAAGCCGATCGTATCAGAATGTGTGCTTCCTGCTGTAGACAAAAAGCAAAAGAGGAATTACGACAGATCAGATCAGAGGCTGATGATGATGATGAATTGTCTTATTAATCTTGTAATTGTAGTCTTGAGCAGGGTTTGGAAACTTGGTTATTTTTTTAACCAGCTCGTCAGAAACGCCATACATTTCAAATAAAGCATTTTCATTCCGATTCCGCTTGAACAGAAACGGTACCGAACCGTTCCAAAGCCCTGGCAGTGCGATCAAAATAACGAGCGAAATTAACCGTTATTTCGAACAGGAACAATTTTATTTTGCTCTTTGATCAGAACCGAAATAATATCGATTCTATTCGAGTGGAATCGATTTGAAAAATATAGCACTTCTGACGAGCTGGTTAATAAAATTAACCAGGTTTCCGAGCACTGCGCACCGCACACCATCGTTTTCATTTTCGTTTTCATGCCATACTCGTATTAGCTAGCTCTTTAGTTGCATTTTCACGTACTCAGCTTGAATTCAAGCCGCCCTTATCATTTTAGTTGCCACGCCATCCAACTGCAGGATGCATGAAAAATTGAAAATACCAGAGGGCCCTGCCAAGATGCATTGCGCTAACTAGCGTTTCTATTCGATTCGTTTTTAAACCAATCGCGTCACTGGTAGATCACGTGACTTTTCGTATCACGTCATCTACCAGTGACGCGATTGTTTTTAAAACGAATCGAATAGAAACGCCAGTTAGCGCAATGCATCTTGGCAGGGCCCTCTGGTTAATCCCAGCGATCATAACGATGCGAATCGATTCCGCTCCGAGCGAGCGTTTACGAAAAACCTGACTTAAGAACCATAATTCTGGCGTCCTAGTGAAATAGGGTACAAGTCCACTTAACTCGTAATAAAAAAGGGTATAAACATGGAAGGATTATACTAGATTTAAACACTTTTTCACTTGATTGTCAGAAGACTTATACCCTTTTTATTAGGACCGCAGAATTAACCGGTATTTTTCGAACCGTTCCCTGCCGTGGTCTTGAGAACGCTCCGGCGTTTAAAGTCAGTCTTGAAATGTCAAGCTGCCTGGATCGTAGAATGTCAGAGTCAATATGTCAAAGTCTCAGAATAACCAGGATGTAAAACACCATCATCTTTTAAAGTCAAAGTCTTGAAATGTCAAGTTGCTTAGATCGTAGAATTTCAGAGTAGTAAGCCTGACGTTGTACGACCTTGACGTTGTACGACCTTGACCTTGTAAGACCTTGACGTTGTAAGACCTTGACGTTGTACGACCTTGACGTTATACGATCTTGACGTTGTAAGACCTTGACGTTGTAAGACCTTGACATTACACGACAAGAAGTTGCAAGGTTTTGACGCCGTTCTATCTGGACATAATTTAAGCACTTGACATTTCCAGACTTTGACTTTAAACGCCGGAGCACTTGAGAATGCAAATAACTTGGCCTCAAATCCCACTTAACATCAAGTGACCTGTGTGCTCGTTTGCGTTTTCCTTACCGTAAAAAAGGGTGAGTAGGGATTAAAGGGTGAGTAGGGACACAACCTAAAATAAGTCATAACTTGTTACAAATAAGAACAATGATTAAATTGATAATAACGTTACGTCTATTGGAAATAATTTCAGTCTTATAATTAGTAACATAGGTATTCTTCATTTGATGTTGTGTCCCTACTCACCCCTTAATCCCTACTCATCTCGTTTTACGGTAATATCGTGTTACATAAATTATTCTCACTCGTGTTGTTTTATCTTTCTATCACCATAAAAGATGTATTCTTTAATTTTTCAACGTCATATTGAGAAAAAACTTGCCTTGCAGCTTTTTCGTCGAGGAATAATGCTTTAAAAATAGATGTTGCACCCAGATGATTGACAGTAATTGCTGCACGGACTGGCGTCGGCTGCAGCTTCGACAGATTTTTAATAGCTGGCTCCAGAGCAACTTTCAGGGTTTCATTCTGTAAAAAGTAGTGAAAAATTTACGTACGCGAGCAATTTTTAAAATGCTTTTTTAGAAAACGTGTGCATGACGTATGATGTGTTCTTTGTGTAAATGTTATTATTTAGTTCCAAGAGCCATAGTTCTGTTGTAGATATGTGTGTAAGGTCTGTTCACCCTTACTTGTCTTATATAGTAAATAACTTTCTAGCCTCAAAATGAACCTTTTTTGGCTAAAACAGCTCTTTTATCGTAAACCGAGTTAACATTTTGGACATCAATTGGCCAATGTATTGTCTGTAATTGCTTTATTTTGTTTAAAATAGCTGTTTTAGCCGAAAAAAGGTTCATTTTGAGGTTAGAAAGTTGTTTACTATATAAGACAAGTAAGGATGAACAGACCTTATGTATACACTTTATTGAACAAAAGAAAAATGAAAACAATACAGTTAATTGTAAAACATAATTATGTACGAAAGCGAACTCATCCCTTTAAGAGATCTCTTCCAGCTAACCCTTGAGAGATTGTGCATCGAGTAAGCAAGAGTACAAATTTATTTAGAAGAACATACAAATATAACTAACCAATATTATAAAACCTCGTTGTCCTCGTCGTTGTGCTTCGGTGCCTCAGAAAGATGTATTGCAATAGCTTTGATATATTGCGTTAAATAATGTAATCTTCCTATCCTTTTTAAACCGGAGTTTTAATAGTTTGACGTCTATTTCTATGTCACCGTAGCTTCCAAACGAATTAACCGATTTAGATTAATTATTTTTAATAGAAGAGAAATTATATTGGGTTAGTTTTTAACTACAGCCAAAAGCGTTGAGGACCCATGTGTTTTTCATATAAAAGTCAAACTTTAAAAGGTTAATTTATATATTTTATTATAGAAAGTTGTATATCTATCGGAAAGATTAATCATATTTATTGACTTTAAAGGAAATTCCGTGAAAATAATACAATAAATCATAAAATTTTATTGTGAAACCCACTTTTTCTAGCTTCAGTTTTCTCACACAAATAAATACTTCGAAATGATATGTACTAAATGATTTGCACATGTTTAAACGCATTTTATACTTTACGTCTAAATGTATTTTTTCAATTGAATACCTAAGTATACTTTTTTTATTAGTTACAAAGGACAACGTGAGGTGCTCAACAACTTTGGACAAGGCCAAGGCAAGGGATTAAATATTAATTATCAGCTCATGTTTTGGTTTGCATTAAGTGATCTACAAAATAATAAGCTACAGGACCCCTTCACAAAATAAGGGTCGGGAATGAGTTTTCTATCCTGCCTTACGATGGAAATTTAATGCACAATTTTATGATGCAATTTGTAACTAGTATAGGACTTGACAAACTAAAGGCCATTGCGTTTATATGCACCGGTTAATATTAAAACCTTTGTCGTTGCAAAATATATGAAAATGAACATACATAATATCACGCCTTCATTCCCAGAGTGGGGTAGGCAGAGCTACAGAATTATAAACATCTCTAAGGACTTGTTGATAATTCTATAACCACAATTTGCACAAATAACGCTAAGATGTTTACCAGCGTATTAATGACAGGTTGCAAGCCCATCGCCTAACAGCACTACAAGCCTTTATTCCCTTAGTCGTCTCTTACGACATCCACGGGAAGACATGGAGTGGCACTATTCTAACTCGGCAACCACACGAGGAAAATGAAAATGAATGTTTTGATAAATAAGTGTTATGTTATTTGATCGTGTGCCTAATATAATTATACAATTTATTTTTATGCTAAACGTTATACTTTTCGTAGAGAAATGAAATTATGCAGAAGTTTTTGGACGTATTCCCAAATAAAGGGTGAATTTGTCCTATTGTTGGCCTCCTACTAATTTTTGGCCCCATGAATTTTAACATAAGGTAATAGAGACGATAATTCAACAATCATATGTGGGAAATAAGCCGCCAGGTTACAATATAATATTTATGATAATGGATATTGGGATAACATCGCTTCAGGCGTTTGGAGTTTTTTTTTTCAAGTCGATCCGACATGTTTTACGGTCTCTTCGGTTTCATTTAGATAAGGTCACCGAGGAGTAGCTGGTACAGTCCAGTTCATAAATATGTGCACACTTTAGTACCTTGTCACTTTAATCGTTGTGGCAATTCATGTAGGGCAGTTTAAACATGACATTAAATAGACAAGATACCAAAGTGTACACATATTTATGAACTCGACTGTACTCAATATTTATTCTACTTTGGTTTAGCACATCTTGCTTCTATATCCCAATCACACTATTAAAGTTATAACAGCTCGTGTAATATTGTCAAGTGAGTTGGAACTACTATAATCATTCTCATAGTTTTTTACAAAATGTTTATTTTAGTTTTTTAGCATGATTTTACTAACCTCCCTCTAATTATCAGGTCAGTGTGACCTGAATACCCCTCGACCTTCGGAAGACACCGTCAAGAATTTCGAACATTAAATAGGTTTTCAGTTACAAGTGGCAGCGTTATAATAATTTAAGTTCCTATTCAAAGAAGTTGACAACTTGAAAAGTTTCAATTTTAATGCACCAAATTTAATTATAATTATATAACCGTCTCATTTTAAACGTTAAGACTATTAAGTTCAGAAAGCTCTAAAGCCACTATTTACTTATTTTATTTCCTTTTTATGTCCATTTGGCGATACGACAGCCTAGTTGGTAGTTATCCTGCCTACGAAGCTAGCGGTCGTTCGGTTCGATTCCCGGTAAGAGCAAATATTTGTGTGATGAGCACGAGTATCTGTTTCTAAGTCTTGGATATTTTCTATGTATTAAAGTATTTATTTCTCTATATAAGTATGTATATAGTTATCTAGTACCCATAGTACAAGCCTAGAGCTTAGTTTGGGACTAGGTCAATTTGTGTGAGATCGTCCCTTGGTATTTATTTATTTATTCATTTCCATAAGGCTCTTTGCAACATTGAAGTGCCTAGTTCTGCAGTATCATACAGTGTGACTGCAGGCATAAGAATAAACAATAACTACACGTATTAGCGAAACTCCCGGCTCCCGACGCGCGCTCGGCACGTTAGATACCTACCGCCTGACGACACCTGAGGTGTCTAGTCAGTCAGGGGTGTCACACACGGAATATATATTAATATGCCAAAATATACATTACAGCAATGCATCTTACGATATATTTCCGTACTAATAGACAGATTCCACACACGCAGCTATAATATATGTATATTATAGCAAGGTATCTTAAGATACCTTAATAGACCTTGCTATAAGATATATTTATCTCTTTCCCTCGCCACTATAATGAATGGGATGTATATATATTTTCATATCTTTATTCTTATGCTGCAGGGACGTGTAGCAACAGAGTAAACTAAAACTCACTACACCATTAGGAACATAACGTAATACATTTAAAAGCGTTAAGACTAATACTTTGTTTTTTATTAAAATAAACATAAAATGAATTCATTTTATTCGGGATCATGGAGAGGAGTGCTTTGAGGAATTGTTAAACTTAGTGCCCACATACAACACCATCCACCATCGATGTAGAATTCAATCGTGTACCAGTAAACATTAAATTTATTTGTACAGTCCCAATACGGGAATGGTAAGCCACTTGCTACCCTTCATAATTTAGCAGGGTAATACACATCCAAACTAATATTATAAATGTGAAAGTGTGTATGTTTGTCCGACTTTCACGCTTCAACCACTGAACGGATCGAGATGAAACTTGGCACACATATTGGTTAGGTCCTGGAATAGGACATAGGAAAGTTTTTATCCCGGAAAATTTGACAGTTCTCGAGAGAGCAGCGATAAACGACTTCTACGCGGGCGAAAGCTAGTTTGATATAAAAGTATAACAGACTACCCGATTTGCATAACACGGCCAAAATATAAACAGTGCCAAGTGGCCTAACAATTCCGTGTTGTGACAGTACTTTAAAACTATGAAATAAACTCAGCTGTATGTTGTTTCTGCACTTGGCAAATCCTCCTTAAAACGAGGCTCAAAAAAAAAAACTCACTTAACGGCTGCAACTTAGTTGACTACGTAGATGCTATTTGTATACACGTGTTATAAATAGTAAAGGACCATGACCATTTTTGCCCTCACTTAATTTAGCATGTCCGTCAAATCCATTAATTAATTATTATTCTTAATTATTTTGAATTCGATTTTAGATATTAGACTAAATGAAAAAAAACACAGTTAAAATCTAGGACCCACGAACTATGTAACTGACTATACGATGCCTTTGGACATGATTGTTTTTGCTCAGGGCACGCCTCCATACTAGGGAATGCAATTTAACCGGTTAATAGATGTATTTGTATGAAAATAACCGGTTAAAACCGGATATTACCGGTTATTTGCATTCCCTACTCCATACTAAAGTGGTCATTGTCCTTTCGAGTTGAGTGTTTGAACACAAATCTATTAATATATAGATTTGTGTAAACTCTATGTTGCAAATATTTTTCTTCAAAAAGACCTTCAGTACCAATATTCCTGATGACCATAGAAAACGATCCCCAATTTGTGTTCTCAGCATAGAATATCAAATACACTTCAGAAAATTAACCTGCAACGTCGTCGACTTCCTCTTTACGTGGCCATAGCTCAACTATGCAGCATTACCCAAACTCCTTTAGGAGCAGGTGTGTTTCGGCGGAACCATACTCATAACTTAGTGGAATCGCCTGTTACTTCCACCACGGGCTAATGACACGGCCAACTGTATTGGATTAATTGGACTCAGCTACAAAGTGAAAAGAGAACAGCCTTAGCACTTATAGGCAACTGCGCGGTTTACCGGAATGCGCGCAGTTGATAAAATTCAAAATTTAATTAATTAATTTATAACTCCAGCAGAAAATATTTTTTTCTTATCATAAAACACAATAATACTTAAAAGTAAGTTACATTACTAGGTAAAAAAAGAAATAATAATAATTACAAATGTAAGGTCAATAAAGTTAAACTGAAAATTAATAATTACTAGGAGAACCACACGACGAGGTCTGTACATCAAAAGTATAGAACGTCATAGAAAGGTTATGTAGGATAAATGAATAGGAAGCCATCAGTACAACGCATAAACGGACGTTACAGCGTGAAAAAGATGCTTAGATTGATGTTTTGATCGAGTGTGAGAGAGAGATAGCGGAAAGTACTGGGGAAAGTTTTAAATTTTAGGCCTTTTGGTTCTAGTACATACAGCGCCTTTGCCGACGATAACGCCACTAACTATAGTAGCATAAATAGTAGTTTGTAAAATATACACGCTCGTTTAAAACATACCGCGGTTGCTGTCCCCTTCGGCACATAGCCTGTACGGAAATTCCTAGTCCCAATAACACTAAGTTCAAGGGTTACACGGCTATCTGTTTCCATTAACGACCTATAAAGTTTAGTTTTAAAGGTAAATTGATTCGAAACATTGGAAATGGGACCGGCGCTAATGAATGGTAATCCTTTTTAAACTGCGATGTTTAGGCTGATGCTCTGCTGTTTTTTGTTTAAATTAAGAACGCTTTGAGCTAACGTGTGTTTTGGCTCCGTTTCCAGAGATTTACCCCCTTACTTATAAACGTGGAATAACCATGGAGTAGCTAAACCATGTTTTGTCCTTATTTGTTATTGTGACATCTGAATTTGACAGATAAGGACAAAACATGGTTTAGCTAATCCAAAGTTAATCTACGTTTATAAGTAAGGGGGTTAAACGATAGATTACATTAAGGTTCTAAACAGAGAGTATTATTTCATTCTACAATTTGGAAGTCAATTACTTTGAAAAAACTAAACACTGTCACCGGTAACGCTGCTGT
The DNA here is from genome assembly GCA_946894065.1 of Acleris literana. NCBI lineage: Eukaryota > Metazoa > Arthropoda > Insecta > Lepidoptera > Tortricidae > Acleris > Acleris literana. The sequence goes on from OX335683.1 coordinate 4,353,493, forward strand.
CCTTATACTCAGGTATTTAATGTAAGAAAATACCTAAATTCGAGATCATAAACATGTGTACACTTTAGTACCTTGTCACTTTAAGCGCTGTGACAATTTCATGTATGATAGTTTAAACATGTCATTAAATAGAAAAGGTAATAAAGTGTACACATATTTATGAAGACTGTATCGTTGGAGTATGTAATACAGACTGAGGCCGTATTAATAAACTAATCTCAACTCTAATGCTCGTCTCGAGATGCGTCAAAAATGACAGTGTTCTATAGTTTGACATTTACTTTGACGTGTCTTGTGACCGCATCTCGGCCAAGATGAGTTTATTAATGCGGCCCTGAGTGTTTATTTTCTTTGATAATAAAATACTGCGTATTATTTTAAATTATTTGGAAGGAGTTTGGTTGAAATATAACATAAAAATAGGGTAGCTATAGTTTGATTTTTCTGAACTAAGAACGACATTATTCAAATCAAATTTGAAATGTTCGTCTTTTTATTATACACGTAATACTATTGACAAAATAAATGCCTTGAATTTTACGCTCTTTCGTAAAATAACCATCCCAGTGTTATTGAATGTGTTGGCGAGTAAAAGCAATGTGTTAGTACTTTATCTCAAGAGAAAGGAAAATATCAACAAATTCTGAATTTTCCTGAGTTAAATTTACCACCAGGCATGGCCTTACTGGAAATACGAGACTCTTATTGCAGGGAGCTTTTAAAATAAAACAAAATAGTGTAAATATAGGTAGAACGTACATGCTGTGTTTCGGTGTGGAGGCAAGGCAGCTGGTGATATAAAGCATAAAGGCATTCCATTATAGTTTAGGGTCATTATATGGGCGTTTGTTTCGAATCACTTTCGTGGTCACATTTTTGTAGAAATGGTTGCAGATTTCGATTTCGTTTCTGGTTAGGTATCTAAATTTAACGGACATCTAATAAATATCCAAAAACGGCATCAAAATACACGCCCAAGTCTTCAAAAATATATCCACAAAAGTGAGGCGGTTGAAACGCTCGAATAATGACCCTTTACTGGGTTGGTCTTGTATGTATTATATGTAATTGACCACTTTTTAATAATGTCATGAATCGAATATTTCTTATTATTATTTTAACTTTTATAAATATAATTATTTTACCATTGGTTAAGAACTGTCAAATAAAACAATTAATTATAATATCTAAAATGTAACACTGAAATATGAATAATGTACTTTTTTAACAGCATGTAAGTAATTTAATTTATGGATGCGAGAAGTAAAAGGCATTTTTATTTTTATTTTATTTTTATTTTATTTATTTATGTACTGGGTTGGTCTTAAGATTGCTAAGCTGTCTGGGACAGCAAGATAAAAAAGAACTCTTACGACCAAAAACTAAGTCGTATGTTTATTTAATTCATCAGGGCTGAGATTCTACTCAAACTAAAAGCATATTGTTTTTACGTGTGTCTTGACAGTAATGGCCGCCGAGTTAAACACAATACCATAGCACGACAAAGACAATATGAATTTACCATGTTGAATATAGCTCCAGGACCTATTCGCCTTTGACGTGTTATCGTATTGTGAACGCTTTGATAGCTATTATTTACTTAATAAGTAAAAATGGCGGCCGAGTTGATAATAATATCATAACGCGTCTAAAACAATATTGTTTAACCCGGTAAAATAGAGACCCTGTACTTAGCTTATGCTTAAAACTGACGTGAAAGATTTAATTTTAACCAAACATGTAAAATTAAGTAAATAGCTTATGAAAACTACGACGGAGACGAACAAAATGAAGTTGAACATAACAATGGGCTCCAACATGCAATAGTTTCCCGCGAAACACCAACTTTCCAATGTCAAATCCAAACACAAATCCTCTTAAAGTTTTTGTAAAGACACCATATTTGCATGTTAGCTTAGAAGAAGTGTTATCGTCGTTCCATCCGCCGCTAGTCCGTTTAGATTCTTATATGTTTAAAAACAGAGTCGTTGTTTGAAAAGCACGCCTCAGTGAGATACAGGAACTATACGTAAGAGCCCACGCTTGCTATGTTAATGAGACTCAATGGGTTTGCAGAATCTGTTATTACCTAAGTTCAAAGTACAGTAGTTTTGCGAGTTGTTACAAGTATTTTTGTATCAGGTTTTACAGTTTCTGGGACGAGTTTCCTACTTGTCGATTTACATTTTCTATACAGGGTATAACATCAATCTTTTTTTTATGGCAAGGATAAGGCACGTGAGCACTCAGGCCACCTGATGGTAAGTGGGTTCTGAGACCCATAGACATTTGAAATCTCAAGACTACAATCTAAAAACTGCAATGCTAAGACTTCAAATGCGTTGCCAACCCTGAGGACTAAGATGGAATGCCTCTATGCTAGTATTTTCACCGGTTGTCTTATCAAATCAATTCATACCTATGTTCGGTGTCAATAGCGGCCTTTACACGGCACAGTTCGGACCGCGGGAAACGCCACGCGCCATTCCACGCGCCAGTCCGAACTATTTTACTGTTACAGTTGCACGTACGGTTCGGAGCGAAGATTGGAATGGCGCATGGCATTTCCCGCAGTCCGAACTTGACGTGTGCAGGCCGCTCATGGAAATGGTCGAAGATGGTAAACAAGTTAATCACATGATGTCAAATATTCATCAAACTTATTATTATTTGAAAAAAACCTAATTATTACTTCTCTTAAACTTAATATGAAAGTATAGGTAAGAACCAAGTATTTAATGTCTAAATCATTACTAAGATTTAAACTAAATTATTTCATTTGTTTTCGTTTACATTTTTGTCCATTTCAATTGACACCATCACCAACTTTACATATTATTATATTGCACGCGATCGAGACTATTCGGTGGTTAGATTATGTAAAAAACACAGTAACCGATACTATGCTGACGCGTCACGACACAACACATCAGACAAAATGTGCATGCGGCTTATAAGTAACGATAACGTATCAGTAACGATAGCGAACATTTGTATGGCAATTGGAACAGCGTCCCCGTGACCGTATTTAGTACAAAAATATCCTAGTACGAACTTTGAAGCTGACTTTTGTACCGTCATCGAGTAATGAAGGTGTGAAATATACGTAAAATATTATATGGAAACGTGATTCTGTTTTCGGAATTTGCTACGGATAGATTCCATAAAAGTGTTTTCGAATAACAAAGGCGATTTAAAAAATGTGACTTTTGATTATATTGTTCGTGCTCAAGCTACTGGCCTTTTCAAAACTTTGTATGTCTGCCTCCCTTTTGGTTTCAATGTGCGTGCAAACAATGTACACACAATACGTGCTTTATGTAAAAAAAATGTAGGTCCTCTCACGTGTTTACCGAAAATGTTTCGTCTTGTGATTGCGTCATGAATTGGTTCTAACAATAGCTTGTGACTTTTTTCGCGTTGTTTTAATTCGAATCAATAGGAGCTACAACAACGATCATGAAGCCAATTTTGTCAAAACATGATCACGCTGTTCTGTCCTCTTGGTGTTAGTTTTAAGTTTTATATTTAACTAGCGACCCGCCCTCGCTTCGCTTCGGTTAATATAAGTAGAAACATATAAACCATCCAGAATAAATTTCTAAATGACGGTGAAAACCGTATCAAAATCCGGTGCGTGGTTTAGGAGGAGTTAGCGGAAATACAGACAGACGCGGAGGACGACTTCATTTTATACTATTTATTGATTGATGTACCTATGGTATATCTATAAGGTATTTGGAATTATGGGCCTCGTTGCTTGAAATAGGAAAACATAGATTTACACTTACAGATAGAAGACACAATAGGATATATTTTTTTAATTTGACTTTTTTAATATGTGCAAAATAATGATCATTAAATTTTATTCTAATTCAAAAAAAGCATAAATTATAAAATATAATAAACTATGATGACGACGTGTCATTATTTTAACAAGTTATAAATCACATTTATTAAATGTAATAATGAGAAGGTATAAAGGAGGGATTTAGATAACGCAAATGTTTTTTTTTTTTAATATCAGGTAGTTTTTAATTGCGACTTTTAAGAAATATAAATACAAGGATTGCAAATATTGTGTAGCAGGCTGAAACCAAACTTGAAACAGTTGAAACAAAGTCAGCAAAGTAAGTCAAAAGACCACAATGATCTCCACAATCGAATGCCAGTGACAAGAAACACTTGACATTAAACATTATTTCTTGATCCCTTCTAATACGGTCGCGTTTCTCCTGCACTTTACGACACTCGGTTACATCATTTCTGTGTGGAACTCCGAAAACGCTCCGCTAAAATACATTTCATACGATTGTAATGGCGTGCAATTAAAATAATGAACACAAATTTTGATACGTGTTGGAATAAATGCGGTGTTCTTGGAACTTTTATAGGAACCCGGAAAACGTTAACGTCGCTATTAATAGAAACATTTCAATCGTTTCTGGGCTTCTTTTCTACTAAATATTAAAGTTGAGGACACCTGCCCCTTCGAACGCTTGAAATTTGGTTTCCCACTATTATTATTAATTATTGCCCTTCGAATTTTTTTTTTTAATAAACCTAGAGCAGCGTTTCCCAACCAAAGGGGCGCTTGCTACCACTACCACTACTTATCCTCCGCGGTAACTCACCAGCGAAATGACTAGCATAGACACAATCTATCTTAGGGCCGTATTAATAAACTACTCAACTCTAATGCTCGTCTCGAGATGCGTCAAAAATGACAGTGTTCTATGGTTTGACGTTTACTTTAACGTGTCTTGTGACGGGCATCTCAGCTAAGACGAGTTTATTAATACGGCCCTTAATCCTCAGGATTGGCAACGCATTTGTACTTCGACCTTAGTGCCCTTTGCTAGTGTGAATAATTATTATTTATTAATTTAGTACCTTGTAATGTACTTTTACGTATTATTATATTTTATGATTGAAAAAATTACCGTCTGCTGGAGTTTCTTGCGGCGCTTTTCCGCAATGACGGTGTTGTCTGAAACGCTGGTAGATTCACTCTATATGTGAAAAAGAGTTCTCATGTGGTCAATTTACCAAATAAATATTTTGAATTTTGAATCTTCAGATTTCTAACGTCCATGGGCCCTTAAAACCCTTATAGCATGTGGCCTTGTTTGCTTTCTACAATCCACACAATATTCTGACTGTCTATGTTCTTTGATTGTATTGTTACCTAAAAAACTAGCTAGATCAAGATAACTGTGCACTTAACTTGTCCTCAACTGCACGGCACTGGAGTCTGAACCGAGCGGCAAGTGAATTGTAAATTGTTCGGTGCACCCAACTGTATTTTCGCCCACTCGCTCAAATCGACGCGATTGAATAAGCAACCGATATCGAGAAGAGGCGATTTGGCCCGCGCGCTTAGCGAAATGTCACTAAATCCACACATTTGCATGTAACGCTTTATTTGTACTGACTTGTTTTGTGTGTCAATGGTTACAGTGATTCGCTAAGTTTGATTGCTCGGTGATCCAGAGTTCTGAGCGTTGATTCGAAGACAACTCGCCCGTGTTCTGTTCGAAGAATTTTTGACCATTTTTATGAGTTTTTATTAAACCATTTTTTAGGGATCTGTACAAAAAATGAAAAACGGAACCCTTATAGGATCACTCGTGCGTCTGTCTGTCCGTCCATCTGTCACAGCCAATTTCCTCCGAAACTACTGGACCGATTGTGTTGAATTTTGGTACACATATGTAAATTGATGACCTTTCGAAGATCGAGTGTCCTAAGTTCTGGTAGGAATATGTCGTGTTCCGGCAATTTTCGGGCAGTCTACCGGCAGCGATCACAAAGTCAACTTTATCAAATCAACATTACGCTTTCTTGTCAGCTTGCGGAGTTTTAAGGTTTACTTATATTTTTATGTATTCGTCTAAGATATTTGTAATTATGAGCCTTGTTGCTTGAAGTAAAAGTTCCCATTATATTACATCTGCTAGAAAAGAAATCGTCGCATTTTTTTTTGTTTTTTTTAGTAGTTAAATGGATTATATTATTTAAGACAAAAATCATAAAAAAAAAATTTTTTATTACCCATTACCCTGATGACACTATTTCAGAGATCCATCTTAGCTTGCTCCTTTTCTTTCATATGACAAAGGAAAGGACAGCGATATCTTTAACTGGCAGAAAGTATCTATGTGGACATGGTGAAACAGGCCTTAACCATAACAATGAACTTCCTATTCATAGTTAATATTTTCATTTAACAAAGTATTGTTAACAGTTGCGTTGTTTCCGAATAATAAACTCTGTTAACAGCCAGTTTAAATAAACATTTTTTATTAACACGGGCGGAAATTCGTTCGCTTTCCAGAAAACAAAGCCCGAACGAAGCCCATATCTCACAAATTTAATATATCGCGAAACGTGCGGAGGAAAGTTTCCAAGAATCATTGCCCCATTAAAACCCTGTACTGGTCAAGTCAAAAACAGACGCCAAAAACCACGACAAATAATGACAATAGACCCTTGGTATTGTGGCTTATATAGAACGAGGGGTTGGCCGTGGTCAGCCTGCTCCATTGTGTTTTGAATTAGGATTTTGCCATTTTGAGGGTAGGAGGCTTTAGCTTGAGCCCCTAGTTGTTGTGGTTCCGATTGTCCAATATAATTCATTTTGTAAATTTGCTTTTCGGAATTTAAAGGAAGAATTTTCGAGAGCATGTTCCAATTTTCAAATGAAATTTGTGGAATAGTTGGTTGATGGTACAGTTATAACATGCATATTTAATAAAAAGCTGTAGAATTATGAATATTATGATGGTAATGGAAGTGAAAATCTGGTTCAGTGGTTTATAAATTTTAATTCGATATTGGCCTGGGCTATAAACAGAACTACGGCTATGGAAAACGTACGTACAACGTACAACGTACGTGGATTCATAGAAATCTATTAAACTTACATGAATGAGTAAGTACCAGCAGGAAACACTCACTAAGGGGAGAAAGACAAAAAAAATTCAGCCTTGACGAAACCTGAAAAGGTTTGTACGGGTAGCTATTATTTTATCGAAATATCTTTCAACGAACATATCATTTCGCAGAATTTTCATCTCATTGAAAAGCATTTCTCGCCGCATGAGTTGTTTTATTTGGTAGCCAGCAAGTCTAACCTAACCGAAATAAAATGTATTATTCTTGTCAAATTAAAACTTAAACTAATGCTAAATGTAATTAATGTTTCAGATATCTAGAAAACGTTATGTATTTAGTAGATTATAGCGTTATATGAAATAAAATTGGATGAAGTTAAATTCGATAAAATGATGAGTTACCTAGCTATCTACACGTGTTTTGACGACATGATGGCCTAGTTGGTAGTAGCCCTGCCTACGGAGCTAGCGGTCCCGGGTTCAAATGCCGGTAAGAGCAGATATGTCTGATGTGCGCGATTATTTTGATGTATTAGCTACGTATTTAAGTACGTATTTCTCTATATAAGTAAGTTTAACGTCTGTGGGACTAAGTCAATTTGGGTGATACTGTCCCCTGATATTTATTTATTTGATATTGAAAAGAAAACAATTAATAAAATCCGTGGCTATGCTCTCTGGGGACTCTGAACCGTGCAGAAAAGTAACTTCTCAAATTGTGAAAGTTTCCTATGAGAAATTCTCGGGAATTTCTAAGAATATTCTTAAATTTTGTGTGGAAAGAGAACATGCTCAATGCTCTCAAATGTTTCCGATAATGTTCTCAGTAATTTCTTTTGAAGATTTCTTAAATTCTGAGAATGTTTTGCAACTTGTACATTGATACGCTGGTCTTTAATAGCAGCAGTCAAACATAAAGCCACAAGAAAAAGATTACATATGGCAATAGTATATACAACAGCTATAGAATTTGTTTCTAAACAACAACAAAAACAATTACGTATATTAAAAACAAAATTAATTTTGAGACTAATGTGTAGTTAAGGCAATAATATTATGATTAGTGAATTCCGGCTCCATCATCGCACTCGAATGCTCTGACGTGTCTTCAAGATAATCTTCAAGCCACAAGATAATCCCGGTAATAATCCTACTAAAACTAATTCTATCGAAGAATCATCCAAAGCCCTCCCTAGCACAAGTCTCAGCAAAATTAACGTCCCCACGAAAACCCTTAATCGTCAACTGTTTGAAACCCTCTAAACATCCTCATTTAATTTAGGAACACCTCTTCCTGGCATATACAGATCTTGTTAAACCAGCTTATAGCGCATCTACCTAATTATTAAGGGAAATTGTTGACCCCGGTCACAAATAGCCTTCCGAATGTGGCCAACTTTAATTATCTTGGTCCTGCCCCCGTTTTAACGATTCCCTTGTGCGTAATTGCTTACTTTAGGCCTGAAATGTAGAGTAACTAATTTAGCGTTGGATAGATGGAAGTAGATAGAAACGCATGGGCTAATAAGTTGAAGCAGTCATTTGGTGAAGGTTTTATGGTGCTATTGGTTTTTGAAAACTAAGTATGTAGGCAGGGCTCGGAAACCTGGTTAATTTTATTAACCAGCTCGTCAGAAACGCCATATATTTCAAAAAGAGCATTTTCATTTCGATTCCGCTCTTAACAGAATCGATATTATTTCGGTTTTGATCAAAGAGCAAAATGAAACTGTTCCTGCTCAAAAAACCGGTTAATTTCGCTCTCTAATTTGTTCGCACCACCCACCAGTCCCACCACCTTTTTCTCGTCTTTCCTAATAGGTTAGTAGCTAGCTCTAAAATAACTCTCGCGTGACTTATGATTATTATGATTCCAAGCAGCGTCGGCCAAAAGATGCTCCACCCACTTGTCATTTCAAATTAACCAGGTTAATCCCAGCGACCATAACGCTCGCGAATCGATTCCGCTCCCAGCGAGCGTTTACGAAAAACCTGGTTAAGAACCATATTAACCGGTATTTTTCGAACCGTTCCCAAGCCCTGTATGTAGGGGAAGGATAATTTGATTATAAACACGCTATAGTACGGTTTTGTTTTTGGTGATTATTCTTAATGGTAATAGTTATAAATGTTTTAAATAACACTAAGACTCCAAAACAATAGGCGAAGTTAACGCGATGTCATTTTATCCCCATTTTTCACCTTTAAGTAACGAATAACGAATTGAGAACGCGGTTAAAAACCGATAAAAGATTAGCGTTTTTTTTAATCGAGCAAAAAATTTCATTTAAAGGATCGATTCTGATAAAAAATATTGTTCGCAATCACAATTGGCAAATTATCTTTTGATTTTTTCATTCATCGTTGTTTCTTTGAACTATTCAAAGAAAGCAATTTGTAAAGGACGGGCTAAATTAAACGCACTACGAGTGAATTCACTCCGAAATTGTCTGACATTATGTGCTATCAACATATTAACCCAATACAAGTAAACAATAAAATATAAACTTAAATATTGTATTAAGTCTATTGAAATAAGCGTGGAAAACTTGGTGGCTTCTTACAAGATTGTGATTGTTGTGCACAAGCGTCTCGATACGAGCCTGACAAGACGTTACATCAACTAAGATGTTAGTTGAATCACTAAAGAACTTTCTGTTGTTACCCTCAGCTTTGGTTGATATAACTAATATCATAACTATTTTATTCATGTTTTTTTAATTCACTTTAATAATTTTTTTATTCAATCAAAAGAAATCCACTCTTGATAGGCTCTCATTTTTTTAAAATGTATTTAAAAATACACCTTGACCCGATTTGCAAATCCACGCTTTTAAGTTTACTTTTGTAATTAATATTTGAAAAGTTCTAGTAAGAATACACACATCAAAAATGTGTAAGGATCAAAATAATGTACGAATATCTTTGATGTGTAAATACCAAACAAAATGAATGTCAAAGACGGAATCACGAATATAGTTATTTTCGAAACAATAATGTCAGTTGTATGTTTATTAATTGTACTTGACTAGATCTACTGATATTAAATGCTAAGACGTCAATCTTCGTTTGCTATTCCGTTTTCCATTTTATTATTTGATTATTATATGAAGCTATAGCGAATAAAATCTGGAAAATGTCTGAATGCTGACAGCATATTACGGCTCATTTGCCCGCAAAAAGGGCTAAAAGAAATCCCTCTTTTGACATTCCCTTTTATTTTTCCGCTGAAATAATCCCCTTTGCGCTGAAAGGAGACAGGTTTTATTCCGTCGAATTAACTGTCTGAAGGTTTAATAATTTATTTAAATTATCATGCTACTGGTGAATCATGGGTGTATGACACAGATAATAAATACACATAGATATCGTAAACACCTCAATCTGTATGAAAACCAACCAGGTCACTCTTTGCTACGAACTGGGACACACAAAGAGAAGTGAATTTTCCGTTTGGGCTATTGCAGTTTATTATCACGCAACGGGGCATTTTCTTAATTTTCACGGCCGATCGGCTGCAAAAACAGGCGCAAGGATAGTCAGTAGCTACGGCCAACCCCGACGCTTGGCCCAGACCAAGTCCGGATCTCAGTCCGGATTCGGACACGCGAAGTAGATGCATTTGCGTTATCTATGTGTATTTATATCTGTGGTGTATGACATATGATACGACACGTGTATTGGTATAGTAATTAAAATGTCATTCAATAATTAGGGTTTTTAAATTAGTTTTTAAGAAACTATTAAATTGACTTGTCATCTACATAATATATTATTACAAATTGAAGTAAAGCGATTTGTCGCTTCTGTTTCTATGTACTTACGAGTATGATGCTACTCCCGTTAGAATAATTATCGAAAAATTATAATATTGTAATTATATCTTTTCGCTACTTTTTTGGTTTCTCAGTGCTTACGTGGGGTGGGGAGAATCGATACTCTAAGGTATTTGTATTCGCAATAATCGAGTTGGAGGTACCTGCATCCACAATACTCCAAATTGTGGCATTGCTCCAAATGCTGCCAGCAGCAATGAAAGTGACAAGGTACTAAAGTGTACACATATTTACGAACTCGACTGTACAGGGCGATAGCTCTTAGAAGTTGCTTCGGGTTTGTACATCGCTCTCACTCGCTCTTAATAAGAGTGTGAGAGAGCAAGTGAGAGAGATGTACAAACCCGAAGCACTTTATAACAGCTCACAGACTGTATACATTTATACGAGCTCGCTTTAAGTAAGGTTATGATAATTTTATCGTTCGTATAAATTACACCAAATGCAACTGCAAGCGCCTGATTAGTCTAATTGCTTTGTGATGCGGTGCATACATAATATATTATGACTCACTTAACATACGCTTGCTTCGGTTGGGCACAGCACTGAAATTCGCAGAAAGTTTACTAGACTGAAAACCACCTTGACTGTACAATGAAAAATAATAGGCTTTTCAAACATGCCTACTTAACTTAGTCTTAAAAACACTAAATACTACATATTTATAGGTATTGTTATCAATCTAAAACGGGACTTAATCAAGTAAAAATATTATAAATATACCTCGAAGTTCCGATCGTGTTGCAACGGTCGTGGTCACAAGCAGACTGAAAAGGGCTGGTGCTTATTTATGTTGCGTGAAAGTTTTTCGAACTACCCTCAATTGGTATTGTTTTTGTTTCATCGGAATACCCACCGACCCGCAGGCCTTTCGCGTAAACACACTCGCAATCACAATCGTTTTCATTTTGAAAATCGAAGGCTTGTCTGCATACAAAATGAAACCAATTGTTTTGTTTTGAAGCCGATCGCGATTGCGAGTGAGTTACGCGAAAGGCCTGCTGCACACAATACTCAGTGTCCGCGGATTTTTCTGACGATACATGACAGTACGCACTCTCGTTTTCATTTTGACAGTCCGAAAGTAAGTCTGCATACAAAACAATTGTTCCACTTTATAGCCGATTGCGATTGCGAGTGCGTTAAGCAATAAGTGCAGCAAGCCTTTCGCGTAACAACACTCGCAATCACAATCGTTTTCATTTTGAAAATCGAAGGCTTGTCTGCATACAAAATGAAACCAATTGTTTTTTTTTGAAGCCGATCGCGATTGCGAGTGAGTTACGCGAAAGGCCTGCAGGTTGTGAAATGTTATTTGGTAAGTGATTGGATAGCATTGTCAAAACACACAGGTCAAAAACATAACCGGTCAAGTTCAAGTCTGACTTGCGCACCGAGGCGAGGGTGCTGTAGATATTCTTATTTATTACCTTAACCATAATCATACCAAACTTGATGCTTGTATGATATTATTGTATGACAAAAAAAAAACGTCAGAAAAAAACATTTCTTGAATTATTATTTTTAACTTTCTTCCCTCTTATTTGTTAGAAAATTCATCATTAACAAATATTCTGAAAAGAAAACAATCCGCTTTCTTTTACGGTTCAAAAGATACAGCTCTTTATACAGTTAGAATAGACGGACGGACGGAACCCTGACTGACTGATCTGATCTCCACTTGCACCAGGTATTCTCTGTTAACCATGTCGTTGACTGGTAGAGAATGCCTTTAGGCATTAAGTGCGCCATTTGTAGGGTAGAAGTACCGTTTGTGGCCACTGTACCCTTTTTGGCCACTTTAGGTTGAAATGAGTATCAAAAACACAGTAAAATTAAAAATAATATTCGTAAATAGTTAAGACTGAAGATTATTATAAAGATGAAATATAAAAATCTTTTTTGTAATTTCATAATTCTTTAAATATTGGTAAAAATTTAGAGTGGCCAAAAACGGTGTGAGGATGGCCAAAACCGGTACTTCTACCCTACTTTTTATATATGTCTTGTGCAAAAAAGTTTAAATAAATAAATTAATAAATAACCCTAAAAACATCTTCATGACGCATGAAATACAGGCTACATTACAAAAAAAAGTTGACTTTAAATCGACATACTGCACTATCTTAAACTTTTTGATGGTTGATTAAGCCTTTGGCAGTGCAGTTCGAGAGGTACCGCGCGTCAGGCGCCTGATCGAGCTCGAATTTGAACTCATGTATAAGCATGATCGGCAGGGGCAATCGTTACCTAAGTAACCATAATCAGCCGTTTGATAATGTCTACTGTTTGACTCTATGCGTTTAGAAGAAATACGTATGTACACTTAACTGGTTTTCTTAACTCTAGGCCGAAATTCGTTTATTTACACGACTGTTAAAATTATAAGAATCGACCATGTTGTCCGATTCTATTATGATAAGATTTTTATATTTTATCCTGACTTCATTTCTATTTTTGATTATAAATTTGTGTATATTTTTGACGATTCCAATGTAATTTCTTGTACTTTTGATATAACATGCAAGGTATACCTTGTGTATACCCTGTGACTTACTTTGGAAAATAAATACCGTTCATTCATTCATTCATTCATCCATTCATCCATTCATTCATTCATTCATTCATTCATTCATTCATTCATTCATTCCTTCATTCGTTCATTCAAATCGTTCTTTTTTATAGCTAGTACTAGAAGACGCCCGGTACTAAGAAAAAGGACAGTCGGCAACAAAAGCTTGTTCTGAAAACGATTTTTATTGGCAGAAACTTAAAATCCCGACGCAAATATAGGAGAGTTATTAGCATTAGGTACATAAAAGATAAGATAAAAAAAGGTAAAAGATGTTTATTCAGTAAGTAGGCCGCACGGGCACTTTTACACGTCAAAAATCTACCAGCGCTTCGCAAGAGACCACTGCTGAGAAGAAGCGCCGCAAGAAACTCAACAGTCAGTCGTTTTTTAAATATTACTTATACAATCATAAAACTTAACCTAGCATTATATAAAACCATAAGTATCTGTGTATCTGTCTGTTGCATCTTAGCTGCGAAACAAAGCTTCTACGGGGTTATTATGACATAGCTATGCAGTCCATATTACGGCGAGCGCAAAGGACAGAGCTATAACAGTTATATAGCTCTGTCCTTTTCCCTCAGCGTAAACTGAACTGAGTAACCATGTCTTAATAACCCCCCAGAAGTGTTTTTTAAATGAAAAGCTAGTTTAATCAGCGTTTTTAACTAGGTTTTAATTTTGAACCATTTAACAGTAGGTAATCAGCAGACATAAGAATCAAGGGGGCAAAATGTTATGACAGGTAGGGAGTTCCTTTATCGATAAACTCAATTATCAATGCTAGTTTTATATACTAGTGATCACCAAGGATCGGAAAAACGACCGTCATTTTGAAAACATAACCCTGTTCCGTATAGCAGAGACTTCCTTGAAATTAATTAAAAATATTATTAGGTATTTTATAGATGTACAATAATTTATATGTACTTAGCGACAATTTTATTAATGAATGACACCAAAATGTTAATTAGAAAACACAAACACACATACAAACAGTAAACCAATGTCGACGATTGCCCCAATGTCCTCCGTAAACTGTGAACAAACTTTTTCGACTCATAAATAGGTCCTAAATTCACGTCGTTATGGAAAGGAAAAGGCGAAAGTGTTTTTTTTTCCCATAACCATTATGGTTTTATTCATTAATAATATTGTTGCTGAATACATATAAATAATGGTATAAATAATGGTAAATCTGTTTCAGGTGGCTAAATAAATTTTTAATTTCTGCGGAGGTAATAGGGGCAGATTTTTTTTTTTAATATGCTGTGTGAACTTCATACTTACTCAGAACAATACTTACAAAAAATACATACAATGCTGGGGGCGATCACTAGTATATGGAAAAAGCATCGATAATTGAGTTTATCGATATAAGAACTCCCTATGACTGTTAATCAGTTTGAAAGTAAATCAAAGACGAAGTGAGTTTAAATGAAAAATAGCTAACACAGGTGACTCAACATGCTATGTGTTTTTCAATATGTAGGTCGCACACGCCTCGGTTGTTCGCCAGTTTGCGCGAAATGATTGACAGCTTAATTTAGTTCTTGACAGTTGTCCAGGCAGGGCTGATGTATTGGCGTTTGATTCGCTCTGTGGATAATTTTGCCTGGCCGGCTCTATCGCAGTTTTAGAAAGAAATGTACATTTTTGTTAATAATTGGAAAGCCTCGTGTGGTTGCCGAGTTAGAATAGTGCCACTCCATGTCTTCCCGTGGATGTCGTAAGAGACGACTAAGGGAATAAGGGCTTGTAGTACTGTTAGGCGATGGGCTTGCAACCTGTCACTAATACGCTGGTAAACATCCTAGCCTAATTGTGCAAATTGTGGTTATAGAATTATCAACAAGTTTTTAGAGATGTTTGTAATTCTGTAGCTCTGCCTACCCCACTCTGGGAACGAAGGCGTGAGATTATGTATGTATGTATGTATGTACATTTTTGTTAATAATTGGAAATTGGAATTGGAAATTTTAGCTACTTACCGTTACTTAAGTGAATAATCATACGACATAAATTCGTTGAACAAAACAAATCAAAGCAAATTGTCATGTCTTTTTGTATTTTATATAAATATCAGTGGACAAAGTCACGCAAATTAAACTAGCCCGAAAATAAGCTCTATGCTTGAAATATGTATACAAGACTTAAGATAATAAGTTCGTTAAATTATACAAACTTATGCTATGCAACCAATTGACGTATCGAATCGTAACTTAAATAAATAAATAAATGAATATCAGGGGGCAGGAGGCCCTTTTCAACGCCATGTTAAATGTTTTTTGTTTTAGTTATCTGTTTTTTTCGGACGTATATCGGTTGGTCTAAAATTGTTTGGCCTATTTTCGTTTTGCCACATATTTTTTTGCATACCAACGTTTCGTCTAATGATTTAAATGACGATAATTGTTTAATCGAAATTGTTTTGCATAATATTGTTTGGTCGAAAAAAATCTTAGTATAACATTTGTTTGGAATAACCCTGACCGTGAGGCGAAGTCGACGGAGCTCCTATTCCGCTTAGTTGTGGCGCTTAGTGCCTTGACACAATTCTAACCTAACCTAACCTATAGATTAGTTGAGACCTAGGTTTTTCATACAATATTACGGATTTAGTCTTTTAGTACTAAAAATTTTAGACTAAACAATTTAAGGCAAAAAGAGCTTTAGAACAAAAAAATATGAATGCAAAAAAAATATTTAAGCTAAAAAAAGGTATGCCATCCAATATTATAGGAAATATTTTCAACCAAACAATTTTAGCACATAAAATTTTAGGTCAGTCGAAGGGCACCCGTTTACTTCAAATGTGTGTATGCGTTGAATAAATTATTTCTATTTCAATGTGACACGAATTGACCTAGTCCCAAACTAAGGTCTACGCTTGTAATGTGGGTATTAGACAACGATAAACGAACTTATACAGAGAAATACATACTTAAACACATAGAAAACATCCTAGACTCAGGACTCGCTCATCACACAAATATCTGTTCTTACCGGGATTTGAATCCGGGACCGCTAGTTTTGTAGGCAGGGTCACTACCAACAAGGCTAATGTGTCGTCTTGGATTCATCTCACTTTCTTTATAAGTTTTATCTTATAAGGTTTTTGTGAGAGAACGTATGAGATTTCGATTATGATTTCGTATTATACCTATTTACAAAATCTGTATCTAAATAATGTTAGTAAATAATGGGGCCAAGTCAAATCAGAGGGCCCTGCCAAGATGCATTGCGCTAACTAGCGTTTCTATTAGTTTCGTTTTTAAACCAATCGCGTCACTGGTAGATCACGTGACTTTTCGTATCACGTCATCTACTAGTGACGCGATTGGTTTAAAAATGAATGGAATAGAAACGCTAGTTAGCGTAATGCATCTTGGCAGGGCCCTCAGTATTTTTTAAATATCTGTTAACGTTTATTTATAAATTATAAACGCCAAACTCTATTCTTCTTAGATTAATCGATTCAGTGGTTTATTTAAGGTTCAGATAAACGATTAAAATAAATTCAGAGTACGATTCAACCTCTAACTTGGTAAAAGGGGGAGTAAAAGTTTGTAGGGGGTTTGGTTAGTCATTATTCAAATTTGGTTCATTAAGTTGGTATCTAAAATACCTCAGCGGGCCCAGTATGGCTGCGTCTATATCGCGTGTCAAATGTGGATAAAGCATTCGTCACTCTCGTACTTATTTACGTATCAGAAGGTGACGGATGCCGTATCCAAATTTTGACACGCGATAAGGGCCCCTGAGGGGCTATTGCCTAACGCACTCGCAATCGCAATCGTTTTCTTTTTTAAAATCGAAGGCTTGTCTGCAAACACAATGAAAACAATTGTTCCGCTTTGAAAACGATTGCGATTGCGAGTGCGTTAGGCAATAGCGACGCTGGTTAAAAGATCATATAGCAAAACAAAAACTTTTTTTTTTGAAGTCCGCCCTAACTTTAAATAGCTGTATCTTTTGATTAATGATAAATAACTGGTTGATTCTTTACGGAACATGTGTTATAATAGCGGAGGTTTTTTTTTGTTTTTGTTCTTTCTCCAAAGCAGTAATTCGCACGTCATACATACAAGCATGGAATTGGGAAAATTATATTGCAAACCCTAAAGAAAAATCTAAAATAATAAAACCTACTGGCCAAGCGTGATCCAACTCGCACTTAACTATTTTTTTACATAAATTTACTTAAAGAAGACAAACAAAAACAATCATGTTTTATTACTAAAATTGGCAAAGCCATAGAAATGCTACCTACCTAATTTTGAATGAAATTTTCACCCAGCTTTGTTGAAAGAAATACCCAGCCAGAAAACGCGCCGCGAGTAACGCAAACAAGTGTGTTAGTTAGCTAACACACACGGAAACTTATTTATTTACCAAAAAAATACAAACCGGAAATTGCCTTTGTTTTCAGAATCGATTCCCAATTTCACTGTTTTAATAAAATTTATTCGCATTGCGCCGCGCCTGCCGACTATTTCATTTAGCCGGTTTTTGTTTTGACTAGAGAAATATCGCTATTCCTAGTTTAAATTTGCTTTGCAACGACAAAGTCAATTTTTCACGTATCCACTGTTGTTTTTTGCGGAAACATTCGGGAGACCGCACTCTGTGGCCGGCCGAAATTAATTTGAAAAATAAAACTATAGCCGCTGTTTTTGGCGGTTTAAAATTTCTCGGTTGATTGTTTCGTTCATCCGATCTATACATATAGAGAGCAGGGTCGGCGACTTAATTAAAACCTTGGTTCGTATTTCGGTATAAAACTTCGGATTGAGTTTGAAAGGTTTTTTTTCTTAATAAGGATTCAGCAATACAACAGTTTTTATCCCGATGGATATCATCATCATCATATCAGCCTGTTGCAGTCCACTGCTGGACATAGGCCTCCCCCAAAGAGCGCCACAGCGCGCCTTCTTCAGGTCTTCGGTCCATCTAGCCGGGGGGCGTCCTACACTACGTTCGCCTAAGCGTGGTCTCCATTCGAGAACTTTCCTGCTCCACCTCTCGTCGGTTCTGCGACAGACATGGCCAGCCCACTGCCACTTCAGCTTGCTACATTTTTGGACAATATCAGTCATCTTGGTCTTATGTCGTATGACCTCGTTCCAGATCTTATCCCTTAATGAGATCCCCAACATAGACCTTTCCATAGCACGCTGAGTGACGTGCAGTCGGTGGGCCAACTTGACTGTCATGTTCCACGTTACGATGGATATAGTCACGCTAAAAGTTATTTTGAATTGTTTTAACAATGACATCTTGGCATGATAATTAAGATATATAATAAAGTACCTGACACATTCAAATCCCTGGACGATACTAAATTTAGAAAAGCACTTAATATCTTTAATATTTGAGTAGTTAAGTTTAATTTTAATTTAATTACGTTTAGTTCTTTTAATTGTTTTAATGTTGAATTCTGTAAATATTATGTTCAATTAATGAATAAATTAAAATAACTTCAATTGTTAACAGCTTAATGAATGGTTATTGAATAAAATGTTTTACAATATATCCGACTTTTTAAATAATAAAGGAAAAATATTGATATTAAATTGTTATGTTTTTCATAGTGTTATGTTTAAATTTATTGTTTAAACCTATTGATAATGATTTAGGTTAAAACATTTAAATATTGTACACCATAGACAATGGTAGGCTATAGATCTAGGAATATGACATTATTACTTAAAATCTTATCTGTACCTATTGTCATGCAAGAAAGAATTTGAATTTAAATTGGTATTTTGGACACTTAAGCCGGAATAACATTCGTGAAATAACTTATTACCGGCACTCTTAGTTTCTTTGTTATTTAATACGTATTGCAACTTTACCGGTCTGTCCGGATTGCACTACCACCTAATTCTTTACTTAACGACAAGCAGCAGTGTTCGCGATGTGAAGCTAAGGTGTGGGGATTTGACAACGGGTAAAATAAGCATAGAGACACGCAATTGCAATTTTAGGCTTGAAATATTGAGATTAAAGTCTTGAGAGTAACCTATAATTTTAACAAATGTGACTTCATCGATTGTACCATTTTATCGAACGCTATTTCTGCTAAAACCATGATGTTTTCAGGATATCTTAAACAGGAATTACGTAAGGTCTGTTCATTCTTACTTGTCTTATACATATAGTAAACAACTTTCTAACCTCAAAATGAATCTTTTTTGGCTAAAACAGCTCTTTTATCGTAAATAAGTAAACTGAATAAACATTATGGACATCACTTGGCTAATGTATTGTCTGTGATTGCTTTATTTTGTTTAAAATATCTGTTTTAGCCAAAAAAGGTTCAGTTTGAGGTTAGAAAGTTGTTACCTATATAAGACAAGCAAGAATGAACAGACCTTAGGTTTGGTTAGATTGGACTTGTAACTACCAAAAATAAAACTTGCGGCGAGAAATGCTTTTCGATGAAATGAAAATTCTGCGTCATGATACGTTTGTAGAAAGGAGTTTCGCCAAAATAAAAGGTATTCCGTCTTGAGATTGCGTATTTTTACATGAATCTCAGATCTAACTTACCTTCGGGTTGCCTGTGATCATTTGCCTCCACAATTCTAATCTATCTATCTATTGTAAATAACTTAAACAAAAAGCAAGCTTTCAAAACCCGACTGTTGCTAACCAACTTTAAATCGTTATAGATCCTAAATGATCGTTCAAAATGAAAAATGATGAAAGAAACCTAAAGATGATTTTTATATCCCTATTTAATGATACCCCACTTGTCATACTTCGTCGACTTATTTTTTTTTAATTTGCACAATATTGCGTCTGGTTGCCGCCATATTGAATTTTGATTACTGTCATATCTTCAGTGACACTCACCAGATTGAGACAAATCGATTGACATAAGAATCATCAAAAACGGACAACGGGTTTAGTATTTATAGTGCCACAAAGGAACAAACATACATAATATATAGGCTGTGAAACACATTACCCTCCTCCTTCGGCAGTCGGGTAAAAAGGCCGCTCACACCAACGCAGCCTCACACACACAAGGACCCTCGCGTCACGCATACTGTTGAGCTCGTTATATTGCTTTTATAAACCGAAATTAAACAGCGTTAGCATCATAATTATTTTGGTCTCATTTCACACTATCTATATAAAAGGTAAACCTGACAACCCGGCTTATATGTATACCAACGCACAGCTGAAACTACTATACCTAGAAACTTGAAATTTGGTACAGGTGTTCCTTTCATGATGCAAGTGAGCACTAAGGATTTTTCTAAAATTCATCCCCTAGAGTGTTAAATTGGGGGAGGAGCGGGAAACTAATTCTACACGTACGAAGTCGCGGGCGCCCTCTAGTAATACATAAAAATCCCCTGTTACAGTGTTTGTAACAAAACTCCTCCGGAACGACTTGACCGATTCTTATGAAATTTTCACGAGGTTTGTATGGAAAAAAAATTACGCTCGGACGGCGCGGGCGCAATAAAAAATGCATAAAATGAATGATTATACTTAGTATTGTACAAAATAATTCTACAATCTAATTTGAACATGGTCTTCGGTTTTTAAACTAAACATGGATATGACCAATATTTTCGGCGTTTCCCAATAAGGAAGCGCAGGAAATTTTCCACGCAAAGTAAATGATTTGTTGACAAGCATAGAGAAATTGTAGCAAATGTTCCATTTTCCCGAAAGGATTGTCCCAGGTGCTGCCCGCGGCGCGTTCGGAAAATTCCGAAGGATAATCCAGTTTAGGGACACGGAATATCTCTACAAAGAAAATGTTTTCGCAATTTATTACGATGCTGTTATTTTTAGGTAAATTTGTAAGACTACGGTATACGCCTTACATCACCCCCTTTGTAAATTTCATAAATATTTTTTCTTGGGATCATGATTGAATTCAATAAAATACCTAACTATGATATTAGATATATACTTTTTAATTTATTGTAAAGATTATTATTTAGATAAGTTTCATTATTACCTATTATCATTTTAGTTGTGTTGTTTCTTTTTATCTCAACACGTTTAACTGTAGTTCTACTAATATTCTAGCCGAAAAATGGTTAAAAATATAAATATCTGAAGTAATTATTGTTAAACATGATTTGTTAATTTTGCTACAAAACGTGATGTCATAATTATGTTTTTTCAAGCAACAGGCAAATTTCCATTTCATGGACTAAATTCAAACGCGTTAGTTAATAATATAGTTAACTACTTACTATAAAAATGATAATTACAAATTTTAATGTCTTAAAGTTTTTGTCAAAAAAAATTATACAGTCTTGGCAGTGCTATTGAGCACCCATCCGTTTTTCATATAAAAGTCAAACTTTAAAAGGTGCTATGTCTTATATTATAGAAAGTTGTATATCTATCGAAAAAATAGTCATATTTCGACCCTTAAAGTATCAAATGTCGTAAAAGCCATTTTGGCCAAAATGAGTTTTTAATGCAGTTTTATTCAGTTTTTTGCGCTCTATCGAACTGTATATTTGAAATGTTCAAATTCGCAAAAAAATGTCTTTTACGACGCACTTAATTCACGCTTAAAACCTAGATTTCTTGTTTTTAAATGTCGTAATGATCAAGTTGGAGCGTAAAGTTTTAAAATTAATGTTGTAAAAGACATATTTTTTGTTGATTTGACTAATACTACATTTTGATATTGTATTAGAAAAAAAAATTCATGATAATTTTTGGCGTAAAAACCGGTTATTTTTTAAATTGGTATTTACGACAAATTATTCATGGAAGATTTACCAAACACTAATGTAAATTTATGCTGTATAAGAAACGACTTTTTAATACACGGTTTCTACGACAATTTCTCATTATAAGACATGTAAAAAAAAAATGCCCGTTTTGTTTTAACCTCTTAAGACCCATCAATCAACGAAATTTGTCAAAAGTAAATTTTTGATTGTTAGTCTTCAAAAAAATATATTCTACTTTTTTTTCCCTTGCACCAGATCTTTATTACAATAGCCGTATTATACAACGTGTCCCAAAACTCAACGATAAGCCGGCACCAGAGGATGGAGCTGCTTATGATTAGTCGAGAAAAAATAAAAAAGATAAAAAAGATAAAATAAATTTATTTAGTAAGTAGGCCGCTCGGGCACTTTTACACGTCAAGATACTACCAATACCAATACCAATAAGGAAAAGATATATTTTTTTCCTTATTTTTTCTCGACTAATCATAAGCAGCTCCATCCTCTGGTGCCGGCTTATCGTTGAGTTTTGGGACACGTGGTATACTATTTTTAGTACAAAGGATCTCAGGTTAGGAGGTTAAGTGCCACCATACGCTTTACAGCAAGGGCATCAATTGGCTTTTACAACAAACGCTCCTTTACTGCTGGGGATTCAATCGGTTTTTACTACAAACTGTCCTTCACTGCTAGTGATTCAATCGGCATTTACTATAAATTATCCTCTACTACTAGGGATTCAATCAGCTTTTACTACAAACGGTCCTTCACTCCTAGGGATTCAATCGGCTTTTACTACGAACGTTTATATTTTTATGTGGCATACATTGCTTTTTACTACTATTCATAAAAAAATATGCATTATGGCTGAAAAAAATATGGTATTGTAAAATAATGTTTGTTTTCTAATGCAATTAGTTAACTGAAAAATATCCCTTAAAGTGATCAGAAAAACTCGCATTTATTATTTTTATTACTAAAACTGTTACGTTGAAAACTGTTACAAATGATTATAAAAAATATAAGAAATATTAGGGATGAACCTATATTTTTAAGTCATCTCTTGCGATTGATCAATGCATTAGAAAACAAACATTAATTACCATACATACATTATATTGTACATACATAAACTCACGCCTTCGTTCCCAGAGTGGGGCCAAGCAGAGCTACAGCTCCAACTCTAAAAGCTTGTTGATAGTTCTGTGACAGCATTTTGCACAATGAGGCTAAGATGTTTACCAGCGTATTGGTGACAGGTTGCAAGCCTATCGCCTAACAGTACTACAGGGCTTTTTTCCCTTAGTCGCGTCTTACGACATCCACGGGAAGACATGGAGTAGCACTATTCTAACCCGGCAACCACACGGGCCTTGTTTTCTTCGTAGAAGGAACGAGAATCAAACAAACAGTTCAATATTTTGCGCCAAATTATACATTTCCAATGATAAATAAAACAGAAAACGTCATAATTTAAAGCATAGCATCTTGTATTTGTAATAATAAACTCAAAATTTATGTAGATAACTCGTAGGTGCCATTTTAAGTTTTGAAGGTTTAAAACGAAAACTTCTGAGAAGGCTACTAGACTTGCCATTTGTCCGTAACTTTAAATACCAAATTTTAATCTCCGTAATATTATATTTTAGAGCTCTGTACCAAATACTGTTAAACATTATAAGATGACTTTGTTGTTCGTCTCTCCGTCTGTTCGTCGGTATGCCAAGAACCATTTTTCTTTGAAATTTAGAATAGGTGTAATATTTCGACTTTTTAAATTATTTGCCTTTGTAGGTACTTGTTTGTTTTTATTATATTGCTTGCGTTTTTTATTTCTTTTTTTCTTGTACAATAAATAGTATACATTCATGCATATACGTACATATTTGCTTTATTCATTTGAATGCTGTCCAGTTTTAAAGGGTAGTCACATTTTTTAATTTCTGACATCGATGACTTTTACAAATTCTATGTAGATAATGAGCGTAAAATACTAATAATGATACGCAGCCCACTTCTTGTTTGTTTTAATTAATTATACAAATAAGACCGAGATAGGTGCTATAAACTTGATGCTCGGTTCTGACTTGCATTGCAAATGCCCATTTATATGAAAAGCGAATATTGTCGCCAGCTACCAATAAAATAGCCGTACTGTTCAGGACAGTAAGCAACCTTCTGACAAAGCTCTTCGATAAGTCGTTGGAGTTTACACGACAAGAAGTTATTGTCGTGTAGACGGCAGTTAAATCAAAGTTTTCACCGTCTTGCTTTGATATTGTATTCATAATGTTGAGATTATGACAGCTTTCATTCACGAATAGTTGTTTAATTACGATGTCGAAGCAAGTTGGGTTAATTCAATATCCTTCAATGGAAATCCTTGAGCATTATTTAAATAAATCTTAACGTTTCAATACTTGATCGCTGTTATGCCTTTTAATAGAGCCGTGTCAGATATTACTAGGGCCTGGCCACAACACCACGGCACGGCGTCGTTAACGTGAAATGTCGCGGCGCCGTAGAAAGGCACATTGCCACGTCGTGCAAATCGCTTGCCGAATGCAATAAGGGCACAACTCAAAATTTTCGAGATTTGAGATTATTGCGGAATCGTGATCTAAAGTGCTCGTTTTACCGTATGCATTAAAGACTTTAGTCAAAAGTATACTGTAACAGACCAAAGAGGGCATTTATGCCTTTACTGCACTAAGAGAAATGATCTATCTCTTTCCTGCTATATGGGCCCATCACCAGTCGGCCGCTTGCACTCGACGCAAACGCACGCGGTAATTTGTGCTACAAAGGCATTTCTTAGTTGTGCCCGTATTGCATAATTTTTTAAACTCATTTTCAAGTTGTGCCCGCTATTTTTCACAATAAATCGAAGAAAATATAAAAGAACTAAACGTCATTTGATTATACCACAACAGTAAGTACCTGCCTTAATATTTTATATAGGTATATATTGTAAATTATATCCGTTATGTCCGACCGCACTTGTAAATTACATACAACATAATAATAATATATTAAATTAAATGATTTTAAATTTAGAGTTAATTATAGAACGAAAGTATGTTCCTATATAATATGATGTAATTATTCTTATACAAGCAAATAATTCTGCTGAAGTCTACTTAATTCGTTGAACGATTCGACTGAACAGTGGCATATTTTTTAATGGAATTTAACGAATCTTCTGTCATAAACAGGCGTAAAGTCACATATTGGAACTTCAGGTACACCGACCCTCACAAGAATGTGAGTCGGCGGCCCCGGTCCAGAAGGGCTTGCACCTCTGTCTCCGGGATGCTGACGATGGCGAAGGTTTCTAACTGAGCCTTGCCTGTTAGTGCTGATGAGCAGCCACCGGTCAATGCGGACTATTCCGGCCCCAGGCGCTCTGCTAATGAAGGGAGTTTGCTACCTCCCCGAAATCGTCCCAGACACCCGGGAGCAGAATACCGCAGCGAACTCTGTTTGGCACCTCATTTTCACGCTTGACCACCAACTTGTCCCCTGATGAGAGGGTGATGGTGGCCATGCACCGCTTGACCCAAGCCACCGCTGCCTGGTCTCCGCATCATATTCTCAGGGTTCCGTTAGCGTATAGCGGTTTGCCCTGAAATTGGGGTCCGGCCGCACTCTGGGGGGTCTGCATCGCCACAGCCATGACGAAGCCCTGAATCAGGTTGAAGGCCTCTTCGGCGAGTTGTGAGACACAAACAAGCATATTTCTTAAAATGGGTACTGCTTTTACTACTATTAATTACATATTGTTATGATTACATAATGTCTTTTAATACAATATTACCCCCAATAAAACCACGTAGATTCCTTTTACAACAAAGGTTACAGTTGTACACTATAAAAAAATTGTCTTAAAAGCCATTTTCAATTCCTGTTGTGCGTCTTAAAAGCCATTTACATTTATTTTTTTTGTAGTAAAAGCCACGCTATCTCTGGATCTATTAAAGCTACGGGATTTTAAATTTATAATTATGAAACATCTCGAAAACCTAAGCATAATGAGCTCAAGTGGTTTATAATAGCTTGAGTATTTCAAAAAATATATGCAAAAATAAAGTAACCATTTTCGTTTTTTGCTCGCCCTGAAAAAGTGCATTTTGGCTTTTACGACATTTGATACTTTAAGGGTCGATTTATTGACGTTAAGCGTAATTCCGTGGAAAAAATACAATTAGTCATTTTGTTGTAAAACCGGATTTTCTCTAGCTTCAGATTTCACACGAAAATAGTTACTTTACAATGATAATCTACTAATAATTTGCAGATGTACAAACACATTTTATATTTTTCATCACACTTGCTCGTAAATAGTGTCCTAACATGCTAGAAAAATCGACCGTAAATACAAAATAATACCCGCGGGCCTTTTTTTTACCATTACAGCCTAGCGTACGTCGGTCATTCTCCAGAATTGTGTTCTCAGTCTAATTAACACCGCCCTTTTTTTCCACTTGGTTTTTGATAAAATTTATGCAAAATGTAGTAACATATCGACCATTCAAACTTTAATATTTATTGGGCACTTAATTATTATTAGCGGTTAATTAACTAGAAGGGTTTTAATATTTGCGTGACGCGCGAATTAGAAAAGCGATGCGTTAATTAGGTTTACTTGCTTGCGAATTAAAAAAACTACGTGTTTATTAGATAAATGTTCATGCCAAATATATATTTTTTAGGAAATAAGACAAAAACTGTCAGACTGTCTATTAATTTTATCATATTTATTATATTGCAACGTTGAAACTATTAGGAACATAAAATATCCATCACGATATACATACATAATAAGCTAACTAATATTTCACTGAAATAATCGTTCTAATATAATCAACAATGAAAACGATAAAAAAAATCAGAATTAATAACTTTATATTATACCTTAGGTATTATGAACAAACGATAACAAATAAATTGCCGTATCCGCTAAAGAAAAAATAATACTTCTTCCTCCTACTTTTTACATTCCCTATCTATCTTTAAAAAAAGTAATTTAAAATTTAAAAACCCGATGAACTAAAAGGATATAAATAAACTACTTAATTTTATTGAATCTAAGGACACCTCATAATTCATAATGCTAAAATCCGTCGAGCCGTTTAAGCTTTACATACATAAGTTATGTAACATAACATAAATACATTCAACTTTAAGTATGTAGTTTAATTATTGCGGGTGGTTTTAATACATAATTTATACAAATATGAAGAATGATGCCGGGTCCCTAGGATTTTCCTTACATGATTAGAATTACAGTTGTCACTTATTGTCAAATTGCAACTTTTTAATGCGGTCAGCAAAATTTTCATGTTTTCCAAGAGAAATATGCTAGGAAAAGTAAAATAACCTCTAAATAACATATTGTCCAAACACTTAAGCACACAGATACGATCATAAGGATGATTTTAAGGTTAGGGCCCCTCTAATAACACCAGTTTGACATAATATATGTCATTCTAATCATGCCATCATTCTTCCGGGAATTACATTTTTGTAAAAAAAATATTCCTGTCAATTAATTTAAACTGGTTTAGCTTAAGCGAGGAATTAGAAATAAAATACTAAAAACCTTTTTTACTACTCTTAAACTAATTAACGCGTTCATTTTTGGCCCGTGAATTAGACGTGTGTATTAGGGATTCTTGATAAAAAAAATATAACTTCTTTTAGGTACATGTGATAAACTACATAATCCGGTAACTGTTAAATACTGAGGTTCTTAATGTATACAATAATTTACAGAGCTATAGAGTTATTGGCTGATTTTAAAAACGTGAACGCGTTAATTAGAATTTACGAGAACCAAAACATGCGAATTAGATACTTACATTTGTAGTGTGCGATCCACACAACATTAACACGTCTTTCTCTCAAGAGGGTCTTGACATGAGTGTCTGCTCACGCAAAATGCATTACAGACGTCTGTCTATTTCTTCAATGGCCTTGCACGGACACGAATGAAAGCGGCGCGTGAATTAGTACACGTATCGGGACAAAGTTTCTTTATTTTATATCTTAGTGATATATTACTAAATAAATTTGGTATTTTTTTTGTAATTTGGATATCTTATCTTTCATTAAATAAAAATACTTTCATTCATCTTTCCTCTTGTATATGATCGGGGAAAATAGTTATATTAGTGATTTCGGAAGTGGGACGCGCGGTGTTAATTAGGAGAATGGGGTATTGATATTTTTTTTCTCCTAGAAAGGTATTAAATATATACTTGAAAATTCATGTACACCTCAATACGAGTACCTTCTAGGAACAAAAAATATAAATTATACCAAATTCAATAGTTTTATATTTTTTAAGCCCGAGGACATACAGAAATGTCTGTCTGGAGAATGACCGACGTAATAGCTTTTTTTTTAAATATTATACGTAGACTGAAACTATCATAATACGCCAGGACGCCAATTCTTGTGCCATTCGATATGAAGTTTAATTCGAGATGAAATAAATGTCAGTTGCATACAATTTTCTAAAAATCTCGCATATAAACTATTGATCTCGACTGTCACTAGAATCGGACTCCCGACCACGTTTGACATTATCTGTGGTAAGTCATAGACAATGATGTAGTCTGCCGCAAATTTATAAATACTGATTTTAAACTGTGTGATTCCAAAATAATAATTAAAAGGGTGTCTTTGTACACATATTAAAATTTATATATCAATAAAAACATGTCGTCATCAGAAGAAATGGATAATGCGACTCCGCCGGACATCGCCAACGCGGCTAAAATTATTAGTGAGAATCGTAAGTTAAAAATATGATCTTTTATCTGATTTTATTTCATTTCCTCGCAATTGTGATGAAAAACATTGTATGTTACACGGGTGGTAAAGGAAATACAAAGCTCGAGTCATTAAAGCCCTCAGCCTTCGGCTTCGGGCTTCTAACAGCCTCTCGTTTGTAATTCTGTCTTTACCACCCTTAAGACACAATGTACTATTACATCTCTGTGTATTTTTGAAATTATAAAATAGTACTTTATTTATAAGTTACAAAGGTAAAAGTGGGGTGCTCAATACTTTTGGCCAAGGCTGTACTTGCTGTCTTTTCTTTAGGTAAGTATATTATGATTCTAGTAAAAAGAGAAGTATTAATAATGCTTCCACAAAACCAATATAACTCCAGTCGACCGTAGACATGCGTACTCTACATTAGATTACTAATAATATGAAGGAAAATATCCCGCATTTCTTCCGTACGGAAAATAAATAATCATAATTTTATTTGGTAGAACTAGTTGGTATAACTTGATACAACAAAACATTGATAATTTATTAATAATATTTGAGTCTTTGAAACTTTTTGCGATATCCAAGTGCTTGTGATGCAATAGTCGTTTACATTTCCTTTGCCTTATGCAGTACAGCCTTATTAAAAGACTGAAGGGCACTCGAAGGGAAATGGAAAAAGCTTAACTAATACCACGACGGTGGCAAACAAGCGTACGGATGGTAAGCGGTTACCGTAGCCTAAGGACACTTGCAACACCAAAAGTATCACATGCGCGTTGCCGACCTTTTAAAAACCTCGTTACTCGTCTCTTGAAGAACTCCATACTATAGTTCCCAGGGAAAACCTCAGCGGGAGCTCATTCCACAATCGGAGCGTTCGCGAGAGGAAGTTCCTTTGGAATCGCACAGTGCGCGACCATTTGGGTTCCAACATATGAGGATGAACTCCACGCCGATGACGAGCGGTGCAATGGTAGAAGGTGGCCGTTGGCATCACGTCAAACAATTCCTCGGAACACAACCCATTATACAAGCAGAAACTTGGAAATTTAAGGCAAGATCGAATGAAAAATGAGGAGATCCGGAGTAGAACTAAATTTACCGACATAGCTGTCGTCATCCCCGCCATGAAGAGTATTCGAAGTGAAGTTTGTGGGTCAGCTGGTGAAATGTATCGCGGTTTTTAGTCGCGATTATATTGCGATTTTTCTTTTTGTTTGGTTTAGTGTGACGGACCCAGTAATGGACAAGGACCAATGATGGAAACCTTGTTATTTTACAGAAGCAAAGTGTTATTCATTTGTTTTGCAACAATCAATTTAGGACCGCATGAAATTTGAATTAAGAATGAATTGTCCATTACGGTGCCTGTCAGCTAAAAGTGGCCATCATTGCCATCACCCTAGTTTACTTTAGTGCGTGTGTAATTTGCAGTGGTTTCACTAGTGGTCCCAACAGAACAGCGCTGGCTTTAATGCCAGCATAACGCTAGTAAATGACTTCGTTTCGGAGAACAGAAAAAAGTGGTCATAGCTCTGTCGTCTTAAGCCAATAAACAGTATCTCAGATTCAATTGCTAAAGCAGATTCAATCATATCCTCTTAGTAGTGAGGTTGTGATTGCTACAGGAGTTTTATTTGAGATGTTGCTATTATGGCGATCCATTCTTTCAGAGTATGGATACTTAGGCCAAATAGTCTCCTTCCAGGCACGACAAGACAAGGAGGTCGCAAGACGCACCGAGAACGCCTGGAGGAGCTATTGGTCGATGAAGGAATACATGAAGGGAAACCTCATGGATATGTGCATTCTTCCGATCCTCACCTACGGAGCGCAGACTTGGTCTTTGACAGATAAACAGAAATCTGCCCTCAAGGTTTGTCAGAGAGCCATGGAGCGTAGTATTTTGGGAGTCAAATTAACGGACCATCAGGAATACAATACTACGCTCCAAAACTAAAATAACTGATGTAGCCCAAGCAGCCGCCAAGCTCAAATGGGAATGGGTTGGCCATGTCTGCCGCATGCCGGAGGAGTTATGGGCTAAAGTGTGTACCCAATGGGTCCCACGGGATAGAATTCGGCGTCGCGGCAGACCAAGGCGGCGTTGGCGAGATGAACTTGATGCCTTCAATCTGGACTGGTGGGAGACTGCCCAAGATAGGGCTACGTGGAAAGAAGGGAGGGAGGTCTTAGCCCAGCAGTGGGACATCATAGGCTCTTGAATAAATAAAATAAACATTCTTTCAGAACTGATATCTCTTTACCCGATTTTCATGAAAACTAGCTAACCATCCTGATTAAATAAGCAATCTTTTAAAAAATAAACCATCCAAGTCAGTCTATCCGATAAGGAGCTACAATGCCGACCGACACACACATTATAGTCTGTGCCAATTGAAATTGGCAAAGATGTAAACACAACCAAATGAACCAATTTACCATTATTAATCGATAATCACGTGCTTTTAAAGATCAAGTGAGGTCTTAGCAATGATTTATACACTTAATCTTTACTTTCACATTAAGTTTAAGATAAAATAACCGATTAATTATACGTTTTTTTTAAATAAAATCACACTTAATTAATATTTGAGGTTATGTGTCAAACAGTACAAATTTGTATAAATTTTTGGCAATTTACATTGACACAGACTATACACAGATAAACATCAAACTAATAACACCCCCCTTTTGTTATCGGTGGTTAAAAACGCATCCAAACCCAAACCCCTAATAATGGAATACAAACGTGCTATTTCCTGACGCAAGTGGCTAGGCGGCGAGTGCATATAAAAATGCACCCTCACGCTACATTAGCCATTTTCCGATACAATGTTATCATTCCCCCATCCTCGGTTAAACTACAGCGGAAACACAGAGCCACCTGTTATGTTCAGAAATGCGACGTTTTTGCATATTGTAATAAAACTTTACAAAAGTATGTATGTAAGGTTTACAAAGGAAAAAGAATAAACGATACAATTAGTCTCGTAAGGGAACACTTCCAGCTAACCTTTGCGTTATGATGCTGTGTTTAATTCTAAATATGCGAACGATTTAATGCCAGTTCCCGTTACTGTAATGGGAAATTTATTTGGAGTTCATATTTCGTTTTCTTTGTCTTAAATATACAAATTCATTGACAATTAAGTTGCTGTCTCAATTAGGAGGCAAATTGATTCCTTTGCTCACTTTCATCACAATTCAACACATCATATTTTTGAATATAGGAGGAATTTGTTTTTCCTAATCCCATCGTATTCTATCAAACAGACGGGCACCAACATTTTTCCCCTCACGATCCCAGTTTACTGGTTTGTCCATTCACGTCATCACGGCAAAAAAACACGACCTACAGCGCAAGGTTTTTGCACTTACGATCAAACGAATAAATTACGGCATAGCCATTAATTAGCAGGACGCTGCTCCAACAGATGCGATAAACACACCGTCAATGACTATCGGATCCGTCCACAACGCGTCGCCGTATATCTTCACCATACAGGATAGCGTTTATAAATAAACACATTAGTGTGAAAGCCGGATTTGAGGTACAAAGGCTCGAGAGATTCGCTTATAGAGAACGATAACTTCCTAATGCAGTATTAGTGAGTAATGGACCTTATTATTGCTTGATGAAAGGACGCCATTAGTGACTTGTGTAGACACTGCCGTCGTTTGGGATAGTTTTGTAATACCTACTCCACACGTTTGGCGTTTGCCGCAAACACTGCGGGACGCAACTATATGTTAGAGTGAGCACGATGTTTTTCCATCTCACTCTAACGTATAGTTGCGTCCCGCAGTGTTTGCGGCAAATATCTAAAAATGGCAGATACCCTTTGGCAATGTAGCTACCCTTTACTCATTTAGATTTTCTGAACTATTAGGATTCTGTAGTCAAAAAGTTTGAGTCTTTATGAATTTACTAACTGTTGCCGTTGACCCTGTTCGCGTAAAAGTCGTTTAATAAGTACCTTATCTCCTTTTTCCAGTTCTAAGCTATCTCCGTACCAAATTTCATCGAATTTGGCTCAGCGATTTAGCTGTGACAGCGTAACAAAGAGACAAAGTCACTTTCACATTTAGAATATTTCTATGGGTTATTTACTATTACTTTATTATTTACTTACTAAAATAAAAAACCTTATATATTATTTGTAAAATGACCTTTAATAACGCTCAGTTTTGTCTAAAACCCGCGCAATGTTATGAGAACGAACGGAAATTATAAGAAAACAAAGAAAAAGCCTCTCAACCGTTTATCTTGAAACCTTTCACAATATTACCCGCACTTCGCCAAAGGAACTGGACGATTTTTCCCTTATGTAAAGCATTATTAAGATTCTGCTGTTTTTTTAACTGGGACATTATGGGAAAATCCGGGACCATAGGAGATACGCGTACACTGTCTTAGCAAACATTAGGTCTTTTTTTGTTTTAATATTTACAAATAAATAAGACCGGTCTGCGTGGAGAGCCTTGGGGGAGGCCTATGCCCAGCAGTGGAAGTCTTTCGGCTGACATGATGATGATGATGATGATGATTTACAAATAATTATATTTTTTCATGCAATTTGAAATTATTTTTTCAAATTTGACCAACTTCTGCTGTTCCAATTTTTTTTCCTTAAATTAGTACCCATAGTACAGTCAAGGAATTTAATTTGTGACCCACCTTAGGTCCAAAGTCAATCTGACAATCTACAGCAATAAGGTTGAGTTTCCTATCAAAATAATTGCAAATGACTTGGCATCTCAATTGACAATGACATCTTCAAGCAGATTTTCTTTGAAATGGGTAGCAAATTAACTTTCGTGACCGTACAAGCCTAGAGCTTAGTTTGGGACAAGATCTAATTCTCGTAAGATTGTCCCCGATTTTTTTTTTTTTTTATTTGTTTACTACATGGGGACAATATGGAGTAAAACAGAGTGTAATTAAGTGCCCTGTGGAACGCCCTATCATTATAATACTTACGCTAATCTTATCTTCAGGGAAATTGCTAGCACAGATTAGAGGCATCTTGGTCCTGAGGGTTTGCAGCGTATTTGCCGTCTTAGGATTTTAGTTTTAAGAGTCTTGTGAATGCAAATATCTATGCTTGCCTCCTACGGAAAAAAGGCACATCTACTATATGAATTGTATTTTGCACTTCCAACCTTATTATAACCGTTGAAAGTTTAATTATTCTATGAATTAAATTGCATTTGTGCGTTTTCTCCGTACGAGGGGAGTATGAGTCTAATACCGTCTTGTATAATTTCATTTACCTAACCACGAAAAGCATAATGAACGTTTAGTATAAAAACCAATTGTATAATTTCATTTACCTAACCAACCCAAGTCATTGAAAAACACATGGAGTACAGAAAAAGCCTCTACATAGCCTTTGTGGATTATTCGAAGGCGTTTGACTCCATACAACACGGCCCTCTATGGCGGTCGCTTAAGGAACAAGGTGTAGAAGTAACCTACATAAATATACTTCAGGAAATCTATAGAAATAGCAGAGCCATAGTCAAGTTAGAAAAAAAAGGAGAACCATTTGATATTCAGAGGGGAGTAAAACAGGGCGACCCCATCTCTCCAAACCTATTCACGGCCTTATTAGAAACGATTTTTAGGAATCTGAGCTGGAAAGACAGAGGGATCAATATCAATGGCGAATACCTAAATAATCTACGTTTTGCGGACGATATCGTCTTAATAGCAGAAACACACGAAGATCTCACATTCATGTTGAGAACTCTAGACAGAGAAAGCCGAAAGTGTGGGCTGCAAATGAACAGAGACAAAACGTTTGCTATGACGAATGATGTAAAGATACCAATTTTATTATTATTATTAAGTATGTGTATTTGGGAAAGAGTATATCGTTCACAGAGCAAACGTCCGGTGAAGTAGAGCGAAGAATAAAAATAGCGTGGACTAAATACTGGTCATTAAAAGACATTTTTAAGTCGAAACTTCCAGTCCATTTGAAGCGAAAAGCTATGGACTCGATTATACTTCCAACATTATTATACGGATGTCAAACCTGGACCTTCACGAAAGAAATCGTTCAAAAGATAAATGTGTTTCAGAGAGCGGCAGAAAGAAGTATGCTAAATATTAGACGGAGAGACAGAAAAAGAACCACGGATATAAGGAAAATAACGAACGTGACAGATGCCGTTGAACTTGCATGCAGATTGAAATGGAGATGGGCCGGTCACGTAGCAAGGATACCGGATAACCGGTGGAGCGAGAGGATCGTTCACTGGTACCCGCGTGACGAGACGCGGCCGCCAGGGCGGCCGCGGCGGAGGTGGGTCGACGATATCGCTCAACTAGCCGGACCCACCTGGACCCGCCAAGCTAAAGAGAGAGGACCTTGGAAGGAGTTGGAGGAGGCCTACACCCAAAGATGGGTACCGCACGCATAAATACAACTATTTAAATGAATTAAATTAATTGCAAATTCTATATTATATAAAGTATAATTTTAATTTAATGTATTTATTTTTAAGAATGCAATGAAATTGTAATGCATGCACTTGTGAGAAATAAAGGCTTTATTATTATTATTATTATTATTAACCACGAAAAGCATAATGAACGTTTAGTATAAAAACCAATTGTATAATTTCATCAGGCATACGATCGAATAACATAACACTCATTTACCATTTACTAATAAACCATGTTATTATGCATTTTTGGCAATTTCTTCTAACTAGGTTAGGTTAGGTTAGAACTGTGACCATATTATCAATAGTAATGAAAGCCGTTAGAAATATTTATTTTTTAATTTATGAACGTTATAGTTTTTGAAATTATGCATTTTGTTTTATAGATCATTTTTATTATATCGTTAGTGCCATTCGTGTTATGTAAAATGAAAATTGGACCATTTGTTTTTTATACTAAACATTACATATAGCTGATCTTTTGTGGCAGCCCTTTGTTTAGAGCTCACCGTAAAGGCCCGTTGCGTCCAGGAATTTCCAGATGCTTTGGGCAGTGAGGAGTTTCATCTCTTGTGCGCCATTAGTAGTCCGCATAAGATGATGTGCATTGCTGTACCTCCCACCATAGACGTAGCTTGTAACCTGGGAAACGGAACAAACACGACTGTATCAAAAACAGTTGCGGCAAATAACAAAACATGCAGGTTTGAAACGAAAACAAAAACTTTAGTATTCATGTTTATAAACTACGCGTATAGGTACATAAACAGAACAAAATCAATTTACTACTACGGTTGATTCATCAACTTTATATTAAAATAAAATTTAAAAACTGTGGTTAGTCTCCCATTAGGTACTAAATTAAAGTTGCCTATGGGCCGAGTCCACCAACAATTAAACGGACGGTTAGGTAGCGGTTTAACGGCTGTCAAATGTATTGACTAACAGCTGATTAACACTTCACCATCTGACTACTTAACCACTTAACTCGGCCCTGGCCGGTTTTATAAAGCGGGGACCAAAAATATACGAAAGCAAATATAATTTCAGTAACTTACACCACCCAGCGTTTTAGAAAGTAAAGTATCTTAAAATTTTACAATAGTTACGAAACCATAGGTCTGCCACAAATGAGACTTGATACTTAAAAATACTATCCTTTTTCGCTTGATTATTGTCTGCGGCTACCCTAAATGGTCTATAGAGGCTTACATTTTTTATTCGTTCCGTCATATTGAGAGTCCGTTGCCTTTTCAATTATTATTTTTTATTACGGTCATGATAAATAAGACGTTCAAAGAAATTAAATTAGTAGGCATTTGATCTCTATGGCATTTAATATACCACTAATAATCGGGCCTCAGCTTGAATGTTCTTCCTCGACGATTAACATGATCAATATCATGCAATTGTTAGGTTATCGACATGTCAAAACAAACGATTCATAAGTTTAATCTATGACCCCGGTCTCGGTAACCGTCAGAAATAAACTGTTACTGAAATATTACTAACGGACCGTTATAAAACGCAAATTATGGCAGTTAGACCCAATTTACGCCAAAA
Source organism: Acleris literana (assembly GCA_946894065.1). NCBI lineage: Eukaryota > Metazoa > Arthropoda > Insecta > Lepidoptera > Tortricidae > Acleris > Acleris literana. The sequence continues at coordinate 4,390,328 of OX335683.1, forward strand.
AGATACGAAAATAAACAAACGGATTGTTATAAAACCGAACCTAAAGGTGGTTCCACATTTGTGACATTTCATCGTAACATTGGCTTAACTAATCTACAGTACCTAGGTCTAACCATTTAGGTGGTAATCGATCACTGAGTTGTACAGATATTTAACTAAATTACATCCAACTAAGTACAGAATTCAACATTAATACAATGAAAAATTAAAAACTAAACGTATTTAAATTAAAATTAAACTAAGCTACTTAAATATTAAAGATATATATAATAATCACCACTATAAAAAGAACACCCCCTCTAGCGATTAAATAATATTGTTTGAAAGTAGTGTTAGGCCGATGTTATTTAAGTTATCTTCAGTGATTTGCGGGTATCAATGATTTTTAGGACATGGAAATAGCCAAAAAACCGTCTGCGTAATCTGTCGATACTGAATCGCTGGAAAAAGTCGCAGTGTTCAACTACGTAACGTATCTTTAGATCCGTTAAGACCATAATCATACACCTTAATCTTTCGGATTCATTATAATGTTGATGCCATCCAGTTAAGTTATACACTCAAAAAAATGAGAGCTAACAAAGAGAGATTTTCACTTAGTTGACAAAAAATGATTACAATAGTTAAGATATTAGTTATATCAACCAAAGCTGATAGTTAAATACAGCAATTTCTTTAGTGATTCAACTAACATCTTAGTTGATGTATCTAACGTCTTAGTTGATGTATCTATCGTCTTGTTAGGCTCGTATGGGATCAAGACGCTTATGCACAACAATCACAATCTTGTTACAAGCGACCAATTATTTTTTTCAGTGTACTCAAGACGAGTTTTATTTCACATGAAAACCCCGTGTTTACCCGTAAAAGCCTTGACAATCTCTATTTTGAATTCAAAATTTCTAAGTGTAAGCCGTCTTCGTCGTTTCTAATCTTCACTTTATCGAAAATTTAATAATATTCTCACTTCAACACATGTTGCCAATGTGTCCGTGTGACGGCTCCAACAAAATATGCAACGGCGTCTATTGTTGGAAAATTGGAAGGCCGAGTTATTGCGAAAACTGTGAAAAATCGTAAAATCATGTGCCAAATTTACCGCACTCTGTGCGCCTAATATGGTGGTGTTTATCGATGTGGATAAGCGTAGATGAAACAACTGTAATTTTCTGACCAATAAGTGCGAGAGTGACGGATGTTTTATCTACCGCGATAAAAGTAATCATAATACGGGCCCTGAATACTGCAGAGTTGCAGCCGTTAGACATCGAAAAACTGGCAGGTTTAGTTAAATAATAGTCTCCCCAAACAACAGGTTCCTTGTTTAATCTTCCATTCCTATAATTTATATTCGGGTGACGTGAAAATATTTCACTGGAATTTATTCTGGAAATAATCTGATAAGGTAAATTAAATGAGCTATTGACAATGGTACGTCGATAAATGATTGATTGTTTTAATTTGGAGGAACGCATAGACCTAAATAAATATAAAACCGGCCAAGAGAGTGTCAGGCCATGCGCAGTATAGGGTATCGTTTATAACATGACGTTGACCACGGAATCCCAAAAAACTAATTTCTGTTCCTGTCTTTGTCTTTAACATTCTCGACTAAACCACTAGAGGTACGATCTGTGAGCACTTAGAAGGTGAATCGGATTTGTAATTCTCTCTCACTTGCTCTTAATAAGAGCGTATGACAGCGAGTGAGAGACACGTACAATCCCGAATCACCTTAAAGCTATCACACTGTACTAAATTTAACGACACTTGAGTTGGAGATTCCTCAATATTATTTAAACATCCCCGGTGATGTCATAGACGAGAAATGTAATAAACAATAAAAGAAAGTAAAATACCTAACTGCACTTCTCCTGACAAGCACGAAATGTAACAGATTAAAGGCGTCCCTAGTTCTTGCTGTGATACAAAACTTTTTCATTACGTAGCTCCGACTTGGGCACAGATTGCGAGAACAGGTGATGCGATAACATCAGAATATAGTTTTTCACTACCCAAATTTCAGGACTACTTTTTTTTTAATACAAGGCAAAACGATACAAGGGACAATTTTAGAATACACAGTTAAGCGACTTCAATTAATAAAATTTAAAAAAAATTAAATAAAAAAATTATGATACAATTGTTAGAAAAAATAATAATTAAATGGTAAATTAATAATATTTTTATACTTTTTTTCATTATAATTGTCACCTTAAAAAAGGCTTTATCTTCTTAAATAAAATGGTATTTAAATCAAAAACGGTAAGTAAAGCTGTTATTTTTATTAGTAAAGCAAAATAATTTAACCACCAATGACCCCAAAAATGCCTGAACGTAAAATGATTGAAGTGCCTGTCATATTTATAATAAGGAGAAAGAAAAATGATTCAAATACCATTTCGCATAATATAATACATATATTATTGGTAAAGAGAAACAACTGATCCTTATCTTTATACGATAAGAAAAGAGAAAATGAAATAAACGACGTCATGTATTTTAATTTGTTTGAATCAAGTCTACTAATGTCTAAACGTTTTTGACGCCGATACTTAAACCATCTTCTTACAGGCAAGTGGTATAATTTATTCATTGTGTAATAAAATATTGTGTGTTATCGGAAAGGAGAATGCTAAGTGACATCGTTTAGTATTTAGCTTAATACACATTGAACAATATTAAAGGATAAGCTAACGTAACTGAAATGTAAAAAGGCTAAAATGTTAAAGTATCCTCCGACTTTAAAAATATAGTTTTCGTGTCGTTTAATTCAATGGGATCCAAAATGAGGCATATTTTTGGTTGGTGCAAGTGCCATTAAGGGGGTCAGAATTTTCTGTAATCCAACTCAAACGACTCAGAAAAATCTGGTGATTCCGAATATGTATATCATACAATATTTAGCATTTTGTCGCTTGAATCGTTTTGCCTTTCAACCGTCGATATGTATTGTAGGTAGATAGTAGTGAATTCCGCGAATAGCCAACTTTATAGCGTTTCATTTTGTGGTAAAAGTGTCGGAGTTCCAACTTTGCTTAGGTATACGAGTACCATGGTGATGGATGATGGATGGATTAAGCAGTTTTTTGTATGGCATGGAGAAGGTAAACGAGCATACAGGCCACGGTGGTAAGTGGGATCCATAGACATTTCCATTCTCAAAACCACAATCTGAAGACTAAGACAACAAAAGGACTAAGATGGAATATGTCTATGCCAGTCATTTCTTTAGTAAAGGTTGAAGTCTGGGTGGAAACCGAAAAAAAACTCGAAAAAAACTGATTTTATCCCATACATTATTATCATGGTTCAAATTTGTTGCATTTTATATCGTCTTTTGTCAGGAATACTTCGAGTTACCAGTAACCCTGTTTAAAAGTATATTTAATCAGCTGTCCGTCGTCGGCTATGTGCCACCTGAGACAGTAGCTCTGAAATCCGCTTGCTGTTCACAAGTTTGCTAACTAAGTACCTACCTGCGCGCTAATACTCACCGAACTAGATGCGGTTGCCAACTGAAAACGACTACTTGCGATTTTTGCTTTAGTTGTTAGGGTTCCGTGAGAGTAGAAACCCTAATTTAAGACAGAAGACAGTCTGCCATAGGAGGCCTTTTGTTGAGGACTTGAAATTGGATGTCGAACCGTTCTCCATGTACGAGTAGGATTTAAATGTCATTAGAATTACAGACATTAAGTTTTTTTTAGGCTGTCTAATCTTTTGGCAGGTGTCAGAGTGACATTTTAAAACAATTTGGTTGCCACTTCCTACGACTTGAATTATAACATCAATGTATTAATGTTGAATTCTGTACTTTATTTTCTCCTATATTTCTATTTCTTACATTTTAAAGATCTCTGGAATAAAAAGTCTCAATGTGACACAGTTCTATAGTGGGTAAGAGTTCCATTGGGCTGCTCGTACGGTCACGAGATTAAATTTGGTACCAACCTTAGGTCCAAATTCAATCTGACTTTCTACAACAATAAGGTTGAGTTTCCTAAAAGTTACAAATGACTTGACATCTCTAATAACATTGACGACTTCAAGCAAATTTTTTCTTGAAATGGGTCCCAAATTAACGCTCTAGACCGTACCTAAAATATAAAGCAGTATTTTTTCAAGATATTCGATATTTCTTCATAATATTTTTATGGTAAAGAGAAGGCACATGAGCACTCAAGTCATCTGATGGTAATTGGGGTCCGAGACCCATAGATAGTTGAATTCTCAAGACTGCAATCTTAAGACCGCGCCAACCCTGAGGACTAAGATGGAATGCCTACATGCTAGTTATTTAACCTGTAGTCTTATTCCCTCTATGCTGTTTGGCTGTAGGTTTAAAGATAAGATGGTGGTAGGGACCCGGCCGAACCCTGCACAACGTCTTACCACTACTGAACACCATCGCGATCACCCTATCGCCTATTCACTCACTATTATTAAATTTTAAATGTTTTATCACACACACATTTATCAAGTGATAAAAGCTTTTATAAATATTAGGGGACAATCTTACACAAATTGACCTAGTCCCAAACTAAGCTCGAGGCTTGTACTATGGGTACTAGGCAACGATAAATTTACGTATATAGATAAATACATACTTAAATACATGGAAAACACCCAAGACTCAGGAACAAATACTCGCGCTCATCACACAAATATTTGCGCGCTACCACGTCGTCAAAATATAAAATACATATATCGATCCTGACCGATTTCGGCCACAGCGACTGGGATCCGACTATTTAGAGCGTCGCTCGTGAGCTCTGCACGGGTAGCACAAGTTGTATTTTCTCGCTTGTCGCTCAGTGCGTCTCTATCGTTACAGGCTAGATAGAAAATGAGATCCGAGCGACAAACAAGTCGCGGACAACATGTGCGTAGCGTGATGACTGACATAACCGATCTATGCATTAAAAGTTCGACCACATTCACTGCAAGTCAGCACCCCTTCGATATAATTGTATTGCATGGCCGCAGGTGTTCGGGCCTTGTGCTCGTCTCGCTTTATATCGAGCTCCTCACGTCTCTTCCTTTCGAATTCAGACACCTTAGTGCTCACTGTTTGCCTCCAAGATGGCCGGTCTGCTGCCATAGCCTCCCACTGTGACGGGTCGATGTCACACCGCTTCATGTGTCGCTTAAGCACATCTTTGTACAGCAGGAATTGGCCGCCTTGTTTCCGCTTGCCATCCTGCAGTTCTGAGTAAAAGATGCGCCTTGCCACTCTGTCATCTGACATGCGGGAGACATGGCCGCCCCACCGCAGCTGTCGGCGCATTAGAAGCCTCTATTCTACCGATATTAGCTCTTCTAAGGACTTCCGTGTTACGAACACGGTCAGACCAACGAATTTTCATAATATCAGTAGGCATTTTAGGTGCAATCGATCTAATGTTCGAATATGGTTGCGGTAGAGACCACGTTTAGGAATATAAGTTAAAATATGCACCTGTTAAAATGTGAGTCCTGGCAGGGCATGGCAAGCTTTAAGCTAGCATAAATTTATTTACCTACTTATATTTTAGTACAGTATTTCTTAGGTACTTTTTTTACCCTGGGGATATTCATTTACGCATGCCATCTGGGTCCGAGGGACCCAAGTTGGTTATGTGGGAACAACCGAGAGCGGAAGGAATACCCAGTAAAACCCAGCTATTCTCTCTCCACGCCGTTGTTGGCGAGGGCCACAGAGGCCCTACTTTGAAAATCGAAGTTCGAAGTTACGTCAGCTCCATTCTTCTCTCTCGATTAAGTCTCGAATGACGACAGACAGAGATGGAGCTAACTTAACTTCGAACTTCGGTTTTCAAAGTGGGGCCTCAGATTCTGCTTGCGCATTCGACTAGGTACGAGCCTCACCGGCAGGACCGCTTATCGCGGGCTCCAAAAACCAGCAAATTATAGTGGGGGCTGCTGCTGCTGCGGCTGCTGCGGAGGAAATTAACGATATACGAGGTGAAGTGAATAACTATTTAATTCAGAAAATACACGAAAGTTCTCGCGTTGTCCTAAGTCCCGATGTTAGGTGTCGAAAAGGCGCGGGCGCCGGGGTCCTTTGGTTTTATTACATTAGGTAGAGCGATTGCGCAACTTCGATGACCGGTGGTGCGGTGACGCGAGTGACGTCGGTGATGCACGATGATGCACTGATTACGTGTCGTTGTGCGATTGTGTGACAAATGCAGTCATCATATCTAACACCTCCCATATAAGTCGAGCAACTATTTGCTAGGTTTAGTGCAAATGATGCGGCCTTCTTCATCTCGACGTCTTCTTGTTTATTTATCTCCATTTTCGCGATGATTCGATGTTTGCGATATAGTATGAAAATAAGTACGCCTGCACTAAGTAAGAAAAGTATGTAGAGGGGTATCGATGTATGATAGAAGTTTGTAGATTGGAGAATGTCAAATTCAACGGCATTTCCATAGATAACTGCTGTACGATGTTTTCCAGACTGCTCAGATTAATCGAGTTCATTTTGAGAATGTTGTGAGCTTCTTGCTTAGTGTTAAGCGTCCCTGTGGGTATTGACATTATTTTCAGTGGTTGACCACGGAGTTTATTGTTAGTGTTGACGATGGTGAATTGAGGCGTCTTTAAAGTGCAGAGTTGTGGTATAGTTGCGATGTAGCTTCCTTTTAAAATTACATGTTGTTCTTGTTGGCAGTTTACTTGTACTTTAGTAGAGTTCGGAAATGTGATGGCGTAATGTTTGTCATCAAGCTCCAGTAGAGCTTCCTTTGACAAAGAGATTGCTGTGGAATCGCACGTTTCATCTACCCCCTGTAAGTGGTTGAGCCTTTGTATGCAGTCTTGTTCGGTGCGTATTTGGTGGCTCAGCTTTTGCTAGCATATGTACAAATCGCCGACCTTGGCTTGGAATGGATACTGGACATTTTCCATTGTCATATTCCAGATTCGTCACATTTCAAAATAGTCATTGTACAGTCGGGTTTACGGACCAACCAATTGTACAGAATGGAAATCATAACATACATATGAGGTAGGTTTAGGTTATGATAGTTCGTCAACAGAACCGTTGAACCGTTGTGAAAGAAAAATAGATAATCTGTTTCAGATGGTCAGTTTAGTTGATCGGAGTGTAAGAATAGAGGATTTCTATATTTAAGTTTATACAGGCGAATGTACACAAATATGGTATGACGATTTTGGAATATGACGAATCTGGAATATGACTAGCCCGGTAGGTGACGAATTTGGAAAAACACTTTTAAATGTATTTATAGACGTTTGGCAAAAAGCACTTCCATTCACTCCTTATGTAATTTAAATTAATTACAACAGATATAATTTTGTATAATAATAAGAATAAAGATAAATAAGGTAACTTGAACACTCGACTAATCTCTATTATTTCAGTCCTTATAAAAAAAATGAATATCTAACCAATAATCTTGAATGTACAGTCGACTACTAAGAGATGTAAGCAATAAGGTGAAAAATTGGATACATCTCTTTGTAGTCGACTGTTATGTACAAAATGTTTCATACAAAATAACATTTTGTTCTTTTTAAGCTTTGCCTATTTGTCTTTTCAATTGTGGTGTTTTTTTTTTACTGGTATGAAGCGATCTGACCTACAAACAAATTTTGACGAACTTGAAAATCCATTTATTCCCCAAATATTCATTTGTCCGAATTATATTTTTCCGAAAGCTATGACATGCTGGAGCTATTTATATTATATGAAGAATTTTCATTGCTATTACGTAGGTTTTAGGGAATCATAAAAAAAAAAATATGGAATTATGAGAACTTCAACTGGGGCATATTCAGTTGCTATCATCAGGATGATTTGTTAAGTAAATTGAGATTTCTCCTAAAAATTAACTTATCTAGTGGTGTTAGCATTTTTATATCTCCGTTATTTTCAGAGGTAGAATCAACATTTTGCAGAGATTTTTTGTTTTCTTCACTTAAGGCATTACACAAAGATTCTTCGTCGCTATTCACTTTGTCAAACCCATTAAAAACGGAGAGACGGAATATTACTTCAGTACCATTAATAAGATTAATAAATTTACGTTCGTTTATTATGGTCTAAAAGTTCTAAAACTAATCTTATTTGCCATATCTACATACGCATTGCTAGGTAGGTTATAAATTTGCTATCACTTGCCTTGGCCGATGCCACGCTTTGCTTGTAGTTATGATGCCCATCCATAACATTAAAGAACAATGCAATATAAACTAAGTCTCGATCATATATAAGAATCAAATGCGACCGATAAAATCAATAGTAACGACAGAGTCATCGTTAGCTAAACGTTTTTATCTGCTTCATTTGGCTTGGACATGTATCGTGTTGGTAGAGTCATGTTATTTACACAAGGAATCATACACATAATTTTTACTATGGCCTCGGAAGAAACTGAAATAAGTAATAACGTCGGAACAACTCAAGAACTTGTAGATTTTTTGCGAGACGAACCGGATCTAGATTATGAAAAAACACCTGATGAAAAGAAGAAAGACTTAAAATATAAAAAACCAATGTTTAATAGACAAAACAAAATGAACAAAACGAACGATAGTCGTACCCGACACGATAATTTTGCCTTGAAACAGCGCAACATTCATTGCATCAGACTTAAATCCTGTCGAAAATGCACAAAGGAGTCGCAAAAAGGATGCCGATGGTTCCATAGTTATGGATGTATGGAGAAAACCCTTGCAAATCATAGATGTATAGCGAAAAGCCTTATAAGTTGCAAAGGGGTCGAAAGACATCCATCGTGCCCAGTTATCGAACACGGCGGTATGATACTTATACCAGCTGGCACAAGTCACAAAGTACAGGTGCTTCTAAACTTTCCTGAACCAGATTTAATTGGTAACGATCTTTATTGCCAAATTAAAATGCAAAATAGTATGATGTTTGTACCTGCGACTTATGTACACGGAACAATAATATGCGAGACGTATAATTTTGACTCGGATATCGACCGTGGTTTCTTTAGGGTATACTGGGGAGGGTATACGCCGTACTCAAACCGAATAAAGGTTTTTAAGTACAGATGCAAATACATGGCTCATAATTGTATGACCTGTAGGAATATCCCTAAAGCATATGGATGTGTCTGGTGTTCCCGGATCGACGTTTGCATCGAAGCGTCTCAATGTGATGGAGAAAGGAATTTTATGTCCACATATATCAGTTGCCTACCATCACCTCTTTCACCATACAATTCAATATATTCGTAACCGTAATCGGCTTCATTGTGCCTAAAACAGAGTATTTTTTACTCATTTGCCTTGTCAACGGTTTATCTGATATTTGCCATGATTATCCGCTGGCGCGTCTTGTCTTTGTCTTTCATACGTTTAGTAGGTATGGAATGCGCGGCAATGATGCCGTTGCCACAGACGTCCGAGGAGTTGTTACAACTGAAAAACACAAAGAAAAAGATGAACAAAAGTGCTTTGGTCGCGTATTACTACTAGTATTACCTGGTATAGCATATCAAGACACGGGACTGTGCTAAAAAAATCGAGACTTGTTCTCAAATCGGACAGTAGGTTTATTCTGCCTTATAAGTGCACAATTTGTACTTTTTCGCTTAAACGCCTTTGACAGCTGAGTGAAGTGTGTGTGTGTGTAATGATGTTTATAACAACAAAATACAGGGTGACTCCTAAGTCGTGAACCCAAATGTGTTTTTCTGGCTCCTTACCGTTAGTTAAAGCACTCGTATGTAACACTATGCAAAAATCTGTAAATTTAATATTTTGTAATAATTAAATTACATATCAATTTCAAATTTCCCGAGTCTCATGGTTACCCTGCTTCTTACGTTGAACTGTCAGACTCATACATAATTCGTACAGTAGAATAGAGTGACCACACGGTTGGTAATTTTTACTCTTTAAAGAAATTAAGTTTTACTTCATCAAAGTTTAATTGTTGGTTTTTGGAGTTATGCACAGAATTCGGCTTAAAATGTTGCGATAGAAACCATAATTTCGGTTCACTACTTAGCAGTCACCCTGTATACTAATTTTCATTTTGCAATACACTAATTACATGATCTGTACCTATAATAATTAATTGTCATGAAAATGTGTGATGCAGTGTTTGTGTTGCGTAAACTGAAGAGGCTTATTGCAAATGATGCATTAAAACAGGTGTTCTTTGCACATTTTCACCCTCTGATATCGTATGGTACGCTTCTATGGGGAAACTTCACGGATGCCAACAGGATAATGCTTATGCAAAAGTGTGCCTTACGCGCGTTAGCCGGGGTGAAATCTAGGCACCCTTGCAGGGGCCTTTTTGTAACGCACCGCATATTGACGCACTACGCGGTTTACGTATTTCAAATAATAATGTTCGATTTTTTTTATTATTATTATTAATTATTATTATTTGACCTTTATTACTTTTTGTGTATTGATGTCGGAAACTGACCATTTCTTAGTTGTATATTAATGTTATTATTATTATTTTTGTATTATTATGTATTAATGTTGACGATATCAATGTAATTTCGTATTTTTTGACATGCAATACGATTTATATTGTAATTTTACATTGATGAATAAATAAACTACACGAAACTAAACTAAACTGATAAAACGTATAAGAACATAATGTAAATACCTAACCATAATTTGTGGCTTCATTTAAAAAAACAAACTATTCCCGGTAGTTACGGCGCTCCGCCCTCAAGCAACTCTAAGTTAAGTTAGAGTTTGTTTTGAGGGAGGTTAGAGTCTCTAACCTAACCTTTAAAAGAAATTGGTTTATATCAACTATGTTTGAAATAATTATTACCTACAACCAGAGATGGGCATTATTCGAATAATTATTTATTCGTAATATTTTTATTCGCGAATAATTTATCCATGAATGAATCATTCGACTACTTTTCGAAAAACGAATAATTTATTAATTTATTAGAGAACAATGGAGCAGTAAATAATAATTAATAAATAATAAGTAGTAAATAATAATTATTCGTGGCAACGAATAAATTATCCGCGAATAAATTATTCACAAATTAATTATTCGACGAATAATTTATTGGAATAAGAATAATCATTCGAGAATTTCATTCGTTATTCGCAAATAATTTGTTTATTCTTATTCGTTATTCGTCATTCGAATAAATATTGCCCATCTCTGCCTATAATAACGAAATACATGATATGTAATTAAATATTTATAATCCTGATCATTATTGCAAATGTTTTCACATGGCATTATTCGATATTAATATAATGTAAAATGTTATTATGATAAAATGTGTGTTATATTTTACTAATGTGTTGCAGTTTTTTTGGACATATTTTTATATTGCATACCTAATGTTACTTGGCAGAAATGTCTTTTCCCAGAAATTCCTTTCGCGTATTTCGTTTCAGTATACTACAAACATTTTTCTGCCAAATCATTATTCGATTATATCCTATTAATAGTTTAATATAAATGTAAAAGTTTGTGTGTGTGTGTTAGTTTGTTACTCCTTCACGCTCCAACAGCTGGACGGATTTGGATGAAATTTAAGAATGACACTAGTACTCCTCTAGTTTTTACCAGCAAGACAATTGTTTGGAAGAGTAAGATATGACCACACAATATAAATACAGTAACTTGCGTAAAACATAAAGAAGATAAGTTGATTACCCAAATGTAACATAACTTGTATGTGTAAACTAGCCAAGTCAAATTTTAAGCTTCAGTTTATCCTAAGTTATCTCCTTTGTGTAAATAATTCGAGTGTTCAAATTTAAGAAGTTATACTTTTAAATAGCAAACATTGTTGTAGGAGAAAAAGTAAGAAATTGTGTTTTAAATTTATTCTAGAATGTCGTATGTTCTTAATCAATAAATATCAGGATAATCTACGGAACTTGGCACCCATTTAGATCTCAATTCTTTTATAGGTGAAGTCGATAACCATGCATCGCATATTCTTAAAATATTGAACTTGGCTCCCATTTTCACATTTATGTTTTTGATGGGATATCATTCTTTTTCGTCAAATAAGTAGGTATGCGTTTCCTTAAATAAATAAATAGGATTAATATCAAATAAATTAGCATCAACTAATATTCATTAAATCGCAACCCATGTAATACTAATAATTATTGAGTCGGTAGTTCCGGTGAATCTGTGATCTTCATTCTTCATCATCATCAGTTCTGCTTCACCAAATGGTGCTTTTCAAGAGCAAATGCACGATTTACTATATGCTATACAAAATAACCAAATCGCTATAGGTGTACCTAAAATATTTGAAGATTTCCCTAAAATTTACCCAGGACCCCATCATCAGATTCTGACCTGATGACAGTGGGACTACTCCAGAAGTATGCCCTATCAAACCAAAAAAAGAATTTTCCAAATCGGTTAATAAATGACGGAGTTCTGAGGTAACTAGCATGAATAATAATAATAATAAAACTTAAAAAAAAACACAGTTTTCAGGTTTTTTATTTGTATATACACAATTACCCACCTTGAGGCCAAATTTCAGCTATCTAGGTCACCTGGAAGTGGGTTAGGTTTATGATGATTAATCAGTCAGTCACTCAGTCAGTCAGTGGTAAAAATGCCGATTTTTAGACGTTAATATCTCAATAACCGTTTCACCTTCTTTTATGAAATCTACGGTTCTAGTTGATCTAAAGGGTTTTAATACATAAACCAAATTTCATGTTTTTATGACAAATATATTTGGAGTTATTGAGGCATCAAAAGTGGCTCCAAACGGTTCGTGTAAATAACACACGGCTGCGCTCGCCAGTTCCTTTTGAGTGAACTTGGCTGGATACACTGCGGCGTGTCTAGATTAATAATATTATAGCTATTAATAATATTATTGTCATCGACAGTATACCAAAATATGATTCAGAATGACTATAACTTCGCATAATTTCCTAATTCAGAATCAATCAAATCTGTATCATAAAGATTTGGTATTAAAGGTTTAACTCCCACTCCCATTATTAGGATAAATTAGTCGATTAATACTAATAATAATTAATCGGTTTGCTTACTATATAACCCCTCAAACAAAACCTCGGTCCCTCTAAATTTAAAACTACCTAACGCTTAAAAAAAACTCTGAAGCTTAACTAAAAGCTCGGATAGAACTGAAAGCTGTAAAAAGTTAACTTATGTAAAGCTACCGAACTGAAAACTATAAAAACCTAACTTATCCTCTGAGAAATGACGTCCTGCCTTTAGATATAGAGAGTAAGAAATAGTACATTGTGCATCAAGGGCGGTAAGAAGGGGATTGCTAACGAGAGACTATTAGAAGCTCGACGCCGAAGGCCCGTGATACACACAATGTTTTTCAACACATTTGCAAGAAAAAAAATTAGAGAAAAATAATAACACAAAATACGCTTCGGAAACAAAAATCAAACAAATGAACTCGACTCGCTAAAAGAGTTTGTCAACTTTTTTCAATATAGTCTTCCACAGATAATGCTTAGAACTGCTTTAGTTTTTAAACTTGACAGGCCATACTGCCAGATGAGAGAAAATGAAATTTAATCAAATAATTGCAAATGTCTCTGAAATAATTGTAAAATATAAATATAATGCAAATAATTGTATCGTATAAGTTTAATTATTCAGTAAAATTTGTTTGTAGCCACGTCTTGAATATAGTAAATAAACCTTGGCTGATTTACACCTCCTTAATATGAAATGATTTACGAGTGGATTCTATATTTTAAAACTAAACTCATAACTCCCTAGGGAGCTAAATCGGCTATAACTGCCATATATGCCTGCGTGTTATAACACCCTTTCCGAGCAAGTTTGATGAAAATATATGATTAAATTTTGTACGATTGGCCATATGATCATCTAGTGTCTAAGGAACCTTCGTTGTGAACCAGTTGTAGTTGTGAACCTAAGGATTTTTAGTGAGTATAAGAGTGTTATAGTTTAATACTAAAAATATGTATCATTAGCTTATAAATTTAATAACGTGTCTTGATTGGTCTTATTATTTATATGTATAGGTCAGTTATAGCTTTTGGAATTAGTTAGGTTTGTTAGATTGAAACTAGAAAGTATACTCAAGGGATTTTCCAAGCCCAAGACTCCTCCGCCCATGACTCATCAACCCGACTGGACATCCCACCAGCATTTAAGTTATTTTCTTTCCAGCTGAGATTATTGATTTTACAGTCTTTGTCAGTTGTCATCAATTGTTTAGTCAGTAATTAGTCTGTCACCAGTAATCAAGGGGCAAGAGGGATTCATAAAAGCTCCTCACTCATTGCAAGAGTGAAATATAAAATAATATTCATTTGATATTGTATGTAAATTATATTAAATTTAGTTCTTGGAGCAGAGCAATTAAATAGTCAGAGTCAAACAAACAGTCAAGATGAAGATAATAATGGTAAGTAGCCATATAGAAATGAACCAATTTCATGAAGGTTGAGTTCAAATTCAAATTCAAAATTCAAATTCATTTATTCTGTAAGTAGGCCCTGTAGGCACTTTTACATGTCTGAGTCTACCAGCGCTTCCAAGGGACTCTGTTGAGAAGAAACGCCGCAAGAAACTCAACAGGAAGTCTTTTTTTATATGAGTAACTTATTACTATGATAAACTTAAGCTAACTAATTTACATGTCACAGGGATGAACAGGTCCCAGGAGCAATTATGAGACTCAAAGTATATTCAATTTAAATTGGAAATGTAAAGTCTCCAAATATCAAATAAAAATTAAAAATAGACATAGATAAGGAGATATAGAAAGTCTCCACGGTTAATGGGAACTCACTGCAATTTCAATGAGTCCAGTTTTATCCCAATGATAATTTCTTCAGATGGTAGTGAATCTTTCTACTCATGATGAGTGATGATTTCAATCATAAATTTCAAATATTGATGAAGTATGTTCCCATAGGAATGGGTTTGTCCAGATTACCCTTGAGCAATAAACTTTTTTGAACAGAACCAATTCTCAACTCCCCCAGAGCTTCCATGGGTGCAGATTCGTATGCCAACCTGTGGCCCAATTTTCCCACCGAAGGCTGAGATTAAGAATAAGTAGGTTTTTCTACAGACATCTATGTTCGTCTGGGCTAGGATCATCTGAGGGCCCTGCCAAGATGCATTACGCTAACTAGCGTTTCTATTCGATTTGTTTTTAAACCAATCACTTCACTGGTAGATGACGTGATACGAAAAGTCACGTGATCTACCAGTGACGTGATTGGTTTAAAAACGAAACGAATAGAAACGATAGGTAGCGCAATGCATCTTGGCAGGGCCCTCTGGGCTTGCCCAAGGCTCTTTTAGACTCTAATAGTTCCAAATTAGGAGTTTGCTCCA
This sequence comes from Acleris literana, assembly GCA_946894065.1. Lineage (NCBI taxonomy): Eukaryota > Metazoa > Arthropoda > Insecta > Lepidoptera > Tortricidae > Acleris > Acleris literana. The sequence continues at coordinate 4,405,674 of OX335683.1, forward strand.
TTTGCTGCAGTCAAATTATTGTATGTTATAAAAGCTGTAGCCTAATGGTGTCCTGCAGCAATAAATATTTTTTGTCCCACATGCTCTTAAATGTTAACCTTAACCCAGGCAAGATTAAAAAAAAACAAAGTTATTATTTACCAACGGCAGCGGCCGCGAAAAATGTATGAAATTTCATTACGTCCCTGGTGTTTTACTTTTTAAAACCATGTTTGGACTAGGATAACTATCTCCAAAAAGCCAAACACTCGTGCAATTAAAATTCTTCCTTGTATATTTTACTTTTTAAATGTCATAGACTAAAAAGTTAAGCCTTTTCAAACAGCATTTACAACGTATTTAAAAGTGTGTCGAATAGTTTGACTTTTTTTAAATATAAATTGCGTTCTTAAACAAAATAAATTGCTGAAATAACATAAACGCGTAATAAATGTTGTAGTTTAAACTATATTTTATTCAAATTGAATTTATTACGTTTAAATAATTTGTGATTTTATTTAATGCTTTATTTTAGTGTCATACTAAATCGTACGTTTCTGTTCTTTTTAACCGACTTCAAAAAAAGGAGGAGGTTCTCAATTCGTCGGGATATTTTTTTTTTTTTTTTTTTTTATGTATTTTCAAGGAAATGTTGGGACTGTGTTTAATACTATTAACAACTGTGTTAAATTTCCTCACATCTTGGAGAAAAACACTATACAAGCCTCGACCGGGAAGGGCGGTTGCTGGACTCGTATATATCGCAGCCTCGACTGCGTCTCGGCCATGCTAACTCTACTCGTCCCGCAACGGCCTATTTCCCGGTCTGTGCAGTAATGTACTATTTTATCTCGTTTCATTTATTCTACGGTGTTAATGCGTTTAACACCGTAGGATACCTCGGACTTGACAGACTTACTAGACTAGTGGTTGTCTGATCACCGCATTGGCACAATGAAATGCTAATCTAGCCATTATTTTTTATTGCTTACTTTCCCAATAGTCATTACATCGTAGGATGGTAAGGATAGGTTCGTTTTTATATCGGTCTAATTTCAAAATAGAAACTTGTGCTTTGATGAGTGAGTTAGTCAGTCAGTGATAATTATGCTGATTTTTAGACTTTAATATCTCAATAACCGTTTGAGCTGTATTAATAAAATTCGGGGTTTTAGTAGATAATCTAAGAAACCTCAATAAATTAATTTTAAGTTTTAATGTTAAATAGGTTTTGTGTTATTAGAGGGTCAAGACTGGCGACACGCCTATTTGCTTTGCGAAGTTGGATGACGCACTGCCATGTGTCTAGATTATTTCTGCGATGTCAAGTAAGATCACCTGGTAGGATCCCCTACCTATTAATTTTGTACGTACACAGAATACACAAATTGATGCAATTTGAACAATACAGACTCAGTGTTGCAATGAACAAAAGCTAATTTAATACCTTGTACAATTATCTACATTTTAACAGACACAAAAATTTCTGATAATTCTCTTAATTTCCTCTTAATTTTAACTTTTATTATTTTATATACAAGTAAAATTATACTACTCTCTACCTATTACGGATTATATAACATACAGCCCACTTACAAACAGACAGACGTGTGGACGTCCGTCCAGTGGTCCGTCGGACAGTGGAGACTTAGGAACGGAGTACCGTTGGCACCATATAGCTGAACCCTAAAAAGTTGAAAAAACCGGCCAAGTGCGAGTCGGACTTGCGCACCAAGGGTTCCCTACCATTATCTCTACAACCTTAGACACTATATCAGTTGCCGTTATTAACAGCGAGCAAAAAGCGGCAAAAAATCACGTTTATTTTAATTTAGGTATGTATGGTAGTGAAACAGAATACCAATATTAATTATCCCCATACATTTCATTTATTGCCTCGTGTGGTTGCCGAGTTAGAATAGTGCCACTCCATGTCTTCCCGTGGATGTCGTAAGAGACGACTAAGGGAATAAAGGCTTGTAGTACTGTTAGGCGATGGGCTTGCAACCTGTCACTAATACACTGGTAAACATCTTAGCCTAATTGTGCAAATTGTGGTTATAGAATTATCAACAAGTTTTTAGAGATGTTTGTAATTCTGTAGCTCTGCCTACCCCACTCTAGGAACGAAGGCGTGAGATTATGTATGTATGTATGTTATGTATTTCATTTATTTTCTTTAGTTACCTACACCATAGTCGTATAAATTGAAGTAGAAGAACATAAATGTTATATTCATCCACATACATCATGAATCATGAATAAATAAAGTTATTAAAAAACTACTCGATCAAGGTCAAAATTTATGAATTGAAAAATAATGTTAAGGAATTAACACTTGGGAGTTATCGAAAACGTAATTTTAGTTAGAATATCTTTTTGTAGTTAGAATATATATATATATTATTTTAACAGCAGTAAAAAATTGTGAAACATTTGATGTAACATGTAAAGTATAAAATAAAGAAAAAATAATCGTGAAATGTGCAAGTATAAACATTGCCTGAAACTATTAAGTGGCCTTCGCTCATTTCTGAAACCAACTGGTAAGAAAATGATGAATTGGAAAATATACAGTTGCCTTTAGTTAGAGCATGGAAACAGGTTTTCCAGTTTATTTAAAAACATGTCCAATATCGGAGGATAATATAATATCGGACAGAATGTCCTGTTTTCAATACTAATCGAAAAAAAACTTAATGAACTACATCTTTCGTTTATAAAACGAAGGCGAGAGTTCCAATAATAACTGAGTATATAATCAGTAAATAGTAAATAATGTAATACGCAATTATGCAAACCAACCATTCCAGATAAAATAATAAAATCATCCAATTCGAGTTTCAAAACCATTTCTTGTAGCTGTTTTTATATTTTGAACTTATTTATCTACCTATCTAAACCAACTTTGAAGGTATTTTGCACAATTCGTTTTATAACGTATTTTCGTATTTTATATAAATGTTGAACTACCGAAAAACCAATAGTAAAAATAATTATGTTAAATTTCGGTATTGAAAAAAAAACGGTTTTAAAATAAACTCCCATGGTCTATGCTCCAGTTATCTTCCTATGCTGGACCGTACCGTATGCTCCATAAATACACACACACTTCAATCCAACTTACCACTATTACTTACCTACTCCATAACCACGTACTTTTCGCTAAAGTTGAGCACGGTCATAATGGATTGATTATTTTCCAGGTAATTTTTTTTATATTAGGTTGTTAAGTTATTTATAATCACTTCTTTTGCATTGCATCAAAACAATAGGATGGATGGATAGGTACTACCATAGATAAGAGAGGTTGTGTCTGTTTTCTTTTTTCTTGTTTGCTCCATCCATCTTAGGCTTTTGCCCATTCCGCCATTAAAGAAGGGCATGGAAAACTGCGAACGAATTTCTTAATTTTACGTTCTTTTTCTTCTAATGTTATAATTTATGTTTTGTGTTCAAATAATTATGTGTGGTGTAACCTTCCGCGGTTCCAACGGGATACCAGCGCTGACTTTAATTCCAGCATTACGCTGAGTTGGGACCATTACTTCTTGTGCTTATTAATCTGTTTTTGTTATTAATATCACGAATTTGATTTTCTTTCTTTTTTCATTATAAATGACTTTTGCACCGCAACCATTCCACGAAACTACACCGTAGATAAACTTAATGACTACTCGGATACGGTCAACTCTGTCGCTGTTCCAGATACACAACCAATTGAACGCATAGATAAATATTGTCACTATATTGGAGTCTGTTTATAATTCTTAAATATTTATCATACTTAACATAACATCTTCATATTATCAGAGAAAAAGACATAATATCAAAACAATTACTTCTATTTTACTAGCTTTTGCTCGCGGCTTCGCTCGCGTCTATTTCGTTGTAATTTTAAATTTCAAAAAGCGGGACGTTCCCTAATTTGAAATTATCGTCTGGGATTCAAAAAATTCAAAAAATTCAAATTCAAAATTCTTTTTTTCATAATATACACTTTTTCTATAATCTAAGGTGGTGGTGCCACCCGGTAAGCAAAAAAAAGCTTGAGTTAGGTGGCGCCGCTCTTCCTTTAGGTTACATGATTTTTATATTATGCTATTATGTTAACCAAGTATAATCAATTTACTGGCCAACATTCCAGTTTGTACTAATTACACGTTTAGACATGCAAAATTATAAATTAAAGATGTATGCTATGATTGATTTACTTATCTCTTTCTCCCTGTGTATGTATGTGTGTGTGTGTGCGTGTGCGTGTGTGTGAGTGTGTGTGTGTGTGTATGTGCGTGTGCGTGTGTGTGTGTGTGTGTCTGTGTATATTTAGACAAGGTTATTGTAACAAAATCTCTGTCTCATCATAAGATATGGTCTTAAGCCAATTTGTGATATCTCTTTTGCAGTCATGGTAAGCTTTAGAGTAAATATCAAGTTGATTGTTCAATTTGTTGTAAATATGAGAAGATTTTGAGGAAAACTGTCTGCGGGCAAATGATGTGGTGATGTGATGATGAGGGATGGAAGTACTATGGCCGGTAAAAAGTTTACTTAACGATGTGACAGCTTTAGAGAGGTTGGTCAGTATTAGTAGTGATAATTATTGTGATTCATTAACAGATGAGTAAAACTGTGGAATTTCATTTGATTAAGGCAACAATAAGGATCAAATACTTTCATCATACATTTCCGATATGCCCAAGGGGAACGTGCCAATAAAATAAAAGCGTAACTTAAATGGCCCTTAGTTAAAGTATCTGTGCACTACAGTTACAATGTAAAAGGTCTGATAAGGACCAAGCGGAGGTTATAAATGCTGAATTCCTTTGAAGGAAAGAAAAACGGTGGTAAACTCTGACGACGCAGTAGTATTTAAACAGTTTGAATACTACTGCATCGTCAGTGTTTACCACCGTATTTCTACTGGTCTTCCATATCAAAAACTTTTACCTACCACCACTTTTGAATACGCTTGTCATGTTCCTATTTACCTACAATCAAACTTTGTTGCATTACAAATCAGATACCTCTGAGTATTGTTGGTTGTGGATAAAGCATCCGTCACCCTCGTACTTATTTACATGTCAGAAGGTGGCAGTTGTTTTATCCACGTTTATCCAAATCGATAAACGCAACCATTATAGGCCTGCTGAGGGCTCAGACAAGATGCACTTCGCTAACTAACGTTTCTATTAGTTTCGTTTTTAAACCAATCGCGTCACTGGTAGACCACGTGACTTTTCGTATCACGTCATCTTCCAGTGACGCGATTGGTTTAAAAACGAATCGAATAGAAACGTTAGTTAGCATAGTGCATCTTGTCTGAGCCCTCTGGGCAGGTAATAATGATGATATTCTCCTTGCTATATCAGTCAACGGCAAACTTTGGCTTCGAAGATGAGAGCGGAAGATTTTCTTGGAAAGGAAAACGTACAGACATAGTAGGAGATCCGAAAAGGAGACGATTTGCACCGGGCTGTTTATACGATAAAAAGTATTTTATACCGAATTTAATATGCTAAGTAATATATGGCGAATATAATTTTAAAATTTAAAATTTAACTTTATTTTAAAAACATTCAATAGTTTGTTTAAGAGACAAATTACATACCAATCGAAAGTATGAAGCCTATAGAATATGCAAACGTTAGGTTGACTATTATTTTCCTGTAAAACTATTGGGTAGGCAGGTATAAACAGGTAAGTCGGTACTAATAATTTGCACCAAACTTAACGTTTACATATTCTATAGACTTCATACTTTCGATTATTATGTAATTTGTCTATTAAAAAAACATTTGCAATTAAAAAAAAAGTCATTTTCAAAATCATTTTTTTTAATGATATAGCTGGACTGCCTACCTATTCGCCACGAATTATTAAGCGTATTAAATAAGATATAAAATACATTTCATCGAATAAACAGCCCGGTGCAAATCGTCTCCTATTCGGATCTTAGACCTTTGATGAGAAAAGTTAACGCTCTTTGTATGGAAATTTTTAGCTTCACAAATCTCTTAACATTGTTTAGTGAAATTGATAGTTAGTCTTTCTGCACACTTGCTTGCTCGTCTGCATCCTTGTAAACATTAAAAAAAAAAGAACTTAAGATAATTACAATTTCGTAAAAGTTCAGATCCAAAACGTTAAGCTGCAGTACAGTTCCTACTGTGCATTTTTCACAACACTTACTAAAGTTTGATATTTTCGATTAGATATTTTGAAACATAATTATAGAAGGACTATATAATCCAAAATAATGAATAGCTAGTCCGAAGTAACCAGAAAAAAACCCATAAAGATGATCAGCGGAATTCATTTTCATAATAAAACAAAAAACTTGTAGCAACTACGCTAATGTTATTAAATTCTCAGCCCGCAGAGACTATTGTTAACAAGTACCACTATATTATGGTCTACTATATAAACGTCTAGATGCAGACAGTAGACATATCACTTAACTTAAGAAAACTGCTGTCGCTTGGCTCTATCAGCCATCTCTGGTCTCATCTTCGAAGCCAAAGTTTGCCGTTGACTGATAAGGCAAGGAGAATATCATAATTATCACCTGCTCAGCAGGCCTATAATATATATCGATTTGGATAAACGTGGATAAAACATCTGCCACTTTCTGAACAGTATCTAAGTGCGAGAGTGACGGAAGCTTTATCCACCGCGATAAAGGCGAGCATAATAGGGGCTCGGGGACCGTTAATATGGCTGCGTTTATCACGTGACAAAGTTTGGATAAGCCATCCGTCACCTTCTCACACGTAAATAAGTACGAGAGTGACGGATGCTTTATCCACACCTGACGCGCGAAAATAACCTTCAAAGTTTTATACTTCTCATCGAAGATACACTTTCTTTGGTATTTTTTTAAATATGAGCTTTAGCCGATAAAACAAAACACGTGCTCATTATTTTTTCATGTTCTTAAACATTATAATCAAAAAAAGTAGGAAAATTGCATTTTTTTTTTATTCTCTTTAGTCACTTTTCAGTACTTTGGAGGTCAACTTCTCCGAACAGGTTGAGTTTGGGCAGCTAAAAAAAAGGTGTCTGTTATTTTAGACTACCCTCTAACATATATCAAAATAAACCAAATCGGAGCCGGACAGTTGGGTGCCTTTCCTTGTAAGTGGGTAAAGCGACTAAAGCGATATATCGAAGAAAAAAGTCGATGACTTACCAGAACGCGGGAAAACAAGGGTGACCTTATCCGCAGAGGTCAAACGGCATTTGCAGTTATTTTCGAAAAATCAACTACTACCATTGCGTTCAGGATGGAACAATGGAAGAAAGAAAGGTTTAAATATTTAGGTATGTCTCTAGATACAATAAGAAGGCGTTTGATTGAAAATGGCTTGAAATATCGGAGTACGGTGAAGAAATGACTCAAGGTCAAGCCATCTGCACTTGTTCACTGGTACTCTCGACGCCAAAAAATTAACAACATTTATGAAAAGGCATTGTTTCTTACCGCTGAAAAGATATTTCCACGGCGTAACGCCTCTTGGATCTTGCAAGGAGAATAATGACCGAAGTCAGGACTGTACTGGTTGGAAAGCTGAGAATTGCATCGATGTTTTGGATTGGCCTCCACAATCACCCGATGCCAATCCACTTGAATGATGCTCAAATTACGAGGAAAAAATCCTTTTGGCGTTGCTGACTTTACTCGAGAACTGAAGTCAGTGAGGAGCTCTTTACTCCGCAGTTTTGCTAAAAATTTGTTAGTAAGTATGCTTCGAAGTTGCGAACAGATTATACATAATTAAGATGTATTCATTAAAAATAAAGCATCAATGTGTAATTACAAAACTCTTTAATTTTAGTATTTCGCATAATAATTCTTTTTTTGTAATGAAATTTTACCGGTCACGCTCTTATCGTATACATAGAGTATTACCGATGATCTCATGGATCAATGTTTACTTAATCACTATACAGCTCTAGCAATACTATCTCATGAACTGCACGAAGGTATTGAAAAACATATTAAGAAAAATATAAACCAAACGCCATTTATATAAAAAGCAAACCTGCCCACGAGTATGTAAATTAACAGCAACTGAACCTAACCGAACAATGCTGGTGTCACGAGCTATCAACATTTTAATTATTTTTACTGTAACAGAACAACATAAAGTAAAAGATTATGATTTTGTGTTGGTAAAGGAAGAAACTTTTTACGAAGATTTAGGAAATGATTGTTCAGAATACGCTAAAGTTCTGTCACAGGATGAATGGCAAAATAAAAAAAGACATGACAAAATGTTGTTAACAGCTGATAATCAAAATGACGAAGAAACTTATACTGTAAGCGATCCTAGAGCATACTGTGGGAGTACAAATAGTTGTCAAGAATGCTCGTCCAAATCAAAGTATAAATGTACCTGGTGCTACAAACAGGGCTGCACAGCATACCCTGATGACTGCAAGACCAGCGAAACAGGATCATGCCCTTCAATTAAACATGATGGAGTCATATTAGTTCCAGGAGGATTGACGTCAAGTATATCTGTAAAAATAATAATATCTGATTCCAACATGATTAAAGAAAATCGTTTCTCTTGCCTAATTATAATGCATGAAAGTGTTACGCATTTGCCCGCGAAGTATGAAGACGGTAAAATTATATGCGATTATCATGTCTTCGATACAAATGTAGAGTGTGGTTCTATAAAGGTATTATGGGGTGGGGTCGAGCCGCGCTCAAATGAGTTAAAGGTTTTTAAGTACAGGTGTAATGCTATGGCTAAGAATTGTATACCCTGTATATCCATACCTGATAAATATGGATGTGGATGGTCCACTGCGTTTAATGTATGCTCCCAGGTTTCAGCACCTCCAGGCATCAGTGAAAAAGAAAAGTGGATAACCGGCGACATGGAGTGCCCCGGAGAGGCCGTTGCCGGATCCATTACGCTTGAAAAAGTTTTATCGAGCAATATATAATCCCTTATCGAATCCGTCTATTTTATCGAAAACCAAAAATGGACGATAACGTCGATAGCACGTCAATAAAGCGATGTTCAATTTATTGACACAGTGTAAATCAATAAAAATGACGATTTATCATAAAAACGCCGTTAGAAAATTGATTTAATCGATGCCACCATGTCAGCATACTTAAGTTGACAGTGATAACTTGTTGGCAGTATAATTATCGCGTCGATACTTTACTTTATTAATGTTTGCGTCACTTTCCCTGTTTTTACCAAGCAGTCCCAATGGAAGACCAGCGGTAGCCTCACAGCCAGCATCTAACTCAGCATATTATGCTGAGTTAGGACTGTTTTGCAAGAATTATGTGTCATCTCCTTTGCTTTGTAATTTTTTTGATCTCAGTGTAAATATTGTTGTTAATAAAATATTTTTCTTTCCTTTATTCTTTATTTAAATTATTTGTTACGTTATTTTTACATTACAACTAAGTACGGTCATTCTCGAAATTTGTGTTCTCAGTCTAATTATGGCGTCGCTTTTTTCACTTGCTTCTTGATAAATTTTAAACCAAATGTACAGTCAATTAATTTGATTTCTAGGCCACTATGGACTATGTTAAAGTGACGTTGACACCAACGTTGACGGTTTTAAACTTATGTGACTCATTTGTTAGAAAATTGACTAAGTAGTTATTTAGAATATTTGCTTTTGAGCGACGCGCGAATTAGAAAAACGACGCGTTTATTTAAGATTAATTTTGCAAAATATAATTTCCGTGAATTCAGTTAAACTGGTTTGGCATATCTTAAGCAAGAAACAAGAATTGAATAGCTAATATGTATCAAAAACCTTTTCACCTGCAGGCCTTTCGCGTAACAACACTCGCAATCACAATCGTTTTCATTTTGAAAATCGAAGGCTTGTCTGCATACAAAATGAAACCAATTGTTTTGTTTTGAAGCCGATCGCGATTGCGAGTGAGTTACGCGAAAGGCCTGCTGGTTGCATTGGTGGTACAATATTTGTTATTTTATGATGTACTGCGTTGCGATACATTGCAGGATAATAAGATTATGTAAGTAGGGACAATTTTGATTTATGTACTTCAGCAAACTCTAATAAGTACCAGCCCCCAGTGCAAAGCCTGTATGACGACATAGGAGACTATCACCTATGTCACCATGGAATGTTCTCGACACCTCCTAAGTATACTAGTGCAAGTGATCTTTTTGCGATTTTCTTTTTTTTGCATTTTTATGACTATAATACTTATATTTACCTTCCACAAAAATTTCGTGCTGAAATTCCTACTACTTTCTGAAATAAAGTGACGTATACAAATGCAAGTAACACTATTTTGTAAATCGGTACGTTCTATACTGAGTCAAGTCGCTTGCACCACAATACGCGGGACCGATTCCGTGGAGGGATTGCGTGTGAGTGGTACAACTGGCAGTTGGCTCAGTATGCTCGCAAACCATTAATGTGAGCGGACGTTGGCTCAGTATGCTCGCGTCTGTGTCGACGCGATATACGTGTAATGTAATGTACCTACATATTACGTTCTATTTTAAGTATATTTATTAGGGTGGTTCATTTTTCAAACTTTGCAATATTTATGAATTAGCTCGCATTCATGCTCCTATTTATCTAAAAGAGCTGTAATCAACATTATAATAAAATTAATTAATATTTTAGGGGTTCCACATTTTGACCACTTTTTTTAATCAATTTTCATGATTATGGCAATCCTCCAAAGCCTCAACAGGTGGAAAAAATCGTAATGATGGTCAATATCATTAGCGTTTTACCTAAGTTTAACTACTGGATAGTTAGTTACTGTATGTTATTTTCGGAAAAATAATAAACATTGAAAATCTGCTACTTATAACATAGCTGGCTTGAAACTGGACTTTTTTTTACATTATATGTTAGGGAGTAAGCGAAGTCTGCTAATAATATGACATTGTTTTTTTTCCATACGTAGAAATGAAGCGGATGAAAATAAACAATTCGTTGCAATGGTTTCAAACGAACCACAGGACAGGGAGTGAGGGTATCCCCTTAGTTAATATAAAATCAATGGTTTTAATTACACTTTCTCTAAATTCATTTGCTATAATCAATCACATTCAAATGCTATAACTATAGTCTATAACAGTTCGTATTCTATAATCTGCACTTACTATAAGTTTTAGATGCTCAAAAATTATTTGCTATACTTTTAAAATCTATAACATTAATTTAATCTAATAATTATTAGCGCCCAGACAATCTCAAATAAAGTTAATAGGAAATAAATATTATGAAACACAATTATATAGATAAGCTTTAATTATTCTTTATTTTATTCTGACGTAGAAAGACTAGTTGGTAGTAACCCTGTATACGTAGCTAGCGGTCCCGAGTTCGATTCCCGGTCAGGGCAAATATTTGTGTGATGAGCGCGAGTATTTGTTTCTAGTCTTGGGTGTTTTCTATGTATACAGTATGTATTTATCTATAAAAGTATGGTTCCTATAGTACAAGCCTAGAGCTTCAACAAAGCCTAGTTTATAGTAAAGTTTAAGCTTAGTTTGGAACTAGGTCAATTTGTGTGAGATTCTCTCCTGATATTTATTTATTTATAATAATTCATACTTGTTTAAATGCCGATGTATGTGTGGGTTGTTTTGGGTTAGTGTTTTTAGTGTGGCAATCAAATTTTAAAAGTTATGTTTTGGAAATGTTTTTGGTCCAATTTATTGGAAATAAATAACCAATCAAGAGTCATTAGCTTCTGAAATGGGTTCGTAACAAATTGGGTTTATTAAATTTTCTTTTATTCATATTTTATTAATATTCAGTGTCCCCGCTACCACCTGGAGCTGATTTTTTACGAAAATATAAAGATCTGAATAATCTATGTCAGAGTGGAATAATCCCTGCTTGACATCACGACTTTTACAAGACGTTAGTCTCCAAAAGTAATAACTAGGAAAATAATGTCAACGATTCGGAATGACGAAATAATTAGGTGCAATTATAATTTGAAATTTGTGTTTTTTATAATGTCTAAGGTACTGTCGCAATTTATTATTGTTTTTATTGAACGTTAATACTTTTAGGCGATGGGGTTGCAACTATTTATTGCCAGAGTGACGGCACTCTGGGAAAGAAGGCGTGAGTTTATGTTATGTATATGTGTATAATTCAATAAATTTCCTAAATTTCCATTACTACATTGAAGAAGCTATAGTAGTTTCTATTACTTAAAATAATTATGGTTGTTCTAAAATGTAAGTAAGTTTCATCAACATAAAACCATTAATTTGCAAGTTACTATCTTTCCATTTTAAAAACAAGAGTTAAAGCATATTTTTATAAGTCAACCCTTATTATTCTATAAACATAAAACATGAAAATATTACAAAAGTATACTGGTTTAAGTGACATGACTTTTATTTTATACCAGTACAAGTGATTATTATAACCCAAAAAATAATAATAAAGGGTAACAGAGCAAAGCAATATACTTATTTATAAATGATATCACCCATAATCACCTACTTACCTATAAAAATAATAAATAAATGCTGAATTGTAATGATTGCAACAAACGATGTATACTGGATCAAGTGTTAGTTAGCTCAGTATACTTTAAATTGAAATACACTTAATACACGTATACTAGTTTATCTGCGCTTTTCTCAAAAACTACCATAGTTATTAAAATTTTATGAATGTAGAAAAAATTGTAGTGCTTTCATTAGGATAAACCCAAAATTTCATTACATCACCTTTAAAGAAAAAAAAGTTACGCATATATTTACCTTTGCACAGCTCTCCTGTAAAATCGTGATTTTGCACTTGCCTCAGTGTATTTAGGAGGTGTCGTTCTGAGGTGGCGATATATCGGGCATGACACCTCCGACTGGAGCCGAGTCCGCTACCAGTACGGCTAGCACAAATTGCATTTTCTCGCTTGTACTATCGCGATCGTTAATTTGTGACCCATTTCAAGAAAAATAGGCTTGAAGTCGTCAATGTCATTAAAGATGCCAAATCATGTGTAACTTATAAGAGACTCAACCTTATTGTTGTAGAATGTCAGAATGACTTTGGACCTAAGGTGGGTCCCAAATTAAAGTTCGTGACTGCACCTCAGTGCGTCTCTTGCGTTGCAGACGAGATAGATAGGGATTACCGAGCGGCAAAAAACTCGCGCGCAACTAGATTCAGAAGTCGTCGGCAACTTTAAGGCTACATCCGCACTGACAGGCGGCTTGTTTAGCGCCTAGAGCCTAGCGTAGCTACCTTTCGAGTAGGAAAAAAACCTGTCCAGTGCGAGTCGCATACAGGCGGTCGGAAAATTCAAATTTAACGTAGATTCTTAAAATGTTAAAGTGCATTTCTTTAGATTATTATATTAAATACTTTTAGGATAAGGAAGCAGGATTAGGTTAGAAAAATACTTATTTTGTTATGAATTGAACTTTCTATACAATACTTTAAAAATCTGTATTAAAATATAGGCTGGTCAAATTGGACCTTTTTTGAGTAGCCCTAAATTTATATTAATTAAATAACGTGTAGTGTAATAGGGCCTTAAAATAAGGGCTGATGATTAGTTGGGAAAAGTAAAAAATTGAGTTTTTGATTTTAGGAGTAAGTTAGTGGTAGTGAAAATAGGGTTAGTATTTTTCGGGCTACAATAGGGGAACCAAATTAAAGCTATCAAAATGTTGACAATACGATAACAGGTCAAAGACGATATGGTTTTAATCGCCTAGAATCTCGCCCTCCCATTCACCATCAAATTTATTGTCTTGCCCTTTTCAAGATAGTCTATCATGATAACCCCTCTGCAATCCCAGAAAACCGAGGAAATTACCTTTTTATCAGAAAAATTACCTGGTCTTTTTTGGGTGGCGGTGGCCTGGTCTTTTCAATTGCCTGGTATATTCTTTCTATTCTGGTGTACTGTGGTGGACCATGTCACGTGCATAGTTATAAAACGAATGAGAAAATCTTCAGGGTAACGTTGAAACATGTCCAAACAATCTTGCGAAATTGTAACACGTGTTCGTTTGTTCTCGACTGAAACCAGTGTAAACCATCTGGCAGACACATTGGAAAATCCCAGAACATCGGTGATGAATGATGATATTTTGTGCTGCTCATAAGAAATACCCATTGCTTCCGCTCTCTCCACAATCTAAATCGCCTATAATTAATTATCGCATCTATTAATTTATTGTCATTTTCATCCGCAGTAACCGTCAACGGCCGCCCACTGCTAGGCTCGTCTTGAACAGTCGCCCGGATCCCGGCCACGTTTGAAATCAGCTACCTATCTTTTTATGGTAGCAAACAATGAAGCAGATCAGTGACTTTATGTAGAGCAGTTCCAGAAAAAATAAAAGATAGTGCATAATGGCGACTAAATAATTATGGTACTTTAAGCTCAGAACTATTGACACAGAGAAATTATAAGGGTTTCTAGTCTAACTACGGAACCCTAAAACGTTGTCAAGAAAGGAGTGTTATCAGCCATAAATAAATAAATAAATAAAGCCATTTCTTCCCAACGAATTTCGTGTTACGTAGTCACCAGCAATAATTTATTATCCAACATTAGGAGCAAAAATATCTGACACGTCTTTATTACTAGATGTATAAGAGCGTGTCAGATATTTTTGCGCCAGATGTTGGATAATATAAGTATACCTTAAATATTATAAATAGCAAATTCTACGCAAAGGAGACTTACTTTTATTTTTGAAGAAAAATATTACTGCATTTATGGATTTTTGAAAATTGGCCTGCCATGACCGGGAACTCTAACTGGTCGAATACGACAAAATAGTAAAGAAGTTTTTTTTACGGTCTTTATTTAAGGTGTACCTATGTGTTATAGATATAAATAATCCCTATGAATGACCCTGTCGATCTGTATCATAAAACACGACTTTCTTGTTTTGTCATATTCGACCAGTTCGATTCCCGCAAAAGGAAGAGGATTTTTTTCAAAAATCCAATAATGCGTTTTTATGATTTCAAAAACTACAAAATTAGTACAAACTGTTTTCAGCAAACTTAGCTAAAAAATACCCATTTAAAATAGTTTTATATTTAAAAAGACTGCGTCCGATTGGATCCATCTATTTAGGAGTTACGATGCTGAGTTGCGATGACACACAGACGCACGCTCATAAAACCTCTCTAATTTCATCGAGACTTTAAAAAATCAAATATTCTGAGCAAATTTTTGGTGAAAACCCTCCAGGGTCGAGTTTGTTAATATGTTTTATTGTTTGAAAAATATATTTCTCCTTAAAAAGAGTAAGTCTACCACATAGATCGGGATTTCTTAAGTACCAACTAATACTGTTACGTAACAAACATTTGAATTAATACCGCGTGCAAACCTGACTTTTAAACAATGAATACTCGTTCTTGGTTGAAGGCACACACTTCCAAAGTTAAACTTTCTCATGAATTCTATGAAGATATTATAAAAACAATGACTAGACATACTAAAAACAAACTAAACATGTTTGTATAACCAGCTAATGAGCTCATAATGCTAATGTGCTCACAATACAGCATCATGACAATGAAGAGCAATGCTGCTGTCACTGTTTAATTTGTTAATTAAAGTATTCATTACATCAGCACAACCCACTGGTGAAAGTGTCAATTTTGTTCTCGTAAAAGAAGAAGTATTTTACGAAAAACACGGAGACCAGTGTACAGATTTTGAGTTTTCCGAAATAATATCCAAAAACGAATGGAAAAAACGACCTAATTACATTGATGCTGTGACAGCAGAATCAAAGTCAGCAGCTGATACTAAAAAAACTAGCTCTGAACATTGTCAAACCCTGAAAACTTGTCAAGAATGTACGCTACACAGTACTTTTCAGTGCGTCTGGTGCCACGAATTTGGATGTGCGTTTATTAATAGCAAAAAGTGTAAGAGACATGAAGTAAAATTCTGCCCAGTAATAAGACACAAAGGGATAGTATTAATTCCAGCCGGGCTATACACAGAGATATCATTGGACTTGTTGATATCTAATCCCGGAGTGATAGCGCAAAAATATTTATATTGCAAAATAGTAATGCCTCATAATGAAACAAGTTTGCCCGCGAGTTACAGAAACGGTAAAATAACATGTGAAAGGCATGTTTTTGACGATACAGTGGAGTGTGGTTACATCAGAGTGTTCTGGGGTGGGTTACAACCGTATTCAAATAAATTAGACGTATACAAATACAGGTGTAATACTATGGCTCAGGATCCTACTAGTTGCAGCACAATTTCTGAAAGATACGAATGTCAATGGTGTCTCTCTTCAGGACGCTGTACCTTGCGTAATGATTGTAACAATATTCCATGTAAGTATGCAGATCAACAGTAAATCTAAAAGCGATTAAAAGTTGCTTTGAGGATAAGAAGAGGCTAGGGGATCATTTAATACTGAACACAGCTGAGGAATATCTGAACTTTCCCACGCTCCCGTATCAGTAGGCATTTAAGCTGGGATGGATAACTTGAGATGTGGTCATAACCCCAAAGATAAACCATATGCAGTTATTTAATAGACGTTCAATGTTATTAAGATGCCACTCATTTAGGCGTAGGTAACACACGTCTGCATAATCAGTGATGGGGAGAAAGAGAATTTGTACTAATAACTACTCCGGTTTCCTGTAATTAAATACTCCCTTATTTTGAGGATAATATGTCGAAATATTTTCGAACATTCTTAAATTTACACTAAACTTACTTATTTTTTTTATTACTAGGGGAAGGCACACGAGCACACAGGTCACTTGATAAGTGGTCGCTTGAGACTAATAGACATTTTCGTTCTCAAGATACAAAACATCAAATGCGTTGACAACTCTGGGCTAAGGTGGATTGCTTCTATGCTAGTAATTTCACCGATTATCTTATCCCCATATTGGGTCACAATTATGCGAACACTGATGCTTGGCCTTCATTACTTTTAGATTAATCACTTTTGTTCTAACTTGCGAATGGCCATTTCAAGTAGATGATTTTCCTTTTAAGCCAAATGACAGTGAATAGTAAATTGAAATTGTATAACGTAAAGATTTAAGAACTAATGACTCTATTATTTATTTATTTTATGTTATTTTACTTACAGATGGCGTGCTACAATTTCAAAGTACTTCTAAGGAAGAAAATGAGATCTCAGGGGATACAACAGAGTCTGATCAATATACAGATTTTGATTACGACACTAATTATACAAACGAGAGAAAATTTAACAGCACACCTACTTCTTTGTCGCCACCACTACGAACCACTCACACAACCAGAATCCCAGAAATGTTATTACGACAATTTCCTGGACGAAAAATTAACGAAGATCTCGCACAACAACTACATCACTTAAGATTGGCAGCTATTGAACCTGAAGAGGCGACAGATGAAGAAATAATAAGACCCACCGATCGTACTTTAATTGACGCGTTGCCTTTTTTAAAACCAAAAAATCCGAAAGTAAATCAGGATACAGCTACTCAACTTAAAAATAATCAGCTAAGACATAATCAGCTAAGAAATATAAGCTCCTGTATAAATGATACTATCAGTGCCGTTTTGTCTCATAAAAATAAAGACACAAGACTTATAAAACTCCTAAGGGATGTTAAACGCTTGCTGGGTGTTGAGCAAAATATGGACTTAAAAGCTCGCCCAAGCATTACTTTTAACTTAAGGCATAAAATCATGGGCAAAATAAAAGAAATTGATGCGATTTTACTTGAAAGTAAGCTTGAAGAGAGAGGTGCTGAAGGTAAGGAAGAGTTCTAAGAAGCTTTTTAAAATATAACCCTCCTTCTTCGACAGTCGGATAAAAACAAGCATGCCCTACAGCAAGCTCGCATACAGGTAACAATATAGATAGCCACACCGCAGACACAGTTGTTTGTCTTCAAACAAAGGTATACCGCGCGGCTTGCATGTGTGCGTACCTCGACCGTACGCACCGCGAGTCACCACAAGAAAACTCTATAAGGCAGACTGATTCAGTTTAGTCGGGGCTGCGCTATCGCCGCATTTGGTTGAGTAAATATTATTTATTGAGCGCTAACCTAGCGCCCGAGTGGCAATAGTTAGCTGAAAGTCCTGAAGGGCCAGAGACTAACTCATTTTCTATTTAAAATTTGCCGCTGCTGGCTTTAGGGGAGTAAGGCGGTGTCCTAGGTGGGCGAATTCCACGCGAATGCGATGTGGTGCGGCGCGGCGCGAAAGAAACAAACAGTCACCAGCTATTTCCTACGTGGGCGATTCAAAGCGAACTCTTTTCTTTCCACTTAGGTCACGTCCTACGTGGGCGAACAGAATTGCGAAGCGGTGCGGTGCAGTGCGAACGCGATCAAACTGTTTGATATTTTTTGCGCGAACCGACGCGGCGGTAGTCTTGCGGGCGGCGGGGCGATTCGCGCGTGATTCACGCGTATGTAGGACAGGGCCGCCACGCCGCACCGCTTCGCATTGAAACCGCGTGTCACCGCACCGCTCCGCACCGCACCGCTTCGCAATTCTGTTCACCCACGTAGGACGTGACCTAAGTGGAACACACACGAAGACAGTACCGAGCGTTGCTACTCAAATCACTACGCAAAATTGTACAAGTAAAAACGATAGAACGAAGTAAAAATAACATCTGCAAAACCAAGAAGTAAAAACAAGACGATTGGCTAAGACACGCTTTCATACATCCAGTGTTTCATTACCAAGGTTCAATTTTTGTTATAATAAGATCAAGATCATGATTAAATAACTTGTCTGTGTTATTAGATTCATTTAAAAAATATATTTTATTGTCACTCACTTGTTGACTAACTATTGAATAACAGTTTAACAATACGATCAAAGGCAAGCTTAACTTTAAGTTTTTATCTTTGGTATATTTTGCTAATTGTTTTATGTTATGCACGGTCACTTGCGATTTTAGTGTTCCTTTTTTAACCTAGTACATAGATTGTAGCATTCATCTAAATAATTAAGCCGCATCGGCACAAAGTCGATCGTTTTACGCAAGCTGATTTTCCTGTAATTCGGTAAACACCCTGTCCCTCCCTACACATGTAATTTTAAAATCAAGTTTTGGTGTATCTGTTGGCGAACCATATAAATAAATAAAATAAATGAAAATAAAAGGCGATATAGTTTAACCGGGTAGAATAGATGCCTGCTCCGATTTTCAGTTCATAAAACATTCTAACTAATTATTTGTATTGTTAATTCTTGTTAAAGCAATAATTAAAATATGTGTTACTATGCTGCCCTCATTAAAAAAAAAGGGCGAATGTCTCATAGAATCGCGAATGTATTAGTGACCTTAAATCTTAAGATAGGGGGTTCAATTTGCTTTGACTATCAAATTGCGCTTGCGTCCTTTTTATTTAAAAGGGCAGCATGAATCGATAAAACAACAATTGAGTAATAAACGATTTGGACTTGTATTTTCGTATTTTATTTTCATCGGATTTCACACAAAATCGATCTCCTAATTGGAATGCCGATTTGAGAGTACACAATAAATCGGACAGGAATTCAAACACGAAAATAATTACAGGATTACGGAATTAAACGGGAATAAGCGTTACCTTTGTTTCGGCGAAATATGTTTGCCAAATTGTATGGTTTCCTAACCGTTTCATTTGCCAACCCGCTTTGTTTTCTGTAACCGTAAATATTTCAGGATTTTATAAAAACTAACCTAACCTAACTTATAGGGTTCTACACGGTGGTACTGAAATAAATCCTGAAATATTTACAGTTACAGGAAAAACATCGGGTTGGCAAATGAAACGGTTGGGAAACGATACAATTTGGCAAACATAATTCGGCCAAACGGCAGGCTCCCCAGGAATAATTCGAAAGTAAAGTAATATTATGATTGGTTTGTTTTCAGAGAGCAAAAGAAAATCGTTATTTTATTATTCTTTGAATAACGTTACATTTCTACTTGAAATATTTACTTGTATATCTATATTATTTTGATAGGTTATATTTTCTCGGATAATTTGATTTGTTGGTCCCGCCTACAAAACAAGCAGTCTCCGATTCGATTCCCTGCTGAGCGTAGGTACTAAACTTATTTAAAGTCAAAGCACTAATCCATGGCAGTCAACGCGCCAAATACATTGTATAATCAACCTTATTGTCAGGATCATAGGGGCGTAAAAATATCTATGGCGCCTGGGAATGTATATTGATGACTTCGACAGTACTCGTTCTTGGATTGGAGGTTTTTTTGATATTAAAAATACTAGCTGTTAGAAGACGGTGGTTGCCATCAGAGAGAGCACACCTAAGTGCCACGAGTGTAGCGCACTGGTCGACGATGTGCGCCACACCGTGGAGGAGTGCTCCGCATGGGGACCTCAGAGGCTCCTGCTCACTAACACCGTGGGCGGGGACCTCTCGCTGTCGAGCTTAGTGAACACCATGCTCGGTAGCCGAAGGGGGTGGAGGGAAGTAACCTCCTTCTGCGAAACAGTTAGGAGGCAGCGGAGCGGGCTAGAGAGACCAGCGCCCTCGCTGACCCGCTCCGCAGACGACGGAGGGGAAGGGCAAGGCGACGCTACGCGCACCTCCTTCCACCACCGTAACAGTGCGCCGGTCGAAGGGGTCAGGGGACCCCTCCGTCCACCGTGGCGCACCGGAGGTCTGAGGGTGCCTTAGTAAACCAAGGCACCCTCCGGAAGTCATAAGCGTCGAGGCGTCACAGCCGAATGCGCCTGCTCGTGGTCGCGTGGCCCTCCCTTAAAGACGCAGATGGTTTGCCGCTGGGGTTTTAGTGGGTATTCCGGCCACTATGGTTGGTGAGTCCCACATAGCCATCCCGGGTCCCCCTGGACTTGGGTGGTATGCGCAAACGCATTTCCCCAGCGAAAAAAAAAAAAAAAGTTACCATTTACGTGCAAGCGGGACTAAGGAGAATAACACGATAGCTAAAATAACTAACTGGAATACAAAAGATACAGCACATTTAAAAAGACAGACAAACAGACGGACGGCGTTGGATTAGGTTAGGCTATAGGGTCCCATTAGCTTTAATTGTGTGAAGACCTGAAAATGTACTACTCTCCAGTGTTGATAGTAATTGGATAGTTAAGTTTTAGATTTAATACATCAAATAAAACAGTTGTTACGTTTCATACAATTCAATTAACCTAGTAACACACTTCCCATATCCTAACACATCCCGAACACGATAGCAAAACGTCCTGAAAGTAATAAAATACGTGACATTAATCACAATGTCCAAACCTTTTAGCCGGGTAAATTGAGAATCAATATCTCAAACTCCAATGACCGATGGGATACGTCATTGAGGCTCAACCGGCGTTTTGTCATACTAATTTGGGCCCGGTTTTTATCTCGAAGGACAGCATTAATTTCCCCGCGAAAGCAATATGTCTCCCAAAACTTTCCAATTTACACAATCCCATCGTAAATCTGAGGAGCTTTGTCTGAAATTTTAAAATATTGCCGTCCTGTGCCGAAGGAAAAACGCCGGAGATTCCAGAGGCAGAATATGCAGGATTACGTTTAAGGGTTGAATGATTTATTTTGTTTCAAGTCCGGAGTTTAAATTTTGACGTCGGTTTTTAGAAGGTTTCGTTTTTTTTTAATTGGCCATTGGCTCTTAAACAAACGTCTTTTATGAGGTATTCATGGTATTCATGTCGCCCGGCGGCAGTGAAGTTAAAAATGGAAAAAGTTTAAAAAAACATTCTTATCTACACTCATATCATAAACCCTCTATGATGCGTTCAGAAACCGCAAATTATGGCCAGTATAATAATCAACTCTGTTGTTAGAGCAAATTTTTTATCTGCGGCAGTAATCTTATGGATTCTTAAGAGCATCAATTTCGATGTTCTTATGACATTCAAATTTCGAACGTCTCCGAAAAACAAAGAAATTTTATTTGACCTCTATTCTAATATCAGTCGAGATGACGTTTAGTTCGAAATGAATTGTCAATTTGCATACAAATTTGACAAATGTCGCACGTAAGGTCTGTTCCTATTCAGACTGCCAATGACAATAACAAGTATACCTGACCGCAATTGTCTTTAGATAGAGGATGAAATGGTAATGAGAATAATGTTACCTCTAATTAGTTTATTAAAAAGGTTGAATATTTATATTCATCATCATCGTATTATTTTGCTGGGTGCGACAGAGACGAAAATCTCACTTCACAATCAAATCTATCAAACCTCCCTACATTTTCAATGTCAGAAATTGTTCGACAAAAATTATCTTTATGACAAGACTCTGTCAGTGTAATGGTGTTTTGATTGAATGAAGTTTTCATCAAAAGGTACAACATTAAATAGAGATGACTACCTTAAAATGGACATGAAGACGATGATAAAGTGTATAAATAAATAATATGATTAGGCTCAACCTTCAAAAGGAGCGAATATGGAGTTAAAATGGTAAATTGATTTGTTTATAAGAGTGACGGAACGAATAGGAACAGACTATAAGTAAGATATCGAACGATATGATAGTTGGAGCCGACTCTAGTTTGTCCCTGAATTTTAAAAAAACTATGACAGCTGCCAGAAAACTATTCAAACTTTACATTACCGCCATTACAGGTTAAAATTTAATATGCGGCTCCTGAATGCATCATGGAGGCTTATGATAATGTGGGTAGATAAAGTAGTGTATGCAACTGTACATAATTAGGCCTTAAAACACTCGTGTGATCCTATTATGAAACTCGCTGATGCTCGTTTCATAAAACCACACTCGTATTTTAAGGCCTCTCATTATGTATCAGTTGCATAAACTATAAAGTGTGTGATTAATAATCACACACTTTATGCCCGTCGGTAATAATTCTAACATTGACGAGTCAAATGAGTCTCACTTGACGGATTTACCATGAACCATTGAGGCCATCATAAGGCTTCTGTCTCATCATCATCATCTACCTTCTCGATAGTACCATAATTAACCATTATTATACAGTAATCTGAAATGCCTTAATGTACCAAATTTCAAGTCAATCAATCAGTTAAGTAATACTTAGTATAGGTTAAAATTGTCTGATTGATGGATTGATGACTATATTTAGACGTATAACGTAAAAAAAACCTGCCCCTGTTCATTCCCTGTCTCTGCCAAGCATTTGATATATGAAGCTATTACACAATAATTATATGGGTAAGTTGATGCAACAGTTGCAAGAATCAGGATACGTCATTGCAATGTTTCCTAGATGTCGGCTGAAATACATTTCATGTGAAATATTAGTTGCAGGTCTGTACCGAATAGGGAATTCTCTTCGTCACTAATTTATTGTATTTTTTGTGTGTTTTTGATAACGGTTTTAGGGTTTCATTAACAGGTAGCCTTGTTTGATGTCCACCTGTCGAGCCTTTTTCATAAGAATATTTAGAATAGCTATCGAAAATAGACAAAAAACTTCAACGTTTCCGGGATGGATAAACATATCTACGTTACATAATTAGGTAAGTATTTAACCTCGAACTGTGAGTCCTACTTGATTTTTTTTGTTTCAGGCATAAAGAACGTAAAATAGCGCACAGACCACCTTATGATAATTGGGATCGTTACTCATAGATATTTGAATTCTCAAGACTACAATCTTAAGACAGCAAATGAGTTGTTAGCCCTGAGGACTAAGATGGATTGTCTCTATGCTAGTAATTTTACCGGTTGTCATACAATATCGGAATACAACAACGTGATCACCTTACCTAATAAACGTTGAGCAACGGTGGTGTAGCTATACAATATTTTGTCCTTATCTGTCATTGTGACATTTGAATTTGACAGATAAGGACAAAACATTGTATAGCTATACCACCGTTACTCAACGTTTATTAGTAAGGGGGTAAGTGTATACGATACGTGAGCCTAGTTGGTATGGTAGCGACCCTGCCTACGAAGCTAGTGGTCCCGGGTTCAAATCCCGGTAAGTGCTGGGTTTCTAAGTCTTGGATGTTTTCTACGTATTTAAGTATGTATTTCTCTATGTAAGTATATTTATAGATGTCTAGTAGGTACCCATAATGCGGGTGTGTAATATTATTACAAGCCTAGAGCTTAGTTTGGGACTAGATCAATTTATGTAAGATTGTCCCCTGATATTTATTTATTTTATTTTATTTCTTTAGTATAATTTAAAAGTTTCTGCGAGTATTAAAGCTCAGAGTTCGATCCACTAGAGCTCAAACCACCGAATATATTCTATTTACCGTAACAACGTCCGGAACAATATCGTGGCCTAAACTAAACCCAGCGGAATCCAGTACGGCCGAGTAAATTGAGCAGATGTTACGGATTCCAAAACCTTTATCAGGTTACATTACATTGGGAACAAGAAATGCGCGAATCGATGCCTTTGGACGAATGAAAGTGGAGGTGGCATTTTTTTTATGAATGCTATAATGGCTTGCATTAGTTTTATTTATTTTGAAGTCTATTGTGGTATAAGGGGTCATGCGCAAGGATTGAAAATAAACAAGTTGGATTCGCGACAATTTTTAGTCTTAATATTTTATTTATTATAAGAAAAGTAAAGATAGCATGCAGACTGTTGATTGTCAATCCTCGCTAGTCAGAAAAAAAAAGTTTTAGAAAATACGTAACTAATGATACGTATGATAGGAAATTGGAAGAGCAATGTAGGTACTTATTATAACATAAATATTGGAAAAGTCGTTCCAGGCGGGGGGACAAGCAATGAAATAACAATAATATTTCTTGAAAAATGTACCATTGCACTGTTAGCTTGTACTTGCCTGGAATATCTTTTCCAATATCCAAGTTAAGTTAATATTAAGTTCAATGCTCTTACAATTTCTTACACATTAATAGGGCTTGTTTTCGCTTTGCAGTTGATATTTTTACTGCAGTAGGATTTCCGTTTTTTTTTACTACAAGGTTTCATTTCCGAGCGTGTAGGAAAAAATATCGTTAAAGATTTAAACACCATATTGTTTTAATTTTATCGCGTGACAAAGTGAGGATAAGGATCCGTCACCTTCTGACACGTAAATAAGTACGAGAGTGACGGATGCTTTATTTACATTTGACACGCGATATAGCAGCCATACTAGGCCCGCTGATGCTACTAAAGACGATAATAACGTCAGTAATCATAACGAATAAAATCAAAATAAATAAACAAAGACATCAGTAGGATAGGCCTATCCAAGATGAAAACGTTGTTTCAGTTTTCTCATCATCGTCATCATTTCCTTGCCCTGATTCCAATCATCTGGGGTCGGCGCAGCATGTTTTTTTCTTCCACACATTCCTGTTAGTGTTGAAATGTATGAAGTTGACATAAGACTGACTAACTGTTGAGTTGACTGTTGTTGTTGTGTATTGTAACTAGTGGAAACTTTGTTGGTTAATGTTTATTCAAAGTGTATTATTTGTACGTTTATTACACCGTTTGTGCCCATGTTAACATAAAATAAATTTTCAAAAAAAGCGCTCGACGCGACTGTCTCCTTCAATCCTAAAACTTTTCGGTAACAATAACGTTCACGTAATGCACCATGTTTTTAACCACTGGAAGTGACTGCACATTCATTTTCTCAAATTGCATTCTGTTTTTCACAAATTGATTCGTTCTCGAAATGCCGTATCCAAAGATTCCTCTTCCCAGCTAAACACGATAAAAACGTCCGGACATTGATTTTCTCAAATTGGTTCCGTGAGTGTATTGCGGTGTAAAAAACCTTTACATATTTACGCTAAGTGAATGAGATGAACAAGGCCTGGGATAATATGATTACTGACTAACAAGACGTTAATACAACAGATCTTTATTTGCTTGTATTCTGTTTCTCGTTAAGTTAATTTATAATTGGAGCGAAGCGAATGAAGTGAACGAAGCTCCATTCTTCCCCGATTCGGATTTTCGTCTCTCCGCATACTCCTCCCAAACTATTAAAGATATCAGGATTAAAGGACATTGGGTAAATTTGTTTGAAGAATATTGTCATATTTTTTTTCAGCGGCCACGGATTATTTTTGCGTAGTTATTTAGAGGACCTATAAATACACATAGATATATATAATTTATGGCGGTAAATAATATCGGAGCGGAGATTTTAAAGATTTAAGTATTCAGTTTTTAGTACAAAAGTACGCCCAAGTATGAATATTTAAATATCTCGGCTCCGATGCACTTTAGAGTATTACATTACATAACAAAATATGTTTATTTTTAATACTCTATCATAATTTACCACTTTTATGAATGGCCGCTCACCTTGAAAATATATGAATTTTACAAATGACAACACTTTTACCCAAACCCCTTTAGCCCGTAATACGACATCTAGCCATAGATGGTTTAGAAAAAATAAAGTTGAAAATCGGACATACCATGAAGGAATAATCACCAAAAATCTGTTCCCATAGACTTTCAATGGGAAAAGTGCCGAATCGTAGATTTTAAGCAGCGCTCTTCGCTCGTAACCTTTTTGAAGCTTCATCTTTAACATGATGGCAGCAAACCGCTTTGCTCCATAGACTTGCCCGGGGACGGCAAGTGCACCTAGTGTAACTAGGGAATGCCCGCGATTTCGTACGCGTAGAATTCAATTTTCGCTATTCGCCTATGTTAACCCCATAAGGAATGTATTTCCTAAAATCCCTTCTTAGTTCACCCCTACGATATCCAAGGAATATTGTCTCAAAATTTCAAGTCGCTAGGTCCAGCGGTTTTAGCTTTGCGTTGGTCGATCAGCCAGTCAGTTTATTCTTTTATATGTTTTCGCACTGCTGGATCAAAACAGTAGTAACTCAAATTACAACAGCATTTTAATAGTAGTTTATGTACATAATGAAGGGCATCAAACACGAGTGTGGGTTTATGAAACGAGCCGAAGACGAGTTTCATAATAACATCACACAAGTGGTTAATGCCTAATTATATACAGTTAAATACACTACTTTATCTACCCACATATCATAAGCCTCCATGACGCATTCAGGAGCCGCATATTAAATTTTAACCGGTAATGGCGGTAATGAAAAGATTGAAAAGTTTTCTGGCACCTGTCATAGTTTTTTTTTAATTCAGAGACAAACTATCATATCGTTCGATATCTAACTTACGTGCGACATTTTCCAATTTTGTATGCAAATTGACAATTCATTTCGAACTAAACGTCATCTCGACTGATATTAGAATAGCGGTCAAATCAAATTTCTTTGTCTTTCAGAGATGTTCGAAATTTGAATGTCATAAGAACATTGAAATTGATGTTCTTATGAATCCATAAGATTACTGCCGCAGATAAAAAATTTGCTCTAACAACAGAGTTGATTATTATGCTGGCCATAATTTGCGGTTTCTGAACGCATCATAGAGGATTTATTTTAATACAACTTATGAACTTGAAACAAAACTAGCAAGGATTTTGAGTTGATACTGTTTTGATCTAAGTGATTAATATTGAAGACACGTTAGACTAGTGCGCATTATTGAGTTTCGGTGTGTGGATAAGACATCCGGTGGCATTACAAGCACAGAGGCATTCCATCTTAGAGCTCCAGGGGCTATTGCCTAACGAACTCGTAATCGCAATCGTTTTCATTTTGAAAATCGAAGGTGAGTCTGCATACGTGAAAACAATTGTTCCGCTTTGAAGTCGATTGCGATTGCGAGTGCGTTAGACAATAGGTCAGCGGGTTGGTATCGCTTTGCGGTCTCAGGATAGCAGTCTTAATATTTTAGTCTTAAGAATGCATTTCGTCGATCTAGATGTGACAACTCGTATATGCAAACTGACAAACTTTTCAGGAGAGACAAAAAACTTACTTACTCACTTACGAGTTCCCACCTTAACAAAGTTGTTCCGTGATAATAATTACTAGATGTCTCGTAGATCAACGTACTTACGAGGTTACACCAGTTG
This sequence comes from Acleris literana, assembly GCA_946894065.1. Lineage (NCBI taxonomy): Eukaryota > Metazoa > Arthropoda > Insecta > Lepidoptera > Tortricidae > Acleris > Acleris literana. The sequence goes on from OX335683.1 coordinate 4,433,565, forward strand.
AATGATTGTTACGAGATGTCACTTCTATTGACTTCTAGTCATTTTTTTACCATCAAAATGAATTGTAATACAGGAGACATTTACGAGTTAACACCGGAAGTACTATTTGAAACTTTCTGTATTACAATCTCATTTTACCAAACACTTAGTTACGAGGTGTCACATCTAGACCGACGAAATGCCTATGGGTCACAGATCCCACTTACCATCAGATGCGCTCGTATGCCATCTCCACACATAGAAAAAAGTATCATCATACAAAATATTATTTACTGGCTGTTGGTTTTCCATAAATAAATGAAAAAAAAATTGAAAGTACCTATCTTATGTCCGCTCTACCACCAATAAAACTGTTTGAGAATTGAATATTCGTGAAAACGCTGAACACAGCCCTGTTCGAAGTAGGATTACTTCACATTCACATATGGTTCTAGCCCTGAGAGCGACGCGTTCCGCAGTGTCAATAATTCACGAAAATCCGGAGTAATCTAGAGTAAGCCGGAAAAATCCGGAATAATCCAGTTTTTATGTTCTGATACACCCACCAAGGAGTTACGTTCAAATTCGCAAAAGGTGAAACAGTTATTTGATTTTAGTATTACTTTGTGATGGGATGGCTGATAACAATCGCCATATTCGCCATAATTATTTTCTCGAAGATGATACGTTAACGTTATTTACTCGATAGAAGGTAAAAATTCGTGACACTGCTTGGAACGTGGTAAGTTTTGTAAGTGTCAAGCTTTTGAAATCATGAACGATAACCAATCAATGAGCGTATTTATTTATTTGACGATGGAAAATATCAAATTTTATTTTTATCATATCGCTTTCCCCGTAGCCTAAAAACACTTGCCCGCATCTGCTGCCATCGCTGGTCCTGACTGATTGAAGGGATTCCTTCGATATTATTTTTTATTTCGATTATCAAATGTAGACATTATTTATTACGTTTGCGTTCAACGCTGTAAAACGCATAAGGGCGTCAAACAGTTTTATTTCATGCACTAACGACCGTACTCAGTTAATGAGGAATAAGTCGTTTCTTAGTGACAATTTTTCAAACATCATTCATAATTATTTTATATTTCTTCAGTTGAATTTCTGTTTTTTTTTTAAATACAGATAATGGTGTATTAGTATAATCTATGGGTTTTCGCAACGATTTTTTTAAAGGGAAGTTCTGAATATTGTACTTAGTCCATTTTTACGTAGTTTTTTTTACTAATAAAAGTCAAGTGTTAAAATATAGGAGAACGCCGCATCTCAAAAATTTGTCCCAAATGCACCTTATTCAAGTGTAATAGAAATGAAAGGATTCTTTCGGTACCTACATCTTTTTGCACTTAACTGTACCTAATCCATACTTCATCATCATCATCATCATCATCATCATGTCAGCCGAAAGACGTCCACTGCTGGACATAGGCCTCCCCCAAGGCTCTCCACTCAGACCGGTCTTGTGCTTTTCGCATCCACCGCGTTCCCGCGATCCTTACAAGGTCGTCACTCCATCTTGTTGGAGGCATACTTCATACTTAATTTAAATATGAAAGTAATTATATCTATTTGTCTATCAGTCTGTTACGATTTCACTGCTGAACCGATTTCGATGAAATTTGAATGGAGATACCTTGAGTCCCGGGAAAGGGTAAAGTTTACTTGTTTTCTCCGAAATTTTGGATAAATCCCAAGGGAATAACGATAAATGACCTCTCACAGGGAAGCGGAGAACAGCTAGTTGATCTCTCTCTCTCTGATTTTTTTTAAATGTCACGAAAACATTTAAACTCGTCCTTTAATCAACAAGCAATGCTAATTAGCAATTTTGAGACTTAATTTATGACTTTCGCACATCATACTTTTTATTGTATCTCTTTAAAAACACTTTATTAAACTTTCTGTGCCACGGCTTACTAAATTCTATACGAAATGGTTTCAAAGTGAAGCTTTCAGCACTGAATAAGTTAAGAAAATCTAATAACGTTTGTAATTAAACAAGAACCCTTTATTAAAACTTTATTAAATTACGATTAAAATTAAGAATTCAAGAACCCTCCAAATAATTAAATAAGAATCAATTTGGGGTAGATGAAAATATTTATTACGATCCCTTAAGCATAGATTTTGGTAGGTCATCTGAACGACCGAAGCTTTTGACCTAACATTTGACATATTTTTTTTTTTGAATTTTAACTCGATGTTACATTTTCTATCCGCAGTTTGAGTTTTGGCAATGGATTGAATTGAATGTGGATTATATTTCGATCCGATGTATTTTATCTTGGGTTGCATCTTGAAAACGAATTTAATTAATTATAATGACTAATACGTTTTTTATAAATTTCGAATAATAATATTGATATGTTTGAATTTATTAAATATAAACACAATAAAAAACTCGTCTTACAATTAATTTTCGAAGGGTAGAAAGAAAAGTTGTAATCAGTAGATGTATGTTAATTTACAAGGAATTAAAATTGTACAAACAAACAGATTAAAACAAATGGTTGTAACGATTAAAAACCGGAACAGTCTTATTTATTTAAGTCATTTATATTTTTTTATCCTAATTATCTCGCGATAGATTAAATTTAAATAAATTAATGCTTAATAATAATGGTAAAGAGAAAATATTTGTATTTTTGTATTTTAGTTTGTTACCAAAAATCTCTAAAACTCACCAGTCAAATGTAAATTATCACCGTGTAACTTAGACCACGTTTTATTTTTCTACGCGAACGAAGTCACGGGCGACTGTTGTGTTTAATATATCTAGTGGCAAGCTCAAACTGCGCTTCGATTCCATTTTGTTAAAACCTATGTTGTATTGTTTTTTTTAAGTTACGCCTTTTTGGCAAAGAAAATAAATAAATAAAATAATCTTTATTCACCAACAATAATCAAGAAACATTAACCAATAACAAAATAAAGCAAAATAATAAAATTGCTGGTGAAAGCTGCAGAACTCAGCTATGGAGCTGTTCTTCAGCCCTCACCTGGATACAGTGTCGGTAGACGGCTGTCAAAACAAACTACAGCTATATTGCTTATAGTTATAACTACAGCTATATTTCACTCATATTGTAAAGTGTACAATGTAAAAACATAAAACGAAAGCATAAGAGCTACAATAATTATTAACAATAAGAATAAGATACAGGTAAAAAGATACTTACATTATTTCCATACAAGCGTTTAACACAGGCTAGATTATAATATTTTATTTTTTACTATATTTCCTGTGAAATTAAACAATAAAAGCAAAATTTACGATTTAACAAAACACTTTATGAAATATAATTGTTTGAAGAGCTGATATTACAAAACTTGAGGATGTACGCTACGTGTTCACGTACAGATGTGTACACTTGCTTGCAAAAAAAGGTAATTTAAGAACTAACTTAATATTAAAGGCTATTGCTGAATGTACGCACCTACCTCAACTATTCTCTGTTTGGCATTAAGTTCGTCATATATATTTATATATATTGAACTGCGAAATTAAGTTTAAATGAATAAATAATAATCACTTGATTTCTTTGCTTGCTCAATTCAATCAACATATTTTAAACGAGTAAAGTACGAGTATACTTTTATTGTGTTATGCTGACATGTTAATGCTGGTGGACTGTACTTAGCAGTATTTTTAAGTCCTAAAAAGTACTACCTGATTGAAAGAGAGGCAATTATGCCCATGGACGTTTTGCAATCTTAAGATTGCGTTACCAACTCAGACGACTAAAATGAAATGACTCTAAATATACTAGTTATAGGTATTTCATTGAATGTCCTACCTCCACACGGTTAGCGATTAACGGGTTAGGCAATGGTACTAAGTACCCGCTGTGTCAGTCGGGAGATTAATCCTGCACAATGCTGCCAACAGGAAATTACATGAACGTAATCATATAGCTACAATCCAAAAACAGGCATACCTGTTTTGAGCGCACCTATTTATAATTATGTGAGACACATTTTGTGTTAACCCTGTTAGGCCCACCGTACTACAAACAGCCAGTTTTTTGTCAGTGGGACTTTGAATCTACCATCAAGGCAATAAAGTTCAATTACGTTTGTTCGACAATGCCGTTTTCAATTTATGAAGAAAGGAAAATAAACTTTATTTCCATTGCAATACAGTTCAATATAAATTGCCTTGATAACGTACATCCATTAGAACACTGGGCCTTACGAGGTTAAACAATTTGTTAATGATATTATTGAAATATAATTAGTCAACAAAACAAAAAAAAAAAAACCGTGTGTCCCACCGGCGATCATATACTTATAAATGTGTCTCTTCCATTGACACAGGATCTATACCTTTTTTTTGACAAACTAGTGGAGACAGTTCTCGCCGGCCGTGTGAACAGCGATCAACTACTAATATATTGTGTCTCGAGACCTTAATTATAGTATAAATAAAAATCCTGGCGAGAGGAATCTACCGCACAAACTCCGCAGGGGAGAAGCGGGACCTCCTAACACAAGTATTGTTATACTTACCAGGAGGGACCGACCACACCTTTGAATTATGACTATAAGGTACTGTACTATCCCCATGGGGTAGGCCTTATAATATATAAAAAATTAATTTATTTTTTATTTATTTAATCCGTTTGGCGGGCCGGAAGACAAAAGAGATTTGCCAATCGAAATAGTGGTAGTTACGTTGTGTGATTTTTTAAATGTTTTAGTAACCCATGGTTCCTAGGGCGAGAATGAGGGATAACAGATTCTTCTGATTAAAGAGATATTCAAGAATAAGGGAATTCAAATAATTGTATTAGTTGAGGAAAAGAAACGACTAGGGAACTTCAGTTTATGGAAATTCGACAAGTTTCTGAGATCTGGTAAAAGCAGAGCCCCTCCCCGCTCTTGCTCATGTGCTCGACTCCAGACTGGTCACACTCCGCCAGCCTGTCTCGAACTTGTCTGGGGAGAGCTTCCATTACGTCGCCAAGTCAGTCTAGGTAAGTCCTCGTAACCAAGAGAGCAGAGGGCCCGACAAATTATAGTCACTCCAAGAGACAGGATTTTATTTCTTCTCCTAATAATTTAGATGGAGAGACTATTGACCTAAACTACCCCTCTTGTGTCCTCGGATATTTAGGACGACGGAATGTGTGTGTTTTCTGCAATCCAGTGTGACAGGTATCAAAGCAAACCCAGAATATTGGAGGTCTCCTCCCCTTCGAATCCGTCAAGGCACCCGATATCACACGCTCAGCTTTCGCTTCGCTTAGTCGAGTCCCCACGAACCGACATGAGAGCCGGGAGTAGAAAGCAGTTGCCGAGCTAAACTCGCAGGCATCCTTGCCGACATGAGATCATAAAAACCAAGCCAGCAAGTCACCTCAATTAACTAACGTCTTTCGACCAGAGGTGAGATCGACTCTTGACGCAACTCAAATCAGACCCCCGGTTCCCCAAGATAAATTTTGAAGCTTTTAACCTTGAACCTTCAACACACTGAAGCAGTCTGTGAAGTCTGTATGGATACTGAGAGTACACTGTGTAGTGTCTCTGCTTGCTATTTTAATCCAAGATGTTTAGTGGCGGTAAGATGTCATCGACGCCTGTGTCCCGCTGATAACTTTCACCAAGACACTAAACCCTCTTCGACTCGAATAGAAACATGTAAAATATCCGATGCTTTAAACGGAAAAGGTAAAGATAAATTGTAATATAAATTGCCAGGACACAAGCAAAACTGTAATCCCCATTATAAGAGCCGAAAGAAAATTAAATAATCTTAGCCAAACAGCATGGGAAAAATTTAGAAAAGTTCTTCCAATAAACTGAAGATTAGACATGGAGTCCTAAAAGGTACACAAAATCCAAAAGAATTAGATCAGTCTTGAATTATTAATAATCCTTTGAATTCCCTTGATTAAAGACAATTATAAAAGAATATCAAATGAACAATAAAATTATTTACCTTTAAATAATTATTAGTTTCGCAATAGAATTAAAATCCCGTGAAATAATTCAAAGAAATCTATCACTAGTTTGGTTTTCCGACGACCAGCGTATATCAATTTTAAATTCAATATGATTTGCTTCTAAGAATTTATTTTTAGAAAATTGTTCTGTTTTTTAAATAAATTGTTCCTTCCAAAAAAATAAAATTTCGAAACTCAAAACATTTTGAAAATATTCATAAATAAAAAAAAAAACAAAATCAAAGAAAAATATTCAAATAAACATGTTCTAACAAGGACAGCTTTGCTATGAATGATCTAATAATCTTGTTGTCAAAATTGTAATGACATCTTCCATAATTCAAAATATTTTGAAAATGACGACATCAAATGTCATTCGTAACCAACTGCATTACCACCCTAAGTGCAACGATGCACCCATCGAGTAACCACTAAAAAACAACACTTAGCTTCGGGTCCCGACGAGGTGTTAAGGGCGCGCAGCCGCAAACCGAACTCTCACGACAGCGACTCCAAACCGCTTAGAAGCCCTCGTAGTAAGCAACGGAGCTCACAGGATCATGCTCCCGCGTGAAATGTATTAAAATGAAAAGTTAAATATGCAACTAAGGTTTCCCTGTACTACGAAAGTTTTCCCTACTCTGTTACTATACCCTGAAACACAACAATCATTCACAATAAATTAAACACCATACGGAACCCCTTCTAATCAACGACTATCACCCTTCTATTCGTCTTTCAGATCCTCAACCAGAACACTCATCCCCAAGTTTCCCTATTCTAAATGATAAGACATATACGAAAGATTAAAATACCTATGAGAAATCACTAGTTCGATTTTCTTGTTCTCAAACCATAAACCAAATTATTCGTGAACATGATTTCTTATAGATAAGTGTTTCCAACAACGGTAGGACTACAATATTTACCTTTTTAAGTAGACTTTGTCTACATGAACTTACGAGAACCTCCTAACGTCTCCTTGCAATAATCCCATAGATCAGCTTCCCATAAGTTATTTTCCATTAAACACTCCGCACATTATTAATTTTAAAAGGGAAATTTTGTAGATACAACACTATTACTATCAAGAAAAAGCAAATAAAAATCTTAAGAAAAACATTTTTACAAGCCCGTCGATCACTCCCGTCAACCACCAAACATCGTTTCCTAGCAACCCCCCACACTCTCTCTCCGTTTTCTAACCAGTCAAATACCAAAGACAATTTAATTCTTGCTTGAAGGTTTGACTCGAGATGGGGTCAGTACAATCCCCCCCTAAATCTTGACGATATTCAACGGAGCCAAGATTTAACCTTCTTATTCCAACTCCTTATCTCCAATCAATCCCAAACAAGAGTTAAATTTCAAAACCAATTCACCAACCGAACCCCGAAAACTATTTAAGGAGTCCCCTAACTTATTTTATCCTTCTTCCCCCCCCCAATCCTTTTCCCCTATGCTACATCTTCCCCCCCCTCTCCTAAATTAAACCTCCATTACCAAATATGAATTCAAAACCACTAGCTAGTAAGCAAATACTTTATTAATATTTCCAAAGCCTTATAATATTGAACTAAACACCAAATACCATATAATCTAATACTCAAATATATTCCAAAGCAAAATTACTCCGAATTAATCCTACCCCACATAACACTCACTAATGCTTCTGCATGGAAATTCATAACCGACATCAACGTCCCTATAAAATTTCTAATTCCCCAACTTCTGACTTCATTTTCCCGATTAAACATAATATCGTGCTAAATGTATTGCATTGAACATCCCCTTCTCTTGCAAAGTTTCGGGGTGTACCAAAACATAAACATTATCAAACTGTCTTGCTGCTACCCTGTATGGACCTTCATAAGTTAAATCAAACTTCCGAGTAACTCCACTCATAGAGTCAGACTTATTCAATCTTCGCAACTTAACCAAATCTCCAACCTGATACTGAATTAATTTATGAGTTAAATCAAACCTAGTCTTTCTTTGTTGACTAGCCAATTGTAAATTAACTCTAGCTTGCTCCCGAATCTCTCCTATATCCCTATTACGTACAAAATAAGGCAAATGGGTATCTATTGATAAATGAGTCACACTACCAAAAAGAACTTCATTAGGTGTAAACCCCGTACTTAAATGAAATGTATTGTTATACAACTCCTCAATCTTCTCTAACCATAAACCCCAATTTCTATGTCTTTCATGACAATAAATCCTAAAGAATTTTCCCAACTCTTTATTAACACGTTCCGTCGTATTTGGCCTAGGGTTCCTAATAGTTGTATATATAGCCCTAACTCCCATATTCCGTAGTCCTAATTTCCATGTATTCCCTATAAATTGTTTTCCATTATCAGTCATTACAGTTTTCGGCTTTATTGTTAATGCAAAATTTTGCATCCTAACCACAACCGCTTTCGCTGTTGCCACCCTCAACCCATATAACTTAATGTATTTAGTAAAAGAATCTTGTATTACGAATATGTATGTTATTCCCCCCCTAGACGCTGGTAAGGGTCCATAAAGGTCTGCCATAACTAAATCCCCTGGATTCTCCGTTACAATAGAATTACACGCCCCCACATACTTAACATTATCCACTTTGGATAATTGGCAAATATGACAACACCTAACAAACTTCTCTACCATTCTCTTCATTCCAAGCCAATAAAATCTTTGTTTTAGATATTTCATCATTTTATAAATCCCCAAATGCCCTAACTCCAAATGAACTTGTCTACACACCTCAGTTTGCAAAGCTTCTGGTAAATATAAAACTTCAACATCATTGACATGTTTTCTAAAATAAAGCACACCATCGACAACTGAACAACGCATCGCTATTCTGGACATTCGACTTCCTCCTTCCACTTGCCCTAGCACGCGTTCTTTAATGCCTTTAGCTACATTATCCATATCCTGAAACTGAACCATCTGTTCTAATTTAGATTCTAATTCAGTATTATTCTGCACCCCCATATACATTATCGATGGACACCAAGTTTTCCCTTCTTGAATGTCCCCATCTCTTGGAAATCTAGACAAAACGTCCACTCCCCCATTTTCGACCCCCCTAACATGTTCTATTGTGTAATTAAACTGTTCTAAATACAATATCCATCTTGTAATCCGACTGTTAAATAATTTAATGTTCTTTACAAACACTAAAGCTTTATGATCAGTCCTAATAATTAATTCCGCCCCCCTTAAATAAGTCTCAAACTTCTTAACCCCATAAATTACTGCCCAAAATTCTTGTTCTGTAACTGTCCACCTCAATTCTGATCCTCTCAACGACCTTCCACAAAAACTCAAAATCCGTTTATTACCCTCATCGTCATATTGATATAACTCTCCCGCAATTCCTACCCCTGAACTATCCGTCTGCAAATAATAAACTTTATTCACATCTGGATGTGACAACATAATAGTTGTAGAAAACTCCTGTTTCAATTTCTTAAATGCCGCATCTAACTCCTCATCCCAATACCAAACTTGTTCCTTTTTTAACAATCTTGTCAAAGGTATAATCAAAGTGCTATAATTTGGAATAAATCTCCGGTAGTAATTACATAACCCTAAAAATGCTCGCACATGCTTCACCTTTTTCAGAGTTGGAAACTCTTGAATCGACTTGACTTTATTTGGGTCAGTCCGAATCCCTTCAGTAGAAACTATATGTCCTAACATTTTCACTTCCCGGCAAGCAAACTTACACTTCTCTAAATTACAAGTCAAACCCGCATTCTCTAATCGCTCTAGGACCTTGTCTAATTGCTCCAAATGTTCTTCCCAACTCCCTTTCGTTAATATTGCCAAATCATCTAAATAATTTACACAAAAACTTCTAACTCCTGGCCCCAACACTACATCCATCGCCCGACTAAAACTTCCCACAGACGTCTTCAGACCTTGTGGCAAAACATTATACATATAGGACCTCCCATTCACAGTAAACCCGGTATACTGCCTACTCTCTTTTGATATAGGAATTTGAAAATACGCATTGTTTAAATCTACGATAGTTATAAATTTTACACCATGAAATGCATTTAAAACATCTATCTGCATTGGTGGGGCCTCTGACTCTGCCACCATGTACTTGTTAATTTCTCTAGCATCAAGTAAAATACGAATAGACCCATCAGGTTTGCTTGTATATGTTAAAGGACTACTATAAGGAGTTGCCCCTCTAGAAATAATCCCCAACTCTACCATCACATTTAATTTTTCATCAATCTTATTACGATAAGCATACGGAATCGGATAGGATCTATTTATTCGCGGAGTGTGTTCAGACATTTCTATATGATGAACATAACAATTTGCCCTACCAATTTGCTTCGTGAATACTATCTTATGACTCTCTAAAACTTGCTTTAAATCCATCCTCATACTATCAGTCAATTTTACTCCCACATTAAGTCCATCCAGAAAATCCTCACTCTTCACAGTGGAATCCCTTTTATCATCCTGACCGACTCGTAGAGTTCTAACATTTACACTCTCTTGACTTTCATCAATAAACGGTACATTAACTTCTTCCCCATTACCCGACAGAATTAAAGACTTAGGATCTCGCAAATTAATAACAGCATCATGGGAAAGTAACCAGTCAAAGCCTAATATCACCGGTACTGTCAATTTTGGAACTACCAACAATCCAGTATCGAAACTTATCCCCTGAATTTTTAACTCAACAGATGTTAGTTGCTGTATTTTCAAACTTTTCTGCCCTACTGCTCCTCTAATCTGTATAGGTTTCACTGGTAATGATGGAAACCTTGTATCTTTAGTAATTTGTAAAGATTCATAAAGCTCTTCTGAAATACAGCTCACTTCACTCCCAGTATCTATCAACCCATTTATTGTATTCCCTAATATCTCAATAACAATCTCCGCTCTAACCTTGCGAGAACCCTCATCAAAACATACCTCTTCATCAAACAAGGATGCCGCAACAAAAGTTTGTAAAAATTCAGAAACACGTGGCCGATCTAATAAACTCGGGGAAAGATTTGGAAAAGCATCTAAATTCAACTTAACTTCCTTATTCTGAACTCTATTCTCATCCCCAAAACCACATCTACCAAAATTTGACCAAGTTTTATTAGCCGATATGGGATATAAATTTCCATGTCCGTCTTTCCCTAATCCTATTCCTGGTTTCCACCCATTTTTCAACATTATCCGCAAAGGGATGTTACAATATATGCCCTTCTTCCTATAAGCTAATTTCGGGTCCTTAGAATCAGCTTCAACTAGTTTAAATCATTATTATTGTCTTCAGCTCCACCAAAATCTTCTTCTTCTTCCACATCAAGCCTTGCAACAACCTTAGGTCTTTTATTTGTGAATTTCGGTCTTACCAATTCGGTCGTGGCACGTTTCGTTCCAAACGACGTCTGCCCGTTACCTCGATTCTCTACGTAACGATTTTGCTTATCAACATCATCCAAATCTCTTAAAAATTCTGTTCCTTCAATAATAGTCGTTCCCTTCCTCATCCTCCAAGCATATTGGACCTCCCTTGGGAAATGATGCATTAAATCATCAACTAATTGACCTTCCAGAATAGGCGTACTTAACATTTTGGCTTGCCCTGCTAATGATATAAAATATCCCATCATGGATTTGTTCTTATCTTTTTCCCACACTCCACATACAATATTTCTTCGCAGTAAATTCTGTTCTGGCTCTCCCCAGTAAGTGTCCATAAAATCTGACTTGAAGTCCTCTTCCGTATTCCAACGTTCCCTATAAATTCTGGCCCATCTTCTAACATCCCCCTCCAAACATCCTATTATATTATCTATGACATGTTCTCTTGTGGGGATTCTTCGTAAATATAAAAATAAGTCTTCTATAAAAGAGACAGGGTGAATATCTCCCCTTCCAGGAAATTTGGGACGATCAAATCTTCCATCAATAAAAGAGCAAGTAGCAACCTGAGGCTTTTCTAAGCTAGATTCTAGACTCACCTGGCCACCTTGGACTTGGTTCTGCAATTCTGTCACTCTCAAATTCAGTCTCCCAATGGTCGACCGCAATGTTCTAATCATCAAAGACAAGGCACCTGCTTGCCCGACGACAGTCCTTTTACGGCCTTCTGATTCATGCGTAGCATTCATTTCCTCGGCCAGTGGCGATGTCTTTCGGTTAATTCGGCTCTTCTTGCTCATAATTGTAACTCTGGAATAAAGTTTGGCTATGATAAAAAAAATCTAATTCTTAATTTCCCAAGTGGCTATTATTTCCCTTTCAATAACTCGATATTGATTAACGATCGCTTCTGGTTCACAATTACCATCTATAATTCGGATACTCTGAAAAGAATCCTGCCATTTATCTCCCAAAAACCAATCTTCATGCTTACTATGTAACTGTGTGAGATAACCTAGTGTAACCGAACTTTCTTCCAACCTTCCTCTACTTAATGTTCGCTGAAATGAAACTTCCGGATTTGTCCGTATATAGATTCCCAAGTCGACACTCATAGACATATGGTCCTTTAGTAAATGCATCCATTCTTCATGGACTCGAACCTCTACCGGATGGATTATATCATTGTCAAGAAGTACACTCATGAAACAATACTTCGAACTGTAAACGGACCGTTCCATTATTTTGATAGGAGTATTCACCTGCGCAACATGGTGATCTATCAAAGTTCTCATGACATACGATTGGAATACACTCGCCCACCTTTTAGGCTCTCCTACCATCAATTGAAATAAATTAATCCCATCTAGGTTTTGCCACTTGTGTACTGGCTCCGGTAATACTGTTACTAATTTATTCACTTTCAATTTCTCTAATAAGGTAGACTTCCCTGATCCTATATTTCCCTCAATCGCAATAGTGAAAGCTTTATTTCCTCCTTTTAGCATAGTGAAGTGCCTCAACCTGCAAATTGCACTATTCATAAATCTCGAGAAACGAAAGTAATGCCTCTCCCTTAATTCACAAAATCTCTTCCTCTCAATCTGCTTAATACCCTAGAATCCTGGTCACGCGGCACCAATTGTACTATCCCCATGGGGTAGGCCTTATAAAATATAAAAAATTAATTTATTTTTTATTTATTTAATCCGTTTGGCGGGCCGGAAGACAAAAGAGATTTGCCAATCGAAATAGTGGTAGTTACGTTGTGTGATTTTTTAAATGTTTTAGTAACCCATGGTTCCTAGGGCGAGAATGAGGGATAACAGATTCTTCTGATTAAAGAGATATTCAAGAATAAGGGAATTCAAATAATTGTATTAGTTGAGGAAAAGAAACGACTAGGGAACTTCAGTTTATGGAAATTCGACAAGTTTCTGAGATCTGGTAAAAGCAGAGCCCCTCCCCGCTCTTGCTCATGTGCTCGACTCCAGACTGGTCACACTCCGCCAGCCTGTCTCGAACTTGTCTGGGGAGAGCTTCCATTACGTCGCCAAGTCAGTCTAGGTAAGTCCTCGTAACCAAGAGAGCAGAGGGCCCGACAAATTATAGTCACTCCAAGAGACAGGATTTTATTTCTTCTCCTAATAATTTAGATGGAGAGACTATTGACCTAAACTACCCCTCTTGTGTCCTCGGATATTTAGGACGACGGAATGTGTGTGTTTTCTGCAATCCAGTGTGACAGGTATCAAAGCAAACCCAGAATATTGGAGGTCTCCTCCCCTTCGAATCCGTCAAGGCACCCGATATCACACGCTCAGCTTTCGCTTCGCTTAGTCGAGTCCCCACGAACCGACATGAGAGCCGGGAGTAGAAAGCAGTTGCCGAGCTAAACTCGCAGGCATCCTTGCCGACATGAGATCATAAAAACCAAGCCAGCAAGTCACCTCAATTAACTAACGTCTTTCGACCAGAGGTGAGATCGACTCTTGACGCAACTCAAATCAGACCCCCGGTTCCCCAAGATAAATTTTGAAGCTTTTAACCTTGAACCTTCAACACACTGAAGCAGTCTGTGAAGTCTGTATGGATACTGAGAGTACACTGTGTAGTGTCTCTGCTTGCTATTTTAATCCAAGATGTTTAGTGGCGGTAAGATGTCATCGACGCCTGTGTCCCGCTGATAACTTTCACCAAGACACTAAACCCTCTTCGACTCGAATAGAAACATGTAAAATATCCGATGCTTTAAACGGAAAAGGTAAAGATAAATTGTAATATAAATTGCCAGGACACAAGCAAAACTGTAATCCCCATTATAAGAGCCGAAAGAAAATTAAATAATCTTAGCCAAACAGCATGGGAAAAATTTAGAAAAGTTCTTCCAATAAACTGAAGATTAGACATGGAGTCCTAAAAGGTACACAAAATCCAAAAGAATTAGATCAGTCTTGAATTATTAATAATCCTTTGAATTCCCTTGATTAAAGACAATTATAAAAGAATATCAAATGAACAATAAAATTATTTACCTTTAAATAATTATTAGTTTCGCAATAGAATTAAAATCCCGTGAAATAATTCAAAGAAATCTATCACTAGTTTGGTTTTCCGACGACCAGCGTATATCAATTTTAAATTCAATATGATTTGCTTCTAAGAATTTATTTTTAGAAAATTGTTCTGTTTTTTAAATAAATTGTTCCTTCCAAAAAAATAAAATTTCGAAACTCAAAACATTTTGAAAATATTCATAAATAAAAAAAAAAACAAAATCAAAGAAAAATATTCAAATAAACATGTTCTAACAAGGACAGCTTTGCTATGAATGATCTAATAATCTTGTTGTCAAAATTGTAATGACATCTTCCATAATTCAAAATATTTTGAAAATGACGACATCAAATGTCATTCGTAACCAACTGCATTACCACCCTAAGTGCAACGATGCACCCATCGAGTAACCACTAAAAAACAACACTTAGCTTCGGGTCCCGACGAGGTGTTAAGGGCGCGCAGCCGCAAACCGAACTCTCACGACAGCGACTCCAAACCGCTTAGAAGCCCTCGTAGTAAGCAACGGAGCTCACAGGATCATGCTCCCGCGTGAAATGTATTAAAATGAAAAGTTAAATATGCAACTAAGGTTTCCCTGTACTACGAAAGTTTTCCCTACTCTGTTACTATACCCTGAAACACAACAATCATTCACAATAAATTAAACACCATACGGAACCCCTTCTAATCAACGACTATCACCCTTCTATTCGTCTTTCAGATCCTCAACCAGAACACTCATCCCCAAGTTTCCCTATTCTAAATGATAAGACATATACGAAAGATTAAAATACCTATGAGAAATCACTAGTTCGATTTTCTTGTTCTCAAACCATAAACCAAATTATTCGTGAACATGATTTCTTATAGATAAGTGTTTCCAACAACGGTAGGACTACAATATTTACCTTTTTAAGTAGACTTTGTCTACATGAACTTACGAGAACCTCCTAACGTCTCCTTGCAATAATCCCATAGATCAGCTTCCCATAAGTTATTTTCCATTAAACACTCCGCACATTATTAATTTTAAAAGGGAAATTTTGTAGATACAACACTATTACTATCAAGAAAAAGCAAATAAAAATCTTAAGAAAAACATTTTTACAAGCCCGTCGATCACTCCCGTCAACCACCAAACATCGTTTCCTAGCAACCCCCCACACTCTCTCTCCGTTTTCTAACCAGTCAAATACCAAAGACAATTTAATTCTTGCTTGAAGGTTTGACTCGAGATGGGGTCAGTACAATACCTAGCTAATTAAGTTTCTTTTTTAATCTTTCTGAGCGAGAAAATAGTTTATAGAAAATAGTCCTCGCAGAGAGAAGTGTCTAAATCCATTTTTTTTCCTAAATTCTTACCACAATATTTTAACAACAATTTCCTCGAGCATTAAATTGTCCTGACGTACACCATGAAGATCTCAAAGTTTTAGAAGCAGGCAATTATTATTTTATTAATTCCTTAAGATGCCTTCAGCGATATTAAGAGGCAATGTTACGTAATAAACGCGCAACAAGCTCGTAATTACGATCTGAAGAGTTCTAGAAGCAATCCGATTAATACATTATGAGGTTGCCTTTTGAAGTATGCTTTAATTTTTAATTATAAATAAATTGTCGGTTGTCAAGTTTGATTTCTTATTTGAATTACATTGACGATGCAGTTATACTTTAGATACTTTAGATGGTAGAATAAAATGATTTTATTTTTCTGGTCAGTCAAAGTATAAGAAACTACATTGAAATCGTCGAAAGTATAGGTACACAAATTTTAATATAAAAAAAATACAGGGTATCTGTAACAATAAAAATACAGAACTAAGGTATTGTCACCGTAAAGAATCGTCTAAACACCCAAAATCAACCAACTAGGTAGTCTCTAAAAGGTAGTCTCTAGGAGGTATCTGTAACGTAACGGTCAACATCAGCTCCGTATAAAAAAATAGTTGAAAAATGTATAAAGTGACGAGTTTGAACATTTAACATCATACATATATAAGTTCGAGATAGTGTAATTAGTGCGGGGACATGTTATCTTAAATTTATATTAAGTGTTCGAGATATTGTTAACGTAAAACTAAAAGAAATTATTTAGTGCGAAAACACCGTGTCTGTGTAATTATATTCCTATGGGAACATTATTTTATGATAGAAATACTGAGAAACCCGTTTCAAAAGTGAATTAGAAATATACATTACTAATTATAGCGTTATTGCAAAACATTTCTATATAATTACAGTTAAAAATTTAAAACGTGTTTGTAAACAAGGTTCCGTCCAATCACAGCGTTTTAAGTGGCGCCATCTAACATAGAGAAGCAAAACTAGTAAAACAGATAAAGGGATAGTTTAAGAGATTAGCCACTCAACAATAGAGGGCGCTATAATCAAAATGGATCAAAAGTGTTCAGGTTGCCTGCAGGAAATACCTGATAGGTGTTTCCTAACTTGCTCACTATGTCACAACAAATATGACCTAGAATGTGCTAAGGTCTCCTCTCGGAGATTTTACAGTTTTTACAGCGCGGATTCCGAGCGTAAACAATTTTGGAAATGTCCATTTTGCAATACTCCCATTCGTCAACAAGGTACTACAGACGATTTCTATGGTGACGCCATCCCTGAAACGAATAACAACGCAACATTAAATGTAACACCAAGCTTTGATGACACGAGTATTTTGGGTGACACAATAGTGGAGGATAGGAGTCCGGAAATAACTATACAAGGAAGACAAGCGCAACAAATACCTTTACCCTCCCAAACAACAACAACAACAATAACAACAATTACTCTGGAACAAATTGAGAAACTCCTTGATAAAAAACTGGAAAATAATAAACAGTCACTATTATCAGAAGTAAGCAATGCAATATCAGAATTAAAAAATGAGATAGTTCTGACAAATAACGTAATGGAACTAGATCAGAAGAAGCAAAAACAGGATATACAAAAAATTAACAATAGTATTATTTCTATGGAGGTTGAAAATAGAAAGCTAAAAAACGAGATTGAAGAGATAAAAAAACTGATGACTCAAAAATTCACAAATACCGAATCTCTATGTAGCCCACAAATATCAAAATACAATAACGAAATATATCTAAAGAAAATTGTTCTTTATGGCCTATACGAAAATAATTGGGAAAACCAAATGGACTTACACGACCGTATCTTACATATATTTCAGGAAATCCTTAATGTGAATCTTACGGAGTATATTGAAGATGTAACCAGGATTGGAAGAAAAGGACAACAAAGGCCAATAGTGATAGAACTTTTAAGCAAAAAAGTCACTAAATTCTTACTAGACAATAGAACTTACTTTAAAAACACGGGGTTGTCTATTTCTGAATACCTAGATGAAGAGTCCCTCAAAAAAAAGTATGTATTAAGAAAGTCACTCTATGCAGCTAGACAGGATGGACATCATGCTATAATAAAACATAACAAACTATTTATAAATGGCAAGCCCACCGATCCCTTCGCAACGCAGTCTACCGGTTCGTCCTCGGGTGTGTAATGATCGGTATAAAAATAATTAATATAATTTCATTTAATATAATAACATTTGATATAATTTTAAAGGATATAATCACTCATTTTATATAATAAACGATTGGTATATTATCAAAATATCTATTTTTATTTACTATAATTATCATTTGGTATATCGTTTATTTATTATAAACATCATTTGGTATAATCATCATTTTGTATAAAAATCATATTGTATAACTATCTAGTGGTATATTATTTTTTATTATTTTTTTGTCGCATGTTTTTTTGGTACAACGCTGACAGTGAGGCAAAGTCGACGGAGCTCCGCTTTGCGGAGCTCCTATTCCGCGTAGTTATGGCGCTTCGCGCCTTGACACAATTCTAACCTAACCTAACCTATACAGGGTGTTTTTTTGGTCAACAACTTCGACAATAGGGGTTACTATATTTTTTTATACCAACTGTACTTTATATGAAATTAGCTTTATATCATAAGTTGATTATAGTAAATATGCATTATACTTAATGCATGTTATATAAAATATTTTTATAACAAGTGATCGTTATATAAAATGATAATTATATCATATTTAAATATATTAAATGTTGTTATATGATTTAATTATTATATCAAATGAGCGTTATATCGACTGATATTATAGAAAATATTTTTATATCGATCGTTACGCACCCGTTCGTCCTCATCTCAGGGTAACGTCCACTATGCTGCCTCACAAATGAATATGGACAAACAAAACATCACGCCTGAGAATTGGGTGTGTAATGATCGGTATAAAAATAATTAATATAATTTCATTTAATATAATAACATTTGATATAATTTTAAAGGATATAATCACTCATTTTATATAATAAACGATTGGTATATTATCAAAATATCTATTTTTATTTACTATAATTATCATTTGGTATATCGTTTATTTATTATAAACATCATTTGGTATAATCATCATTTTGTATAAAAATCATATTGTATAACTATCAAGTGGTATATTATTTTTTATTGCCCCATATTTAAAATAATTGTAACGCCTATTGCGTTTTATTTACCTAACCTAAACTACTTTTCTGGTAGTTGTTAAGTATATTTCTTTGGAATAACTTTTTTTGTCGCATGTTTTTTTGGTACAACGCTGACAGTGAGGCAAAGTCGACGGAGCTCCGCTTTGCGGAGCTCCTATTCCGCGTAGTTATGGCGCTTCGCGCCTTGACACAATTCTAACCTAACCTAACCTATACAGGGTGTTTTTTTGGTCAACAACTTCGACAATAGGGGTTACTATATTTTTTTATACCAACTGTACTTTATATGAAATTAGCTTTATATCATAAGTTGATTATAGTAAATATGCATTATACTTAATGCATGTTATATAAAATATTTTTAGAACAAGTGATCGTTATATAAAATGATAATTATATCATATTTAAATATATTAAATGTTGTTATATGATTTAATTATTATATCAAATGAGCGTTATATCGACTGATATTATAGAAAATATTTTTATATCGATCGTTACGCACCCCTGAGAATTCGAACGAGACACCAGAGACACCCGAGAATTTGAACGTCAGTAAACAAGGTAAACATTCTAGGCAGTTTTTTCGCCACTAATATCCAAATATTATACCAAAATATACAAAGCATTAGAGGCAAAATACCTCTAATTGAAGAATTAACAGAGGAACTTAAACTTCAAGCCCTTTGCATAACCGAAACATGGATTACAACTAGGAAGATCGACCTACTAAAACTTGATGGATACAACTTGGCAGCAAACTATAGTAGACAACATTTTGAAGGCGGTGGCGTTAGCATATTCTTGCGAGAAGACATTGAATGTGAGGAAAGATACGATATATCAAAAATGAGCGTTGAGTGTATATTTGAAACATGTGCTGTAGAATTAAAAAAATATAATGTTCTTATTATCGTAATATACTGGCCGCAAAGAAATAGAGAATTTCAAACATTCTATGATCGTCTAGAAGCACTTTTGAAACATATTTTATCGGTAGATAACTGTAAAAATATTATTATTGGTGGCGACTTTAACATTAACGCCCTAGATAAAACTAAACTCACTTTAAGTATTTTAAACTTGATGAAATGTTATAACTTCAAACAACATGTAAAAGACCCTACACGTACTACTCAATCTAGTAGTAACTGTTTGGATTTATTGTTCACTAACTTTCATGATTGTGAAATGACTACCAGCGTGAACGAGTACGGCTTCTCAGATCACAAAGGTGTTTTACTCCAGTTACCGTTACCTGACACCCAAAAAAGAATATAGTTTGATGAAAAAAGAATATATAATGATTATAAAATAACTTTATTTAAATCTGAATTACAAAAAATTGATTGGAGTTTAATTATTTCATGTAATAAAACAGTAAATGAGAACTACAAATTATTTTCGGATCAAGTAATAAACGTACTAAACAAGACAATACCTAAAAAAAGGGTAAAATTAATATGTAATAATAAAAAATCTTGGTTAACAACTGGAATAAAAAAATCATGTGTAAACAAGCGACTGCTTAAAATAATGACGCCAAAAACAGATAACGTTACTCTAAAAAAGTATTACAAAAGTTACGAAAATTTTTTGAAAATTGCTATAAAAAATTCAAAAAAAAACCAAAATATCAAAAAAATATTAAAGTCCGAGAATGTTATTAAAGGAATGTGGCAAGTTATAAGAGAAAATACAAATAAAACTTCAAAAAGGACTTACAAAAATATATCACTATTAATTAAAAATACAATCACAGATGAGCCAAAAAATGTTGCAAATACCTTTAATGACTACTTTACTTCCTTAGGCAACCAAAAACACTCGACAAATACTACAAACCTACTGTTTTGCGACCAGTCAAAAATAGATTCACCCTCTAACTCTTTATACATAAAGCCCGTTAACGAATACGAAATAGGAAGCATTATACGCAGATTAAAAAATAAAAGAAGCTGCGGACACGACGAATTGCCACCAGCTCTTATTAAAAAATGTTCAAATGAATTATCTAACCCACTTACATTCATTATCAACCAGTCTTAAAATTTAATAATTAATTAATTAATTTCAAGGGGACCGAAGGAATCCAGCCCAATACCGTCCCATAGCTCTATTACCTACCTTTGCTAAAATTTTAGAAACTACTATGGCAAATCGACTTTACCTTTTTTGCGAAAAATTCAAGATTTTTAATGATAATCAGAACGGTTTTAGAAAAAATAGGTCTACAGTATTGGCCCTCTATAAATACATCCAAGAAGTACTCGATATCATTAATGACAAGAAATATGCGATCGGGGTGTTGTTGGATATGAGTAAGGCCTACGACAAAGTATCATACAAGATCTTGCTAGATAAACTCTACAATATAGGCGTAAGGGGTGTTGCTCATAAATGGTTCCAGTCATATTTGTCAAATCGAGCGCAGTTTGTGAAAATAGAGTACTTTAATCATCAAACCAGATCAATACAACACATTAATTCAAAACACAATAGTATGTTAGGATCGATTCCTCAAGGCAGTGTACTTGGCTGTCTCTTATTTCTCATTTATATCAATAATCTCCCTAAAATACTTGACCATACATGTATACTGTTTGCTGACGATATCTCTGTGGTCTTTCCTTACTCAAAAAATGATAATAATTTAAATTCCCTTCTAAATAATACCTTATCTAAAATAGTGGATTGGTTGAGTTTCCACAACCTTGAATTAAATATTGAAAAAACTAAGATAGCACAGTTTAGACCCCATCAAAAAGCCAGTTTAAAAATAAATTTTGCATTTAATAATCAAACATTAGAGTGTATAAACTCAACTAATCTTCTAGGCCTCGAAATAGATACAAATATAAATTGGAAATCTCATATACAAAAAGTGTCTGCCAAGCTGTCTACGTTTACGTATGCGTTAATGCAAGTAAAAAAACATGCAGACCTAAGGACTGCTCTATGCGCATACTACGCATATGCCCATTCACGACTTCGATACGGCATTTTACTGTGGGGTAATAGCACTAATGTACATGAGTTGTTTGTTTTACAAAAGAAATGTATACGAATTTTGGTCAATATAAAACAAACAGAAAGCTGTAGACCCTACTACCAGAAACTTAATATACTTACTGTTACCTCCCTTTACATACTTGAGTTGTGCAACTTTCTAAGGAAATATCCTAATTTATTCCCACGGCCAAAAGATTACACAAATTCTAATTTACGCCCTAGAAATAATACCCCAATCCCATCATCGAAATTGAAAATGCACAGTTCAAGTCCACACGTGATTTGCATTAAAGTCTACAATAAAATTCCAAATTACATAAAAAGAGAGGAGAAAAATAGTATATTTACAAAAAAACTTACGAAATATTTAATCTATAATTGTTTTTATTCCCTACAAGAGTTTTTTGAATGTAAAATAGAATAATTATAATAATATTGGTGCCATATATTACATGTACTTAGTTTCGTTATAAATGTTATAATAAGATAGTTTATATAACAAGTGTTTAGTATTTGGATGCTGATAAGCAATAAGGTGTCAACCCACATGATCATCATTTTGAGAAAATGGCGCCTAAAGTTTATTTTGGGAATTTTGATAGATTGTTCTAGAAGTTACACGTAAAATGTAAACCTTTGAATTTGACACCTTACAAATGATCAACGGTAGTGAAATATTATGATTTTGGCCAAAATAAATGTTTATTTGTGAAATAAATCACTATTTTCTTTATTGCGAATTATAGTACAAGATTTAAACTCCAAAAAAATGTGTCATAACGCTTAATATTGTTTTGTTAAATTTCTAAATATGACTTTATGCTAGAAAAAAATATGTCAAAGCACTTAATGCTATTTTGCTTAATTTGAAAATGTGGTTTTAAACCTATCTGTATTTACGTTAAGAAGCATAAAATAGTATTGCAAAATTGTCATCAAGGCATAAAAAAGGATAAAAATAAGAAATTTTCTGAGACATATTTTAACAATTTTTATTTTTTGTATTAAATTGAATATGTCAAACAAAATGTACTACAGGAACTATTTAAATGTAACAATTATATCGTGTAATCTCTTACAAAAAATATTAATTAACATGTTATATTATAATGTAATCCGTCTTAAGGCGTGAAATACACAGAAGAAGCGCGGCGCAGGCAATGCGCCTACGTCTTGCCTGCGCCGCGCCGCTTTTATGTATTTCACGCCTTAAAGTACAGCACAACCTCAATAAAAAAATGATAAATATACTTATTTAAGAATCAACAAATCTTAGGATTTCCTAAGACAACGAGCCTGATACCTTTTTAGAACGCAAGTAGATTTGGTTAGGTACTTTGGATTATAATTTGACAATTGCCACATGTGGAAAACATGTGGAATACTTTAGACTGACGTAACACAATCTATATCCGCGTTCTAATTATTAGAAACAAGGAGAATCGTACCTACTCTAACACATAGGTGTATTATCACATACGAGTACTTATTATGTATCTATCATTATTATACCAAGGAGAAACAAAAATAAATTCAATACTGAAAAACTGTAAACTCAAGAATCTTTACTTATGTACCTTGTCTTCATTTTTAAATAGAAAAAGGTCACGGATTTATCGATATTTATACAGGTTTATCGACTAGGTGGTCATCAAAATGCGTGTCAAGATCCCTAAAATCCGTGATATTTTCGTGCGAAGTTCAGACAAAGATTTTGCACATGAATAAAGTAACAGAAGCTCGATGTTTAAGGTAAGCAAGCAATCAATCACTCCACATAATATTTACCTACCTAGTTACCTAGGTAGGTACTAAAAAAGTCATTATAAATTCGTAAAAAAATAACAGTTAGTAAATCTTATCAAAAAAAAACTAGGAACTTAAAGGATTCAGTCTTCATAGTTTCAATAAGTCTCTTGCTTAAAAAATAACTATTAAAATTTGTAATCAAAATAATACAGTCACTTTTGTCATATGGGATAATTAATTTATTATTTAATTGATGTATTCTGTTTTTAGAATTTGATATTATAGCGGCAACAGAAATACAACTTCTGTGAAAATTTCAACTGTCTAGCTATCACGGTTCATGAGATACAGCTTGGTGACAGACGGACGGACAGACAGACGGAAAGCGGAGTCTTAGTAATAAGGTCCCGTTTTTACCCTTTGGGTACGGAACCCTAAAACGAAAAAAGGTGTTTAATCTTGTTATTTTAATTCATTGGCCAGTATTACTGTACAGGTAAGTCTATAAAAATAAACAATAAAATCTATACTTGATTTTTGCAAATCAGCGTCATGGTGCTTAAAATAAAAAAGTTATGATTAATGGTCGGAATCTAGTTTCGCTAAAAGGGATTATGTTTATTGACGCGGTAACAATGACAAAATATAGGGTACATTTTATTTTGCAAGAATGAGTCAAGGAACATGATTCATAGAAACTACTATTTTATGGTTTTGCAATAACGATTTAAGTGTAGAAAATCTTTTTAGACTCTTTTAATTACAAATAACTTTAACTAAATGCAAACTTGATTCTTTTAAATGAATTAAAACAGACTTACTCAGGTGAACTTACACGAAAAAAGAACAATTCGCGGTTGTTTTGTTATTTTACCGGCGAAATAACCTCAAAAAATGCAGTGATATAAATAATCAACATAAATTAAAAAAAAATACTAACCTTGATTACCTCCAATGCTCAGCCGATAAATTAAACAATAATGAGTCAATTTAAACATTTGCGATGTAAAAATACAAATGTTTAACACCTTTTTTTTAAAACAATAATCACAGCGACACTCGTGCAAAACAAAACAGTTGAATTGTGATTTATGCAATAATGTGTTAACCCTCTTGACACATTATTGGTATAATAATGCCCGCTTTGTGCATTTTTTAAACGTGTCAAGGTACTAAACCTAGTAATGTAAAATAAGGAACACGAATTAAAGGATTTGTTTCAACAGTTTTTGCAACTTTTATGATATTTAGAGGTTTCAAGTCACTTGGTTTATTTTTGTAAAATGTAGAGGATAAGATGAGCTACAGTTTGGTATCAAAAACTCGATTTTCGAATTTTTGTGGGTTGACACATTATTGCTTATCAGCATCCATTTAAGCCTAATATTGTAGTGCCCGGCGGGGTTTCATGGAGGAACGAAAATTGTACCTTAAACACCATTGTACCTACCCATGAAAGCAATGAATAAACTGAATAAACTGAATAATAAACTGAATAAAATAAGTCTCAGAACGACGATAAAACATAAATAATGATGTGACGAGAAAACTAACACCCGTATTCACAAACGTCACTATGAGGTCTCACAGTGCTCACGAACGCACAGGGTGGTTCAAATCGTCTCATAAACAAAAGGTCGGTCAAAAAGGACCAATCACAAAGCTGTATTGAACGCAGCGCGTTTACTCAGTGAAGGATCCCTTAAGTATTGTTTGTGAATACGGGTGTAAGGCTGGTCGGTTAGTAATTCAATGAATTGAAAAGTCTAGAGGACAAATGTCACAAGTGCAAAATTTTAAGATATTGACATTTTAATGCCAAATTTATTAAATACCCCGTGTGGATGCCAGGTGAGAATAATGCCACTCCATGTCTTCCCGTGGATGTCGTAAGAGGCAGCTAAGGGAATAAAGGCTTGTAGTACTGTTAGGCGATGGGCTTGCAACCTGTCACTAATACGCTGGCAAACATCTTAGCTTAATTGTGCAAAATGTGGTTACAGAATTATCAACAAGTTTTTAGAGTTTTAGGTAATGCTGTAGCTCTGCCTACCCTACTCTGAGATTACAGGTGTGAAGGTATGTACCTCTATATATATGTTTGTATAAACGAGCATACTCTATCGTTTACACTTACCCAAATGCTGTAATTCCGTCTCTTTCTATGTATGTATTCTGTTGTACGACGGTTAAACGTAAATAATGATGTGACGAGACAACTAAGGATCGTCGGTGAGTAATTCAATGAATTGAAAAAAAACTATTTCATTGAACCGAATCGAAGATTTGAAGAGAGTTGTTGATTCAGCTTTAGATAAGAGTATAGGCTGATTATTAAATGATATTTTCATTTTGACAACTATTTAAACTCCCGAATTACTGATACACAATATTACACATGATAAAGTTGAAACTAAAACTCAACTATGAAATCAAAGATTACATTAAAATAAACTATAAAAACAATTACCATAGCATTAAACATTATCGAACTTTTCTATTTACTTATATATCATTCATTTGCTTTATTTTATTTACATTGGAAGTCGCCTCCTTTTCGTAGGCCTCCTCCAGTCTTCTCCATGTCTTCCCCAGTCTGTCTTTGGCTAATATCGATCATTTGGCTACTAAGATACATAGACTGCTAAAATCATAACCCTCCGTTTTGCTTCGCCATAGTCGAATATAGGTAACAAACTTAAGTAAAGCCCATGTTGCATGCAGCACACATGCAATGATTTCTGTATTTGGACGTAAATTTCACATTAGGTACTTAACTTAAGTAGCTTAACTTAAGTTTTTCACCTATAACAATGTAGATAACCAACGTTTTCTCAAACATGTAGTTATTTTAATTTTAATATTTACTCACATTGCTTGAGAAAAGCACTATACAATCCTCGGCCGGAACAAGGATTGCAGGTGTGTTATTCTTTCAAAAAACTGCGGTCGGTCGGACGGACGAGCGAATCGAAGCGGCGAGTTTAAGTAGTCCTATGCGACCGAACAAAACACATTTTAGCGCGTGCATTGTCAATTAGGCAGCCTTATACGTTCGAAAAGTCATGCTGCCAAATTGAATACACGTGCTAAAATGCGTTTTGTTCACTCTGACGGGACTACTTAAACTCGCCGCTTGGACAATCACTCGTTCGTCCGTCCGTTCGTCGTTGTTGAGAGAATCACACCCCAGGTCTCGTTTTATCCGTGTCTACCCTAAACTCGTACAGCAATCCCTTACTTCACGGTCTCTGCAGTAATGTACTATTTATTTAATAGTCAAAATACAACTAGGCAGAACTTCTAGGCTATCATGAAATGCCAGTGCACATTTTGTTTATTCACGACATCCAAATGACCCGGACAGGAGTGCATAACATGTAGGAACGGCCATTTCATTAAGACAATGGGTTTAAATAGCAGCGGTTAGACAGACAGACCGTTCGAGCTGCGTGGTACAAGGTTTGAGCGGCGACAATATTACAGTAAAGGGCTGGTCCAGAAATCATGTGACCGATAAGGGGGGGTGGGGTCAGAAAAATATCACAAATGATCACGATGGAAAAATTAGGCCAAATTATCACATGATTTCTGGACGAGCCCATTAATATAAACCTCCCATTACTTTGACCCCCTTTACAACTTAAAACCCATTTATTTTACATAGGTTTTTAGATTTCCCCAATTGTCCTTAATTCTAAGGCTGTCTGGCCACTGAAGCGGAGCGTTAAGTGAGATAAAAATCCACCAATAGAATTGCATAAAATCTCCGCTAGATAAGAAGAGCGGAGATTTTAAGCAATCTTATTAGTGGATTTTATCTCGCTCACCGCTCCGCTGCCTTGTTCCGGTCCAGTGGACAGACAGCCTTAATCCTTTACAGTTAGTACAGATGGATGGACGGACGGACAGCGTAGGCTTAGTACAGATGTAGTGAAATATCCTTTCACATCGTATTTTCTCGGAAATGTTCGTATTTGTCATGCTACTTCAGTCTGACTCAGTACCCATCAAGACAACGTGGGGGAACGTCGCATCGCGAGAGTGATAATCGACATAGAGTGGTTAATACCAGAGTATTTTATTGTTAATTAAGAATAAGTTTGTTTTCAGTTCTTTTTAATAGTCATGCCGAAAGCATTAAGGCCTGGAAAACATTAAGATCGACAAGACTGTGAAATTATTTTCAACATTTATTTATATTTCTTCTTGTTTACCTACACCTAATTTCTATATATTTGATCGTGGTGGTTTTAACATCTCGGTGTTATATACTTCAAACTCGAGGTTTGACATTTGACACTGAAAACTAAAGTACACTATTTATTTGATCCAAAAATGTCACTTAATAATTCAATAATTCATAGACACGTCGGCATCATTCGGAAGTAGACGTGAGTTCCGAGTTTTCACGAAGTGAAAGGATTATTCACTAGATCTGTAATAGGGTTCCGTTTGTCACCCTGTGGGCACGGAACCATAAAAAAACCTTAGTACACTTCGCACCGTGGCGCGAAGCTACAAGTAGCTGACCTTGCATTTCTGGGGGGTGAATATTCGGGCGTTTCAACCGCCGTCATGGTGTTCTTCACTATATTGAACAAAATAATGATAACTACCAACAACTTTTGATGTCAAAATGAACGGACCCGGGCGTAGTATCCATTCCATTTATAAGAACAAGAAATTAATAAAGTTTATCTTGAATAACACGCAAAGACAATAATGACGGCGGTTAAAACGCCAAATCATCACGCTGGGGTTGATTTTTGTATGTTGTAAGTACTGCCTTTGTCACGCAAACTGAATTAATATTAATAATTATACACTTTTAAACTGTATTGATGCTCCTTTTTTAGGGTTCCGTACCCGAATAGTAGCCCAACGGGACCCTATTATTATGCCTAGGCAGCGTGTCCGTCCGTCCGTCGGTCCGTCTGTCCTATCTTTTAAAAGCTGTAGCTTTTGAACCGTAATAGATAACGGGTTGATTTATTTTTTCAGAATATACGTTCTGGCGGATTTACCAAAAAATAAAGATTTTTGAAAAAAGTTAAATAACAAAGCGTGCCCCCATACATGAAACGGTAAAATTTTATATAATTATAGTCCAAACGCTGAAGAAAAACAACAAAAACAAAAAATTGTAAAGAGTAAGTTGGGTTCGCGCTAATTCGATTAGAAATCAAATTAAAATCGGAATATAATAATATCGACTGTGCGGCGGTACGGAATCCTCGGTGCGCGAGTCCGACTCGCACTTGACCGGTTTTTTTACCTTTTATTTATATCCTTTAAAATTAAATTCTAGGCTACCTCTTGTAGCTTGCGCCACCGACCAGCGGGCAGGCGGCTTTGCCGCGTTTATTTCCTTAAACCAGCGGTTCTCAAACTTTTTTATCGTTAGAACCTTTTTAAAACACTGAATACCCACCGTTTTACAAATTTTTGGGCATAAGTAAAACGCAGTTTTATCGAAAATACATTTCAAAGAAGAGATATTTTGCTTGTATGTTCTGTTGGTAGCATTAATGTTAATTTAATAAGCTGCGTGTTCTCTCATTTTTAGCTATTATGTAGCAAGAGTTGAGTGTGCTTTGTTCTTCTGGTTATTTTTTCGGCAGCGCCCTCGTATTACTCGTAATTTGTATCTAACGATATTCATAACGTCTGTTTTCAATAAAATTCAATGTAACTTCTATCTCTAACAAACTACAATTTTACATACTTATGTGTCATAAACATCGTAAGTAAGCACATTCCGCAAACTGAAATGAATTGCCAAGTTTCTGGCAACAAAAAAACAGAGTTAGAGCAGTCATATAGCTTTGTCCCTTTCGCTTTCTCAAATTTGACAGATTTTAACAGCTGACAGAGTACAGCCTGAGTTAGCGGAATATGCCGGTTATGTAAGAATCGTAATTGTACAAAATATCCTATAGGGCCGAAATGTATCTCATCCGGTTAAGATAACGTAAGATAAGATTAAGGATATCATATCCTTAACTGCAAATTAAATATTGGGAACCTTTGTAGAATAGCACCTCAGCACAGTGGTGCAGTTAGTTCTAGTCCCGGAAATAATTAGTCAACAGCTCCCGGGATCTATGACGAGTTAGGGAGACGAATGCACCAGTGGGTAATTAATGCAATTTAGTTATGACGAATTGCTTGAGGAAATAATGGAAATGTTCAAGAGGATAATAAGAAAGAAAGTGATGTATCTATTTTGTCACCTTATTGCTTTGTAATAAGGTGACAAAGTGGACACATCTATTTGTAGTCGACTGTACATTTGATCGGAGTAACGCTTGACCAGATTTATAAAATCCAGAATTCATGCATATTGCAAATTATTCGAATCGATAAAGCGGTATACATTGTAAAGTTAACAATATTCACATCATACGGATTCATAATAAAGTGGCGCCATGTATTCTTAAATGTCACCTGTCACCTGTCATTTTTATGATGGAGAAGAAGATAATAAATAGCTTACACGTGACTTTATGTGACCTTTCAGTCGACTACAATGAGATGTTTTCACTTTGTCACCTTATTGCTTTGTAATAAGGTGACAAAGTGTCATTATCAGGATGGTGAAATAGGGGCTGGGCCTCTAATCTTCACAGTAAAACCATATTGCTTTTGACATGTCATTTTATCGTATTGTCAACGTTATGATAGCTCTTATTTACTTGACAATAATAGCGGCCGAGTTAAAAACAATACTATAATGTCAAAAGCATTATGGTTTTTTCGAGTGGAAAAGAGCCCTACTTAGCTGTTTCAATTGTATAATCCATATCCCACCTGCCAGAGTAGCATAAATACCGGTAATTTACGATTTTTGCCCTAACCACAGATAACGTAGGTAGCAAAGTTACCGGTTTACGACTGAAAGGCCACGAGCGGGAGTAAAGTTGGCTTTTACGACCATTATCTCGAGGATAGGTAGCGTACTGAATAGGGGATGAACTAGCATCGTTGATAATGTTGCTCTGGTTAAACAGAACTGATAGAAATAAAGAGGTATTAAAGAACAACAATAACATGCTTGTTTTGCCTTAATGTAAGTTTAAAAAATACAATCGGTTAGATTCAGACACTTTTATGAAGTTTTTAGGGTTTCTACTATTACTATGTAGGTATATCTTTCTGTTTGCCTCGGTTACTTTTTTCAGAAACTATCAAAGTAATATAAAGTAGTTTTTTTATATTATAATTAATAATAATACATACATATTTATACCTACTAAGTAATAATAAAACTACAAGAAAAAAGTTACCTGCCATACACATAAGGCAAAGTTTTTTAAACCTAATAGAGGGTTGTATCGAATTCCTCATGTAAGACCATAATTGTGAAAATGCTAAAAACCGTTCTGAAACGTAACTTCAAAGTGCTCTCCAAAAATTTCCCACGTGTGTATTCAGAAAAAACAAACCAGCTCGAAACGTGTGCATCTGTTGCACCGTTAAAACGTTCCCTGCCAGCAACTCCGAATTGAACACAATTTGGATACGCGGAAAGTGTCACTGGCACTCAATAATACACCCTCGGGTGGCATTTTAGTCCAGAATGTTCAAACTCCGCATTCATTAAATCATTGTTATCTTGCGTCTCGTTTTTTCCAGGTGGATTCGTTTATTTTCTTTTTTCTCTTGATCGAGTTGTGGTTTGAAAACCGAACAGCAATTTCAGGAAATACTTTTTCACATTTTTTTATTGCGGTACCTACAATCTTGTTAGCACTTTGACTACTTACTTAGAGCCTATTGTCTGATCAGTAGTTAACTCAACTAATTGTTAAAATTTGAAAAAGGAATCGAAAACTTGACACATTGCCTTGAGATTTAACCATTAGTTACGGTTTTAACGATTAGTTCGTTTAACTACTGATCAAACAACAGGCCCTTAAACAATCAAGATGGTGCTCTACTGAGTAAAACCATATTGCGTTAGATATGTTTTCGCATTGTTTTTAAGTCGGCCGCCATTACCACCATTACCTTCAAGTTTTTAAGAGCTACCTAAAGTACTTAACATTAACAAGACAATACGATGTCCAAAACAAGATAAGATAAAACTTGTAGTTCTTTGTATGTTTAAAAAATGTTTTAAGTTTTTGTAATATTGCACTTATGTAGTTATATACCTTGGTCGGATCACAATGGTGCTACGTAATAAGATGCTTGCCTTAAACAAGATTTCGTACGCCTAAACGGCTCAGCATGGTTGTATGTACAATATATAAACCTTTGTCACCTACCTGTTACCTATGTTGACGAAATAAAGGAAATTTTAATTTTAATTTGAATATGGTTTTACCGAGTAGAATAAATTCATTCCTATATGTTGTAGAATTGTTAAAGTACTTAAATAAATAAAATTATATTAAACGAAAGTCGACTATGGTAATCTTTTGCTAAATAATATGCTGCACAATGTTTAGTCATGAAGGTGATAGTATATATTTGCCAAGTATATATTTACGCAAAATTATATTTCGACTATTGAATTAAATAAATTTGAATTTGAATTTGAATTTATAGCTACAAGTTGAGTACGTAGATATTCTACGCTAACAAGCTTCGCTTGACTAATATTCGAGGAACACGATAGTACAGCGCATATGTGGCATTATTTTAGGTAGTAGAGGGACCTTATTGTCGATGGCGCTTACGCCGCACTGCGTCACGCGACGTTGTAGGTATTAATATCGGAGTATCTTTAATAATGGCGGAAGCGCCATCAACAATAAAGTCCCTTTTCATAGATAACGTCACTTTATATGAATTCAATCCTGACTCATTGCACAACCCTAAAGGTAGCGGTTCGCGCCGCGACAGAGACAAACGACCGAGACACGAGACCGCGACCGGAGACCGCGACTGTCACTTGACCGTAGGCATCGTATGAGCGACAATTCGCGAACGAGACGTCTTGCTGTCTCCTGTCTCGCGTCTCCGTCGCCTGTCTCTGTCTCGTTCTCGAATTGTCGCTCATACGATGCCTACGGTCAAGTGACAGTCGCGGTCTCCGGTCGCGGTCTCGTGTCCCGGTCGCTTGTCTCTGTCGCGGCGCGAACCGCTACCTTAAAGTTTCTAAATAAATAAAAACACAATAATAACAAAATTGCTGGTGAAAAGGTGTAGAACTCGGCTATGAAGCTGTTTATCAGTCCTCATCTGGATACAGTATCGGTAGACGGCTGTCAAAACAAAGTCAAGGTATATTGCTTATAGAAAACTATTAGAGCTATATTTTACTCATATTGTAGAATGTAGAATATTGATTGTTGATATTAATTATGTTGACAGCAGTAAAGTAATACTGTTATAGCTATTACTTCACACGCAAAAATAAATTAAACTTAAGGCTACTTGATTTTTTTATGCTGCAAATCGATCCAGAATTGCACTCAGAGCATTTTACACAAAAGTCAGAAGTAAGAGTCAACATCCAACATTCTTACTTAGCGCACCATACACTGAAAAAAATAATTGGTCGGTTGTAACAAGATTGTGATTGTTGTGCATAAGCGTCTTGATCCCATACGAGCCTAACAAGACGATAGATACACCAACTAAGACGTTAGATACATCAAATAAGATGTTAGTTGAATCATGAAAGAAATTGCTGTCGTTAACTATCAGCTTTGGTTGATATAATTAATATCTTAACTATTGTAATAATTTTTTGTCAACTAAGTGAAAATCTCTCTTTGTTGGCTCTCATTTTTTTGAGTGTACAAATTATAATCAACTATACCAACAGAATTGAAACAAGTAATTTCTTATTAGGCTCGTGAAAAACTGCATTGAAGTACATAATTGCAATAAATTTAATTTTTATTTAAAACAAGGGTTCTAATGGTACCATTTTATTTAGCACTCGATCAAAAAAAATACGAAATTTTGGAATTTTTGAGGTGAAATATTTTTTTCGTTTTCATATTGGTATGATAATTTCCATTTTTTCAATCCATATTACCAGTATTCCCAACTTCTTAATTAGTTCGGCTGGCTATCGCTATCACGCTTGCACTCGCAACTGACAATATATTTGTCACTCCGGTGTCATAGAAAAACGAAGATTGCCGATCGCTATTAAGAAAATGGAAGCACTGTACTAGCGTATACATATAGTAAAGTTCAACCTGAGTCACCATCCCAATTCTATATTTGTGACATACAGCCCAACTGACGGACACGACGTAACTATAAGGGCCGAGTTCACCAACAATTAAATGAACGATTAAATCTTAATCAGCTGTTAATCAATACATTTGACACCCGCTAAAACACTAATCGTCCGTTAAATTGTTGGTGAACTCGGCCGTAAAGATGCTTATTAAAACGAATATACATACATATCATTGGTACTAATTGTAGGAGGAAAACAGGGAGTTATCCCTGATTTAAAAAAACGAACATTTATCAAAAATATCCCTAACAATTTTAAATAACCCTCAGTCGTACAAAAACGTTACGACAGCCGTAATCACAAGGGAAACGTAAAACACAATAAATTGAAAAAAGTCAGAGCAAAGATGGCGCATAATACTGAACGTTAAGGCAAATAGGATAATTTCGGCTCAGAGAGCACTTCAGGCACGTAATAATAATAAAAACTAAGTTACAGTTTATCGAGGTCGCTCTAAAAACGGCTTTTATTTGCGGTCTCTAATGGGAGAACTCGCATTTTTAATTACAATAACTGGAATACAGATAATTGGGATACTTCTACTTTTTAAAATGGAGAAGGCTAACGGGCGCATTGACCAGCTGGAGCTCTATTCCAATTTGCTGTAGCCTATCTTGTTTAATTTGCATTTACATTTGAATATTTATTTACGATATCGTAGCTGTTACTATCAAGTGAATAAGAGCTACTATAACTTCAACGATATGAGGCTCTATACTACTCGGTAAAAACCTATTTGTGTAGAGTTATCGCATTGTCAACGTTTTGATTTACTAACAGTATAAATTGGGACTTTTTTCAATGATATTTTATATTAAGATACGTTATGCTCATACTCGTACTAAACGCATTCAAAACCTGTGACCAATTACTGACAGAGACAAAGATGGTAATCCATAGCGAACGCTATTGTTAGGAAGAGATAAATAGATAAAAAGTAAGGCAATTTGCCTTCCTTTTTGAGGACGTTTTGGCGCGCAGATGAAGTATCTTTATATAAAATATCATTGACTTTATCGCGTGATAAAATACCGTCGTGGTTACGAAAAGACTTCTCGTGACCACGGCTTTTGTAATACAGTTAAAATGTCGAGGTACCGTAAAACGGGGTGAGTAGGGACACAACCTAAAATAAGTCATAACTTGTTACAAATAAGAACAATTATTAAATTGACAATAACGTTACGCCTATTGGAAATAATTTCAGTCTTATAATTAGTAACATATGCTTCATTTTTGGTTGTGTCTCTACTCACCCCGTTTTACGGTAAATGTTTATTTTATCACGCGATTAAGTCTCGATTTATAATTTTATGTATGAAAATCGTGTTAGTTTAAAGCAAAAGTTTTGATAGCTCCTATGTATTTACTTGTCAGTAATGGTAGCCGAGTGGAAATCAATACGATAAAAAGTCAAAAACAATACAGTTTTACCGTGTTTTATAGCCAATGATTATGATACGGAAGCAACATCTTTCTCTTCTATATCTTTACCTTTACATAGTATAAAACTAAGTCGCTCCCGCTGTCTGTTCGCTTCGATCTTTTGAACTAAGCAACGGATATTAAAGTGGTTTTCATCAATAGATAGAGTGATTCAAGGGGAAGGTTTTCATGTATAATAAATTCTGGATTATATACAGGTGTTACAAAAAACTCACGTAAACCGAAGCAAAGCGAGGGCGGGTCGCTAGTGGGCTATAAACTATTATTATTATTATTATTAGAGCCGCTTTATTTCCTTAATAAAAATATTACATTTCATTCAATAATCAAATAATCATTAAGTAATCAATCTATAGCTATATAATCGGTTTCATGCATTTAAATTTTAATTATTAATATTAATTTCATTAAGGACCTCTCAACGAGTAAAGGCCTCCTCCATTTTACTCCATGGGTTTCTATCTTTTGCCTTTATAATCTATTCTTTGCCAGCCCCTTTTCGTACCTCATCTTCCCATCTTTCTTTGGGTCTTCCTCTGTTCCTTTTATTGTGAGGTCCTGCCCACGTAGTTACTTTTTCTGTCGATTTATTTTTATTCATACGCATTACATGGTCAGCCCACTTCCATTTCAGTTTTTTGCAATGTTCCAAAGCATCGATTACATTTGTTGTTTTTCTGATATCGGTATTTCTTTTCCTGTCAATTCTTCTTAAGTTTAAAATACTTCTCTCCATCGCCCTTTGGCATGTTTGTATTTTATGTTTAGTTTTGGCATTGTACATCCAAGTCTGGCAGCCATAAGAAAGACATGGCAGTATACAGGAATCAACGAATTATTTTCTTGAGTTTTACAGGCAGTGTCGATTTTCAGTGTCGATGGGCTATAAACTAAGGTAAAATAATAAAGGTAGCTATTTTGACTGATTCAACATAATTTTAATTATTATAATGCTTAATATGCTACGATTGACGAATGACTTTGAAGAAGACGTAGGCGTTCATTAAAGCGATTCGGTAGGAGGCGCTTTGATGGTCGAGGTTTCATCATCAGGAGGTTCTGTGGTCGGCGCTTTCCCTTTTGAAACCTTTTTTCACATTTGAAAAACGGCTCACAGCAGCCAGGGTATTTTAGCGTCATATTGTAAGTCACACGACAATGTGGCTCTATTTCTACTACGTTTTGTCCGCATCTGTAAAAAATAAGTTTTATTGCTAGCCTTACCTGCCATTATTTATTTATTTATTATTTACTTGTTGCTGTACTTCGTCTACGTGGATATAACGACCTAACTCGAAATTTAATTATTATAGGGACCTAACTCGAAATTTAAAATTTCTCAATTAGGTCACTATTGTTCTGAAGGTGCGATAAGTTAGTCCTAACCGAACCGAGAACGAAATATGAAGCTTATATTTGCACTGTATAGGGCACTCAACCAGCCAGTAACATTAACCACACCAAGGCAACAATTCGATACCGAGTTTTAAATCAGAGCTAGCGCCATCTAGTTCGTATATGGAAAACTAAAAGGGCATTTCTGCAGTAAATTATGTGTACGCACACATCAATGAATACAAACTTAAAGGATTATACGACAACGAGGAAACGTAAACAGAAATAAGAACACTCTAATTGCAATTCATGGCAAGTATAATGCTACCTGACTGTAGGTACTAAACTAGACTGACTGTACTGACTTCATTAAAGAGCTGAAGTTATTAAAAATACAAAATATTACTCACGAAGCAAAGTGCGTAGTGCCATCAAGTTGGCAAATGAATTTTTCGCATTTGTCTTTTGGATAATAAGGCTCGTTGATTAATAGTAATTTGTTCATAGAGCTTAAGAAGCAACCCAGTCGCCCATCTAAAAAAATGGTAAATATGAAATACTGTTTTTGGGTATACATTCAATTTATTAGATAAATAAATAAATCCATATCAGGGGATCTCACGCAAATTAGGCATAACAAGTTTCGCATAATTTATTTCCGCCGAATCTTAGACTTGCCGAAATTTTATTTGGCATAAATCTATATTATCCGAATGGTTGTTTAACCGAATAGTATGTTAGCATAATATTGACATGGCAGAATTTCATAATGCATAATTTTGTTAGCATATCTGTCATTTAGCAGAATTTTGATAGCACGAAATCCTGTTCGAATTTATGTCCGAAAATCCGAAACAAAAAATATTAAATAATTAAGTCAATTTGAAATAAAATAGGTTTAGGTTAGGTTAGAGTTGTGTGCGCGAAGCGCCAAACTACGCGGAATAGGGGCTCCGCGAAGCGGGGCCCCGTCGACACTGCCGCAGGAAGCGGGGCGTAAGACGATTCTTCTCGCTTAGGTCATTATTAGGTTTATTACGTAAAATTTATTAATACGGCGAAATAAGCTTATGCGACAAATAACTTTCTGCGAAAGTAATTTATGTTAAGTCATTTTGTGCCAAATTCCTATTCGGAATTCAGAAAATATGCGTAAATCCAATTCGGCTACAATTAGATATGTGTGATATAATTCGACGACATCAAATTATGCGAGAATAGTTTCTGCACAAATACAATTCGGCTTAAACAAATTATGCGATAATTATTGTAATATGACTATAAAATTATGCGTAAACAGGGGGAACCCACACAAATTGACCTAGTCCCAAAATAAGCTCTAGCCATGTATAGTTTAAACTTTTTCAACTGAGCTTATCCACTTAAGAATACAAAGCAACTGTGTAGTTAGCAACAAATTAGGAAAACGAGCTCGCAGTTGAAGCAGACTATAACTGCCTTCGAAGGTTAATATGGATTATCGACTCTATTTCTTTAGATTTTAACATATTTTTTTTGCATTTCACAACCGCCCAAGAACTTACTCTGTAGTATACGCTAAGTGTTGAATACGCTATTTTCTTTTTATGCTATTTTAAACCTACTCGACAAGGAACAAGGTTGAAAATTCACCATTCATTTACTTCTAAACTTTTTCGCAAAGTGACTTGTTGGCGGTTTCGAGAACAAAAGCAGATAATAGGATTGTATAGATACAATGACCATTGTGTTTACAGGTAAGTAGTATAGCTCAGTTCAAAAAGTTTAAACTATACTATATGTACTAGAGGCGACTTAATGATAAATTTACTTAACTAGAAAGAGAAATACATAGTTAAATACATAAAAAACATCCAAGACCCTAGAATAAATAATCCGGGACCGCTAGCTTCCAAGGAGGGTCACGGGGGGTTTTTATTTAAACTCACGTTAATAATAGTAGTTTATGTAACACCTGGCCATAATGTGAGTTTTATCGCACGCTGCGCGCACGGTAAAACTCGCATTGTGGCCAGGTGAAGACGTAAAATTGTGTACTCATCACGGGCAGTAAAAAAGAAAGCCCTCTATCGCATATTTACAACCCTCGCCTACGGCTCGGGTCTCAAATACCTGCGATTTCGGGCTTTCTTTCTTTTACATCCCTTGTTAAGTAATGTTCTATTATGTGGCTGGTGCATAATAAGATCACACGAGTGTTTTAATGCCTAATTATGTATAGCCACATACATAACTTTATCTACATGCATATCATAAGTTTTCTATAAAATGTTCAGATATGGCTTGCATTTTCAAGTTAGTGGTACAGTGTATTTTTATTAAGTTAGTGTTACTGTTAACTTGTTTGTACTACAAAGCTTAAAAAAAACATATATATAAAAACAAACTTTATTTATAATGTACAGATATGGCTTGCATTTTCAAGTTAGTGGTACAGTATTACCGATACTTTAATGTTTAGGTACCGACACTTTAATGTAAACATTACGATGCACTATACTTTAATGTAAACATTAAGATGCAACCACAGATACAAGTTTCTTAATATAGGCGATTTGCTTATCGTTTCTGAACATATTGTAGGGAAGTTATGATATGGATGTAGATAATAAATATATATACAATGACTAACAATAATAAATGGCAAGCAAAATATGTAATTATCAACTGTCAAGTGAAAGACTTAAAATGCCTTTCTCTCAGATTATGTAGTCCTCTGACAGTCCAAAATGGATGCGATAGGATGTAATAAAAACACTGTTGAATAAAACTGTTAGCAGAGACACTGGCCCCTAGCATAACGCTAGTGGAAAAACGTTTTATTTGCAGAAAAAGCAATGTTTTTCAACTGTTTTCACAACGGTTTTTGTATTCAACATGTTTTTGTAACACAATGTATTAAAAAAAAAATTATAGTACATGAAACTTCGGGAATTATGTTCAATCTAACGTTACCCTGCTCTCCAAAATCCATGAAGTCATTCTGTAGGAGTTAATAAAAAAGCACATCAGCCATAAGTATATATACATTTGCAAACATATAGTTGGTAGTGGGATCAAATTCAGAAAAGGGTAGATATTTATGTGATGAGCCGAATATTTTTTCCTGAGCCTTGGATATTTTCTACACCGTGCCCGGGACGTACCCGAAGGATTTTAACCATCGAATCTAGACCCTATTTGGAGTATATAATGTGGTATAACATATAGTCCAATAACCCATAATTTCCGAGATTTTAATTATTTAAAAAATAATTCAATAGTTAATTTAATTTGAACTCTGTCACCTTAACCTAAAGCATGATTTACTAAGAAAGATTCATGTTGTAAGTAGCAATATCATCAACGGACAACATAAATTAATTTATTAATTTCTTAGTATTTAAAAAACAATTCCATAGTTAATTTAATTTGAACTCTGTCACCTTAACCTAAAGCATTATTTACTAAGAAAGATTCATGTTGTAAGTAGCAATATCATCAACGTACAACATAAATTAATTTAATCAATTTCTTAGTAAATAATGCTTTAAGTTAAGGTGACAGAGTTCAAATTAAATTAACTATGGAATTGTTTTTAAATAAAAAAAAACACTGAAATTATGCGATATTGGACTACATGTTATACCACATTATATACTCCAAATAGGGTCTAGAATTGATGGTTAAAATCCTTCGGGTACATCCCGGGCTCGGTGTATGTATGTAAGAATGTGTTGACAGATAAGGGCAAAACATGGTGTCAAATGAATTTGACAGATATAGGGACAAAGCATCGTTTAGCTTACCCCATGGTTATTCCACGTTTATAAGTACCCTTACTTAGAGCGTAGAGTTTAGTTTGGGACCAGCAGGCCTCGCAATCGCGATCGGCTTCAAAGCGGAACAATTGGTTTCATTTTGTACGCAGACAATCCTTCGATTTTCAAAATGAAAACGATTGCGATTGCGATTGCGTTAGGCAATAGTCTGGTCAAAATTGTGTAGTCAACCACCTGATATTTGATAATACATATTTATCATCACGCTTCTACGTTAGTCTTGAAAATTTAATATGATGACGATAATACCACTTACCAAACCAATCAGGCAACTGTTCTTTTGGGTATATAGTTGCAGCAGCGAATGTGAAGGCTGCAGTGCACGAAAAAATAAAACCGATTCCTACTACCTGCATTTTTCATAACTGATTTAATAAACTAAATCAACGAATACTGCATTAGAAAAAAAAACCCATACTAAAACCAAAGCCAATTAGCACAACCTTATGTACTTCGCACTGTTTTCAATTTCTACATGAATTGCAATTAGAAAAACATAACGTGAAAATAATTGAGCGTGACTGTATCGAAATAGTCAAGAAATTAACGTGAATACGATGAGGGTTTAAATAACTTTACTGGTATTGTATCGTATTGTATTGCTTGAGACCTGGTAATTATGATGATATTCAAAACCTGATAATATTCAAAAGTCATTTATATTTTTTTCTACTCGCGTACTATAAACCGCTAATATAGATATCGTTAACGGTATCAGAATACCACTTATAGTGTAACCGAAACGGGAAAACAATTCTATAATGAGCGTTGCCATGGTAATAACAGTTCTATAATAATTATTATAGCATTGTTATTACCATGGTGACGGTCATTCCGGATATCAGTCTTGGCGTTTAGTGAATACTTGAGATCCTAATTTGTATAATAAACCGTTAAAAATATTTGAATACCAATTACAATTACGTATAAAAAAACAAACTTAATTTAGGGACTAAATATGTATAAAATTGCATTTTTATTAAATTACTAAAAAAAGATGGTTAATATCCATCGATTTGTTATTTGGTTACCATGGTTACGTTCAATATGGATATCACATCAACAAAATGGCCTTTCGTTTGGCATTCCAACTTTTGTGATAAATTGTCAGAATTGTTTTCAGCAACTAAGTTTTAAAATTTGCATGTTTTTTTTTACATTTACATAACAATAAAATTCACAAACT
This sequence comes from Acleris literana, assembly GCA_946894065.1. Lineage (NCBI taxonomy): Eukaryota > Metazoa > Arthropoda > Insecta > Lepidoptera > Tortricidae > Acleris > Acleris literana. The sequence goes on from OX335683.1 coordinate 4,475,271, forward strand.
ATTAACGCCAATCGGGATTATGAAAATGACTTTGCTGACAAGTAATTTGTTCTAGCAGAAAAATCGAGTAAAGTATACGAGACAAGTTAGCGATTGTTTATTTTTGTCATTATCATTTTAAGCTTGTAGAAAAAGTTATGTATGCAACGGTTCATAATTAGCTCTTAACGTACATTATGTACCAGTTACATAAATAACTATTATACATACATACATACCTTCACGCCTTCATTCCCAGAGTGAAGTAGGCAGAGCTACAGAATTACCGACAACTCTTAAAACTGGTTGTTAATTCTGTAACCACATTTAACACTAACAGACTAAGATGTTTACTAATGTATATTAGTGACAGGTTGCAAGCCCATCGCCTAAAAATACTACATGCCTTTATTCCCTTAGTCACCTGTTACGACTTCTACAGGAAGACATGGAGTTTATCATCTTAAAAATACTTTTCACGTAACTTCAAACGCTAAAAAACACTTGTAAGGTGAGACGCCAAGTTGACAATCAGAAGGTTTATTCAGTAACTTATGAAAACAGAGATGGAACTATGTCTAGTCGAATATCCTAGGTAAGTGAAAATATACAATAAGGGAGGACCGCATAATAATTGATCTGCGTAGTTGGTGGGTTCCTCACCGTCACTACTTCACTGTGGCCTTTGGTGGAGTACCTCAGTTGGGAGGCACGCCGAACCTGTGTGTTGTCAGTGCGGCGACAGCCAGCGGCAGCGTGTTTGATATTCTTCTGCCTTCTGTGGCAATTATGATGTCGCACCTGCTGGTGGGACTTAGAAGACGTGTGTTGGTCTGGATGGTTGAATAATAGGACGGCTGTGCGCACCTTATATACTCTCCGAGCGCCGCCTTCGTATGCGCTCGGGTCGGTCGGTCAGCCGAGCGAGATAGGTAGTGAGTGTGCGAGTGGGATAGTATTCGAGCCCGCGCGCCTCGTTTACTACCGTTGTTCCTTTATGCCGCTACACACTTAATTATAATATTTAGTAAAGCTTTTAGAAGTTATATCCTATCTTATGTCACTTTCACACGTCAAAATAAAAGGATATTTTTTTATGGCAACGAGAAGGCACGCGAGCACTTAGGCCCCCTGATGTTAAGTGAGGTACCGTCTGAGACCCATAGACATTTGAATTCTCAAACTGTAAAGAAAGCAATGCGAAGCAAAAGCAAAGGAGAATTTCCAAGGCTGCGTCTACGTAACGATAATTGCTTATTTATACGCGAAGTAGTTTGGACAAGTCCGTTTTAATGTAACTTTAATTTAATTCCGAAAAGACTACGGTTCCAGCGATATAAAAAATGATGAATACCAGTGATTGTCAATAAAGTAATTACATACACGATGACACAAAAACAATTACGGGAAACTACGGCCTCCCATTGGACATATCACATTTGCTCGCATACTCTCAGTATGTTTGGATTTAATTTTGATTAAAGTAAATGGAAATATGGGGGGTTTTGTTTGGCGTTGGTTTTGGGGACACTCAGTATGTATACTAAGGGCCGATTTCACCAATGAAATAAAACGCGATCAATTTACGATAAACTCAGTTCACGTGTTTAACTGAGATTACAGCGTAGGTTTGCATTTCACCGACATAACTGAACTTAGTTTAACGTTAAACTTAGTTTTAAATTCTGAACGCCCATTTTTGGGCGATTACCTTGCCTAAACGCGTTTAAAGAGCTGTCAATATCTTTCATAACCAGATGTTTTGTGAAATGTTGGGTGTAATTTTTGATGTAAATTAAGAATGAAAAGAACATTGGCACTAGCATTCGATGAAACATATGATGAGGAGGAGTGACAACTTTCGCCACTTTTCGTTTTTGCGGCGTCGGTTTTTTTAGATTCCAATATATGGAAGCTTTTCTCCACCAGCTCGATTAAAAACATTTTCTCGCTGGCGACGAACATTGGGTCCCGCTTCCTCTTTGACATAATTATTATCGCAAGGTTTCGGTCCTGTTAACGTTTGCAGTGGTCGTCGTAATGGCTAACAATATCAAAATCGTAACATCCAAGAATACATTCAAATTCAAACGATATTCACTGAGCAAAGCAAACACGAATGACAGTAGATTTACTTTTTTCTTGTCATTGCTTGACGTTTGCGTTTAGCTCGTTCGCAAAGAACAGTATTTTATGAACTAACTAAACTCAAATTGAAAGGATTGGCAAAAAAATATTAAAAAACGCCTTATTTTAAAATTAATCATAGTTTTCGTAAACGCGATCATAATTTCTCTGGTGGAATCAGTTTGACGTAAACCAAGATCAAAATAGATCAAGATCAAAATCTGAACTTGATCGAGTTTTATGAACTAGGTCTTGAATACGAATGGTGAAATCGGCCCTCGGATCCCACAGTCAAACTGTGAAAACAGTTTTGCTGGACGTTGTTATACAACTAGGTTTGTAAACATGGTTATAATAAATAAATAGATAAATAATAAATTTTATAAAAAGTCGTCTATTCTGCCGGTAAATATTTTGTGATTTGAGACTAAAAGCAGAGATCGGTATTTAATTTAAAAGCTGTCTGGTAAGTTTCAAATTTAATTAAGGCATTTTCGAAACCCGCTCACGTTTTGGTCTACCTAAACGTCTTGTCAAAATCGATTTTGACGTTTAAAACTTTAAGTTTACTACTATTCAAAATTAGAGAACGGTAATCTGATTTGGCCCTGTTTTGTCCCTTGATGTTTATTAATTTATTATTTCATCTCTTTAGGGAAAAAACTCACTTAAATAATACAAAGTGTCCCAGAACTTGACGTAAATATTAAAAGATGAAAAAGCCCTTGTTTTACCGGTCCTTGTTTAAAATCTGTTAGTTAGTTTAGGAGTTAATAAGGTTTTAATTATACTGGTAGGTAAAGAATGCTACCTTGCGGTACACCTTTACCTCCCTTGTCTTAAAATAGCCTTGTCGTAAAATCAGTGTATTCAATCATGGCCATAATTATATGACGTTATCTATGTAAAGGGACCTTATGGTGGATGGCGCTTACACCGCACTGCGTCACGCGACGTTGTATTTATATGAGAGCATCTTTAATAATGGCGGAAGCGCCATCCGCCATAAGGTCCCTTTACATAGATAACGCTACATATTATAATCACTATCTCATGGTACGGGGCGGCATTTCCTTGGTACGAGGGCTAAAGGAAAATGGATAATTGGATCGCGTACATTGAAAATTACATTAAAATTGTATGAAAAAATTAAAATTTAAGTTTGACATATTTTAAACAAAAAAAGTTCAGTCTCAGGTGTAGAAACGATCCCTGCATTTAAAGCCCCAAAGTCAGAGTCACCCTGTATTTCGTAATTATGAAACTTGTAATCTAATCCTCAATAACGTAGCAATGTATTGAATTAAACCATCATTCCAAAATATCAACGCATACAAAACAAATCCATATTACAATTCTAAGCCAATAAAGTATTTCTCATTTTTCATTTCACAACTTTGACTCTTTGTAATGAAAAAGATTGTCCTCTATCCTCGTAAGGCCCAGAGTGCAATAAATAGGATGTACATAATTTAATTTGAACTGTGTTGCAATAAGAATAAGGTTTATTTTCCTATGTTCATAAACTGAAAATGGCATTATCGAACTAACGTAATTGAACTTTATTACATTGATGGTAGATTCAAATTCCAACTTACAAAAAACTTGCAGCGGGCCTTACGAGTAGGGAATGCAAATAACCGGTTTTAGCCGATTTTAACCGGTTATTTTCATACAAAAACGGTTAATAACCGGTTAGTTTGCATTCCCTACTTACGAGGCTTTATACGGGTAGACGGTTTATCAATCTTTGTACATAGTATAAAACAAAGTCGCTCCCGCTGTCTGTTCGCTTAGATCTTTTAAACTACGCAATGGATTTAATGCAGTTTTCAGCAATAGATAGATTCAAGAGAAAGGTTTTTATGTAGTACTTTCTGGTTTATGTACGGGAGTTGTAGAAAACTCACACAAACCGAAGCGAAGCGAGGGCGGGTCGCTAGTATTGTATAACACGAGAAAATGATGCAATAAATTTTATTTCTAACGTTATGTTACCCATCTCTACATAATATACAACAAAGTCACTTTCCGCTTCTGTCTGTATATCCGCTATTTCCTCCTAACGGATTTTGATGCGGTTTTCACTATCAGTTACATTTCTCACGAAATGTTGTTATAAAGGTACCAATGTTAAAGAAAACACACTTAAACCAAAGCAATATCTAAAATAATCAAACACGTGTTTGGAAACACGTATATAAAATTTGCATAAAAAAAGGATTTATCAAAAACAATCTAGCAAGGCCCAACTTGAGCTCAAAAAACAGATGTTTATTTCAAAGCTCCCTTACAGCCTTATTTATCTATTTTTTTAATTCGTAGCCCTCACTCACTGCATGACGCATCCGTTGTAGTGGTAGGCGCTTCGGTAGTTGGGTCACACACAACGATAGGCTGACAGCAGTCTGGATAATTCAGCTCCTTGTTGAACGTTACATGACAGTTCGGTTCAACAGCGACAACGCCGCATCTGTAACGTTTTGGTGTTTTGTTGCTTTAAAACGCAGAGCAAGAAGCTTGAGAGCCTATTAGGCTCGAGGCGGAGAATGGGGGGAGGTGGCAAATGACCGGCGACCTCCCGTCCAAATCAAGAGTCGAGGGTGCGAGAGTGGTGCGAAGTCAGTCCGCCAGTAATCAGTAATTTTTGGGTTTATTTACACCTTTTGAAAACTTTACGTCCATTACATGCTATACAAATTTCAACTTAATAGTTATTTGTTATTAAAGGGGGGAAAGTTGTATTTTACCTGCGATTGTTTCAACACACGAGACGTAAAATAACTTTTCACCCGTGTATAACACAAAACTTTTCACCTGACTACAGCGAGGAAAATAAGAAAAAGGGTTTGTACTATCAATTCACTTTGCTTGCTCAATTCCGCATTTTGCACGGTTTCCGGTAATTCCACAGGTGTTAATACATCTTCGTCACTCATTTTTAGTAACAAAACAAACTAGAAAAACATGCGAATATTTAACGTTGACGGCTTAGTTGAAAAGTTTTGACTTAAGTTTTTTTATTATTTCGGATGCGTTTTGTTCGCACTTACTTGGACTGTCAGAACATTTTATCCGTTTTTACAACAAGAATTAAGGTTAATGTTGAATGCTGATATTTATGAATTAAAATTAAGTTGTTAGACTTTTTTTTTTACTCGATGCAATTCATTAATTGTGATGTTATAAATTCAGCACTTTTAACGTTTTACGTTTTGTTAGCTGTCAAATATCACTTAAGCTGCCTTCAAATGTCAAAACTCTTTCTTCACATGTGGATAAAAAGCGTTTTTCTCAATAGATATCAAACAAACCAAAAGGGCTTTCCGAGCTAGTGAGATGAAAATTATATGAAACGAAAGTCTCTTTTAAGCTTGTACTTGTGTCGGATGTGGCCGACGGGGGCATTAAAAAGGTTAAATTGGGTACCTACGAGATGATCAAAATTTTGGTGGTCATTTACTTTTTATGACAATGAAAGGTAATTTTATACGTCCTTTTTTTACTATATCTGGTGGTCTATTAAACGCACGGCATAGAAAAAATGGACAATTTTTTTTTTTTTCTGATTTGGAGATTTTTACAAAAAAAATGCGTTTTGTATTTACATAGGCCATTACACACACCATTTTGCTGTGGGTAATATGTGGGATATGGGTCGGAAGATGCTGATAATACTAAAAATTTATACGTATATTTAGTTTCGGTAACCGTGTACCGTAACCGTTTTTCTTACCGTGCAAGTTGTGATTTCCAAGAAACATAGAGGCCTATCGGTTTCGTCATATTTCCGGTAGCCAAATATTTATTGAACTAGTGGATAAATCAATATCCAAACAACTTTTTCCCTGGAATTTTATTACCCAAATAGTTTTAAATTAAGCAAGATATTGTTGTCAATATTGCGAGCCTTTCCGAAAATTATGGTACCACGGCACGGATTTTTTGTTGGCTTGGGTTCTGTTTCTGTACGCAAAGGCCTCAAAACTTTAAGTACTAGGTTTTTTTTTCATTTTACTTACGTAACTAACTCTGTAAAATTGTCAGTCCTGCACGTAAATTGCTCACATTTCCCCTTACGGGAATATGGTTTATTGTAAGGCAAATACTCTATCCAAATCTCCAATGTAGCATCCCGGTTGACAAGCTGAAAAAATAATTGGTACTTGTTTAAATGTTTCCCATCGAGAAGTTAGACTGATAGAGTGACTAGTAGCAATTAGTCTGCCTTTTGTACAATATTTTAATTTTGAGCAGTAAAGTATTCAAATCCCACTAATATTTCGGTCGCATCTCTACAAGGAAAATTGAGGACATACTGGCTTGACTCCTTATAATCATATGCTGTCCTTTGTTTTTATTATATAATATACTTATGTATATATATTTTATGTATATTGTATGTATGTATATGATGTATATGTGTATATTTATGTAAGCTTGTGTATTTAATTATTTTGATATTTATTTTTATTACTTTTATACGTCTCTGTTAGTATTTATTCATAAGATTTGTTTTGTACTAATGTCTACCACATTATAATTTTCTTATTTTCCTCAATCACCCAAAGGTTAGCTGGAAGAGATCCCTTAAAGGAATAATTTCGCCTTTGTACCTACATTCCAATTCTGTAAATATTGTATTTGATTTGCTGCTTTTTGTACAATAAGGTGTTTACATACATACATACATACAATATTATAAATGCGAAAGTTTGTGTGTGTATGTGTGTGTGTGTTAATTTGTTATTCCTTCACGGACGGACGGATTTGGATGAAATTTGAAATGGAGATAGCTTATTGTATTAACATATAGGCTAATTTTCATTCCCGAAAATTTTATAGTTCCGGAGGGAATAACTATAATCAAAATCTATGCGGATGAAGTCGCAGATAGAAGCTAGTAAAATACGTATTAATATTATCCGGGGGCCTGCCCCTCTATTCGAGGCGGTAAAAACGATATCGTAGTTTGCCTGTTATGGTATTGTTATGACGTCAGCCGCCATTACTGTCAAGAAAATAAGAGCTAACAAAACGTTGACAATACGACAACAGATCAAATGCGATATTGTTTTTACCGTCTTGAATAGAGGCGCTGGTCGTCGACGGTAATTATTTTTTGATTTTCGAATCGGCAAAATGTATAGGATTGACGTATAAGCTGATATGGCGTCGACCGTTATGTCAACTAAATACATTTTGAGTCGATATAAAACAGAAACATTAGCAGCGTTTGCATCTTAGCATCTACACCTACAGGCCTTAAAAATATCTAAAAGTCCTTCAATAAATGTTTAAAAAAACATAAAACCGCATTCAAAAACGCAAAAAATAACTTCTTTTAAAATGCTAGGTAGGTTAGTCCAACTGAAGTGGGCTTTTGGTTGAATATATTGTGAGTCGCCGACTTCAGCTTGACTAACCTACTCGTATTACCTACTACCATTTTAATAGTAGTTTATGCAACAGTTGTATAAGAGAGGTCAAAAAAGACGAGTGGTGTGGTTACGATGTGAGCCGCAGGCGAACATCGTAAAGCAAGACGCCACGAGTATTTTTTGACTTAGTTATACATACACCGTTGCATACAATACTTTTTCTACGACTAGGTTTCAAATAAAATGCAAAATTAAATTAACAAAATTAATATACCTAGGTTAGAATACGAACGAACGAAGCACAGAACAACAAACGAGCGAGAAACATTCGAAAACAATAAAATATGTGTCTATGGTTAACTTTGTTTTTAAATTGATGTGCACTTGCCAAGTTTCATTTTTTTTTTAAAGTTGCACAATGGATTTAACTTGTGAAATAGGGACTAAAAAACACCTAATGATTTGAGAAATGAATTCTTTTACCTGATTGGTCGATTTTAATATAGCTGCGTTCTGGTTGGTTGATACCAAATAAAATGTTTTTTTTAAAGAGTTAAATTAGTAAAAGAGTTTACATACCAAAAAGAACCTAACGTTCCGATTGAAAGTCAATGTGTATTGTGATTGGTGGTTTAATTTGGTGAAGTATTTTGATTGGTCAAATTAACCTAGGTGTAAGCTTTGGCAGCTAGGCATATCGTTTTGGCTCAAAAAAGCACAAGTGCTGTTAAGGGGAATAGACTAGATAGACTTTTCTACGGAATGTTCTGCGGACATATTATCTATATTCTTAAATTAGTGTTCGTGACTATATAAATGACAGATAAAAGTACAGGAGTAGGAAAAAGAAGTATCATGAATGCGTTTTTGAAGGCGGTTTTTTGTTTTTAATAACGTTTTTTTTTAATACTTTTTAATGATCATGATAAGCTTATGTAGTCCCACTTCTTAGTTGATATGAAACTTTAAGACATTTCAACCTCATAAAGAAAGAAAGTCATAGTCATATTTAAACAATTAAATGTTTTTCGTTGTAGTCGCTCAGCTATCTTAATCGAGATATCTTATTGCCACCCTTGAAATAGGTACTATTGAAGAGTTCCGGTGGCCAACTGTGGTCTTCATCATCAATTCCACTTCACCAAATAATACTTTCTGAATGCATATACTAGATTTGTTACTAAAAATACTAAAATAGCTATATGTTTGCCTACAATATTTGAGGAGTTCCCTCAATAACCCACTTAATATTAAAAAAACGTGTGCGCCTCGAGACGCCCGACAGAAGTTGCAGTCAGTTAAAAAATTTCAATACTAAATAGTTCAACTTAGATTAATTTAAGTTACCACTAACTTACGCACACTAATGCAGAGTGACACGCACTAACAAACCTAAAAAGTGGTACACTGTCGAAAGAGGTCATAACATTATAGACGTCTCTTTTAAACGAAGGGCATTTGTGACAGGTGCGAAGAGTACCATCTATTAGCTGTTTTTATACTCCCTCTATGCTTTCCTACCTCTATGCTGGCGCCGTAACGATTTACGTCACGAAGCGGATTACTCTCCCATAAGAAGTTATCACTTCAAAAAAATATTACTAAACTTACTAATAAGTATGGGCCAGATTGCTGTCGCTACTATGGTGCCCAGGAAGCTGACGGCATTGCTTAAGGCCAAAGTCGCTGCCAGCCTTCTAGTCATCCAAAACGACCTCAACATATTTTTTACAAACAAAACTATCATATTAAAATACCTGCAAGACACCATGTCCAAGTATATAATAAGTGAATTTCGGATGGATACACGAAACCGGTCGTTTGATTTCCGTGGTCCACAAATTATTCTTCCTATATCCTATTCTAGGACCTAACCAATATGTGTGCAAAGTTTCATCTCGATCCGTTCAGTGGTTCAAGCGTGAAAGACGGACAAACATACACACTTTCACATTTATAATATTAGTATGGATTTGACTTACTAAAATTCGCTGGTTTAGTTTCAGGCGGGTATAAAGCCGCGGCCGCATACACGTATGCTACAGTGCTCGACAAAATAATGAAGATTCCTAGCGCACGCATTTTTGTATCACAAAAGAAAAGAATCGTAGGAAAAAAAACAAGCAATGAAAGCATAACCAAGCAACAACATGCTTTATATACTCGTATCTCACGTTTTTTTATTTATCAACTGCATGCATGAATAATAAAATATACGTCATTTAACCGCAGCTGTAAACATACGTTTAACATAATATTTGCACGTGTACCAAGCACATTGATATATATTATAGCCTTGACTTGCAACTAAAGTACAGACTGGTTTTTAAGTAGCTGCGCACTTTTGTACCTTGTCGCTTTAACCGCTTTGACCGATTTGTGCAGCAGTTCAAACATGACGTTAAAGTGACAAAGTTATAAAGTGTTCAGCTACTTATAAGGCCGACCTTACTTGCTTTAACAACTGTTCCCTGGTTTCACTAACTCATAAATATGTATACACTAGCTTTTGCCCGTAACTCCGTCCGTGTCATAGTCGTCTATTTTTCCGGGATATATACTTTAAAGGTGAGTAGGTATCCACCAGAGTTGTGCGAGGTAGTATAGCAGTGTGCAAGGAAAAAAACAACCAGGGACCAGAAAACCCCTGCATTTGATTAACCCTATCGATAGGCTAACCCTATCATTTGGTTATCCTATCGATATGGTTACTCTATGATTAAGTTACCTTTACGTTAGGGCGAACCCCTTTGAATTAGTTAACCGCATCCATAGAGCATACCAAGTTCATTAGGGTTTCGGTAGTTTAATATTTAAGCACTTAGCATTGACTGGGTTTTACCCCATATTGAACGCCTCCCTTTTTTTGCGCATTCGGGCGAATTCTGGTCGTCTCGATTATGGCTACTACCTTCCGCTACCCTATTAATAGATAGGTAATGCAATAATAAGTCGAAACTCTTGCGCATACGCGGTTGCCCTTTCATTGAACTATGTCGACAATAGGCTTAGCGCATCCTTGGGGTTTGTAAAAACAAGTGTAACAAATACCGTATAGAAAACCCCTTTCGCGCTAAGCGGTTCCAGTTCCTGAAATCAACCAATAGGAAAGCTGCGCTAAGTGAAGCAAGAAATATTAAGTAATCCTATTGGTTGTTTTGTCCCTCGTACACAGCTCCACTACCTCGCACAGCTCCGTTGGATACTCACCCTTACTACGGGATACTAGAGTACGCCCTACGTCTGGACTAGTAACTATCTGTTTACCAAATTTCACGTCGGTCAGAGGCGTTACACCGTGAAGATAAAACAAACAAACATTTGCACTTAGGTATTTTTATAATATTAGTTAGAAAAAGGAAAAGAATTAGGATAAAGAAGTAAGAATTATAATTTTAGAGATGGTCTTTTGATAAAAAATATAGTAAGTATTCTATGATTTTTGTCTAAAAGGATGTAAGGTTAAAAGGTTTTGGAGAAAGCAATCATTCAAAACAACAATTTTATGTTTCATTTAAAGGGATACCTTGAAATACATCTTCAAGCTTCTGGACAGAAAAGGACTCGGCATCAGCACCAATTTCAATTACTTCATCCATCTTCGATTTGCCAACTACATCGTAGTCATGACTGAGACCCTGGAGCTACACAATGAAGTAAGGTCTGTTCATTCTTACTTGTCTTATATTTTAAACAACTTTCTAACCTCAAAATGAACCTTCTTTTGGCTAAAACAGCTCTTTTATCGTAAATAAAGTAAACCGAGTTAACATTTTGGACATCACTTGGCCAATGTATTGTCTGTAATTGCTTTATTTTGTTTAAAATAGCTGTTTTAGCCAAAAAAGGTTCATTTTGAGGTTAGAAAGATGTTTACTGTATAAGACAAGTAAGGATGAACTGAGGGCCCTGCAAAGATGCGCTAAGCTAACTAACGTTTCTATTCGATTCGTTTTTAAACCAATCGCGTCACTGGTAGACCACGTGACTTTTCGTATCACGTCATCTCCCAGTGACGCGATTGGTTTAAAAACGAATCGAATAGAAACGTTAGTTTGCGTAGTGCATCTTTGCTGGGCCCTCAGACCTTAGAGTCATCACGTATCTAATGATGAACTTGATTAAGACTAAAACTCCTGCGGTTAGTACCTATCTTCTATTATATAAAATGCTAAGCTGATTGTTGATATATCAACGCACAGCCCAGACCGCTGGACCTAGAGACTTGAAATTTTGCACATAGATACCTTATATAGTGTAGAGATCCACTAAGGAAGGATTTTTGGAAATTCCACCCCTAAGGGGGTAAAATAGGGGAAAAACCTTTGTATGAAAGTCCGTCAGTTTTGAAGATAGACGCTTCAAATTTTGTGTTTAGGTTGGCGATTGAATTTTAACTTATACGTGTCTCAGCGTTTATGATAATTTCAACCCCGAAGGGATGAAAAGGGGTAAAACGGATTGTTGATATATCAACGCACAGCCCAAACCTTAGGACCTAGAGACTTGACATTTTGCTCATAGATACCTTACATAGTGTAAAGATCCACTAAGGAAGGATTTTTGGAAATTCCACCCCTAAGGGGATGAAAATTTGTATGAAAGTCCGTCAGTCTTAGTTTAAGTTAGACTATTCAAATTTTGTGTTTAGGTTGAAAATTGAAAATTAATTTTTACGTGTTTCAGCGTTTTTGATAATTTCATCCCCTAAGGGAAAGGTGTAAAACTGACTGACTGATCGATCAACGCACAGCCTAAACCGCTGGACCTAGGGACTTGAAATTTGAAGGGAATATTCCTTGGGTACTCTAAGGGTACACTAAGAAAGGAAATTCATCCCCAAAAGGGTTAAAATAGGGGGTAGAAATTTGTATAGGAGATTAGTTATTTTTAAAATAAGCAATTTGGAAATTGGTATTTAGGCTACTGTTTATGAATAAAAAATACTTCTTTCAGCGATTTAGAAAAAACTACCCCTAAGGGGGGTAAAAGGGAGTTTTAGTTTGTTCCTCCTTCACGCTGCAATGGCGCTGGATGGATTTGGATGAAATTTAGAATGGAGATAGCTTATACCCTCGATTAACACATGGGAAAAATCTCATCCCGGGAAATTTAAAGGTTCCCGAGGGAATAACGACAATATCTTTGGTGTTTTTTGAAAAAGTCATCATGGGTGTCGTTTTCTTATGTTGCGTTGACGCAGATTTCGAAAATGATATCAAATTTGGGATTCAAAATGGCCGCCATGATGTTTATTGAAAAAGTCGTCATTGGTATCATTTTCTTACATTTTGGGGACGCAGATTATGAAAAGGATGTCAAATTTAGAATTCAAGCTGGCGGCAATGATGTTTTTTGAAAAAGTTGTCACTGATAACATTTTCTTAGTTTTTGGGGACGCAAATAATTACTAATATAGAATAAGATTACTAATTAAATGACAAAATTGCGCAATTGAATAATTTATTTCTCCTATGGCTTTTGCCATCCAGTGTGACAACATGAGACAGGCTTTGTACCTACATTCAGTTTTGTTAGTCTATATCAAAAGGAGCGGTGTCAGATTGAAGTTGACATATCCAGATTTTAACATTTTTTCCGCTATTTTCAATACTATTCACTATTCACGGCGTATTAATTCTACGGCTGTTTTTTAATATTAGAGCGGTTATTATGATCACTTGAAAATAATTACGGACAGGCATTTAATTTTTCGGCGAATTGGTCGGTTATTTAATTCTAAAATGTCATTTCAAACAATACTCAAGGGGTAAAAAAACTGTGCATCGATAGGTATACATAATATTGCTGTAGAAAGAAAATCCATACTAATATTATAAACGTGAAAGTAATTATGTCTGTCGTCTGTCTGTTTGTTATGCATTCAAGGATAAACCGTAACTGAATTAGATTAAATTTGTATCTTGAAAATCACCCCTAAGGGGGTGAGATTTGGGATGGTAGTTTGTATGAAAATTTGGTCATTTATGTTAATTTTTTTAGTTGGAAACGTGGTAATTGGTGTTTAAGCTACTGTTTAATACTGTTTAACATAAAAAAAACTGTCAGGGATTTCGGTAAAACTCCCCCTAAGGCGATAAATGGGGAGTAGAAATTTGTATGGGAGATATCGAAATGGCTACATTAGGGAATTGATATTTAGGCTACTGTTTATGAATAAAAAAAACTTCTTTCAGCGATTTAGAAAAAACTACCCCTAAGGGGGTAAAAGGTGGTTTTAGTTAGTTACTCCTTAACGCTGCAATAGCTAGATGGATTAGGATGAAATTTAGAATGGAGATAGCTTATACCCTGGATTAACACATAGAAAAATGGCATCCCGGAAAAATTAAAAGTTCCCGAGGGAATAACGACAATGTTTGGTGTTTTTTGAAAAAGTCATCATGGGTGTCATTTTCTTAGGTTGCGTTGACGCAGATTTCGAAAATGATATCAAATTTGGAATTAAAAATGGCCGTCATGATGTTTATTGAAAAAGTCGTCATTGGTACCTATCATTTTCTTACATATTGTGGACGCAGATTATGAAAATTATGTCAAATTTAGAATTCAAGATGGAGGCCATGATCTTTTTTAAAAAGAGGACATAATTGTCATTTTCTTAGATTTTGAGGACGCAGTTTTCGAAAATGATGTGAAAGTATAGGTAGAAATTCAAAATGGCAATTCAATTATGTCTGTCGTCTGTCTGTTTGTTACGCTTTCACGGATTAACCGCGGAACCGAATTAGATTAATGGGCATTGGGTAAATTTGTTTGAAGAATATTGTCTTGTTTTTTAGCGGCCACGGATGATGTTTGGGAGTTCCGCCATTTATAATGATAGATACCTACATTATAATTAGTATTAAGACTCATAATATAATATATGTAATATTGAACTATGATGGATATTTTAAGAGCAACCAAACTAACATGGGAGGGATGGTGCTTTGAGACGGCGAATTTAGACAGATTCTCATCTACCGGTGATAACTAGGGGCACACCAGCGGATAAAATAAATGCATTTCGGCAACTACGATATGGGTATATATATAAAAAATATACCTCACTACAAATATGCCAGGAACTACGAGTACACCATGGTACACAGTCGGGGCAATATATGCGGCAGCTCTACTAAAAATTGGCGAAGATCGTATGGCGAGAGATAGTAACGATTTGAATACATTAAACCGCGAATTCTGTAATATTGTACAAAACAGAGATGATCTAAAAAATAACGTGTACCCCGATCTAAGAAACAATATAAAGAATAGAGAATGTTTGTGCAAGAGGGCGATATTAGCACCGACAAACAAAATTGTCGGGCGGATAAATATAAAAATATGTCTCATGTAGAAGGTGATGTTGCGGAGTATCTCTTGGTAGACAATGTCATAGACACAGAGCAAGTCACGTCCTACCCTTAGAGTTCCTGAACTCTTTCGAGGTGTCGGGAGTGCCCTCCCGTAAGAGTTAATGGTTAAAGTTGGTGTCCCGGTAAATTTCGAGCTCAATATTACATGTGTTTGAAAGATCATTCTTGCCAGGGAGGACGTCAAACTATAGAATTACTTAAAACTATTAATTTACTTAACTGCGATAAACGAGTTCTACGCGGACGAAGTCGCGGGCAAAAGCTAGTGTTTTATAAATCTTTTAAAATATTGAATGCAAATTTTCCTTTTACACAATCGAGGCCTTGATTCCTTAGAACAGATTACCCTCACTCTTATAATTTCTGAATTCCCTGTACAAGTAGGTGGTTTTCATTAACCAACCACTCTTCAACTCGATGCACCAGCTATAATAGTAGCAGAAAACGAACCTTTACTGTGCTACAATATATATAAACAATACAATATTTACAGATTCTGTAATAAATTATGGTTTATCTATGGGAGAACATTTAGAACTTATTTAAATATCATTTATAATTTGCAAACAAAACTGATAAAAACTATTGTACCTTTAAAGATTAAATATAAGTACAGAAATAACTATGGAAATCTGTTTACCTACTGCAGTAATAAAATAAACAATTTAAGCAGAACAAAGAGACCAAATAATCTGCGCAACCGTTCACATCTCCCAACCTTTACTATACCAAATAGCAATAATGAATACGGACATATAGCCTGGCCAAAAAGTCGAGCCAGTGGTGACAGCTGCAACTAAAAAAAATCCATACAAAATTGTTGCCATATTTACGCATTTTACGTCAAAAATGTGACAGTTACGTAGAAAGTGGCGCCCTCATTTAATTTCTACTCTTTTTGATCGCACTATAGAGTGTGGGAACGAATTTTGCCCAGTATCTTAAACATAATTATTTCCATACGAACTAGTAGCCAAAATTAATAACAAAAGATGTAAACAAATAAAAACATCGTAAGAAGATATTTATTACGAAAAAACTACCAGAAAGTTAATTAAGTGTTGGCATTTGTAATATTTATAAGAAATTTTAGAGAATATGAAAATTATACTAATAATAATTTGCAATATTATGTAACCTTAACTCATTAAAATCTTCACTAATTAAGATTAGATGTTAAGCAAACCAAAAATTTGTCTTACTTGAAATAAACAGCTGAATTATTTTATTTTTTTACTTGGCGGTATTTACCTTAATAGTGCTATAACATTTTTTTTTATAACAATGGTACCACCAAAGGAACCTTTAAGAAGCACCTAAAATATTTGGCCAACATGCCAAAGTGAAAGTGCTACCTACCATGAAATTTAAAAGGGATTTTAGGTCTCTTGGTAGCTGTTCACTTAGCCATGTTTACCAAACATTGATCTTACATCTCGTACATTTGACATACCAAGTGAAAAAGTTGCAACTTCAATATTTGACAAAGAATACAGCCATGTGGCTATTCCATTAATTCCAACAGTTACTAATTGTCACTATTAATATTTTGTAAATAAAGAAATAGAAAAAAGAAATAGTAACTTTATTTTAGTTGAAAATTATTTACATCTCTTTGAATTTACTTTTTGCGTCACCGCCACTGCCACTGTGCACTGTTGGATTTAAGGTGCACTATGTGAAGCCGGCTAGCTCCATAACATTGGGTAAGGTTAGGTTTAGTTAAAATAAGCAAGAGTGTAGTAAAAATAAATAAGAAATTATTTAATTATTTAATTTCAATCTTAAGTAAAAGAAGTTAGAAAGGGTTCATGATTTCAATATGAAATTGTTTCAAACTGGAGTTATAAGAACTAATTGTAGCTAGTTACGGTTATTGATTTTTATTATAATAAATGTAACCTTCAATGTGGCAAATTACGTTAACTTAATCCTATCTCGTGTTTATTTTTTTCTTAAAGGTCCTAATTTTCTTGAATCATTTAACATAACATAGAGAAAGTATTTGCAGTTTCTTATTTGCTAACACCTGGTGATTGTTGGTTCTTCAGTTGGCGGTGATCGTTGATTCTGAAGTGGTTACTGTTGGTTGATCTTCACACGATATTGCTGGATCTGAAGTGATGTTTGGTGCTACAGTATTGATTGTTGGTTCTTCAGTAGTGATGGTTAGTTCAACAGTAGTGATTGCTGGCTCTTCAGTGGTGATTGTTGGTGCTTCAGTAGTGGGATCGCATATGAGATTACCGCAACATTTGGGGTAGTCTAACGTTAAATCTTTAACTAAACGACAGTTCGGCGGAAACCCTATCGCACCGCACCTGTTAAATAAAAAAAGTAGTGTTAAGTATTTTCATCAAATAGGAGCCAGTAGGTTAAATTTCCTGGAGCACTCTCAAAAGTGTCAAGTAAGTAGAGTGATTTTGAATTAGGAAACCAAAAAGTGTCCAGTAAGTAAGTATGGAAAATCCATAACATACCATATTATTTGAATTTGGAACTATCGGTACAGACCTGTGGATAGCCTTCAAAAAGACTACAGAGGTAAGCAAGAAAAGGTCACATGTCACATGGCACAAAAAAATATATGAAAGTGAAAACTATTTCGATTCCATTAGGATTTCTGCAAAGAGCACCATTATTTAAAAAAAAAACAATTTGAATTGCTTTTTATTTATAACTACATGAAAAGCTGAATAATCAGGTCTAGTTGGCAGTTTGATACTAGAAGATAAAGTTAATAAATAAAAAAGTGCGCGTAAAACAATTACCCCACAAAAGTACCAGGGCATCATAAACCCAAAGCAGTTCTCGTTCAGAGCAGACGTCGCGCGATTTCTATTATTTACAAGAACGTCACACACACCATGTCCGTGTACATCGCGACCGGTCTAACATATAGTGAATCGTTTAAATGAATAAAAAAAACGGCTAAGCGCGAGTCGGACTAGCGCCCTAAGGGGTTATGTACATGTGGTCATCAATATTTACAACTTTTTTTTTAATCATTCTTCGTGTTCTATTTTTGAGAAAAACACGATACATGCTTCGACCATTAAGAGCCATCCTGGACTCGTATGTATAAAAGGCTCTCCTTCAAACTCCTACTAGTCCAGGATGGCTCACTTACTGGTCTTTGCAGTAATGTACTATATTTTGATTTGAAGAAAAATTCCAAATAAACTTTACACAGGAAATAAACATTGAGCTTGTAATATCATGCAGGGGATCAACTTATTCGTCTTTCTATTACATATTTAATAGAATTCCCGTATGAATAAGGGCCTGCGGGTCTTAGACTTGTTTTGACCATAAACTTAAAAATCGCAGACGGATGGACGAACGGATGGACGGATGGACAGACGGACATGGCGAAACTATAAGGGTTTCTTTTTGCTTACAGAATCCTACAAAGTAGCTGACCCAGAAGGGCTTTACTATTCTGTCAATGCGTCCCAATTATCTCAAGATTTAGCCAAGACAGCCTGAATTCGCTCACCGCCAAAATGCCAAAAATTTAAAGTATGAGATTTTAATTTACTAGAATCCTAAAACTTAACTTTCAAAAGGTATCTTTATTAACTCAGTATTTTGAACTTGGTGTTTCAAGAATCTGGTACAAAGTGTAATCTGGTATTTCGAAATTCTGGTAATTTGGAAATGAGCACCTGAATTGCGTTCATCTAAACCCGCGATATTTTAGTCTAGTCTTCTCGTTACTTGACACTAACTGACACGGTAAATGATACATATGGTACATGGTAAATCGTCGGTGAAACTGCAAAACCGCGTAAGAAACATTTTTAATAAGAAGCAAACTGCACCTTTTCTCTAAGATCTTAAGGTTTATTTTGCCTTATAATAAATTTGTTGGTTACGCGGTTTTGCAGTTTCACCGACGAAATGGTATTCGTATTAGGTACTGAAAAGCATCCTAAACCTTTGAAGTTCAAACATCGTTTATGAATAAGTAATTTGGTGTGGATACCCGTACTTACGAAAATACTTGCGTTTCATTATTACTTTTATAACAGGTGTATTGTAAACATGACTTATTGTCCCGCGGATAATATGGTTCGTCATAAGGTAATACCCTTTTTAACGACGACAAATAGCACCCTTCCTTGTTGGCTGAAAACCAATAAAAAAAATAAAAAAAAGTATCTATACCTACTTATAGACGAGACATTGAGGAAAAATGGTGGAAAAAAGAAAGAGAGTGATTTAAGATCATGTTATCTTGCTTACCTTGGGGTTCTAACGCAACTGAGAAAGAAAGTTATAGTATCTACGAAATCGCGCCACGCGGCTTAAATAAAGCACGCTAAAAATAACCTCCTTTTTTGAAGTCTGGTTATGAATACTAGAAGGGCGTGTCGTCACGGATTATAATATTGACACTGAAAATATCATATTCCTAAGATTTTTTACGTATATTGGTATGGACATAATCCAAAAAAATGCGATGAATTTATTCACTACTTCTGTACAAGGCTGCTATCGATAATGAGGATTAAATTGTATTTATAAGCGTCGTAAGTTAAGAATTGAATTTATGTCAATGCAAACTCGTGATGGCCTTGAATCGAATAGAAAAACAAAAGGGTTTTTAGGATCCACATAAAGAAATAACTTACCAAATTCTGCTGGCTTTGGTTCATATGGATATATTCCAACAGCTGCATAAACATATGCTGCCGTACACGTAAAGATAATAATATTGAATAATTTATACATTATTTTACAAGATTGCGGTGAAGCATCAACAACTTCTGCACTATCAATAAAATAATTTATATTCAAGGCAGTTTATTATACAGTTGCAGACCATGACAATTATAAACAGGGTGATATTTAAATAAGGCCTCGTGTGGTTGCCGAGTTAGAATAGTGCCACTCCATGTCTTCCCGTGGATGTCGTAAGAGACGACTAAGGGAATAAAGGCTTGTAGTACTGTTAGGCGATGGGCTTGCAACTTGTCACTAATACGCTGGTAAACATCTTAGACTAATTGTGCAAATTGTGGTTATAGAATTATCAACAAGTTTTTAGAGATGTTTGTAATTCTGTAGCTCTGCCTACCCCACTCTGGGAACGAAGGCGTGAAATTATGTATGTATGTATGTATGTATTTAAATAATTCATTATATTTTCGTGTTATTTTTATCATCATCATTATTTCACTCCAGAGATGTCCACTGCTGCTGGCCATAGGTTTGCCACAAAACCTCTCACAGAACTCTTTGGCCCTATCGTCCATCTGTTCAGAAAGCGATGAGTTCCACCCACCTCCATATTAAGTCTAGCGATTCTTAAAGTTATGTCGATGGTTTTGTTTTTGGTACGGATCTCCTCATTTCTGATTTGATCACGCAGAGAAAATCCAAGTATAGTCCTCTCTACAGCTTTAGAGTGACTTTGAGGTTTTTTACGTTGCCCATCGTTAGTGCCTACGTCTTAGTAACGTAGTGGAACCAGTAATCGACAAGGACCAATGATCGACACAGATTCTTATTTTGCAGAAGATAAGGGTTACTCATTTGTTTTGTAACACTCAATTTATGACCGTATGATCTTTGAATTAAGAGTTAAGTGTCGATCATTGGTGCACGTCAGCTTAAAGTGTCGAACACTGGTGGCATTACGTTACCATAAGTCATCATTAGCAACACACAGTGGTCATAGACTTTCGACTTGAAATACTGCATGGTATAATGTACGAGAAGAAATTGCGTAGCTTCCAAATGCCTTCTCTAGGCCATTAAAAAAAACAATATGCAATTGAAACAGGCTTTATTTACTTTGTCAGTCCTTCTAATATTCATGATGCATTTGCTGCAGCAGAAGCTCCAGGTGTAGCGGATGTTTGAGCAACCGGTGGGCTTCCGGGCTGAGAACTGGCAGAGGCGCAGCCGGAAGATGATTGCGGTTGTGGTGTTGGTGGTGCAGAGGTGGTCAATGCGGCCTCGGTGGTTCCAGCTTCAGTGGTTGGCGCTGTAGTGATTGAGTCGCACACAATGGTAGCCTGACAGCAGTCTGGATACTTCAGCTGCTTGTTAAATGTGGCCTGACAGTTTGGAGAAACGGCAACAACACCGCATCTGTAACAGTTACGTATTTCGTTAGTTTAGTTAAATAAATATCACGATACAATATCACACCAATTGAACAGGTCCCAAACTAAGCTTATAAATACGTGTTCAGATAAATAGATATTCAGTATCTATTTATCTGAACACGTATTTATAAGCTTAGTTTGGGACCTGTTCAATTGGTGTGATATTGTACCGTGATATTTAAATAAATAGAAAACATCCAAGACTCAGAAACAAACACTCAGGCTCATCACACAAATATTTGCCCATACCGGGAATCGAACCCAGGACCACTAGCTTCATGGGCAGGGTCACTACCAACTACTTAAGTAGGCTACCGCGTCGTTAAATGTAATAACTACTATAGACCGAAACCCCTGATATCTGCAAATATTTTATTAGATTTTTTGTGTTTTGTACAATAAAGTGTTTACATACATAAATTGACTCCTACTATCATGCAGAACTAATATCATTTACACAGCTCAATTAAACTAGTTTACTTTAAAAAAAACCGCATCCGAATTGGTTTAATCACGTGGAAACTTTGATTCCACAGACACATACGTGTCAAAGTTGTAACACCCTTTTTTTGAGTCGAGTGATACTAAATAAGATTACGTATTAACCTTTAACTTACCGCTAAGCCGCAGTGTTTGCATTATTGTGTCCCAGCGTAGGTATAAGAAAACCGGTGACATTACTAGCATAGCATAGACGCATTCCATCTTATTGCTAAAAATTGGCAACGCTTTTGCGACCTTAGGATTTCAGTCTTTAGATTATAGTCTTGAGAATTAATTGGAGCCTACTCTATATCATAAAAAATATGTGGAGTTTGTATTAACGAGGGTATACTTACGTGAAAAGTTTCGTCTCATTACTTCGTTCGCAAGTGTATTGCTGACACAATTCGTTTTCCGGGAAATATGGCGTATCATATGGCAACACTCGATTTAAATTTGATAAGTAGCATCCCTCTTGATCGGCTGAAAATAAATACATAAAACAATTAATGACAACTTGTCAAGTGCGAGTCGTCCTTGTGGTCCATTGGTTCGGTATTATAAATAATTGGTGGTTATGTTATTATCGTTGTCATCGTGTAAGTCAAAAAGTGTCTACCTACTGCTGATTACATACCTATAGACAAGATTTAAGACGAAAAAATCGGTTAAGTGTGGGTCGGGCTCGCGCGTAGAGGGTTCCGTACCAGCACACATCTCACAGTAAGTATCATTATGGTGCAATTTAAATTCGATTTCTAATCCAAAAAGCGCGAATCTAACTCACATGAGCATTTTTTTGTATTTGTTGTTTTTTTTCAAGGTTTTTACTATTGATCGGTTTACGCTTGAATCACCAAAACTCATTTAATAGAATGTTTTACTTCGCCGAATTTTCATTTCATCGACAGGCATTTACATGTGCAGGAGTTATAATTTTTTGGTGGTCATAGGTCTAACCTAACCTAACCTACATAACCCATGCTTAAGATAACCTAAAAACAATAAGGTTTCAGTAGAAATTAGCTTTCGATGAAATGATATATTCGATCAAAGGGCATTGGGTAAATTTGTTTGAAGAATATTGCCTTTTTTTTTCAGCGGCCACAAATGATTTTTACATAGTTATTTAGAGGACCTCTAAATACACATAGATATATATAATTTATGGCGTTAACTAATATCGGAGCGGAGATTTTAAAGATTTAAGTATTCAGTTTTTAGTACAAAAGTACGCCCAAGTATGAATATTTAAATATCTCGGCTCCGATGCA
Source organism: Acleris literana (assembly GCA_946894065.1). Lineage (NCBI taxonomy): Eukaryota > Metazoa > Arthropoda > Insecta > Lepidoptera > Tortricidae > Acleris > Acleris literana. The sequence continues at coordinate 4,498,016 of OX335683.1, forward strand.
CTTTAGAGTATTACATTACATAACAAAATATGTTTATTTTTAATCATTCTATCATAATTTACCACTTTTACAAATGGCCGCTCACCTTGAAAATGTATGACTTTTACATATGACAACACTTTTACCCAAACCCCTTTTTGTCGGTGATTCAAGATCCCCTATTAATCATACCAATTTTTTACGATACAACAGAAATAAAAATACGTTGAAAAAAACTTTTCGTGTATGTTTATTATTTCATATTGTTTTTTTGTCAATCTAACACATACATATTTTGAAGAAAAAAGAAACCCACTATCTATTACTTTTCAAAAGATACAGCTCTTTAAAGTTAGGACGGACGAACAGCGCAAGCACGGAACCCTTAAAATAATTCAACTACGACACTTTACAAGTGAGATACCAACGCAGGCACATACTGATTTAGTGTCGATCAGCGCTCCTACACTAATGGGATTTTTAAAGTTTTTTGTTATTATTTCCGAAACTGTAAAATTTGCCAACCCCGTTTTACTTTTCGCGTAAAATATAAATTCAGATTTTTCGGTCCGTAAACGTCGGAGATAAGGGGGAAAGGGGGATCCGTTATTTATTTGTAGATTTTTGGCTTTTTATCAAAAAAGTACGTCGCGGAAAATTATAAAAAATAAATAGTTAAGAGATTTGTACGTTGAACCCTTTCATATGACACCTCGTTTGCTATTAATCAAATCACTTTCATTTTACAACACCCCATTCTAGACCCCTTTTCAAATATTTAGATTATTTTTACCAAAAACAAATGCAGGCAAGCAAGTTAAAATTCAACTATGCCAAATTTCAAGTTGATAGCTTCTATAGTTTCAGAGAAAAACCTGCTGTGACATACAGACAGACGGACACCGAAGTCTCACCATAAGGGTTCCTTTTTTACCATTTTGGTACGAAACGCAAGTAAAACCGAATTATCAAAATCTCGGAATAACTGAGTATTAAAATTACGAAAATCAGTTTTCCGAATATTATTTGTACAACTGTTAAATTTATTACTTTTGCGATACTAAACGTGATCAAATAGAAGATTAATAATTAGATGTAATTGATTTCTGAATAACAGCGACACACTTTTGTTTCGTACCTATTTAATAGACACTTCAGAGCCGGTATTCTAGGCGGTAAAACCCATATCGTCTTTGACCTGTTATCGTATTGTCAACGTTTCGATAGCTCTTATTTATTAACTTGACTTGTAATAGCGGCCGAGTTAAAAAACAACCATAACAGGTGAAATACGATATCATTTTTACGGGGTGTCCCTCACAATCCCTTACAACATTTGTCCTAACACATCGTTTGCCCGAATTTTCATTTGCCCTAAACTGGTTTTCAGATGAGTCAGGCAACTTTTTAAGTTTTCCATTTATATTTCGGTTCGGTTAGGTTAGGGTTGTATTATAACAATACTAAAAAGTTTTAACATTTAAGCGGAAATGGCATTAGGATAAATGAAAATTCGGACAAACGATGCATTAGGACAAATGACGATTAGGGCTTCCATAGGAGAACCGTTTTTACGACCTAAAATAGAGGCGCAGGTGTTCGTTAATCGTTAACAAGTGTTTGCGTCGTATTCTGAAAACGGTTTGGCTTACAACGCTGAAATCAAGTGTTTCCACCGCGAACGAACCTCTTGAAGAGACATCGCTGTAAACTAAACAGATTCCGTACGGGGGAAGGCGGGCATAATGACATCTTGTTGAGGAAAATTATCTTGCAAACCGTTGAATTGGTCACGTCCTGCGGCGGTCGCATAACCTCTCCAAAATAAGTCTCGACATGCCACGCTTAGGGGAAAAAAAGATCGGGACGCCCTCGCCATCGCCATCGCCACCGGGTCCTAGGGCCGTATCAATAAACTCATCTTGGCTGAGATGCCCGTCACGAGATTCTAATTCTAATTTTAATTAATGGCTTTCACTCCTGTTAAGGTGTATTTCGCCAATGTCAAGTTATTTATAGACACTCCCATGGACTTATTAGAGAAATAAGTCCATGGATATCACTCGCGAAGACAATTGTTCGGTAAAAGAGTATTTTCTCTAATGGACTAAACAGAAGCACATGGGGTTAGCGCGACGCGCTTCTGTCAAGTCCCGTCACGAGATTTGTCAAAGTAAACGTCAAACCATAGAAAACTGTGATTTTTGACACATCTTGAGACTAGCATTACCTACACTATAGTAGGAGGAGGAGGTAGGTAGGAGGGCTCCTACGGAGAAAAGGCACAAGTGCAATTAATTCATAGAACCATATTAAACTCTCTCAGGTTATAATAAGGTTGGAAGTGCAATACAATTCATATGGTAGATGTGCCTTTTTTCCGTAGGAGGGCAGCAAAGTCGAGATAAGTTTATTAATACGGCCGTTAGAGGCGTTCTGAAAAAGAAGCTTGCCACCTTCCCGAAGACATGGTTGAGGGAGGCGATGGCTGAGATACGCGTGAACGGGTGCTGTTTGTGGGGCCCGCAGGCCTTTCGCGTAACTCACTCGCAATCGCGATCGGCTTCAAAACAATACAATTGGTTTCATTTTGTATGCAGACAAGCCTTCGATTTTCAAAATGAAAACGATTGTGATTGCGAGTGTTGTTACGCGAAAGGCCTGCTGGTCTGTTAACGTCTGCAAGGACTTGTTGTTCAGTTAATTATTCCAGTTATGGCTTTTGAGGAAGAGACCTCGTCGTGTTGTTCTCCTAGTCATTATTTTAAGTTTAATGTCTTTGACTTTACATTTGTAATGTTTTTATTTGTGCTTGTTTTGATAATTAATGTTTATTACTTTGTTACCTTATAATGTAACTTACTCTTAAGTATTATTGTATTTTATGTTTGAAAAAAAGACCTTTTGCTGGAGTTTCTTGCGGCGCAGCTTCTCCGCAATGATGGTTGTCCGAAGCGCTAGTAGATTCACTCTATATTACCGACGTGTAAAAGAGCCTGTATGTGGCCAATTTACTGAATAAATATTTTGATTTTGACTTTGCTGCATCCGTCCGAGTTGGGACGTGTTGGAAGTTGTTGCCGAGCTAAATGGAATTCTCTTCTTTGAGCCCAATGTCCCTGATCAGGGATAAAAGGATCTCATCATCATCATCACCACTTAGATGAAAACGTTCGATATAATGGCGTCCCTTGTTTTTAGAGCTGATATTTCTTTTTTCTACTCGCGTACTATAAACCGCTAATATTGATATCGTTAATGGTATCAGAATATCACCTATAGCGTAACCGAAGCGTGAAAACAATTCTATAATAAGTGTTGCCATGGTAATAACAGTTGTATAATAATTATTATAGCATTGTTATTACCATGGTTACGGTCATTCCGGATATCAGTCTTGGCGGTTAGTGAACACCTGACATATTAATTTGTATAGTAAACCGTTTAAAATATTTTAATACCAACTGAAATTACGTGTTTTAAAAACAAAGTTAATTTTTAGACTAAGTAAGTGTTTAAAATTACATTTTTATTTAATTACTAAAAATAGATGATTATTAATATCCACCGATTTGTTATTTGGTTACCATGGTTAAGTTCAATATGGATGTGAACAAAATGGCGTTTCGTTTGGCATTACAACTTGTATGATAAATTGTCAGAACTGTTTTAGTAGGTAACTATTAAAATTTGCATGAAATTTGTAAATATTTAACAATAACATTCACACACTATTAACGCCAATCGGAATAATGAAAATTATTTTGCCGACAAGTAATTTGTTAGCAGAAAAATCGAGAGAAAAGTCAGCGATTGTTTATTTTTCTCATTATCATTTTAAGCTTGTAGAAAAAGTTATGTATGCAACGGTACATAATTAGCTCTTAAGGTACTCGTGCCTGTAATTAGAGCGCTCGCAAGCTCGCGCTCTAACCTCGGCGCTCGTACCTTAAGAACCTTCATTATGTGCCAGTTACATAAATAACTATTACGGTCCATCGATTTCCATTAAACCTAGTCAAGAACGTTTTTTTTGTTTTAGTTCTATCGTAAAAACTGTCAGTAAAAATACATAAAAGCACCAGTAGGTATGATTATAGTGCAATCCCTAAAGAAATACTGAACAAGCGTAAGTCCCGACTTACACTTGACCGATTATTTAATAATAGTAAAGTACTATACAACTCACCAAATTCAGCTGGTTTCGGTTCAGCAGGGTATATCGCTACGGCTGCGTAGGAGTATGCCACCGAACATGCGAGGAAAAGGATTATGATTGGAGTATTAATTTTTATAGAACTGAGGTAAAATTAATAACCAGCTTCACTTCTGCCAATGCAAAATAGAATCAGACTGCACCTTATATACTTTCACAGATAATGACAATGTTATACATGATGGTCCCAACGACATTAAACTGGCAAAGTTTTTTGTGCAATTTTTAATAATTATTATTACAGAACGTAATTTATTATTAAGACGTTAACAATCATGCTTGAAACATGACTACCTATTTTTTTTTTGTAAGCCCAAGAAAAGGAAAAGTTTGATCTCTATTGGTAGTAGCGTAAAGTGTCTGTGAAAAACTTTATATAGCGATTTGAACCTGCGCCCTATGTCCGTATTTAAAACTAACATTTTCCAGCTTGTTGACATTGACCTTGACTTTCGTATCATCACAAGGTAGTAAAGGTAAAGTATAGGTACGTAAAATAATGTATGGCAAAGTTAGACGGTTTTAAGAGTTCGTGCTACGGATTTATTACGTAAAACTTCCATGGTTTCGAATAGTAGAAGCGAAAAATGAGGTGTACCTAGTTATAACCGTGTCGTGCTCGTAGGTTACAAAACTTGATTGAAACAATTTTTACTCCGTTTTTATATTTTTTGTAGGTACCTACTGCATTTTCAATTTGACTTAGTTAAAAATCGATCAAAAAAGATTGACCGAACAGACTAACAGACTGACAGGAAATCAAGCTATCACAAATGTGGTAAAAAAACTAAATTTAATAGTAAGCCTAGTTTGTAAGCAAAATTTTAAAGTAATATCTTGCCTTTGAGAACTCCCTGTATCAGCTATAATTATCTTAAATATTCCATAAATTTACATTTTAATAAACTAAATGTTATCATAGTTTTGCAAAAACTACCTTATTTCCCAATAAATACAGTATGTTTTTTATTGTGTGTGGTAATGAACAACTGTTTACAAAGGTGTGGCATATTTATTCTTCATGACGTTATCAATTCCAGTTGCAAAATCAATACAAAAAAAACAAAAGGTCGCAATAAATTCTGTTTATAACAATATAATTTTACCACGACAAATTTGTTGCTATGGCAGATGCGTACAAAAAAAACCGGGCAAGATCATGTCTGACCTTGCTCAGTGTAGGTTTCCGAAGCCGTTAATACACAAAAACTATCTCATAAAACCACAAGTATGAAGTAATTCTCTATTTAAAGTTAATTTGGTGCTGTCTTAGGTCATTTTAATTGATATAAACACTTAAGTCATCTGTATCTCAGGAACCAATCAAGTCTACTTAGTCGTCATAGTTTTCCTTTAAAATTCGTTATATGTGCTTTCATTTAAGATATTTTTCAGATTTTTTGTATTTGTAGTTTTGGCTGAACACTTGACTCTAACAAAAATTAGCGCTTTAAAGCTTAATATTTCATAAACGGATTCCTTAATCGAAAAATTGTATTCACAAACCCTCAATATTTTTGAAAGACCTAGACAACGACATCCCCACTATGGGGCAGACGCGAAAAATAAATACATCCCCACATTACGTGTACATAAAAAAAAAAATTGCCACTTTATGTATATTCATGGCAAATTACAGCTTTCTAGTACTAAGAGTCTCTGAGCTAGGCTGCGGACGGACGGACGAAACTATAAGGGGTCCTAGTTACTACTACGGAACCCTAAAAAGTTCTTTGTCTATAAGTATGCCTTGGTTCTGAGCCTCATGGACTTGTTCTAAGGGTTTATTATTTATATGTTTTCTGAAATTGAGGTTTGGTCGGAAGCTAAGAGGATATTTAGAGCCTAAAAGGAGATATTTGAATATCATGGTATTAAGGGATAATGGGTAACATTGGGACCACATGGCAATAGGACCAAGATCTTTGTTAACTTATTAATTCTGCAAAAGATGTTTCAGGGGTGTTTAGATACACCAATATATAACTGCATGGAAGCACCCTAAAATCTCGAATTATTTAATTCCGAATTTGAAAATACCAAATTCCATAATTCCGAATTTTTACAATACCGAAAAAATATAAGGCCGAATTATCAAAATCACGAATTTTATATTACCGAATATTAAAATCACTAAAACTTTTTACCGAATATTATATGTGGCATTATCTATGTAAAGGGAACTTATGGCGTATGGCATTATTAAAGATGCTCCAATATAAATACAACGTCGCGTGACGCAGTGCGGCGTAAGCGCCATCCGCATTAAGGTCCCTTTACATAGATAACGTCACATATTTACTAATGTTGACAATTCCGAATTTTCTTTTTTACGGAAATTATACTTCCGAATATTTGAATTCCAAACTTCACGAACCACATCGGTAATGAAAAAATTCGGAATTATGAAAGTAACCACCTGAATTGAAGTGAAGTATTCTACTTGAAACAAAAGTTAGGTGCGATGACGAGCACATTACTACATTAGATCAATCTCACCTTGATAGGTTAGGTTAGGTTAGGTTAGAGCTGGATGAGGGACCGGTGGAACAGGAGGTCCGCGAATCGGATCTCCGTCGACTTTGTCGGACATTTCTTACAGTTTGTGAGCATTATGCATGTTAAACATTATAAATGGTACTATGCAATATTTTTTCTACTCGCGTACTATAAACCGCTAATATTGATATCGTTAACGGTATCAGAATACCAGCTATAGCGTAACCGAAACGGGAAAACAATTCCATAATGAGCGTTACCAAGGTAGGTAATAACAGTTCTATAATAATTATATCATTGTTATTACCATGGTTACGGTCATTCCGGATATCAGTCTTGGCGCTTAGTGAATACTTGAGATCCTAATTTGTACCTATAATAAACCGTTAAAACTATTTTTATACCAATTACAATTACGTATATTAAAAACAAAATTAATTTTGAGACTAAATATAATGTTTAAAATTAAAATTTTATTAAATTACTAGAAATAGATGGCTAATATCCATCGATTTGTTATTTAGTTACCATGGTTACGTTCAATATAGATATCAACAAAATGGCGTTTCGTTTGGCATTCCAACTTTTGTGATAAATTGTCAGAACAGTTTTTAGTAATTAATAAAATTTGCATGTGTGAACTTAACATTTACTTAACAATAAAATTCACAAACTATTAACGCCAATCGGAATAAAAATTGAGTAAAGTATACGAGAAAAATTAGCGAAACTAAATTTTTGTCATTAAATATCATTCATAATTTTTTAGCTCTGTAATTGCAAGCTCACGGTCTAACCTCGGCTCTCGTACCTTAAGAAGCTTCATTATGTACCAGTTACATAAATTACTATTATGAGCGCTTATTTGAAATAAATAATCTTAGAGGATTCGGGCGGCTAAAATTTCGGAATAATGTATATTCGGGATTCGGAATAATGATAAAAATGCTTCGTAAAACTAAAATTCGGAATAGTGATGATTCGGAATTTTCAAAATCGGAATTCTGACATTCGTGTTTATCAAATTTGAGAAAAAATATTTCGAGATTATGTATTGTACCCATAACAGCACGTCGTCTGCATAGATATGGTAGTTACAGTGTTAAATGGCATTTTCTATATCAGTATTGTGGAGAATAAATAACATTGGTCCCAAAATCGTGTTGAATAGAGGCCCTGAACTACTTGGAGGGCAAAGCGCAACCATAGAGGGCGTTTCGGGGAACCGTCTTCATGTCATCAATTAATTTGAAATTTAGTGTCACGCCAGACCAAGTTTAGTTTTTATAGTATCGACTAGGACAAAAATAAAAACATATACAAACACATTTATATATTTATTAACATAGATACGGTGTGTGATATTACACATTTGTACATATTTATACTTATACAATGCGCAAGCTCAATAATCGCTTTGAATCGCTCTTGTATACTCTTATGCGAGTTTAACCTTCTTTAGCAGAACCCAAAGTACTTTATAAGACCTCTTGCATTTTATACTTGATAAACTTTGTATAAATGTAATGTGTAGGTAGGAGTCATTTTCAACAAAATAGCAAATATGCGTAAACAAGCTGCTACCTTGACAGCGGCCAGTGACTGCCTTTCAAGTAATCAAATAATTATTTTATTAAAATCAGGTCATAACGCGATACAAAAAACGAAATTAACCTGCCGCGACTAAAAATAGGTGCCTAACCTATCTAGTTTCTAGTAGTTCCGCTGGCATCCGCACTCCAAGCAAGCAAACTGCACCTGTGACCTGCCCCCTATTTCACCACCTTGACAATAGGTGACAGATGAGAAATTGGTATGCATTGCTGAGCTAACAAGTTCTTACATCAGTGATATTCATTTCAGTTGCGCAATGTACACTAAACTTTTACCTGTCACGTGAGGTGCTGTCTCAAGTTACACCAAGTCGTAGAAAACTGTCATTTTCATCAGACGGCCTTTTTAGCTAAGATCAGTCTATTAATTAATTAATTTATTTATTCATTTAATTACAATGTAAGTTTACAGTACTTATAAAATAACACCAAAGCACTTACACGATATGTTATTAAATACATATGAACAGAAAAAATACATGCCAAAGAAAAGTCATCAAATTGAGAACATTCGAAATTATTGAAAACATGAAAATTCTAGAATATACTAAAATAATACACAATAGTTAATTATTATTGTCAAGGAACTACTTAGCAATACGGCATAATTGAACAAAGCGATCAGCAAACAGGTCAGCCTCCTCGTGCTGAGTGAGCATTAGGCATAACAAAGATATTGCGCGCGCGCTAGGACCGTGTCGAGCGTGGCACGTACGAGTGGACACACGCTGCTGCAGGCCCGGCCGGCGGCGCGGCACCACCGCCATGCCATCCAAATCCTGGGGGACCCTCGTCGGAACCACCAACCTAATCCGCTCCAGCACAGCCGAGCTGTCCACCCTGTGATGGACAACAGACAGAAAGTGGACTAACAACAACAACAACTTCCTTCTCATCCGAAGCGTGTCTAGCCCAACCATCCCGGAGATAAACAATGAAGGGTACAGGTATGGATAATACCCGTAGGCTTTGCAGGTACAACCAGCGGGCAAATTTACGCTGTACTTTTTCCACCAACAGACAGTATTTATCCTCGTAGGGATCCCAAATAACAGCCCCATACTTCAACCTATTACGGACATAGGCATATAACCACAGCGACTTCGACACGAAACTGCTTCGACGTCCTTATGACGAAACCTAGGGTCTTGCTAGCCCGTTTGCAAATTAGATACGTGCTTATAGAAATCTAGTTTAGTATCTAAAACTAAGAAGTCAAGATTTCGTCGACTCTTTCTAAGCAAGCGGTTATCGTAATCGATTAAAAGTGGCGAGCGCTTACGTGAGAAGGTTATGACCTTGCATTTTGCTACATTAAAAGGCAGATGGTTTGCAACACTCCACTCAGCCGCCGCATTGATGTCACCCTGCAACGCAGCACTGTCCACCACACTACCGACGCCGAGCAACAACTTTAGGTCGTCCGCAAAAAGCAAGCTCTCAGCCGAACGAATTTTATCAGACAAATCGTTTATCATTAAAAGAAATAATGTGGGCCCCACATTATTTCTTTTAATGATATTACTCACCCCAGACAGGGTGCAGTAATCGTTTGACTCGAAGCCACCTACCCTGACGTACTGCTATCGTTCACACAAGTAACTGGTAAAGAAACTCAAAAGCTTTGGCGTGAAGCCCAGTAACGCAAGCTTTCCGAGCAAGATTTCGTTGTCGACCAGGTCGAATGCCTTCCTAAAGTCGAAATACGCAGCGTCGACCTGGCGTCCAACGTCCATCTCTCTGCAGACGTAGTCAGCGAGGGCTACCAGATTTGTGGTTGTTGATCGGGCCTTACGAAAACCGTGCTGACTGGGGTGCAAACGATCAGTTACTGTTGACTTATGCGACGGTTAAAGGTCATCTCAAATACTTTACCAAACACAGATAGAACTGCTATGGGCCTAAAATAAATGACGTCCATATCAGATCCTCCCTTGGGAACTGGCGTTACTCTAGATTTTTTCCAACTACTAGGATAGATTGATTGTTTGAGCGAGAGGTTAAAAACGTACAACAAGGGGGTCATCAAGACGCAAAGCAAAATCCTTGACAAAAAAACCGGGACACCATCAGGCCCTCCCGAAAACCGCGGCTTGAGTTTTTGCATTGCCACTCTGAAGTCAACCTCAGTAACGGACGGGATCGAGACCGACCGAGACGAGAGTGACCCGAGGAGTGAGCTACTCGCTCCGCAGCTTCAGCGTCCAAGTACGGCATAATACATTCTTTAAAAGCAAATAACGCTGTCTACTTCAGAAGTACCTATTTCTGTCTGTGTCTATACCAGACAGCTTTCGCTTGGTATATATTTAAAGGGCCAATTTTTGACTTTCGAGCGCTCGAAAGTTTCACTCAGAAGCAAGCAAAATCTGTGAAACCGTATTTTTTGAAATTACGAGCGAAAGAAAATTTAAAGACGAGTGGTCCACACCGTTATTTGCTTACTTCTGAGTGAAACTTTCGAGCGCTCGAAAGTCAAAAATCGGCCCCCATATTATTAGCGACGGTAAATGAACAGTAACCTACCACACCGAATCTTACACTAGGTAATTCGCATTGTGTAAATTTTACATTACGATTTTCAATGATAATTGTTTTTACATGCTTTGTTTAACGCATCTGTGCCGGGAACGCATATAAGCGTTCTCCTGACTTCCTGCCCTCAACGCATAATTATGTGCGCTCTTACAGTTGGCAAGTTCCGAATAGAACAAAAGATGTGGCACCTAGCAAAAGTTTTTAAAACAGTACTGGCAGTGAATGCGTTAATATCTAAACAAGTTTTATAGAAGGACGCATCGATTTATTTGCGTAGATTAAACACATATAATTACAGGACAGCATCTGGGATAAGGCCGATTTGAATAGCTGACTACATCGCATCCACCTCCTGGTGCAGACACAGCGCGACAACTGAAATAAAACAGGGGAATATGTAAGTACAGGCAAGGACTTTAATTGTTATGCCACTATGGAACCCTGTCCCCTAACGTTAATCATTCGTTTAAACGTAATTTCTGTCATTTGGTTTGACGCTGTCATTATGACAGGGTTCCATAGTGGTATAACAATTAAAGTTTAGACCAATTTTATTTAGACCAAAATTTTAGACCAATTTCGATACTGCCAGCGCTGAGTAAAGTTTTTGAAAAAATAATTCTTAACCAAATATCCTCCCATTTTAGTAAGAATAAGTTGCTTCATAGTAGTCAATTTGGGTTTACCAAGGGACGGTCAACTACAGATGCCGGTTCAACCTTAATTAAATATGTCTTTGATGCCTGGGAAGAATCACTAGATGTGATTGGAGTTTTCTGTGATTTATCCAAGGCGTTTGACTGCGTTGATCACGTTACGTTAGTGCGAAAGCTAAGCTTCTACGGTATCAAACACGGTGCCCTTGATCTTATTATTTCTTACCTTGCTCACCGAACTCAGCGGGTGGACATAAACAGAACGCAATCCCCTGGGTCAGCTGTTGCTATGGGAGTGCCTCAAGGCTCAATTCTGGGCCCATTCTTGTTTTTAATTTATATCAACGATCTCCCTTATGTTGTGCGCGACAAATATGAAATAGTTCTGTTTGCCGATGACACTTCTCTTTTATTTAAAGTAGATAGAAAACAGGCAAATTTCAATGACATTAATGATACGTTGTCAACAACTGTTGACTGGTTTACAGCCAACAACTTACTTTTAAATGCCAAGAAAACTAAGTGTATGAAATTTTCTCTATCAAATGTGAAAGGAGTGAATGGGACTAGTATTAGACTGAAGAATGAGACAATGGGATTCGAAGATAAAACAGTATTTCTAGGTATTACTTTGGACTCAAAACTGCAATGGAATGCGCATATATCCAGCCTTGCGGGTAAACTTAGTTCTGCAGCGTATGCAGTAAAGCGCATCCGCCAACTTACAGACGTCGAGACAGCGAGACTGGTGTATTATAGTTATTTTCATAGTGTTATGAGTTATGGGATTTTGTTGTGGGGAAAAGCGGCTGACATTCAGGCCATCTTTGTATTACAGAAGCGGGCTATACGTTTTATTTATCAGCTGGGTTCACGGGTCTCACTCAGAGATAAATTTAAAGAAATTAATATTCTTACTGTCGCGTCGCAGTATATCTTTGAAAATATCATGTATGTTCGTAAACACATACATGACTTCAGGCATAACCGTGACGTTCACAAGTTCAACACGCGAAATAAAGATAAACTCGTACTCCCAGGTCACCGTCTTCGTAAAGTAAGCACATCGTTCGTGGGGAACTGTATACGTTTCTACAATAAGATACCTATTGATATTGTCATAATGCCGTCCAATAAATTTAAGTCACGCATTAAGTGCTGCTTGCTGGGTAAGGCATATTATACTGTAAATGACTTCCTAGATGATAAAGACGTTTTTAAGTAGTGTGAGCTATTACTGATATTACGGTTGTTTTTAAAAAACTTTTTTTTTGAATAGTTATAATAGCTGAGCGCTGAGCAGCGCTTATTGCAAAATGCCTTTAAGCCAATAATGTAGACACTTTAAATTTAAGTATACCTAATGTTTTTTTTACTTTTTAATCGTATTGGTTCTTGTGCACAAGTCACTTTAGAAGTGAGAACACATTGTGATGTTTCTCGCCGGACAACCGGGACAACTACATTTTATTGATATATTTTGTCCGGCAGCATGAGCATGTCATGCTCACTTAAAGGTCTTTGCTTACGGCGGCGTCGTTGATCGGGTCGCCACCTTCCCGAACAGATGGTTGAGGGAGGCGATGGCTGAGATACGCGTCATACTCGTGAACGGGTGCTGTCTGTGGGGTCCGGTCTGTTCACGCTTGCAAGGACGTGTTTTCCAGTTAGTTATTTTAATTATCGTTCCTGACGTAGAGACCTCGTCATGTTGTTCTCCTAGTCACTATTTTTAATTTAAGTAATGTAGCTTACATTTGTAATGATTTTATTTGTGTTAGTTTTAAAATAATGATTTATTACTGTATTACCTTGTAATGTTACTTTTAAGTATTATTGTATTTTATGATTGGAAAAAATGACCTTCTGCTGGAGTTTCTTGCGGCGCTTCTTCTCCGCAATGATGGTCTTGTCCGAAGCGCTAGTAGATTCACTCCATGTTACCGACGTGTAAAAGAGCCCTCATGTGGCCAATTTACTGAATAAATATTTTGAATTTTGAATTTGAATTTTGAAAAGTCCTTGACTGTACAAATATGACTGTACTTAGGCACTTACTTGTACAGTTGGTTTTTAGTTCAACAAAGAGTTTATATACATACATAGTATACTGCGACGAATTCGTGCGGGATGTTATCAGTTTTCAGTACGTTCATTTAAACTAAGACGGTAATAAAAGTCTGAAATTATTACACTTATACAGGCAACCTGTCTTAGATATTGGAAGGTCGCTTATGTAAAGTTTAAGACCTCAAAAACCACTTTATGAAAAAATTGCTATAAGTATGTCGTAGTTTATCAGTGCTATATTCTACTCAGTACAGCAATATTGCTTTTAAAATATTAATGTCATGCTATCGTTACGTTACTATCAAGTAAATAAGACCTACTGTGCAAAAATACCTATGTGATATTATAAATTTAAGAGGGGTGTAACCTTTTTTTGAAAAAATTATACCTTACCGATTCTCTTCGCCGGTTCTTCTCGGGGCAATTTTTTCATTTTTCGAACGGGTGGTAATGCTTTTTGACTTTTATAGGTGCATTATTATTATTATGCCTAAATTTGAGAAATAAAGAACTTTGATTTTGACTTTATCATAGTATTGTCAACATTATATTAACATATCATAAGCAATATTGTGTTAACTTTTGTCGTCATAACGTTGTGTTTTAAAAAATCTGTAGATATGAAACATAATAACTCTTGGTCTCAATTCAAGGCGTTTGAACCTCGGGTGCAGTAAATTTAAATTATTTCACCCTGTAATACAAATGCTTATTGTTTTTATTTTGGGTTGCATGTTTCAATTTGTTTCCATGTAAATAGTTGTGAGATATAAAGTAGACTGCGCCAGTAAAAAAAACAATAGAATAGAACTATACGTAATGACTTAATAGCTGGTTTGATAGTGCAATCCGTTGTATAGGAACCTTGCACTTTGTGACTATGCGCTGAAACTTGGCACAGTTAATTCTTAGCTATTCTTGAGTAGATTCAGACCAGGAGCCATCGACAGCCATGGCGCATTTAGTACGGGGGGGAAGTTTGACGCTGCCGCGCTTTAATTGAAGCAACATTACTCTAGAACTATACATATTATGGCATGCGATATATCATTTTCAGATAAATCAAGGATGAAGAATCTATTTTTCGAACAAAAAAAATACACTTCCTAAAAAAAAATGAATAAAATAGAAAAGACTAAAATACATAATTTGTAAGTGCTTTTGAAGCTTGGGAAGCCTTTCCTGACCTAACTATAGGTTTCGAGTCAGCGATCGAGGGGTGCATTGAGGATTTGAGGAGGCAATAGCTTCCATCGAAAAATACGTCGTATCATTATATAATAGGTCAGATTTCCTGCCTTTTTAAACAGATATAATAGGATCTCAAAGCTTTAACCAGAATATTGCATATCATTATTATTATTTCAGATCAGCTTCGCGTACTTCAGTAAATGAGTGCCGTAACTAAGCATAAGTCTCTTAGTAAGTCAGTCAATTATTGAAGTATATGTTTTTTATTCGAAAAATAGTTTCCTCGTCCTTGATTTATCTGAAAATGATATATCGCATGCCATAATTATGTATAGTTTTAGAAAGATGTTGCTTCAATTACAGCAAACTTCAAACTTTCCCCCCTCCCCCTACTAAATGCGCCATGGCTCTCGATGGCTCCCGGTCTGAATCTACTCAAGACCAGCTAAGAATTAACTGTGTCAAGTTTCAGCGCATAGTCACAAAGTGCAGGGTGTCGTGCAGTAATACCCTAGCTATTAGTTGGACATGATAGAAATAGGAAAAAAATTGATGAAAATAGTATCGAATAGTGTAACACAGAGTGAATGCTGAGAATGATGGCGAGCCACGACCCACGCCGCGGGGTTTCAGTAGCCACAATTTGAATGCCTTCACAAAAACTTGTAAATTAAATAATAAAAGAGGCAAGCAATCATTAAGGGATCCGTTTATGAAATATTAAGCTTTTAAGCGCTATTTTTTGTAAGAGTCAAGTGTCCCCCCCCCCTACGACGTAGTGTGTATACCTACAAAATTATCTAAGACCGCACCAAATAACTTTAAATAGATAATTAGTTCATACTTGTTGTTTTTTGAGTTAGTTTTTGTGAATAACGGTTTTGGTACCCTACACTGAGCATAGTCAGACATGCTCTTGCCCGGTTTTACTGACAACAAAATGTCCTTGAACAGAAAAGTGTCACTTTGATGCCTCCTAGCAGAGCAAAAAAGTTTATGAATAGAATTAGAACTCTCCGCATAGGTGATGTGAAAAACAAATTAAAATACGTAACCACAAAAAGACAATCGTCTTTAAAAAGGTGAACGAACACCAATAATTCAAAACAACTACAAAAAAAACCGCCATGCATTGATTTTCACAAGGAACATTCAACTTCGCGATTGCATAACAACACTGGATCCTTGCTTTCTAGTCGTTAGTTTTAAAATACTTACGTAAACTGTTGTATTGTATTTGAGGATCTGAGACATTTGTATTCGGTACAGGATCCGTTTTTTGGGTAGTATGGCTCGTCGTAAGGCAATACTGTGTTGAGAATCGATGAGTAGCATCCTTCTCGATCAACTGAAATAATAATATATATTTTATGTTAATTAATATCATATATTATATTATCCGTCGGTCTCTTGCCTCAATAAACATAGGCCCTTTTAGAGCCGACCGAAATTTGTAGAAAATTAAATGATGACAAGAGACCTGACGAAATGTGCTTAGTTCCGTGGAATATACATAGGACGGGTGCTAGTGTGGGATGCAACCTGTGAAGACACGCTAGCCCCGTCATATCTCCATCAAACCTCTAAAAAGGCTGGTGCGGCAGGTGAGGCGGCTGAAAGCACCAAAGTTGGAAAATATAGTGGTGTCGGCCCAGAATATATGTTTATTCACTATGAGGTCTCACAGTGCTCACGAACGCACAGGGTGGTTCAAATCGTCTCATTTACAAAAGGTCCGTCAAAAAGGACCAATCACAAAGCAGTACTGAACGCAGTGCGTTTACTCAGTGAAGGATCCCTTAAGTATTGTTTGTGAATACGAGTGTAAGCCTCTTCAAAGAAATTTCGAAGAGGCTCATTGACGCCACGATAGACCAAAGAGCTGGTAGTTTCCTCGCTCAACGCATAAGTTTAATTATCCAGCAAGGAAATGCTGCCAGCATTTTCGGGACAATGCCACAGGAGCCTTAATTTAGCCTATAGGTTTTACTTTAACTTTTAATTTTCATTTGTAAGTTATTTAAATAAGTGTCTTACCTATTATTGTTTTACATTATAGTTATTAAATATTTGAAATTATTACAATTCCAATTATAGCTCCCAAAAGGTTCGTTCGGTTTGAATGAGGTTTTTTTAAAGATAGCTAATTTGATCCGGAAGGTTCTTTGCTACTACGTTTCACAAGAGTTATTAGCGCTGTTTACGAGATCCAGTTATTAAGGTGGGAATCTCCATCAAATCAGAAGTTTTTACCCGTTTAAACTAATTTTATCTTTTTTTAAATAGTTTTGTCGAATAAGTTTACCTGATTCCTCAAATAACTGATAATGATGGCGCTTCATTTGCTAATTATTCGTCAAATATCTTAGTTGCACCTCTTTCATTTGGTATTTCAAATAAAGAAGATGAAGGATCAATGCAAGATCAATATTTAACAAACATGGCTAGGGCCAATTGTACCGAAAATTTAACACTTGGTTAAGGCATTAACTCGAGTTAAAATGTCAGTTTTCGTATGAATCTGACGTTTACTAACTCGAGTTAGTATCGTAGCCCAGTGTCAAATTTTCTCGGGCACCATTACCGTCAACTAAATAAGAGCTATCATATCGTTGACAATACAATAACATCTCAAGATCAAAATGCTTAAACCGCATAAAATAAAGCCCCAGAAAATACAAAGTTCAACAGATTCATGATAGTCTAAAAATTATACGGTTATCGCAAAATAACAATTTATCAAAAGTTATGGCAAATGTAATAAGTATGTTAAATGAAGTGCTCCCAAAAACTTACCAAACTCTTCTGGTTTTGGTTCATATGGAAATAAACACACTGGCCCCACTGCAGCATATGCACACATAGCTGCCGATAGCACCAGAACAATGCATTTAAACATATTTAACAGAGTTTTCCTCCAAACCGCAAGTTAGAGCGACGATATGTGAACTGACACTGAGCCAGGGTCACGGATCTTATATGGTCCACCTCTCGACTTGGAATTACGTTATTTGCATCTTATTTAAGTGAATGTTCGGACTCATGTTTATTCACAACTATCAACTAAAAGTAGGTGTGTTCTTGAAAGATAATTAAGTATAGTCACTTTGATTCCTTGTCGCATTAACACAGTTCACTGCCGTCCAACGGCAGAACGCTGCAACTCGAGTTACAGCGTTTTGTGTTAACTTGCATCAAACGATTCCTCATGAGTTCTTCTCTCATACCTACAAAAGACCTTTAAAAACTATGTTCTAGTTTAGGCGGTAGACAACTATCAAAACGCGGTAACTCTGCATAAGACTAGCCAAAACATAATGCAATTGTGATGTTTTATACCAAGACCGTGAATGCCGGCTGATCGCAACAGAACCCTGTAAGTACTAAATGGCCACTGCCTCGGAACGAGGAACGGACCACTTGCAGTTTTTTGCTTAATCTGCATCACCATCAATTCACACAATTATAACCCGCGCAGACAAAGAGCGGTCTAGAGTTCCGAGTTCAGCGTTCAGAGTTCTGCGTTTTGCCCGCTCGAGAGTTCCAACGCACACAAGTGGCGTTCAAATTCCGGCGTTCCATTTTCGTCCGTGGCTTTGTACGTGTAACATGCTGCTAGAAAATTCAACTTCCTAAGAAGAAGCATTACTTTTGTAGAGTCTAGAAGCTTCTAAAAGAAGAAAGTATTGAGTGCATCCAATTAACGCAACACGAGAAGAACAAAGCGAATTCAGTAGTATTCTTCATGAATTACTTAGCGACAAAGAGCGACTCTTTATTTATTTTCGTATGTCGAAAAATAACTTCAATGAATTATATCACAAAATGTGACATCGAAAAGCAAAATACTAACTGGAGGAAGTCTATTTCAGCAAAAGAAAGGCTGGCTGTATTTTTAAGGAATGTATTTATTTAATTATTAATGCTTAAATCATATAATAATGTCCTTTCTCTAACCAATTCAGTAAGTTTTTCCATATTTGCAACTTCAGACATCGAGACGAACGCGGCGTTCTCTGTCTCGGCGGCAAAAGAACTTCTAGAACGCGATGTCCCACTTTGACCGCCGCGGTCTGACTGCCTGCTGTGTGCGTCATCGCAAGGACTCAGTACATTCGTAAGAACGCAGAACTCTGAACGCGGAACTCGGAACTCCAGACCGCTCTCTGTCTGCGCGGGCTCTTAAGACACCACTTTTCTTTTGTAACTATTTGGCATAGCAACTAATTTGTCGTGTTGACATTGTATTGTTATAATCAGAATTTATTGTGACCTTTTTAGGGTTCCGTAAGACCAAAATGGTAAAAAAGGAACCCTTATGGTGAGACTTCAGTGTCTGTCTGTGTGTACGTCACAGCAGTTTTTCTCAGAAACTCTACAAGCTATCAACTTGAAATTTGGCATAAGTAGTTGCTTAACTTACTTACCTCCATCTGTTTTTAGTAAATAGGTATGAAATTATTTTTCTAAATATTTTAAAAGGCGTCTAGATTGGGTTTAAACATGAAAATTATTGATTATTATGTAAACGGGGTGCCATATGAACGGGCAGGAAGTCTGCACATTTCAATACATTATTTTTATAATTTTTCGTGACCTATTTTTTTTGATTTATAGCCAAAAATGTATAAAAAATGATCGCTCCTCCCCCTTAACTCCGAAGTTTATGGACCAATAAATCCGAAAGTTTACGGAATTACCAAATAAAGTTGTCAAGCTTTACAGTTTTTGAAAAAATATCAAAAAACTTATTCTCTTTATTAAAAATTAGTTTATTAAAACTTAATCAAAATGGACCTAATTTCTTTATTATCTATAAAGTTCATAACAAAATAAGTATTTTCTGTTACGTTTTCCAACCAATATTATCTTAAATACGGAACCCTCGGTGCGCGAGTCCGACTCGCACTTGACCGGTTTTTATGTATAGTCAACCGGGGTAAAAGCGTCACTGCTTTTTTTTGTTTTTAGGGTTCCGTACCTCAAAAGGAAAAAACGGAACTCTAATTTATAGGATCACTTTGTTGTCCGTCTGTCTGTCAAGACTCTTTATCTCGGGAACGCGTAAAGGTATCGAGTTGAAAGGACAATGGGCATTTTGGTACCCGCTCCAATAGCTATAATGGTAGTGTCAGTGAATAGGTCATACCAATAGGAACAACGTTTACTATGGTGGTTTGTCTCAAATCCCTGTCCATTCGGAGATATTCATATACAAACATGACACCTTTCCTTAAAAATACAACTCAAGCAAAAGTGAATAGGCTGCTACTGCACCAGAGAGCTCCATCTTCAGCCTCATGGACAGTTATTTATAAAAAAAATGAATGTAACGAAAATCAACTTATGTTGTCACTTTTCTAATGAAAAATCCATTTTTATTTATGAAGTGGAAATACTGAAGTGTTCCCTTGTTTAGTAATGTAATAGTAGGTAGTGCCTTGATTAGTAGTGTTGTTTTCTTTTATTTCATAATGGTATCCCTAAAGGAAATTGATTGATAACAAACGTATATTCAAAATAAAATAACTTAGTTCCGACAGCAAATAGGGATAAGCGATATGGTTATCTTTGCCCTACATAAAAATACCTTTCCAATGATATATAAATTATGTCCATTGGTGCGGGTACCACGTTCCACACATTTTTGCCCATTGTCCTTTAAACCATTATACTCAAATGTACATTCCGTTAAAGCTGTGAAAAAAACAAACTTCTATGTTAACGTAAAAAAAAGATCATCATCATCATCATGTCAGCCGAAAGACGTCCACTGCTGGACGTAGGCCTGCCCCAAGGCTCTCCACTCAGACCGGTCTTGTGCTTTTCGCATCCACCGCGTTCCCGCGATCTTTACAAGTTCGTCACTCCATCTTGTTGGAGGCCTACCTACAGCTCGTCTCCCGGTCCGCGGACGCCACTCAAGAACCTTCTGACCCCATCGGCCATCAGTCCTGCGAGCAATGTGCCCCGCCCACTGCCACTTAAGTTGGGCTATTCTTCGGGCTATGTCGGTAACTTTAGTTCTACTGCGGATATCATCATTTCTGATTCTATCACGCAGAGAAACCCCGAGCATAGCCCTCTCCATAGCCCTCTGAGTGACTTTGAGCTTCCTTATAAGGCCCATTGTTAGCGCCCACGTCTCAGATCCGTAAGTCATCACTGGCAACACACACTGGTCAAAGACTTTTGACTTTAGACACCGCGGTAATTTGGACGAAAAGGTGCTACGAAGCTTCCCGAACGCTGCCCATCCGAGTCGGATTCGACGATTGACCTCTTTCTCAAAGTTGGACCTACCTAACTGGACCGTTTGTCCCAGGTAAATATAGTCGTCAACAACTTCGAGCACAGAGCCTCCGAATATCACGGGAGTTGGCGCGACATGGACGTTGGACATGACTTTCGTCTGGTCCATGTTCATCCTCAAGCCAACTCGGTCGGAAACGCCACTGAGGTCAGCGAGCATTGCACTGAGGTCCTCCATGGTCTCAGCCATGACTACGATATCGTCAGCGAATCGAAGGTGAGTGATGTACTCGCCATTTATGTTGATGCCTCGTCCTTTCCAGTCCAGAACCTTAAAAGCATCCTCCAATGCAGCGGTGAACAGCTTCGGAGAGATCACATCTCCTTGTCTGACTCCCCGCTGCAGAGGAATAGGCTTCGTGCTCTGGTCCTGTAGTCGGACGGACATAGTGGCGTTTTCGTACAGACACACTCAGACACAGGCAAAGGGGGAGGTTATACTCTTCGGTCTTCTGTATAACCTGCCGCAACGCATGTATGTGGTCTACGGTACTATAGCCTTTTCGGAAACCGGCTTGTTCGGGAGGCTGGAAATCGTCAAACCTGCGCGCGAGACGATTTGTGATGACCCTCGAAAACAGCTTGTAAACATGGCTCAGAAGTGAGATGGGTCTATATTTCTTCAACAAAGTTTTATCACCTTTCTTGAAGAATAGAACCACCACACTTTTGTTCCATACTTTCGGCGTTCTCCCTTCGTGGAGGACGGAGCTGAACAGCGTCTGAAGGCCCCTAAGGGTGGGTTTACCACCCGCCTTCAGGAGTTCGGCTGTAATTCCATCCTCACCTGGGGCTTTGCCATTCTTAAGCTGTTTGAGGGCCATACTAATCTCGTACAGGCTGACGTCGGGGAGATCTTCGGTATAGTGTCGGGTTAATCTAGCCCTCGGGTCTTTAGCTCGATTTTCGACGGGTGTTCGGGTTGTCGTGTACAGCTGTCCATAAAACTTCTCAACTTCCGCCAATAGCTCAGGTTTGGATGAAATGACTCTGCCGTCGTCGGTCTTCAGCTTCATCAGTTGGCTTTGGCCAACCGACAGATCCCTGGCAAACACCTTAGAGCCCCTGTTACGCTCAATAGCCTCTTCAATACTTTTAGTATTGAATCGGCGGTTTCAGAGACTTCGAGATCTGTCTGTTGAGCTTCTGATAGCGACAAGCGTCACCAGAGGACTGCAGAATCATTTCACGCCTCACCTCCATGAGCCTAAGGGTGGAGTCCGAGAGCTTCTTGGTTTTTGTACGGCGGATCTTGAAGAACTTAGACCCGACCATTTGGACAGCTTCCACGAACCCGTCGTTGTAATCGTCCACGTCGCTACCTAGGCACTCGAAACGGTTTTGAAGTTCGAGCTGAAAGCTCTCGGGATTTTGGAGCTGAGCGGGTGCCGGGCGGAGCGTAGACTTCATCAGTCTAGACCTTTCAAGCTTGAACTGGATATTCAATGAGCCTCGTACCATACGATGATCACTCCCGGTTTTAACCGCACTGATCACGGAGGCATCATTGAATATGTGCTTTTTCGTCGACATGATAAAGTCTATCTCATTCCTCGTTACACCATCAGGACTCATCCAGGTCCACTTCCTATGCTCACATTTTCTGAAAAAAGAGTTCATCATATAGAGTCCCTCCTTCTCCATAAAACTGGCCAGTAGGTGGCCCCGGTGATTCCTATGCCCCACTCCAAAATTCCCCACTCTCTACTCTTCACCGTTTCGTTTACCCAGCTTTGCGTTGAAGTCCCCCATAACAACCGTGAAGTGAGTTTTGAAGCTATGCATGGCTCTGGAAACATCCTCATACATAGCCTCCACCTCATCGTCGGAGTGTGTCGAGGTCGGCGCATATACCTGTATGACCTTCAACGAATATCGTTGGGTCATTCTGAGTACAAGGCACGCTACCCTGCTCGACACGCTCTCGATCTTCACCACGTTGTTCACGAGGGACTTGTGGACGATAAACTCCACCCTCCCTTGGACTGGTGGTCGCCCTCCCGGAAATAGAGTAAGTTACCGGACTTCAGGGTTATCATGTCCTCCCCCTCTCTACGGACTTCTGACAACACTATGATACCCTATCGTAACCTGCTCAATTCCTCCTCCAGTTCCAGCAACTTTTCGTCGGTCCGCAATGTTCGGCAGTTGTATGTTGCCAGGGCCAAAGGTCGTCGTTTCTGGTAGCCGGGTCTCTGCCGGAGATTACCTAAAGCACCTGCTGCCCCGCCGTTACCATAGCCGCTACCGGAGCCAGGAATAGCAGTGCCGCCGGGGACTAGGGGTCTCGGCAGTAGTTTTAAATTCATACTTAATTAAGGCTTTTGATCTAGAACCGTTGGGGGGAAAATGCCGTAGTCGCCACGCTGGGCAGGCGGGTTGGCGACCGCAGTTATACCATGTAGTCCGCGGAAGACGCTGGTGCCCATCCTCCGGTTTATCCCTTAGTCGCCTCGTACGACACCCACGGGAAGAGATGGGGTGGTGCTATTCTCGACCGGCACCGGCACCAACACGGCATCAAAAAGATAGCAGCAAAAAAAAGATACGGCCGTTTATGCTGCAAAAAACGTATATTTTGACACTCTCAAGGGAATCAAAATGTATAGGGTATTTTCCGTTAACCTAGAACTATGAAATTTGGCAAGTAATACCGCCTTATACTACAAATATAGGAAAAAAATCTGAAAATCCCACATTTTTAATTAAATAACAAAAAATACAGGGTCTTATGCAAGGAACGGCGGCGCTGCAAATTTTGAATTGAGTTTACCGTACGAGTAATTTCCTTAGATATGTATTATAGATTATGTATGTATGTATTAACAACCTTATTTCGTAAGATGGAAGGTTGAATTTACTTTTACTATCAAATTGCGCATTTGTCCTTTTTATTTAGGAGGGCAGAATAGTGCATACGAAACTCGGCATGTTTCTGGTGAAATGGGTTTAGGCGCGCCAAAAAATACTAAACGACTTGTTACCTCGAGATAACAAGTTTTGGATAACAGTTTTGGTCGCTATGCCCTGTTTATTATACTACTATGTACATTCATGGTATTAATGTAATTTGTAAATAGGAGTAATTTTAAACAAAATAGCAAATATGCGTATAAAGTCTAAGTCACACGGTACAAGCTGCTGCCTTGACAGTGGTCAGTGACTGCCATTCAAGTAATGAAATAATTATTTTATTAAAATCAGGTCATAACGCGATACAAAAACGAAATTAACCAGCCTCGATTGAAAATAGGTGCTTGCCTATCTAGTTTCTAGTAGTTCGGCTGGCATCCGCACTCCAAGCAAGCAAGAAAACTGCACCTGTGACCTGCCCCCTATTTCATCATCTTGACAATGATAGGTGACAGATGAGAAATCGGTATACATTGCTGAGCTAACAAGTCCCTATATCAGTAGGATTCATGTCAGGCGTGCAATAAACGTACAAGTGAACAATATTGTCATCTTTTTCTATGTAAAACTACACAATCATGGCTGAGATGCCGGTCTCAAGTTACGTCAAAGTAAACTTCAAGTTGTAGAAAACTATCATTTCTCACATATTATCAGATAGGCTTTTCAGCTAATATCAGATAATAGTCTGATGCATCTACTTCAGAAGTATTTATGCGCCTGTATTCGAGGCGGTAGTATCCAAATCGTTTTTGACCTTTGTCATTGTTTTTAACTCGACCGCTAATACTGTCAAGTAAATATGAGCTGACAATACGACAACATATCAGCGTCGCTATTGCCTAACGCACTCGCAATCGCAATCCGTTCACAGCGGAACAATTGTTTTCATTTTGTATGCAGACAAGCCTTCGATTTACAAAATGATAACGACTGCGATTGCGAGTGCGTTAGGCAATTGCCCCTCAGGTCCCTGGTCTATGTCTATTTATATGACAACTTTCACTTGGCATGTACGATCCATATTTAATTTTGGTGACAGCACTAGTAGATGGACTGCTTGCCCTCCTTAGAAAAAAGGGCGTATGACTCATAGAACCGCGTATATAGAAGCGACTTTATTTCTTAAGACAGAGGGTTAAATTTACTTTGACTATCAAATTGCGCATGCGTCCTGTTTATTTAGGAGGGCAGTGCAGTAACCTACGACACGGAATGTTACACTAACTCGCATTGTGTAAATTTAAATTTTTATCATGTTAATTGATTTTTCAGGCTTTGTTTAATATTTAAAGATGTTTTATAGAAACACACTTCGATTTATTTATGCAGTTTAATAACATATATTTACAGGACAGCAATCGGGGTATTTCCGAGTTAAATAACTGACTAAATTACATCCTTCTGGTGCTCGCGCCACAACGCCGCAACTGAAATAAATCAGGGGATTATGTAAGTACAAAATATGACTATACCTAATACGCACTTAATTGTAGTTGTTTTTTTAGTGCAACCAAGATGTTATAAACAGAGATCGGACAAATGGGCGTCATTACTCTCAACAATGTGGATATGACGCCAAAGATTTTAATAAACAAATTAAATTACATTCATTGATTTAAATTACCTAAAAATATTTTTTTGCCTTGGCAAGGCAGTAATAAATACTTGTTATTGTGTAGATTTATAAAGCATAAAAACGGTAATTTAAAAAAAAAACCGTGGTCGGTTTATTCCTTTTCACGGCTAAAATAAACCAATGAGGTGGAAAGCTCCTTTCGCAATCCACGGATGTTAATGGAGCAAACTTAAGTAGATTAATATTAATGGCCTCCTCACGTCTTTGTATTATTTATTTATTACTGTCCTGCAAAGGATCAAGATTAAAGTTCAGGTAAGAAATAAATTAATGTAATTTAATTTGTTTAATTAAAATCTTTGGAGTCATGTCCACATTATTGCGAGTAGTGACGTCCATTTGTCCGATCTCTGGTTATAAACAATAAACATACATACTATAGTTCGATTAATTTCTGCGGGTTCGCGCCCGATCGTTATCAGATTTCAGTACTTTAATTTAAAGTAAAGTAAAAAAAAGTTTGAAATTAAAATACATACATAGGACCCTGTTTTATACTCTGATTATTCTAGGATGACGCCTGTGACAGCTCATATAAACACTTATTACACCTATTTCTTTAACTTTACATAAGTACTACATCGGTACAAACCTAGCGACGCCGTTCAGGAAAATAAATAATGAATCGCCTATTTTTAAACATCGCTTGTGAGCATAGCATAGTACCTAAGTGATTGAAATTACGAAATACGGCTGTCACAGTCATCACGTTGGAATTATCAGAGTATAGATATTGTAATTTACAACTTTTATTTACAATTAGTAAGGTATCTTTTATAAAGTTGAAAACTTCAAAAACCGCGAGTTTATCAAAAGTGCCAATATCTTGAAATTAAAAATATATTTTATGGTCTATTAGGTATCCATGTTGATGGGGGGTGAGAGAGTAACCAGTTTGTGAGTCAGTTTCAATCTAACTTAATAACAATTACACATGCGTATATATACAATGTTAACTTACTACAGTACTAACTAATGTGCACTAGATACACGTACAGATAATATCTAATCTAAATGCAATTCATCAATACGTGAATTGATAACAATTACGAAACGTGCCTACCGGCACAGTACTCCCCCAAGGAGAAAATAAATACAAATTAAAAGGATATTCTCCAGTACAATAAGTTCCTACTGAAATATTTTCGATGGTATGACTTTGTAAAGTGTGCCGTTATGGGCAATATATTTCATTAAAACAATAATTTATACCAAATATTCATCGACTCTTTGTCGGTAATTGGCGTGGGGTAGCAAGTGTTTCCTCAGTTAGCGGATTTCGTGGCTCATTGTCTGATAACCTAAGAAATCAATTCGCATTAGTTAGAGGTAAACATACTTCTTTATGACCGTTGCATGAAGGCACAATACTTCTTTTCAATTTCTACGAAATTCTTGGTTCCTTGAACGATAACCTAAGAAATATTCGTATTGGAGATATTGTTTAAACATCTTCTTGGCCGTTGCATGAAGGCACAAAATTTCTTTTCAATTTCTACGAAGTTCGTGGCTCATTTAACGATAACCTAAGAATTAATTCGTATTGGAGATATTAAACATCTTCATGGCCCCTGCATGAAAGCACAAACTTTTCTCAGTTGGTGACATTCTTGGCTCATTGACCGATAACCTAAGAATAAACTGTCATTTGAGATATTAAACATCTTCACGGCATTGCATGAAGGTAAAACAAAAACTTCTGAAATCGAAACTATTACACAGTCAACCGAATAAATATTTACAAAAACAAAATAATAATTACCGTACTATGTTCTTATTGCTAGTTTCCTCTCAAACTTGACCTTGATTTACGAAGAACGCCTACTAGTCACATTCTGCATACCACTGCGCCGGCGCTCGTGCCGTAGCTCATTTATGTCAAATTGCATTCTTGCGAGGTGTGACGCGACCAAACAGTTTGTAAAATCATCTGTTTTGTTTTGTTGACTGTTTACAGCTGATATCCAACGCTCCAACGAACCTGTACTCATACCTACGACCGTCTTCGGGGGCGACATTGCAGTAAATAATAATTTGCGCTCTTTGATACCTTTTAACTTGCTGGCTTAATTTTCCTCCTGCTTCTTGTATTGATTTCTTCTTCTTGCGACAGGACAACGGCGTTAATGTTACTTGTCGGGATGGTGTTCTTCTTCGGGGTCACCACTGTACCGGTGGTTACCCCCTATTGGTGGGTCGTCCGGCAGGGTAGCGGCGATCATTGTTCAGACGGGATAGTGTTCTTTGTCGGGGTCACCACTGTACCGGAGGTATCCATGTTGATGGGGGGTGAGAGAGTAACCACTTTGTCAGTCAGTTTCAATCTAACTTAATAACAATTACACATGCGTATATATACAATGTTAACTTACTACAGTACTAACTAATGTGCACTAGATACACGTACAGATAATATCTAATCTAAATGCAATTCATCAATACGTGAATTGATAACAATTACGAAACGTGCCTACCGGCACAGTCTAAATAGCCTTATCCGGGGTTTTATTGTACTCGGTAAAATAACTGTAAATATTTCAGGATTTATTTTAGTACCATCCTGAACCTTATAGGATAGGTTATGAGAGTTTTATAAAAATCCTGATTTATTTACAGTTACAGAAAGCAAAGCAGCCAAAAGCAGAGAACCTATCTTTTCTTTTTATGTTATACTAGAGGACGCCCGCGACTTCGTATACGCGTAGAATTAGTTTCCCGCTACTCCTTTTTCAAAATCCTTTTCTTAGTGCTCACTTACGTCATGAAAGGAGCCCCTGAACCAAATTTCAAGTTTCTAGGTACAGTAGTTTCGGCTGTGCGTTGATATATAAGTCAGTGAGTCAGGTTTGCCTTTTATATATGAAGATGTATTGTATCAGTTTTTTTAAATATTATACAAAAAATAAGATAAAATAAGGCGACATATCCGTATAGCTGACTCCAATGAGATGTTGGTTAGCAAAAATTGCGGACCGCGACGACTTCATAAAAAGCCATGTTGCCCGTTGCACGGGCCTTTTGTCATTCAGTCCCCGTCCCCCCTCCGCCCAAACTGCAAAGATTTTTTCGTGAGTACCAAAAACAAATTACAGCTAAAGTCGGCGTCAATAGAAATGGCAAAAGGTGTAAACAAAACCAAACCGACCAATTTAACACTCTTACTCCATAATCACGTACTTTTGGACATCGCCGGAGGTATTTCTAATTATTTACACGCTTGATCGTTACTTTCACATTCTGTTTAAAATAAAATAACCATTAACTATAGGCCTTTTTAAATAAAAACTCGTTTGCAGAAATATTGAGATTGTCAAACAGTACCGATTTGTTTACATCTTTTGCCAAGTCTATTGACCCTGACTATTGAAATTTCTATGCAAATAATATGCCTCGACTTATACAAAAGTCAATGAAGACAGCGAGCTATATATTTGTGGTGGCTTTGATGTTGAAATGTTTTAAATTGCAAGGCGCAACTTTACACCATAAGTCACATAGGTACAAAAAAAATAGACACCCATAAGTAATTTTCGAATGAAATTCCATAATTACTCGTAAAACCCGAAATATATATTTACTAATAATATTTGGGAGGCCCTACTCAGGGGATTTTCACAAGGAACATTAAACTACACGATTGAACGGCAACACTTGATACTAATTATTTGCTAATCGTTCATCTTAAAATACTTACGAGAACACTTGTATTGTATTTGAGGATTTGAGACATTTGTATTGGGTATGGCAGTCGTCTTTCGCGTAGTATGTCTCGTCGTAAGGCAATACTGTTTTGAAACTTGATGAGTAGCATCCTTCGCGATCAGCTAAAATAATAACGTTTTAATAATTATTATCTTTAACCTCCAGTTTCAAAGGGATATTATAAGTGTATCTTTTATTTATCTATTTTTTTAATAGCTTTATGTAGGATACGTTCATAGGTATTCATCGTGTTTTCTCAAATAACTAAATGTTCCATGACGTCAATGACAGTGAGCCAGTGCCTAGCTCTATTTTACCCAGTAAAACCATATTGCTTTTAACATGTTACCGTATTGTTCCTAATACGATAAGAACTATCGTATCGTTAAAAATGTTTTAAAAAACAAAAAACCGCCTTCAAAAACGCAAAAAATAACTTAAACAATTTTAAAGAAGTTATTTTTTGCGTTTTTGAAGGCGGTTTTTTGTTTTTTAAAACATTTATTTTATTTTATACTTTTTAGTGATCATAATACGCTGTTACGTAGTCCCACTTCTTAGTTGAAATGAAACTTTAACTTATATCAAGCGCGCCGCAAGCAACGCCGCGGGAAAGTCATAGTCATATTTCAACAAGTAAATA
Organism: Acleris literana; assembly: GCA_946894065.1. Lineage (NCBI taxonomy): Eukaryota > Metazoa > Arthropoda > Insecta > Lepidoptera > Tortricidae > Acleris > Acleris literana. The sequence continues at coordinate 4,527,987 of OX335683.1, forward strand.
TTATTCGTTGTAGGTAGTCGCTCAACTATCTTAATCGAGATATCTTATCGCCACCCTTGAAATCGGTACCATTGAGGAGTTCCGGTGGCCATCTGTGGTCTTCATCATCAGTTCCACTACACCAAATGATACTTTCTGAATGCAAATGCTGGACTTGTTACTAAAAATACTAAAATCGCTATATGTTTTCCTACAATATTTGAGGAGTTCCCTCAATTCCTCACTGATCCCCTCATCAGATACAGATTTGGTGACAATGGAACCACCTCGGAAGTACACTCTATCAAACCAAAAAAAAAATTTTGAAATCGGTCGGCAATTGACGGAGTAATCGGTAAACATACATAAAAAAAAAAAAAAAACATACAGTGGAACGTATAACCTCCTCCTTTTTTGAAGTCGGTTAAAAATATAATAATATCTCAGTACCTATACGCTTTTACCGAATAAAGTAGATCCCCAGATAATAGAACTGCCCTTCTGAGCTAACAAGCGCATCTCAAATTCAATATACAAAGCAGATTTAATTCTCTTTGTAGCGCGGCAACCCCATACGAATGAGCCCGGTCTCACCGACCAATGGGAGCGCAGCGACTCTCTTCCGATCCGGTCATCTCGCTCTCGTCCGATTCGTCTTCCGGCACGTTTTCTGACCGTGACTACCTAAAAAGCTCTGTTCTATCCTAAGTTCTTATTAGAATCATTAATATTCGTTGTAATCCTTACATAATTGTTGTAAAAGTGTGGACTATCTGTATTAAAGTGTATTACAATGTGCGGGAGTGTTATCATTTAACCATTTCACCAGGCCTGCGCACGAACACCATTATATACCGCAAGCTAGCCGGAGCTATAAATGGCTGCCCACGCGTGAGGCTAACTAAAAAGTGAAAAAAAACTTTGAACTTTTCGTTGTGTTGTGCCGTCGTGTTTAAAAGATGCCTCCACGTCGAAGGCGCTCTCTAAATGAAGAAGCCGCGGAAGCGTCATTCACTCGAGACGACGTTACCTCGTTGGTGGAGTCACTACAGCGGTCGCAGACCCAAGCTTTCAAAGAGCTGCTAGAAAGCGCTCTTTCAAGACCGTCTACACCCGCCCCGCATAATAGCGGGAACTTCGCTAAATGTAAGGCCAGCTTCTCGGGTGAGCCCGACGAGTCTGTAGAAGGATTCATAGACGCCATCGAGACGTTCAAGGATGCAACCAACGTCTCAGACGACAACGCCATAAAAGGATTCTCGATGCTGGTCACGCACGCCGCATCGGACTGGTGGCAGGGGATAAAGCACGAGACGCGTACTTGGCCCGAGCTCATCGACGCCTTACGCGATACCTACGGTGACAAACGATCTCCGTCCCGCATCTACAGGGTATTATTTTCAACCGAACAGGGCAAAGAAAACACTCATGTGTTCGTATCTAAATGCCGAGCGCTGCTGGCAAGGATACCACACTCCGATCTCACGGAAAAAGTGCAAATTGACATGGTATACGGCCTCCTACATAAACGTATAAGAAAACGTATAAGGCGAGAAGCGTGCCCTACATTTAAAAGCTTACTACATCAAGCTAAAAGCGTTGAAGAGTCGCTAAAAGAAGGCAAAGATTTCGGCACCGCCGACGAAGCAGACGACATCAATTCAACTTCGACCGAAGCGCCCGCGTCGCCGCCGGCTCGCAGCGCGGCCTCAAAGCCGCCGCCGCCGCCGCGCCCCGCTGCGCCCCGCGCACCGCTGCCACAACGCTCAGCTGTTGCCGGCGCGTTACGTCAAGTTTCAAATTCGTGTTCGTATTCGTATAATAATAATGACAGTCAGTGCGCGAAATCGAAAAGTGCGGTAAATAAAAAGTTTTGCGTATATTGTAAGCGTTCAGGACATTTACGTGACGAGTGTCGTAGGTTAACTGGTAAAGACCCTAATGTTAGTAATAGTTTCAGCGAAAATGTTATTAAATGTTACGGTTGTGGCGAGAAGGGAGTTCAGCGTTCCAACTGTGCAAAATGCAACGCTGCATTTTGTTCTGTCGACTGCAGCTCGGATCAGCTGATATCGGGGTCATTGGCCTTATCCACCTGTGGTAAGCCGCAAAGTTCGGTGAGTAATTCTGATTCGGTTCATTCTGTTGCTCAAATGGGTGTGATGCCTACTATTTCCCCTCGCTCACTCAATACTCTTTTGCCCGCGAAAAATGTTGTCACTGTTATCAGTGATAAGCAAAGAGCCGACCGTTCACGTACAGAGTCACAACTTGTTCGATTTATGCCTACAGATTTCAAAGCTGCACTTCCAAAATCATTCTTTGAATGTTCCTATACAAGTCGCAAATGTCGTAAAAATGATCGCGTGTTTATGCCTATGGAATTTACAGCGGCATGTCCGACACTTAACTGCTGTGAATATAAGTATAGTACTGAAACTCAGGTTAATAATTTTTCACTTGTCGATTTTCGGTATGTGCTTCCTGGTGAATTTTTTGATAACGTTTTTGATAGGTTGTCGTCTCCGGCTCGCGTCGCCGCCGACTCCATCCGTGACGACCCGCGAGTCGTTCATCAACCATTATTAGGGACACATTCTGCCAGTAATCATTATTTACCTACCTTTACTGATAATGATAACAGTATGGAAACTTCACTTTGTACTATTGATAACGGCAGTAGTGTAAGTAATCAACCAGAGCAGGTGATCAACACTGACCCTAGGGTGACTCGACATCAAAGACCCATCTTGGGTATTGAAATTCTTGGTGTCTATGGTAGGGCTTTACTTGACACAGCGGCTAAGAAAAGCATAGCAGGAAGTAAGCTATATACACTGTTGCAACAGCATAATCAACAGTTCTCAGAGCATCATATGAAAGTTAAGTTGGCGGATGGTTCATCCCAAGTTGGAAAAGTGCTAACCATCACATTAGATGTCAAGGTCAAAGAAAAGATTATACCTACTGAATTTATAATCTTTCCAGAAGCCGAAGATAATGAAACTTTATTGGGCATAGATTTCCTAAAAGCATCTTGTCTCATTTTAGATTTTGCTTCCTCCACCTGGCGCTTTCCAGATGAAGAGGTTCATCCACTGCAATATGAACCGAATACTGGATCTCAGCTGACATTAGCTTCAACCAATCTCCTACGCCCTAATGAAGGATCTATGCTCTGTGAAGAAGAGCGCTACCAATTAGCAAAATTCTTGGATAGCAACGGAGGGATCTTCAGTCTAGGGGGAGCACCTACTCCATTGGCGGAACATCACATTGATACTGGCGACCATGTGCCCATATCTGTGCCCCCTTATCGGTTAACTCCGGCGAAGAAGGCTCTGATGAAAGCGGAGATTGAGAAGATGCTTCAAGATGGAATAATAGAAGAATGTGAATCTGCATGGACTTCACCAGCAGTTCTTGTACCCAAAAAAGATGGTACCGTTCGCTTCTGTGTTGACTACAGAAAGCTAAATAGCATCACAAAGACTGATAATTATCCCCTACCGTTGATAGATGAGCTACTTCAGTCAACAGGAAAGCATTGTCATATAAGTACAATTGACTTAAGATCTGGCTATTGGCAAGTGAGTGTAAATCCAAGTGATCGGGATAAGACTGCCTTTATCACACCTTTTGGGACATATAGATTCAACCGCATGCCCTTTGGACTTAAAAATGCTCCGGCAACATTCCAAAGGCTTATGGATAAGTTTAAATGTAGTTCCAGTCTGCAGAATATTACTATCCTAGTATATTTGGATGATATCCTTGTAATATCTGATGGTACTTTTGCCAAACACCTGGAAGATCTGCAGTTGGTGTTTGATCGCCTCCGCCAGTTTGGTTTAAGGGCAAACCGTGAGAAATGTGTGTTTGCTTGCAAAGAGGTCAAGTACCTGGGCCACCTCATCACTCCTGAAGGTATCAAGCCAGATGACTCAAAAGTAGAAGCTATACAAGCCATGAAGGAGCCAATGAATCTCAAACATCTTAGAACATTCCTACAAACCTGCTCATGGTTCAGAAAGTTTGTGCCAAATTTCTCAGCAATTGCTCAGCCACTAACTAAGCTCACTAAAAAGAATGAGCCCTGGGTTTGGAAGGAAGAACAGCAGAAAGCGTTTAATGACCTCAAAGGTAAGCTCACTTCTGCTCCAATTTTAATTCAATCTGATTACAGCAAACCATTTGTGCTTCGTACTGATGCCAGCAATTATGCTTTGGGTGCTGTCCTGCTGCAAGGAGAAGGTCACAGCGAGCGTCCCATCGAATATGCTAGTCGACTGCTCACCCCAGCTGAACGCAGATACAGCACTACAGAAAGGGAAGCTTTGGCTGTAGTCTGGGCTGTTGAGAAATTCCGCCCTTATATTGACGGTCATCCAGCTTTAGTAAAAAGTGACCATCAACCATTAAAATGGCTGTTAACTCATAAATCACCAAGTGGACGTCTTATCAGATGGGCGTTAAAGTTACAATCATTTAATTTAACATACGAATACACACCTGGAAGGGTTAATGTGATAGCAGACACACTTAGTCGACCAGTGTGTGATGACAGTACCAAAGAGGACTGTGGTGTCTGCTCGATTATTCTAGATGTTCCTCAGGTGAATGCACCAGATCTTCGTGCTGCCCAGTTAGAAGATGTAGAGGTTGCTAAAGTTATTCAAGACCTTGAAAATACAGACCCTTTAACCTCAAACAGATGGCTCGAGAGAGGATATCTTATGGCTCAAGGTGTATTGTATCGGTTCAACCCTGATTCTGATTCTGAAGAACCTCAACTGGTGGTACCTGACTCAATGAAAGAGTCTGTTTTGAAAGAGTTCCACGATACCCCAACAGCGGGTCACCAAGGCGTGGAAAGGACACTTGCCCGCATTAGGCAAAAGTACTATTTTACTGGGATGCATAGATATGTAACCACACACATCAAGCAATGTGAAGAGTGTCAACGGTATAAAATAACTAATCAAAAGCCAGCTGGATTATTGCAAACCCCTATCTTAAATCAGAGAGGAGAGGTTCTCGCGATAGACCTCTTTGGACCTCTACCAGAAGGAGAAAATGGTGAGAAATGGGTACTCTTGGTAGAAGATACTGCTACGCGCTGGGTAGAACTCATTGCACTCAAAGATGCCACCGCAGAGGTATGTGCACCCGCTCTTATTGAACAGTATTTCCTGAGATATGGCTTTCCTCGGAGGATCATTTCCGACAATGGAGTCCAGTTTGTGTCTGCTGTAATGCAGCAAACTATGTTTTTGTTGGGAATCAAGCAAAATTTAGTTCCTCTCTACCATCCTCAAGCTAATCCAGCTGAACGCAAGAATAGGGACTTAAAGACTCAACTTTCTATTCTTGTTAAAAATAATCACCGTTCCTGGCCAAAGTTTCTACCTGAGATCAGGTTTTCAATGAATAGTGCCTTCTGTGCTACTACTGGCTGTAGTCCAGCCTATATGATGTTTGCTCAAGAAATGAGAACACCATTCGACGCTCAACATGACCTCAGAGCTATTTTATCTAAAGAAAACTTTTTGCCTCAGATTACCCCTTATTTAGAAAAGTTTATAGACAACTTCAGGTTAATAAGGGAGAAAGCAGAAAAGCTTCAAGATCAGAAAAAAGAAGGTGCCGACCAACATCGCCGTCCGTCCCCTAGGTTTAGTGTGGGTGACCTGGTTCTGGTTGACACTCATTTACTTAGTAATGCTGCCAAAGGTTTAACCAGGAAGTTCATGCCGAAAAGAGATGGTCCATATCGTATTAGTAAAATTATTAGTCCAACTTCCTTTGTTATTGCAGATATAAAGACTAACTCTGATCTAGGTAAAATGCATAGTTCTGACTTAACTTCGTTTTCACATGCTCAGGGTGTTGACTCTGTACCTGTCCAGCCTAGACGATTGCGTGGACGTCCTCGTATTCAGTCAAGACCCGCGCAATCTGAAAGGGATGCCAAGTCCCCAACGGGTCGTTCTGGGAACTTGGAGGGGGAGTATGTAGCGCGGCAACCCCATACGAATGAGCCCGGTCTCACCGACCAATGGGAGCGCAGCGACTCTCTTCCGATCCGGTCATCTCGCTCTCGTCCGATTCGTCTTCCGGCACGTTTTCTGACCGTGACTACCTAAAAAGCTCTGTTCTATCCTAAGTTCTTATTAGAATCATTAATATTCGTTGTAATCCTTACATAATTGTTGTAAAAGTGTGGACTATCTGTATTAAAGTGTATTACAATGTGCGGGAGTGTTATCATTTAACCATTTCACCAGGCCTGCGCACGAACACCATTATATACCGCAAGCTAGCCGGAGCTATATCTTCTATTAATTATAAGGTTGATATTGCTGCAGTAGTTTTATCTTAGTTACTGCTTATTGGCTTAGGACGGCAGAGAAACAAGTTTAACACATTCGTGATAGATTAAAAATGATATTATGGTTCCCGCAAAAATAATTATGGCGCAGAAAAAGTTATGGCAAACGTTCATGTAATAAGTACATACGTAGACCTACTTAAAAAAAACATGTTAAATGAAGGGCTACGAAAACTTACCAAACTGCTGGTTTTACGACATAAAATGGATAAACATTGGTACCCACTTCAGCATATGCACACATAGCTACCGATAGCACAAGAACAATGTATTTAAACATATTTAACAGAGTATTCTCCAAAGCACAAGTTAGAGTGACGATATGGGAACTGACACTGAGCCAGGATCTAGGATCTTATAAGGTCCACGTCGAGAAAGTGACCTGAAGTAAGAAATCTGGAACGAGAAAGTTCGAACTCATGTTTATTCACAACTATCCACGGTCTATAAGTACCTAATGCTTTTAAAAGATAATTAAGTTTAGTCACTTTGGTATCTTGTCACTTTAACGCTTTTGACAGATTAGTGCAGCAGTTTAAACATAACGTTAAATTGACAAAGCTTTTAAATGAGCCTACTGCCCACGGAAGCGTAGCTGCATAGACGCGTATTCGTCATTGTTCGCTTGCTGTACGCTTGCTTGCAGCCTACATACAAAATCGTACAACACTGGACGGATAGCACAAGTCGTATTTTCTCGCTTGTCGCTCAGTGCGTCTCTATCGTTACAGACTAGATAGAAAGGGTGATCTGAGCGACAAAGAAGTCGCGGACAAAATGTGCTTGCCGTGCTATCGACGGAGCGGCAACCTCGCGACAGCGACGCTGCATGCATACAAGCTTCACGTCGCCGGCTGTACTGCATGTCGTACGCCGGGCTACATCGCAAGGAACAGCACGTTGTGTTTTGGTGAAATGGATGAAGCCAATACAATCTATTGCCTGAAGAATACAGGAAACTGCAATCTACAAGCAATGAACTATATTTTGTATTTATTTCAAAATGTTAGGCTCAGTAGTTTTGGGGATAAGGGGGGAATGGTCAATTTTCGTCTTCTTTTATGAATATAAAAAAAACTATTTATTTTACAATAATAACCAAAATATATTTAATATCCTCATAACGAACCCTTTCATTTGATATATTAGATACAGTAAGGCTTGCAAAACTTTTTATTTAATTTCCTACTGGACCTTGGACCATAATAAAAAAAAAAACTTTGCACATCTGTGTTTGGGTCATCAATTTACATATGTGTACCAAATTTCAACTCAATCGGTCCAGTAGTTTCGGAGCAAATTGGCTGTGACAGACGAACAGACAGGCAGACGCACGAGTGATCTTATAGGGGTTCCGTTTTTTCATTTTTTGTAGGGAACCCTAACAAACTTTACTGAAAATGCATGATTTAAATTTTAGACCATATAACTAGGTATATATTATTGGTTAAACAATAATTTTCCAAAAAAAAATATTAATCTTGTTTTGACTTATGTTTTTTTTCCAAATGATAATTTGAGTAAAATAGTTTGGGATGTGATACATTGGGAAAAGATTTTTGCCCATACATGATTTTTTCCAAAAAAAACAATATTTGTAAAAAGTTTTATTTACTTTGTCAGTATTTATTTATTCATGAGGCAGGTGCTTCTACAGCAGTTCCAGGTGTAGCAGATGCTGGAGCAACCGGTGCGCTTCCGGGCTAATCGGAGGACGGTGGTGAGGTGGTTGGGTCGCAATGAAAGATAGGCTGACAGCAGTCTGGATATTTCAGCTCGTGGTTATACGTTGCTATACAGTTTTGTCTAGCAACAGAAACACCGCATCTGACACATTTTGGTATTTTGTCAGTTTGACAGCTGATTCCATCAAAAATATAATTACAATCCTTATTAAAGATAACGAGACTGCTGACCTCTGTGCAAAGAAAGCAATTACGCTTGGAAGTTCCGTGTATGACCGTTGTTTTCCTCGCGACGTTAAAGCTCTAGCTCTCCCAGATATGCGAAATACTTGGTCCGCTCGGTGGCAATCGTCCCGCTTAGTTGTTGGCAAATATTACGGCAGACTTCAACCAGATTTACCCACTAAGCCGTGGTTCTTCACCAAGAAATCGATCCCGAAAGATATTACGGCTACGATCATCCGTTTACGTCTCGGTCATATATGTACTCCGGTGTTCTTGGCTAAAATTCGTGTTCGAGACCACTCTTTGTGTGAGTGTGGTCTAGCAGAGGGTACCCTCGAGCACATGTTTTTCAACTGCAACCGTATTGTCACCCCGCTTTACGATATCCTCCCCTCCAATATCCCCCGTCCTGTTAACATCCAATACCTTCTGACATTAGTCTACTCCCCTTTTGTGTTTATTCTAAGTAAATTTATTAAAATTAACAATCTGTTATTGTAGTAGTTAGGCTATCATTAAATGTTTGTTTTGTCTTTTGTCGTAGATTCTCTTTTGAATCTCGCGCCTTTCTTAACATTGACGTTGGCGGAATCATCAAAAGTCTCGATGGAAGCCATAGCCTACAAAATTGAATTGAATAATTACAATCCATACTAATGTTGTTAATGTGAAAGTCACTTTGCCTGTTTTTTCCGCTTTCGTGGCTAAACCGATGAATGAATGAAAGGAAAAAAGGGTTTTTTTTTTTCAGGTAGTGATCAGCTAGCTACTAAAAAACCAGCGATATAATGGCGGTTACTACTTATAGAACTAATCCTAATAATAATATTATACATGTGAAAATTTATGTGTGTTTGATACTCCTTCACGCTGCAACGGCTGGACGGGTTTGGATGAAATTTGGAATGGAGATACCTTACACCCATGATTTTCATCGTGGAAAATTTAAGTTCCCAAGGAAATAACGGTGATCGAAATTTCCTTGAACTAAGTCGCGGGTAGAAGCTATACCTTATATATACAGTACAGTCAAGGAATTTAATTTGTGACCCACCTTAGGTCCAAAGTCAATCTGACATTCTACAGCAATAAGGCTGAGTTTCCTATCAATTACAAATGACATCTCTATTGACAATGACATCTTCAAGCAGATTTTCTTTGAAATGTGTAGCAAATTAACTTCCGTGACCATGCAACCAATTTGCACTAAACATAATTATCCATCCATCATGATTAAACTAGCTTACTTTTAAAAAATCGCAGTGTAATTGGTTTATTCACTTGGAAACTACGATGACACAGACAAACAACAGTATAAAAAATATAATAAAATGATGACTTATCCTTTGACGCCTAGCAGTGTCCTCAATGTTGTGTTCCGGTATGGTGATAAGACAACCATTGAAATAACTAGCATAAAAGCATCATCTTAGTGTTCAGGGTTAGCAATGCATTCGTGGCCTTAGGATGTCAGTCTTATCTTTAGATTGTAATCTTGAGAATGTTAACAACTATACTTCAGTTTTTTTAGCAAAGGAAAGATCTTCTCAGACGCATTAATAAGGTTTTTTATCAGGAAAGGTTTGCTTAATAGTGAACAAATTCGAAAATCATTCATTGTTCATTTTATTTAACGAACACATTCAGGTCTGTTCATTCTTACTTGGCTTATATAGTAAACAACTTTCTAACCTCACAATGAACCATTTTTGGCTAAAACAGCTCTTTTGTCGTAAATAAAGTAAGTAAGTAAACATTTTGGACATCACTTGGCCAATGTATTGTCTGCGATTGCTTTATTTTGTTTAAAATAGCTGTTTTAACCAAAAAGGTTCATTTTGAGGTTAGAAAGTTGTTTACTATATAAGACAAGTAAGAATGAACAGACCTTATGTCTAGTTATTAAACAAATGAATCTTATTTAATATGCAGCATAAAAAAACATCAATTAATAATAATTGTTGTTTTTTTTATTTTGTCGTTCATAATATTTCTTACCTATTTTAGCACAATAATATACCCAAAGAAGTAAGAAGTTAGGCAGTGAGAAATCGCTTTTATGAGTATGTATATACCTAGGTACCTACTATTAAATTAAAAAGGTCGCTAGCTCCATTAAGAAAATGTATTGTGCCACAGATATTTAAATCGCTCGCTTTTTTATTAAGCTTCATATTGCATATGTCAAATGTCTAATCTAAATACAAACGTCACTTTAAATTACTCACCTACCGATATGTTTTCCGTAATTGTGTTGTTTGTTCTAATGATTTGGGACCCGTTCCAGAAAGCCACTCTGCAACTCTGCACTCTGCACTTTGCAAATCCACGATAATGCAAAGTGCAGAGTAAACGTGTTCCAGAACACACTTTGCGTAATTCGCAAACTCTGCAAAGATTCTGTTCCTAAAAGATACTTTGCAAATCTACAAATACACACTTTGTATTTATCTCTGCCTATTCAACATTGCAATTGTCTTGTGGAACAGAAATACTTTGCAAATCCACAAATCCACACTCTGCACTTGACTCTGCCTCTTCAACTCGGCAATAGCCTTGTGGAACAGAAATATGTTTGAAGAGTGCGACTTGTGGAGTTCAGAGTTGCAGAGTGGCTTTCTGGAACGGGCCCCTGGTCGCAGGTAAATGGTTATGTTGCCACTTACAATACGTATATATTTTAAAATAGCAACAATCAAAATATTGTCCCCAGACGCGTTCAAAACTATAACAGCTAACATTGGACCTCGTGTAATAAACGTGAGAAGAAAGCAGGGAGAACATGATGCGTATCGATTATATTATAGATGATGCAGTGGAAAAGTTCATAATTAATTTAAATTAATCAGATTCTTCAGACTCACTGTCTGAAAGTGATTAAAATGTGTTATTATTTGTTAATAGTTTTATTTCCACTACCACAACTACAACAGCCTAAAAATATTCCTCTGCTGGGCACATGCCCCCACTCGTAATGGACATTCGTCCCTACCCGGGCCCAGTGCGGGTTGGAGTTTTTCTTAGAGTCCTATTTCAAATAAAGATCATAATCATAGTTAAATCATTATAATAAACCAAGGTTCGTTTGTTATTAAGAAATATTAAGACATTAGCTAAAAATTTAACATCAACAAATAAATACCTACCTAGTTAATATCGGTTTACGACTACTGTTTCTTTGTTTGCATGATTTATTTTGCTAAAAAAAAATTCGCAGGTCCCACTTACCATCAGTAGGCGTAGGTAAGATGCAAACGCTACTGACGTTTCAGTTTTCTATCGACTCGAAATGTATGGAGTTGACGTAAGCGCTGCCGTCCTACCAAAAAAACTAACTGCAATGTTAGAAGTCGAACCCTTCTATACTCTATTGGTAACCGTATTAAATTTAAAATGCTTACACTATTATTTATGCAGTTAGCCGCAAGGTGACTGTACCAATTTACAAAACTACACGAATTATATCTCCTGATTGCCCACATTCGGCTTAATTTGAACGCGGTGTCGGAACCCTACACTGAGCATGGTCAAACCCGGTTTTTTAAAATTGTACAACTCACCAAATTCAGCTGGTTTCGTTTGAGCAGGGAACACACTTGTAAACGTTGTAACCGATACATATTCTGCTGTGGTTGCGACGAAAAGAATAACAATTAGGGTATACATTTTTTATAGAACTGAGTCAAATTTAAGAGCCTGTTTCACTTCTGCCAATGCAAATATAGAATCACTCTGTACCTTTTATACTTTCACGGATATGGACAATGTTATACAGGATGGTCCCTAAGATATTAAATTGGCAATGCTTTTTTGCAATTATTAGTATTATGGCACGTTGACATTGACCTTGACTTTCGTATCATCATAGGGTAATAAAGGCGAAGTAAACGTAAAATAATGTATGGAAACGTTAGACGTTTTTAAGAGTTCGTGCTGCGGACTGATTTCGTTATAGAATAGCCGACGGTTTCGAATAGTAAAAGCAATTCAAAAATGTGACGTTAAACTGTACTCTTACCGCTAGAGCTACAGGTACTTACTGATTTACTACATTGATTCGGAGACCCAGAAGAGAAGAGAGGAGGAGTAGGCAAGGAGGAGGCCATTCTTCCCTATCTTAACTGTAACTGTAACTTTTGGTAGTTGTTTTTACAAGAATCGCACTTGAGTCGCTGTGGTGTTATTCTTTTAAAAAATCACTCATTTTTCTTCGTTTTTATATTTACCTACTATATTATTGTATTGTCATACAGTTTCAAACTACTTTAGGTAAAAATCGATTTAAAAATATGACTGAACAGACTAACAGACTGACAAGAAAGAAAGCTATACAAATGTGGCAAGAAACTAAATTTATAGTGATATCATGACTTTCAGAACACCCTGTAATAGCTATAATTATCTTAAATATTGCATAATCATCCGTTTTAATATTCTAAATATTATCACGATTTGCAAAAAATATCTTATTTCCCAAGTAGTACAGCTGTTTTTAATTTTTGTGTAGGTAGTATCAAACAACTGTTTACAAAAATGTGGCATATTTATACTTTATCAGGGTATCACTTCCAGTTTCAAAAACAATAAGGTCAACCGGGATAAAAGCCACTATGGGGTTATTGCGTTCATTAGAATTGTTTTTTAAACAACGTGACTTACAACAGCTTCCGTCCGTAACGACCTAGTACTGGAAAAGTACAGATGCACGTGACTGGCTAGTGAGAATCCGCTAAAGCCGCACTCACAAGGGAGCGGGTAATCAGTCGGTTCTTACATCTGCACGGTGCGGACGCGTTTGTTTTCCGTTCTTGCGGGTTATTGTATTGTTTACTCGTGTTTACCTGTACACTTGGGTTGTAAAACGACCGATGTCCCATTAATCTTCTATTTTCAAATACCAAGTCACTGTGAACGAGTCCTAAAAAGATTATCATTTGTTGCCTCCCACTTGGCTACCTGCCTCTATCTTTTATCCTTGTCATTTGTATGACATTGTGCGAGTGAGAGAAGCCTGTACTAGGTCATTAAAGGAAATGTAGTTTTTTTTGTATTGATAGAAACCTGAACTAGAGTGAGAACCGCAAAATAGAGGGCGTTTTGGCGAATCGTTTTCATGACATCAGTTAATTTGAAATTTAGTGTCACACCAGACCAAGTTTAGTTTTTATAATATCTTCTAGGATAGAAATAAGAACAAATAAGTTTCTATCAAATTAATGTTTTTATTAACATAGATAAGATACGGTGTGCGGCATTATACATTCGTACATATTTATTCATATAATAATAATAATAATAATATCACGGGACGATCTCACACAAATTGACCTAGTCCCAAACTAAGCTATAGGCTTGTACTATGGGTACTAGACAACGATATAAATACTTATATAGAGAAATAAATACTTAAATACATAGAAAACATCCAAGACTCAGAAACAAATACTCGTGCTCATCACACAAATATTTGCCCATACCGGGAATCGAACCCGGGACCGCTAGCTTCGTAGGCAGGGTCACTACCAACTAGGCTATCGCGTCGTCTACAATGCGGAAGCTCAATTAAACGTCTTTCGGGTTTATACCTCTCTCTGACTCGCTCTTGTATGCTCTTATGCGAGTGTAACACGTTCCCTGTCCGGGTGCCCCCAATGTGGGGCCTTTGCGGTACCTATTTTTCAGGAGTCCGTGCTTCCACTATGGGGTCACATTACAGGGTACTGAATGCACAGTTGGACTTGTGACATTGTCAGATCGTTTTTTATGGGGACAGTGAACGTTTTAACCTACGAGTGCTTTACCAGAACCCAAAGTACTTTTCAAGACCTCTTGCATTTTACACTTGACTTTTTATAAATGTAATGTGTAGGTAGGAGCCATTTTCAACAAACAAATAGCAAATATGCGTAAAGCCTAACTAACACGGTACAAGCTGCTGCCTTGACAGTGGTCAGTGACTGACTTTCAAGTAATCAAATAATTATTTTATTAAAATCAGGTCATAACGCGATACAAAAAACGAAATTAACCTGCCGCGACTGAAAATAGGTGCCTAACCTATCTAGTTTCTAGTAGTTCGGCTGGCATCTGTACTCCAAGCAAGGAAACTGCATCTGTGACCTATTTCACCATCTTGACAATGATAGGTGACAGATGAGAAATCGGTATACATTGCTGAGCTAACTAGTTCCTACATCAGTGATATCAATATCAGGCGCGTAATGTACTCTAAACTGTTGCCTGTCACGTGAGGTGCCGTCTCAAGTTACATCAAGTTGTACAAAACTCATTTTTATTAGACGGCCTTTTTAGCTTAGATCAGTCTATTAATACATTCTTTAGAAGAAAATAACGCTGTCTACTTCAGAAGTACTCGTACCTATTTCTGGTCTGTGTCTATACGTGACAGCTTCCGCTTGGTATATTTAAGTACAATCCATATTGGCGACAATAAATGAACAGTAAGTAAGCTACCACACCGAATCTTACACTAAGTACTTAACTCGCATTGTGTTATTTTACATTACGATTTTCAATGATATTTTTTTTACATGCTTTTTTTAACGCATCACGGCCGGGAACGCATATATGCGTTCCCGGCCGTGATGCGTTAAAAAAATAAGCATTCTCCTGACTTTCTGCCCTCAACGCATATGTAAGGTTTACATACATACATACATAAACTCACGCCTTCGTTCCCAGAGTGGGGTAGGCAGAGCTGCAGAATTACCAACAACTCTAAAAACTTGTTGATAATTCTGTAACCACATTTTGCACAATCAGGCTAAGATGTTTACCAGTGTATTAGTGACAGGTTGCAAGCCCATCGCCTAACAGTACTACAAGCCTTTATTCCCTTAGTCGTCTCTTATGACATCCACGGGAAGGCATGGAGTGGCACTATTCTAATCCGGAAACCACACGGGCAAGTATGTAAGGTTTAAAGATATGTATTCTCAAAAAAAGACATAAGTCGCTTACATGAGAACACATTATTGTAAGTATATATGTGCACTCTTACAGTAGGCCGTATAAAACAAAATATGTGGCACCTGGCGAAAGCTAACTAGCGTTTCTATTCGATTCGTTTTTAAACCAATCGCGTCACTGGTAGATGACGTGATACGAAAAGTCACGTGATCTACCATTACAAACATTAAACACATATCATTACAGGACAGCATGCGGGATAAGGCCCATCTGAATAGCTGACTGCACGGCATACTCCTGGTGCCGACACGGCGCCACAACTGAAATAAAACAGGGGAATAAGTATGTAAGTACAAGTGTGACTATACTTACGCACTTACTTGTAAAGTGGGTTTTTTGTGCAACAAAGAGTTTATATACATACATACATACTATACATGTATAGTTCGACGAATTCGTGCGAGATGTTATCAGTTTTCAGTACGTTCATTTAAACTAAGACGGTAATAAAAGTCTGAAATTAATACACTTATACAGGCAACCTGTCTTAGATATTGGAAGGTCGCTCATATAAAGTATAAAACCTAAAGGTCAAAATTGCCATAAGTTTGTCGTAGTTTATCAGGGGCGCTATTCTACTCGGTAAAGTAATATTGCTTTTAAAATATGAATGTCATGCTATCGTTACGTTACTATCAAGTAAATAAGACTTACTGTGCAAAAATACCTATGTGATATTATTAATTTATGAGTGATGTAAAGTTTTTTTGAATAAATTATACCGGCAAAGAGACTCGGCAAGTTTCTTCGCCGGTTCTTCTCGGGGCTTTATTAGGAGGTTTTATTTTTCGAACCGGTTGTAATGCTTTTTGACATTCATAGGTGCATTATAAATATTATGCCATATGCCTAAATTTGAGAAATAAAGAGCTTTGATTTTGACTTTATCATATTATTGTCAACATTATATTAACATTTCCAAAGCAATATTGTGTTACCTTTTGTCGTCTTAACGTTGTTTTTAAAAACATTCTGTAGATATGAAACATAATAATTCTTGGTGCCAATTCAAGGCGTTTGAACCTCGGATGCAGTAAATTTGAATTAGTTCACCCTATAATATACATGCCTATTGTTTTTATTTTCGGTTGCATGTTTGTAATTTGTTTTGTATTTTACGTTCGTTTGGAATTTTGTGCTTTTCCCCTTGCCCCTAGCCTACTATTCAGCAAATCTTCGATGTAAAGAGTTGTGAGACATAAAGTAGACTGCGCCAGTAAAGAAAACAATAGAATATAAATAAATGTAATGACTTAAGTAATTAGACATGATAATAAAAGGAAAAAAATGTATAACAATAGTATAAAAGAGTATCGAATAGTGTAAAATAGAATGAATTCTGAGAATGATGGCTGGCCGACCGTCGCCTCTGGTTTTCAGTTGCCACTATTTGAATGCCTTCATAAAAACTAATGTACATTAAATAATAGAAGAGAAAAGCAAATTAATTAAGGGTTTATGAAATATTAAGCTTTTAAGCGCTAATTTTTGTTAGAGTCATGTGTCCCCCCTACAACCAAAACTACATATACTAAAAATCTGAAAATTAACTTTCATAACGAATATAACGAATTTAAAAGAAAAACTATCACGACTAAGTCGACTGTATTGGCTCCTGAGATACAAGCGACGTAGTGTTTATACCTACTAAAATTATCTAAGACCGCACCAAATAACTTTAAATAGATAATTAGTTCATACTTGATGTGTTTTGAGTTAGTTTATGTGAATAACGGCTTTAGAACCCTACACTAAGCATGGTCAGACATGCTCTTGCCCGGTTTTATTTTATACTGACATTAAAATGTCCTTGAACAGAAAAGTGCCACTCTGATCCATCCTAGCAGAGAAGAAAAGTCCCCTAACCGAATAGATGATGTGAAAAACAAATTAAAACACGTAACCAAAAAAAGGCAATCGTCTTTAACAAGGTGAACGAAGAATACCAATAATACAAAACCTAAAAATAACAACTATCATACATTGATTTTCACAAGGAGCATTTTACTTCGCGATTGCATAACAATTCTTGTTTTCTAGTCGTTAGTTTTAAAATACCGTAAAACTACCCAACTACGGTCCTAGCCTGCAACAATAGTCCAGTTTGCCTCATTACATTATTCTAAAATATGATTAGCTTACTGCTATTATTACTAGGTGTATGTACTGCTTGGCCTAAAATTTATTGCTCTAAACTAAGCTATAGCTAAAGCTATCATATTTTTAGAATAATGTGATAAGTAAAATTGGACTATTGTTGTAGGTCAGGACCATAGTTGGGTAGTTTTACGGTACTTACGAAAACTGTTGTATTGTATTTGAGGATCTGAGACATTTCAGGATCAGACAGGATCCGGTTTTTGGGTAGTATGGCTCGTCGTAAGGCAATACTGTTTTGAGAATCGATGAGTAGCATCCTTCGCGATCAGCTGAAATAATAAGAATATATGTTAATTAATATTATGTGTTATATTATCCGTCGGTGTCTTGCCTCAATAAACGTACCGGCCCTTTTATAGCCGACCGACATTTGTAGAAATGATGATAAGAGACCTGACGGAATGTCCTTAGTTCCGTGGAATATAGGACGGGTGCTAGTTTGGGATGCAACCTGTGAAGACACGCTAGCTCCGTCACATCTCCACAAGACCTCTAATAGGGCTTGATGCGCCAGCTGAAGCGGCCGAAAGCATCAAGTTTAGCAAATATAGCGGTCTCGGCCCAGAATATATGTTTATTCGATTCGGCATAGAGACCCTTGGTTGGACTTGCTTGGACAAGTAAAACTTTACTTGCGAGGATAGTAAATAAGTTACCCAACTAACAGGTCTTGGATCTCTATTCAACACGGTAAAAACCATTTCGTTCTTGACCTGTTATCAGTAATGGTGCCCGAGTTAAGAATATCTTAAAATATTTTTAATACAGACAAGCACCAGTAGGTATGATTATAGCGCAATCCCTAAGAAAAACTGAACGAGTGCAAGACCCGACTCACACTTGACCGATTATTAAAAATTGTAGGTACCTACAACTCACCAAATTCAGCTGGTTTCGGTTCAGAAGGGAAAATCGCTACAGCTGCGCAGGAGTATGCCACCGCACATGCGAGGAAAATAATAATGATTCGCATATTCATCTTTATACAACTTAAATCAAATTAATAACCGGCTTCACTGCTGCTAATGCAAAAATAGAATCACACTGTACCTTATATACTTTTACAGATATTGACAATGTTATACAGGATGGTCCCTGAGACATAAAACTGGCAATGTTTTCTTGCATTTTTTAATATTAGTACAGAACTTAATTTATTATTAAGACATTAACAATCATGCTTAAAACCAAACATGACTACCTATTACCATTCTAATCACTTGTTTTAAGTTAACTCCGACAAAAATATTGCAAAAATTATAATAAACCCCAAAAATAGGAAAAGTTTGACCTCTGTTACAGGGGTGTTGAGAAACTTTGAATAGCGATTAGAACCAGTGCCCCATGTCCTTATTTAAAACTAACATTTTCTATCATGTTAACATTCACCTCGCAATTCGTATCATCACAAGGTAGTGAAGGTGATGTATACGTAAAATAATGTATAGCAACGTTAGACGGTTTTGAGAGTTCGTGTTACGGCTTGATTTCGTTAAAGAATAGCCAACGGTTTCGAATAGTGAAAGCAATTCAAAAATGTGACGTGTGTTTACTTACTGATTTACTACATTGATTCGGAGACCCAGAAGAGGAGAGGAGGAGGCCATTCTTCCCTATCTTAACCGCATCGCAACAGTTTACCTTTGTCTTTTGGCAGGTGCATAATGTAATACCAACTTTAATGCAATATTTGATTGCGGTTCTATGATTGTCGTCTTGAGAATGCAAATGTCTATGTCAGGTGATCTATTTGCTAATTTTCCTTCTCTGTGTCATAAAAAAACACCTTCAATTAAAAAAAAATATAATAGAGAAAACTTCATCAGAAAATTCACCCTGTTTTTACAAGAATCGCACTTGACTCGCTGTGGTGTTATTCTCTTCAAAATTCACACATTTCTACTTCGTTTTTATATTTACCTACTATATTATTGCATTGTCATACAGTTTCAAACTAGTTTAGTTAAAAATAGATTAAAAAATACGACTGAACAGACTAACAGACTGACAAGAAAGGAAGCTATACAAATGTGGTAAAAAACTAAATTTAAAGTGATATCATGATTTTCAGAACACCCTGTAATAGCTATAAGTATCTTAAATATTGCATAGTCATCCGTTTTAATATTCTAAATATTATCATGTTTTGCAAAAAATATCTTATTTCCCAAGTAGTACAGCTGTTTTTAATTTTTGTGTAGGTAGTATCAAACAACTGTTTACAAAGATGTGGCATATTTATTTATACTTTATCAGGGTATCACTTCCAGTTTCAAAAACAATAAGGTCAACCGGGGTAAAAGCCACTATGGGGTTATTGCGATCATTAGAATTGTTTTTTAAACAACGCGACTTACAACAGCTTCCGTACGTAACGACCTAGTACTGGAAAAGTACAGATGCACGTGACTGGCTAGTGAGAATCCCCTAAAGCTGCACTCACAATGGAGCGGGTTATCAGTCCTGTGAATCAGTCGGTTCTTACATCTGCACGGTGCGGACGCGTTTGTTTTCCGTTTTTGCGACTTATTCTATCGTTTACCCGTGTTTACCCGTACACGGTTAATTTTTAGTATTGACTAGGATAGAAATAAAAACAAATACAACCATTTTAATATTTTTCTTAACATAGATACGGTTTACGACATTGTACATTTGTACATATTTATACATTTACAGTGCAGAAGCTCAATAAACGTCTTTCGGGTTTACACCTCTCTCTGACTTGCTTAAGTACAATCCATATTGGCGACGGTAGGTAAATGAACCGTAACCTACCACACTCACTCTTACACTAGGTAACTCGCATTGTGTAAATTTTACATTACGATTTTCAATGATAATTGTTTTTACATGCTTTGCTTAACGCATCAGTGTCGGGAACGCATATAAGCGTTCTCCTGACTTCCTGCCCTCAACGCATATGTGCGCTCTTACAGTAGGGAAGTTCAGTATAAAACAAAAGATGTGGCACCTGGCAAAAGTTTTTAAAACAGTACTGCCAGTGAATGCGTTACTATCTAAAGAAGTTTTATTGAAAGACACGTCGATTTATTTGTGTAGATTAAACACATATAATTACAGGACAGCAATCGGGATAAGGCCGATCTGAATAGCTGACTACATCGCA
The DNA here is from genome assembly GCA_946894065.1 of Acleris literana. Taxonomy (NCBI): domain Eukaryota; kingdom Metazoa; phylum Arthropoda; class Insecta; order Lepidoptera; family Tortricidae; genus Acleris; species Acleris literana. The sequence goes on from OX335683.1 coordinate 4,548,547, forward strand.
TCCTCCTCCTGGTGCAGACACAGCGCCACAACTGAAATAAAACAGGGGAATATTTGTTTATTTATTTAATCTTTATTGTACAAAAATAAGTACAAATGGTGGACCTATTGCCTAATGGCATTCTCTACCAGTCGACCGATACCAGTGGATACCAGATACTAGTGATCGAGTATGTACTTATATGACTATACTAACGCAGTCACTTGTAATTGTTGTTTTAGTGCGACAAATAGTTTAGCATACATACCATAGTTCGACGAATTTAAACGGGACGGTTCATATCAGTAAAAAGAGTCCGAAATTATTACACTTATAGATATACCCTGTCTTAGGTATATTGTCAGGTATCTTTTATAAAGAGTAAAACCTCAAAAACCACGACTTTATTCAAATTAAAATTAAAATTAAAGGTGAAAATTGCCATAAGTATGTCGTAGTATAACAGGGGTCTATTCTACTCGGTAAAGCAATATTGCTTTTACAATATTAATGTCATGCTATCGTTACGTTACTATCAAGTAAATAAGAGTTATTATAGTTTAAAAAAGGGTGCACCTTATATGCAAAAATACTGTGATATTGTAAATTTATGAGTAATGTCAACTTTTTTTTTAAATTATACCTTGCCGAGTCTCCTACGCCGGTTCTTCTCGGGCAAAGGTTTTATTTTTCGAACCGGTGGTAATGCTCTTTGACATTAATAGGTGCATTGTATTACGCCTAAATTGAAGAATAAATAACTTTGAATTTGACTTTATCATAACATTATCAACGTTATAATAACATGTCAAAAACAATATTTTACCTTTTATCGTCTTAATGTTGCTTTTAAAAAACTCATAAATAAATCATATAATAATGTCCTTTCTCTAACCAATTCAGTAAGTTTTTCCATATTTGCAACTTCAGACATCGCGACGAACGCGGCGTTCTCTGTCTCGGCGGCAAAAGAACTTCTAGAACGCGATGTCCCACTTTGACCGCCGCGGTCTGACTGCCTGCTGTGTGCGTCATCGCAAGGACTCAGTACATTCGTAAGAACGCAGAACTCTGAACGCGGAACTCGGAACTCCAGACCGCTCTCTGTCTGCGCGGGCTCTTAAGACACCACTTTTCTTTTGTAACTATTTGGCATAGCAACTAATTTGTCGTGTTGACATTGTATTGTTATAATCAGAATTTATTGTGACCTTTTTAGGGTTCCGTAAGACCAAAATGGTAAAAAAGGAACCCTTATGGTGAGACTTCAGTGTCTGTCTGTGTGTACGTCACAGCAGTTTTTCTCAGAAACTCTACAAGCTATCAACTTGAAATTTGGCATAAGTAGTTGCTTAACTTACTTACCTCCATCTGTTTTTAGTAAATAGGTATGAAATTATTTTTCTAAATATTTTAAAAGGCGTCTAGATTGGGTTTAAACATGAAAATTATTGATTATTATGTAAACGGGGTGCCATATGAACGGGCAGGAAGTCTGCACATTTCAATACATTTTTTTTATAATTTTTCGTGACCTATTTTTTTTGATTTATAGCCAAAAATGTATAAAAAATGATCGCTCCTCCCCCTTAACTCCGAAGTTTATGGACCAATAAATCCGAAAGTTTACGGAATTACCAAATAAAGTTGTCAAGCTTTACAGTTTTTGAAAAAATATCAAAAAACTTATTCTCTTTATTAAAAATTAGTTTATTAAAACTTAATCAAAATGGACCTAATTTCTTTATTATCTATAAAGTTCATAACAAAATAAGTATTTTCTGTTACGTTTTCCAACCAATATTATCTTAAATACGGAACCCTCGGTGCGCGAGTCCGACTCGCACTTGACCGGTTTTTATGTATAGTCAACCGGGGTAAAAGCGTCACTGCTTTTTTTTGTTTTTAGGGTTCCGTACCTCAAAAGGAAAAAACGGAACTCTAATTTATAGGATCACTTTGTTGTCCGTCTGTCTGTCAAGACTCTTTATCTCGGGAACGCGTAAAGGTATCGAGTTGAAAGGACAATGGGCATTTTGGTACCCGCTCCAATAGCTATAATGGTAGTGTCAGTGAATAGGTCATACCAATAGGAACAACGTTTACTATGGTGGTTTGTCTCAAATCCCTGTCCATTCGGAGATATTCATATACAAACATGACACCTTTCCTTAAAAATACAACTCAAGCAAAAGTGAATAGACTGCTACTGCACCAGAGAGCTCCATCTTCAGCCTCATGGACAGTTATTTATAAAAAAAATGAATGTAACGAAAATCAACTTATGTTGTCACTTTTCTAATGAAAAATCCATTTTTATTTATGAAGTGGAAATACTGAAGTGTTCCCTTGTTTAGTAATGTAATAGTAGGTAGTGCCTTGATTAGTAGTGTTGTTTTCTTTTATTTCATAATGGTATCCCTAAAGGAAATTGATTGATAACAAACGTATATTCAAAATAAAATAACTTAGTTCCGACAGCAAATAGGGATAAGCGATATGGTTATCTTTGCCCTACATAAAAATACCTTTCCAATGATATATAAATTATGTCCATTGGTGCGGGTACCACGTTCCACACATTTTTGCCCATTGTCCTTTAAACCATTATACTCAAATGTACATTCCGTTAAAGCTGTGAAAAAAACAAACTTCTATGTTAACGTAAAAAAAAGATCATCATCATCATCATGTCAGCCGAAAGACGTCCACTGCTGGACGTAGGCCTGCCCCAAGGCTCTCCACTCAGACCGGTCTTGTGCTTTTCGCATCCACCGCGTTCCCGCGATCTTTACAAGTTCGTCACTCCATCTTGTTGGAGGCCTACCTACAGCTCGTCTCCCGGTCCGCGGACGCCACTCAAGAACCTTCTGACCCCATCGGCCATCAGTCCTGCGAGCAATGTGCCCCGCCCACTGCCACTTAAGTTGGGCTATTCTTCGGGCTATGTCGGTAACTTTAGTTCTACTGCGGATATCATCATTTCTGATTCTATCACGCAGAGAAACCCCGAGCATAGCCCTCTCCATAGCCCTCTGAGTGACTTTGAGCTTCCTTATAAGGCCCATTGTTAGCGCCCACGTCTCAGATCCGTAAGTCATCACTGGCAACACACACTGGTCAAAGACTTTTGACTTTAGACACCGCGGTAATTTGGACGAAAAGGTGCTACGAAGCTTCCCGAACGCTGCCCATCCGAGTCGGATTCGACGATTGACCTCTTTCTCAAAGTTGGACCTACCTAACTGGACCGTTTGTCCCAGGTAAATATAGTCGTCAACAACTTCGAGCACAGAGCCTCCGAATATCACGGGAGTTGGCGCGACATGGACGTTGGACATGACTTTCGTCTGGTCCATGTTCATCCTCAAGCCAACTCGGTCGGAAACGCCACTGAGGTCAGCGAGCATTGCACTGAGGTCCTCCATGGTCTCAGCCATGACTACGATATCGTCAGCGAATCGAAGGTGAGTGATGTACTCGCCATTTATGTTGATGCCTCGTCCTTTCCAGTCCAGAACCTTAAAAGCATCCTCCAATGCAGCGGTGAACAGCTTCGGAGAGATCACATCTCCTTGTCTGACTCCCCGCTGCAGAGGAATAGGCTTCGTGCTCTGGTCCTGTAGTCGGACGGACATAGTGGCGTTTTCGTACAGACACTTTAACACTTCGATATATCGGTAGTCAACTTGGCACCGCTGGAGAGACTGTAGTACAGCCCAGGTCTCGATTGAATCGAAGGCTTTCTCGTAGTCCACAAATGCAAGGCAAAGGGGGAGGTTATACTCTTCGGTCTTCTGTATAACCTGCCGCAACGCATATATGTGGTCTACGGTACTATAGCCTTTTCGGAAACCGGCTTGTTCGGGAGGCTGGAAATCGTCAAACCTGCGCGCGAGACGATTTGTGATGACCCTCGAAAACAGCTTGTAAACATGGCTCAGAAGTGAGATGGGTCTATATTTCTTCAACAAAGTTTTATCACCTTTCTTGAAGAATAGAACCACCACACTTTTGTTCCATACTTTCGGCGTTCTCCCTTCGTGGAGGACGGAGCTGAACAGCGTCTGAAGGCCCCTAAGGGTGGGTTTACCACCCGCCTTCAGGAGTTCGGCTGTAATTCCATCCTCACCTGGGGCTTTGCCATTCTTAAGCTGTTTGAGGGCCATACTAATCTCGTACAGGCTGACGTCGGGGAGATCTTCGGTATAGTGTCGGGTTAATCTAGCCCTCGGGTCTTTAGCTCGATTTTCGACGGGTGTTCGGGTTGTCGTGTACAGCTGTCCATAAAACTTCTCAACTTCCGCCAATAGCTCAGGTTTGGATGAAATGACTCTGCCGTCGTCGGTCTTCAGCTTCATCAGTTGGCTTTGGCCAACCGACAGATCCCTGGCAAACACCTTAGAGCCCCTGTTACGCTCAATAGCCTCTTCAATACTTTTAGTATTGAATCGGCGGTTTCAGAGACTTCGAGATCTGTCTGTTGAGCTTCTGATAGCGACAAGCGTCACCAGAGGACTGCAGAATCATTTCACGCCTCACCTCCATGAGCCTAAGGGTGGAGTCCGAGAGCTTCTTGGTTTTTGTACGGCGGATCTTGAAGAACTTAGACCCGACCATTTGGACAGCTTCCACGAACCCGTCGTTGTAATCGTCCACGTCGCTACCTAGGCACTCGAAACGGTTTTGAAGTTCGAGCTGAAAGCTCTCGGGATTTTGGAGCTGAGCGGGTGCCGGGCGGAGCGTAGACTTCATCAGTCTAGACCTTTCAAGCTTGAACTGGATATTCAATGAGCCTCGTACCATACGATGATCACTCCCGGTTTTAACCGCACTGATCACGGAGGCATCATTGAATATGTGCTTTTTCGTCGACATGATAAAGTCTATCTCATTCCTCGTTACACCATCAGGACTCATCCAGGTCCACTTCCTATGCTCACATTTTCTGAAAAAAGAGTTCATCATATAGAGTCCCTCCTTCTCCATAAAACTGGCCAGTAGGTGGCCCCGGTGATTCCTATGCCCCACTCCAAAATTCCCCACTCTCTACTCTTCACCGTTTCGTTTACCCAGCTTTGCGTTGAAGTCCCCCATAACAACCGTGAAGTGAGTTTTGAAGCTATGCATGGCTCTGGAAACATCCTCATACATAGCCTCCACCTCATCGTCGGAGTGTGTCGAGGTCGGCGCATATACCTGTATGACCTTCAACGAATATCGTTGGGTCATTCTGAGTACAAGGCACGCTACCCTGCTCGACACGCTCTCGATCTTCACCACGTTGTTCACGAGGGACTTGTGGACGATAAACTTAAATTATTTTTACAATCTCGAAGTCATAAAAGTAATATAAGTGTAAACAAATTTTACCTTAAGCAATATAATAAGATATTGAAAAAGTGTATGTACAAGTCTCAACAGATAAGCAATAATAAATATATAATTAACAATAAAAATAAATGCAGAGCCACTTGGGACATAATATCTTCTAACACTAAAATGTACACACAAAAAAATGACATCCATAGAATTAACTTTAATAATGTAACATACACCAACCCACAAGACATTTGCAATTTTTTTAATGACTTTTTTATTGACTTAAGTAAAACACATAATTTAAATACGCACAAGTTACAGAACAGATTAGGACTAAGTAGCATGATGCCATCTTCAATTTTTTTAAAGCCAGTTGACGATATAGAAGTTTTCAAATTAATTATGAGTTTAAATAATAGTAAAACCAGTGGTTTAGATGACGTAACAACAAAAGTTATAAAAGCAAATGCTAAATGCTTAAGCATTCCGCTTGCGCATATTATAAATATATCATTTACTCAAGGTGTCTTTCCTGAGCAACTTAAATTGTCACTTGTAAAACCTCTATTTAAAAAGGGTAATCACGATGACCCTAATAATTATCGTCCCATCACAATTATACCTATTTTGGGCAAAATTTTTGAGAAGGCCATGTATGTAAGATTAGTTAGCTTTTTAAATAAACATAATATTCTACAGCCAGAACAACATGGTTTTCGGAAAGGTTACTCGACTGAGCTAGCGTGCTTTGAATTTGTAAAATATGTGACGGAAGCAAACAATAATAAATTACCGATTACGTCAATTTTTCTCGACTTAAGCAAAGCGTTTGACTTCGTTGATCACTCAATACTGATGTCAAAATGCGATACGTACGGGATTAGGGGGCAAGCTCACGACTGGTTAAATAGTTATTTAAGAGACAGAAAGCAGTGCACAGAATTAACAAAAATGGTGGTGGAGAATAATAATAGCCTGGTTAAAACTATCTACAGATCTCAAATGCGAAATAACAATTCCGGAGTTCCACAGGGAAGTAACTTAGGACCCCTTTTATTTCTCATTTATATCAATGACCTACCCCGAGCGACATCATCTAAATGCATCCTCTTTGCTGATGACACGACTATTTTAATTAAAGGAGATGATAAAGTAAATTACGAACGAAATATAAATAAAACCTTAAAAGATTTGCATTTATAGACTTGCCAAAATAAACTACAGACAAACATTGCTAAAACTAATTTTATGCAATTTCACTCGCACAGGGCCATACCGTTGCAATTGGATGTTTGCTATGACAATAAGCTTGTTGAAGAAACCAGTAGTTTTAAGTTTTTAGGTTTAATTATTGACAAACAATTAAATTGGAAAGAACACGTTAACTCCTTGTGCTCCAAATTAGATCGTTTTGTTTTTGCATTAAGAAGACTGAAAGAAACCGTCTCCACTGAAGCTGCAATCACGGCCTACCACGGTCACGTTTCATCCCTTCTCAATTATGGCCTAACTTTGTGGGGTAACTCCGTGGACGTAGACAGGGTGTTTAAATTGCAGAAAAAGTGTGTGCGTGCAATAAAAAATGCATGGTTTATGGACAGCTGCAAACCTTATTTTAAACAACTAAACATATTACCTTTGGTGTGCATGTACATACTGAAGGTTTGTTTGTTCTGCAAAGCGCATCCTGAACATTTCAAGGAACAGCACGACATTTTTGTAAGAACAAGAATGCCCAGGGTGCAATACAAACATCTCTTACATAGACCACTTTGCCGCACTGATATTTATAAAAGAAATGCCTATAATATGTGCATAAAGATTTATAATGCTCTTCCTACTAAAATTAAATTACTGAAGGGAACTACATTTAAAAATGAGCTTAGTAGATGGCTTCTTTCTAATTGTTTTTACAATTTAAATGAATATTTTAATAACGGAGCTAAGTAGTGGATAAATTATAAATGGCGAGAACACTTGTAGATAAGCCTATGTCATGTAATTATGTTAATTGATTGTATGCATGTTTCGAGTAGACGGTAATACTATTTATATTGTTTTGACATGATTTGTAATGACCATATAATTAAAAATTTGCATGTCGTACTGTCGACACTGAATGTACGATCTAACCCATGTTATTTTTTAAGACCCTGTAAAACGCATTCTAGCAAATAAAATTTTCTATTTCTATTCTATTTCTATTCTATTCTATTTCTATAACTCCACCCTCCCTTGGACTGGTGGTCGCCCTCCCGGAAATAGAGCAAGTTACCGGACTTCAGGGTTATCATGTCCTCTCCCTCTCTACGGACTTCTGACAACACTATGATACCCTATCGTAACCTGCTCAATTCCTCCTCCAGTTCCAGCAACTTTTCGCCGGTCCGCAATGTTCGGCAGTTGTATGTTGCCAGGGCCAAAGGTCGTCGTTTCTGGTAGCCGGGTCTCTGCCGGAGATTACCTAAAGCACCTGCTGCCCCGCCGTTACCATAGCCGCTACCGGAGCCAGGAATAGCAGTGCCGCCGGGGACTAGGGGTCTCGGCTGTAGTTTTAAATTCATACTTAATTAAGGCTTTTGATCTAGAACCGTTGGGGGGAAAATGCCGTAGTCGCCACGCTGGGCAGGCGGGTTGGCGACCGCAGTTATACCATGTAGTCCGCGGAAGACGCTGGTGCCCATCCTCCGGTTTATCCCTTAGTCGCCTCGTACGACACCCACGGGAAGAGATGGGGTGGTGCTATTCTCGACCGGCACCGGCACCAACACGGCATCAAAAAGATAGCAGCAAAAAAAAGATACGGCCGTTTATGCTGCAAAAAACGTATATTTTGACACTCTCAAGGGAATCAAAATGTATAGGGTATTTTCCGTTAACCTAGAACTATGAAATTTGGCAAGTAATACCGCCTTATACTACAAATATAGGAAAAAAATCTGAAAATCCAACATTTTTAATTAAATAACAAAAAATACAGGGTCTTATGCAAGGAACGGCGGCGCTGCAAATTTTGAATTGAGTTTACCGTAATTTCCTTAGATATGTATTATAGATTATGTAAGTATGTATTAACAACCTTATTTCGTAAGATGGAAGGTTGAATTTACTTTTACTATCAAATTGCGCATTTGTCCTTTTTATTTAGGAGGGCAGAATAGTGCATACGAAACTCGGCATGTTTCTGGTGAAATGGGTTTTTTCTTCGATGACGCAGATACGTCTCAGGCAGGCGCGCCAAAAAATACTAAACGACTTGTTACCTCGAGATAACAAGTTTTGGATAACAGTTTTGGTCGCTATGCCCTGTTTATTATACTACTATGTACATTCATGGTATTAATGTAATTTGTAAATAGGAGTAATTTTAAACAAAATAGCAAATATGCGTATAAAGTCTAAGTCACACGGTACAAGCTGCTGCCTTGACAGTGGTCAGTGACTGCCATTCAAGTAATGAAATAATTATTTTATTAAAATCAGGTCATAACGCGATACAAAAACGAAATTAACCAGCCTCGATTGAAAATAGGTGCTTGCCTATCTAGTTTCTAGTAGTTCGGCTGGCATCCGCACTCCAAGCAAGCAAGAAAACTGCACCTGTGACCTGCCCCCTATTTCATCATCTTGACAATGATAGGAATCGGTATACATTGCTGAGCTAACAAGTCCCTATATCAGTAGGATTCATGTCAGGCGTGCAATAAACGTACAAGTGAACAATATTGTCATCTTTTTCTATGTAAAACTACACAATCATGGCTGAGATGCCGGTCTCAAGTTACGTCAAAGTAAACTTCAAGTTGTAGAAAACTATCATTTCTCACATATTATCAGATAGGCTTTTCAGCTAATATCAGATAATAGTCTGATGCATCTACTTCAGAAGTATTTATGCGCCTGTATTCGAGGCGGTAGTATCCAAATCGTTTTTGACCTTTGTCATTGTTTTTAACTCGACCGCTAATACTGTCAAGTAAATATGAGCTGACAATACGACAACATATCAGCGTCGCTATTGCCTAACGCACTCGCAATCGCAATCCGTTCACAGCGGAACAATTGTTTTCATTTTGTATGCAGACAAGCCTTCGATTTACAAAATGATAACGACTGCGATTGCGAGTGCGTTAGGCAATTGCCCCTCAGGTCCCTGGTCTATGTCTATTTATATATCGCACCTTTAGAACAATAATGACCTAATTCAAAATTTGTGCTTTCAAACTTCGAGTCATAAATTTATTATCATAGAGACCTAACTCGAAATTTAAAATTTCTCAATTAGGTCACTATTGTTCTGAAGGTGCGAATGACAACTTTCACTTGGCATGTACGATCCATATTTAATTTTGGTGACAGCACTAGTAGATGGACTGCTTGCCCTCCTTAGAAAAAAGGGCGTATGACTCATAGAACCGTTATATAGAAGCGACTTTATTTCTTAAGACAGAGGGTTAAATTTACTTTGACTATCAAATTGCGCATGCGTCCTGTTTATTTAGGAGGGCAGTGCAGTAACCTACGACACGGAATGTTACACTAACTCGCATTGTGTAAATTTAAATTTTTATCATGTTAATTGATTTTTCAGGCTTTGTTTAATATTTAAAGATGTTTTATAGAAACACACTTCGATTTATTTGTGCAGTTTAATAACATATATTTACAGGACAGCAATCGGGGTATTTCCGAGTTAAATAACTGACTAAATGACATCCTTCTGGTGCTCGCGCCACAACGCCGCAACTGAAATAAATCAGGGGATTATGTAAGTACAAAATATGACTATACCTAATACGCACTTAATTGTAGTTGGTTTTTTAGTGCAACCAAGATGTTATAAACAGAGATCGGACAAATGGGCGTCATTACTCTCAACAATGTGGATATGACGCCAAAGATTTTAATAAACAAATTAAATCACATTAATTGATTTAAATTACCTAAAAATATTTTTTTGCCTTGGCAAGGCAGTAATAAATACTTGTTATTGTGTAGAGTTATAAAGCATAAAAAAGGTAATTTAAAAAAAAAACCGTGGTCGGTTTATTCCTTTTCACGGCTAAAATAAACCAATGAGGTGGAAAGCTCCTTTTGCAATCCACGGATGTTAACGGAGCAAACTTAAGTAGATTAATATTAATGGCCTCTCCTCACGTCTCTGTATTATTTATTTATTACTGTCCTGCAAAGGATCAAGATTAAAGTTCAGGTAAGAAATAAATTAATGTAATTTAATTTGTTTAATTAAAATCTTTGGAGTCATGTCCACATTATTGCGAGTAGTGACGTCCATTTGTCCGATCTCTGGTTATAAACAATAAACATAAATACTATAGTTCGATTAATTTCTGCGGGTTCGCGCCCGATCGTTATCAGATTTCAGTACTTTAATTTAAAGTAAAGTAAAAAAAAGTTTGAAATTAAAATACATACATAGGACCCTGTTTTATACTCTGATTATTCTAGGATGACGCCTGTGACAGCTCATATAAACACTTATTACACCTATTTCTTTAACTTTACATAAGTACTACATCGGTACAAACCTAGCGACGCCGTTCAGGAAAATAAATAATGAATCGCCTATTTTTAAACATCGCTTGTGAGCATAGCATAGTACCTAAGTGATTGAAATTACGAAATACGGCTGTCACAGTCATCACGTTGGAACTATCAGAGTATAGATATTGTAATTTACAACTTTTATTTACAATTAGTAAGGTATCTTTTATAAAGTTGAAAACTTCAAAAACCGCGAGTTTATCAAAAGTGCCAATATCTTGAAATTAAAAATATATTTTATGGTCTATTAGGTATCCATGTTGATGGGGGGTGAGAGAGTAACCACTTTGTCAGTCAGTTTCAATCTAACTTAATAACAATTACACATGCGTATATATACAATGTTAACTTACTACAGTACTAACTAATGTGCACTAGATACACGTACAGATAATATCTAATCTAAATGCAATTCATCAATACGTGAATTGATAACAATTACGAAACGTGCCTACCGGCACAGTACTCCCCCAAGGAGAAAATAAATACAAATTAAAAGGATATTCTCCAGTACAATAAGTTCCTACTGAAATATTTTCGATGGTATGACTTTGTAAAGTGTGCCGTTATGGGCAATATATTTCATTAAAACAATAATTTATACCAAATATTCATCGACTCTTTGTCGGTAATTGGCGTGGGGTAGCAAGTGTTTCCTCAGTTAGCGGATTTCGTGGCTCATTGTCTGATAACCTAAGAAATCAATTCGCATTAGTTAGAGGTAAACATACTTCTTCATGACCGTTGCATGAAGGCACAATACTTCTTTTCAATTTCTACGAAATTCTTGGTTCCTTGAACGATAACCTAAGAAATATTCGTATTGGAGATATTGTTTAAACATCTTCTTGGCCGTTGCATGAAGGCACAAAATTTCTTTTCAATTTCTACGAAGTTCGTGGCTCATTTAACGATAACCTAAGAATTAATTCGTATTGGAGATATTAAACATCTTCATGGCCCCTGCATGAAAGCACAAACTTTTCTCAGTTGGTGACATTCTTGGCTCATTGACCGATAACCTAAGAATAAACTGTCATTTGAGATATTAAACATCTTCACGGCATTGCATGAAGGTAAAACAAAAACTTCTGAAATCGAAACTATTACACAGTCAACCGAATAAATATTTACAAAAACAAAATAATAATTACCGTACTATGTTCTTATTGCTAGTTTCCTCTCAAACTTGACCTTGATTTACGAAGAACGCCTACTAGTCACATTCTGCATACCACTGCGCCGGCGCTCGTGCCGTAGCTCATTTATGTCAAATTGCATTCTTGCGAGGTGTGACGCGACCAAACAGTTTGTAAAATCATCTGTTTTGTTTTGTTGACTGTTTACAGCTGATATCCAACGCTCCAACGAACCTGTACTCATACCTACGACCGTCTTCGGGGGCGACATTGCAGTAAATAATAATTTGCGCTCTTTGATACCTTTTAACTTGCTGGCTTAATTTTCCTCCTGCTTCTTGTATTGATTTCTTCTTCTTGCGACAGGACAACGGCGTTAATGTTACTTGTCGGGATGGTGTTCTTCTTCGGGGTCACCACTGTACCGGTGGTTACCCCCTATTGGTGGGTCGTCCGGCAGGGTAGCGGCGATCATTGTTCAGACGGGATAGTGTTCTTTGTCGGGGTCACCACTTTACCGGAGGTATCCATGTTGATGGGGGGTGAGAGAGTAACCACTTTGTCAGTCAGTTTCAATCTAACTTAATAACAATTACACATGCGTATATATACAATGTTAACTTACTACAGTACTAACTAATGTGCACTAGATACACGTACAGATAATATCTAATCTAAATGCAATTCATCAATACGTGAATTGATAACAATTACGAAACGTGCCTACCGGCACAGTCTAAATAGCCTTATCCGGGGTTTTATTGTACTCGGTAAAATAACTGTAAATATTTCAGGATTTATTTTAGTACCATCCTGAACCTTATAGGATAGGTTATGAGAGTTTTATAAAAATCCTGATTTATTTACAGTAACAGAAAGCAAAGCAGCCAAAAGCAGAGAACCTATCATTTCTTTTTATGTTATACTAGAGGACGCCCGCGACTTCGTATACGCGTAGAATTAGTTTCCCGCTACTCCTTTTTCAAAATCCTTTTCTTAGTGCTCACTTACGTCATGAAAGGAGCCCCTGAACCAAATTTCAAGTTTCTAGGTACAGTAGTTTCGGCTGTGCGTTGATATATAAGTCAGTGAGTCAGGTTTGCCTTTTATATATGAAGATGTATTGTATCAGTTTTTTTAAATATTATACAAAAAATAAGATAAAATAAGGCGACATATCCGTATAGCTGACTCCAATGAGATGTTGGTTAGCAAAAATTGCGGACCGCGACGACTTCATAAAAAGCCATGTTGCCCGTTGCACGGGCCTTTTGTCATTCAGTCCCCGTCCCCCCTCCGCCCAAACTGCAAAGATTTTTTCGTGAGTACCAAAAACAAATTACAGCTAAAGTCGGCGTCAATAGAAATGGCAAAAGGTGTAAACAAAACCAAACCGACCAATTTAACACTCTTACTCCATAATCACGTACTTTTGGACATCGCCGGAGGTATTTCTAATTATTTACACGCTTGATCGTTACTTTCACATTCTGATTAAAATAAAATAACCATTAACTATAGGCCTTTTTAAATAAAAACTCGTTTGCAGAAATATTGAGATTGTCAAACAGTACCGATTTGTTTACCTCTTTTGCCATTTCTATTGACCCTGACTAGTGAAATTTCTATGCTAATAGGTAATATGCCTCGACTTATACAAAAGTCAATGAAAACAGCGAGCTATATATTTGTGGTGGCTTTGATGTTGAAATGTTTTAAATTGCAAGGCGCAACTTTACACCATAAGTCACATAGGTACAAAAAAAATAGACACCTATAAGTAATTTTCGAATGAAATTCCATAATTACTCGTAAAACCCGAAATATATATTTACTAATAATATTTGGGAGGCCCTACTCAGGGGATTTTCACAAGGAACATTAAACTACACGATTGAACGGCAACACTTGATACTAATTATTTGCTAATCGTTCATCTTAAAATACTTACGAGAACACTTGTATTGTATTTGAGGATTTGAGACATTTGTATTGGGTATGGCAGTCGTCTTTCGCGTAGTATGTCTCGTCGTAAGGCAATACTGTTTTGAAACTTGATGAGTAGCATCCTTCGCGATCAGCTAAAATAATAACGTTTTAATAATTATTATCTTTAACCTCCAGTTTCAAAGGGATATTATAAGTGTATCTTTTATTTATCTATTTTTTTAATAGCTTTATGTAGGATACGTTCATAGGTATTCATCGTGTTTTCTCAAATAACTAAATGTTCCATGACGTCAATGACAGTGAGCCAGTGCCTAGCTCTATTTTACCCAGTAAAACCATATTGCTTTTAACATGTTACCGTATTGTTCCTAATACGATAAGAACTATCGTATCGTTAAAAATGTTTTAAAAAACAAAAAACCGCCTTCAAAAACGCAAAAAATAACTTAAACAATTTTAAAGAAGTTATTTTTTGCGTTTTTGAAGGCGGTTTTTTGTTTTTTAAAACATTTATTTTATTTTATACTTTTTAGTGATCATAATACGCTGTTACGTAGTCCCACTTCTTAGTTGAAATGAAACTTTAACTTATATCAAGCGCGCCGCAAGCAACGCCGTGGGAAAGTCATAGTCATATTTCAACAAGTAAATATTATTCGTTGTAGGTAGTCGCTCAACTATCTTAATCGAGATATCTTATCGCCACCCTTGAAATCGGTACCATTGAGGAGTTCCGGTGGCCATCTGTGGTCTTCATCATCAGTTCCACTACACCAAATGATACTTTCTGAATGCAAATGCTGGACTTGTTACTAAAAATACTAAAATCGCTATATGTTTTCCTACAATATTTGAGGAGTTCCCTCAATTCCTCACTGATCCCCTCATCAGATACAGATTTGGTGACAATGGAACCACCTCGGAAGTACACTCTATCAAACCAAAAAAAAAAATTTGAAATCGGTCGGCAATTGACGGAGTAATCGGTAAACATACATAAAAAAAAAAAAAACATACAGTGGAACGTATAACCTCCTCCTTTTTTGAAGTCGGTTAAAAATATAATAATATCTCAGTACCTATACGCTTTTACCGAATAAAGTAGATCCCCAGATAATAGAACTGCCCTTCTGAGCTAACAAGCGCATCTCAAATTCAATATACAAAGCAGATTTAATTCTCTTCTATTAATTATAAGGTTGATATTGCTGCAGTAGTTTTATCTTAGTTACTGCTTATTGGCTTAGGACGGCAGAGAAACAAGTTTAACACATTCGTGATAGATTAAAAATGATATTATGGTTCCCGCAAAAATAATTATGGCGCAGAAAAAGTTATGGCAAACGTTCATGTAATAAGTACATACGTAGACCTACTTAAAAAAAACATGTTAAATGAAGGGCTACGAAAACTTACCAAACTGCTGGTTTTACGACATAAAATGGATAAACATAGGTACCCACTTCAGCATATGCACACATAGCTACCGATAGCACAAGAACAATGTATTTAAACATATTTAACAGAGTATTCTCCAAAGCACAAGTTAGAGTGACGATATGGGAACTGACACTGAGCCAGGATCTAGGATCTTATAAGGTCCACGTCGAGAAAGTGACCTGAAGTAAGAAATCTGGAACGAGAAAGTTCGAACTCATGTTTATTCACAACTATCCACGGTCTATAAGTACCTAATGCTTTTAAAAGATAATTAAGTTTAGTCACTTTGGTATCTTGTCACTTTAACGCTTTTGACAGATTAGTGCAGCAGTTTAAACATAACGTTAAATTGACAAAGCTTTTAAATGAGCCTACTGCCCACGGAAGCGTAGCTGCATAGACGCGTATTCGTCATTGTTCGCTTGCTGTACGCTTGCTTGCAGCCTACATACAAAATCGTACAACACTGCACGGATAGCACAAGTCGTATTTTCTCGCTTGTCGCTCAGTGCGTCTCTATCGTTACAGACTAGATAGAAAGGGTGATCTGAGCGACAAAGAAGTCGCGGACAAAATGTGCTTGCCGTGCTGTCGACGGAGCGGCAACCTCGCGACAGCGACGCTGCATGCATACAAGCTTCACGTCGCCGGCTGTACTGCATGTCGTACGCCGGGCTACATCGCAAGGAACAGCACGTTGTGTTTTGGTGAAATGGATGAAGCCAATACAATCTATTGCCTGAAGAATACAGGAAACTGCAATCTACAAGCAATGAACTATATTTTGTATTTATTTCAAAATGTTAGGCTCAGTAGTTTTGGGGATAAGGGGGGAATGGTCAATTTTCGTCTTCTTTTATGAATATAAAAAAAACTATTTATTTTACAATAATAACCAAAATATATTTAATATCCTCATAACGAACCCTTTCATTTGATATATTAGATACAGTAAGGCTTGCAAAACTTTTTATTTAATTTCCTACTGGACCTTGGACCATAATAAAAAAAAAAACTTTGCACATCTGTGTTTGGGTCATCAATTTACATATGTGTACCAAATTTCAACTCAATCGGTCCAGTAGTTTCGGAGCAAATTGGCTGTGACAGACGAACAGACAGGCAGACGCACGAGTGATCTTATAGGGGTTCCGTTTTTTCATTTTTTGTAGGGAACCCTAACAAACTTTACTGAAAATGCATGATTTAAATTTTAGACCATATAACTAGGTATATATTATTGGTTAAACAATAATTTTCCAAAAAAAAATATTAATCTTGTTTTGACTTATGTTTTTTTTCCAAATGATAATTTGAGTAAAATAGTTTGGGATGTGATACATTGGGAAAAGATTTTTGCCCATACATGATTTTTTCCAAAAAAAACAATATTTGTAAAAAGTTTTATTTACTTTGTCAGTATTTATTTATTCATGAGGCAGGTGCTTCTACAGCAGTTCCAGGTGTAGCAGATGCTGGAGCAACCGGTGCGCTTCCGGGCTAATCGGAGGACGGTGGTGAGGTGGTTGGGTCGCAATGAAAGATAGGCTGACAGCAGTCTGGATATTTCAGCTCGTGGTTATACGTTGCTATACAGTTTTGTCTAGCAACAGAAACACCGCATCTGACACATTTTGGTATTTTGTCAGTTTGACAGCTGATTCCATCAAAAATATAATTACAATCCTTATTAAAGATAACGAGACTGCTGACCTCTGTGCAAAGAAAGCAATTACGCTTGGAAGTTCCGTGTATGACCGTTGTTTTCCTCGCGACGTTAAAGCTCTAGCTCTCCCAGATATGCGAAATACTTGGTCCGCTCGGTGGCAATCGTCCCGCTTAGTTGTTGGCAAATATTACGGCAGACTTCAACCAGATTTACCCACTAAGCCGTGGTTCTTCACCAAGAAATCGATCCCGAAAGATATTACGGCTACGATCATCCGTTTACGTCTCGGTCATATATGTACTCCGGTGTTCTTGGCTAAAATTCGTGTTCGAGACCACTCTTTGTGTGAGTGTGGTCTAGCAGAGGGTACCCTCGAGCACATGTTTTTCAACTGCAACCGTATTGTCACCCCGCTTTACGATATCCTCCCCTCCAATATCCCCCGTCCTGTTAACATCCAATACCTTCTGACATTAGTCTACTCCCCTTTTGTGTTTATTCTAAGTAAATTTATTAAAATTAACAATCTGTTATTGTAGTAGTTAGGCTATCATTAAATGTTTGTTTTGTCTTTTGTCGTAGATTCTCTTTTGAATCTCGCGCCTTTCTTAACATTGACGTTGGCGGAATCATCAAAAGTCTCGATGGAAGCCATAGCCTACAAAATTGAATTGAATAATTACAATCCATACTAATGTTGTTAATGTGAAAGTCACTTTGCCTGTTTTTTCCGCTTTCGTGGCTAAACCGATGAATGAATGAAAGGAAAAAAGGGTTTTTTTTTTCAGGTAGTGATCAGCTAGCTACTAAAAAACCCGCGATATAATGGCGGTTACTACTTATAGAACTAATCCTAATAATAATATTATACATGTGAAAATTTATGTGTGTTTGATACTCCTTCACGCTGCAACGGCTGGACGGGTTTGGATGAAATTTGGAATGGAGATACCTTACACCCATGATTTTCATCGTGGAAAATTTAAGTTCCCAAGGAAATAACGGTGATCGAAATTTCCTTGAACTAAGTCGCGGGTAGAAGCTATACCTTATATATACAGTACAGTCAAGGAATTTAATTTGTGACCCACCTTAGGTCCAAAGTCAATCTGACATTCTACAGCAATAAGGTTGAGTTTCCTATCAATTACAAATGACATCTCTATTGACAATGACATCTTCAAGCAGATTTTCTTTGAAATGTGTAGCAAATTAACTTCCGTGACCATGCAACCAATTTGCACTAAACATAATTATCCATCCATCACGATTAAACTAGCTTACTTTTAAAAAATCGCAGTGTAATTGGTTTATTCACTTGGAAACTACGATGACACAGACAAACAACAGTATAAAAAATATAATAAAATGATGACTTATCCTTTGACGCCTAGCAGTGTCCTCAATGTTGTGTTCCGGTATGGTGATAAGACAACCATTGAAATAACTAGCATAAAAGCATCATCTTAGTGTTCAGGGTTAGCAATGCATTCGTGGCCTTAGGATGTCAGTCTTATCTTTAGATTGTAATCTTGAGAATGTTAACAACTATACTTCAGTTTTTTTAGCAAAGGAAAGATCTTCTCAGACGCATTAATAAGGTTTTTTATCAGGAAAGGTTTGCTTAATAGTGAACAAATTCGAAAATCATTCATTGTTCATTTTATTTAACGAACACATTCAGGTCTGTTCATTCTTACTTGGCTTATATAGTAAACAACTTTCTAACCTCACAATGAACCATTTTTGGCTAAAACAGCTCTTTTATCGTAAATAAAGTAAGTAAGTAAACATTTTGGACATCACTTGGCCAATGTATTGTCTGCGATTGCTTTATTTTGTTTAAAATAGCTGTTTTAACCAAAAAGGTTCATTTTGAGGTTAGAAAGTTGTTTACTATATAAGACAAGTAAGAATGAACAGACCTTATGTCTAGTTATTAAACAAATGAATCTTATTTAATATGCAGCATAAAAAAACATCAATTAATAATAATTGTTGTTTTTTTTATTTTGTCGTTCATAATATTTCTTACCTATTTTAGCACAATAATATACCTGACGGCGCGCAATCAAAATATCTTATTTGATTTCTTATTATTGTTTAATTTAGAAATAAGTAATAATGATAATGTTATGATTGGTAAAAATAATAAGGTAAATCGGAATAAGAGCGGGTAACCCCGAATAGAGTAGTAAGTGGCGCCACCGTGGTGAAGCGGGTCATTCAATGACAGCTGACGTGAGGGTTGCACACGTACTAAACTATTGGCTCTTATCAATCTGCCTCGATCTTTGAAATCTAAATTCAGTGTGTTGTAAAATTAAACGCGTGATTGTTGATTGATACGATAGTGTATTTATTTTGGAGTTTTCGCCATCATTACGCCCACATGGAGGGTAACCTCCAAGACCGCCCGGTCGGTCTTCCTGATGCCCCGTTATACCCAAAGAAGTAAGAAGTTAGGCAGTGAGAAATCGCTTTTATGAGTATGTATATACCTAGGTACCTACTATTAAATTAAAAAGGTCGCTAGCTCCATTAAGAAAATGTATTGTGCCACAGATATTTAAATCGCTCGCTTTTTTATTAAGCTTCATATTGCATATGTCAAATGTCTAATCTAAATACAAACGTCACTTTAAATTACTCACCTACCGATATGTTTTCCGTAATTGTGTTGTTTGTTCTAATGATTTGGGACCCGTTCCAGAAAGCCACTCTGCAACTCTGCACTCTGCACTTTGCAAATCCACGATAATGCAAAGTGCAGAGTAAACGTGTTCCAGAACACACTTTGCGTAATTCGCAAACTCTGCAAAGATTCTGTTCCTAAAAGATACTTTGCAAATCTACAAATACACACTTTGTATTTATCTCTGCCTATTCAACATTGCAATTGTCTTGTGGAACAGAAATACTTTGCAAATCCACAAATCCACACTCTGCACTTGACTCTGCCTCTTCAACTCGGCAATAGCCTTGTGGAACAGAAATATGTTTGAAGAGTGCGACTTGTGGAGTTCAGAGTTGCAGAGTGGCTTTCTGGAACGGGCCCCTGGTCGCAGGTAAATGGTTATGTTGCCACTTACAATACGTATATATTTTAAAATAGCAACAATCAAAATATTGTCCCCAGACGCGTTCAAAACTATAACAGCTAACATTGGACCTCGTGTAATAAACGTGAGAAGAAAGCAGGGAGAACATGATGCGTATCGATTATATTATAGATGATGCAGTGGAAAAGTTCATAATTAATTTAAATTAATCAGATTCTTCAGACTCACTGTCTGAAAGTGATTAAAATGTGTTATTATTTGTTAATAGTTTTATTTCCACTACCACAACTACAACAGCCTAAAAATATTCCTCTGCTGGGCACATGCCCCCACTCGTAATGGACATTCGTCCCTACCCGGGCCCAGTGCGGGTTGGAGTTTTTCTTAGAGTCCTATTTCAAATAAAGATCATAATCATAGTTAAATCATTATAATAAACCAAGGTTCGTTTGTTATTAAGAAATATTAAGACATTAGCTAAAAATTTAACATCAACAAATAATACCTACCTAGTTAATATCGGTTTACGACTACTGTTTCTTTGTTTGCATGATTTATTTTGCTAAAAAAAAATCGCAGGTCCCACTTACCATCAGTAGGCGTAGGTAAGATGCAAACGCTACTGACGTTTCAGTTTTCTATCGACTCGAAATGTATGGAGTTGACGTAAGCGCTGCCGTCCCACCAAAAAAACTAACTGCAATGTTAGAAGTCGAACCCTTCTATACTCTATTGGTAACCGTATTAAATTTAAAATACTTACACTATTATTTATGCAGTTAGCCGCCTTCTTTGGTGGGACAGCAAAGCGGTAATACGATCTGTCATAGCGTACGTCAATCCTTTACATTTTGTCGATATTCGAAGATCGCTATATTAGCGTTTTGCATCTTGAGTAAACCCCCAGGTGGCTGTGTACTCGATTACCTTCTCTATGCCATAAAGAATAATGTAGAGTTCGTATAAACGAGGGATACCTACTCTGCAAGGTGAATCTCATTATTTCGTTTACAAGTATACTGCCCACACTGTCCGTCCGGCATATATGACCTATCATACTCGATTTAAAGATGATGAGTAGCATCCCTCTTCATCGGCTGAAAAAAAAACAATCAATAAACAATTAATGAAACCCTGTCAAGTGCGAGTCGTCCTTGTACTCCGTTAATTCGGTATTATAATTGTTCGGGGGACTCTACACAATAACGAAGAGTCATAATTCAGAATTGATCAAAATGCCGAAATTTTGTAATTCTGAATGTAATGTTTTGATACAAAGTTTATCTTTTGAAATCGATTATAATCAAACCTAATCTATGTATAAAAATTAAAATATTCATTTTAATCTTAAATAGCTGCACAATCACTGCTTCGATTCGAAAATAAATAATTCGGAATTTTAAGGTGTTTCCTTTAGTGTAATATCAGACTACATTATTGACTTGTGGAAATAATTCGTGTAGTTTTGTAAATTGGTAGGTACATTTATACCTTGCGGTATCCAAATGAACATACTAAAAGTACTCAATTCAATTCCTTCTAACTTCCTCCTCCTATTCCTTAATACTAAAGGTACCTTCAGTCTCCCCTAACATCCTCAGTACAACTCCCACGGTTGTACTGAGGATGTTAGGGGAGATTGAAGGTACCTTTTTCAGATTTCTCCTCATATCTCGAATATCATTATGATAACTTTTGACACAAGTTTCTACATACAATTTTCTACAAAATTTGTTATATTCATTTTTACTCTACGATCAATATTTCAGGAGCTACATGATGTTTAAGCTAATAAGGAGATTGTATAGAATGATGATAGAATGAATGGAGAACACGAAAATTTCGATGTAGAAGAGGATAAGTAGCATAATATAGACGAACTGATTTGCTTTTTCTATTTTCAAATATAAAAATACAACCTATTTCGCTTTTACTTCTTAAAGTTTAGTTAAGTTTTCACGCTCATAACTTCATTCCACAATCAGTTATCTATCTAAAAGACGCAGTGTTTTTCAGATTTCCTTATTGTTTTAATTTTTCTTAGATATTTTCAGGATATCTTTATTTGTTTTTTAGCTTACTAGATTTGTAGAGATTGTTCTTCACAGTTTCCACATCTCTCAAAAGTATTTGGGTTACTACACGGTTACTAATGTAGGATCTTTAGACCCTAGATAGGTCACCTGGCCATTGCAATTCCGTGTTTACTGCAAACTAGGCCAATTCTAAAAGTTTTTTTAGCGATTAGCACGGCAGGGTAGGGTATGACGACGGTATTTTTTTTTATAGGACGGGTCCGGGGTTTTACAACCCTCAGCACACCCCCCACCCTTGAGGACTTTTAGTATGTGCATCTGGATACCGCAAGTAGATACATACATTAAATCACGCCTGTTTCGCAGAGGGGTAGGCAGAGACCACTTCTTCTTCGCACCGCAAGGTGACTGTACCAATTTACAAAACTACACGAATTATATCTCCTGATTGCCCACATTCGGCTTAATTTGAACGCGGTGTCGGAACCCTACACTGAGCATGGTCAAACCCGGTTTTTTAAAATTGTACAACTCACCAAATTCAGCTGGTTTCGTTTGAGCAGGGAACACACTTGTAAACGTTGTAACCGATACATATTCTGCTGTGGTTGCGACGAAAAGAATAACAATTAGGGTATACATTTTTTATAGAACTGAGTCAAATTTAAGAGCCTGTTTCACTTCTGCCAATGCAAATATAGAATCACTCTGTACCTTTTATACTTTCACGGATATGGACAATGTTATACAGGATGGTCCCTAAGATATTAAATTGGCAATGCTTTTTTGCAATTATTAGTATTATGGCACGTTGACATTGACCTTGACTTTCGTATCATCATAGGGTAATAAAGGCGAAGTAAACGTAAAATAATGTATGGAAACGTTAGACGTTTTTAAGAGTTCGTGCTGCGGACTGATTTCGTTATAGAATAGCCGACGGTTTCGAATAGTAAAAGCTATTCAAAAATGTGACGTTAAACTGTACTCTTACCGCTAGAGCTACAGGTACTTACTGATTTACTACATTGATTCGGAGACCCAGAAGAGAAGAGAGGAGGAGTAGGCAAGGAGGAGGCCATTCTTCCCTATCTTAACTGTAACTGTAACTTTTGGTAGTTGTTTTTACAAGAATCGCACTTGAGTCGCTGTGGTGTTATTCTTTTAAAAAATCACTCATTTTTCTTCGTTTTTATATTTACCTACTATATTATTGTATTGTCATACAGTTTCAAACTACTTTAGGTAAAAATCGATTTAAAAATATGACTGAACAGACTAACAGACTGACAAGAAAGAAAGCTATACAAATGTGGTAAGAAACTAAATTTATAGTGATATCATGACTTTCAGAACACCCTGTAATAGCTATAATTATCTTAAATATTGCATAATCATCCGTTTTAATATTCTAAATATTATCACGATTTGCAAAAAATATCTTATTTCCCAAGTAGTACAGCTGTTTTTTATTTTCTTGTAGTATCAAACAACTGTTTACAAAAATGTGGCATATTTATACTTTATCAGGGTATCACTTCCAGTTTCAAAAACAATAAGGTCAACCGGGATAAAAGCCACTATGGGGTTATTGCGTTCATTAGAATTGTTTTTTAAACAACGTGACTTACAACAGCTTCCGTCCGTAACGACCTAGTACTGGAAAAGTACAGATGCACGTGACTGGCTAGTGAGAATCCGCTAAAGCCGCACTCACAAGGGAGCGGGTAATCAGTCGGTTCTTACATCTGCACGGTGCGGACGCGTTTGTTTTCCGTTCTTGCGGGTTATTGTATTGTTTACTCGTGTTTACCTGTACACTTGGGTTGTAAAACGACCGATGTCCCATTAATCTTCTATTTTCAAATACCAAGTCACTGTGAACGAGTCCTAAAAAGATTATCATTTGTTGCCTCCCACTTGGCTACCTGCCTCTATCTTTTATCCTTGTCATTTGTATGACATTGTGCGAGTGAGAGAAGCCTGTACTAGGTCATTAAAGGAAATGTAGTTTTTTTTGTATTGATAGAAACCTGAACTAGAATGAGAACCGCAAAATAGAGGGCGTTTTGGCGAATCGTTTTCATGACATCAGTTAATTTGAAATTTAGTGTCACACCAGACCAAGTTTAGTTTTTATAATATCTTCTAGGATAGAAATAAGAACAAATAAGTTTCTATCAAATTAATGTTTTTATTAACATAGATAAGATACGGTGTGCGGCATTATACATTCGTACATATTTATTCATATAATAATAATAATAATAATATCACGGGACGATCTCACACAAATTGACCTAGTCCCAAACTAAGCTATAGGCTTGTACTATGGGTACTAGACAACGATATAAATACTTATATAGAGAAATAAATACTTAAATACATAGAAAACATCCAAGACTCAGAAACAAATACTCGTGCTCATCACACAAATATTTGCCCATACCGGGAATCGAACCCGGGACCGCTAGCTTCGTAGGCAGGGTCACTACCAACTAGGCTATCGCGTCGTCTACAATGCGGAAGCTCAATTAAACGTCTTTCGGGTTTATACCTCTCTCTGACTCGCTCTTGTATGCTCTTATGCGAGTGTAACACGTTCCCTGTCCGAGTGCCCCCAATGTGGGGCCTTTGCGGTACCTATTTTTCAGGAGTCCGTGCTTCCACTATGGGGTCACATTACAGGGTACTGAATGCACAGTTGGACTTGTGACATTGTCAGATCGTTTTTTATGGGGACAGTGAACGTTTTAACCTACGAGTGCTTTACCAGAACCCAAAGTACTTTTCAAGACCTCTTGCATTTTACACTTGACT
Organism: Acleris literana; assembly: GCA_946894065.1. NCBI lineage: Eukaryota > Metazoa > Arthropoda > Insecta > Lepidoptera > Tortricidae > Acleris > Acleris literana. The sequence goes on from OX335683.1 coordinate 4,573,529, forward strand.
TTTTATAAATGTAATGTGTAGGTAGGAGCCATTTTCAACAAACAAATAGCAAATATGCGTAAAGCCTAACTAACACGGTACAAGCTGCTGCCTTGACAGTGGTCAGTGACTGACTTTCAAGTAATCAAATAATTATTTTATTAAAATCAGGTCATAACGCGATACAAAAAACGAAATTAACCTGCCGCGACTGAAAATAGGTGCCTAACCTATCTAGTTTCTAGTAGTTCGGCTGGCATCTGTACTCCAAGCAAGGAAACTGCATCTGTGACCTATTTCACCATCTTGACAATGATAGGTGACAGATGAGAAATCGGTATACATTGCTGAGCTAACTAGTTCCTACATCAGTGATATCAATATCAGGCGCGTAATGTACTCTAAACTGTTGCCTGTCACGTGAGGTGCCGTCTCAAGTTACATCAAGTTGTACAAAACTCATTTTTATTAGACGGCCTTTTTAGCTTAGATCAGTCTATTAATACATTCTTTAGAAGAAAATAACGCTGTCTACTTCAGAAGTACTCGTACCTATTTCTGGTCTGTGTCTATACGTGACAGCTTCCGCTTGGTATATTTAAGTACAATCCATATTGGCGACAATGAATGAACAGTAAGTAAGCTACCACACCGAATCTTACACTAAGTACTTAACTCGCATTGTGTTATTTTACATTACGATTTTCAATGATATTTTTTTTACATGCTTTTTTTAACGCATCACGGCCGGGAACGCATATATGCGTTCCCGGCCGTGATGCGTTAAAAAAATAAGCATTCTCCTGACTTTCTGCCCTCAACGCATATGTAAGGTTTACATACATACATACATAAACTCACGCCTTCGTTCCCAGAGTGGGGTAGGCAGAGCTGCAGAATTACCAACAACTCTAAAAACTTGTTGATAATTCTGTAACCACATTTTGCACAATCAGGCTAAGATGTTTACCAGTGTATTAGTGACAGGTTGCAAGCCCATCGCCTAACAGTACTACAAGCCTTTATTCCCTTAGTCGTCTCTTACGACATCCACGGGAAGGCATGGAGTGGCACTATTCTAATCCGGAAACCACACGGGCAAGTATGTAAGGTTTAAAGATATGTATTCTCAAAAAAAGACATAAGTCGCTTACATGAGAACACATTATTGTAAGTATATATGTGCGCTCTTACAGTAGGCAAGTTCCGTATAATACAAAATATGTGGCACCTGGCGAAAGCTAACTAGCGTTTCTATTCGATTCGTTTTTAAACCAATCGCGTCACTGGTAGATGACGTGATACGAAACGTCACGTGATCTACCATTACAAACATTAAACACATATCATTACAGGACAGCATGTGGGATAAGGCCCATCTGAATAGCTGACTGCACGGCATACTCCTGGTGCCGACACGGCGCCACAACTGAAATAAAACAGGGGAATAAGTATGTAAGTACAAGTGTGACTATACTTACGCACTTACTTGTAAAGTGGGTTTTTTGTGCAACAAAGAGTTTATATACATACATACATACTATACATGTATAGTTCGACGAATTCGTGCGGGATGTTATCAGTTTTCAGTACGTTCATTTAAACTAAGACGGTAATAAAAGTCTGAAATTAATACACTTATACAGGCAACCTGTCTTAGATATTGGAAGGTCGCTCATATAAAGTATAAAACCTAAAGGTCAAAATTGCCATAAGTTTGTCGTAGTTTATCAGGGGCGCTATTCTACTCGGTAAAGTAATATTGCTTTTAAAATATGAATGTCATGCTATCGTTACGTTAATATCAAGTAAATAAGACTTACTGTGCAAAAATACCTATGTGATATTATTAATTTATGAGTGATGTAAAGTTTTTTTGAATAAATTATACCGGCAAAGAGACTCGGCAAGTTTCTTCGCCGGTTCTTCTCGGGGCTTTATTAGGAGGTTTTATTTTTCGAACCGGTTGTAATGCTTTTTGACATTCATAGGTGCATTATAAATATTATGCCATATGCCTAAATTTGAGAAATAAAGAGCTTTGATTTTGACTTTATCATATTATTGTCAACATTATATTAACATTTCCAAAGCAATATTGTGTTACCTTTTGTCGTCTTAACGTTGTTTTTAAAAACATTCTGTAGATATGAAACATAATAATTCTTGGTGCCAATTCAAGGCGTTTGAACCTCGGATGCAGTAAATTTGAATTAGTTCACCCTATAATATACATGCCTATTGTTTTTATTTTCGGCTGCATGTTTGTAATTTGTTTTGTATTTTACGTTCGTTTGGAATTTTGTGCTTTTCCCCTTGCCCCTAGCCTACTATTCAGCAAATCTTCGATGTAAAGAGTTGTGAGACATAAAGTAGACTGCGCCAGTAAAGAAAACAATAGAATATAAATAAATGTAATGACTTAAGTAATTAGACATGATAATAAAAGGAAAAAAATGTATAACAATAGTATAAAAGAGTATTGAATAGTGTAAAATAGAATGAATTCTGAGAATGATGGCTGGCCGACCGTCGCCGCTGGTTTTCAGTTGCCACTATTTGAATGCCTTCATAAAAACTAATGTACATTAAATAATAGAAGAGAAAAGCAAATTAATTAAGGGTTTATGAAATATTAAGCTTTTAAGCGCTAATTTTTGTTAGAGTCATGTGTCCCCCCTACAACCAAAACTACATATACTAAAAATCTGAAAATTAACTTTCATAACGAATATAACGAATTTAAAAGAAAAACTATCACGACTAAGTCGACTGTATTGGCTCCTGAGATACAAGCGACGTAGTGTTTATACCTACTAAAATTATCGAAGACCGCACCAAATAACTTTAAATAGATAATTAGTTCATACTTGATGTGTTTTGAGTTAGTTTATGTGAATAACGGCTTTAGAACCCTACACTAAGCATGGTCAGACATGCTCTTGCCCGGTTTTATTTTATACTGACAATAAAATGTCCTTGAACAGAAAAGTGCCACTCTGATCCATCCTAGCAGAGAAGAAAAGTCCCCTAACCGAATAGATGATGTGAAAAACAAATTAAAACACGTAACCAAAAAAAGGCAATCGTCTTTAACAAGGTGAACGAAGAATACCAATAATACAAAACCTAAAAATAACAACCATCATACATTGATTTTCACAAGGAGCATTTTACTTCGCGATTGCATAACAATTCTTGTTTTTTAGTCGTTAGTTTTAAAATACTTACGAAAACTGTTGTATTGTATTTGAGGATCTGAGACATTTCAGGATCAGACAGGATCCGGTTTTTGGGTAGTATGGCTCGTCGTAAGGCAATACTGTTTTGAGAATCGATGAGTAGCATCCTTCGCGATCAGCTGAAATAATAAGAATATATGTTAATTAATATTATGTGTTATATTATCCGTCGGTGTCTTGCCTCAATAAACGTACCGGCCCTTTTATAGCCGACCGACATTTGTAGAAATGATGATAAGAGACCTGACGGAATGTCCTTAGTTCCGTGGAATATAGGACGGGTGCTAGTTTGGGATGCAACCTGTGAAGACACGCTAGCTCCGTCACATCTCCACAAGACCTCTAATAGGGCTTGATGCGCCAGCTGAAGCGGCCGAAAGCATCAAGTTTAGCAAATATAGCGGTCTCGGCCCAGAATATATGTTTATTCGATTCGGCATAGAGACCCTTGGTTGGACTTGCTTGGACAAGTAAGACTTTACTTGCGAGGATAGTAAATAAGTTACCCAACTAACAGGTCTTGGATCTCTATTCAACACGGTAAAAACCATTTCGTTCTTGACCTGTTATCAGTAATGGTGCCCGAGTTAAGAATATCTTAAAATATTTTTAATACAGACAAGCACCAGTAGGTATGATTATAGCGCAATCCCTAAGAAAAACTGAACGAGTGCAAGACCCGACTCACACTTGACCGATTATTAAAAATTGTAGGTACCTACAACTCACCAAATTCAGCTGGTTTCGGTTCAGAAGGGAAAATCGCTACAGCTGCGCAGGAGTATGCCACCGCACATGCGAGGAAAATAATAATGATTCGCATATTCATCTTTATACAACTTAAATCAAATTAATAACCGGCTTCACTGCTGCTAATGCAAAAATAGAATCACACTGTACCTTATATACTTTTACAGATATTGACAATGTTATACAGGATGGTCCCTGAGACATAAAACTGGCAATGTTTTCTTGCATTTTTTAATATTAGTACAGAACTTAATTTATTATTAAGACATTAACAATCATGCTTAAAACCAAACATGACTACCTATTACCATTCTAATCACTTGTTTTAAGTTAACTCCGACAAAAATATTGCAAAAATTATAATAAACCCCAAAAATAGGAAAAGTTTGACCTCTGTTACAGGGGTGTTGAGAAACTTTGAATAGCGATTAGAACCAGTGCCCCATGTCCTTATTTAAAACTAACATTTTCTATCATGTTAACATTCACCTCGCAATTCGTATCATCACAAGGTAGTGAAGGTGATGTATACGTAAAATAATGTATAGCAACGTTAGACGGTTTTGAGAGTTCGTGTTACGGCTTGATTTCGTTAAAGAATAGCCAACGGTTTCGAATAGTGAAAGCAATTCAAAAATGTGACGTGTGTTTACTTACTGATTTACTACATTGATTCGGAGACCCAGAAGAGGAGAGGAGGAGGCCATTCTTCCCTATCTTAACCGCATCGCAACAGTTTACCTTTGTCTTTTGGCAGGTGCATAATGTAATACCAACTTTAATGCAATATTTGATTGCGGTTCTATGATTGTCGTCTTGAGAATGCAAATGTCTATGTCAGGTGATCTATTTGCTAATTTTCCTTCTCTGTGTCATAAAAAAACACCTTCAATTAAAAAAAAATATAATAGAGAAAAACTTGAATTTGAAAAAAACTTCATCAGAAAATTCACCCTGTTTTTACAAGAATCGCACTTGACTCGCTGTGGTGTTATTCTCTTCAAAATTCACACATTTCTACTTCGTTTTTATATTTACCTACTATATTATTGCATTGTCATACAGTTTCAAACTAGTTTAGTTAAAAATAGATTAAAAAATACGACTGAACAGACTAACAGACTGACAAGAAAGGAAGCTATACAAATGTGGTAAAAAACTAAATTTAAAGTGATATCATGATTTTCAGAACACCCTGTAATAGCTATAAGTATCTTAAATATTGCATAGTCATCCGTTTTAATATTCTAAATATTATCATGTTTTGCAAAAAATATCTTATTTCCCAAGTAGTACAGCTGTTTTTAATTTTTGTGTAGGTAGTATCAAACAACTGTTTACAAAGATGTGGCATATTTATTTATACTTTATCAGGGTATCACTTCCAGTTTCAAAAACAATAAGGTCAACCGGGGTAAAAGCCACTATGGGGTTATTGCGATCATTAGAATTGTTTTTTAAACAACGCGACTTACAACAGCTTCCGTACGTAACGACCTAGTACTGGAAAAGTACAGATGCACGTGACTGGCTAGTGAGAATCCCCTAAAGCTGCACTCACAATGGAGCGGGTTATCAGTCCTGTGAATCAGTCGGTTCTTACATCTGCACGGTGCGGACGCGTTTGTTTTCCGTTTTTGCGACTTATTCTATCGTTTACCCGTGTTTACCCGTACACGGTTAATTTTTAGTATTGACTAGGATAGAAATAAAAACAAATACAACCATTTTAATATTTTTCTTAACATAGATACGGTTTACGACATTGTACATTTGTACATATTTATACATTTACAGTGCAGAAGCTCAATAAACGTCTTTCGGGTTTACACCTCTCTCTGACTTGCTTAAGTACAATCCATATTGGCGACGGTAGGTAAATGAACCGTAACCTACCACACTCACTCTTACACTAGGTAACTCGCATTGTGTAAATTTTACATTACGATTTTCAATGATAATTGTTTTTACATGCTTTGCTTAACGCATCAGTGTCGGGAACGCATATAAGCGTTCTCCTGACTTCCTGCCCTCAACGCATATGTGCGCTCTTACAGTAGGGAAGTTCAGTATAAAACAAAAGATGTGGCACCTGGCAAAAGTTTTTAAAACAGTACTGCCAGTGAATGCGTTACTATCTAAAGAAGTTTTATTGAAAGACACGTCGATTTATTTGTGTAGATTAAACACATATAATTACAGGACAGCAATCGGGATAAGGCCGATCTGAATAGCTGACTACATCGCATCCTCCTCCTGGTGCAGACACAGCGCCACAACTGAAATAAAACAGGGGAATATTTGTTTATTTATTTAATCTTTATTGTACAAAAATAAGTACAAATGGTGGACCTATTGCCTAATGGCATTCTCTACCAGTCGACCGATACCAGTGGATACCAGATACTAGTGATCGAGTATGTACTTATATGACTATACTAACGCAGTCACTTGTAATTGTTGTTTTAGTGCGACAAATAGTTTAGCATACATACCATAGTTCGACGAATTTAAACGGGACGGTTCATATCAGTAAAAAGAGTCCGAAATTATTACACTTATAGATATACCCTGTCTTAGGTATATTGTCAGGTATCTTTTATAAAGAGTAAAACCTCAAAAACCACGACTTTATTCAAATTAAAATTAAAATTAAAGGTGAAAATTGCCATAAGTATGTCGTAGTATAACAGGGGTCTATTCTACTCGGTAAAGCAATATTGCTTTTACAATATTAATGTCATGCTATCGTTACGTTACTATCAAGTAAATAAGAGTTATTATAGTTTAAAAAAGGGTGCACCTTATATGCAAAAATACTGTGATATTGTAAATTTATGAGTAATGTCAACTTTTTTTTTAAATTATACCTTGCCGAGTCTCCTACGCCGGTTCTTCTCGGGCAAAGGTTTTATTTTTCGAACCGGTGGTAATGCTCTTTGACATTAATAGGTGCATTGTATTACGCCTAAATTGAAGAATAAATAACTTTGAATTTGACTTTATCATAACATTATCAACGTTATAATAACATGTCAAAAACAATATTTTACCTTTTATCGTCTTAATGTTGCTTTTAAAAAACTCTGTGCTTATAAAACATATAAGTCTTGGTGTCAATTCAAGGCGTTTGAACCCCGGATGAAGTAAATTTAATTTAGTTCACCTTGTTATATAAACTCCTATAGTTTTTATTTTTGTTTGCATGTTTAAATTTGTTTTGTATTTTATGTTCGTTTGGAATTTTGTGCTTTTCCCCTTGCCCCTAGCCCTCTATTCAGCAAATCTTCCATGTAAAGTTTTGTGAGATATAAAGTAGACTGCGCCAGTAAAAAAAACAATAGAATAGAAATAAATGTAACGACAAAGTTTGACATAATAAAAAAAAGAAAAAAAATTGTACCTATGAAAATAGTATAAAAGAGTATCGAATAGTGTTAAATAGAGTGAATGTTGAGTACGACTATGATGGCGGGCCACGACCCACGACTGAATGACTGTACGAAAACTAGTGTACATTAAATAATAAAAGAGACAAGCAAAATAAAAATACTGAACAAATTAAAACAACTGAATCAATAGTCTTTTAACAAGGTAGACGAACAATAAAATTAAAAACCGCCGTCCATAAATTTTCACAAGAAACATTCAACTTCGCGATTGCATAACATCAATTGATCCTTGTTTTCTAGTCGTTAGTTTTAGAATACTTACGAAAACTGTTGTATTGTATTTGAGGATCTGAAACATTTGTATTCGGTACAGGATCCGTTTTTTGGGTCGTATGGCTCGTCGTAAGGCAATACTGTGTTGAGAATCGATGAGTAGCATCCTTCGCGATCAGCTGAAATAGGTAATAAGGATTTATGTTAATTAATATTATATTATCCGTCGCTGTTTTGCCTCAATAAACGTACCGACCCTTTTAGAGCCGACCGAAATTTGTAGAAATGATGACAAGAGACCTGACGGAATTTCCTTAGTTCCGTGGAATATGGGACGGGTGCTAGTGTGGGATGCAACCTGTAAAGATACGCTAACCCCGTCATATCTCCACCAGACCTCTAATAGGGCTTGGTACGGCAGCTGATCTCGGACAAGAATATATATTTATTCCATCGGCATAGAGACCCTTGGTCCGTGGGGTCCTAGCGCACTAAGTCTCTTCAAAGAAATTTCGAAGAGGCTTATTGACGCCACGTTAGGCCAAAGAGCTGGTAGTTTCCTCGCTCAACGCATAAGTTTAATTATCCAGCAAGGCAATGCTGCCTGCATCTTCGGGACAATGCCACAGGGGCCTTTTTTAGATATAGCTTTTTAGTTTTAGCTTAGTTTTACTTTAATTTTTAATTTTTAACCGACTTCAAAAAAAGGAGGAGGTTCTCAATTCGTCGGGTTTTTTTTTATTTTATTTGTCGCCCCGTTCCCCGATTACTCGAAGACCACAGGACCGAATTGAAAAACTTTTTCGTTGCTTGAATGGGTATACTTTCTAGTTGGTCCCATTGTCAACAAGTCAGGATCGGATGATGGAATCTTGGAGAAATCAAGAGAACTCCTCAAATATTATAGGCACACCTATAGCGATTTTGATATTTTTCACTGTAGCTCGTGCATTTGCTTTTGAAAAGTACTATATGGTGAAGTGGAACTGATGATGAAGACCACAGATGGCCACCGGAACTCCTTAACGGTACCTATTTCAAGGGTGGCGATAAGATATTTCGATTAAGGTAGTTGAGTGACTATGACGAAGCATATTTAGGTTTAAATATGACTATGACATTCCCGCGGCGTTGTCTGCGGCGAGCTTGAAATGTTCTATAGTTTCTCATTAATATTTAGAAGTGGAGCTACGTAACAGCATAAATAGGATCACTAAAAAGTATAAAATAAAATAAATGTTTAAAAAAACAAAAAATGCAAAAAATAAGTTCTTTTAAAATGGTAGGTCAGTCCAACTGAAGTCGGCGTCCCACAATATTTTAAACCAAAAGCCGAATGCAGTTGGACTGACCTACCATTTTAAAAGAAGTTATTTTTCATTTGTAACTTATCTAGACAACCTACCTAAAGTAGTTCAGTTGTGGTACAACAAATAAAATAGTTTTACATTATAATTAGGAAGGTATTAAATATTGTTTTTAACTCGGTCACCATTACCATCAAGTAAATAAGAACTGTCGCATCGTTGACTATACGATAACATGTCAAAAGCGATATACTTTTACCGATTAAAATAGATCCTTATAAGATAATGGAACCAAGTTCAAAACATTAATAATTGTTGTTTAAAAATATTACGGCTATAAACGTTAATGTAGTCAGTACCTACTTTAAAAAAACATGCTAGATGAAGTGCTCCCAAAAACTTACCAAACTCTGCTGGTTTCGGTTCATATGGATACACAGCCACTGCAGCATATGCACACATAGCTGCCGATAGCACCAGAACAATGCATTTAAACATATTTAACAGAGTTTCCCTCCAAACCGCAAGTTAGAGCGACGATATGTGTACTGACACTGAGCCAGGGTCACGGATCTTATATGGTCCACGTCTCGTCTTGGAATTACGTCATTTGCATCTAAGCAAAGTGGATGTTCGGACTCATGTTTATTCACAACTATCGACGGTCTATAGGTGTGTTTTTAAAGATAATTTAGTTTAGTCAATTTGGTACCTTGTCGCTTTAACGCCTTTGACACAAGTGCAGCAGTTTAAATATAACGTTAAATTGACAAAGCTTTTAAATGTGCAGTTACCTAAAAAAGATAAAAGATAAAAGAAATTTATTCAGTAAGTAGGCCGCACGGGCACTTTTACACGTCAAGAATCTACCAGCGCTTCCCAAGAGAAGACCACTGCCGAGAAGAAACGCCGCAAGAAACTCAGCAGTCAGTCATTTTTTAAACATATTTCTTATTACAATGGTACTACTTAGTCTAGCATTATATAAAACTATAAATATTAAATTAAATATAGTATCAAATAACATGCGTAGTTCAGCAGGAAAACATGCCAATTAAGAATCTTACGGGAGAGATAGAGAAAAAAAAACACATACTTATGTGTATATAAGATGGTGCGAGACGACCACATAAAAGTTTCGATATGTTTTCCTACATCAACGTTGTCCCCTAGACAAGATAAAGATTTTGCATTTGAATAAATTATTATTGACTAAGTTTCGGGTTTAGGCCATGCATTTTTGTCTGTTAGATAGTCCTCGATCCTATAATACGCTTTAGACATTAACGAACTTTTCAAGTAATTTTTAAGTGCTGGAAAGGGTAACTTTAAAACTTCGTTAGGTAATTTATTATAGAAATGAATGCATTGACCAACAAATGATTTATATACTTTACGGACGCGGAATTTTCGGATAGCGATTTTATTTTTATTTCTGGTATTTAAATTATGTATATCAGAATTTTTGGTGAAAGAATCTAAATTTCTTATAACGTAAATAATATTCTCATAAATAAATTGAGACGCTACAGTCAAGATATCAATTTCTTTAAAAAGTTATCTTAAAGAGTCACGGGAGTTTGAGTTGTAAATAGAACGAATGGCCCTTTTTTGTAACACAAATATAGTTTGTATGTCAGCTGCCTTACCCCAAACCAGAATACCGTACGACATGACACTATGGAAATAACTATAATAGACTAAGCGAGCTGCCTCAACATTGGTTAGTTGTCTAATTTTCCTAACGGCGTAAGCTGCCGAACTTAGTTTACCTGCCAGTACAGCTATATGGGGACTCCATTGCAAATATTTATCTAATGTTATGCCTAAGAAAATTGCCTTATCTACCATTTGCAAACACTCGTCATTTAGAAAAATACTAGAATGTACCGGTTTAACATTAGGCAAAGCGAACCTAACACATTTCGTTTTCTTAGCATTTAGTAGCAAATTGTTGCTAGTAAACCAATTAAGTACTTTAACTAGTGTGGTGTTAATCCTACTGTAGTCTACGGATTTTCTATCTACCTTGAAAATTAGCGAAGTATCATCAGCAAAAAGTACAATATCACAAAATTTATCTACTGTTGGTGGCAAGTCATTTATGTAAACCAAAAATAAAAAAGGACCTAAAATAGAGCCTTGAGGCACACCTATTTTCACTGTAGCTCCAACAGATTGCGTTTTGTTTACAACAACTGTTTGAGTTCTATCACTTAGATAAGAAGATATAAGGCTTAAAGCTTTATTGGACAATACATAATGTTCTAATTTTAAAATAAGGGTCGTATGATCCACGCAATCAAAAGCTTTAGAAAGATCACAAAATATTCCTACTGCATCGCAAGATTTCTCCCAACTGTTATATATATGTTTAATGAGTACAGATGCCGCATCAATTGTTGATCCAAACTGGTTATTGTTAAGTAGTTTATTTCTGTTAAAGTGACCTAACATATCCTTCAGCATTACTTTCTCAAAGACTTTACTTAAAACTGGTAGTATGGAAATGGGACGGAAGTTCGTTATATCACTCATCTCGCCCGATTTAAAAAGAGGTATTACTTAATAAGGTCGAGCATTTTAGGACAAAATCTTACACTATTTTTTATAGTTCTGTTCTTAGATATAGACATTAGACTTGTATTAAAAAAAACACTGGACTTTCTTATAATATTTGATCAAATCCCAAAGAAAGCTCTGGGCTTGTACAGTCAACAACATAAATATTAGTGATCATTTATGTACCTTGTCACTTTCAACCGTTTCACAATTTTGTATGACATTTCAAATACTACCTTAAATTGACAAGGTACATAAATGATCACTTATTTATGCTGTTGACTGTACTATGGGTACCTAATAGACAACGATAAACATACGTAGATATTCTATGTGTTTCTCTATATAAGTAAGGGCCAGTGCAAACCGGCGGACGGCAGGGGAGATTTCCCTTTAGATTTCCTCCGCTGTCCGCTGCGATGCTCCGAGGTCTGTCTCAAAGCATTGAAATTTATACCTTATTTCAATTGAAATAGCATTAAATATACATTGATAAATTTAATATACTCTGCCGTCCGTCCGCCACTTTGCGCGCGCAGGCCTTAAGTTTATCGTTGTCCTTGTGTCCGGGCTTGTACTACCCATAGTTTGGGACCAGAGGGGCTATTTATTGCCTAATGCACTCGCAATCGCAATCGGCTTCAAAATGGAACAATTGGTTTCATTTTGTATGCAGACAAGGCTTCGATTTTCAAAATGAAAACGATTGCGATTGCGTTAGGCAATAGCGACGCAGGTTAATTTGTGAGATCTTTCCCAGTTATTTATTTATGTAAATACCCGGGAGTTAACCTTGGCCCAGGAAGGTCTAAGAAAAAGTTAGTGCAAGGATTTTTTATAATTTCGTCATGTTACCACCAACAGAATGTGTTTCGGTGTGGAGATAAGACAACCAGTGAACCGACTAGCATAGAGGCATGCCATATCCTAGTCCTCATGGTCGGCCACGCATTTGTGGTCTTAAGATTATAGTCTTGAGAATGCATGTCTTTGGATCACAGATCCCACTTACCATCAGGAGGCCTTATTGCTCGTTTGCTCTCTCGATGCTATAAAAAAAATACATGAAGACTATAGCTTATTTATTGTGATAATTCCTTCGACAATGTAGCGAACGGAGATCACAATAAAGGATCATAATTATTCATTATTTACTTCTTCAGTTTAAATTAACGTCAGTGGTAACCAAATATAAACTTTTTAATAAAAGAAAATATATTTATTCAAATGGTATTGCAGAACTGAATCAATAAACCACGTGAACAAACAGACGGTGAATAAGTTAGCAAGTGTGTCCCTACTGGTTAAGTGGTAAATGAGTAGAACAAGTGTTTTCGATTTAAATTTTCCACTAATTAAATTAACAGTCCATTATTTGGTAATCATTTTTAAACCCCCGATAAAGAGAAGTCATAAGTTTAACGTATGTATGTATTTGTAAGTCATTATAGCTACCAAACAGATGAACCGATTTTGACGCGATTTTTAGTAAGCCAGGTTAATCGAAATGATTCATAGCTAGGTTTTATCAAAATTTGTTAATTTAAAAAATATCAGCTCTGAAATAAGAGGTCGCAATTTCTTTAGTAGTTATGTTATGTATTTCACTTGATTTACAATATAATAATTGTTTTTTATCGAATTCATTAATTGAAATATTCAGTCACAATCGGGATAGGATCATTTTATTTAATTAATTACAAAATGTATTTTAAACACCTTGCTATTGAACACTTATTTTGCCCTGGGACTCGTTAAAGGGCGGTTTTCAAAAAACGTGTACGTAGTTAAGGCCTAAAATTAAGATACGATTAAGATTAACTATAGGTACCGTTATAAAACAAATGGTGGTATCTCAGGCAAAACTCCTGTAGCAAGTGCGACCATATTACTAACGGGTGAAGCTTGAATTTGCTTCGTTTATTAAATTTTACATTTCTCCCGTTGGCTTATGAGGGCAGTATATAAATGAATGATTAATTTTCGTGACTCACCTGACTAAAATTACAGTTTCTTAATTTGAGTCCTTAACAATGTACACTTTTTTTGAAAACCGCCCTAAAACCATTATAATTTTTGACATGTTATTGTATCGCACCATATTAGCATTGACGATACGATAACATGACAAAAGCAATATCATTTAACCGAGTAGAATTAGCCCGCCGTGAATTCTAAGCACATGAATACGAGTAAATAATATTTTTTATCCATTTCCATCCTTTATTTAAGTAGAATGACAAACAAAGGGACAAAGGGGTAATGGGAGTCAGAGGGCAATTGTGGTCAACGCTCTAACATCCAGACGAAAGTATCTAAATCAACGAATATCGGCCTAAAAGGCTCGGTACCTACGTGACAGCTCGTACTTCCCCTACTAGGCAGTCGTCCCTGAGTAGGCCGATAGTCGTTAGTTTAGATACTTTTGTCTGGATCTTTGGACGCTGAACATTGCCCTCTGGCTCCCATTACCCCTTTCTCCCCTACCGCAGAGTGGGCTAAGCAGAGCTACAAAACTACCTACAGCTCTAAAATAATTTTTCAATTAATACTTAATAAGTAATTAAGTACAATTCAACTATTCAACAAGGAAAAAAATCTATATTGTATGATATTACGTAAGGCGATATTTATATAAAGCCCGCCTACATGATAAACAGGAAACTCTGCATATTCTAAGAAAGTTCAGTTTGAATATTATAATCAGTCTTCAAGGATAATGATCGTGCAGGGTAAACCCGCTGCGCATGAGTTCACGCGCATGTCATTAGGATTTCCAAATGCGCTGTGATATAAATTATTTTATGATATTAATATTTAATATTATTTAATTATTCATTATTCTTGTATTCTTACATTATTATTATAGTATTTTCGTATTTGTTGACATGCAGTTCTATTCATATTGTACCTAATATCACATAGATGAGTAAATAAACTAAACATTGTATTCATTTCATAAACATAATTGTAAGATAATACAAAAACTCTTAACATACTAACCCGCTTGAGGCATGGTCCCTAAAATGCTGGCCGCATTCCCCCTTTGCACAGCCAGACTGAGCCGCTGCGCAAAGAAAGAGCCCGCTCTGGGATCACCCGCCGCCAAAATAAGTCTTTCCGACACCTCTTTTACCAACTTCTTGGTGTCGGAAGACCACGGACCCAAAGTTTCCATTGCAAGTGCCGCAAAAAAGTAATTATCTTTTAGAAAAGCGTATTTGCGGCACTTGATGGTCTGGGCACGGTCAACCGCGGACCCAGGCTGACGAACGGATCCCTCGACGTGAGACGGAGCGGAGCTAACGTCTCGACGCATGTTACGTCCCAAGCCAAGGGGCGGCCCAAACACCAAAACTAAACTAAAGTAAACTATTATACAGAATTATACTTACTTTTTTGATTAACCTAATAAAATTATCTTGTGTAAGATTGCATCCATCCATCCAATTCAACCATACTTCCATACTATCCCACTAATAATATAAATGCGAAAGTTTGTGTGTGTCTTAGTTTGTTACTGCACGCTGCAACGGCTGGACAGATTTGAGTGAAATTTGGAGACAAGGTAGCTTATATCCTGGATTGACACATAGGTAACTTTCATCACGGCAAAGGACATGGCTAAACTTGCTATGGGCGACTGCCCTAGCAATGCCTAAACATTTTAACTAGTAATATATTATGCTAATGAGCTGAATATTAGTATTCTGCATAAAAAATGTTTCAGGAACTTTCCATATCGTTACAATCCTGAAAATAAGTCGTAGAAACTCCTTCGCATACAAGCTGCAACAAGCAATCAGAAAATGATTTTGCTATGAACTTTTGGCTAGGCTCTGCTATTAATATTATTTATACTAGCAACTGTCGGAAGTCTGAACATATAAATATACAAGTAATAATAATAATAATAATAAAAACAAATAACTGTCACTAATATATACACTACTAAACATATGTGCAAAATGTGGTTACAGAATGAACAACAAGTCTTTAGAGCCTACCCCACTCTGGGAATGAAGGCGTGAGTGTATGCATGCATCCATGAAACAAATACTTTCACATTTAAAAAATGTACGACATCTAAGGCAACTACTCTGTCGTCGTGACTTACAAGATTATCTAGTATAAATCTATTGTCATTGAGCGTATAATATATTCTGAGAACCGCGGTGAACAACCTTCAAAACGCTTTTGCTCTTCGTTGCTTCTCATATTTATGGGTTGTAGAATGATTTTAACTAACTGTACATTACTTACCTCAATTGTTGACCACCGTGCTAGGATGGTGAGTAAAAGGCCTGGCAATGAAGCACGATATGACATGTCTCCGCAGTCTTTGCGTAGCTAAACCACAGTTTATACATCTCGTGATGAATCGATAGGCAAGCTTAGGGCTTGTTTACGGAGACGCGGAGCGTCGCGCGTGGCGTGCGGCTTGGTGTTGCGCGGCGCGTCGGGCGTTTTTTCCGTTTACAGTGAGGCGGCGCGTGCAGCGGACCGCGTCATCACACGCACAAACACAAATATATGGCAATGTACGGCGTTGTTTATAAAGATGCGGGGCGTGATGCGGCGCGTGGTGCGGGGCGTAGAGAGTAGCGGTGCCCGCTACATCCGCGGCGGACCCTTGAGCGTGTAGCGGAGCGCGCGGCGGAGCACAAGACTGTGACAAGGTTCCGCCGCGGGCCCCGCTGCGGGCGCAGTGGCGGGAACCTCCGTTATTGACGCGTGCGACGCTGCGTGCAACTCGGCGATGCCATCCGCGGGCCCCGCCGCAAGTAACGCTGTATTTGAAGCAAACGCGCGTAAAACCGCTTCTCCGTAAACGCTTTTATACAACGCCATATGTTTGAATTTAGTGCAGACCGCGCCGCCCAACGCTACGCGCGACGCTCCGCGTCTCCGTAAACAAGCACTAAGTCCGTATAGAGTAGCCAGAACTCAGTAATTAGGCGAGCTCACACAATAAGTCCAATAAACAAGCGACGGTCAAAAGTAAGAATCAAAATAATATATTATACTATAATATATTATAAAAGTAATAATATTTTCGATCAATATACGTAAACAGTGTCGTGTCGAGACGTAATAAACCAGAAATATATCTGTAGGTAAGTGCTGCTTAGGTACTAACAAATCTCATACAGAGGGTTTATCACAAACTCGCAAAAAAAAGATAAAGATGTATGTTCTGTAAATAGGCCCCACGGGCACTTTTACAGGTCAATTTCTACCAGAACTTTAAGAGGAGACCACAGCAAAGAAGATATCAACGTCGTAATAAAATCGTTGAAGTAACTGAGCTATCTTTAATAATATTATAATATGAAGATGTTTAAGTTTTTTTTTTTATAAGAGCGGGAGGCAAATGAGCATGTAGGTTACCTGATGGGAAGTAATCATCACCGACCGTAAACACCAGCAACTCAAGAAGAGTTATCGGTGAGTCGCCGGCCAATTAGGGATTGTAAGCTCTTTTCTTGAAGGCACCAATGAAATAACTGGTGGGAAATACCGCCGAAGGGAGTTCGTTCCACAGTTTCACTGTACGAGGCAAAAAGTGCATAGTGAAACGCACGGTGGAAGAACGCCATTCATCAAGGTGATGTTGATGGAACCTGGCTTTACGACGAGTAGTTCGATGGTGGAACTCAGCGGCCGGTAAAAGTCCGAATAATTCTTCAGATGACTCTGCGTTATAAAACCTATACAGCAAGCAGAGTGAACGGATGTCCCTTCGGATAGAGAGGGAATCCAATCGAACAGAGATCGCTGGGTCGTTGACGATTCGAACCGCTCGTGCGTTGTATTCGGTCAAGTGGAAGAAGGAGGTATTGGGGTGCCCCAGCCCAGAGATGAGAACATTACTCCATAAGCGGCTGGACCTGAGCCTTATAGAGTTGGAGGCAGTGGTAAGCTGTGAAGTACTGTCTCGCTCTACCAAGCACGCCAAGCCTCCTGGAAGCCAATCTGGCTTCATCTTTCAAATGAATACGGGACTGAATATCCTGTGATATGTCAACGCCTATATTGGGCTTGATGGCGAGGGAAGTGCTTTCGAACTGAGGTGCTATGATGAAAGGGCTTTTCTTAGCTAATAACACGCACACCTGTGTCTTATTACTTAATATTTGCTAAAAGATCTAAAGCTTGATTGATACCAACAGCCGTTTACCATTCGGTTTAAGACGCATTCATTGCAATCTGAAAAAACCGGTTTCTTGATACAGAACATACTTTCCAGAGGTAAGATTCAAATTATTTATTTTTATAAGTTTTGAGTAAAAATTGGATCATGCTGCCAATTTCACTCTAAACTGCGATATATTATGTTGTAAAACGTTTTAATGAACCATTTTCGAACGATGGCCGCAATAGTAGTCACGTCAAGTATCAAACTCATGTCAAACTATCAAATGTCAGCAGAATTGATTTTGAAAAAATCAAAAATAACAAATAACTGTAATTAATAGATACCGAAATCAACGTAAAGTTGTTTAAAAAGTGTACTAATGTATCTTCGTGCAAGCTTTATACAAGCTAGATTAACTGGGATCTAAAAACTAGTAAGTATTTCTGCCTAGTTGTATAGTTGATTCAACCCTAGAGATAAGGCGATAAACCAATTTTATTTGAGTTCCGGGGAAATAGGATACATATCTACCATGAAAATCGATATTTACCGAGTAGATAACTAAAAACGAGCGGACTTATGCGGACTAAGTTGTGGGTAAAAGGCAGCTTCCCTGTTTGACCTTATATGTATAAATGTATGTTTTATAGCCAGCTGTCCGCGCCCGGCGCTGCCCGGGTGTATTTTTTTTTCATACAAACCTTATAACTCTTATGACCCATTTACTATCAGACCTACTGAATATACACACAACATTTCATAAGAATCGGTCAAACCGTTTCGGAGGAGTTTTGTTACAAACAATGTGACACGAGAATTTTATATATTAGATAATGGATTTTAATGTACTATTTACAATATTTACGTATGTACCACCACGTACGTATACGTACGTATAGGGTTACGTACGTATGTACGTATGTGTATGCTGAATGCGAGTAGACCGATCACGATGGAGATCTTGGGGAAGGAATGTCCAACTGTTGACGTGTTACGGCTGACACGATGATGATGATTGTATGTGTAAATATATGTTTGTAAATTCGCGATTATTTCAAAAACGACTTTTCCGATTTGGTTAGGTCATTTGGGAATATTATTCTCGATTTTTTCAAATGGTATTTGGATTAAATATACTATGACATTCACGCGGCGTTTCTCGGGGCAAGCTATAAACATCCTAGTGTCGCGTGAATTCATTTTATCTTTGCGATTATCTCAATTAGTACATCAACGGTTTGAATTACTATTTCTACAATATGCGGCATGCCTAAAATGCGGAAACTAATACACATTTTAAGTGATTGCATGTAAGTATGTATGTTTGTATGATTGTGCTGATTGCGAGTAGTAGCACGGGATAGATCACGCTAGAGATATTTACCATGAATAAGGCAAACGAGCACTCAGCCACCCGATGGTACCTAAGTGAGATCTGTGACTTGTGACCCACATTCATTTTATATTCTGAAGATTACAATCTGAAGACAGCAATCCTAAGTCCGCAAATGCGTTGCAAACCCTGTGGACTAACAATAAATGCCTAATTTCACCGGTTGTCTTATCCCCACGCAGAAACACAACAATGCAAACACTATAGCTTGTCGGTAGATAAAAGAATAATATGGTGGTAGCGATCCCGACGGACCTTGTATACAAGGTCCCGCCATCACTAAATAAAAATCAGATCTTTGGAAAAGGACTATGTCCAGCTGTGGACGTGTTTTAGCTGTCACGATGATGATGATGATTTATCTATGTATTTTTAGGTATTTCTGTAGCGTTGTACGTTTGTATCTTTGCGATTACCTATCTCAAAAATGACTTCACTGGCTCGCAATATGGAAACATAATTCTCGGACAGCTGAAATGGTTTTTTGGTAATTAAAATACACAGTGACTTTAACGCTGCGGTGCGGTCAAGCCTAAAACAATCCAAAGTATGCCTATTTAAGTTATAGCATCTACTCGTATTAGCAGCACCCTAGGTCTGTCAAACTGTACTCAGTCCTTATTTTTTTAAACCCAAAGCCGATTCCTGTTTGACTACAAACCTTGTAGGTATTTTGTCTAAAGTTGATATAATGTGTCGGACTCAGAAAGCGGTCGCATATCGGTGTACTTAAAGCAGGGTCGCTTAGTTTGAACTCTATTGTACGAGTATGATGTTTTACTTTTAAACGTTTTAATCGATTTAGAAGCGTGGGTTTTTCTATGTTGCTTCGTGATTAGGTACTCATGTAGGTACTTATTATTTAATACAAACATTTCTGTTTCAGCCTACTACGCCTACTTTTTCCTTTCATTTTATTACAAGTGCTGAAATGACACAGATCAGATAGAGCTAACCGTTATTCAAATCAAGATGTTTGTGAAATGGCTATAAACAGAAACTGTCAAAGTAAGACTATTACGGATTATTCTGTTTGGTTTATTTTTTTATTTATTTTATTGTATTCAGGACAACAACAGCCTTAAATATACTTATTACATAGTATTCGTTACATAAAAGAAGGCCAATGACAGTTATCCATCACTTACTTAATTAAAGAGAATACAAACATAGTGAAAATGTAACTTAAGAAAAATGCTTAAAACAAACAAGATACAAAGGGTCTTTGTTTCAGAAATGTTTATGCTTTGCATTGCCCGCAGACCCAGTCGAATGGAAACTAATTAAGTTATTAAGTAATTAATTTGCCTGCACCTGCCCACAGATGGTACCCACCCATTCAAATCAGTTGAAATTATGTTCTTTAGATTTCCTACAATTCTGTTGGTACAGGAAATGAAGCAAAGCAAAAACAAACCAGCACCCACAGTCTTTTAATTCCAAGCTATGCCGAGTTTAATCTTATGAGGATAGGTTTACATTTACAATTTAACCGTAAGTGTACGTTTGAAAAATCTTTAGCATTTACAGGTACATACATAGGTACACACCATATGCACATATGTAAACGCACTTTATTGTACAAAATATAAAATCTATACATAATATTTACACGTTTCTTACCTTTGGGTGATTTATTCATACGTTTTTGAGTTAGTTTAGCTTTTAAGATTCCATAGCCTGTACTGTCCGTCTCTTCGTCCGTCCGTCCGTCCATCCATCCATCCATCCGTCCGTCCGTCCGTCCGTCCTTCCAACCGTCCATCCGTCCGTCCGTTCGTCCATTCGTCCGTCCGTCGGTCCGTCCCGGCCATCCCGTCCATTCACGTATCCCTTTATCCGCCAGTGTCTCCTTGTGATTATTCGTCTATCTGTCCGTATGTCCATCGGTCCATCCGTCCGTCCGTCCGTCCATCTGTCCGTCCGTCCGTCCATCCTCCCGTCCGTCCGTCTTCCAGTCCGTCCGTCCGTCCGTACATCCTTCCGTCCGTCCGTCCGTCCGTCCGTACATCCTTCCATTCGTCCGTCCATCCACCCGTCCGTCCGTACGTCCCGTTCATTCCCTCCATTCGCGTATCCGTTTATGCCCCAGTGTGTCCTCGTGTCTATTCGTCTATTCGTCTATCTGAACGCATGTCCATCGGTCCATCAGTTCGTCCGTCCGTGTATGTATGTATGTCACACTTACAATTAGTTTTTCGCAAAAGCTGACATTTTGTATACATATCGATATTTATACTGCGCGCTAAACTAATGATAATAAAAAAAGTCTGACCTTAAACCGGAGGTTCTCAATTCGTCAGTTTGTTTTTCTTTTTAACCACCTTCAAAAGGAGAGAGGAAATAGGCAGTTCCAAGGAGACCGGTAATTAATTCAGTTTTTAAAGACGGCATATTTTTGTGAAAAAACATGACCAGTGACCACGCATTACGTTGGAAATACAAGACATGGACCGATTTACATTTTTTTTTATTGAAACGTTATACCTGCTGAATGGTCTCTTGATTGTAGTGAAGTTAGGGTCTGATAGATAACAGAAATCATGAGTAATAGGAACTTCTCAGTCATTATAGGCATATGTAGGTAAAGCGACTTCGGTATTTTGTGTTATAAATGCGATTCAGGTAAGGTGCAACAATTACAAGACTAATATTATAGTCAAAGTTATAAGTACCTAGTTAAGTAACTTATATTGTTTCCACGCGTTATACATAACTTCTTATAGCTTTTCCAGCCTGGTGTTTTTTCAGTAAGTAGGCCGCACGGGCACTTTTACACTTCAGAAATCTATAACTTTCCAAGACTGAGAAGAAGCACCGCAAGAAACTCAACGGTCAGTCATTTAATGAGTTTAACAGTGCCATCGACAGTATTATGTATGAAAGTGTATAGGTACCAAAGTATGTATGTAAGTATGGTTCCCTATACGTGATACTTCTAAAAAATCAGATCTTTTACTGTAGGTACCTCGTTAAATATTTGACCGAGTATGAATTGATCGGTAAGGCCAATCGTCTCTTTTGTTTTTTCAGACGAAGTGAAGGCATATGAATCCCACTGATATGAAAACTTCATAACTTTGCAATTACTGAGCAGTCACCTTTATACTGATAGTAAGTGGGATCTATGACCCATAGACATTTGTATTCTCAAGACTGAAATCATAAGATTGCAAATGCGTTACCAATCGATATGACCTTGAGCCCGTTCCAGAAAGCCACTCTGCAACTCTCCACTCTGCACTTTGCAAATCCACGATAATGCAAAGTGCAGAGTAAACGTGTTCCAGAAAATACTCTGCGTAATTTGCAAACTCTGCAAAGATTCTGAGGGCCCTGCAAAGATGCACTACGCTAACTAACGTTTCTATTCGATTGGTTTTAAACCAATCGCGTCACTGGGAGATGACGTGATACGAAAAGTCCCGTGGTCTACCAGTGACGCGATTGGTTTAAAAACGAATCGAATAGAAACGTTAGTTAGCGTAGTGCATCTTTGCAGGGCCCTCTGTTCCTAAAAGATACTTTGCAAATCCACAAATCCACACTCAGCATTTGACTCTGCCCCTTCAACTCTGCAATAGCTTTGTGGAACAGAAAATACGTTTGAAGAGTGGGATTTGTGGAGTGCAGAGTTGCAGAGTGGCTTTCTGGAACGGGCCCCAGACCCTATTTTTCTTTTTTTTTCTTTTTAGTCATCCGGACAAATCCTGCAAAAAGCCCTTCGAATATAAAACCCATCCCGCCTTGCTTTTTGATCATGGACTAGAACTAGAAAGTAGCCATATTACTTTTGAAAAAGATTGCGGTCTATGTTATTGACCGTCTTGGGCTGGCCAAATACAAAAATATAAAAAGTACAGTCCCTCCACCACTTCCACCCAGCAGCATAACGCTGGCAGTTTTACTTTACCCCTGATTCCCGTTTTATATTTTGAGACTAGCTCCAGGTTTCCCGGGGGCGTCGTCGACAAGGGTCCTAGAACACCCAGTCTCCAATTAAGGTCTGTTCATTTTTACTTATCTTATATAGTAAACAACTTTCTAACCTTAAAATGAACCTTTTTAGGCTAAAACCGCTACTTTAAACAAAATAAAACAATCACAGACATTGACACAATACATTGGCCAAATGATGTCCAAAATGTTTATTCAGTTTACTTTATTTACGACAAAAGAGCTGTTTTAGCCAAAAAAGGTTCATTTTGAGGTTAGTAAGTTGTTTACTATATAACAAATAAGAATGAACAGACCTTAGAAAAAAGTATAACTTGTATTAGTTTTAATTAAAATACTGTTGTTATGTTAATAAAACAATTTTAATTTTCCTTTAGGTGAAAGAAAACGTTATTTTATTGCTATATATTATGTTATGAATTATTATGGCACTGGCGGTCAGATCGAAAGGTCAAAAGTCTATCAGCGCCCTTAGACTCCAGCAAAACAACGCGTTTAGGGTTAGAGCGTGCAACGCGTCGGGCTTGATGGCAGACCGCGCTTCTACGGCTTTCCGGCCCATGTTGCGAGACGAGAGCGGACAGACTGGACAGTCGTTATCTACAGTATTATGCCCGCCTTCCATTGCGAGAGGAGCGGGCTCCGTACGGACTCCGTTTAGCATACAACGGTGACTTCAAGAGGTTTGCTCGCGGTGGAAACACCCGCTCCGCTCGCAGTGGAAGGCGGGCATTAAGCAGGCCTGCACCGCACCCTTTGTATCCCTCCGGACCACATGTACCAATAGGGAGCATTGATGGTACAAATGACACTGAATTATCCCACTAGTACCATGAAACAATATAGGTACAAGTAATATTCGGAGTTACTTGCATAATATGATGACAATTCCTACATTGTGAATATTTATTTTATTATTACGCAAATGCAACAAAACCCCAAAAATCGCCTACATGTGTTACATTGTGCTAGAAATGACAAACAAAAATGTGATTGTAACAAAAAAAGAACTCTACTCCAATATATTCAAACCAACCAAAAAAAGAACTCGACTCCAATATATTCAAACCAACCAAAAAAAGAACTCTACTCCAATATATTCAACCACTTGAACATATTGGATAACTTTCCTCCAATGTGTTAATCACTGTCATTTGTACCATCAATGGTACTGCCTAATGGTACAGGTGGTCCGGAGAGCTTTGTACCTACTAATCTACTTCAAGTCGAATACCTTTACATGGCTGATTTTGGGTCATTTACCCGTAGTTCACCTGGGCATTTTTAGCATAGGTGAACTTTTTTTTTGACGTCTGGTTTTGATATTTGGTTTAAAACTTTATTCTATTGTAGTGACTTTCGAAAGGTGTAAGATTTGAAGCTAAATTATAGGTACCATTAAATACGTCTTGCATTGTGCCTCCTACGTGAATACAAAAACGAGTTTGGACATTATTCGGAAACGACTCATGGACCCACTGCTTGTTGTCCCACTGCTATCCGAGGGAGCCCTGCCTCGCGGCAGCGCTCCTATTTCAGGGAAGTTTGACCTTCGAGCATCTAAAGATTTCCAGCGACTAATAACAACGATAAACTACCTACTTTTGCGGTATTCTGGACTCGTAGTGAATTATTTCTGATGAAAGCAAATGGCAGCGGAACAAAATGTAATGGGACCACTTAGCATATATTTTGTGGTGGTGTGTTGTGGTCTCTTAACAACATTGTAATTCCACGTATCACCAAATAAAACTGCTTTTTGCTGATCTAACTATTAAGCTTTTTATGTGGCCATGACACTGCAGCGCGCCACTGAGGTGTACTTTATTGGTGCTGATAGACTTGAGCACATTCGCTAGAATACTCGAGTAAATGCTCAAGTCTATCAGCACCTCAAGGTATGATTCCGATGTTGGCGACTGCAACGTTATGCAACATAAATGAATTTATATGGAGGCTTGACCAACGCGAGTGACCTGGGCCTCCATTCCACGCGATAAAACAATATTGGTTTTGACATGTTATCGTGTTATCAACGTTATGAACTCTACCTACTTGACATTAAAGACGGCCCAGTTAAAAACTACGATAATCCGTCAAAAGCAATTATTTTACGGCAGTGATTAAAGTTCCCGGTCGCGCCAGACGTCGCGATCGCATGGGTTGGTTATCGTTTCATATCAATTCATACTAAACTGGCGCGGAATGATAGTGGTTCCCCTCATTCATTACACAATTCATAGGATAAATAGCTTGTTGTTGCTGTCCCCGCCTATGCCCTGCCATACCTATAGTGCAGAGGGCCTCAGTCGGCGACCTTAAGCTCACTCTTGACAGAGCGGCATCGTGATCGGCTCGATCGTCTCTCTGTCGACCTCCAGACTTCCAGACCTCCAGCATGTACTCGTAAGCAATATTTGCGGCCCTGGTTTTCCATTTTCGAATGGTTGGGTCAATCCATCTTGTTTGCACCGCGCTATTTCCGCGGTAATAGGTGATTGTCAGCACAGTACAGTAGATCTTTGTTACGCATTGTAATCGGCCAGAAAACCCGAAGGATCCACCTCAGAGGCTTATTAACGATAACTTGGAGTTTGTTAAGCCCCTGGTCACTCTCCATCTCTCGTGGCCAAATTGAAGCAGAGACTTCACAGTGGATTCAAAGATGGAGATTTTTATTTGGCGTGTTAGCACAATCACGGGTCTTAGTTGGACAAAAGCGGCTTTGGATTTACATAACTTAATAACAATTAACGTTCGAGTAAGCAACTTAAAGGAGCGTCCTCACTGAATGCTCTCAGTAAGGACGCTCCTACGTAACCTAAGCTAGTCAGCTATACGAAACAATGATTTGAATGTACCCACGGCATTAAGAGTATACGGCACATTTCAGCCTAATTATGTGTAAAACAAGACTGCATGGCATTCGCCAGTGACTATCCTACATGTTATTCCTCAAGAGTAGTCTAACAATGAGTGGATTATAATTATATTTTAGTAAATGGAGAAACGCTTAAAACGTCGCGTTACGGATTCAAGTTAACTGGTTTATTTTAAATCCAGCGATGATATAATCTCTTATAGTAAATCATTCTGACAGAGCCATATTGAGATACTTTGGGAATAAGAAATCTTGCGAGTAACGTGTTGTTATAATTATTTCCAAATAACTTTTTTTATACAAGTTCTTCAGAAAAATGAAAACCGCCGCATTGTTTTAAATATTTTTCTACATCACAGAAAACCCAATTCTATAATTAACCATCACAATATTTTCTTAGCCAAAGCTTCTATGGACACATGGCATTGTTCATCCGATAAAAGCTACTAAAAAAAATCACGTTTTGACACGTATTGTGATAAAAAATATAATAATTAATACAGTTTATTTCATCTTTAAACGCAAGTTAAAATGTATGTTCTAAAAAAAAAGTTCATTGTCCACATTTTACGCAAAACGGATCGTCGTACTTACTTCTGTTTTCTGGGGCCCTACTTTGAAAATCGTAGTTCGAAGTCACGTTAGCTCCATCCCTGTCACTCGTCATTCGAGACTAAATGGAGGGAAAGAGATGGAGCTAATGTAACTTCGAATTTCGATTTTTAATGTAGGGCCTCTGATTATCTGTCGCTGTCAGGTTTTGATGGCAAACAACAGGAACATGAAAAACCAAGTAAACACCTTTTAAATACTTTCTTATTATCCGAAAGTTCTAGGAGAATAATAAACATGTAGTAATTAATTAACGATTTTTAGAATGTTACGAGCTATTAAGAAATTTCTAGGCATGCTTAGGGCAGTAGTTTAGCCATGTCCTTTAACAGTTTCTGAGGGCATAACAATACTTGAAATCCCCTCAACATGGGATAGCGGAATAACTAATTCTACGCGGAGGAAGTCGCGGGCAGAAGCTAGTATTACTATAAATGCGAAACTAAAGATGTTAGTTTGTTACGCTTTAACAGCTTAACCACTCAACCGATTTCAATGAAATTTTGTATGAAGGTAGCTTGACCCCCGGAAAAAACATTAATTTTAAAAAAAAAATGATTTGACAGTAATGGCGCCGAGTTAAAAACAATACCATAACAGGTCAAACACGATTTGGATTTTACCGCCTAGAATAGGTAATTCTGTAGCTCCGCCCACCCCACTCTGGGAACGAAGGCGTTTATGTATGTATGTAATAGAGGCGATTAGATGTTTGTTCTAAGCAATTTCCGGGAAGAATGATCTGATTTCGAATTTTAAAATACCTTTGATACACCATATTTTTTATCAATCTTAACCTTACAATGCATCCATTGACACATTCTCGTACGTCACAACTAATTAACCTTAGTTGTTAAAAAAACGCCTCGACATTTATTTATAACTAGAGGACGCCCGCGACTTCGTACGCGTAGAATTAGTTTCCCGCTACTCCCCCTATTTTAACTCCTTAGGGGATGAATTTTCAAAAATCCTTTCTTAGTGCTCACTTACATCATGAAAGGAACCCCTGTACCAAATGTTAAGTTTCTAGGTATAGTCGTTTCGGCTGTGCGTTGATATTGTACTGACCTCATCTCGAGACAAACCTTCAAACAAGAATTAAATTGTCTTTGGTATTTGACCGGTTAGAAAGAAAACGTTTTGTCAGTAGGGGTTGCTATGGAGGTTGAGGATGAGTAGACTTGGTTACCGCCCGGGCTTTTTAAATGAATCTAGTTAATATTTTTTTGTATTTATTTAATAATAATAGTGATTATAGTGCATTCGTTTTATTTGAATAATTAGTAAAATAATGCGTAAAGTTGTGATTTGCGTGAAAAACCAGTGAACCACAGGAAGACTTCAAAGAGTCGTTTGGAGACTCTCGTAAGTTTTCTCATGTAGATAAAGTCTACCTAAAGAGGTAAATAATTAAATTCTACCGTTGTTGGAAATAATTATCTATAAGAAATCATGTTCACGAGTAATTTGGTTGATGGTTTGAGAATAAGAATATTGAATTAATGATTTCTCATAGATGTTAGAACTATTCAGATAAGACTTATTTACTAGTATAAAGAAGCTTGGGTAAGAGTGTTCTGATTGGGAAACTGAAAGACGAACGGAAGGGTGATGTACTTCGTCAAGAAAGAGTTTCAAATGGTGATAATTTGTATTGTTGAATAAGTGTTGTGTTTCGAGGTATAATATCAGGGTAGGGAAAACCATCGTAGATTTGGGGATTAAACCGTAGTTTAACCTTTCTTTATTTTTAACTAGCGACCCGCCCTCGCTTCGCTTCGGTAAATATAAGTAGAAATAACCCAAGTTCATCTGGAATAATATAATTTTCAAATGGTGATATATTTTTTAGATAGGTGCATTTGCATAGAGGTTTGCAGAGGAATGCAGAATTCAATTTATCTGGCCATAAATTAGAAGTACCTGTGGACCCACGTTCATGTTCAGTAGCAGATTCTCTGGCTCTCTGAGATCTATATCCATCCCTGTCGCCTATAAGCCGAACGTCACGTTCAGTAGAAGATTCCCCTGGCTCGCTAAGATCTATGTCTATCCCTAACAACTATAAGACGAACGTCACGTTTAATAGACGATTCCCTATTTCTTTGCAAATAATTACTTTCTCTTCTATTACACAGCCTGATTTCCCTTTCTTCTTTGATTTCATCTTTAAGACGTAAATTGTTTCTATTATTATCCCTAATTCTACGATCTATATTAAAACGACTTCTTCGCGTCATACGCAGTCATAGGTAATTCATTTTGTTTTTTCCGTACTAACACCAGCCAGGCTAAGTTGTAATCTAATGTGCTAAAAGCATAAAAGTTAACATTTGTTTTTTTTATTTAGAACAGGAAATACGCAAGTACCTATATTCGAAATATTTACAACACAATCTTAAAATAAGAAAAATGGAGTTTTAGCCCTTAAGCGCAATTCACACATTGTGCGGGAGCGGGTCGGGCGCCGAGCATGTCGTTTTCATCGCGGGACCCGCGCAGGTCGTCGTATTCACACAGAGCGCCGAACCGCGGCGGGCCCCGCGCGGGTGTGCGCGGGTGATCGCAGGCGGGCATTCGGGATCGGATGTTAGTAGAATTTACAACGTGCTCTGTGAGAATGTCTATCGGAGAATGCATGTCCTTACGACCAAGGGCGCCCGCGACGGACCCGCCGCACCCGCGCGCTGATAGTGGCGGGTGCGGCGGTCCCAGCCCGCGCCCGACCCGTCCCGCCGCGTGTGTGAATGATTCCATATAACTCCATGTTAAAGCACCCGCCGAACTCCCGACCCGCCCGGCGCACGACCCGCTCCCGCCCGCTGTGTGAATTGCGCTTTAAGTCCACAAAATTTAATAATAAGCACTACCTCTCGTTGATAAAAACACTTAGGGAAAAAACTTATTTTATTTACCAATATTAATTTATTTACCTATTACCTTTATGAATTTATTTTGTATTCAAAAATATGAAAACAACATAAAAATAACTTAACCAAAACTCAATCTAACTACCTACCCATTTCCGTAATTTAAAAATTTGAAAAGCTTGTATTTCTTTATCAATATACATAATATAAGTAAGTAACAAGAGAGCTGCGGAGCACGTCTGATAATTCCAAAAATATTGTTCTATGGCTGCTAAACTGCTGTGCTAAAGGGCGATAATACAGATTTAGGTAGCGCGTAATTTTGAATCTGCCATATCTTCTAAAGTATTTATTTAAATAATATAGATTACAGTACAATTTTAATCTACATTAAATGCCCAAGGTGACTAAGGTATTTATCTGGATAAGAATAAATACTGAATTGGAGAAAATAGCTTCGCAAATAACCTAATATTTTTTAATAAAATTTTAAAGATAAAAATGGTTACTGTGAGTCCACCTTAGGAGATAAACATATGCCATCGCGGACTTTTCTTAAGGTTTTTTGAAGAACTACAATTCTTCAGTACATTATTTTGATATATCTCTTAAGGTTTAGCCAGCGTTTTCAATGTAAGCGCAAAAAAAAATGTTTATTTACGACACCACATTAGAAACCTTTAAAATTATCAGTGATTCTCTAATATAGTATGCTTGAATTATACATATAAACCTTCCTCTTGAATCACTCTATCTATTAAAAAAACCCGCATCAAAATTCGTTGCGTACTTTTGAAGATCTAAGCATACATAAGTACAGACAGCGGCAAGCGACTTTGTTTTATAATATGTAGTGATGATGCGTTTCGCACGGGATCGTCGAACAATGGTTCCTGGGGGCTCAGACAAGATGCACTACGGTAACTAACGTTTCTATTCGATTCGTTTTTAAACCAATCGCATCACTGGAAGATGACGTGATACGAAAAGTCACGTGGTCTACCAGTGACGCGATTGGTTTAAAAACGAATCGAATAGAAACGTTAGTTAGCGTAGTGCATCTTGTCTGAGACCTCTGACGTCTTCTGCGGAGTGTTTGCTCGGTGGAGCTGTTGAGCGAGTTCGGGTTGCGACTGCTCGCCCTTGACATCTCGACTAGAACCGAAGCTAAGTGCTGTCTTTTAAGTGGTTATTCGATAAGTGCATCGTTGCACTCTACGTACTAATGCAGTTGGTTACGAATGACATTTGTTGTCATCACATTCAAAATATTTTGAATTATTGAAGTTGTCATTGCAATTTTTTTGACAACAAGATTATAATATCATTCTTAGCTGAGCTGCCTTTGTTAGAACATGTTTATTTGAATATTTTTTTTCGATTTGAATATTTTTTTAATTTACAAATATTTTTTTAAAATATTTCATGAAATTCGAAATTTCATTTTTTTGAAAGGAACAAATTATTTAAAAAACAGAACAATTTTTTTAAAAATAAATTCTTATGTAAAAATCATAATTAAATACATCAGTGATACAAAATAGACGTTGAATATTCAGTTTTGTGACAAGCCTCATTGATTCACTTCACGGAATTTTAAATCTATTTCTAGCTTTAAAATAATTAAAAGGTAAACAACATTATTATTTTATTGGTATTTTTTCTTGTTAATTTTCGGAATCAAGATAATTCAAAGGACTAGTAATTCTCGAGACGGCTTTATTTCGAATAGTTTTCTTGTGTACAATTGATAGGATTCTTTGTTTAATCTTCAGTTTATTTGGTAAACATTTTCTAAATTTTCCCATGATGTTTTGTTAAGATTATTTTATTTCTTTCGGTTATTATAATGGGAACTACAGATTATACTTATGTCCTAGCTATCTTAATTGGAATTTATTTCAATCTTTTCCATTTAAGCTACGGATATTTCCATCATATCCTATCCGAGTCGAAGAGGGTTTAGTGTCTTGGTGAAAGTTCAGCGGTCCACAAACGTCGATGACATCTTACCGACACTAAACATCTTGGACTAAGTTAGCAAGCAGAGTTACTATACAGCGTACGACCAGTATCAATTCAGTCTTCACAGACTGCTTCAGTGTGTAGAAGATCCAAAGCTAATAACTTCTAAATTCAGCTTGGGGAAAAGGGGGTCAGATTTGAGTCGCGTCAAGAGTCGATGAAGACGTTAGTTAGTTGAGGTGGCTTGCTGGCTGGGTTTTTATGATCCCATGTTGGCAAGGATGCCTGCGAGTTTAGCTCGGCAACTGCTTTCTACTCCCGGCTATCATGTCGGTTCGTGGGGACTCGACTAAGCGAAGCGAAAGCTGAGCGTGTGATATCAAGTACCTTGACGGATTTGAAGGGGAGGAGACCACCCAAATTCTGGGTTTACTTTGGTATCTGTCACACTGAATTGCAGAAAACTCACACATTTCGTCGACCCGAAATATCCGAGGAGACAAGAGGGGTAGTTTAGGTTTAATAGTCTCTCCATCCAAATTATTAGGAGATAAAATAAATCCTGTCTCTTGGAGTGACTATAACTTGATGGGTCCTCTTCTCTTTTGGTTACATGGACCAACTTAGACTGACATGGCGACGTAATGGAAACGCTCTCCAGACAAGCTAGAGGCAGGCTGGCAGAGTGTGTCCAGTTTGGAGACGAGCACATGAGTAAGGGCGGGGCCCTGCTTTAACCAGAAACCATACACTTGTCATATCGAATACCTTTTAACCGAAGATTTTCTAACTTCCCTTTCAATTAGTAGAACTATTTGAATTCCCTTATTCTTGAATATCTCTTTAATCAGTGGAAACTGATATCCTTCGATCTCTCCCTAGGAATTTGGAACTTCCATAACATAAAAACAAAACACAACGTAGAGTCTTAACCAAATGACGATCACTTATGTCAAACCGGCCTGTCAAAATAAATTGAATTTGAAATATTTTAAATTTTTATAAAGCCTACCCCTTAGGGTCGGTACAATATCTAATTCAGTCAGTCAGGTTTGCCTTTTATATATAGATTGCAAGTTTATTTTTGCTAAAAATATTAACGACTCATACTTAATAACCATAACTAAATAGCATAACTAAATAGCACCATTACCTCAATAAATACCTATTATATATGTTTTTCTACAAATAAAAAGTCGTATATTGTAGGGTTAAAAAAGGAGGAAATTTTCATCACAAGGTTTAGTCAAGGTCCATTGTTGATTCAAAGACTATTTCAAGAAATAAATACTGATGGAGGTCCATTAAGTCACATGATATTTTCTCATCGGGCTCTCAAACAGTGCGAGAGCTTTTAAAACGCTCTTATTCTAAGAAATACTCTTTACTATCTACCCTTATTTTGTCGACACTCATTTCATAAAAAGTTCACTTCGCAGAATTTTCATTTCATCGATAGGCTTTTCTAGACGCAGTAGTTTAGATTTAACGGAAGTTAAAAGTCTAACCCAACCTAACCTACGTAATTAATATTTAAGATAACCTAAAACAAACAGGGCTTCAGCAAAAAATTGCTTTCGATGAAGAGAAATTCGGTGAATACATTCGATGAAAAAAATGTTGGGAAACGAGCGGACACCACTTTTTACACTTCTTGGACTTGAACAAATGCATTTCTCGGACACTATAGAACAAAATCAAGATCAAAATCAAAATATTTATTCATTAAATTGGCCACATACGGGATTACACGTCGGTAAAATAGAGTGAATCTACAAGCGCTTCGGACAAGACCATCATTGCGGAGAAGAAGCGCCGCAAGAAACCCCAGCAAAGGGTCATTTTTTCAAACATAAAATACAATAATATTTAAAAGTAAGTTACATTACAAGGTAATAAAGCAACAAATATAAATTATTAGAACTAGCACAAATAAAGCATTACAAATTGAAAAATTAAAAACATTACAAATTGAAAAATTGAAAAAAACTAAAGTACTAAGCAGATAAAAAGTCACTTCTGACACATTGCACAACCAGAGTTTCTGAATATTGACCATATTGACCCCATTAACCTCGTAAGGCCCAGTGTGCAATATAATGTACATAATCAAGGCAATTTAATTTGAACTGTATTGCAATAAGAATAAGGTTTATTTTCCTATTTTCTTATACTGAAAATGTCATTATCGAACAAACTTAATTGAACTCTATTGCCTTGATGGTAGATTCAAAGTCCCACTGACAAAAACTGGCTGTTTGTAGTATGGTGGGCTTTACGAGGTTATGACCAGCTCTGGCCTAAAAACCAGCAACATGCTGAGCAGGAACCATTTTGCTCCGTCGGGCTCTGGTTCAGATGTTATTGTATTTTTGTTTTTAGTTTATTAATTTATTTTTCTGTACTTGTGTTAGACGTAAGCAAATAAACGTAATTTCTTTCTTTTTTCTCCATTAAACAATGCTAGCCCTTTATTCTTCTTGGTGAAACCGTATTGCTTAGAGTCCGACCAGCGAGTGGTGACACAAGCATTTTTCTTGTGCTTGTAAAGTTATCCTTCCTAAATCCTAAAATCTTAGGATTTGATTGATTACGTCATTTTGACATGGTTCCAAAGTGGCCCAGAGACCCTCCTAGCCAAGATGCATTACGCTAACTAAGGTTGAACTTTTAATTCACTGCAGTAACATGACAGAGCCAATTGTGAAATAATGGTACCACATTTAATTTAATCGTTCTTCACACATTCACGTCGTCGAGTTGCGGAAAAGAGTCCGCCACAACCTATAACCTATATTATACACTTAGGTAAGTATATTATTATATTTAGCTGATCATTTTGTTGGCAACAGAATGTTTATAAACATTAAAATGAGACATGAGTTATAAGCCACAGACTACGCAGACAAAAAAAACCGCATTGATTAAAAAAAGTGATCTTTGTTACGTTATTTTCTTAATGAGGCACATCCGTTATTTTGAAACCCTCTTACTTAAATATTAATATTAATTAAGTAGTGAATCACTCAAATTAACTACATTTCATCGTTCAATTTTTCATTCATTCAGTAAGGAAAATCACTATTTTTTATACACCAAAAACTGACAACACCAAAGCTGTCATCCTACTCATCCTACTGCAGTGAAAAAAAAGATCAGCCTTAACGTTTCTATTCGTTTTGTTTTTAAATCAATCACGTCACTGGTACACGACTCTTCGTATCACGTCATCTACCAGTTAGCGTAATGCATATTAATTAGGGCTCCAGAAACTCATTTGTTTGACTGTACAACGTTAATTTCTACTAATTTTTTGTAGCAATAATGGCGCCTGTAAGTACAATAAGAGCAACAAGACGCCGCATTGATGGAGCTGATTGGCAGCGAAACAGGAAATATCGAGCTATCGAGAAATACGATAAGTTTGTCGGGTTATACATTTTCCTCGTCATTTCTACATAGTAAAACAATATTGCTTTTGACGTGTTATGTTATTGTAAACGTTTCGATAAATCTTATTTAATTGAGGGTCATGGCGGCCGAATTGAAAACAATACCAAAACGTCGCGACGCGTCGTGTTGAAAAAAGAGGAAATGTAAAACACGGCTAAAAACTGCTGCTAAACATTTAATAATCCTTGATGGTAATCATCATCATCATCATCATCATGAGCCGCAAAAAGTCCACTGCTGGACAAAGGCCTTCCCCAAGGTTTTCCACAATCATCGGTCCCCAGCTGCTGTCATCCAGCGGTTTCCCGCGACGTCGGTCCACCTTGTGGAAGGCCTGCCGACACTTCGTCTCCCGGTCGCCACTCCAGAGGGCCCTACCAAGATACATTGCGCTAACTAACTAGCGTTTCTATTCGATTCGTTTTTAAACCAATCGCGTCACCGGTAGATGACGTGATACGATAAGTCACGCTAGTTAGCGTAATGCATCTTGACAGGGCCCTCAGAACCTTCCCGCTCCGGCGGCCATCGGTTCTACGAGCAATGGCCTGCCCACTGCTACTTAAGGTTTGCAATTCGGTGAGCCATATCAGTATACCTACTTTAGTTCTGTAGTTGATGGTAATCGACCCGGGTATATTATTTCTTCTTGTGTGTCATGACACATTGGGCGTAGGATTTGGCTACGAAGTAGCTCGGCCAAACTACCTACGTAACTATAACACGCGGGACCACCTAAAGCGGGCTAGGTAATAAATACTTCATCAGAATCTAATCTTTAGTGGTGGTAGAATTTCGTGCTCTGTCCTTCCAGATCACTACCACCATCTTGTTCTTTAACCTACCGTCAAGCAGCACTTAAGATTGTCTGTCTGTCTGTCTGTATGTCACAGCAGTTTTTCTCAGCAACTACCTACTCGTACAAATGCTATCAACTTGAAAATTGGCATGGTTGTACAATTTCTTTGCCCGCATCTGTTTTTAGCTTTTTGATTTATAGCCAATAATTTACAAAAAATGGCCGTTCCCCCCTAATCTCCGAAGTTAATGGACCAAAAAATTTGAAAGATTCCTGACGTAGGTATAGCTAATTATTTGTATTTTATGGGAAAAATAAAATATAACAAAAAAAACTTTGAAATTCAGTATAAAATTTATGCTATTATTGAATAGCAAATAAAGTTCATAACAAAATAAGTATTTTCATTTGCGGTTACCAAGCATATTATATTAAATCCGAAACCCTCGGTGCACGAGACCGACTCGCATTTGTCCGGTTTTTTTTCCATTGTTTCGGAATAACAAAAGTAGCGTCACTTACCTAAATGTCTGTAACTAAATATTTTTCACGCAACTGGTCGGAAATGTGGTGAAAGATGGTCTGTTCTTGGTCCCCAAAACAATCAATAGTTGTACTTTGAATGAGCAGGCCTTCTATGAATTCAAACTGGACAACTAAAACATAGTTGGTCTGTTCCATTGAGCAAGTCGACCAATCACATCGGTCCGCTGATCACTGATTCGACCAATCAGAACACGACTTGTGCTGCATATGAAATTAAATTGGCCAATGAGAAGTCGTTTTATTTTTTAATAATATTCATCCCTTCACGGATAGGCAAAGGAATCAGATTCCATACAGCCATATAGGTATATCTGTTTTTAATTATCTGAAATATAGTTCTGGCACGGTCAGAGTCGTCAGTTTAAAAACGTCTTTGAATGACTGACCAGTAAGAACGGTATCGTTAAAAAATAAAAGTAAAAATTGGCGGGAGAGCGTATTTTTTTTAGTACGAGTAGTAATTGATTTTTATTTCCTCCCAGTAGTCGTGAAAAGCACTATGTTAAGCCTCGGCCGAAAGTGCAATAGATGGACTCTTACTTTCGAGGGCCTCCGCTACGCTTCGGCCCTCGAACCAACTCGTCCACCTACTGCTAACTTTCTAACCTCTACAACAATGTACTATTATTGTTCGATTTTCAAAAAAAATTACACTTATCATTTGATGGCCAGTATACGTAGGTACTTTCCAAAAAATCAAAAGAGTTTTTAATATATGCGCCTTTTCCAAGTTAGTCTCGGTACTTATTGAACGATCTAGCTCAGTAAGTGCATGAAGAGGTTGATTAAAGTAGGAAGAGGAAGCGAAAGTGGAATGTTTGATGGTATCTGGCGTTTCAGTTCAGTCTCTAGTTGCCTCTTCGGGACACAGACGTTAAGATACGTATGTAAATAATAAAAATGCGGAAATTAAAAGCATTAAAAAATATTTTTTATTCAATAATAATAAATTAACTAAACAATTTGGCGGCAAGATAGCGTCACGAGTCGGTTAATTACGAACCGACTCACAATAAGGAACTTATTTTATTCCAATTAAAAGAGCATTCCATCTTTACTGGTAGGTACACTTGTATTTAGATAAATAAACTATCAATTTACACAACAATAATGGATATCATTTAACAATTTTAATACCTTTTCAAGACTGGATACAATATTGTGACATTAAGGTTGCTTTGTGAAAGAGACTTCATGATTTAAACAATATTATGTTTAATAGTTAGGAAGTAAAATTATGAATTACATTCAACACTTATTTTATTATTTGTACTTATATTATACAAACACAAAACAAAACCAGTTTCATAGAGTCAGTGAAGAATAAGATTGGATAAATTAACAATGACCATAAAGTGCTTATTTGACAATAATAACTTAAATAATAAATTAATTTATTATATTTTTTATTAATAACGTCATCGTTAACAATGTCCATCCATTTTAATCCATATGCAGTCACCAGCAATAATATATACGTAATAATGGGCTCAAAAATATCTGACACTCTGCTTCCACTAATACTTCTTTTTTCATGGCAAGGAATAGAGAAACAAGCACGCAGGCCACCTGGTGGTAAGAGGGATCTGAGACGCATAGACTACAATCACATGACTGTAATCCTAAGACTGAAAATGGGTTGCCAACCCTGAGGACTAAGATGGAATGCCTCTATGCTAGAAGTTTTACCGGTTGTATTATCCTCACATCGAAACACAACAACGAGAATACTGCTGCTTGGCGGTAGATTAAAAGATAACATGTTGGTAGCGATTCGAACGAACGAACAAATAGATGTCAGATTTTTTTAAGCTCATCGATGTAAAATATATAATTGGCGGAAACTGTACATGCTTTCACACACCAATGTAGAAGCAAAGACAAAGTAATTTACAACAGAAATTTTATTGTACTTAGTACAGTCGCAGAACAAAAAGGATTGACAGTTTATGACCTTAACAGCATTACAATAGAGTTGAAAAGTGGAAGCTTTTTAGCACTAGACTGTATATTGCACTGTAGGATGCAAGGAAGCCTATAAAACTATAGACGACGAACGAACTAATCATTTTACATTTGAAACAAAGGAACGGAACAAAATACTGGCAAAATGCATTTGGTTCAGTTAGTTTCCAAGCTTTGACAAGATCAAATTTACATTTAAAATAGACACCTTAGAATTTTAGTAACCTCAACGCAAAATTTGGTTTATGTTGTTACAGAGAAATAAATTATAATAAGTAATATACAGGTGGACAGAAGCCGTTTTAAATTTTTATGACATCACATGATACTAAATAATTTATTTTACTGTTTTTCATTAAACCCAGCCAGTTGGATATGCTCTTCGTAAAAGGACTTAAAAGATCAACTTTTCATGGTAATGTGTGACTGTATCTGTCTTTCTCTTATTGTACGTTAAAGTAAGACGCCTATAGTTTTGTCAGCCAAAGCTAAAAGGCCGTTGAGGAGTAGAATGACTATGTTGCAAGATTACCGACTCGCAAAATGAATACATTGCTATTTTCATTTTGTGCCTCTTTTAGCAAAGATGACGGCGCTCCGCACTGCGGGACTTATATTCTTGGACAATTTGCCCGTCGGGGATTTGATATTAACTAACGAACCTCACCTACCCAGTAACGCAAAAAAAGCGGTCATTTTGCGACTCAGATATTTTAAAATGTAGGCTACAAGCGATGTGGTCGGTAATTTGCAACCGAGTCATTCTACTACTTCCCAATATGGGCACTTCATACTATTATACTGCCCTCATAAGCCAATACGTGGTATCCCAAATTCAACAGCCAAACCAAATCCAATCTTCACCTGTTAGTAATAAGGTTACAGTTGCTACAGCAGTTTTTTCTGAGATACCGCCCCATATTAGGCCCCCAGGGCAGTATACTGCCTTTTTCTTTCGAACAGAGTTGCCACACATTGCAATGAACATGTTGCTTGTTTAAAAGCTCCATAATAAATATTATACTCTGTTATCATCCTCGCATTTGATTTTGGCACAGCAGTCGGGGTATGGTCGCGTGAGATCCGTCTCAGTCTTATGGCAGTTCGAGTCTTCAGTTGAGACAACACCGCATCTGAAATATTAAAGCATTATTGTAATAACAATAGATTAAAGGACTCTATTTTCAAAGCCGATGACTCTTGAACGACCAATTGCCATCAGACCTAGAATCTGTCAAGCGAGTGGTGACCGTCGCACAAGTCTAACTTTTTTTCTCACGCGAAATCCATTATGGATAGTTACCAAGCGACCCTGGGGGGCGAGCGGTTATTTCGAACTCACACTGACTAAAACCCCTGAGGTGTTCGTTCTCCCACCTTGGACGAGGTCGTGGGAGTGGTATTCCATCCGCAAACTCCTCTATCAGCGTTTGTTTGTCTTCGACAACGTTTTTCCCCGCTCCCCGTTAAAGGCACTCCGGAAAACTCGGAGGCCTTTCTAACCTAACCTAAATTAGAGCGCGTACATATAGCGATCCGTTATACAGGTCCGTGATGGCGTATGTAGTTGAATGAGCGAGTTCACACCGAAAACAGTATTCTGAATCCAGTAAAAAGAAGATTACAAGGTGAAAAGATCCGTTAAAACGGATCCTGTAAAAACGGACGTTCTATGTGTACCCGCCCTTACATAAATAATGTTTAAGATATCCTGACAACACCATGGTTTCAGCAGAAAGCGTTCGATGAAATAATACAATCGATAAAGAGACATTCGTTTTGAATTTAAAATACATTGAAATTGCTCTATCCGTT
The DNA here is from genome assembly GCA_946894065.1 of Acleris literana. Lineage (NCBI taxonomy): Eukaryota > Metazoa > Arthropoda > Insecta > Lepidoptera > Tortricidae > Acleris > Acleris literana. The sequence continues at coordinate 4,613,432 of OX335683.1, forward strand.
TGTAACCTACGAAGTCATAGTTGTCAAAATCATAGCACCGTGCTATATTTTAGTATGGAGTTCAAAGTATGTTTATTCAGGTAATAAACATTTTCCAGGGTCCGAAATCGTTTAAGAATGCCTATGTATGGTTGGCCTTATACGTAGCTACACACTACTGCCCTGCTATGAAAAGTGGCAGTATCTCATACAAAACTCTTGTAGCAAATGTATCCTTATTGCTAACAAGTGAACATTGAATCTACTTTAGCTATTGCATTTGAGATACCGCCTATAAGCTTCTAAGGGCAGTTTAGTGCTTTGTCCCCTTTACGTCATGTTTGAACTAAGTGAGATAGTTATAAACTTATAAGGCCTACTGTACAAACTACGCCTTATGTTACAAAAAGCAAATATAAGCAAAAGCGCCTCATTAAAATCATTGTAGGCACGTTAACTAAACCAAGGCTCTATTCTACTCGGTAAAAATATATTGCTTTTGACATGTCATCGTATTGTTCTGCCGCCATTACTGTCAAGTATATAAGAGTTTCATAACGGTGTCAATACAATAATATGTCAATAGCAATATAGTTATATTAACTTGAATTAAGAGCCCATCCGGTTTCAATACTTTTAAAAATTGCTTCTATTAACAATGAATTTGACAACGCGGTTAGCATATTCGTTAGTGACCCTGGCGAATTGACCTGCAGCGCGAACATGCTTGGCGTAAGGTTAAAAGATAAGATTGTAGTAGTGATTCGGACGGACATTGCACAAGGTTCAGCCACTAAAGATAACTAAAAATAAATAAATATCTTTGGATATTCTCACACAAATTGACCTATACTCCGTTTGCTTAGGTACTTAAAAAAATGTAAACAATCCAAACCACGTGGCATTATTAAACAGCCAATCAAAACTGTTTTATCGCAATTTGACGTATCAGTGTTCTGCTTCTATTGGCTGGCTTCTATTGATGTTTTGTTTACATTTTTAAGTGCCTAAACAATCGGAGCGGAGTATAGTCCCAAATTAAGCTCTGGGCTTGTACCTACTATGGGTACGAAGCAACGATAAACATACTTAAATAGAGAAATAAATACTTATATACATAGAAAACACCCAAGACTCAATTAAATAAACACAAATATTTGCCCTGACGGGGAATCGGACCCAGGACCGTTAGCTTCGCAGGCAGGGTTTCACAATTAGGGTTCCTACGTCGTCGTCAAAATAAGAGTATAAAAGATGACTTACGATGCGTAATACATCATTTCTCCCCCACATTCAATCCTGTAGCAGTATCCTATGGGATGCACCATGGCACCAAAGGGAATGACATCATTGATCTCCCACACGTAGCATCCCTCCTTATTTGCTGGAAAGAGACAAACGTAAACGTAAGAAACTTTAATACTATAATTATTAAAAAAAAAGAGAGAATACAGTCAGTCAAATAATGTGACATATAATAATGTGACCCGTGTGGTTGCCGGGTTAGAATAGCGCTACTCCATGTCTTCCCGTGGATGTCGTAAGAGGCGACTAAGGGAATAAAGGTTTGTAGTACTGTTAGGCGATGGGCAACCTGTCACTAATACGGTGGTAAACATCTTTAACCGAATTATGCAAAATGTGGTTGCAGAATTATCAACAAGTTTTTAGAGTTGTTGGTAATTCTGTAGCTATGCCTACCCCACTCTGGGGATGAAGGTATGTAGAACATGACTTTGTATAAGTTTGTTCAAACTTATTTTGAAATAAACACTAACTAGCAGTTAATTTTGTCAATTGATTATCGGTTAAAGACCTCAAGAAAAATTAACTAGCGAATTAATTTGTCACGCTTTTGCATTTTGACTTATACATGTGGAGTCCCACATTGCTGAAATCATGTATGATTTTTTTTGCAGATGTTACTAAACCATGATTTTATTCTTATTATTACAAATTTATACATAGTAAAAAATCGATTAATTTTCTTAAAATAGTTCCTTGTAGTCATAAAATGCCTTCTTTACAACAACTTAAGCTAATAAATAACTTTGCGATAAAATTCATATTTTTACCGTATTTAAACATTTTTGATTTCGTTTTGTATTTTTGTATTTCTGTAAATACAATCTAAATAATACGATTATTTAGATATAGGCCTTAAATGTTTTTAATTGACTTCTTGGGTCAAATACTCCTCTATTATACATAGATGCATTGTTGTGATAACTTTACGACTACACACAAAGTGCATTCAAGTGATTTTAGCCATAAACCGCGCAAGGCATTAGCGCGTACTTACTCACGTAAGGGTGATTAGGGACCGTTACGACGGCCATGTTTTAGTAAGTATGTATGAACGTATGTATGTGTGTAGTATGAACGAAGGCGTGAGTTTATGTATGTATTTAAAAAAAAGGACAATCTTACACCTAGTCTTCATCAGAGGTCTAAGCTTGTTTTACAAGTACGTGTACTATTTCACAGGTAGTAGGCAGATCTGATAAGAAGTAAATCCTGGCACATTGCGCAACATGAAGTTTCTGAGTATTAATAACTAACTTTCGCCCGCGACTCCGTCCACATAGAAGTCGTTTATCGCTGCTCCCTCGGGAACTGTCAAATTTTCCGGGTTAAATATCCTATGTCCTATTCTAGGACCTAACCAATATGTGTGCCAAGTTTCATCTCGATCCGTTCAGTGGTTGAAGCGTGAAAGACGGACAAACATACACATTTACACATTTATAATATTAATAATATTAATTTCCTCGTGTGGTTGCCGAGTTAGAATAGTGCCACTCCATGTCTTCCCGTGGATGTCGTCAGAGGCGACTAAGGGAATAAAGGCTTGTAGTACTGTTAGGCGATGGGCTTGCAACCTGTCACTAATACGCTAGTAAACATCTTAGCCTAATTGTGCAAATTGTGGTTATAGAATTATCAACAAGTTTTTAGAGATGTTTGTAATTCTGTAGCTCTGCCTACCGCACTCTGGGAACGAAGGCGTGAGATTATGTATGTATGTATGTAATAATAATATGGATATGGATGATAACTACCTGCCGGTTTAACATTGATTGACCGACTGTTTGCGTTATAGTCATGATGACCAGTTTTTTTTAAAGTATTCATTTTTTTTTTTAAAAACAATGAAAATTATTAGATTCTTGTTAACATAAATGTTTATTTAAATTTTAATGTCAAACGTGGGCAGGGAGTTATTGATTACAAGTAAAATATATTGACCAAATTAATATTATAATTGCTTAGAAACATCCATAAATTATATTTAATCATCTACAATCAATTTTGATCCTTTCAGAAGTATACATACGAGTAATAGGGATTATATAATTATCATGTCGTCAGAGCAGTTTTATGTTAAATATGATAATTAACCTATCACTAATATGGTCATAATCGAACGATTGTGTTTTGTTTTCTTGTTTTAATAGCTCATTTGTTTTGTGTTCTGTTTTCCCATTTATATTATGTCCTTCATTGTTTTCGTGACCATAAGTTGTTGAGATGAGCTCAGTTCAATAAGAAAATTAATGGTTAAAATGAGTTCATTAAAAACAAGCAACAGGCAGCTGGCTAAGTCTATCCCACTCGATAAAACCATATTGTTTTGACGGCTCCCCTATGAAATCCCTAATCGTCATTTGTCCTAATGCATCGTTTGTCCGAATTTCCGCCCTCAAGCCATTTCCGCTTAAATTTTAAAACTTTTTAGTGTACACAACCCTAACCTAACCTTTTTTTTGACAGTTTGGTAAATGCTTTATGCATTTCCTCCGCCATGGGAGTGGTGAGGGGATATGTGGGACTCACCCATCCGCCCCCTCTCCCAACGAGAGGAGGCAAGAGAGCGCAACCCACTAAAACTGGCGTATCCTCCTGCCGGCTAACCGAACCTAACCTAACCTAACCTAACCGAACTGCAGATATAATTGGAAAACTTACAATGTTGCCTAACTCATCTGAAAACCAGTTTAGGGTAAATGAAAATTCCCACAAACGATGTGTTAGGACAAACGTTGTTAGGAATTCCGAGGGTCACCCTGATTTGACAGGTTATAGCATAGTCAACGTTATGATATTTTTATATACTTGAACGTAATGGCGACCGAGTTAACATATCAAAAGTAATATGGCTTTGCCAAGTAGAATAACGCCTTAGGCAAACGGTCCATCTAATAGAATATAGTAACCGTCACCTATGGCCATTAGTAACACAAGCCATGTTATTATTTATTTCCTATGCAGTGTGTTACCGGCATGCGGGCATTTATTAAAACTGACGATAATATGTTGCTTTAGCAATTGTTTGCAAGTATTATCAATTAAAAAATAATTCAAATAACTTCACAATTAATTTTCTTAGATACTGTCCATTTTTAATGTAGTGCATGTGGTGCGTGTTCATCGTTATCAGTATCGCTGTTGCTTAGTAGTACAATGCATTTCATCGTACGGGGGAAATCATAATAATCAAAGTATCCGTCTACTGTCATTTACACTTGTCAAATTGCTGCGCTTTACATTGCTGGCAATTAAAATTTTGTTAGGAAGTTAACAATGCCTGAAAATTTGTTTATTAATTAAATTAATGTCATGGTTACGTTACAGATACGTTATTTTAACCTCCTTTAAAAAAAGCCAGGGTTCTGGTAACACACTGTATACTCTCTTTCCAACTCGACGAACGAGTTAACCGGCTAGTTTAAGTTGTCCCGTCAATGCGTACTAACATTTTACTGCCGTAATTATTTTTTTCTACTAAATTTTATTCCAATATTTTGCTGTAGGTAATAATCAACAACTTCTTGGCACTATTGTACCATTTAATAAATAACTAGGTAATTATTTATCATCAGAATGAGAAAACTTTAAGAGGTAATAAATAAAAAAGTTTCACTTACGACTACGCGACACCCAATAAACCTGTTCAAAAGAATTCCTCGACACTTGGAATTCCATCCAAAAATATAAATGCAAGATGCAATTTATTGCAAAACTCATCACGTTGTTTACAAGAGATGACCTTGACCTTCACTTTGTGACCTCATGTAGAATCTTTTATAATCTATAAATTATTGCGATAATACTTTAGGGGTCAAAAATTCGGCACAGTACCTACACAGATGCAAAGAAGTATAAGGTCACTGGATAAGCGACGATATTTACCGAAGATTGACGATGATAACCGATTGAAGACGCATTGCTTCGGAAGTTGTCAATCTCACACGCAAGGGCAGTGATGCGTGCAGTGAAAAGCAATAGTACTTCTTGAATGTGACGCATTGGCAAATACGTTAGGGTTGGACGAGCTAGTCGTTGCTAGAGTTGTTGACATTTAAATTGTGGATAAACAAATAGTTATGCTTTAAGCAAACCAGTATGTCGGTTGAATGAACTTACCTTACATTTAACATTATTTTAGGCCTATTTAATCAACTGCGTTTAAAATCAAATTAAAAATCTCTTTAAATAAGGGGCTGATTTTAACCTAAAATTGACCTGTTTCTTTTTATTATTATAAATATCTTAAAGTTCAAATGGTAATTTCATTAGGCATTAAGGTCATCTTCGTACTTAAATTTGTATTTTAGTGCATGAAAGCTTAAATAATATAATATTACTGTATTCTTAACGCTTGTCAAAATTGAAACGTTTTTTTAACATTATACCTTATACAATGTCGCAAAAAAAACAGCATGCTTAAAATCTCCTGTGAAATTGAAATGATAATATTACTGTTTTATTGTCGTACTGTCTCCGAGGTGACCGTGATCATCTGATTATTTTCGTACTGCGGCATTGAGTTTTTGATAACGTTTTAATGAACTGACCTTAGCAATAATGCTTATTTGTAGTCAAAATAAAGTGGAAAGCGATTAACGTTCAATGACAGAGATAAACTTAATTTTCGAGTACTTAATGATTTAACTTGTCACTCTTATCCTGAGTTTTGTCTGCTTAGGTTTCGCTTACTATTTCTCGCTCTATGCAGTTATGCACATCGACGGATTGCTACGTAAAAGAAAAACTCAAAAGATTAACAAAAAAAATATCGCATCATTTTCGCCATGTTTTCATTCAAAATCCTTTTTACCTCTATATGGCTGAGAAATTTTAAATAAAATAATAATACGACACTTTTTTGCATGTAATAATCATTACTAATAGTTTTTTAATTTGGCACCCGCTCTTTACTAATTAACTAAAACACAAAAATTAAATATCCGGTGTTTAATAAATGAGTTAATATTGTTAAGTTAATAATAAAAGTTAGTAAAAAACAAACGCGTACTGGCTAGAATGAAACCAAGTGTTTTTATTTTATTTTGATAAATGCATAGTTTCCGAGAGAACATCAATAGAATCATACACAGGCGTAAGTGATGGTAGTACAAATGTATAATACATAAAATGTATGATACAATAAAATCCTATTAATAAACTGGAATTTATGGCACTCTTTTTCGAAACCAGACACCCTATATCTTTATGTCAGACTTACATACCATATAAAATTATCAAATCTATAAAAACTAGACTCTGACTTAACTAAGGTCGAGTTTAAAGAATTTAAAATTAATTTGCATTCACGTTTTCTGCTAATCGAGGAGATTAAAATAGTAAAAACCGGTCGAATTTACGTCACAACTTATAAGACACGTAAATAAACATGACTAGAAATTATATACTTAGTGTAAAAAAAGAGAACTCCCAAAAAAATACATTTAATTGGAAGAGTTTCTTAAAACATTTTAAATGAAGTAACTTTAAAACAAAAAACCAGCGAAGTGTCACAATTAATTTCCACTTTTATTTTATTTTTACTATTTTTTGTTATTGCGACAATAGAAATATACACCCTGTGAAAATTTCATTTATCTACCTATTACATTGATAATATACATCCTGCTGATAGATTAACGGATGGAGCCTTTGAATAGGGTATCGTTAGTACCCTCTGGGTACTAAAGACTATCTTAGAGCTTCAGCCTTCTAGTGGCGTTGTACCGTTAAAAAAAAAAAACACGTCATTTTTGCATCAATGATAATTAACTAATAACAATAAGGATATTATTGGTCTCATATTGGTTTAAGAAATCAATTAAATAGGTCACTGATAACGTAATTAGGTTGCAGTAACAAAACAACTGCGTTCAAAACTTGACCCTGTTGACCTGACAGTAGAGATAAACATACACAAACAAGGCCTGGCCAAGGCCTTTTTTGCAATTCTATAGGTCAACGTGGCAAGAGTAAAGTTGCTAATGATACTTTTTCCCTACTATATGCGTATAACGGTTTCCCTAATCGTCATTTGTCCTAATACATCGTTTGTCCGAATTTTCGTTTATCCTAAAGCCATGTCCGCTTTAATTTTAAAACTTTTTAGTGTTGTTATAATACAAGCCTAACTTAACTGAACCGCAGATACAATTTGAAAACTTAAAAAGTTGCCGGACTCATCTGAAAACCAATTTAGGACAATTAAAAATTCGGACAAACGATGTGTTAGGACAAACGTTGTTAAGGAATCCGAGGGACACCCGCGTATAATATAATTTAGCCGGGGTAGGTATGAGGTGCGGGGGTGAGGTACACAAAATATCCCATAGGGTCAAATTTTGTCCGTAAGGACCCCACCAATAAGATAATAGGTATACAGGGTGTAATCGTTGAGTGTGTCCAGGCGATTATTCCGTAAATATAACAGATATCAGAAAACTTTAAACTGGTATCAAAAGTACGTTACCCAAAGAGAAAAATCACATCACTTACTTTTTTTTATAAAACCAGAAATATCCCAAATATTAACTTAAAACGCTCCCATACATTTAGTACACCGTTCGTTGAGAGACTTGAGAGGCTTTAGTTTAAAAGGCCTAGTTATTTCACCATTATCATATGATTCATGTTTTTTTTTTATCACAGTTTAATCGTTTAAATTATGAATCTTAAACAGTTTTATCTGTTACGGAAGGGAAATTACAGCCTCAAGGAACGTCGCACTATATGAGTATGGGAGTGCTTTAACTTAATATTTTTAATATTACTAAATTTATTTAAAAAAAAGTTTTAGTGTTATTTTACTCATTGGGTAACGTACTTTCGATATTAGTTGAAAGTTTTTTGATATCTGTCATATTTACGTCATTACGTACGTAAATAGTCTCCTGGACGCACTTAACGATTACATCCTGTATGTACTGTATCCGCAGCGAGCTAAGGAAAAGTCGTAACGACTTGTCCTTTTGTCGCTGCGGATACGATACTTTACGAAGTATCTCGATTACCCTTTTCCTGCACCTCGTACTTACCCCCGCTCTCATTTAAGTTGTACGCCATTAGTAACTCTACCTATCTGTCGGTTCGTTACGCTTGCACAGCTAAACCGTAAAACAAATTTCGATGAAATTTGGTACCTATGGAGATAGCTTAAGTTCCCTTTTCCCCAGAATGAGGTAACAAGCGATAAACGACTTCTACGTAAATGAAGTCTCGGGCACGGGTGTCTCTCGGAATCCCTAACAACGTTTGTCCTAACACATCGTTTGTCCGAATTTTCATTTGCCCTAAACTGGTTTTCAACTGAGTCATGCAACTTTTTAAGTTTTCCAATTATATCTGCGGTTCGGTTAGGTTAGGGTTGTATTATAACAACACTAAAAAGGTTTAAAATTTATGCGGAAATGGCTTTAGGATAAACGAAAATTCGGACAAACGAGGCATTAGGACAAATGACGATTAGGGATTCCATAGAGGAACCCACGGGAACTAGTTAGTTTATACAGTTATTTCAATATTAAAACAAAAACATAACAATGTCTCTAAAAACCCAAAATGCTGTTACAAGTGTCACAACATTCTAAAACTTCTTTTTACAGTCAAGGTATCTAAAAAACCCAATAATATATTGGAGAAATCAAACATGTTTCTCTCAACCAATTAGACGAATGGCTCCGGAAAACCCCGAAAGGCGTTCGACTTTGGTATTGATATTACTCATTATGAGTTTATGACAGGTTAACAACCTGTGACTGAGATGTAAAAGTGATACCTACATAATAGTACATTATGGCCTAGGCATGGAAGTAGGCAATTGCGGGCCGAGTATTGGATTAAACGGACGAGCTTGCGAGTCCGTTTAAAAATACGAAGCCCGCAATTGCTGTTCCTGCCGAGGCAAATATAGTGTTTTTCTCAAAAATCGCAAGAAAAAATTTGTGTTGGAGTCAAATCTTCATCGCATGAACTCATTTTTTGAATTGCATACAAACAGAAACTTCATGTGAAAAAACCATCACTCCTTACCGCCTTTTTGTTTATGACAAGGAGAAACGCAATTTTTGTTTTTAAAAAAACATAAGCTATTCCAGCCACAAATAAAAAAGTTATGTTTCGAGTAAAATTTGGATGTATAAGACTTGTGCCCTCATTTTATTATGGCCCTTTTCACTTTTTAAAAAGTTACAAGCTAGATAGTAATGGAATTTGTATGCAACATTGCGGGCTTGTGTAGCGAGCACGCAATGTTTTTTTTTTTTAATTTGAGAACTGTCAGTAAACTATGTACTTCGCGTCTCAATATGTAGATAGGAATGTCAACATTTCCGGACATTTTTGAGAAAAATAAATATCAGGGCACAATTTCAAACTAAGCTCTAAGCTTGTACTATGGGTGCTAGACAACGATATAAATACTTATATAGAGAAACATATACTTAAATACATAAAAACCGTGACTCAGAAACAAAATATTCACGCTCATCACACAGATATCTGCCCTTACCGCGATTTGAAACCAGGACCGCGAGCTTCGTAGGCAGGGTCACAACCAACTAGGCCAGCGCGTCGTCAAATACCTACTAACATGTGAACCAAAGGAATCGAATTCAGTAAGAAGTAAATAACTTAAAAAATATATGGCACTTCTAGTTGGGCCGTAGTGTTACTAGACACAAGCTTTTTTTTAATTTATAGATGCACTTATTTTTAAATATGTAAATAAATATTACAGGACATTCACCTAGTCTCAAACTAAGCTCAAGGCTTACATTATGGGTACTAGATGACGGTAAACTTACTTACATATACAAATACATAGAAAACATTCGTTAGTCAGGAACAAATACTCGCGCTCATCACACAAATATCTGCCCTTACCGGGAATCGAACCCGGGACCGCTAGCTTTGTAGGCAAGGTCACTACCGACCAGCGCCTCTATTCTAGGCGGTATAAACGATATCGTAGTTTGCCTGTTATGGTATTGTTATGACGTCAGGCGCCATTACTGTCAAGAAAATAAGATCTATCAAAACGTTGTCAATTCGATAACAGATCAAATACGATATTGTTTTTACCTCCTAGAATAGAGGCGCTGGCTAAGTACGCCGTCTTTTCGTATTACCTACTTATTCATATAAATTTATGTTTTCTTTCAGTAACATTTGCTAACTTCAATAGTAACGGTACTTTCCTTAAGGGTCATTATGGCCACCGTGTCATTACGATCTACATGAAATCTAAAACAGACTAATATCGGGTTTGCTCTAAAAAAAAACATGCGCGAGTATAAGTAGGTAATTATTTCACACGTAAGAAACACGTTACCCACTATGTTTTTGTGACGCGAGCGCTGTCCACCGTAAGGTATTTGACGAATTGCCTTAATTGTAATTTTTTCTTTGGGATTTCCCATATATCCGCGTAAACATTTAGAATATGAACCCGGATGATGACGACACATAGTGAGTAATGATTTTAGTATTTTCTCTCATTTCAATGACGATTTCGATGATTCAACGAAGGTCGTGTTTACATCCTAGCTGTAATGTACTAATGATGATCGATCTATTAGTTGTGTGTCCGCAATGATGGTTATGATAGATAGTGATTTAAATGCAAATGATCTTAAGTGAAGATGGTAGATAAAGTTCAATTTAGTTTGGTTTCTTTATAACCATGGGAAGTAGTTAAGTCAAATCTTTAAGTCAAGTCTTTATATCTTTTTCTGTAAATCGTCATTGGCACGGCAATTTCGCAGAACTAACAAATAAAATAAGATGCAAAATACACCTTAGTATGTAATTCAGTAAGGGGTCCATATTGGTTCACCTAATTATTTTTACTCATAACGATTTGTAAGACCTAAACATCGCAACTCCTAACGTGTTTTTTTTTGCAACTGTTACTTTTTCAGGATTTATATAAATCAAACCTAACCTAACCTAGTCTTATCTACTCATTAAATATTTCAGAACTTCTGAAAAGTTTACGGTTCCAGCGGTATAAAAAATTCATTTTCGGAGTTCCGATAATAGGAGTTGCAATTTTAGTTGAACTTTGGCGCTCCCTTCAGTAAGGTACATTTTGCAACTTAATGAAGTTGTTAGTTACGTGTTATTGCAGTGCAGTATCATCGACGAAACGTCTTTGAACAGTGTGTATTGCCAGTGATGATATGCCTATCTTTGTCCCTTAACCCACCGCCAAGCAGCAGTGTTTGCATTGTTGTGTTCCGGTATGGGGATAAGACAGCTGATGATATTACTAGCATAGAGACATTCTATCTAAGATAGAAAGGTTACAATCCACAGGGTTGGCCACGCATTTGCGGTCTTAGGAGTGTAGTCTTGAGAATGGAAAAATGACTATGTATCTTAGATCCGACTTACAATCAGGTGGCCTGTATGCTCGTCTGTTTTATCCGTGTCATAATAATACCGTTTTAAAATGGGCCTCATAAGAGGTCACCCAAAGGGCAATGGAAAAAGCTATGATGATGAATGCGTTATTTTATACTCCACTAGTCTTTTGCCCAGGACTTTGTCCACGTTGTACTCATTTACCGTTATTCCCAAGGGAATTTTTTTTGGAGGCAAATTTGTATTAGTAATTCCAAGACATTGACATATTCTGTCATTTTTAATGTATAATAATAATTTATCATGAACGCCATACATTTTTATATCTGGAACAATTTGGTATAAATTCGACATTAAGTGATCAGCCGCGTTGTATTTCATTTATGATAAATTACACACACGGCTCAATTACATTTTAATATCCCATAATAACATTAATAACACTTATTATAAGGACCTGTTACATAATTGGCTCTTACGATTTATTAACGCACCCTGGGAGTAATTTTAAACGTTTTTAAATTCCAACATTAACCGCATACTATTGAATTTCTTATTTTACTGACGAATAATGGAATGAACGAATGTTTTGTTTTAGACGTCAATTATTATGACGCTTACAAAAAAACGAGTTTTATTCAAGCAATTGTTTACATGTAAAAGTAAAAAAAAAACATATACAGGACGATTATTTTTTCGGCTAACATGATGTTTTTTTACTTGATTAAAATATTAAATTTTTGTAAAAAGTGACATACTATCAATATGACTACAAGGTCAGGGTCACCCAGGGCGATTGCGATATACAATAGTCGTGACCTTAAACTTTATCTAAATGATTTTAAAAGTTTGTTTTAAATTCATTAAAAACAAACTGGCTGAATAGATAATTTGTTATTCCAAGCAAGTTGTGAGTTTAATGGCCCTCTACACATGGCCCATCATGGGCCAACGTAAGGGACGCATTTACACGTTAGAGCGAGCAACATATTCTTGCATGTCACTCTTACGCATCACTCTGTCCCTACGTTGGCCCATGATGGGCCATCGTGTAGAGCAGACATTAGACAGGTAGAAAGTGACGTTTCTCCCACTTTTTTTATGCTAGAGGGGGCCAACGAGATATCGGTTCACCTAATGTCAAGTGATCGCCGCTGCCTATGGACACCTATAACACCAGGAGAGACATTGCAGCCGCGTTTCCGGCCTTTCAGAAAACTCTTTATATAAAAAAAAAAACAGAGGACAATGTCACCCCAATTGACCTAGTCCCAAACTAAGCTCTAGGCTTGTACTATGAGAACTAGACAACGGTATAAATACTTACATAGATAAATATATACTTAAATACTTAGAAAACAGGAACTCAGGAACAAATGTTCGCGCTCATCACACAAATATCTGCCCTTACCGGGATTTGAACCCAGGACCGCTAGCTTCGTAGGCAGGGTCACTACCATCTAGGCCAGCTCGTCGTCAATATTTACGTCACTCTTCTAACATATCGATCATCCGACCCAACAAAGACTTAATTATTAACAGATGCACGGCAGGGCACAGTGCATCTAAGCTATTAATAGATTTCGGCTGGCTTTCGCTGATATACATATTTGATAGTACCACGAAAATGGACTACCATTAAGGCCCAGCCACACCGCTAGTGTATCGTGCACGTGCACGTGCGCGTTCGCTTTCCACTGCGTTGTATAGTATGAATTCTCATTACGACATGTCACTATACAACGCAGTGGAAAGCGAACGCGCACGTGAACGTGCACGTCACGCAAGTGGTGTGGCTGGGCCTTTAGTCTCATAGGCTTGCAATACCTACTTGTTTCTTAATCTACAGTTACAGTTACAGCTGTCTTATTAAATGAGGTAGTTAATAATTGCAATTTTCTCATTGTCACAAAAAAATACAATATATCTTCCTAATATTATTATAAACGAACGAATTTGAACAAAATTTGGCACAAAGATCTGGAATAGCACATTATTTTATCCCGAAAAATTGGTCAGTTTTCAAGGGAATAGCGATAAACAACTTCTACGCGGACGGAGTACCGTACAAAAGCTAGTTTGAAAATATAAGTACACTGTTAGGAATCCAGTCTTTTGTACTATCTTCCTTTTTCCCACGACCGTGAGAACTGTGTTTTTTTTTCCGGGATAAAAAGTATGTCCGTCTCCGGGCTATACGCTATCTCTACCAAACACGGCAATCGGTTAAGGCGTTCCAGATTGAAAACGGCACAAACAAACAAACAAACAAACAAACAAACACTTGCATTCTAATTATTAAACTCCTGACGTCCCATGAGCATGTCCTCACGCATCGAATTATAAATCTTGTGTCACTCAAAAAAAGTTTAAAAACACTTTGCCCAATGTCATCACATATTGCGTTACTTTCCCACAACTCAAGTCAATTCCTCACTAGATTATAAGGTTACAAATATAGCCTTACAAGCCGGTAATCTTGCAAACATGTTGTTTGACCTCTCATTAGCAGATGTTCATGAGACTTGACGTTTGTGTTAGTCTTTTAGTTTCATTGCCGAAGGATTACTAGGACGCTTGTTACTGAGAACCATTATGAAGTCTTTATTTAGTCAGTTTACAGTTTTTGGAAATATGTGATTGCAGGAAAGCTAGAACTGCCTATATATAGCGACTAGCTGTTTCCCGCGACCCCGTCCGCGCAGAAAAATAAAACATAGCGTATATTCATCAGCGATAATATAGGATTCTACCTCGTGTGTACATAAGTTTTGAGACGAACTTTTACTTTAAAAAATAAAACATAATAATAGTGGCAGCTGTCTAATTCTTTTTTCAAGTTTTGAATTTGGAGTATTTGTGTTCTATTTGTATTTTTTTATTATTTATTTCAATTAGTTTTCTTGTGATCGCGGGAGCAAAAGAACTACGTGCGACTGTCATTTCGCTACATATGGCGCGAAAAAAACCAATGGATGTTTTCCGTGTCCTAAAATATTTTGGGATTAACCGCAACTTTATATATTACACCATAAAACGTTACAAGGAGACTGATTCTCTAAAAGATCGCCAAAGGAGTGGTCGCCCGCGGTCTGTAAAGGCGATTGCGAACATGAAAATGATCAGCGGGCGCTGCCAAGATGCATTGCGCTAACTAACGTTTCTATTCGTTTCATTTTTAAACCAATCGCTTCACTGGTAGATGACGTGATATGAAAAGTCACGTGATCTACCAGTGACGCGATTGGTTTAGAAACGAAACGAATAGAAACGTTAGTAGCGCAATGCATCTTGGCAGGGCCCTCTGAGAGCGACTTCGCCGAAATTCATGTCGCACCCAGAAAAAAGTGCTCTGCAGACTAACATTTCGCGAGTTGCGGTAAACGAAATACTGAAATACAATCTCAAGGTAAAGGCCTACAATCCTAGGAAAGTTCTTTTCCTTAATGATTGCCTTCGTAAATTACGACGCGAACGTTGTCCGATGCTACTTCAGAGACACGCTACGAAAAATATACTCTTCACCGATGAGAACATCTTCACATTCGAAGAAAAGTTCAACCGCCAAAACAATAAAGTTTATGCCAAAACCAGCAAAGATGTTCCAGCTGCAGCACGAAATGTATCGCGTTCCCATTTTCCAGCGAGTGTGATGGTATGGTGGGGTGTTTCGTATGAAGGTGTCATTGCGCTCCATTTTTGCCAACAAGGCGTCAAAGCGCTCGTTTAAAGAATAGAGGCTGTCATTTTGAGTAATAAGTGTTTGTAGTTATTGGTTAATGTATACTTACTACATCGGAAAATTTTAAAATTGTGATTAAACAAAAAAAAATCTATGGTCATTTTATTTCGTCTCAAAACTTATGAACACACGAGGTAATGGTGAAAGAATTTTTCAAATCGGTTCAGTAGTTTCGAAGCCTATTCAATGCAAAGACACAAACAATAAAATCTTTCCTCTTTATAATATTAAGTATCGATAGTATAGATATAAATTTATCAAAATGTGGTGTATAATTATGCTGTTATGTTATTGTGTTAATATCATGTTATTGTACCAAATTAAAAAAAAGTGTAGCCTTTGCTTGTTTGTGTTCTGTTTATAGGAAGTTAACGACTGCGAGATAGTTCTTCCGCTATCAAAATTATGTTTCGGTCTTTACGTGGCGACAGTGTGTTTATCTATTTCATCATATTTATATGTATTTATAGAATATAAAGTAGTTATACTTCTATTTTCAGACTGATATTGATACCAATTACGAAAAACGGCTCAACCGGTTCAAAAAAACTTTTTTTTTTTTATACTTTGTTAATAACCAGCATGATTAAACAAGCAATAAAGAAAAATGCTTTTCTCACAGATGCAATGGAATGTTGGCGTTATTTAAGTTATTTTAGGCTTCATGGTATCACGTTTCAGGCGGAACAACTCGAGAGGACTGTAAAGGCATTTCATACAAAATTGAAGGCCTAGGCCGGGAAGTAGTTATTTTTAATTTTAATGTAAGCATGACGGCTGTGTTTATGAACAGGCTAAATAGCTGTTTTTTTTAATATACTAAACCGTGTATGCAACCAAAGCATTTGCATGTTTATTTAAAGTACCAGGAGAGCAGAGGTAATTAGGGGTGCGCAGCGCAACCTAGATCGGAGGCTATGTATCACACAGCGCGGATGACTGAGCACTGTAGGTTACTTTTAATATTTATGCACTCCTAGTATTTGAAGTTGTTATTTTTGTTATAATTTTTTTAATTAATTATATGTTTGAGAAAAGCACTATACATACCTAGCCGTGAAAAGGGGTTGCCAGCCTCGTAACAATCCTCTATATGAACTCGGCCGGCAACCCCCTACTTCCCGGCCTCTGTAGTAAATTACTATAAAATCTGTCAGTCTATTAAGAGCAACATACACACGCACATGATACAGGTAGACAGACATAAGAAATAAATTTATAACACCCTCCCTCTCTTTTTTGGAGGATGATAAAAGTAAGTCATCAACTCCAGATTCATTGTATTATAACCAAAAATACTGTAACTTTCTTATCGCGATCATATTTATTTTTTCATATATAAATTTTATACTGTTTATCCACAATACCTACCTACGTATGGTTTATTAATAATATTAATATAACGAAAGATACCATAAAAACAGGACATACAGTTGACTTTCTGGCACAATAGAAACTTAGGATATAAATGACATGGGATTTCCCAATTTTTATTATGGTCTCCTTCGTCGCGGTCGATAAATCATCCGTCACTCTCGGCTTAGAAAGTGACACTTGTTTTATCAACGTTTATCGACATCGATAAACAAGACCATAATAGGCCCGCAGCGGACAAAATAATTGTCAATTATTAAAAGTAATCAGCAATTTATCTCACTTAATTCCGTTGGTTTCTTAGGAGCCCACCCTTGATACGTAGCAGCACTCGCCACTCCAACCACCAGGCACAAGCAAGCGAACCGTAGCACCATTGTTAAAAATAAAACTTAAGAACTTTCCAAGTCAAACGAACTTAATATATTCCAGCCGTGTCAAGGCAAAAGATATCTCGACGCGCTACGCGAGCCAACTGACGAGCGGTGTATCGGCACACTGTTTTTATTTGCAATAGGATTACTACACGCGCGCGATTATGGCGTTTTTATTGTGATAAATGGTTTCAAATGATCATCCTGTAGTTTGGAATTTTAATCACGTGTCTGTTTTGGCGATTATGGTCATTTTATTTATTATTTATTCTTCTTTCCGAAAAGAATATTCCTTGTGCAGGGTCCATCCGGATAGCTACCACCATCTTATCCATTAACCCACCGCCAAGCAGTAGAGTTCGCATTGCTGTGTTCCGGTGTGGGGATACGACAACCGGTGAAATTACAAGCATAGAGGCATTCCATCTTAGTCCTCAGGGTTGGCAACGCATTTGAAGTCTTAGGATTGCAGTATTGAAATTTTAAATGTCTATGGGTCTCAGATCCCACTTACCATCAGGTGGCCTGAGTGCTCGCGTGCCTTCTCCTTACCATAAAAAAAAAATGTAACAAGTACAAATTGTAGACTTAATCCCTAGAGGCATTCTATACCAATCTACTATTAGTGGTGGTAGGACCTTATCCAGGGTACGTCCTAATCGTTACCACCATCTTACACTTTAACCTACCACCAAGCAAGGGTAAGAATGGTAGCGATCCGGGCGGACCCTGCACAAGATTTTTCCTTAACTAAATATACCTCATGGGTAGTTTACCATACATACCTATACGAAAATATCATAAAATATAGTCGGGTTTTTAAGTCAAAAGAAGGATTACGAGTTTACCAGTCCATGTATGTATGTGATCATAAAATATTGACCGATATTCGCAAAAATCATTGAATGAAAATATGACTCCACTAAACGTAAAATGTATTCAAAATCTAACTTTAAAAACCGGACTATTTTTATTTATTTTATCGTCTAAAAATAAAAAAAACAGTAGGTACTCCCAGCTTCTTAATAGCGTTTGGCTGTTAACAGTCTATTTAGCTGTTTTCCAACATGCAATAGGGACTTTATTTTTTTTAAATTATTGTAGCGAATGTACCATAAGTGTTAATATTATATAACTAACTAATAAAAACATTTTCTTTGTGTGTTTTCATTACTAATTCTTCAAGACATGAAACATACATGATAATTCTTGAAATAAGATAAAATATACATTTGGACGAATGCAAAATACTTATAAATAATACCGACGAAGCAGTTATTTTGTGATGTACAATGTAGTCGATTGGACAATTGACGGTAAACGTTACGTAAGCGAAACGAAAGTGGCTTTAAATTTAAATTTTTATCACTTCAGAGTATCACTGCCATTTAGTTGACGGCTCGAAATTTTTAAAACACATGGTTTGCGTAATTTTGATGTGACAAAATATATCTATCCATACTAATATACTATTAATACTAATATGTGTTTGTTTGTTTATTTAATGGCTCCTTCTTCACGGTATAACGCCTCATCGATGTGTAATTTTATACAAATATCACTAGCAACAGCCTGCGACTCCGTCTGTTGACAAATTGTTTTAAGCTTTTCTCTCGGGAACTCTATGTCCATACCAGGAAAAAAATTACCATCTTCCTCCTGGTCGAAGCTACTTAGTTTAGCTCTGAAAGCGTAACAAACAAACAAAGTTACATTTTGCATTATACTAGTATGGATAGCCCGGAGATAAAAAATAATGAGGACATGCTTTTTGTTTCTAGAATAAATAGTTTCCAAGGGAACATTTCTAAATAACTTTCACGCGGACGGTTTTGACATGAAAATAAAGTATAAAATAAAATGCAGATACGTGGAACTAGAGCAGAAATGTAACAAGTCATTTTCTTAGCCTTAGGAATAAAGGCCACACTCAGTGTCATTTAACGACGGTTAAATCGTTCCTTAGGGACGATTATTGAAACACAAGTTTGAAATAGTATATTTTATAACTAGGGTCTAAAATAAGCCATACCTAGTACCACGAGATGGTTTTTCGAAATTGTTCGAGGGGTACGTAATATGGCTATTAGACCCGAGTTATACACTCTACTTTCACTTCGATTGTGAGAAAATAAAAACATTACCTATACAAAGGTAAAAAATTAGCAAAGATTATCCACCACAAATTCCACGGCGAAAATATTGTTTTAATTTGGCGGCACTACTTTGACACAGATACAAAATAATTATAGACACCGCAAATAAACGCCACTGACCGTGTGAGTATTTAGCGCTTCAAAGCGTTGCATAATCGATTTAATCATATTTTAACAATTGTAAAATAGGCACTAAAAAACACCTAATGTTTTGAGAAGTGAATTCTGTTACCTAATTGGTCGATTTTAATATAGCTGTATTCTGGTTGGTTGATACCAAATACAAAGTTTTTTTTTAAATAGTTAAATTAGTTAAAGAGTATACGAACCAAAAATAACCTAACGTTCCAATTGACAGTCGATGTGTATTGTGATTGGTGGATTTAATTTGGTGAAGTATTATGTTTGGTCAAATTAAAGTGTTTTGTAAATGTAAATCATTCTATTTTCCATTTCATATTTTACCTAGTGAAAATATGAATATAATGTATTCTCTAGGGTTTACATGTAGGTACCTACTACTTGAGTCTCGCTTGATAAGTCTAATATGACGCACTTTTTGAGCATGAGAAGTGAAATAGTAGATTGTACAACAAGTGCATAAAACGCACCATTTTACGCGAGACGTTTATCCACCCAAGCGAGCTTGCGAGCGAGGATGGACATAAAGTCGAGTGTTAAATGGGTTTTAAGGACGAGTTGTACACTCTAATTTTCACTTCTATTGCGAGGCAATGAAACAGCAACATTTAAATTATTGCGACACAAATATTGACAATGACAAAATAAGTATGGTTCCCGCCAATTGACTTTTTTTTTCTGTTTTTACATTAGGTACGTGACATCTGACTTAGGTCGTTACATACCGCTCAGTTACAAAACCATTTTGTCTTTTATATCTATGATAACTTATTGTCATGCTTTAAATATATTGATTTACAAAAATATAATAATAATAAATGCGTCAAAATAAAAATGATAAGTTCATTTCATGAACTTTTATTGTTTACTTTGGCTGTTGGTATCCTTGCCTTGGCCTTAGAATACTAACGAAACGAAGTAAAATAAAGAGGTTATTCTATGAAGTTAAAGTTGTTCGTGTGGCTGTTGGACCGATTGCCTTGGCCTTCGACGAAAATTTTACTTTATGCACTAGAGCATAAAAAGCGACTTTATGTCGCCTACGAACGACATAAAGACGGACTTTTGGAGCATGAGAAATGAAAAAGGATTTTTTATAATTACTTAATATTTTTTGGCGAACTAAATACCATTCTGTAGTCAGCCTACCAAGGGTCACCGAGTCTTCGATGGGTCTCTGACTCAGCCGTTGTAAACAAACAACGGCCATAAAAACATAAAACAAATAAGTCACACTTTATTTAGCCTCTACTAAACTTTGTTGACACACATCAAGGTTCGATTTAGAACAGATTTAATTTGATAGATATGCCTTTTTGGTTCTAAAAGGTTGCTGTTATGACTGGCGCTAGATCCGTGGGGAAAAACGTCAACAACAATATGATCGTTTATGTTAATATATGAATAAATAGAAAACTTAAGGTAAGATAAATATTTGATATTATTTTTTTCAGCACATACACAGAAAAAACGTCAACATAATAAGCAACAGGCTTCGTCAAAACGAACAATACCAACATACGAATAAACATCATCACAAAAAAGAAAAATAGAAGGAAGGGGCATGGGAAGACCAAGGAGAAATTACTTTGAACAAATATTAAATATCAGGGGGCAATCTCACACAAATTCACCTAGTCCCAAACTAAGAGCCCTATCCTTGTACTATGGGTACTAGAGAATGATAAACTAAAATATAATACATACTCTTACTTATAAAACATCCAAAGCTTCATATCAGCCTGTTGCAGTCCACTGCTGGACATAGGCCTCCCCCAAGGAGCGCCACAGCGCGCGATCTCCCGCCCTTTGCATCCAGTCACTGCCAGCTGCCTTCTTCAGGTCATCGGCCCAAAACTTAGCTTAATTCTTGCTAAATTTAAAATGCATACTACAACTTCATGAATACAAAGAAATAGCAAATATTATTATTATAAAGTATACATTCAAAGTTTAAAATATTTATTCAATAATAAATTGGCCACATAAGGGCCCTTCAACACGTTGGTAAATGCGGAGTGAATCAATTACCGCTAAGATTATGTAGATAAAGCAATTTTATATAATCAAATTAATAATTCAACATTATACTTTAACGACCTTTAATTATGTGCTAGTCGTTAAATAAAAATGTGGTTTATCTACTACGTAAACGTATAAAAACTGTTGCTAGGTAATTATACCGAAGATAACGATTCTTCTAAATCTCATCTCAATACATCAAATAACTACCTATCATAAATATTATTACTTTTAGCCTGCAACATCGTCCGAATAAAGCTCGTTTATAAGGTTCAATTTGGTCCAGTATTCAAATTCAGGGACTATTGAACACTAAAAACCTGGCAAGAGCATGTCTGACCATGCTCAGTGTAGAGTTCCGAAGCCGTTATTACACAAAAACTATCTCAAAAAACCATAAGTATGAAGTAATTATTGCTGTCTTAGGTCATTTTATAGTAGGTATAAACACTTTAAATCACCTGTATCTCAGGCACCAATTAAGTCTACTTAATCGTCATAGTTTTCCTTTAAAATTCCTTATATGTGCTTACATTTAAGATATTTTTCTGATTTTTTGTATTTGTAGTTTTGGCTGTAGCGGGGGAGGGACACTTGACTGCAACAAAAATTAGCCCTTTATAGCTTAATATTTCATAAACGGATCCCTTTATCGAAAAATTGTTTTCACAAACCCACAATAGTTTTGAAAGACCTATCCAACGACACTATGGGGTAGACGAGAAAAAACAAAAGCAACCCCACGTCACGTGTAAGGGAGCTAAATCAAAAAAAAAACAAGTTTTTATTTTACCACTTTATTGGCGTGACTAATATATATATTCATGCCAAATTATAGCTTTCTAGTACTAAGAGTCTCTGAGCTAGACTGCGGACGGACAGACGGACGGACGGACATGGCGAAACTATAAGGGTTCCTAGTTTGACTATGGAACCCTAAAAAGCCATATTGCTTTTCCTCTATTGCATTGTTAACGATAATATGATAGGTCTTATTTACTTGACAATAATGGCGACCGAGTTAAAAACAATACTAAAACAATGTCAAAAGCAATATGGTCTTACCGAGTAGAATTAATACCTACTGTAAATAAGTTTGTATACATTAGTTTAGAATTAGTAAAAATTCACTAAGAATTATCCTTAGCGCGCGGATACTATACTTAATTGTTCAGATAATTTCGCTTACTGACGCACATTGAACTACTTATCAGAATTGTAAATATGAAATTCGACAAGTTATTATTATCGTCTTATCGTTTTTCCTCTGAGTTTCTGAGAACGAAAGACTTGAACTTGCAGAAGTAATTTTTGTTATCTTGTGTATGGTAGTCGGCGAATGTGAGGTATTCAAGATAATTACTGCACATAATTCGCTAATTATTCACTAGATGACTAAAATGAAAGTATAGTTATTTTTTCTACCTTTTTAGGGTTCCGTACCCCAAAAGGAAAAAACGGAACCCTTATTTCAAAATTTCATAACCAGGTACAGAATTACATTAAATTTAAAGGTGGTTACGAAATGTTGGTTACCAAACGGTACTTAACCACTTTGTTGTCCGTCCGTCGGTCTGTCTGTCAAGACCATCAAAGTTAACGTGAAAAAAAGATACGGCCGTTTATACCGCAAAATATGCATATTTAGACACTCTCAAGGAAATAAAAATTTACAGGGTATTTTCCGTTGACCTATAACTATGAAATTTGGCAAATAATACCGTCTTATACTACAAGTAAAGGGAAAAATCTGAAACCATACATTTTTAATTAAATGACAAAAAAAACTGGGTCTTTATTGTACCCACAAATTTTAACGAAACCCTCGGTGGGCGAGTCCGACTCGCACTTGTCCGGTTTGTTTCTTTTTTACGACAAACAGAAGGCAAAAGTGCACACAGGCGACCTGATTGGTAAGTGGGATCTGAGACCCATAGACATTTGCATTCTCGAGACTGCAATCCTAAGACTGGAAATGCCTTGCCAACCCTTATGGATACTGCGATGGAATGCCTGGGTTACCATTGTATGGGCTGAATATATTTGGCAAAATGTATCATTTCCCAACCGTTTCATTTGCAAACCCGCTTTTTTTTCTGTCACCGTAAATATTTACAATAATATAAAAAATGGGTTGGCAAATGAAACGGTTGGGAAACGATACATTTTGCCAAACATATTTCGGCCAAAAGGCAGGACACCGAAATGCCTCTATGCTAGTAATTTCACCGGTTATCTTATGCCCACACCGGAACACTACAATTCGAACATTGCTGCTTGGCATCAGATAAAAGGAATTGAGAAATTGAAGCTATAGTTTTTTATATTTTTTACTTTTCAAAATAATAATATTACCACGTACTCCATATCGCGTTATTTAAATGATAATCTGAAGCGATGGCACTAATTGTGTCAAAAACCTCAGCGCAATTACCCTGAGAATGAATGACCAGCGACGCGAAACCAAAGCTTACGTTAAAAAACTTTACTATATGTGGTATTACTCCACGGGGTTTTACATCTTATATCCTGGTTGGTGAGATCTCAAGAAGAATGTGTAATTTAACATTTTTACTGTAAAATAATCTTTACATTTTATTTATCGCCGATTGTACTACTAACAATTTCATTATGATAAGCTCATTGACCAGTCAAGACTAATCTACTATAGACCGTTGAGGAGTTTCTATGGCCACCATACGACTCCATCATCATACCAGCTTGATGATATCATTTAATGGTCATTGGAATTTCATATGTATGCAAAATTTCAACTCAATGCGATGACTAGAAATAGGTCAAAAAAGTATCCTAAGATTTTATTACATTGTTTGTTAGTTAGTTAGAAGTAAAGTTAATATAACGGTTAGATATAGCTTTTTAGTTTTAAAATAGAATCCTTTTGGTAGGTAAATTGAAATCTAAGTCAGAGGGCAAAATTAACGAAATAGTTAAATATAAAGGTTCAAAAAAACTTTCTGAGAAGACTATACTTTTTGCTTCAGTCATGATTGCTTATTAATATCAAACTAACGAGTCCCAACGCCCACCGCGTTGGAACTCGTCTACGTTATACAACGTTTTAAAAACTACCAAAAAAATATATATGTTAAGCCTAGTACAGTCTGTGAGTACTGAGAAGGTGCTTCGGGTATATGCTTCCCTCTCACTCGCTCTTAATAAGAGGTTATGGGAGCAAGTGAGAGACAAGTACAAACGCGAGGCACCTTCTAAGAGCTATTGCACTGTAAGCTGTTACCTCAGCCATACAACTTTTATCACCAACCAGCAGTTAGCACAGCTTCCTACTAAGGTGAAGCAGAAACACAGTAAGGGCCTTATCACACTTGCGATTTGCGGGCGAGTTGAAAGCGAGGCGAGCGCGCAGTGAGCTCACCGCGAGTACGTAAGGATTTCGCCGCGTCTAGAGTTGGGATTTTCCCGCGAGTACGCAGCGAATGCGTTGCGCGCTCGCAGCAAACTCGCCGCTCGCTCGCCTCACTTTCAACTCGCCCGCAAATCGCAAGTGTGATAAGGCCCTAAACCCGTTCACGGGGTGCTGCTCCCGACGTCTCCCAATGGTTTTACCCGGGTGGAGAGGAAGAAGAAGCCAGCCCCAAGGAACCTGTGCGGCACCGCACCGACAGGACCGAACCACTTGCTGTATCCCCCACGACGCAGCTATACGTGTCCCGATTACAACTACGGAGGCGAAGCAGCTCGCAGAGTATGTACGAGTTAAGACCGGAGTTACCCCTAGGGTCAAGTGGTTGGAGCCTAGCCACAAGATTAATTTTAAGTCATTTGTAGTGAGAGTACCGACCAAAGATCTGTCGACCTTTTCAAAGGAGGAATTCTGGCCGAGGGGAGTCATATTTCTGCGATTTCGTGGCCGCCGGTTAGCTGACAGTGCAAAAGTGTATTAGTAGTCATGTCAATTTTAAGTTATATATTATTTTGTATGTTAGCCTGTAAGGTATTTGTAAATATAAAATTATTGCCTGAAATAAAGTTATTCTATTCTATTCTATATGACTGAAATGACAGCTTATTGAATGGTTGACATTATTTTTATAATTTCTTTTTTTTGGGTGCTTTGTAACACGTTGTATACGTATAGCGGACATCCATCCTTTCGACTCCATCATCAGATCAGCTCTTAAATACCATAATATTGCATTGTCATCGGGGTTATCTATTCCAAATTTTAGCCCATTAATATAACGGAACGTGATGTTACTTCAGCTTGCAAGATTAAACCTAAACAAACTAACAAAGTAGGTAACATACAAACATTGCAAGCTAATAAAAGCTCGCAAAAATAATTAATTTTAAATTCAAATATGGCACGTCCAGTTTAACCTTTTTATTAACTTTTAACCCGACTGTCTAAGCCCCGAGCATTAGGGTAATGTTTTTCGGACGTAAATGTATATGTGTATATGGCTATGATGTATGTATGTCGGTTTCTTTGTGACCTTCCGTAGAGTGAACGTCTTGACAGATTTAAAATACGAGGAACCGTTGAATTGGTCTGTCTACAAGAAGTTATCATAACTAGGGTTAGGACTTTTGGTGGTATATCGTGGTTCTAGAATCCATGGAGTCGCTATTTCCTAATTATTATAATACATAACACTTTGATTTTGACCTTCAAATATGGTCATATTTCAACAGTGAAAAGTTGATTCTGAATGAGCAAGCGGTCAAGAACACTCCAAGCCATTGAAGCGGATACCCGCCATCTTCAATGGTGTGCCGACTGGGACAGGAAGACGCTGACGACAACGACGATTCACCGTACAATTGCTTATATACCTATACTTGAAATTAGTAAAATTAGTGAAAACTAAACCTAAACATGAAATAAATAGTACAAATAAATCTGCCGGAAAAGGTTTTTCGATCAAACGACATGTCGGAATAACGTAAAAACCAAAAACGGGGAAAATTAACGAACCATTGGACTAACAAAAATAATTCATAAAGTTTAATTGCCACTATCAGATTAATGAAATCGGAACTGGTTAGATTTTATAAAAATATTGCAATACCGAGCTTAGCATAGCTTGACTGATCTAAGCCAACATAAAACTGAATTAGTTAATATTAGCTTTAAGAGTATTGTGAAGTGCCGCTAAAATCGTGTAGCTGTCAAAAAAAAAACCATACAAAACTAGCTCCGGGCGAAAACGTTTCTCACTCCCTAAATCAAATCCGATTTTCAAGATTTTTGAATATGTTGGAGTTATCATAAAGACCTAGGTCTGTACGTTTCTGTTTTTTGTTTTTAAAAATTTTTTCGTCCTTAGAAATATTCTCTTCGAAAGGAAAACGTACAGACATAGTTTTTCATGATATCTACAACATATTCAAAAATCGTAAAAATCGGACGAGGTTTAAGGGGCGAGAAACGTTTTCGCATTTTGTATGGAGATTTTTAGCTTCACTATCCTCTTAAGTTTTAAATCTATATAAAAGAAGAAACTGATTGCAGAATCTGCTGGACCTAAGGACTTGAAATTTGGAGGGAATGTTCCTTGGATATCCTAGAGGACTAAGATGGTATTTTTGGAAATTCCTCCCCTAAGGGGTTAAATAGGGGGAATACTTAGTCGCGGGCGGGCCATTCTACTTTTCGTTGTACATAAGTTTTTGCCACGTTCTCACTAAACTATTTATATTTCAAAAAACGGTAAAGTGCTGCGTTTTCTAATTTGAAAGTAGAAAAGGGATGTAAATAAGCTTATAGAATTATCCTAATTCATAAAAAGTTATTTGTAATAACTATAAAGTGAGTAACGCAGTGGACGTTGATGTCCCTGCCTTTTCTATGGAAAAAGTGCAATTTACCACTGAGTTACCAAGATTCTTTAACGATAATTGAGTAATTTAAGAGTTGTTTTTTTGAAACCGTTAAACTTAAACATTCTAAGTTCATGTTATTTATTTATACGCGGATTCATAATTTGGTATACTTTTTATCGGACGAAAACAAAAGAGTACCCTGAAAAGTAGAATGGCCCGCGTACTCTACTCTAATACAAAATAAACATAACAGGCCTATTATAATGCAACCGGTTACCAATATCAACCAAAAAAATAAAACAATTCGTCACATTATACACAGACTTACTCGTACCCTATTATTATTCAGTAGGAAACTAGTAGAATTCGATTCGGATGAACTTTAGTTGTTGTCTTGTTTTATTCTATAGATATACGACACTTGCATACTCAATTAGGTACATCTAAAGACACACCTACTGCTTGTGTTGCTGTGTTATGAAGTAAGAGGTCAACCTAACAAATGATAGGGTAATATTATAATAGTGAGCAATTACTTTTACTCGGGTCTCGGTCGTCTGGGCAAAGTATTTTTTTCCGCTTAATTACCGCTAAGCTATTTCCCGTCGCAGCATCTATTGGTTTTAACCTGATCTTAATTATCTTTAAAAAACAAATATGTTTACCATTGTAAAAGTGAACTGGTTTTTATTCCGCCACTTGATCATTAAATTGTTATTATTCCATTTTATGTTACGATCTCAATATTCTCAATCCGGTTGTTTTTACGTCAAGTAGAAAGCACGGAGATCGAATAACCGGTTATTATTTTAATACGAGCGCGATGATACAACATTTAAAGTAATTTTATTCTAGGTATAGTCGACTTCGATTCATAGACCATTGTGGAATTTCTCAATCCGCCATTATCAATCAAAACGTACTTTATTTCGTCACTTAGCTATAATTGCCAAGTGGTAAAGACCAAAATTACCTACGAAAACTTTACTTCTATATTTACCTTGAAAAACACCTGTGTGTTCTTGTGTCCACGATTTTAACTTTTTGACCCCAAAAGACTAAGATACGTACAATCGACTGCAAATATGATTATTTTAATGGAATAAGGTGCAACAGTGGATATATTATTTACAATCGAGGTGTCTTATTGTACTTTGTCACTACACGTATTAATATTTTTTAGCTCGGTTGCCATTACAGTCATGTTAAAAACAGCTATTATAACGTTGACAATACTATAACAGTAAGGTTTTAGAGTGAGAAGAATAGAGCTGTCAAATTGACTGTATTTACACCATTTTGAGCGACTCCACTGATTTCTTTAGTCGTTTACCAATAATATTCCGATTAAGCTAATCAGACATTCAGGCTCTAGATATTAAAATGTTGAATTTTAATTGGCATCATTGACGTCAGAAGAAAGAGCCTTTATCGATCGTAACGTTCAAAGGTCAAATACTTAGATCGATGGACAAATTGATTGTACCTATTGTAGGCGACCGATTTATCGACCATCTACAAGACGATGATAATGATAATGAACAAACCTGTTCTTTAGAAGGACGAGATGTAAACGTATTCGTAATTACGTATTCCTATATCCAATGCTGGTACTCTAGGAGCAGTTGTGTTGCTATGCATATTAGAATCATGATAATAAAAAAAGGGGGAAAAACGACAACGGAAATAAAGGCAGTTTCATGACGTTGGTTTCGCAAATGCCTTTTTTGGGTCTTGGATTTTGAATTTGTTGTTTTTTTACGCTAGAGGAGCGGGTCGCCTGATGTGAAGTGATCACCACCGCCCATGGACATCTGCAACACTAACAGATGAATTGCAGCTGTGTTGTCGGCCTTAAAAAAAGAGTATGCTTCGTCTCTTGAATGTGCACAATTTGTAGAGGTTCGGAAGTATCGCCCCATTAAGCTGAGTCCATAACACTGTCGTGCGCGGAAAAAAGTTGCGTGTAAAACGCACAGTGGTAAACTATATATGAACGATGTAATTGCTGATGAGTCGAATTCCATAATTTTGTTTCTGCCGCTCTCACAGTATCCGTTACTGCCATCGTGCACAGGGGTGTTATTCTCTCAAAAAACGGCGGTCGGTCGGACGGACGAGCGAATCGAAGCGGCGAGTTTAAGTAGTCCCGTCCGAGCGAACAAAACACATTTTAGCGCGTGCATTGTCAATTAGGCAGCCTTATACGTTCGAGAAGTAATGCTGCCAAATTGAATACACGCGCTAAAATGTGTTTTGTTCACTCTGACGGGACTACTTAAACTCGCCGCTTGGACAATGACTCGTTCGTCCGTCCGTTCGTCGTTGTTGAGAGAATCACACCCCAGGGCACGGGCAGTACTTAGTAAAACGATATTACTTTGGAGATGTTATCGTCTCGTTTTAAACCTCCTACCCTGACCCTGACCCACCCTGACCCTTGACCCTGCCTACGAAGCTAGCGGTCCCGAGTTCAAATCCTGGTAATGACAGATATTTGTGTGATGAGCTCGGGTATTTGTTACTGAGTCTTGGATGTTTTCTATGTATTTAAGTATGACAGTCAATCAGTATTAATAAAACCTTAAATTATATAATAAAAAAAAAATCTTTAAAATAATTTGTTAAAATTTTATTCATTACTTTATTTTATGTTACTTTACATGTCCGTGTGAACTCTTTTGTGATTGTGATTTCGCTGTATAAAGTCAACCGACTCCATGGGTTTCAAGGTACAGGCTCGGCCTAGTTTGAAATCCACCGGATACTGCTCCATTTGTAACTATGTGACTTGTGTAAATAAAAAATATTCTTATTATTATTATTATTATTATTTTTATGTTAAAAATTTTTTCTCAGTTTTCACTGGTATACTGTTTCACGGGCCTAGGCCAAGTGCATAACAGGTAAATTGCTTAAGCTAGTGGTAGTTGGTGAACAGTGTCTGTGAGGTTCCTTGTTGACTGATTGTCTGCTTGCGTGGTGGTATGTTGACTGATTGAATGCAGTGTGTGTTGTGTGGGAGATATGGATGAAGCAGGAGATTCCTGATCATTTAGTAAAATGAGAATAAGATAAGAATATTTTTTATTTACACAAGTCACATAGTTACAAATGGAGCAGTATCCGGTGGATTTCAAACTAGGCCGAGCCTGTACCTTGAAACCCATGGAGTCGGTTGACTTTATACAGCGAAATCACAATCACAAAAGAGTTCACACGGACATGTAAAGTAACATAAAATAAAGTAATGAATAAAATTTTAACAAATTATTTTAAAGATTTTTTTTTTATTATATAATTTAAGGTTTTATTAATACTGATTGACTGTCATACTTAAATACATAGAAAACATCCAAGACTCAGTAACAAATACCCGAGCTCATCACACAAATATCTGTCATTACCAGGATTATTTGAACTCGGGACCGCTAGCTTCGTAGGCAGGGTCAAGGGTCAGGGTGGGTCAGGGTCAGGGTAGGAGGTTTAAAACGAGACGATAACATCTCCAAAGTAATATCGTTTTACTAAGTACTGCCCGTGCCCTGGGGTGTGATTCTCTCAACAACGACGAACGGACGGACGAACGAGTCATTGTCCAAGCGGCGAGTTTAAGTAGTCCCGTCAGAGTGAACAAAACACATTTTAGCGCGTGTATTCAATTTGGCAGCATTACTTCTCGAACGTATAAGGCTGCCTAATTGACAATGCACGCGCTAAAATGTGTTTTGTTCGCTCGGACGGGACTACTTAAACTCGCCGCTTCGATTCGCTCGTCCGTCCGACCGACCGCCGTTTTTTGAGAGAATAACACCCTGTGCACGATGGCAGTAACGGATACTGTGAGAGCGGCAGAAACAAAATTATGGAATTCGACTCATCAGCAATTACATCGTTCATATATAGTTTACCACTGTGCGTTTTACACGCAACTTTTTTCCGCGCACGACAGTGTTATGGACTCAGCTTAATGGGGCGATACTTCCGAACCTCTACAAATTGTGCACATTCAAGAGACGAAGCATACTCTTTTTTTAAGGCCGACAACACAGCTGCAATTCATCTGTTAGTGTTGCAGATGTCCATGGGCGGTGGTGATCACTTCACATCAGGCGACCCGCTCCTCTAGCGTAAAAAAACAACAAATTCAAAATCCAAGACCAAAAAAGGCATTTGCGAAACCAACGTCATGAAACTGCCTTTATTTCCGTTGTCGTTTTTCCCCCTTTTTTTATTATCATGATTCTAATATGCATAGCAACACAACTGCTCCTAGAGTACCAGCATTGGATATAGGAATACGTAATTACGAATACGTTTACATCTCGTCCTTCTAAAGAACAGGTTTGTTCATTATCATTATCATCGTCTTGTAGATGGTCGATAAATCGGTCGCCTACAATAGGTACAATCAATTTGTCCATCGATCTAAGTATTTGACCTTT
Source organism: Acleris literana (assembly GCA_946894065.1). Lineage (NCBI taxonomy): Eukaryota > Metazoa > Arthropoda > Insecta > Lepidoptera > Tortricidae > Acleris > Acleris literana. The sequence goes on from OX335683.1 coordinate 4,645,143, forward strand.
GAACGTTACGATCGATAAAGGCTCTTTCTTCTGACGTCAATGATGCCAATTAAAATTCAACATTTTAATATCTAGAGCCTGAATGTCTGATTAGCTTAATCGGAATATTATTGGTAAACGACTAAGAAATCAGTGGAGTCGCTCAAAATGGTGTAAATACAGTCAATTTGACAGCTCTATTCTTCTCACTCTAAAACCTTACTGTTATAGTATTGTCAACGTTATAATAGCTGTTTTTAACATGACTGTAATGGCAACCGAGCTAAAAAATATTAATACGTGTAGTGACAAAGTACAATAAGACACCTCAGTCAATAAAGTCAACCGACTCCATGGGTTTCAAGGTACAGGCTCGGCCTAGTTTGAAATCCACCGGATACTGCTCCATTTGTAACTATGTGACTTGTGTAAATAAAAAATATTATTATTATTATTATTATTATTATTTTTATGTTAAATTTTTTTTCTCAGTTTTCACTGGTATACTGTTTCACGGGCCTAGGCCAAGTGCATAACAGGTAAATTGCTTAAGCTAGTGGTAGTTGGTGAACAGTGTCTGTGAGGTTCCTTGTTGACTGATTGTCTGCTTGCGTGGTGGTATGTTGACTGATTGAATGCAGTGTGTGTTGTGTGGGAGATATGGATGAAGCAGGAGATTCCTGATCATTTAGTAAAATGATCAGGAATCTCCTGCTTCATCCAATTAATTATCAGGGTACAAATGTCACATAACTTGACCTAGTCCCAAACTAAGCTCAAGATATATATAGAGAAATACATAATATTATTATTATTATGTATTTCTCTATAGTAAATAAGTATATCGTTGTCTAGTACCCATATTAGCCTTGAGCTTAATTTGGGACTAGGTCAAGTTATGTGACATTTGTACCCTGATAATTATTTTTTTTACTATTACTGTCAATTCAATAAGAGCTATAATTACGGTAATATATCAAAAGGGTAACATGTCAAAAGCAATATGGTTTTGCCGAGTACAATAGAGCCACATATCTACTTAATAATTACACATTTAAAATGGATAAGGTTGGGCGGGGTTTTTCCGTCGGAGGGGTAAATCCGTTTCAAAGTTTTACTCACGTGGTATTTGTCTCACAGACTTCACGACTATTTTGAACTTTATGTTTTCATGGGCTAAGTGTTACTTTGAGTGCTCTGAAACCACGTCGTCAATTAAAGGTTAAAAGGGCGCCAAATAATTTTAAATCGTTGTAATACTTTAAATAAAAATGAGACATTAGCGGCCTGCACAAGTAAAGTTCGGACTGCGAGAAAAGCCACGAGCCATTCTAATCTTCGGTCCGAACCGTACGTGTAAATGCAACTGTAATAGTAAAATAGTAAAAATCCTACGGTTTGGACTGGCGCGTGGCATGGCGCGTGGCGTTTCCCGCAGTCCAAACTGTGCCGTGTAAAGGCCGCTATTTACCCCTCAGTCAGAATAGCCCCGCTCGACCTTAGAGCATACTTACTAAGTTTTTAATTTAGTTCCAGAAACATTAGAAGCTGTGTCTTAATTAATAATTGTAGTGTCTTTACAATCCTTATTATAGCTGTTAAAACAACAATTTAAACAACCCCAATTATTCTCGAGATAACTAAAGTTAACCTAAGAGTTCTCGTCGTAATAACTGGACTGAGCTAGATCAACGTGAGGACCAGTGACTTTCGTGAAACCTTGTTGACATTTCTGAAATATAATACACATATGTATTCCAAATTCCTCGTGTGGTTGCCGAGTTAGAATAGTGCCACTCCATGTCTTCCCGTGGATGTCGTAAGAGACGACTAAGGGAATAAAGGCTTGTAGTACTGTTAGGCGATGGGCTTGCAACCTGTCACTAATACGCTGGTAAACATCTTAGCCTAATTGTGCAAATTGTGGTTATAGAATTATCAACAAGTTTTTAGAGATGTTTGTAATTCTGTAGCTCTGCCTACCCCACTCTGGGAACGAAGGCGTGAGATTATGTATGTATGTATGTATTCCAAATTTCATCCAATTCTTAAAAATGGGTTAGTGCTGCATAAATAACTTTCAAAACAGGCTAGGAAAATATGAATGTATTTATGTTAACACTTTATTGTACAAAAAAAATAAAAAACAATAAAATGAAAATTTAAAAAAAGATATACGAAGGCGAACTTATCCCTTTAAGGGATCTCTTCCAGGTAACCCTTGAGAGATTGAGAAAAGTGAAAAGTTTTGATTCGAGTAGGCCAGTGCACAACTTTATTTAGGCAAAGAGCATAAAAATTAAACTTATCAATAACACCTAACTATAAGAAATAAATTTATTCAACTATCTACATAAATAAATACAAAAACATAATACATATTTATACATTTATATACATAAACTTACATAAACTATATATAAACTACACTTATGTAGACGACAGTTGATACATATAGTAATATGCTAGGTAGTAATGCTAGTAATTTCACCGGTTGTCTAAATCTCCACACCGTAACGTCAAAGGATGCTAGTTGTAGCTATCCAGACGGTCCCTGCACAAAGGCCTAACATAAAAAAAAATGTATAAAAAAACAAAAAACCGCCTTCAAGAACGCAAAAAATAACTTCTTTTAAAAGATAAAAGATAAAAAAGATAAAAGAAATGTATTCAGTAAGTAGGCCGCACGGGCACTTTTACACGTCAAGAATCTACCAGCGCTTCCCAAGAGAAGACCACTGCCGAGAAGAAACGCCGCAAGAAACTCAGCAGTCAGTCATTTTTTAAACATATTTCTTATTACAATGGTACTACTTAGTCTAGCATTATATAAAGCTATAAATATTAAATTAAATATAGTATCAAATAACATGCGTAGTTCAGCAGGAAAACATGCCAATTAAGAATCTTACGGGAGAGATAGAGAGAAAAAAAAACCACATAATTGTGTATATAAGATGATGCGAGACGACCACATAAAAGTTTCGATATGTTTTCCTACATCAACGGTGTCCCGGGTTTAGGCCATGCATTTTTGTCTGTTAGATAGTCCTCGATCCTATAATACGCTTTAGACATTAACGACCTTTTCAAGTAATTTTTAAGTGCTGGAAAGGGTAACTTTAAAACTTCGTCAGGTAATTTATTATAGAAATGAATGCATTGACCAACAAATGATTTATATACTTTACGGACGCGGAATTTTCGGATAGCGATTTTATTTTTATTTCTGGTATTTAAATTATGTATATCAGAATTTTTGGTGAAAGAATCTAAATTTCTAATAACGTAAATAATATTCTCATAAATAAATTGAGACGCTACAGTCAAGATATTAATTTCTTTAAAAAGTTCTCTTAATGAGACACGGGAATTTAAATTGTAAATAGAACGAATGGCTCTTTTTTGTAACACAAATATAGTTTGTATGTCAGCTGCCTTACCATCAGTTGGACTAACCTATTAGGTATCTACAATTTTAAATAAAAGAAGTTATTTTTTTCGTTTTTGAAGGCGGTTTTTTGTTTTTTAAACCTTTATTTTATTTTATACTTTTTATTGATCACAATACGCTGTTACGTAGTCCCACTTCTTGGTTGATATGAAACTTTAAGTTATTTCAAGCGCGCCGTAAGCAACGCCGCGGGAAAGCCATAGTCATATTTCAACAAGTAAATATTCTTCGTTGTAGTCGCTCAACTATCTTAATCGAGATATCATCTTATCGCCACCCTTGAAATCAGTACCGTTGAGTAGTTCAGGTGGCCATCCGTGGTCTTCATCATCAGTTCCACTTCACAAATGATACTTTCTGAATGCAAATGCTGGACTTGTTACTAAAAATACTAAAATCGCTATATGTTTACCTACAATATTTAAGAGTCCCCTCAATTCCTCACTGATCCCCTCATCAGATTCAGATTTGGTGACAATGGGACCACCTCTATCAAACTAAAAAAGAATAAAATCGGTCCACAATTGACGGAGTAATCGGTGAACATACATTAAAAAAAAGAAAATGAAAAAAATACATACAGTGGAACGTATAACCTCCTCCTTTTTTGAAGTAGGTTAAAAAAATAGATACTGAACATGTATTTCTCTTTCAACCCACACTCAGTAAACAATTTTATCTTAACGTCAGGCAGGTGACACAATCGTGAGGATTGACTTTGAATGTAGTACGCAGAATAAAACATGAGGGATACAGAGCCTGAATTATTTTAAGAGCAACGTCGTGTCAGTCTGCCTTTTGTGGTTTTCGTCAATACATAATAAGCCAGAGTAACATAGAAGTCACGTTCTAACTCATTGAATATTAACGTTTATAATTTAGGAAAATAGACAATTACAAATTACCTACTATTATTTTTTTTCAAAATGTTTCTTGTGTACTTTTTTTTTATTTAATTATTTAATATCAAGGGACAATCTCACACGTACTAACCTAGTCCCTAACAAAACTCTAGGTTTGTGCTATGGGTACTAGCAACGATAGACATACTTATATAGAGAAAAATAAATACTTATATACCGCTTAGTGCAAACCTAGAATTTAGTTCGGGACTAGGTCAGTGTCCACCGATATTATTATTATTATAGCTGTTTGGATTTTTAAAGTGTACTTACTCTCAGTTTTGCTATCTACCAAGAGTAATTTCCCAAAGTATGGTTACAAATAATTTTGGTACAGTTCAGGAAATATGAATTGGCAGTCTGTAATCTTCACTAAGATCTTTTTGTTAATATCAAACAAAAGATAATCGTAAAACTGCCCTCGTTCTTCAAACAGCACACTGGGTTGAAAGGTTAAGGTTAAGGTTAGGTCCGGTAAGTTTAACGCAGAAAAAAAGATCATAAAGTAGATAACATACGGCCAAATCATATTTCCTGAACTATACTTGTTTTTCAGTAAAACAACATTTACTAGTCAAACTTATTTTTTATTATTTATATCTCTAAGTACCCTCCTTAATATTTTACCAGAATTATTTTTGGGTATGCTATCGATAAACGATATTTCCTGTATCTTTTTATAAGGAGCTACTCTCTTACTAACAAAGTCTTTTATTTCAGCATCACTGATTTTAACTCCTTCTTTTAGCACGACATAAGCTTTAGGCTTTTCTCCGGAGTAAGAGTCTGGAACACCGATTACTGCTGCATCGTAGACTGCTGGATGCTGTTTGACAACATTTTCTAATTCTGCTGGAGGCACTTGGTATCCTTTGACCTGGAAACCAAAATATAGGTTGCTAGAACTCATACACTTCTCCCAGTGAGTCAAATTTGGGTCTCTTTTTATTTATCCTCATTTTTAAACATCGAAGAATGTTTGTTATTTATTTTCCCCGAAAATTTAATTCAGATTAAGAATTATTAGGTCAGTTTAGTTTAGGTTTGTCTAGTTATTCATCGATGTAATAGTAGAATATAGATTGCATTGCATATCAAAAAATACGAAATTACATTGAGATCGTCAACATAAATACTAATAATCAGAAAATACAAAAATAATGCTCAATAATTAAAAAAACAACAATTAAACGTCTAATAAATTGTCACTTATCCGATGTCAATATTTAAAGATTGATAAATAACATAACATAATATAAACTCATGCCTTTATTCCCATAGTGGGGTAGGCAGAGCTACAGAATTACCAACTCTAAAAAAAAAATGTTGATAATTCTGTAACCACATGAAAAATTTCAGTTCCATATCCACGGAGTATAATAGATTATCCAATAAAAGGTTTTTAAGCTGATTTTTAAATGCATCGTCGGATTGTACATTTTTATGATCGGATTTATTTCGAACTTATTTTCTGGATTTACTTATATAAAAAAAATCTTGAAAACCTCTCGTTAGTTTTGAAATATTTTTTAATTCAGGATGTGAGTTTATAATTCTCTGGGACTAGTAGGGTTTTAAAAGCACCTGAAACTGACATAAGTGCATGAAGAGGCTGGTGATCCTTGCAATTGCGTTTTTTAAAATTTCTTGTCTCTAAAAATATTAAAAATAACTGTAAAAGTGAGTATCGAAAACTGTTCAAAATATGTAAGATACTTCCCGTCACTTTAAAGCACAAATACCTTTTAGCTATTAATAACCATGACAGTTGGCAGCATGACCTGAGTAGAATTGATCACAATCATGGCACGAGATTGGTGTCCGCGGGTAAGTTTGATGTGCCTAGGGTCAACAACTATTACGGAGACAGAACTTTAAAAAAGCGCCTGCCATATACTCTTAACAGTTTACCTGAGGACATCCGTCTCGAGCAAAATAAACTTATATTTAAGAGAAAACTAAAGAAACATCTATTAGATACACTGCCTTAGAATTATTTAACTGGTACAAAAAGGTTCTTTTAAAGTCTTCCTGCAGTCAAACTGTCCTAAACCAGTTTTGCAGGGCTTTTGTTTATTTGGAAATTTTTGTACTCGGTTTAATAAATAAATAAATAAAAATAAAAAACATTTAAAGGAAGCGCAAGAGTTACGTTTGGACCAGTGCACTTGTCGTTCTAAAGGCTCTGCCTTCCCTATTAGAAGACAGGCGTAAAGGTATTTATTTTAATTGCCAGCGACGGACAAACAGGAAGATGGGAAGCCCACCTGATGGGAAGTGGTTACCGCCGCCTATGGACATTCGCAACGCCTGAGGCATCACCAATGTGTTGCCGGTCTTCAAGAAGTTTTATGACGCCCTTTTTAAAAATCTGGTGTAGCGCAAGGGGAAATTCTCAGCAGGAAGTTCATTCTAAATTCTCATAGTATACGCCAGAAACGTTCTAGAGAACTGGCGTGTAGTTGAGAACACTGTCTTAGGAAAATGGGCATGAACATCCTGCCAATGACGAGAAGTGCGATGGTAGAATGAAGCCGTTGGCACCAGTCAACACAGTCCCTCAGAACACTCCCATTATACAGACGAATAAGGGTTCTAACATTGTAATACCCAGTTTATTTTACCTTGATGAGTTCTTTAAGTCTGTCAGAAATTATGAGTCGTCCTGCCTCGTCGATATAGCCTAGGTCTCCAGTTCGAAGCCAACGGTCCTCGATGAATGCTTGCTTGTTGGCTTCAGGATTAGCCTTGTACCCTTTCATGACATTAGGCCCTTTAAACAATAACTCTCCGACCTTGGGAACAAAGAAGATTTAATTAATTTTAAATAAAATTGGCGCCTTAAAGTTGAAAATAAGATTTGATGCTCCTTCAAGTTTGTGAAGAAAGACAAAGAAAATCTATAATTTTAGATTGCAGTATAGAAAGTGAGGCTTAACGAGTTGTTTTAGACTCGCTGCCTAAAAACATTTAAAAAGAAAAATAACATTTACTTAATTAGCATAGATACCTAAGAGCTTATAAATTTCTATTTTATTGATTCACTTCATTAGCTAGTCGAAAACTCTACTATAGAATTTTAAAATGACTGAAACTTAAGATTTATTTACGTTTTAAATAAGAAAATCACTTTATTCAAAAGCAGAGACAACTTCTACTGACGTAATCACGATTCACTTGTAAATGTTTACTGCCTCTTTTTTTGCTCATTCATCGAACCAATTTCGTCCCTTGGACGTAACATGTAATCAACTTGCAGTAACTTACTTCATTTGGTCCTAAGTTATTCATTTCTCCGTCAACGATCCTCATAAACGTGTTGGGTAGCGCGTAACCCACAGTCTCGTAATCTTTGGCCCCAAGAGGATTCATAGTAGCTAGAGGCGATGTCTCAGTCAATCCATACCCTTGTGAGAGCTCAACTTCGCGCTGAAAAATGATTGAAGTAACATTTTAACAAGAAATTTTATCGGGATATGAAATGATAGGAAGGAGAACAAGTCACTTGTAGCAGTTGTAGTTTCTTGCTTGTGCGAGCTCAACTTCGCGCTGAAAATTATTGAAGAAACATTATAATAAAAAACATTTGGGATTTAAAATGGGATATAAAATGATAATCGAGATGGAGCAGAGGTAGACCAAAAAGGAGATGGCGGGATGACTTAGACGCGTTTCAAAGCACTCAATCGGGACGAATGGCGGAAAAAAGGGGAGGCCTTTGCCCAGCAGTGGGACACCCAAATAGGAAAAAAAATAAGTTGGAGAACAAGGCGCTTGTAGTTTTCTAACCACCAATCCAAAGTTACACGTAATTAATTAGACACGAGCCTTAAAGCCTTCAGAAAAGATTGGGAGTGCTAAAGTTATTCAGGGGGCGCTGCCCGTATTGATAAAATATAATAAAAAATAGAGCTAATTCAATGTATTCAATGTATTTTAGTGCTTTTACGGCAGTCTATGGTATTATTTGACTACTTATTATATTTGATTTCAAGTATTCCTCATAGGAAAAAAGATTTTTTTTCTACCATTCTTGTACCATTTTCCTGTTAGTAAAAAGCTAGGTTAGGTTAGCTTGCTCAGGTGGGCGGTCAGACAACGTTTGGGAACCTATGAACTAAGCTTGTAGTCAATACCTTGGCCTTGTCGAACAGCTTGTCGATGTCAGCCCGAGGTAGCGGCGCAGCCCCGCTCATTAAGCAAGTGATCGGATCGAAGAGATCAGAAGTCACTTGGGGATGGGATCCGAGGAACAATACTGGAATGAAGTTATGCTGAGCGTTACAGATGACCATAGACTTTAGCAAACCCATTGCTAATCTCTCACTATTAGTAATTCCTGTACTTTTAAACTAACAATGTTTCTGTATTAGTTTCTAATAACTTTTTCCAAAACGGCTTGTTCTGGCGGCATAGCCTTAAATTTAAATAAGTATTAATTTTCATCGTAAGTTTCTCATTTATTTTTGTCCCTAAAAGTAATAGGCCGAAAAATATACGAATCAGACAAAATTTATAGGTGTTTTAGGTTTGTATTGTAAAAATACTGAAAAGTTTAACAATTTCGGCGGAAATTTATTTATTTCTTTATTTTTGCGGGACACTAACAGAGTATATAAAATTTGGTACAGTATATATAAATGTATTTGGGTATTTATGTACCCCATTTACAGGTGAACACATCATTCATCACATATTAGAAATTGCAAGAATTGGATAAAATAATAATTAGCAGTCCATCCATCTACATATTGTCATCTACGCGAAAACTCGGTCGCCCACTCATGAAGCGTTATAAATACATTATTATTTCACGTCGTTTTCCATATAAAGTAATATGACGTTGCTGAATAAGGCCTCTCGCCATTGAGCTTTACACAACAGAGCTATACATAATATAAGTCCGTTCAGTTCCAAGCAATCTATACTGGAATCATAGTGTATAAAATTGCTGGAAACGAAATATGCACATCAAAAATGTTTGAGGATCAAAAATATTCCAACAATAATTTGATATTTTGCAATGTCGATACTGCGTTGTGATACATTCAAGGACTTTGATTGTTATGCCACTATGGAACCCTGTCAAAATGACAGCGTCAAACCAATCACGCTTAAATGAATTATTAACGTTATGCGACAGGATTCCATAGTGGCATAACAATTAAAATCCTATATAAGAAAGATATTTAAGATATTTTATATATTATATAAGATATTTAAGAAATACTACAAAGGTTACGGTTCCAGCAATATAAAAATTATGACTATCAATAATTATGTCAATAATGACATTGTAACCAAAAAAAATTATGGGACATCACGGACTCACAGATATTATTCTACCTATAATTGTCTATAAGTGTTTTATACACCATGCCCGGGACGTACCCGAAGGATTTTAACCATCGATTCTAGACCCTATTTGGAGTATATAATGTGGTATAACATGTAGTCCAATATCGCATAATTTCCGAGATTTTTATTATTTAAAAAACAATTCCATAGTTAATTTAATTTGAGCTCTGTCACAACCTAAAGCATTATTTACTAAGAAATTGATTAAATTAATTTATATTGTACGTTGATGATATTGCTACTTACAACATGAATCTTTCTTAGTAAATAATGCTTTAGGTTAAGGTGACTAGAATCAATGGTTAAAATCCTTCGGGTACGTCCCGGGCATGGTGTATATATGATGTGGACTTACTAATTATAAATAATAAACAAATAAATAAATTCGTGTTTACTTACTCATAGGTGGAGCCAAATACAAAATATTTGTCTTATGTTCCCTCATAGTTTTCAGGAAAGTTTCTGGTTGGAACTTCGGCAGCGTTATCGACTTAATGCCGACAGAGAGTTTGTGCAGCATGCATATACTTAGTCCATATGAGTGGTACATAGGTAGAATTAGAAGCTGCTTCTCTTGATAGGGAGCTGAAGACAAATTAAGATGGTTAATGTGGTGTTCCAACAACCTCGACCGCCCGCCTGCCTCGGCGGCGTCCCCACTCATCATCAGCAAGCTGAAGTGGCAGTGGGCTGGTCACATATGTCGATGATGATCGTTGGACCGGGTAGGTTTTGGAGTGGAGACCACGCACGGGCAAGCGTAGTGTGGGTAGGCCGCCACCTAGATGGACGAAGCGAGGAGGTTTGCTGGAAGCGGTTGGATGAGGGAAACCCAGGATCGAGCCAATTGGCGAGCCATGTTAGAGGCCTATGTCCAGCAGGGGACTGCTATAGGCTGATGATGATGATGAAGGTGTTATAGATGAGTAACACGTTCTTAGGGACGTATTAATAAACTCATCTCGGTAGAGATGCCCGTCATAAGATACGCTACGTAATATTTTTTATGCATCTTGATACGAGCATTGCAGTCGAAAGTAGTTTATTATATACGGCCCTTAGAATCATTCAATCCTTTAATCTACCTCCAAACAGCAGCGCATTGTTATGTTTCGGGTGTAGAGATAAGACAACCAGTGAAATTACTAGCATAGAGCCATTCCATCTTTGTCCTCAGGATCGGTAAAGCATTTGCAGTCTTAACATTGTAGTCTTAAGAATGAACATTTCTATGGGCCACAAATCTCGTTTACCATCAAGTGGTGGTAGGACCTTGTGCAGGGTCAGTCCGGATCGCTACCACCATTTTATCCATTAACCCACCGCCAAGCCGCAGTGTTCGCATTGCTGTGTTCCGGTTGGGGATAAGACAACCGGTGAAATTACTAGCTTAGAAGCATTCCATCTTAATCCTCAGGGTTGGCAACGCATTTGAAGTCTTAGGATTGCAATTTTTGAGATTGTATTCTTGAGATTTCAAATGTCTATGGGGCTCAGATCCCACTTACCATCTGGTGGCCTGAATGCTCGCGTGCTTTCTCCTTGCCATGAAAAAAAGTGGACTGCGCCGTTTGCCTTCCCCTATGTCTTGAAAAAATATGTGCTAGAGGAGTCGCGAAGTCAGATGCATTTTTTTTTATTATTTTACTTTAGTACTAAGTTTATGGCGTCATAAATTATTTTTGCGACACGACACTCTTAAATGTTATTTAACGAGCATGTTCACTTGTTAGTCGTTTTTTTAAGGAGGTATGAAAATATAAAAATGGGTAAGAAGTGTTTGAGTAAATCTTTTTAACCTCGTAAGGCCCACCATACTGCAAACAGGGAGTTTCTTGTAAATGGGACTATGAATCTACCACCAAGGCAATAAAGTTCAATTACGTTTGTTCGATAATGCCATTTTCAGTTTAAGAACATAGGAAAATAGGCCTTATGCTAATTGGAACACGGTTCAAATTAAATTGCCTTGATTATGTACTGCATACTGGGCCTTACGACGATAATTATGGCACTTACCGCCACAATTATTTACTAAAATAAAACACCATGCTGATTTAAAGATACCTTGTCTAAATAACGATGAAGAGACGACTTTACATTTAAATAAGTGACAGAATTTATTGCAATTTAAATAATTATGCAAATATCCTTGGAACCTCTTTAATCCAGTCTTAAAGGGTTTCAGCTTTACAAAAGGAGTCCTAAAAAATCACTATTGCCACCTTCCGACTCCACCGTGAAATCAGTTTTAAGACACCATAATATTTCATTGTTATCGGTTTTACATTATGTATTCAAAATATTAGCCCATTCCAATAACCGTAACTGGTTCATACTAACACACAAATTAAATATAACAAACCTTATACATATATGGCAGTAGACGTAAAATCGCAGTATAAAATTCATGATGCTGCTGTTTTCTTTCCTAGCTGCGTTGGAAAATGAGGAATGAGTTGAAAATATTTGAATATTTTCTTCCGCCGCTCGAAACTTTTTATCGAGAAGACATGTACTGCACAAACTGTGCGTAATTTTGTCTTGTTTGAATAGATTTTTCGTAAAGTAAATTGTTTAAAAATTAACCAATTTTGGCACATTCAAATTTGAGACGGATCATTATTTTACCAGTTAAATTATCAAATTTAAAATTATTAAAAATAAGCAAAAAACCTGACTGCAATAAAAAAAACGACTGAAGACTTGCAGTCGGGTTTTTTGTTTATTTTTAATAATTTAATTTAATTAACACTTTTTAGTTTTTATTAAATAAAATAGTGGTTTAATTAATTACTATTAAGCAATATATGAGCTCTGGAGCTTAAATTTTTAATGTCGCGAAGCTACAAGTGACTTCGCTTGTAATTTGAAGCAAACTCTCTTTCTAGCGAAAGGAGTTTATTACTTAACATTTACGTATTTTTTGACTTTCCTGTCAAAATAGTAGCAAAAAGTGTTATAATGTATATATATTTGGAATGGGCTATTTAATAGCTTTCATTTGATACCCATATAGTTATAATTTAAAAAAAAAAAATCCCCCTCCATATTTTTTTCCGCGGACGCCATATTGAAATATTATATACCCTATGTCACTTCGACAATTAAGACGAATCGAATGACACCTCGTATGTTAAAATCCGTCAAGCCGTTTAGGCGTGCCCAGAAATAAACATACATACATACATACATACATACATACATACATACATACATACATACATACATACATACATACATATATACATACATACATACATACATACATACATACATACATACATACATACATACATACATACATACATACATACATACATACTTACATACATAAGCTCGAAAAACATAACCCTCCTTCTGACGCAGTCGGGTAAAAACAATGTTTACAGAAACTGCATGAAGACTTAAAACAATAAATAAATACTAACAAAGAAAAGTTAGTAGAGCTCAACAAGGAAGATCGCCGAAATATTTTGTTCAAATCTATCAAGCCGATCAAGCAACTTGAGATTGAAAGTGGATAAAAACCATAGATGCTATTGTATCTACACATGGCTATTGTAATGTGGTGAGGCCTTAATACAGAACCAGTAAGTACCACAGACCAGTACATAGTATAAATATCGCCGAAGTCAAGGGAAAGAGCAAGCGTAACGTTCGAAATTGCGTTCGAACTATGATATTGAAGTGTGATTGAAGTAGCCCAGTGCCCGAGTTACCTCAGAGGAAGCAAGACCATAACTAAACAGTATGTTTACTCGCTCTCAAAATCACATTAAAATCTCACGCGCCGTCATATTATCTGAAAAACCTGAGGGCCCTGCAAAGATGCACTACGCTAACTAACGTTTCTATTCGATTCGTTTTTAAACCAATCGCATCACTGGTAGACCACGTGACTTTTCGTAGCACGTCATCTCCCAGTGACGCAATTGGTTTAAAAACGAATCGAATAGAAACGTTAGTTAGCGTAGTGCATCTTTGCAGGGTCCTCTGTTTATACAGAACATTATTACTTACCTTCCAGAGGTAAGATTCAAATTAATCATTTTTGCTAATTGGCGTTAATGTTAACAAGGTAATGCAATCAACCCATCCGGGCAGAGCATCAGTGGTGTACCGGCTAAGGGACCTGACTCTTTGTCGTAAGGTACCGGATTCAAACCCCAGTAGTCCCCGCCATCGTACCCGAATCCTCTTATGGTAAAGCAAAACACATCCTGCAACCTGCACATTCGAACTGAGTGCGTAATTGGGTAATTGCACAAAAGATCCTAAATTTTCTAAGTGTATCCGAAAAGGCCCATCCATACAACCTAACATTTTCATACATATTTCTAAGCAATAAGCAATAATAGTTACAAGGCACAAAAGCTATTTCTTTTTTGGTAATTTTCCCGTTAATTAAATCACCGGTTAAGTAAATCATGGTTACCCTATTTTTAGAATCATACCCTCAAACAAAAGGAATGAAAAGGATCCATAATCCTAAGTTCAAGTTCAATTCTTTGATTTAACCTCGTAAGGCCTAGTGTGCAATAGGACGTACATTATCAAGGCAATTTAATTTGAACTTTATTACAATGAGAATAAAGTTTATTTTCCTTTCTTCATAAATCGAAAATGACATTTTCAAACAAAGGTAATTGAACTTTATTTCCTTGGCGGTAGATTCAAAGTCCCACTGACAAAAAACTGGCTTTTTGTAGTATGGCGGGCCTCACGAGGATATGGCTTCTGTCCAGTGGGACAATTCTGCCAGTGTCAAGGTTGGAAGTTACACGTGATCGGTGTAAATGATATCAAAAAAATCATAAGTCGACGTTGTACGGTGGTCCTCTAGCCTCCGTGAAGCGATGTAACTTTACGAAGACCAGATGGGATTTTCTTGGAGCAATCCTTCCAAAGGCGAAACGTGTTCAAACTTGAATTCTTCATTATGCACATTTGAATGTTAATTTACTGCATATTAATACATCATTACTATCCATTAAACAACAAAATATGCAAAAAAAAAATTACAACTAAGAAAGCGACGCCATCTTGTCGAAAACCCAAAGAGAATTCCTCCATAATCCTATTCAGACTATTTTACTTAAATGACACTTCAGTTACAGTGACAATTCAAGTCAGTCATCGTAAATCTCTTTCTGTTAAGTAGGGTGACCACACTGATTACAATAAATTATTTAATTTTGATCATCGCGTGATTAAGTCTGAATACTACTCTAAACACATACATACCTATATTATTAAACAGGATCTTTTAATGCTTAATTAAGTCATATTCTGTTTTTTCTTGTGATCGTCGAATAAATGTTTCTATTTCTATTTCTATTTCCTATTTATATCACTTTTGATCAGATCACGTCTTCGATTTCACCCTGAATATGTATATGGCAAGGAGAAGGCACCAGAACACACATATCACCTGTTGGTAAGTGGGATCTGAGACCCGTAGACATTTGAATTATCATGACTGCAATCCTAAGACTCCAAATGCGTTGCCAACCCTGAGGACTACGATGGAATGCCTCTACCTATATGCTAGTAATTCCATCAGTGGTCTTATCCCCACACACATAACTATATTGTAGAATTTCTCATACCTGAAGGATTATAATGCTTGAGGTCTGTGTCCTGCTGTGCGCTATTGGAAACAAGATTTTCGTGCGTCAACTCTACACCTTTAGGCAACCCTGTAGTACCACTCGAGTACGGTAGAAAGGACACATCACTTTGCTTCCTTTTAACATTTTTCAAAATACCCAAATCAACATAGTTATCTTCAATTAGCTCTTTGAAAGACATAGTGTCTTCTGGTCTGTTTGTGTGTGAATCTAAACAAATGATTGGCATTTGTTTCTTGCTGAGTTTCAACGCTTCCTGAACTGTTGATACTACTTGAGGATGAGCGAAGATAATTTTTGCATCTGATAGCTGGATTTGGGTTTGTATCTCGTCTGAAAAAAGAAACAGGACTTAATAAAACATTATGGAAGATTATAAGGCTAGCTTAGCTGGTTGGTTAGGCACGGGATGGAGGAAGCGATTAGCTATCGGAGATTTTCTCGCCCAAGAAACGAACAAAAGATAAAGATCCCATGTCAGTAAAAGAGACACGTATATTAATAGATGATCACTGGCTGTTAACAGTGCCGGCGAGAACTATTTCCACTAGTTTGTCGAAGCAAAAAATTTAGATCCCGTGTCAAGAAAAGAGACACAAATATTAATAGTTCTGCTGGCCACCAGTGTTTTGCCTAGTCGGTAGTGGTCCTGCCTATGAAGCTAGCGGTACCAGAGGGCCCTGCCAAGATGCACTACGCTAATTAACGTTTCTATTCGTTTCGTTTTTAACCAATCGCGTCACTGGTAGATCACGTGACTTTTCGTATCACGTCATCTACCAGTGACGCGATTGGTTTAAAAACGAAACGAATAGAAACGCTTGTTAACGTAGTGCATCTTGGCAGGGCCCTCTGATCGTATTCCTGGACCAATATTTGTGTGAAGAGCGCGTATTTTTTTTATTGGCTATGATATATATGTTTATCGTTGTTTAGTATAAATAAATAAAATAAATAATAAATATCAAGAGACCATCTCACTGTACTTTGGGTACTAGATAACGATATAAATACCTATATAGAGAAATAAATACTTAAATACATAGACATCTAAGACTCAGACACATTTACTAGCGCTTATAACACAAATATTCCCCCATACCGGGAATCGAACCCGTGACCGCTTGCTTCGTGGGCAAGGTCACTACCAAACCAACTAGGATGACGCGTAATCAATTACTACCCATTAGGTACTCGTACAAGCTTAGTTTTTGGATTCTGTTATTTGCAAACTCACTTTGATCTAGCCGTTTTATCAGATATTAAGTAGATTAGATTGGAATTGGTTTTTTATGTTTGATAAGATTTAAAAATACAGACTCGAATGAATGGAGCTGCAAAATGTTTCGACGCTGATTTATAATTGATAGCTAACGTCAATTTAATACTTTATTATTTTCTGCAGCAGTTAAAATGAATATATTGCTTTTTACATTTTAATATGTAGTAAATCATGATACGAGACGATAGCGAGAAGTTAAATTAAAGAACCTATTAAAGTCTTTAATGCCCCTTGAACCATGGTCGTACATAAAGATCTAGACAATAGTTAAAAACACGCCCGTGCATTAGTTTTTGGCAATAACGGAATGAGTCCCGCTACTGCATATAAACCAATACCGGTATTGCAAGCACCACTCTAAAGAAATACTATAATAATTATATACAGGGTGTAACATGTAAATCAGTCAGTATGGGAAAGTCTGAAACTATAAGACTTACGAAGATCTGTTCTTAGGAACTATGTCATCGATTCTAATAACAAGGAAAACTGCATTAATAAATTTTAAAAAAACTTGCATTCAGCTCGGGAATCGAACACAGACGTTTTGAAAAATAAAACTACATAACACTATTTCTACTTAGATGTCGATTGTGTAGGTCTTAAGCAGTAGGTAAATGTTACTATGAAACATGATGTCTAAAATTAATAAAATGTTTTGTTTACTGCTTAATTCTATTTTTCAATACATCCGGTACCTAAGAACAGGGGCCCGTTCCAGAAAGCCACTCTGCAACTCTGCACTCTGCACTTTACAAATCCACGATAATGCAAAGGGCAGAGTAAACGTGTTCCAGAAAACACTCTGCGTAATTTGCAAACTCTGCAAAGATTCTGTTCCTAAAAGATACTTTGCAAATCCACAAATCCACACTTTGTATTTGACTCTGCCTCTTTAACTTTGCGATTGTCTTGTGGAACAGAAATACTTTGCAAATCCACAAATCCTCACTCTGCATTTGACTGCCTCTTCAACTCTGCAATAGCTTTGTGGAACAGAAATACGTTTGAAGAGTGGGATTTGTGGAGTGCAGAGTTGCAGAGTGGCTTTCTGGAACGGGCCCAGACCTTCGTATGTCTTATAGTTTCAGACTTTTCCATACCGACCGATTTAAATGTTACACCCTTTATAATACTCACATGCAGTATAGAGATGATTCATAGTTGTTACTATAGCACCGGCTTCCAGCGCTCCGAGAGCAACAATCGGATACTCTGGTTCATTTGGCGATATGATACCAACAGTGTCTCCATCGTTGATGTTGAATTTCTTTTTTAAATTTGCTCCCAGTACTTGAGTGTATTTGTGTAGCTGGCCAAAAGTGTAACTCCTGCCAGTAACACCACACTCCTGTTGAGAAATTCGCAGATGTTTAAAGCACCCTTACCATGAGTTACAATCACTGTACTCGCTAGCGAGTCGAATGCTCTGTCCCTCGCACTCTTAAAGAATACTGCGAGGTCTGAGAGGGACAGAGCATTCGACTCGCTATCGAGTTCTTTAATTGTAACTCATGGTAAGGGTACTGATTGTGATGGACACGCATCAAGAACAACCAGAAGCTTCATGAGAAGATGATGGGGCATCCTAATAACTTTCAACGTCATTCTATACTGAATCTTTGGGAAGCGATGGAGACGACGTAATTTCTAACAATATTTAATTGCTTTTTAATACTCACAAAGGACAATGCCAGATCTTGGCATAGCACACTTAAAAAAAAAGCTCTCTGATACGAAGGATGTTGATATGACTTGTTTTGTATGAGATTTAAATTCAGTATTTTATTACATACACATTTAGGGAACTTATACGAAAAATAGAGCCATCTATTATAGTAGTTTATGCAACAGTTGTATAAGAGAGGTCAAAAAAGACGAGTGGTGTGGTTACGATGTGAGCCGCAGGCGAACATCGTAAAGCAAGACGCCACGACTATTTTTTGACTTAGTTATACACCGTTGCATACAATACTTTTTCTACGACTAGGTTTCAAATAAAATGCAAAATTAAATTAACAAAATTTTATTAATATACCTAGGTTAGAATACGAACGAACGAAGCACAGAACAACAAACGAGCGAGAAACATTCGAAAACAATAAAATATGTGTCTATGGTTAACTTTGTTTTTAAATTGATGTGCACTTGCCAGGTTTCATATTTTTAAAAAAGTTGCACAATCGATTTAACTTGTGAAATAGGGACTAAAAAACACCTAATGATTTGAGAAATGAATGTTTTTACCTGATTGGTCGATTTTAATATAGCTGCGTTCTGGTTGGTTGATACCAAATAAAATGTTGTTTGTACCAAAAAGAACCTAACGTTCCGATTGACAGTCAATGTGTATTGTGATTAGTGGTTTAATTTGGTGAAGTATTTTGATTGGTCAAATTAACCTAGGTGTAAGCTTTGGCAGGTAGGCATATCGTTTTGGCTCAAAAAAGCACAAGTGCTGTTAAGGGGAATAGACTAGATAGACTTTTCTACTGAATGTTCTGCGGACATATTATCTATATTCTTATATTAGTGTTCGTGACTATATAAATGACAGATAAAAGTACAGGAGTAGGAAAAGATACTTTATAAATAAGACAACTTGCGAGTAATGTACGCAATGTAAAGTAAAATAAGACAAGTTCTTCAGAAAAACTAACACCACAGCATTGTTTTAAATATTTTTCTACATCAAATAAACCCAATTCTATAATTCTGCCCTACTACGGAGAAAAGGCACAAGTGCAATTAATTCATAGAAGCATATTAAACTCTCAAAGGTTATAATAAGGTTGGAAGTGCGATACAATTCATATAGTAGATGTGCCTTTTTTCCGTAGGAGGGGAGAATTATCCGACACAATTTTTTCTTAGGACAAAGGTTCTATGGAGACCTGGCATTGTCCTTTAGTTCACTCTTCCCTAAGGGGTCCGAATAACATACCAAAAATTATGAAATATCTATGTAAAGGGACCTTATGGGGGATGGCGCTTACGCCGCACTGCGTCACGCGACGTTGTATTTATATCGGAGCATCTTTAATAATGCCGGAAGCGCCATCCGCCATAAGGTTCTTTTACATAGATAATGCCACAATTAATCTTTACATTGCGTTTTACTTTAATTTTAGTAAGACGGGCCTTTATACTTAAAATTCGATGAATGTTAGGACCGTTCATAGCCGCAATATCATAATTGAAAAAGACCTACCAGCTTTTCAACGTACCGGATTCGCATAGCTAAACATGCAAATTAGGGTTATTTTTTAATAACTTTAACCATTATTTCTGTCCTCGTACGAAGAAAAGGCACAAGTGCAATTAATTCATAGAAGCATATTAAACTCTCAAGGGTTATAATAAGGTTGAAAATGCAATAAAATTTATATAGTAGATGTGCCTTTTTTCCGGAGGAGGGCAGATTTCATATCTGCTGTTTTGGGAATCTGGTATAAAGAGCAGTTTGGTATTTTGAAATTCTGGTGAGTATTTTGGGAAAGAACTTCGCCTTTTATAAATAAGTTGAGGTACTCTTGTATGCAATAAAGAATAAATAAATGAGCGGTTAAGATTAGAGTGTTTAGAACTTTAGATGTTTGTGACTGAATCACGCAAAAGCGGCTATACGGGCACCTCCTAAGCCCCACCAAATAATAAAATTTGTCAATGGAATATGAACCAATTATGAATGATATAAGGTAGATTTTCTAATTTGATAATTAGTCATAAAAACAAAAGAAATTCCACTTTACTTTCTTTGCGCTAGATCTTTATTTGAATGGCCGTATTTTGTACTATTATTAGTACAAGGAACCTCAGGAGGTTAAAATTTGGAATGCGGAAAATTACGTCCCTTTTTGTTAATAATGTTTTAAAAGCGTATTAAGCTATACTCTTGTATTCAAAATAAAATAAAGAAACTATCATTTTGTACAAAACTACCGACCAACCAGTATTTACTTTTTAATTTTTAGTTCACTGATTTACAGCCGTAAAATAATAACTACATTTTATGATATTTATACTACAACGATAACATTTTATAATCGACAGTCATACAAAATAGATCTCAGAATTGTACACAATGACTATCAGTAATCAAACAATCTTAAAAAACAATGACTGGCGCCTCCAAAATGGTAAAACCACCTATTGTTTTTTTTTTTCATTTTATTACCAGAGGCCCGAATTCTTGTAGCACTTTTGAGCTGTCATAGGGACTTCTTGTTTATCGACTTCCGATATATATCGATACATTATAGAACACAACATATCAAAGAAGATTAAAAGTAGAGGTAAACAACAGGCGATCTTATCGCTAAAGAGCGATCTCTTTCAGATAATGACTATCTATTTATTTTATAGAGAAACTAATGATGAAACACTTGTTTGCACCAAAACAGACTTAACTTGAAGTTGATAAATGATAAAACACTGAACTGGACTGATTAAATGTGAAATTGTTAATTAACTAAACATTATTTTCATTGCAAATCTCTATTTCGCATTTACAACTACTCAAAAGTTATCTGAAAGAGATCGCTCTTTAGCGATAAGACTGCCTGTTGTTTACCTCTACTTTTAATCATCTTTAATATGAATCGATAAAATATGTATATAGGAAGTCGATGAACGAGAAGTCCCTATGACAGCTCAAAAGAGCTACGAGAATTCCGCCCTCTGGGCCTACAGACAAGATGCACTACGCTAACTAACGTTTCTATTCGATTCGTTTTTAAACCAATCGCGTCACTGGAAGATGACGTGATACGAAAAGTCACGTGGTCTACCAGTGACGCGATTGGTTTAAAAACGAATCGAATAGAAACGTTAGTAGCGTAGTGCATCTTGTCTGAGCCCTCTGGTTATTACAATGTTTTTAACTTGGCCACCATTAGGTACTGTCAAGTAAATAAAATGTTTCGGAACGTTGACAATACGATAACATGTCACGATATTGTTTTATCCAGTAAAATAGAAGCCCGGGTAGGACTAACATCCGTCCGGATTAGTCCGGATATGTCTGGACTTTTACACTCTAGTCCGGACTTTGTCCGGGTCTTCAATTTGTCCGGTTTTTTTAATTACATGGAATACGAGTAATGAAACTACATACCTATTAAGTAATTTCAAATAAGCGAGTAATGTTTCCATTTTGTCACTAAAAAGTCCGGAAATTTATCAAAATGCCAGTGTTTTTGTCCGGACTTTTCAAATTCCTAAACGGTAACACTAGATTTGGGCCTATTTATTAAAAAAAAAACAGTTTTTTATTACAATAAACTTAACTACACTGCAATCAAAGTTTATAATTTTCGATTATCATTCAAAATAATTCCGACATTAAACCACTCCTCACAATCTACACAAACAATGACAATCATTTTCCAAACAACCTAAACACAGCTGATTACGTTACCATAGCGGTCCTCGTCGCCCATTTGTCAAGGTTCCGCCACACAAACTCGTTGATAGTCAATTCCGGTACCACTATGTCGTTGACCGGCGACCGCACCACTTTGTCCTTGCTCCACACATGATTTCTCCTTAATATTAAAGGTACCACTTTGTTACGAGCGAGCAAACGTGCGGCCATATCAGCGGTTGAATATTCTTTGTCAGTTGAGGTAGAAGTACATGTCGGTGATACTTCAATATCGCGTAACGAACAATTTTGATAAGATGCAAAATACACCTTATCAAGTAACTTAGTAAGGTACATTTTACAAGTTATTGAATTTGTTAGTTTCGCGATTTTGCAGTATAACCGACGAATTTTTGTTTAACCAGTATTGAGGTAGCGTGCCGCGTGGCGCCATACTCTGCCTACTTATTTTTTTAACTTTGTTTTCGTGTTGCTTCTTTGTATTTTATTTTTGTTCTTTTTCAAGGTGAGAGTACAGTGCTTTTAAAGCTATAAAAATGCATTTCTACTTGGCAATATTTTATCAAAGACGAATGCCATTCTTCTCTTATTTATAAAATTTAAAGTCATAAGTCTTAATAAATTATTCAGCTATTCTGTCGTTTATTTTAAGATCGTGAACTCTCCTTCACGCGTGTCGTATTATGCCTGCTAAATGAAACGAAACAGATAGGTGTAAGTACAACTTTTGTTGAACTGTCAATATGGATGCACATTCATTTATTTGACTCAATCAATCTATTGTATTTAAAATAGTCACTTTCACAGACTACGCGTTTATGATGCTACCTTTGACACATTCTATTAATATCTCTTACCTCGCTTCGGAAACTACAGTAGGTGAAAGTACGTTACGTTCACTTTTATTTACACATCTTTCGAGGATACTTATTATTTTCACTTGCACTTAAAACTTATGTTAAGTAATTAAGTAACGTTTTCCTTTTAATCAAATTGTCATTAAAAATATACTAATCCAGCGTGACATCGATGTGTAGTATAGGTATAAGTTAGGTATCATATTATAAGTAACATAACACCTAACCATATATAGAATAGAATATAAACAAGTAAGATGACACCCAACCATATAAGGGTAAGACCATGTTTAGAATGGAATGTAGCATAGGCTATATGACACCTTCCACGTTTAGACCACCAGCCGCGTGTAACCTAGTTAAGTAATTATATAAGCACTGTATTTACTCCAATAAAGTTGGTTATTAAACGACCGTCTTGAGTTTGACTGCTGTCACTGGTCCCTATAGCGCAGATGGGACCTCAAAAACGACCTTTACTAAGCTTTCACGCACTGGTACAGTCGACTGCAAAAATATTTATCCACTTTTCACCTTATTACACTGTAATAAGTTCCAAAACTGTATACATCTCCTTGACTGTACTATCAGATTGTCACGCTTATTACTTCCAAAGTCATCTTAAAATATTATTCTTCATTTAACCTTTCAGACTGGCATCTACCATATGACTTTTGTATAATAGCATGAAACAGCGAAAACATAATTATTATTTAACGACATCGACATATCGCTATGTTACGACTACTTAAACTTAGCTCCTTGTTGCCGAAAATGAGAAACTGACAAATGAGTTCTGCCGTGTCACGCGCAACTCTGTTATCTTAAAATAATCCAATTACGCCAAACCAATGCAAAGTGATAATAGATATACTTATCATCATATCCACACAGTTATGTAATAATATTAAAACATCTAAACTTATTATAAATAATGACATGCCAATATGAAAACAATTTTACTCAAATTGCGATGTTTTAAGATAAAAGAGTTTTGAGAACATTGTTGCCGGGTGACAACCGAAGCTGAGATTGTAGTTTGTTTGTTGTTGAATTAAAAGGACTATAAACCGATGCTTAAATTGCGTAGTTAAAAAAAATCCATACAAATTTAGCTCCGGTTATACCGTAAATTGTTCCTACGTTGCTCCTCCATGAACTATGCTCCATAGATAGTCACTATTTCGGTTACTTGTAAGTCAAGGTCGATGACAAATTTGCTAAAAGAATCGATGTATCCAGCCACGAAGTGAATGAAAGCAATAATAGTACATTGTGTATTAAGGGTGGTAAAGACAGAATTACAAACGAGAGGCTTTAATAACTCGAGCTTTGTATTTCCTTTACCACCCGTGTAACATACAATGTTTTTCATCACAATTGCGAGGAAATGAAATAAAATGAGACAAACGATCATATTTTTAACTTACGATTTTCACTAATAATTTTAGCCGCGTTGGCGATGTCCGGAGGAGTCGCATTATCCATTTCTTCTGGTGACGACATGTTTTTTATTGATATATAAATTTTAATATGTGTACAAAGACACCCTTTTAATTATTATTTTGGAATCACACAGTTTATAAGATTTCAGTATTTATAAATTAGCGGCAGGCTACATCATTGTCTATGACTTACCACTGATAATTTCAAACGTGTTCAGGAGTCCGATTCTAGTGACAGTCGATATCAAAAGTTTATATGCGAGATTTTTAGAAAATTGTATGCAACTGACATTTCATCTCGAATGAAACTTCTTATCGAATGGCACAAGAATTGGGGTCCTGACGTATTATGATAGTTTGAGTCCACGTATTATTTAAAAAAAATGGTAAAAAAAGGCCCGCGGGTATTATTTTGGATTTACGGTAGATTTTTCTAGCATATGAGGACACTATTTATGAGCAAGTGTGATGAAAAATGATTATCTGCACACATATCATAAAGTCCTCTATTATACGTTCAAAACCCATAGGCAATGACCGGTATTACCTGTGGTAGTTTGTGATAGGGATGAAAGCTGTTAATTTTGGAAGATGTTCCAAATTTGGGTCTCATTACCTTACAATATTCGATAACGTAATCTCAAAATTACGTTACAGCTGTCATTGCTATCACCTACTACCACAGGTAATGCTGGTTATTTCCCTTTCGGCTTCTGAACCCATCTTAGAGTACTTTTAATATGTGTGTAGATAAAGTATTGTACGCGACTCTGCGTAAATAATTGGTATTACAACACTATATGATCTATTATGAAACTCACCTTGCGGCTCGTTTGATAAACCACACTCATGCCTGTCATTACGCAACCGCCATGTAAATTACTATTACAATACAGATTACCTTAATATAACCATGGAGCAATTACCCGTGGGGGAGTAAAGGAAGACCGTTTTACGGTACGACTATAACGTTTCTCACCCCCTAAATCAAGTCCGATTTCTACGTTTTTTTTTTATGTACATGTTGTAGTTGTGATGACAAGCTAGGTTTGAACGTTTCTGTTATTGTTTTTTTTTTATTTGTCTCAGCCAAGAAATATTTTCCTGGAAAGGGAAACATAATTATACAGACTTTTAATAATATTAGCAACATATTCAAAAATCGTAAAAATCGAACTAAGCGGACAGAAACGGTGTCGCATTTTGTTTGCATTTTTTTTTTAGCTTTACAATCCTCTTAACTGTCAAATTTTAAGGGTAAAATAAAATAAATATTTTTAAATAAACTTTATTTTTAAGTTATAACGTTGGTATAAAATATGAAAGTGAAGACATTTCTCTCTGTATAAAGAACAGCGTCATTTGGACTGCATACTTAATAATACATATATTTACAGCATTCGTTTACATTAATATTCATAAAAATAAAGTACACGATTACTTATTTGACTCTTAACCTAACAGCTTGATTATGGCCCTTTAAGGCCTGATTTTTCAATGTCCAGATAACAGTAACTGTTGGGTAAATTTTAGCTTGGTCCTTTTCTATGTCAAATAAAAGAAAAGGACCAAGCTAAAATTTACCCAAAAGTTACTGTTATCTGGACATTGAAAAATTAGGCCTAAGTAAATGAAATGATACTACCCCAGTTAAGTCCTTTTTTTTAAACTAAGGGGTTCCCATAGGTACCCTATCTCTCTTCAATCAGTATGCAGTTTATATGAGTATATTAAAAAAATCCCCAAACAAAACTTGCGCAGTAGAGTCTAGCTTTCTAAAAAAACTGGCCAAGTGTAAGTACTCGCACACGAAGGGTACCATTCTCGTATGCCCCCATTTTATTATTATTATTGGTTTTTCAAGTGTCAGTAAAAATACACACTCTGTGAAAATTTCAACTATCTACATAACTTTCGTGAGATACAGCCCACTGGGAGACGGATAGAACGGGAGCTTAGTAATAGGGTGGGAACTGCTGTTGCCAGACGTCCCGATTTCTGCGGGACGTCCCGATTTTCAGGGTCTATGGACACGTTCCGATTTACTCTTAATCGGGACGCCACTGTCCCAATTTTCAGCACGCCGCCGAGCGAGCATACTTATTTGATCAACCAAAGGCCAAAAATGGCTCGCCTAGTGTCCCGAGTCTCATACTACCGTAATACCTACCAAAAAAGGCGGCTAACTATAATGTAGTAGTCGAAACATTATGTGCTCTATTGGTAACCACATTACATCTAAAATGCCTATACTATTACTATACTCGGAAATCTAATTAAAGACCAAAATCTGACAGTTCCCATCTTGATTATTTCATTATTTTAACATTATTTAGTAAAAATAT
This sequence comes from Acleris literana, assembly GCA_946894065.1. Lineage (NCBI taxonomy): Eukaryota > Metazoa > Arthropoda > Insecta > Lepidoptera > Tortricidae > Acleris > Acleris literana. The sequence continues at coordinate 4,671,784 of OX335683.1, forward strand.
GAATGAGAACTCGTGTAACCAGTAATATTAGGGTAAGTTTTATTGATAAAAATACCTACACTTAAACCAAAATGCAGTAATCACAGCGAATGTGCGCCGGTTGAGGTTAGGATTTTGGTCTTAAATTATATTTTCGAGTATATGCATTTAGCTGCCATCTGTGATATTACGGCAGCATAACAGTCATTACACTCTGTTATAAAACTTAAAAAGAATACAAGAGCCATTCAATGGCTGTTCTACAGACATTACAGCGGTACAAGGCCTCCTTATTTGCTGTGCTAGTTGGGAGTTGGTGTTGCAAGACGGCTGCAAATCGACAGCCTCCCGCGATTTTATGTAATGACAGTTAACAATTGTTTGAACTGTCCCAATTTGATAACGCAAGTCCTGATTATTATTTAACATAGTCCCGATTTTTGATAAACTTGAACCACATATATAAATACACATAGATTACGCAAATGTATCTACTTCGCGTGTCCGAATCCGGACTTAAACCCCGACCGAGCATCGAGGTTGGCCGTCGCTACTAACGGTCCGCGCGCCTGTTGTTGCAGCCGGTCGGACGTAAAAATTAAGAAAATGCCTCGTTGCGTGATAAAAAACTGCAATGGCCCAAAAAAGCGACGACTTTAAATCGATTTTGCGCGGAAAATGGAAAATTCTCTTCTCTTGGTGTGTCTCCCGTAGCAAAAAGTGACACGGTTGGTTTTCATATAGATGGATGGTGTTTACGTTATCTATGTGTATTTATATCTGTCTTGACCTGTCAACACTGGGAACCCTTTTAGTACGGAACTCTTAGATTCACGTGTACTTCTCCTTAAGCTCTCTCCTCAAAATCTTCCCTGTCGAGCTTTTAGGCAGACTGTCCACAAAAGTAACATCATGTAGCCACTTATACTCAGCAACTCTCTCCTTAACAAAGTAGGAGATCTCTGAAGACTGAACTTTATGTCCTTTCTTAACAACTATGAAGGCTATTGGGGCCTCGCCGTTGGTCTTGTGTGAAACTCCTATGACAGCCGCGTCGTCCACTGCTGGATGCTCTCGAAGTACTCCTTCTAATTCAGCTGGTGGTACTTGGAAACCTTTGACCTGGAAGAAATTAGATCATTGTTTATATATAATAACAAGCTGTTGTCCGTGACTCCGTCCACGCATAAAAATAAAACATAGCCTACATTACTCAAGGATAATGTAACATTCTAATGGTGAAAGAATTTTTGAAATCGTTTCAGTAGTTTTTGAGTTTATTCGTTACAAACATACAAAAATACAAACTTTTTGTAACATTAGTGTAGAAGTACATTATTTGCTTCTGAAATAATTTAAAAAAAAAGACAATTTATGGCTCTTGCTCTTGTAATGTTTGCCCCCAACCGAAACTTTTCTGTTTGGCTTAGAGGTTGACTGGTACTATAGAATTCCTTAGTTAAGGCATGAAGTCCGCCATTTTTACTTACTTTTTGTACCGTGAAATAAAATTTAAATAAATAAATAAATACGTAGCGATCTCTGAGACAAACTGGATAAAAGAAGAGACGTCCAAAAAAGATTAATAATGATTTTCTACAACACAGGCATACTTTTTTTCTCATCATTTATTTGTTCTGCAGTCAGATTCTCAAAAAAATCTTTCCTTTTATCTAAAACAATTCAAGTGGCAAATAACTAGTAAACCTTACTGCTAGTACAATCAACCAAGATGTATCCACTTCATCACCTTATTGCAATAGTAAGGGCCAAAAGTGAATACATCTCTTTGTACTCGACTGTACATCACTGACATATCAAGTGTTTGGTATTAGATGTCGCCTAAAAAAATAATTGGTGTCATTATTCTAATCATTGTGCTGTACATTGGTCCGTAAATTAACTATAATTCAAGGTCTCTACTACGTTTCAACATTTCAAGGTTTAATGTTATACATTTGGCTTATTTCTAAGTGTTTTTATGTTCTGAATTATCTTTTTTTTTTACTTTACTTCCAGTTGCAAGAATAAGTGTAATTGCGAGCGATGACCAGTCAAACACTATTCTATTTGTGACGTTATGGTAATATGAAAAGGGACCTTATTGTCGCTTCCGCCATTATTAAAGATGCTCCGATGCAAATACAACGTCGCGTGACGCAGTGCGGCGTAAGCGCCATCGACAATAAGGTCCCTTTACATAGATAATGCCACATTTAACCTCGTAAGACCCACCATACTTCAAACAGGGAGTTTCTTGCGAGTGGGACTTTGAATCTACCAGCAAGGCAATAAAGTTCAATTACGTTTGTTCGATAATACCGTTTTCATTTCATGAAGATAAGAAAATAAACTTTATTCCTATTGTGATACCGGAAGTTGTATGTCACTATCTCCCGGAGTGGGGGTGTTCATTTTATTGTGGTAATTATTATTTATATCTTTTAATGTTTAAGTAGCTTAGTTTTCTTTTATTTCAATACGTTTTGTTTTAATTTTTAATTGTAATTGTATTACTTTATTTACATCCAACTAAGTACAGAATTCAACATTAATACAATTAAAAATTAAAACTAAACGTATTTTAATTAAAATTAAACTAAGTTATTAAAATATTAAAGATATAAATAATAATCACCACTATAAAAAGAACACCCCCTCTAGCAGGTCCGCTCGCGGCATGGTCTCCATGACACTGGCTGCATTACCTCTGGAGAGCTAGCCCAATCCTTTGGGAGAGGTAAGCACCAGCTCTAGGATCTCCGGAGGATTCTATGAGCCGGGAGGACAGGGCCTTAATAAAGCTTTTCATATCAGCTGACCAAGGTCCCATTATTTAATAATGACGAATATTTGCGGCGCTTGAGTGTTTGGGCCTGATCAGCTGCTGCACCAGCCCGATTACGGGTTGACTGGACGTGGGAAAGGGAGAATGTGTCAACGCACGTCGCGTCCCACACCAGTGCCCTACCTAACTAGTTTCCACGGCACCAATGTAGCTCCGTCTGGTCGCTTGCCATCGTCTCTATGCAATCCTGCTGGTTCCAGGACAGCTGGTACAGAGGCAATGGCAAGCGAACGACGGATCAGATCATTAATTGTGCCGTGACGGTACAAACGGCCGGCACTTCTGAAGTATGAAAGGCCATGTCTTCCCAGCTCACTCACTTCCTTACCGCACGCGCAAGTATGATGTTCACAGAGTCTAGCCCCAAGCCGCAAGTTTATTGCTATGCGCAAGATGCTTGGGTCCAAGACTGTGCCTATATTGCGGGAAGGAAGAGCGTGGAGCCAGTGACCTGATTCGCCTGCTGAGACAGCGAGGAGACGGGCGCGATCTGAATCGTCTGGACTATTTATTTTCTATGAGAGATGCATGAATGATATGAGGCGAGGTGTATCCCATGCTCTCTGGATATGCCTCTTGACTGGCATATCCACTCCCGGACACGACTCACTCACATTGTATTACTTATATTGTAACTTTAAGTAGATACTGTTGAAACTTTTGATTTTCGAAAAAAAAAATTAATAACAGATTTTTTTAATAGGCTCATTGACGTCACTGGTGTTGGGACCGAAGAGCGGGCAGTTTCCTCTCTGAACGTAATTCGTTCATCATCCAACGAGGAAAATTCAAAATTTAGTGTTTTAGTTTTTTTATATCGTAGTTTTAGCTTAGTTTTAGATTAGATTTTCAGTGATCGTCACAAATATATTTTAATATCAAATTAAACTAAAAAATAAGATTATAAAAAAAGCTGACTAACCTTGATGAGTTCCTTCAATCTATCAGCAATAGTGATGATTCCTGTGTCATCACCGACAGCTAGATCACCGCTCCTGAACCAGCCATCATCGGTGAACGACTCTTTATTGGCCTTGTCGTTGTCTTTGTAGCCCTTCATGACTTGAGGACCTTTGATGAGGAGCTCTCCTTTCTGGGGAGGAACATTTGAAATAAGTTCATAGATAGTAATACGAGTATGAGATAACAAGAACGTTATATTAAAAAAAAACCTGGACAAGTGCGAGTCAGACTTGCGCGCCGAGGGTTCCGTACTGTGACACATTAGGTATTATTCCGATTTGAATCCAATTTCGAATCATCGACCATTTTTTAGTATTTAAATATGTGTTTTTCTTCAAGGTTTGTACTATAATCATACAAAATTTGACGCTGACGTCTTACCGTTTTTACGACAGAACAAAAAAAAACGTTTCTTTTACAAGATAAGGATATTTACACAGATATTAAGAATAGAAAACGTGTAATTTGACTTCTTATATCAATAAGTTCAATCCTATATGAATCCGGAGCTAAAGCTGAATCTGACGCTGATCGGGGTCCGCGGCTTCCAGCTTAAGTTACCTTCAAAGCCAATCGACGTCACTGGCATCCGACATTGAATTTTAGTAATAACAAAATATGTATTTTTTGCCAACCGGTGAAAGTATCAGAATAGAGGCATTCCATCTTACTCCTCAAGGTAGGCTACGCATTTGCAGCCTTAAAATTGCAGTCCTAAGATTGTAGTCTTAAGATATCTATGGGTTTCATATCCCACTAACCTACCACCAGGGGCACGTTTTATAAAGCTACAAGTTACAATTTTACAGGTCTAAACTGGCAACACTGCTCAAATAGCTGGTCGTCATTGGTCGAGGTGGTGTCAAATGTAAACTTACATACATACATAAACTCACGCCTTCGTTCCCAGAGTGGGGTAGGCAGAGCTACAGAATTACCAACAGCTCTAAAAACTTGTTGATAATTCTGTAACCACATTTTGCACAATCAGGCTAAGATGTTTACCAGCGTATTAGTGACAGGTTGCAAGCCCATCGCCTAACAGTACTACAAGCCTTTATTCCCTTAGTCGTCTCTTACGACATCCACGGGAAGACATGGAGTTGCACTATTCTAACTCGGCAACCACACGAGGCTGCCGAGTTAGAGGCGAAATGTAAACTTGTAACCTGTAAATCTTATTTTGTAGCTTTATAAAACAGGCCTCTGGTGGCCGGTGCGCTCGTTTGGATTAACAGAGGGCTCGGACAAGATGCACTACGCTAACTAACGTTTCTATTCGATTACTTTTAAACCAATCGCGTCACTGGTAGACCACGTGACTTTTTGTATCACGTCATCTTCCAGTGATGCGATTGGTTTAAAAACGAATCGAATAGAAACGTTAGTTAGCGTAGTGCATCTTGTCTGAGCCCTCAGACTATGCTTTAAATTAAGGCACGTTCGGCGAGCGCCTTCTGTAAATACAATCGGCCTTATAAGTAAATGCACACTGTGGTACCTTGTCGCCTTAACGCCTTTGACAGATTAGTGCAGCAGTTCAAACTTAACGTTTAAGTGACAAAGCACTACTAATATAGGTGCAGTCAAGGACTTTAATTGTTTTGCCACTATGGAACCCTGTCATAATGACAGCGTCAAACCACATGACAGAAATTACGCTTAAATGAATGATTAACATTTTGCGACAGGGTTCCATAATGGTATAACAATTAAAATCCTTGACTGTACATGTTATCTTGGTAGGCTGTCGTTACCTCATTAGGTCCCAAACTGTTCAGATCTTTGTCGACGATCTTGAGATCAGTGTTGGAGAGAGCCAGTCCCACGCATGCGTGGTTTTCCAGGCCGCAAGGAGTCATCGTGACCACAGGAGATGTTTCCGTAAGTCCGTATCCTTGACGGAAGTCAAATTTCCTCTGCAAAAATAAGGGAAATCAATAAGTAACATACAAACTGCAAGTTATGTTGAGCTAAAAAAAAGGTCTAGGCTTGTACTATGGGTACTATACCACGATATAAATACTTATATAGGTAGGGAAATATATATGACTCAGGAACAAATATTTGCGCTCATCACACAAATATCTGCCGTTATCGGAATTTGAACCCAGGTGCGCTAGCTTCGTATGCAGGGTCACTACCAATTAGGCCAACGGGTCGTCAATACTTTTAAATATTCGGTTTTTGTGATATAAGAGAAATTAAGAGGATTTTGAAGCGACGCTTAAATATACCACGTGTCCCAAAACTCAACGATAAGCCGGCACCAGAGGATGGAGCTGCTTATGATTAGTCGAGAAAAAATAAGGAAAAAAATATATCTTTTCCTTATTGGTATTGGTATTGGTAGTATCTTGACGTGTAAAAGTGCCCGAGCGGCCTACTTACTAAATAAATTTCTTTTATCTTTTTTATCTTTTTTATTTTTTCTCGACTAATCATAAGCAGCTCCATCCTCTGGTGCCGGCTTATCGTTGAGTTTTGGGACACGTTGTATATATAAATAATCATCTATAGTATCGATAGAGCTACAAACGAAAAATTTAATTGAATTGAACGTCTCTCACACTCTAAATCAGGTCCGATATTCATGATTTTTGAATACCTATCATCATCATCATCATCATCATGTCAGCCGAAAAACGTCCACTGCTGGACATAGAATACCTATGCTGTAGTGATTTATGAAAACCTAGGTCTGTATTTTTCTGTATTTTGTTTTTTGAATTTGTTTCGTACTAAGAAATATATTCTTAGAAAGGAAAACGTACAGACATAGTTTTTCACAACCAAAAAATCATAAAAATCGGACTAGGTTTAAGAGAAGGGAAAGGTTATCGCATTAGATATTTGTGTGATGAGTGCGAATATTTGTTCCTGACTCATGGATGTTTTATATGTATTTAAGTATATATTTCTCTATATAAGTATTTATATCGTTGTCTAGTACCCATAATACAAGCCTAGAGCTTAGTTTGGGACTAGCTCAATTTGTGTGAGATTGTCCCCTGTAGTTTATTTTGTTTTATTTTGTATGGACATTTTCAGCCTCACCATCCTCTTAACCGTTTATTACTTTTGATTTAAATATTATAGCCTATGTCACTCTTGCTTCCAAAACAAATCTAACGACACCTCATTATGTTAAAATCCATCAAGCCGTTTGAGCTACAGAGCGTGCCACAGAAATAGACATACATACATTCACTCGATAAACATAACCCTCATTCTGACGCACTTTTGTAATAAACCACCTTTTGACACGTTCGGGTTACTAATGCTATTATTTGCGATTTCAAATTACCGTGGTATAGTAATCTATCTAGCCTTATCTTATCTTATCTTACAGATAGCCATTTCAGTCACATTTCGACCCTTGAGGATATATTTTGTGCAATTACCCTCTTCCAAACTCAGCTGTTCGAATGTGCAGGTTTCATCATGATGTTCTTTCTGGTTCACCCTGTTGTGGCATAATTTTGTAAGTAATAATTCTTTGTGGCATAATCTATACAGCCATATTAGGCTTTACGCATAATCTGGTGTCGCAGAATCTACATTCGCATAGTTTGATTACGCAGAATTTCGTTAGTCCGAATACATAAATTGTCCGAATGTATGATTTCGCAGAATACTAATTTCGCATAATTGTTATTCTACTGATACCTTTGACGTTTTTGAAAAGTTATAAAATCAACTTAACCTAACCTACTCTATTCTACCAGGATTACACAAAACATTTAAAAAAATATTGTCTGTTTAATCTGGAGAAAATTATGCCAAAACAAAATTCGGGGTAACTATACATTCGGCGTAAAAAGTTTCGGACTACTTAACTCATTTTCGGGATGTTACAAATTATGCTAAATAAGGTTTCTGCCACATTACCATTCGGCGAAAACCGATTATGCCAAGTCTGTTATGCTAAAACAGTTTCGGACAATAAATTTTATGCCACATAAAGGGAACCCGTTCTTTCTTCGCCGTAAGAGCATTGGGTATGTACTATCGCGATCGTTAATTTGTGACCCATTTGAAGAAAAATAGGCTTGAAGTCGTCAATGTCATTAGAGATGCCAAATCATTTGTAACTTATAGGAGACTCAACCTTATTGTTGTAGAATGTCAGAATGACTTTGGACCTAAGGTGGGTCCCAAATTTAAGTTCGTGACTGTACTCCTTTACATAGTATAAAATGAAGTCGCTTCTGCTGTCTTCGCTTAGATCTTTTAAACTATTTCACGGATTTTAATGCAGTTTTCAGCAATAGATAGAGTGATTCAAGAGGAAGGGTATTATAAGTTCTATTTCATTTACGGGTGTTACAGAAAACTCACAGAAACCGAAGCGAAGCGAGGGCAGGTCGCTAGTAAGTTATAAAAACTCATTGAAATGGTGACCGCGGGGGTTTGAACTCGGTACCTTACACACGAGTTGACCCCACTAGACCACCGAGGCTCTATCTACTCGGATAAACTACGATTAGGTATAGTTACCTGAGCTTTCTCGAATAACCGCTGTGCATCAGTAGCCGCCAGTGGCGCTGCACCGTTGATGATGATTTCCAGATGCTGGAAGGTTTTCGGAGTACCAGCCGGATGTGACGCCATCAGTAGAACTGGATATTACAATTTTGTTACAATTTACTTCCAACGTCGCAAATAAGCGTTTTTCTGTTTCTGGCTTTCACCAAATACCTTGAACGCGTATGTGCTTTTTTACCTTATACGTTGAATCTTATCGACAGAAGCCCAGAGGGCTCAGACAAGATGAACTAGGCTAACTAACGTTTCTATTCGATTCGTTTTTAAACCAATCGCGTCACTGGTGGTGTGGTAGTCACTTTTCGTATCACGTCATCTTCCAGTGACGCGATTGGTTTAAAAACGAATCGAATAGAACCGTTAGTTAGCGTAGTGCATCTTGTCTGAGCCCTCTGCTACCTAATTGAGAATGCTCGCGCTAAAATGTGTTTTACTTGTGCGCTTTGACAGGACTACTTTTTTAAACTCGCCGGTGTGCCGCGTTCACTCGTGCACTCGTCCGACCGACCGACCGACGTTTTTAAGAGAATAACACCCCGGTATTTTTTATCTAGCTAATAAAGATAACTATGAATAGAATTTATGCGTCTCTATTAACACAATCTTTATACATTCATGAGGTAATTTAAGCAATAAATACCAAGTACCAATAGGCGGAGCAGCAAACAACACGTTGGTCTTGTACTTCTCCATCGAGTGCAGGAACGCTTCTGGCTGGAATTTGGCTAGTGTGACCAGTTTAATGCCGTGGGACATCTTGTGAAACATTATAACAGTCGCGCCGTAGATGTGGAATAAAGGCAACACTGACATCACGGCATCTTGGTGACTGGCTGAAAATAGAAAACAGGTTTATGAAAATATACTCCTATAGTTATGTAATTTGAATTAGTACTAACACCTTTAAACATTTATTTTCTTGCTTATTCAATTTACTTTTTTCATTTCTGTCCAATCAGTATTTTTTTATCTCCAACGCTTTATTACTTTATAGATTGCTTTACTAATGAAATTAAACCCACAAGAAATTCCCTTTAAAGCTTTAAAAAAAGAATCTGATAATAATTATTATAGAACTGTTATTACCATGGCAACGCTTATTATAGAATTGTTTTCACGCTTCGGTTACGCTATAGGTGGTATTCTGATACCATTAATAGTTTATAGTACGCGAGTAGAAAAAACATTTTAAAGTAGTATTACGTACAGAGCATCGCAATTTAGACGTCATTTAGACACCTTAGTGCCAAATTGGACCCGATTCTACAGTGGCCTCTTAACTTCCTAATTTTAGTTAGGTGTCGCTAAAAAACTTTACTATTCTACGAGCAGTTGTCATAATCATATGACAAGCGCTAATTTGAATCTGACGCTTCTTATTTTAGGCGGTCCATTCAATATTGTATTGACATTCTGGAATAGCACTTGTTAAGGCTGCGGCTCCACTGAGGCGGAGATGAGCGGAGTGGAGCGGAGCTGTGCCAATATTAACCAATAGAATCTAAACTAACGTGACTCGACACAACTCGACGTGACCGCATGCGCCTTCTATTGATTAATATTGGCACAGTTCTGCTCCGCTCCGCTCGTCTCCGCCTCAGTGGAGCCGCACCCTAAATCTGCCGTCTAAACTATGTCTAAAAATTAGACAATTTAGTTTTAGGCTATTTAAGCGATGTGCACGTAGAATCGGGTCCATTGACGGCCTTAGTGGTTGGGCCTAAATTAGGAACGGTAAATTATTAGAACTCCTAATAACTTACTGTCAGCATCATTGTCACCATCAGGTCACCTGGAGCCAGAACCGGGGGCTGTTCTTTTCCAGTTAAGTCACTACCAATAACCCTTCAAATTGTGATTTCTAAATCTAATTTTAGGTAATATTTATACTTACATATTTACTTATTCATTTATTTTATAAGTGTATATTAAAATCAACTTTAATACAACATCTGTAAACTTGAAACAAAACTAGCAACCTTTTGAGTTGACATCTAGCAGTGCAATACGTAGGATTCATATTCGTATTATTACAGAAACTTGTGGTTCAAACCTTACCTGTTGTTTCGTTATGGGCCTTAATGATTGGTTCATTGAGTTGTTCGCAATTTGATACAATATTTGAGTTAGTCAGTTCAACTCCCTTAGGCACTCCTGTAGTACCACTCGAATAGGGCAAGAAACAGACGTCACTGACACTTCTTCTGACTTCTTTCAAACGTGACAAATCTGCATTAATATCTTCGCTTAGTTCATTAAAGACTATTGTACCATCTAGTGTTTCGTTTTCATTAGTTCTTATAACAATGATAGGAAGATCTAACTTGGCCATATTCAGTGCATTCTTCACTACTGGTGTTATTTCTGGTAGCGTGACGACTATCTTTGCATCAGACATTAGCAGCTGACGTTGGACTTCGTCTGAAATGATAAACGATTTCAAATGGTGGTATACTGTTTTTGCAAGAACCGGATATCTCGTATTAAGTCCGGGAAAATTTAACCCTGCTGTATTTGTAAAATGTGGATAAAGCATCCTTCACTCTCGTACTTATTTAAATGTCAGAAAGTGACGGATGTTTCATTCACATTTTGACACGTGATAAACGCAGCCATATTAGGCCTTGAAATTTTATTAGATTCGTGTATATCTTCGAAATAACTATGCAGCTAGTACGAAATTAATCTTACGCGCAGTATAAATAGGGTTGATGCTGGTGATCACTCCCCCAGCGCCCAATATCCCCATAGCAACAATAGGGTAGTCTGGTATGTTCGGCAGCATGACAGCGACAGTGTCGCCATCTTTAATCTTGAACTTCTTCCTTAAATTGGCAGCAAAGTTGTTGGACAGCTTGAAGCCTTGCTCGTAGGTATATCCTCGGCCAGTGGTACTGCATACCTGAAATAGTATAGAGTAGACGTAAATTAGTTTTAGTAGTTTTGGGGACTGGGTGTTTTTTTGGTAATCGCCTGAGGGGCCAAAGACTAAAGTCCTTGCTTTTGTTTGCTTTTGACTTGAATTACTTTAAGAAAAAGGGACAGAGGTGAAAATCCCTTCCGGAGACCTGGGAATGGAGGGCCCAGGTACTGCCAGGCTCCCACCAGCTAATAACACCAATGCCCCTTGGGGACTGGGTTGGTAGTTGGTGGTTGGATAAAATATCAGGGGAGAACAATGAAACACAAATCGACTTAGGTTGCATTTGACCAAACTGGAATAAGGTCTTATACCAAGATTAAACGCCGAATTTGTATAGACTAATCTCGGAGTAAGTCTAATTCCAAGTTTGGTGAAATGCGGCCATAGTCCCCGACTAAGCTCTAGGCTTGTAGCATAGATATCAGACGGTGAAAATATACTTATCTAGAGAAATACATAGTTAAATATCTGCGCTTTGACGACGCGTTAGCCTAGTTGGTAGTGCCCTGCCTACGAAACTAGCGATCCCAGCTTCGATTCACTGTTCATGAGTCCTGAATGTTTTCTATGTATTCCTCTATATAAGTATGTTTATCGTTGTCTAGTACCCATAGTACAGTCAAAGAATTTAATTTGTGACTCACCTTAGGTCCAAAGTCAATCTGACATTCTACAGCAATAAGGTTGAGTTTCCTATCAATTACAAATGACTTGGCATCTCTATTGACAATGACATCTTCAAGCAGATTTTCTTTGAAATGGGTAGCAAATTAACTTCCGTGACCGTACAAGCCTAAAGCTTACTTTGGGACTAGATCAGTGATGTGCCGTTGCCAATTTCCCACATTCCCGGAATACTGCCACCGGCATTATTCCAGGCAACATAGGCAAGTTGCCGGCAATATTGCCAAGGCCAATATTCCCACTACGAGCAATATTGCCAGCGACATTTACGGAAATATGCCCACGCTGCGCTGGGCAATAGTCCCGGGCACGGCACATCACTAGACTAGGTTAATTTGTGTGATATTGTCCCATGATATATAAATGTATTTAATTGGGTCATAGAAAACATCACTTACTATTTTCTTTTCGTTTTTATAAATCCCGTCTCACGTTAGTTAAAACGTTATCTGTGTTTTACGAGTATTTAAATAGGTCCTCGTCATAAAAAAAGATATGATAAGTCAAGCACCTGGTAACTGTAATATGTAGATTTTTCTGAAGATAAGGTTTATGCAGTACAAAAGCCAACTTAAACTAGCCTTTAAAGCCAGAGGAGGCTGGGTTTATATTGAAAACCATAGTTATCATTTGTCCTAATGTATCGTATGTCCGAAGTTTCCGCCATTTCCGCCTAAATTATGAGACTTTTTAGTGATGGTTTAATATAATGCTAACTTACCTAAACCGCAAGCATTTTTGGATAACTTCAAAATTGGTATGACTCAGCTGAAAACCAGTCATCTGATAATGAACTAGATGGATTTTGTCGGGGTTTTCACTATCATCTCAACTAGGTATTTCTTAAATAAGATTGAACCTTGTTACCCGAACCAAGCCGGGGCGGGTCGCTAGTGTCAGTATAAATAGTAATATAGTAGTATAATAATAGTAATAATTTCGTCTCCGGCCCTACCGCCTTAGGCCTACCATACAATGAAATCTGTCAATGGAATATGAATCTATTGTAAATGAAATAAAGTCAATTTTCTACTTTGATCATGAGTCACACAACAAAACAAATTCCACTGTTCTTCCTTAGCACTAGATATTTATTTCAATGGCCGTATTATGTACTATTTTTAGAACAAGGAGCCTCAGTATGCTAACCTATTGCTGTTCGCGCGCTAGGGTTGCGTCGATGCGCGTAGCTCGATACTTAATACTAAAGTAAACAAATGCGGCAACGGGGCGCGGCCCCGAACCAACCGGCTTGGTGCGTCCTATTAAGTTTTCTTGTGGTGACTCACGGCACGTACGATCAAGGCACAAACCCATCGCACATTCAGAACAATACCTAGTGACCTAATTCAAAATTTCAGCTTTCAAACTTCAAGTCATAAATTTATTACCATACCGACCAAACTCGAAATTTAAAATTTCTGACTTAGGTCACTATTGTTCTGAAGGTGCGACATGCAAGCCATGGGGTCTATACATTTGTTTGAACACGAACTCCTGTTTATATGGCTAGTGTGAATAAAAACAACTCACGCTCATTGTCCTTTCTGGCCATCGGTCAAGGTTTTGCCACACGTAATCGTACAGAGTGCAATTTGGAATCTCGATCGGTTTGAAGGGTGATTTTATAACTCCGTCCTGCGTCCACGCCGCTCCTGACACTCTTCTGATGGACTTTAGCCTCTTAAAACTCGAAGTTAGAGTCCGTTTTGCAGTGAACAAACATGGTGACGCCATTTTGTGTTTATCTGGTCTTTAAATACACTGGTTTGCTGGAATACAAAGGTGTTATTTATTAATAACGGATGTAATTATGGAAAACAATGGAGTATTACAATATTAACATCGTTACTACGTCGCTGATCCGTCTGTCTGTTATACGTGACTGATTTTTAAGGTTCCGTGATCGAAGGGATCCCAACAGAATCCTACTAATATGTCTGTCCGTCCGTCCATCCTAATTTTGAAGAGCTGTATCTTTTGAACTGCAATAGATAGCTGTGGTTGTTTTTTTTTAAGTACCAGTATTTATTAAATTTAATCATTTATTTCTCAACAAAATCCAAAAATACAAATTCATCCACAACACAGCAGGCCTTTCGCGTAACGCACTCGCAATCGCAATCGTTTTCATTTTGAAAATCGAAGGCTTGTCTGCATACAAAATAAAAACAATTGTTTTGTTTTGAAGCCGATCGCGATTGCGAGTGAGTTACGCGAAAGGCCTGCAGGTTTCGTCAGGTACACAAACAAAGAAACTTAACCACTAAAATCCTTAAACTACATACTACACGGGTAAAATTCAGCTTCAAGCCTCGTCACACATACACTCACACACACCAAGAAAGGGCATTGGGTAAATTTGTTTGAAGAATATTGTCATTTTTTTTTCAGCGCCCTCTGATGATTTTTACATAGTTATTTAGAGGACCTCGAAATACACATAGATATATATAATTTATGGCGTTTAATAATATCGGAGCCGAGAAATTAAAGATTTAAGTATTCAGTTTTGATACTAAAAGTGTACTAAAGGTATGAATATTTAAATATTTCGGCTCCGATGCACTTAAGAGTATTACATTAAATAACAATATATGTTTATTTTGAATAATTCTATCATAATTTACCACTTTTACAAATGGCCGCCCACCTTGAAAATGTATGACTTTTACAAATGACAACACTTTTACCCAAACCCCTTTGGCAAGTTGAGTTTTGTATATTGCTAAACCAATTCCTCTTGGAACCGTACAAATGAAGTGATTAACCAAATTGTATTTTTTTATGCAACTGCGTCATAAGGAGGGTTAAGTATTCCGATTATAGTATGTATGTCTATTTCTTTGGCACGCTTTGTAGCCTAAACGGCTTCATGGATTTTTAACTAAGGGTATCGTTAGATTTGTTTTGTGGGAGGGACAACTGGGACATAGGCTAAGTTATCTACACATATATCATAAGTCCTCTATTATGCGTTCAAAACCAGCATTATCTGTGGTAGTGGGTTACAGCCGTTACAGCAATGACCGCTGTAACGTAATATTGTAATTACATACATACATACATTAAATCACGCCCGTTTCGTTTGTAATTACGTTATCAAACATTATAAAGTAATGAGTTTTAAATTTGGAACATCTAAATACCTAGGCCCAATTCTAATATCAATTGAAACGTCGGTATATTCTTTAGCGCGTCTATTCTAGGCGGTATAAACGATATCGTAGTTTGCCTGTTATGGTATTGTTATGACGTCAGCCGCCATTGTTCAAGAAAATAAGAGCTTTCAAAACGTTGACAATTCGATAACAGATCAAATACGATATTGTTTTTGCCGTCTTGAATAGAGCCGCTGTACAATATCGTAGGACATTTGATTTCGAACGACATGAGAATAGAGACTTTTAGTTTGTCTATGAGTTAAAAACATATTCATGACACTTACACAGCACAGGCTTCTAAACCCATCTTAGAGTAGGTACTTATAATATGTGTGTAGATAAAGTAATGTACCTACAGTAAACCTCATTATGAAACTTGCCTTTGGACTGACTGTCACTGTTATTTAAGACTGACTGACAGACGTGACTCCTATTACCGTAAACCGGGGTTACTTTGATCAAATTTCAAGTTTAACACGAGTTTTTACAGAAACTAAAAGACAAAATAAAAAAATAAAAATATGTAATAATCCTTTTTTCCTGTTATTTTCACTTGATTAATTAGAAAAATTTCAGACCTTTAGTTTTCCGTAAAAAAAATAAAAACACTATGATCAAAATTAAACTATGAATACTTTGATATCACTGAATATTTGAATGAATATCTCAAGTAAACCCCCAGAAAAGCGCTTAAAATTTGAAGAAATATAGAATATATGTTTTTTTTCGATATCAACAATTAGATTTGCTTAAAATAAGACAACACACAAATAACATGCGTTTTTGCATAACATAGGTAATTTTGAAGTTTTTTTTTACCTCAAAAATCAAGACGGAAAGCACACTAACCATTCATATTTTTTTCTATAAGAACTTAAGACAGTAACCCGCGCACTACTTTAACTTTCTTAAGGAGCAACTATCCCCGTTACCAGTGACGAAAAAAAAATGATGGAGGCGTATTCCAACTCCTCAAAAAATACATATTTGTGTGGAATGGTAGTTGCTATCAAAGTCACCCCGTAAATCAAAGTAACCCCGGTTTACGGTATCTAACTACTACTATTATCTACATCCGTATCATAACTTCCCAACTTTATGTTCAGAAACGATAAGCAAACGGCCTATATTAAGAAACCTATATCTGTTGTTGTACTTTAATGTTAACATTAAAGTATTTCATTCCATTAAAGTATCGGTTACCATTGTGGTTGCATCTTAATATTCACATTAATGTATCGGTGAACATTAAGATACAGGGCAACAACAGATACAGGTTTTTCACATATTGTAGAAAACTGTATGATATGCATGCAGATAAAGTTGTGTATGCGACTGTACACATGATTAGCCATTATGAACCAGTCACATAAAGTACTATTAAATCAAGGACCTAATGAGGGTAATTATTTTAACATTTTCGTCTATGTAAAATATATATTTATATAGACGACAATATAAAAAATGCAGTCCGGTTTATAAAGTTTTGTTATTTTATTATTAACTTAACCGGCTTCAGTTCCTTGGCAATTGTATCAATCAATCAATATCATTTATTTGCAGAATAGAGTACACAAGATGTTACAGACAATTTTAAATAATAATAATATCCAATGTATCCAGCTTGCAAGCAAGCGTGCAAATATTAATTTTATGCAATATAGAAATTTATTTGTTACAAAATTTGGTAAGTAATAAAATTCAATAAATAACGAAACACATTTTAAATTACAAATAAGAGCGTTAAAATTTATAAAATATACTATATGTCAAAGATCACAAATTATTACTAATTATTACATTTTATTAGATTGCTCGAGGAAGTCCTTAACACTATAAAAACACCTATCTAGGAGCCAGAGGGCCCTGCAAAGATGCACTACGCTAACTAACGTTTCTATTTGATTCGTTTTTAAACCAATCGCGTCACTGGGAGATAACGTGATACGAAAAGTCACGTGGTCTACCAGTGAGGCGATTGGTTTAAAAACGAATCGAATAGAAACGTTAGTTAGCGTAGTGCATCTTTGCAGGGCCCTCAGTTCGACAATTTGTTCTTAAATCTATTTCCCTGGAGTAGTTGCATGTCATCAGTTATTGCATTATAGATTTGAATGCACATGTTGTATACATTTTTGGTGTATATAGTGTGACAAGCGGGTTTATAAAGGCGTTTCATAATTTTGGCCCTTGTATGCCGTTGGAAAACTTGTACTGTACTTACGCAATTTGAAAACAAAAACAGTCACGCCAATGTTGTGTTTAATTGAAATTAAGCAAACATCCACTTGTTTCCATGTCAACGCAATGTAATAATCTGACCCATAAGTACTTATATACAATAAATAATCATACGACATCGTAGTTATTCTTTCGGAAAAGTTTGTATTTATTACACATACATACAAACATACCTTCACGCCTTCATTCCCACAGTGTAGGCAGAGTTACAGAATGACCAACAACTCTAAAAACTTGTTGTTAATTCTATAACCATATTTTGCACAAACAGGCTAACACCCATATTCACAAACAATACTTAAGGGATCCTTCACTTTGTCATTGGTCCTTTTTGATCGACCTTTTGTTTATGAGACGATTTGAACCACCCTGTATGTTCGCGAGCACTGTGAGACCTCATAGTGACGTTTGTGAATACGGGTGTAAGGTGTTTACCAGTGTATATTAGTGACAGGTTGCAAGCCCATTGCCTAACAATACTACAAGCCTACCCTTAGTTGCCTCTTACGACTTCCACGGGAAGACGTGGAGTGGCACTATTCTAAAGGGCGCAGTATACGTAACGTGATCAGGACGTGGACGGGACGGGGACGGGACGTGGTTGCATACAGTTTTGGTTTTCCCGCCCGTCCGTGTAATCGTTGCGTATGTACGATCAGATACATTTTCTATGAAACAATACTTGAAAAAATTCCCCGTCCCGTTCCGTCCGAGTCAAAATCACGTTAAGTATGCAGCGCCCTTAAGCCGGCAACCACACGGCAATTATATTTATTTATAAGGTTAAATAAAACCTTTATTGCACAAAAAAACACACAGCGGACTAAATGCCTAAAGGGGTTCTTTACCAGTCAACCGAATAATCACAACAAAACTAGTTGTATATTTGGGTTAATTTTAAAAATAGTGCAACGAAAAGTTTCCATTATTATTATTGTATTTACTAATCTTCGTTAGACAAGGGAAGAAACTTAACATTGTCTCAATTAAGGCCTACGTATCGCACGGTGAGAATAAAAGTGACTCAACTCAAAATTTTAGTAAACTGACTTAAATACGTAAAATGACTTAAAAAAGCATGTTCTATTGCTTCCTCAATCAAAAACTGACGAAGTTGGGCTGGAAATTGACAAACGTAGACCGTGTCTCTTTCATTTCCGTACGCCCCGCCCCTCTCACCATTACAATAATGACGAATTTGGTGTTACGTCAGAAGTGTGGGCACGTAATTTAAAAAAAACAGTGACCTAAAACTTATTGCGTCGTTACATCACGTGTAATAAGGTAAGCTCTATGAATGGATTTAAATCATAAAGTGACTGATGTCCTTTTTGAGTCATTCTATCATTTAAATTTATAGTGTTCGGTCTGACTTAAAACTAGTTGAGTCATTTTTACATTTTAAGCTGTGCCTAAACCAATGACACTTTGGTCTTAAACTGACCTAATTCAAAATAGGTCATTGATATTTATGTCAATTCTAATTTCTAATCTACAGTGACTTATTTTTGGAAGGTTTTTTTTGGGCATATATTAAGTTTAGTACATTTAATATTTACTACATAAAAAACAAATAGAATTGGTTAAGGAATGCGTAAGGAACACAAAGAAGTTGTTTTTGTTTCTTAAGGTCATTATTTCGGGAAGTTATGATTATAATTAAGTAGAAAGTTCCTAAACACGTAAACACATTTCGTTGATTTCACAAAAAGCTTGATTTTCGTATTAAGACACTTTCGTTCTCACCGTGCGGTATGTACAATATTTTCGAAATTCACCCACTTAGGTACATATCTTGCTTACTCACTCAGCTTAAGTACCTATCGATAGGGTAATTGAGAAAGCGAGATAAAGACGAACTTATCCGACAAAATACGATGTAGTATGATTATTACCAGTGTAAACAAGTAAAACAAGTCACGCGCTTCGAGATCCCGGATGCCTTTGAAGAATACGGAAATTGAGCCTGCATCAGCATTGAGGAGTTGGAACCTCAAATTCAGGAGAAAAGAATTTAACTTCATAATGAAAATGGAACATACATACTTTCGCATTTATACTTATTAATAGGGTTCAAGCTTTGTCCATACCAAATTTTATCGAAATCGGTGCAGTGATTTATCTGTGAAAGCAACAAACTGACTGACAAAGTTACTTTTACATTTACAATATGAATACAGGTAAAGTAAGACAAAATATGAGAGTTTGGCGATAAAGTATAGGTATGTGCATCAATAAAACTTTATCTTGGCACTAGAAATGAGGATCTGCCGAGTCCTACCAAAATTTAGGGGTCCTACCCCCATCGGGGGGGTATGGGCAGGGGGGGATTTTACTTGGCGAATTGAATGAGACCATTAGTATAGGTAGTCCTTAGTAATCATTAAGGACCCCTTGGGTCGCTAAATAACGATCTCTTAAAGACAATCTTGAAAAGAAAAGATAAAGAAAATAAATTAGCTGGCGGCTGGGCACACTAAATTCGATTCGTTTCAGTTATTTGTTTCCAAGAAAACTTACTTTTACATATTATTACAATATTTTTACATATAAACCGGTACTTATATGCAAATACGTAGACGTCAGTTAAACAAACAACAATTGTGGTAAAAGACTTATCTAAGAACTATAAATTAATTGCTAACAGATATTAAAACTTACTGTAGATTCTAGATAATCTAGATTGTTTCTTTAACAGCTTTGACGTAGGTATTTAATAGTCACAACAAATCATGTTTGTGCGTAAACAACAAAAACACAGACTGCTCACTGCCATAGATTTTAATTAAACACGCGCAGCTGTGTCGCCAGTTGCGCACACACTGATTGGGCTGGAAGTATAATGCTATGTTTATCTTTATGTTCGCTCGTTAGGGTCATTCTTATCTTGAGCGTTGGTGTAATTAAAAGCATGATAACGGTTTATATACAACGGTATAACAACATGCGGGCAAAAATTCTGGGGACCTAGTGAAAAAGGGTATAAGTTGACTTAACTTGTTCTACAAAAGGGTATATACATAAACGCCTTTAGTTTCAAGGAGACACAGTTGCAACGGGACACAATCTCAAAAAGACACAAGTCCAAAAGGACACAGTTGTAAACTGGCACAGTACAATCAGTTCGAAAAGCCGCTCGCCGCGCCGCATAGGGAAGAATATTGTCAATAACTTTTACATTAATCTATTCAGCAATCCCTAAACATCAATAAAATAGAAAATACCTATGTCTACAGTAAAATTACGTTTAATTGTTTTATTGGCCGTGGTCCACCTATTTTGTCCACGTATGTGGATTACGGAGAAAAGACTGGACAAAATCAACAGGTAGGTTTAGGTTACGTTAGTTCTTCAGAGGGCCCGAAGGGCCAAAATAACCTGGAAGTAGAACCTTCCGTCGACTTAGTTAAGGTCTGCTAAAATGCCCAGGTATATATTATAGATACCTTAAATATATCTTAACATTCTTATCGACGATCTCCATCCAACCACTTCCGTAACCAACAGTACAATATTTGATGTGTCTATTTGGGCTTGTGTCTCTTTGAGATTGTGTCCCGTTGCAACCGTGTCTCCTTGAAACTAAATCCATAAACGGAGTGAAATTGAAATTATTTATTTTGCAAGAACATACACAGGTATTTTAAATATAATATATACATGTCAGTAGGATTTCAGTACATGAAGGTATGCTCTGCCACATTTGGCATGCAAAATCATAATCTAACTTAAAACTAGTATTATTTATTCATACAATTTATCAAAATATTCATTTATCTTATAAAATGGTCGAGTAATCAAGTAGGACTTTAATTTCTTAGAAAAGTCATTTATATTATTACATTGCTTTATGTCGTTTAAAAAGTTATAAATTTTTATACCATTATATTCAAGGCTTCTTTTATAATTCACATAATTTCTAGATTCTGGTAACTGAATGTCAAAATTATATTTACATAACCTACGTGGTCTCTTGTTATTATTGCATGCAAAACTGGTCTTATTTTTATAAACAAAAATGCACATTAAATATATGTAAAGTGATATCACGGTTAGTATGCCGTGCTTCACAAATAGTGGACGGCAATGTTCTAGAGGTTTTGCCTTTTCGACATGCCTAAGAGCCTTTTTTTGCAATATTAGAACACGATTCACATCAGCACAGTAAACTAGACTTATCCCTTTTTCACTTGATCTTCCGGAGACTTACACCCTTTTTCACTGGGACCCAATAATCATGGTCAAGTTTATCGAAGTGGATAAACGAGGATAAAAGATATGTCACTT
This sequence comes from Acleris literana, assembly GCA_946894065.1. Lineage (NCBI taxonomy): Eukaryota > Metazoa > Arthropoda > Insecta > Lepidoptera > Tortricidae > Acleris > Acleris literana. Next base: position 4,693,421 of record OX335683.1, read on the forward strand.
TTTGATCAGCGGGCCGTATTAAGATCGTGTTTATGGTTGGAGATAAACATGAATAAAATATTCGTCACTTTCTGTCCAGTATGTAGGTGTGAGAGTGACAGATGCTTTGTCCATCGCGATAAAGGCGACCATTATATGAGCCCAGGGTTAATTTTAGGTACTAAGTGAAACAGAAAAAAGTTTCTTATTATTGGTTCAGCAATTAAAATACAAAATGTGTTTTTTTTTTATTAAATAAATATCTATATTTCATAGGAAAATCTCACACAGTTATAAAAAATAACATTCAGAAAAAAAATACGTTTAAATTATAAATTACTTTCTTTGGTCAATGCCGTCACTGGGTTGAGAATTTAATTAAGTATTAAATTAATGTAAGTATCCGTCGAATAAGGAACGACCCATTATTTACCATACGTGTGTAGTAACCACAAGTTATAAATAAACACTTAGAGTGACCAGCACTATACTTATTTGTGCCTCTCGCTCTAGATTAGTAAACAGTTGTGCAACTATGCATATCTAATCAAGTACTTACCGAATGATTTGATATGCCGAATTGCCGACGTGTTGTTCAGCTGTCAGTGCTGTCACATGGGTCTCTAACGTAGGAACTATGTCACATTAACACGTTATAATCCGAATTTAAAGACGCATAACCGGAAATCAAACTCAGTAAGTAATTAAAATAAATGCTAAGTATTGTTTATCATTAGAAAACGTTATGATAGCTCTTATTAACATGACAATAAATGCGGCCGAGTCATAAACAGTACGAAAGTTATACGGGTAAAACAAAAAAGAATATGCCAAGGTTGGCTGTATTGCGCGTGCTTTGTTTGTTTTCAGACAAGACAAAATAAAAGTTAAATGTCAATTGCAATGTTGTTTGGCCTTGTGAAAACTACGCCATCTAGCGAATATTTGTTGAACTACTTGACCAAAACGCGCTGCTGCTTTTGCAAGTTCGGCGGTGATAGTATAGATGGCGCTGGTAGTCTGAAAAACAAAGTTTTATCATTGTGCAATGAATACGCCGTTACTTAGCTTAGGAACGGACGAATATAAATAAAGAGAACGGGTTTCCAGACATTTCCTAGTTATACCGGTCAAACACACACCTATCTATAATGTCGTCACATCAAACGGGTCATTGGTTGTAAAATTATGATTCTTGCACTTTCTTCATGGTTCTTGTAAAGACGGTAATGGTTTTCGGGTATATCTATGTCTGTTTTTTGGGACATACTGTAGACTAAACAGTCGTCGACGTGTCAGTTAATCTTATGAGAACAGACTGTCAGTTTCTCTTTTTAGGTTTCATACATTGCTTTACAGATTTGGGACTGTCAGGAGGTCTAACAGACTTGACTGCCCGTAAACTAGCTGTTAGTCTGTGATGCCCGTAACGGAAAACTGTTGGATTGATCTTTATTTCTCGAGTGTCATACATTGGCTATATTTTTCGCTATTAACATGACATGTAAACTCATAGAACAACATGTAGTCAAAGTCATATATATACAGGGTGCCCCAGAACTTGACGTAAATATTGAGTTATACCTAAGAAAGCCCTTTCCCTACCGCTCCAGGATACTTACAGTTTGAACTTTTCAACCTGCAATGAAAAACGAGAATGCTTCAGTGGCTTAGAAAGAATAGATTTATTTTGAATGCCTTAATATTTTGGAATTAATTAGAAATTATCGTTGGTACACAACTGAGGCTTGAACTTGTCACCCTAAGCGACTAGCCCACCGAAGCTCTAAAAATTAAACTGGGAAGTAACGATAGCACAGAGGGTCCTGCCAAGATGCATTGCGCTAACTAGCGTTTCTATTCGATTCGTTTTTAAACCAATCGCAACACTGGTAGATGACGTGATACGAAAAGTCACGTGATCTACCAGTGATACGATTGGTTTAAAAATGAAACGAATAGAAACGGTAGTTAGCGCAATGCATCTTGGCAGGGCCCTCAGTAATACGCGAAAAAGAAAAAACATAGCCCAGACTACCCGACTCAATACCTACCTCTGGTATGGGCAGTCTTGGTTACTGGCAACAAAGAGTCAACACGAGTCATCAAAGAGGCGGGCCTAAATATGGCGTACCTAGCTAAGACATCGGTACGTGCCTACGCAAACATACCAGATGCACTAGCGTTATGCATCTTTACAAGGACCCTCACCCTTTCTCTCGATTACGCAGTCACTGTAGAATGAAAAGAGTGTAGCTTACGCAGTGTCGTATTTATCTATGCGACACGGCTAAGTAATTCTGCGGTCCTATAATGTCGGGTTTATCGGTGTGGATAAACATGGATAAAACATTTGTCACTTTCTGAACAGCATGGCTACCATTTGTTGTCCGCGACTTGTTTGTCGCTCGGATCACGCTTTCTATCTAGTCTGTAACGATAAAGACGCAATGAGCGACAAACGAGAAAATACAACTTGTGCTACACGTGCTGGATGTGTAGACCGCGCGCGAGCTCCGAGGAATCGGAGGTTGGGAAGATGGGTGTGCGCCGCGCAGGCCCATCGCATCGTGCCCCGCCTCTCCCAGTACGAAAGTTCGCCTTATATCGCCTTAGTTGGCCATATCATTAACGTTATACTGACTAAATCACGGCACTAAATGCTGACGTCAGCTTTTCTTGAGATTCTTCGGAGTTCCCGCGCGGACTATAAGTGCGAGTGTGATGGATGCTTTATCCTCCGCGATAAATGCAAATATTACGGGCCCGGCGTTAGACAAAACATTTCCCTTCTTATCTTATCATCTTTTGACCTCCTACCGCTGTTTATCGCAAATATATCCACTTACATCTACTTACCAAGATTACTGTTATCACCGTCTTAAGTTTTGTTTATAACATGATAAGTTTAAAGTACTTTCAATATCGCGTATCAAAGGTCAACGTTCTGGTATTTTCTCAGCTCGGTTACATAATCAGAATTCCTAAAATTGATTAAGATAATTACTTTTTTTATGGTATGGAAAAGGCAAACGAGCACACATGTCACCTGATGGTAAGTGGGAATCTGTAACCCACAGACATTTGCTTTCTCAAGACTACAATCTTATGACTGCAATCCTAAGACTAAACGCGTTGCCAACTCATTTGTATTTTTCTATTGTTTTTCTTTAATGGGTCAATCAACTTTTTGTTGTTGCTGGTCGCCATGGTGATGTCTCCTGGATCACTCTTTAAAAAATCAGTTTTATCGGCAATTAAGTACAAATCCATTATTTTATGGCTTTTCTTTTGAGTGTGCTAGAACTGCTAGAAGTACGGATAATATAACATTTTTCTAAGAAACTCTATCACTGTTGTCTCCTGACTTACGGGAACAAAAAGTTGATCCACCCTAATAATGGGTAGTGTATGTGTATGTAGATGATGTTGTAAAAACATGCAGTCATTTTAGTATAGAAGTTAATTCTAGTCTTCGCCTGAATTATTTTTAAATGTAGCAAATAGTAAGATGCACACCAAGGCAAGCTTCTTTTGTAAGAAACAAGCTCAGCCAGTTCTTAACCTTGCGTTTTATAATTTTTTCCTGCATATTAATCGCTGTGAATAAAACATCGGTCACTTTCTGACAACAATGTAAGTGCGAGCACAGTGCGAGACGGAAGCGCTTATTAGCCCGTTTTATTTCTCAAATAAGTGATCGACTAAAACTCGACATTGGCGATATATTGACGACGCGCTGGCCTAGTTGGTAGTGACCCTGCCTACGAAGCTAGCGGTCCTGGGTTCCAATCCCGGTAAGGGCAGATATTTGTATGATGAACGCGTATATTTGTTCCTGAGTCATGGATGTTTTCTATGTATTTAAGTATATATTTCTCTACATAAGTATTTACATCGTTGTCTAGTACCCGTAGTACAAGCCTAGAGCTTACTTTGGGACTAGGTCAATTGGTTTGACATTGTCCCCCTGATATTTATCAATTATTTATAAATTTATACCTTTACTTAATGAGAATAAAACTGCGAAAGAAACATTAAGAAAAACAAGGGCATTAATTAAGAAAACACAACAGCAAGAGTGACGGATGCTCTATTCACAGCCGATGAACGCGACCACAATAAGCCCTTGACATCTTGTTAAGGTAATCGAACTTAAAGCATTTCACTATTTTTAACTTCTCTCCTTAAACGTAGTGTTGTAATCTTGTTTAATAAAAAACTGTTTTTAGAACAATGAATATAATTTAATAAATAAAGCACCACATTATCAATTAAGTAATTTACTGTCAATGCTAAAGAAAACTTATATGTATTTGGAGCATACACAGAGACATACACAGAGACAAACACAAAACTCACTCATGGTCCTGAAAGTTCAAGATTTGAAACTAGTTCAAACCTAAAGGGATCAATTGGGATCGTGTTGTTCAATTTTAAATATCTGTAAACGTAAATTTATAAACGTCAAACTCTATTTTTGTTAAACTAGAATCGAGTTCAACGTTTATAAATTTAAGTTTATAGATATTTAAAATTGAAGAACACATTCCGAGGAACATCAATGTTTTGTAGTAGTACGCGTTAAAAGTTTAAGTTTGGTCCATTTTAAATTTATAATAAATTCACGGAAAGAAAATATCTCAATACCTTCTTTTTTTTTTAAACTCAAATCGCAATCTCAAATCAATCAAGTCAATCAATCAATTTTAATCGCAAATTGTAGTTTGCAATGAACCTGAAGTTACAGGTACAGCCACGCATTTCAAAAACATTTTTCTAGGCAAGAAACAAATGACAAAAAAGCAGAAACTTGCAGACCTAGTTTTTCATAACAACTACAACAAGTAAAAAATTGTGGAAGTTGGACTTGATTTAGGGGTTGAATAACGTTATCGCCGCCAGAACAAAACTTGTACGGATTTTTTGTCAGCTACGCAAGCTTCAGTTCACAATCGTTTATTTTAAACTTTTGCGACATTCACACATACATACACATACATTAAATTACGCCTGTTTCCCAGAGGGGTAGGCAAAGACCACTTCTATCCACCTGCTACGATCCTGACAAATTTCTTTCGCTTCTTCCACATTTATACATCGAGTCACGCATGCACGTCGGTTTTGCGTACTTAATATTCGGCCGTTACCCAGTATTTCTCCGAATTGATTTGAAAAAGTACGCCTAGAGCTGCCCCTTCCAACCCTCCCACTCAATTTTGCTCTGTATATCTCTTTCGTCAATCTTCTTTCATCCATCCTTTCCAAATGACTGAACCATCAAAGTATGCCCTTTTCAATCTTAGTCACTACATCTTCATCTCATCTTACGTTCACACATAAGTACTGTAATAAATCTAAAACAGCAATTAATCGCGTAAAAACATTACATATACCTTGACGTTTCGATCGTTTTGCAATGCTCTGCTCGTGCCCACGACCGTTGCAATACGATAGAAACGTCAGGTTTACAATTCTCTTAAAAAGACTGCATAATCCTGGTAGAAAAGTAGTTTGTGTAACGGCCGTACTCAGAAACATATTCGAGATAATTAACTCGTTCCTCATTCAAACTTGTGTATGAAAAATCGTCACTAAGGCGTACTGTCCACGGAAGCGTAGCTGCATAGACGCGTATTCGTCATTGTACGCTTGCTTGCAGCCTGCATACAAAACCGCACAACTCTGTGGACGGAGCGGCAACGTCGCGTCAGCGACGTTGCATACAAGCTTCACGCCACATGCATGTCATACGCCGGGCTACATCGCAAGGAACAGCACGTTGTGTTTTGGTGAAATGGCGGGGACGACTGCAAAGTTTGTAGGCCACGATACGCTTACGCTACGCTTCGTGGACAATGTCAGTAAGCCGGGCTGCATATAAGCTGCACGGCGTATATTTGCAGCTTCTATGCAGCTACGCGTCGTGGACAGTTGGCCTAAGGAATTTCGCCGAATTTCACCAAACTGGAATTAGACTTACTCCGAGATTAGTCTATACAAATTATTCGTTTAATCTAGGTATAAGACCTTATTCCAGTTTGGTCGAATGCAACCTTAATGTTCATTAAATAAGTGCGGTCGTAAGATACCAAATAACTTAATATTTTATTGCAAATCTAATCTACGCTATAAAGCCCTTTTAATGCTCCAACATAATTAAATTAATAAATATAATTTTATCTTATCATAAGTAACGCGACATAAGCGGCTGCGACTGAGGAAAAATGGCATTGAAAATATTTTGGGTTTTATTTTTCACATTTAATTTTTTTGTTTCGTTTACGGAAGGCAAAATATTTTCCGGAATAATATTATCTTTGTACCCTTGAAATAAAATAATAAATCATTCCGTTGATTCCGTCCCTTTATAGGGAAGTAAAAATAATCAACGTTTAATTGACACTTTTTTCGAATTTAAAATGAGACTAGAAACTTTACCCCATCGTTAACCTACGACATATGTACCAAAATTTAATCAAAATCCACTAAGCTATTTATTATTTATAGGTAATTAAGAGAATCCAAACAGATGATCATACAAAACATCCTAGGATATTTATATTACCTAGCAAGCGTCTTGCAAAATCTTTTTATCACGTTTGCTAAGATTTTTTTCTAAACATACCAAAATCATAGAAATCTATAGATACGAGTACAGTCACTGCACTGTTCGTGTATATAACCTACTTCTACTTTGACTTATAATACATATGAATATGAATAAAGTTCATACATACTACCTGGAACCATTACAATCGACTACAGTCCGTTTCCTACGGTCCTTTCTTCCTCGTACCTTAAGACTATGGAATGAACTTCCTTCCACGATGTTTCCTCAGCACTATGACATGTCCTCATTTAAAAGCGGCTTAATAAGAGTATTTACTGAAAGGGAACAACTTCGCTATGACCTCTTCTTACTATGTTAAAAAATATAGTTTCTGAATTTACATATAAATTACACACATTTACATATTTTTCTCCTAGACTAAACATTTTCACCATTATCAGGTATACCTATAGGCGTTGATTAACGTATAGAAGTCGGCGATCTTGACTAAATATCACAAGATCTCAAATGTACATACAAGTTACTTACCGCCGCAATTAAAGACGTCAATTAAATTTAATGCTTGTTTAGTGACGTGTTCTCTTATTCTATTGCTATAGCAAGAAAGTGATAGCAGCAACTTTAATCTAGCATTAAATAATTGACGTCTCTGAGTGCGGCAGTGACGTTTATTATACTACACAACAGATAGTTAAATCGAGTTTACAAATACATATTAACATGTTTTTAAGCTTTTTTAACTACTTATAACCATCCATCCATAGCGACATATTTTACAATTTATAAATAATCCAATGTCTTAAGCGCAAATCAGACTGGCAACAAAAATTGCAGAACATGATTGCTGTCTTTAACTTCAGTTCTCTCAAGGAGCACAATTTTGCCATCTTTTTCTAACTTAGCTTAGCTAGAGTAAGACAGCAGTCAACTTCTTCAATTTTGTTTAAAAGTCTAACTAAACCTCGCTTTAAATAAACGACAAATGCTAATATGCTACTTCTCTTCACCCGAACCCAAAAACGATATTGAGATCTCGAAAAAGTTCATGTCTTCATTATTTACTTCTATCCTCTCTAGCGATTCGACTAACACTATCCTTTCTAAGAATTATATTCCTTTCTACTCGTAGACAGGCTTGATATTACCTCGACGGGTTACCTTTGTTTCGGCGAAATATGTTTGCCAAATGTATCATTTCCCAACCGTTTCATTTGCCAACCCGCTTTGTTTTATATAGCCGTAAATATTTCAGGATTTTATAAAAACTAACCTAACCTAACCTATGGTTCTACACAATGGTACTGAAATAAATCCTGAAATATTTATATAAAATTGGTTTGGCAAATGAAAAAGTTGGGAAACGATACATTTGGCAAACATATTTTTGCCAAACGGTAGGCTCCGTACGTAGACAAACGCTCGCGTATAATAAATACCCTTTGAGATAGCAAAACAAACGACCCGACCAAATCACATATCATATTTAGTAGGCAAAGCTTTTAGAAGTCATTGAGTGCCTACCTTATTAAAGCGGTTTATTATTACCGGTGTAAGGTAATAAAATACAACAATTCAATCACAGATGTCTACAAAACCTATGAAAACACAGATAACCACAAACCACACACAAGAAAATAGTAAAAAGCAATAATTTACCCCATGAACTTGAAAAACCGTATAGGCGGACGCGGAGTGAGATCGAAAGTAAAAATGCTGGCTACTTTATTTATATGCCCCGTATAAATGCTTCTCTTTTACTCGTTGTATTTTTTTACGTGTCCCGTCTAGGTAGTCTGTCTACGTGTCTACTCTAAACATTTCCCACACAATACTAACGATCGACTACTACGCGTACATCTTCTTCAACTCCCTTCTCAAAATCTTCCCTGTGTTAGTCTTAGGGATATCATTAACAAACACAACTTCTTCTATCTTCTTATACGGCGCCACCTTCTCTGCTACGTAGGTTTGGAGTTCCTCTTCAGATAGTTTAGCTCCATTTTTAGCTATCACGAAAGCTCTTGGCGCTTCTCCGTGGAACTCATGAGGGATCCCTATGACAGCCGCATCTGCAACTGATGGATGGGATCGGAGGATCCCTTCGAGTTCTGCTGGTACCACTTGCAGGCCTTTTACCTGAGAATAAGGACATTACATAATCATTATGAATGAAGAAAGAAAAAATGAAAATGAAATGATTATGAATTTCAGTTTTTTTTTCCGTGTAAACCTTATCATAAAACTTGTGGATGACGCGCGACATAATGGACCCGATTCTACGTGCACATCGCTTAAATAGCCTAAAACTAAATTGTCTAATTTTTAGACATAGTTTAGACGGCAGATTTAACAAGTGCTATTCCAGAATTGTCAATGTAATATTGAATATACCGCTTAAAATAAGAAGCGTCAGATTCAAATGAGCGCTGTCATTTGATTATGACAGCTGCTAGTAGAATAGCAAAGTGTTTTAGCGACACCTAAATAAAATTAGGAAGTTTAGCGGCCGCTGTAGAATCGGGTCCAATGGCAGACATAATTAGAAGCCCTAATGTCAATGTTTTTATCTCCCGATGCAAAAAGAGAGGTATAATGAGTTTTACGTATTGTAGCTCCCAAACGGCTGTACCGATTCGAATGAAATAGTATTTAAAATACATACCTACATTAAAATATCACTTTTTTTTCCAGAGGGGTAGACAGAGACCACTTAAAATAATGTTAATTTAATCGAGATTGTTCTGAGTTACATTGAATAAAAATCGTTTTGTAGACTTGCCTTTCCCAAGAACAAGATGTAAAACTCTTACCCCCTTACTAATGAACGTTGAGTAACGGTTGTATAGCTATACAATGTTTTGTCCTTATCTGTCATTGTGACATTTGAATTTGACAGATAAGGACAAAACATTGTATAGCTATACCACCGTTACTCAACGCTTATTAGTAAGGGTTAGATTTTAGCAATTCTACAGAACAAAATAGGTACATTGTAGTTATACAATTAATTTACAGGCACCAACAGAGTTATGTACAACTATCAACCCGCCCTCGCTTCGCTTCGGTTTTCTGTAACATCCGTATTATAAACTAGCATTTATTATACATATTTAAAAACCCTAAGGGAAAAATTCGGTTCCCTTCATCTGGCATAAAATTGAATGTCATAATTCATCATTTGGCATAATCATCATTTGGCATACAGTTTTATTTTCTGAAATCGTATACCTTCAGGATTATTTAAAATATAATTGCATAGAACCCATTAGGTTAGGTTAGGTTTATTTTATAACAATCCTGAAAAGTATACGGTTTCAGAAAAAAAATCTGTATGCCAAATGATGATTATGCCTAATGATGAGTATGCCAAATGATGAATTATGACAATCAATTTTATGCCACATGAATGTAAACCGGAAAAATTATCCTTACATTTATCATTACAAATTACAATTTACAGGTTACAAGTATCCATTTGACACAACCTTGACCAATGACGACCAGCCATTTGAGCAGTGTTGCCAGTTTAGACCTGTTAAATTGTTACTTGTAGCTTTATAAAACGTGCCCCTGGGGCCTGTTTTATAAAGCTACAAATTACAATTTACAGGTTACTAGTTTCCATTTGACACAACCTTGACCAATGACGACCAGCCATTTGAGCAGTGTTGCCAGTTAAGACCTGTTAAATTGTTACTTGTAGCTTTATAAAACATGCCCTTATGGCCCGTTTCACGAAGCTACAAGTTACAAATTACAAGCGGAACTCTCTCTCTAGCAAAAGGAGTTAAAAAGAGACTTCCGCTTGTAATTTGTAACTTGTAGCTTCGTGAAACGGGCCTCTGATGGTGAAAATCGCGTCAAAATCCGTTACGTGGTTAAGAAGGAGCTAGCGGAACTACAGACAGCCACACGCGTACAGCGTAACCATTTTCTGAATAGCTATCAGAGGGCCCTGCAAAGATGCACTACGCTAACTAACGTTTATATTCGATTCGTTTTTAAACCAATCGCGTCACTGGTAGACCACGTGACTTTTCGTATCACGTCATCTCCCAGTGACGCGATTGGTTTAAAAACGAATCGAATAGAAACGTTAGTTAGCGTAGTGCATCTTTGCAGGGCCCTCTGCAATCATAGTTTTCTATGAGACACGAGTCATTTGCGAGTGCAAGCGTGATAGCGAACGCTAGACGAAAGCTATTAAGTTGCTGGGAATACTGTGAGCGACTTTGTTTTTATACGACTGCCCAAAAAAAGGAGTGTAATGTTTTCAGGGTTCATGTATGTATGTACGATTCTTTATTCCATCATAACTTTTAAACGCCTGAGCCGATAAAGATGTTGTGTGGTATCGTTAGAATCCTAGGTGGCATAGGATACCAAAACTGTTAACATTGAAATAACAACAATGGCAAAATGTAAATTATTAAACAGAGGTATATCGACGACAATATTAAAAACGTAGTTGGGTTTTTGAACCTTGTTTTTCATTTATGTACTATGTAAAGAGGATAACATTGTTCATATAAGTTTGGCCTTTTCCGAGTGCTTCAACTATATGAACTTTAACCTTGTTTTTATAACATGTTTTCTCAAATATTACTTTTTAAAACGGAGAATGACCCGCGGCCTTTAAAAACAAAGGAAATATTTATCCATAAATAATATAAATATTAATATGGCTGCATTTAATATTATTATGCCTGCATTTATTTAAGATAAAGGAAATCCTGCGCAATACATCCGGAACGATGGGCCAAGGTTGCCACCGAATGGAACCCGCAAGATGGCCACCGGAGCAGAGGCAGACAAAAAAGGAGATGGCGGGATGACTTAGACGCGTTTCAAAGCGAATGGCGGGAGCATGCACTCAATCGGGACAAATAGCGGAAAAGAGCGGAGGCCTTTGCCCAGCAGTGGATACCCAAATAGGCTAAAAAAAAAGGAAATCCTAAGATAACATGGGGTAATGTATTAAACCGTATGTATTTACAAGATTATCATTCCGCGTATGTATTAATATAATTTCAGGGGGGTTATCATGATATACTATAGCAATTCAGTTTAGGTTGAGAGAAAGGGACAGAGCTATAGCAGTTATATAGCGCTGTCCCTTTCTCTCAAACTCAACTGAACTGATTTACACCCGTTTCACAAACGTCACTATGAGGTCTCACAGTGCTCACGAACGCACAGGGTGGTTCAAATCGTCTCATAAACAAAAGGTCGGTCAAAAAGGACCAATCACAAAGCTGTATTGAACGCAGTGCGTTTACTCAGTGAAGGATCCCTTGTATGATTCTTTGTTCCCTTGTAAAGACAGAACAGATGGCCCGATAGCGACAAGCGAGGATTCGTCTTAGCGTTGGGTGTCACTGGGTGCTTTATTTATTTTAACAAACATGAAACTAACAAACAATGTACTTAATCAAATCTTGGAAGTCAATTTCGACCTACTTTTATCTGTCGGGTCGGCTTGAAATTTCACAATGCCGATGACAATACAATAATATGACCATCGAGCTGGGTATGATGATGGAGACGAAAGGTGGCCATAGGAACTCCTCAGTGGCTTAAAGTAGACCCGTCGATTTGATTGGTTTTTTGATTTGTCGTCAATAAAGTGTGTGTGTGTGTGTGTGTTTTTTTTTGTCCTTCGTTTGTTCCTTGATATTGTATCCAACCTTACTTGAATTATGGCCTTTACATACTTGCTTCTCAGCTAAACAATATCTTCAAAATTAAATGCGTTTTTGTCCTGCATTATTTACCTTGATAAGCTCCTTAATTCTGTCTGTGATGTACAATCCAACATTTGGCTTGTAGTATCCTAGATCTCCTGTTTTGAAAAAGCCGTCGTCTGTCAGACTCTCCGCCGTTGCCTCCTGGTTCTTATAGTATCCCTTCATCACGACGGGACCTCTTACATACATTTCTCCTTGCTGCAAATTGTAAAGGTATTGTAGAAAGAGAGGACAATAGAGAGATCTCTCTCTAGCGGGTTTTATGCCTGTGAACAGAAGTCCATTCGGATGAAGTTGGAAGTGGTATATAGAGGTAAGTCAACCGACTGGGGAAACTTCATTAGCGTGATGTAGCGCACTTTCAGATTTAGTTGAACTGTCTGGCGTATATGGCGCTGTCGAGTTATTATTTACAAGTTGCCGTTAGATGTCGCTAGGTTACCTACCGCAGTCAGTATGTTTGAAGAGGCATTAACAAAAATATTTTTAAAAACGCAAAGTGGCAAACAGAAAATGATAGCAAAGCCCGAATAGGGGTCAAAGTCGACAAGCTAATGAATTTTGCATTTATTATGCTTGTTATGTATCTAAAAAACCGGTCAAGTGCGAGTCGGACTCGCAGACGAAGGGTTTGGTACCTACTAATTGTGTATGGGGGCCATTTTCAATATTTTTTTCTTAATAGAAATACGCACTGTGAAATTTTCAACTGCGATTATTACGGTTTATAAGTTAAAGCGGAGGCTTCGTAATAAGGTCCCGTTAGCACCCTTTAGGTACGAAACCTAAAAAGTACTTTTGTCTTGTGAATTCAGTCGCATTTTAGTGCAAGGTCAATAGAAAAATAAAACTGGCTACAGATTGCTAGCTACGGAGGATTATGGAAAACAAAAAGTGGAAACAACGAGAGCTATCGTAACATTGACAATACGATAACATGACAAAAACAATAAGGCTTACAAAGTAGAATACATCCCCTGTACAGTTGGTTTCTATACAGGATGGATCGTATCCAAGAGTATCTGGATCGAGTAGAGAATCTGGATAAGATAATGTAAGATAAGACCAGACAGACGATATCGTTAAAGAATAAAGTTTAAATTAATTGATATTTAAACATTGGAATTCCAAACAGAAAATATGCACCGTCACGCCTTTAGCGAAAATAATTCTGTTATTCAGAAACAACATGCACGTTATCTCGAATACTGCCCTCCAAAGCCTGGCAGTATATCAGATAAAACTCCTGTAGCAATATCAACCTTATTACTAACAAAAGAAAATTAAATTTGCTTTGGTTTTTGTATTTGAGATACTGCATACTAGCTTAGAAAGGCAGAATACTTCTACGAATAGATATGACTCGGTGACAAAGTTCATAGATGACGTGCTAATCTTAAGCTTGGGCTCAAATGACAATGATAATTCCTTGGAACAAGTAGGTAACATATATTTGTGATATTTGTGAAATATAAAGCCTTTTTGGTATGGACAGATAGTAATTTATCTTTAGAAAATCAGAAAAGAACTAAGTCAATGTTTCGTTTTCCTAGCTTTCATGACCGTCAATCTGTTTACATCTCAATATTTTATTTTTTGCTAGCACATTGTTTACTCATTATACGTGACCTGCCCTGATTCACTATGTGTATTTTATGTAACGTATAATATAAATGCTATATACAGGGTGGGCCAGAAATATTTTCATTTTTACTAGCTTTTGAGCCATTCTACTTTTCAGTGTACAATTTTGTTATCGTCCTATGAAAAGTATACCAAATGATGAATCCGCGTAATAAATAAATAACATTAGCGGTTTTCAAAAAAACTACTTTTAAATTGCTCAATTATCGTTGAAGAATCTTGGTAACTCAGTGGTAAATTGCACTTTTTCCATAGAAAAGGCGGGGACATCAATGTCCACTGCGTTAATCACTTTATAGTTATTACAAATAACTTTTTATAAATCAGGATAATTCTAAATATAAGCTTATTTATGTCCCTTTTCGAGTTTCAAGTTAGAAAACGCAGCACTTTACCGGTTTTTGAAATAAAAATAGTTTAGTGAGAACGTGGCCAAAACGGGAGCCCATTGTTTCCCATAATTTTATTATTCATAATGTCATTGTTGACATAATTATTGATAGTCATAATTGTTTATATCGCTGAAACTATAAACTTTTCAGGATGTCTGAATTATCTAACGTGTAGAAAAGGCTAGGTTAGGTTAATAATTATGGCAGACAATATAGACCCGGCTAAAACTTATGTACAACGAAAAGAAGAATGGCCCTTTTACTCTTGCTAATTTGCAAACATTTTTGGCCAACCTTGTAGTATAAATGTTAATGGTGGCAGGGCCTTGTGCAGGGTCCGTCCGGAAACGTGTTTCTTTATTATTTCCGTCTTAAAGGTTCAACAGCTCAACCGGTTGTGAAACTTGGTACATAACTACTCGTAGTTGAACAGGTTACCTGTGATCTTGGAAAATAAGGCAGTTCCCTAGGCAATATTAAAAATAAATAGCTTCTCACGAAACAGAGTTTAAGAGCAGGTTTACATGACAAGCGCTTAACGAACGTTTTTATAACGCGCGTTTACAACTACTTAAATTTTATTCAAGGCATACACATGCTAACGCGCGTTTTGAGTAAACGCGCGTTCAACGCTGCGCCATCGCCCGAATGTTGTAAATCATTGGTTTACTGTTCTACCATTCAGTTGAGCACGCGCTTTAGACGCCTTGAGCAAGTTCACATAACAAGCGCTTTACAACTACATACATTTTATTCAGGCCGTACACATGCAACGCGCGTTCAACGCCTGACAAGCGCGCACCATGAACACTATACAAAAAATTACGCGCGTTCAACGCGCGTTGAGCGATTGTCATATGAACATACCCTTAGGGTAGCTGGGTCCGCGATGATGAAGCACTCAAAGTAGTCTGTCTTGGAGCCATGTCAGGATCTTAGGGTTCAGAAGCCATTGATCTTTTTAAGAAGTTAGGCCATCGTCTGCAAGACAGGAATCCATCGCGGCAATGGGAAAGTTGCAGCTAGTCACAATGCAGGGTTGGGAATAATCAGGATACGTCTGTATTGTCGAATTTGTTTTACTACTGTTAAGAGAAATTGACTAAGCGTGTTGCCGATGATCATTCTTATGTAAAACGTCTTGACGAAGCCTGTTGCTGATATAATATGTAATCAAAAAGCAAATGGTAGTGGTAATTGTAGCTTACTTCTCCTTGACGAACAGGACTTCCAGTCATAGGGTCCACAAACATGAGCTCGATGTTTGACGCTGGGACGCCACAGGCCCCGTAGTCAACTTTGCTGCCGATCAACGTGGTAGTCGTCAGAGATGTGGTCTCAGTGGCTCCGTACCCTTGCCCGAACTGTAAGTTGCCCTGGATAAACAGAAGAATAAATATTGTAACGTGTAACATGAAAAATCTGGTCCAATAGGATAGGACACGGATCATCGGATTTTATTACTTGGTATTTTGGCTTTGACGGGTAGAGCTGATCCGGGCCGTTGTTTATAAGAGCTATTAAATGAAGGTACTTACCTAGTTACTTTTTGCAATTGCAAAAATAACTCTTGTTAACAACAGGCTGTGCCTTCATAAACTGTCGTGGACGGGTAATACTGACTGGTTAAGTATAACATAACCGCCGGCACGGAACGCAAAATTACAGCAGCGTTGCGTTGTGTTTTTGCACTGATGTAATTTACTTTTTTGCGCAATTGTTAGACAATGGGAAGAGTTTTTAATCTACGATACTTCATCACTTAATTTGTAGACAATAGAAAACATCCTTAATTACCCGTGATTATTACTCCTCCACGACGGTTTAAGGAAGGCGTAGGCTGTTGTCAATAAGGGTTACTATTGCAAATATTCGAAACTAAGTAACTTCATTTAATAACTCTTATAGACAACTTGAATTCCAGTAGTATAGTCCACTATACTACTGGAATTTCATTGAAGCACACGCTGCGCACTCACACGTAGGTATAAATTCTTCCGATTACTTTCTCAACCTCTTATCTGATCGAATAGATAGAAAAAGCACTCATGATGCAAGGTTTATAAAGACTACTTTCCTATCAAAATATTCGATCAGGGGGGTCATTATGACATAGGCACGGACGTACACGTACGTTACACTAAAAAGGTGTGAAGTATGTAAGGTCTGTTATTTCGTTCCGTCATACACGAACTACCGTCTCACATATCTACTAGGTCTGTTAACCCGCCGCCATTACGCGTCGAGCCACAGCACTAGTGACATTTAATTTTACGCCGAAGAAAATGCCTCATTGTGTTGTAAAAACGTATTAAAACTACATTAGTAAATATAAAAAGACACACTGTATCACTTATCACGTGAAAATTATGATTTTTCGTGTTATTTTTCATAAATATGTGTTTGTTTACTTTGACGCAAATTACAAACAAAAATGACAACCAGTGTTGCCAGTTTTTTCATGGATGTTTTTTCCTAAAAGTGGGAAAATTTGTAACGCCGTTAGTTATAGCACGGAACCCTGCTTATGTGAGTCAGATTCTCTTGAAATTTTGCATACTTAGTTGTTTATGTCATTGCGATGACAATATAATTATATGATACTATCGAGCTGTTATGATCATGGAGACAAGTGGTCATAGTAACTCCTCAATGGCTAATAGGGGATCTTTCGAGTTTGGAATCGTTTGACTCGTCTCTTTAAAGCGAGTGTTTTAATCATTGTTTGAAGTAGGTAGTAAGTCGGAATCCAAGTGTGTTACAAAAGGTTTTTTTTTAATTACTTACTTATTAATTTCTGATAGCTTTCCTAAACATGAAAAACGTAAACGGTTGGGTTTCAATTATATGTTAGTTAAAATTGTTTCATTAAAATGGGCAAATTGAAGATTTATATGGCAACCCTCAAAGCACGCACACTCGTAAACGGCGGCCATTTTGTGTGCTTCACTCATGATTAGACTAGGTTACGTCCGTATTTTTTTTAGGTCCGTGGACATAGGTAGCTATGCAGTTCATTTTACGGCAAGCGTGAAGTATAGAGCTATAGCATCAGTTATAATGGCTCTGTCCTTTTCTTTCAGCGTAAACTGAACTGCATAGCTATCTCATAATAACCCCCCAGATAAGAAGTTGAGAAAGTTAAGGGACGAATTGTGTAACTTATGTAGATAATTCTACAGCGGCAAACGCACAAAATGACGGACTGACACACGCCTACAACCAGGGCTCAGTAATCGGTTAATACTTAACCACCACCTAAATCGATTACAGTTTGGGTCGGAGTTACCGGTTTATGAACCGGTTAGTTTGTAGTTTGTATGCTTTTTCTTTTGCACAATAGCTCCGATTTTAGTGATTTTACGTTAGGTTACGGCACTCGAAGGTCAAGATTGGCGAGGGCGTGACGACGTGAGTCTGAGTTTAACCGGTTAGTACAGGTTTATAGCAGTTCTTTAATTTCGTCGTTCTTCCTATTTCATGCTAAACTTTTTTTTTGTTGCCTGTTCCTTTCATTACCTAACCATTTAAGGGATGAACGAAATTATACCGGTTTTAAGATCGATATTAACCACTGTCTTGAAACCGGTTCCGAGCCCTGCATAGAACAATTGATCACATTTATCACTGTAGCTCCTACTCCGTAAATCCATATTGCTTCGGACGGGTTACCTTTGTTTCGGCGAAATATATTTGCCAAATGTATCGTTTCCCAACCATTTAATTTACCAACCCTCTTTGTTTTCTGTAACCGTAAATATTTCAGGATTTTATAAAAACTAACCTCACCTAATCTATAGGGTTCTACACGATGGTACGGAAATAAATCCTGAAATAATTGGGTTGGCAAATGAAAAAGTTGGGAAACGATACATTTGGCAAACATAAATACATACATACATACCTTCACGCCTTCATTCCCAAAGTGGGGTAGGCAGAGCTACAGAATTACCAACAACTCTAAAAACTTGTTGTTAATTATGTAACCGAAACCGGTTAAATATATTTTTGCCAAACGGCAGGCACCGGTTTCGGACATGTTATCGTATTGTCAACGTTATAATACTGTTTACTAGATAGTACTGGCGGCCGAGTTAAAACCATACGATAACATGTGAAAAGCTATAATAATTATGGTTTTAACAAGTACAATAGAGCAACTATTCTACTTACATTACTCTTAGCCAGCACGAGCTCCACATCCGAAGAGGAAAGCGGTGCTGCCCCACTGTTGATGTTACGCACATGTTTCAGGTGATCCCGAGTCACGTCTGGATGCTTTCCTAAAAGGATTGCTAGAAACCAGAGAATCCACGTAAGCAGAAGTTTCTAGAAACCTCTAGGCGGTTTTTAGAAGAATATAATAAGGGAGCTTATAATATAACAGTTATAAGTTCCCTATTCCTATTCGTATTTACGAGACTTAGGTCCTAAGAAGTTTTTCTCATTTGATAAATTCAGCAATCCTCTTAAGTTTTGCTGTTTTTTAATTGAATAAATATTTTCAAAAAATACAAAAATCGCCTTCAAAAACGCAAGAAATAACTTATTTAAAATTTTAGGTAATAAGTTAATCAAACTGAAGTCAGCCTTTGGTTAAAATTGGTGGGACGCCGACACACATTGTAGTAACATTTAATAGCTTAACAATTTCTCTACATTCAATAACAAATAAAAAAACATCAGGTGTCAATATCGCACAAATTCCCACACTGAGCTCAAACCTTGTGTTATGGATACCAGACGACGATGAACATACTTAATTATAGGTATATAAATAGGAAAATCAATCATACTAACCAATTGGCGGCACTATGTATAGTAAAGTTGCTTTGTCATTCTTTAAAATGTCGAAAAATAATCCAGCAGAAAATTTCGTCATGGTGATCAGCTTGCATCCCTTGGCTAAATGACCTAGCATATTAATCACGAATCCGTAGATGTGGAAAAACGGCAGAATACATGGTACCACATCCTGGAAGCTCTCTGGAAAGAAAATGGGCTTGAACAGAAGCACCAAACAAGATCTAACGGAGCAATGACATGACAGGCCATGTTTGCAATCGTTTTCAAGATACTTCTCTTTCTACTCAAACTTTGCTTTGAAAAGACAGAGTAGGACAAAAGCGATGTAGAAAACGACCGGATCGGAATGTCAAAACAAAGGAAAAAAGAGAAAGAAGAAGGTGATTTTATAAGAGGGACCGAGAGGAGTACAGAAGTTCCAACATAAGGCATTTTCATACCTACAGCAAAAGATTATTTCAAATCAGCTTCTACTGATCATTATTTAAATCTGACTGTAATTTTATTTTAACCTTGTTTTAACAGTCATATTCGTATTTCCTTGCATTTTTATTTTTGTATTAGTTTGCCTTAGCAAAGCATGAAAGTACATATTTTCAATATGATTTCATTTTTTATTGGATCGTGTTTTATAACGTGCATAAAACACGCAATAACATTTATTGTTCATTGTTATCCCAAGGTCAGTAAGAACAAAACATGTTGTAGTTAAAAAAAAACTTTCCACCTTTATAAGTATTTCCACAGATGTAATGCTTTCAATGATGAAATGCTTGCTGGAGGTGTATACTTACCACTTGCCAGTTTAGGGAAACAATTCCTCGGTTCTGCCATTATTTGCAGAGCAGCTATAACGTTCCTGTTAGTTATTTCAACTCCTTTCGGTAAACCAGTAGTCCCACTGGAGAACGGTATAATGGCTATATCATCAGCCTTTCTCTTTTCTAGTCTATCTAAAAGACCATGATCAACTTCCCCTGATTCTGCTACTTCAGAGAATCTGACTGTACCTTCAGGGACAGGAGTATCTACAGAGCTCGTAATTATAACCTTTAATTCTATTTGCGCATTTTTTACAGCTTTTAGTACCGTTTCGTAAGATTCTGGTACAGTTACTATTAGTTTTGGTCGTGTTAGTGAGATTTGATGCGTGAGTTCCACTGAAATCGGAAACAAAAGTAAATATGAAACTATAACTACTGGGTAAAGGGGTTTATAGAATCCTTAATCGTCATTTGTCCTAATACTCCTAATGCATCGTCTGACCGAATTTTCGTTAGTCCTAAAGCCATTCCCACGTGTATTATAAAACTTTAAGGGCCTGTTTTTCGCAATCGACCAGATAAATTATTTGTCATTTAAAGTTGGTTCTCTCCTTGTTTATTTTCAAGTGTCAGAAAGAGAAAGGGCTAATGATAAACGATAATTTGAACTCCTGATGCGTTAGGACAAAGGTTTTTAGGGTTTGCGAGAGACATTCATTTACTAGAGTTGAATGTTAGAAAATATACCTCAGCAAAGAGGCTACAATCTAAAGCGTCACTGTGGCCACCGTAGCCCCGAAAATATATTTTTACAATTTTAATAATTGTAAGTTTTTTTTTGTAGAAAACCTGTCCAAGGGCAAAAAAAACGGTTTTACTCTACGCCGACGATAAAGTCAAATAACAACGAGTTTCCCCGTTTTCCTAATATCTGAAACTCAAATAAATATACAGATCAATTCATTACATCACTTGTAAACTTTAATTATAGGTACCTACTCAAATTGAAATTTCACCAGTATCTTTACTTTGTAAATTACGCCCATAAATTTCGTTTCACTAATACCAGATAACAGTTATCATACATAAAACAAGAGTCATACTACTATAAAGATAAAAGAGTATTTACCCCCCTTAATTCATATTATCAACATTTATTATTTCATACTTGACTCCAACCCATTTTTTATCGTTTATCACGAGGTTACTAACCTAAGCGACCAACTAAAGATAAAGCAAAATGCACTCACACTCTTTATAAATAGGATTGATAGTGGTCATCACGCATCCAGCTTTTATAATCCCTAAGGCGGTTACGACGAATTCTGGACAGTTTGGTAACATAATAGCCACGATGTCACCTTGCTTCAGGCCAAACTTCTTCAAGAGGGATGTGGCGAAAATTGAGGTGTTGTGATGCAGTTGCTCGTAGGTATATGTCTTCTTG
Source organism: Acleris literana (assembly GCA_946894065.1). Classification (NCBI taxonomy): domain Eukaryota; kingdom Metazoa; phylum Arthropoda; class Insecta; order Lepidoptera; family Tortricidae; genus Acleris; species Acleris literana. Next base: position 4,714,774 of record OX335683.1, read on the forward strand.
GTTTCTGCACATTCCTGTATGGAAACATAGTAAATTACTATACATTACTAAACGGTTTATTCGCATTTTATACACTTTCGCAGATTTTATACCAAAGAAAAATTTCAATTCCGGACCTAAGGCTAGTATCATAAATATGAGGTAGGTTTAGGTATGTTAGTTCTTCAGCTAGCCCGGAAGGCCAAACCACCGTGAAATAGGAGCTCCGCGGCTCGACTTTTTGCCAAAGTGTATAAAATGCGAATAAATCTAATAAACAGTGCAACAAAATTAATGAATGTTTCAGGGCCTCTACTCTTCTGGGTAAATCATATCGTCTTTAATGCATTCACTGCCCTCAACGCATATGTGCGTTCCAACAATAGGCAAGGTCCGTTTAAAACAAAAAATGTGACACCTGGCGAAAGTTTGGAAAACAGTACTTCTGGCAGTGAATGCGTTAAAATTTATTATCAATGTTTCGATATCTTTTATTTACTTGAAAGTAATGGCGGAAGAGTAAAAAACGATACGATAGTCGATAATATATAAAAGACCCATAATAATAAGGGTAATAAAGGCCCGGGTGAATCAAGTTTTTCACCCACACAACTTTTGTTTCCTTCGCTACGTTACGATCAACTTTAACATCAATTTATAGTTGCAGCAATGCTTAGATCAATTTAAGCATGCAGGAGCCCCTGCATTGCTATTTGTACTTGGTAAAATAATATTGCTTTCGACATGTTATCATATTATCAGCGTTAGCTTTACTTGAGAGCAACGGAGGTATAGTTAGAAACAATACCATAACAACCTCAAAGGCAATATGATTTTTCCCAGAAAAGAGTAGAGAGAGTACCTACCTAATAGAGGCCCAGATGCCCTAGCCAAAATGTAAACGCTACTAAAGTGTTTCCTTTCAATCACTCAAAATGTATAATAGGCCCTATTTCTTTGGCGTAACACTCTATTCAGAGTGGTCGTGGTCGTCACGTTGATTTTGTGACCTGCTTCATAATGCGACGCCATTCTTCGCGAACTGTCGCCCTCCTGGTACATTCGTGTAGAGGACCCTCGACGGCGGTTTTTATTTGGTCTGTCCACCTCATCGGCGATCTTCTGCGTGGTCTGATGCCCTCGACCTTGCCTTGCACTACCAGGCGTTCGATAGATTCGCATCCGCGCCGCAATACGTGTCCAAAGAAAGTGAGGATACGAGCTTTTACTATGCTTGATAGTCTCTGCTTGATGTCTAGCTCTCGAAGAATGGACTCATTTGTTCGGAATTCCGTCCACGATATACCGAGCATTCTCCTCCAGCACCACATCTCTAGAGCATCAATTCGTTTCTTCTCACTTTCTCGCAGGGTCCATATCTCGGCAGCATAAATAAATATGGGGAATACGAGAGCCTTGACAAGTCTGGTTTTAGTGCCCTTGGTGATGTTTCGATCCTTCCATATTTTCTTCAGCTTATCCATAGCCGATCTGGAGATCGCCATACGCCACTTGATTTCGTCTAATATGCCCTACAGACAGGGCGAGAAGACTCGACCCGAGAAACAAGGTTTCTAGTTTCTACACTCACGCGGCCTTTCTCACTTGCGTTCTCGTTTCGTTCGCCTGAGAAGGCGAGAAACATATCACATTCACGTGAGTCTGTACGGTGAGATGATATTTTCGTGCGTAGCCTAAACGATGTGGTCAAACGTCATCCCATACATTTTGAGTGATAGAAATGAAAAACGATAGTAGCGTTTGCATCTTGGCTAGGGCATCTGAGGGCCCCGCCAAGATGCATTGCGCTAACTAGCGTTTCTATTCGATTCGTTTTTAAACCAATCGCGTCACTGGTAGATCACGTGACTTTTTGTATCACGTCATCTACCAGTGACGCGATTGGTTTAAAAAGGAATCGAATAGAAACGCTAGTTAGCGCAATGCATCTTGGCAGGGCCCTCTGGGGGTCTATTAGGTACTCTACAAGAAATGTTTTGAGCGTTGCGATTGTTGTATAAAGGCGGAAATGTCGCTCAAGTCCAACCCATGGGGAGAGTCAACCAAACTCACTAAAAATGAATGCGGTGAAGCAGGCCTGGATTTAGGACAGAGAGCTCCATACAGTTCGACAAAACTAAAGAAGAATGGGCAAAAATGTATGACGCTGGCCTAGAAACCAATAACAATAAGCACTATATCTTCGGATATCCTTTGTAATTCTACAACGATTTTGTGTAGCGGGAAACCTCAAATAAATGTGAGTTTTTTTTTAAATCTGGCATATCGGGACGCCTACATAGACGACTTCAGCATAATTACTATGAAATACCGCTGTCTTTGCATGGCGATAACTTATTTCACACAAAGATTTCGAACTTCCTGCCATAGTAATAGTTTTACAACTTAGAATTACCTATCCGGTGACATATCGCTTGTCCTTATTGGTCATATAGGCCAATTTCCCCATCCTCCTTTAAGATAAATTCTTGATTTAGGTTTTTGCCACATGGCTCTAAGATATTAACCTACCAGAGAAAAACCTAAAAACTTCATAACTTTGTATTGGTTAAAACTGTGACTTAAGGAACCGGCCTTCAGTTGAGATCGAGGTCATTCTATTGTTTTTCTGCACGACATCTCAGCTAAAGTGTATGAAAATCTATCCTTAAATTGCTACATCTATTTAATGACTCAGTTCTATACAACTAGTTTTTTTTAACGAAATAGAGTAGAAAACGTTGCCGCTATCTTCCAAATCGACCAAGGAAAGAAGGCATCAATAAATCATCAAAAAATGTTCTAGGCAAAAGAAAGCAAAAAAGTTATTTTTTGCTTTTTTAAGGCAGGTTTTTGTTTTTTAAACTTTTTTTGTTTTTAAACTGTTTAGTGATCATAATTATGTTGTTATTCTCCCACTTCACATTTAATAAGAAACTATAGAACATTTCAATCTCGCCGCAAGAAACGCCGTGGGAAAGTCATAGTCATATGTTTAAACCTAAATATGCTTCGTCATAGTCACTCAACTATCTCAATCGAAATATCTTGTCGCCACCCTTGAAATATATACCGTTTAGGAGTTCCGTTGGCCATCTGTGGTCTTCATCATCAGTTCCACTTCACCACTTCACTCAATGCAATGTATATTGTTACCTTGAATAAATGACTATGACTATGACCTAATAGTGCTTTCCAACGGTTTCAATGAAAAATACCAAAATCGATATAGGTGTGCTTATAAATTTCAAAGAGTTCCCTAGAGGTTCCCTGGAGAACGGGAATACCCCTGACTGTACCAACAATTTCAAAAGAAATTAGGTTTAGCCCCCCGAGTAAAATACAACCTGCTTCAAACTTTACGTAAGGCAAACAAAGATCATATTTTTACTAATGAGGACCAACGCAAAATAGACATTAATAATCATTGTCTTGTTTATCTCATTTACGTGGAACCTCAGGGTATTAACATCGACCTATGAACAAGGTACAGGTCAAAACTGAAGGTAAACCAGTAATATGACATAAAGTTTTGCTGGAGACACTTGGAGTTTAAGTATCTTTGCACATTAAGAATATATAGGTACACTATATGTTTACATGTTTTCTATGTATTTGAGCATTGATACTTATTAAATAACAACAATAAAAATAATAAATGGAAACAGAAAATCTTCTTCTTTACACATAAAAATTTCCTTTGAATTACTGACATTTACCTATACACAACGCACAGCCTAAACCTAAAGGGAGGAAATACTCTCGTGCACTAAGAAAAGGCGCTATAAAATACACATAGATAACATAAACACCTCAATCTGTAAGAAAACCAACCGTGTCACTTTCAACTGGGACACACCAAGAGAAGAGATTTATCCGTTTTCCGCGCAAAATCTATTCAAAGTCGTCGCTTTTTTGGGTTATTGCAGATTATTATCACGCAACGTGGCATTTCCTTAATTTTCACGGTCGACCGGCTGCAACAACAGGCGCGCGGAACGTCAGTAGCTACGGCCAACCCCGACGCTTGATCGGGGTTTAAGTCCGGATTCGGACACGCGAAGAAGATGCATCTGCGTTATCTATGTGTGTTTATATCTGTGCGTTCGTAGTAGCGAGCGTCGTCAATCTAGGAAATAAAACAAACTAAATCTAATTATGCAGCATGTTATGTCTATATCTAATTATGTTGCTTTGAGTAAAATGAGGTTCAACACCTCCCTCCCCCTCCTCTATACTCATTATTTTGCTCTAAACTTCACATGCTATTGATGCGTGCGCCTGACCTCATATATAATATGTACGAGGTCGATGCCATCTGTGTAGTCCAGTTGTCATTTAATACACAAATTTCAAATGTTACGTAATAACTAACTTTTGCCCGCGACTTCGTCCGCTTAGATTTCGATTATCATTATTCCCTCGGGAATTATAAATATGGATGAAAAGTAGCCTATGTGTTAATCCAGGGTCATAAAGCTATCTCCATTCCAAGTTTTATCCAAATTTGTCTAGCCGTTGTAGCGTGCAGGTGTAGCAAACTAACACAAACACTTGTAATATTAGTGGGATATATTTTATGTCACTGGAATTGGAATGTTATTTTTATTTCTCAATAACAAATAATAATCTATATTTAAAGCGAAAAAAATTCGTCGGTCTTAGGCAGGATTCGAACCTACATCTCCTCTGGCTATCCGGGCCACTAGCTGGGCCGGGTTACTATTTTATTATATTTTATATCGTACAGACGTTTCTGTTAAAAAAACAAATAATAATTAAATAACTAGGAAACTTGAAATTACAAAATTATATTACACAGTACAACATAATTATTCAATAATTGTGGAACAGTCAGACTTGATTTAGGGGGTGCGGGAAACATCGCGCGGAGCTCAATTTGTATGATTTTTTTCGATAGCTACGAGATTTTAAGCGTCGGTTCACAATCCTCTTAATCAACAAAGTGTTTTTTCCTGTTATTGTGTAAATGTGATTAAGTGAGCCAAGTTACTATACTTACTATTTTTTTCAATGTTTTACCATATGTGTTTAAAATCATAAAATGTGGCTGTCACAGGGATCATCGTAAGTACACTTAATTAACTAATCTTTAGTTACACTTCGGCGATGCACTCACTCGTTCGTCCGTACGTATAAACGACGTGATCGTGCGTGTCTTATATTCAACGTTACGTTAGCAAAACCAATTATTCTTTAGACATTTTTTAGCCTTACACACTTTTGGCGTGTTAATAAATGGTAATTTGGTAAATTCTTATTTTCGCAGTGTCGTTTCAATTTTCAATACATTCAAATTAAACGCATGAAACGCACGCAATATAAAACGATGAAGTTGATTATTTTTCGCACGTTAATTGATTTATCGCTTAAAATTTCCAATCATTGGAAATGTGAAAAAAATAAACAAACAATAATTTCACTTTTCAAAATAAATAGTATATTCATAACTATAAAAAACTTAAAACGTTTATTTGTATATCATGCTTTATATGTTACGTGGATTCAGGTAAAATTGGTTTTTAGTATGTTATCCAAAATTTAGCGTAAAATAATTTTGTTTAGTTAGTTATACCTAAATGGCCTCGTTCATTTTACAGCATCAATGACTCAAGTTTGCAAACGTTGTGATAATATCTAGGAAGGTAAGGTATGCGTCATGAGTTTTTTTGGCTACGTTAACAGCTTTTCAACATCATAGTTAAAAAAAAACAGATGACGCTCTTTTTTTCCTGCACGAAGCCAAAAGGAGTATTTGAGTTAAATATTCAATCTATGACTCTATATGAGCAAAAATCAAATGTGTTACTTTTAAGTACACTTACAATTAAAAATATGTTTCCATTTATAAATATACAGTCGTCATCAAATTTAACAGAACATTGGACCCGATTCTACAGTGGCCTCTAAACTCCCTAATTTTATTTAGGTGTCGCTAAAACACTGCTATTCTATGAGCAGCTGTCATAATCAAATGACAGCGCTAATTTGAATCTGACGCTTCTTATTTTAGGCGGTATATTCAATATTAAGTATTGACATTCTGGAATAGCACTTGTTCAATCTGCCATCTAAACTATGTCTAAAAATTTGACAATTTCGTTTTAGGCTATTTAAGCGATGTGCGCGTAGAATCGGGACCATTATAATTTTGTTTAAAAATATGTGAACTCTAATGTTAAACGAATTTAGAGGGTGTACATATCTTTTTTAACACTTTATATGATTAAATATATTCGATGGCGATTATACAAAATAATACATATCCTGCCCTTTATTTGGCGATGTGTATCATAATTTTGATAAATAAACAAGTTATGCTGTTTTTAAATCTAAAGAGGTTTGAATTCATGACTTTTTTGTCAAATACGAGGGGCGGCTGAAAAGTTCTAAGCCTAAGGTAGAAAAAAAATGTTCAGATTTTTTTTACTATTTTTATTTTTCAATATAATCTCCCTCTAATTCAATGCATTTATTACATTTTTTAAATAATGCTTTTAGACCGTTAAAAAAATAAGTTTTATTTTGGCCGTCGAAATTTTCCTGTACAGCCGCCTTCATCTCTTCATCACTGCCAAATCGCTTTCCCCTTAAATCTTTCTTCAAATTGCTGAATAAAAAATAATCACTAGGGGCCAGATCTGGACAGTAAGGTGGATGATCAATTTCCTCGAAGCCAGTTTCCTTCAGAGCGAGCTTGGCAACACGAGCGGTGTGAACGGGGGCGTTGTCTTGCAAAAACAAAATGCCTTTGCTCAGTTTGCCCCTTCGTTTCTCGACTATGGCTTGTCGCACTTTTCTTAATAGCTCAGCATAATAAACTGCATTTATTGTAGAGCCTTTCGCCAAATAGTCTATTAAAAGAATGCCATCGCAATCCCAGAACACGGTGGCCATTAGCTTAGACGCCGATCTTTGAACCTTGAATTTCTTTGGCGGCCTTTCACCCTTTTCAATCCACTGCATAGATTCAGACTTCGACTCTGGATCATACTGTCTGATCCATGTTTCATCAACAGTTACTATGCGGGAACAAACTTCATCTAAACCTTCTTCACATAATTCTAAAAATGCCTGAGAAGTTTGAACACGACGTTCTCTATCGAAAGCTGTGAGCATTTTCGGCACCCAACGAGCACTTACTTTTGTCATATGCAAATGTTGATGCAAAATCTCTCCAACTCTTTCCTTACTAATACCTAAGGCTGCAGCTATTTGCCAAACCTTAATTCTCCGATCCTCTAATACTACCTTTTTGACTTTTTCAGTATTTTCTTCAGTCACAACCGATATTGGCCTTCCTGAGCGAGGATCGTCTTCGATCGACTCCCGTCCAAGTTTAAAAAGTCGACTCCATTTTTTAACAGTGGCATGAGAAGGGCCAGATTCACCGTAAATACGCACGGTGCTCAATTTTCGTGATATGCGTTGATAATTCACACATGATGACCTTTAGCGTCGGATATCTCGAGATGTAATAAACAAAAGACGACATTTTTTTCTTTTATTTATTAACTTTTTAAATGGTCTTTTTAGTGGCCAGTATCGCTAACGCATATGCAACCTCAAAATACCTTAGGCTTAGAACTTTTCAGCCGCCCCTCGTAAGGATTACACCTTAGGACCTATACCTAGGTAATTTAATTTTGAGTAGCTAATTGGCGTGCATAAATGAATTTAGGTAATTAATTATACCAACCCACGTACGTCAAACAGCGCGGTTTGTTTTGGTTAATAAATGTAACAGAATCGACGACGAGCTGGCCTTGTTGGTAGTGACCCTGCCTACGAAGCTTCCTAGGTTTAAATCCCGGTAAGGGCAGATATATCGTGTGATGATCGCGAATATTTTGTTCCTGAGTCATGGGTGTTTTCTATGTATTTAAGTATATATCTCTCTATTTAAGTATTTATATAGTTGTCTAGTATCCATAGAACAAGCCTAGAGCTTAGCTTAGCTGAGTTTAGTCGATTGGTGTGACATTGTCCCGTGATATTTATTTAGAATCGTACATTATGTGCGACTTAGAACAATTTGAACCGGCGTCGCTATTGTCTACCGCACTCGCAATCGCAATCGGCTTCAAAGTGGAACATTTGTTTTCATTTTGTATGCAGACAAACCTTCGATTTTCAAAATGAAAACGATTGCGATTGCGAGTGCGTTAGGCAATAGCCCCTCGGGCTTTGACATCATTTATTTTGACACATTCCTGACGTCATTAATATTCGAGGGGAACGAGTTATCATTCAATCAATGTCAAATATACTCAATGGATCTAGACGAGTTGCATTCTGTAACAGTTTTAAAGATAGCTAAACTCGAAGAGTACCTAAATATGAATATAAAACACGAATTTTCTAAAGCGCTCATTATTTTACCGTTATAATTTTATTTATATTAGGTAAACATTATAAAAAAATTACCTAATACGTACTAGTTTATGCCGAAATTAAGAGTTCAAAATCCTCACGGTTCGTCAAAATATCACTAATATATTATCAAATCACAAATAGCGGCCGATTAAAAGTAAAAAAAAAGAACCTTATAAATAAAAAATGTACAAAACTATTAATGTTTTATAAATAGTTCCAACCATTTTCGATGTTTTTTTTCCTCGTCTGTATATTTTTTTGATGTCTATATGTATAGTTATTTGACATAAGAGATTAATTTGAAGTAAACGCGTTTACCTAATCGAGAAAAACTAGTTCATTTAAAAATCTGTATCGCATCGACAATGCAACGTTAGGCAATACGTTCAGTAATTAAAATGTAATTTATTTAAACACTGCTCCAGATATTTGTTTTGTTTAAGTTCAACGTTCGCGTTCGTAAAGATAGTGAAATGGTTTTTTATTTTGAGCAAATGAACTGATAACTGGCTTGTTTGTACACTATTACCTCTATTTAAATTATCACTTTTAATATCAAAACAAATAAAATTGCTACTTACCAGCGCAACCAACTTTTTAAAACCCGATGATTCAATCCAAACCCGGTCCAAAATCTTCATATCAGGTATATTCTTTTCAGGCAGGAAAGATTTTATGATAAAACCTTCGTCTTTTTTCAACGTAACACTGGCAGAGAGTTTCCTTTGCCATTTTATTTTTTTTAATTCACTTGTCAACAGTTTTCGCGCCAACCTGTTCATTTTGCGCGCGGTTTTTACGGCGGCCTGTGTCAAACTGATTATAGGCGGCTGCGCGTACTGTTTGTGCGTTATACTGCCGACAAGAGCGTAAACATTTTAATCTACTAACATAAAGAAAATGCGAGGTTGTCTGACGTGTTGTAGAATTCCGTATCTTTTAAATAGGCAAATATAAAATTACAATTATTAAAAGTAAATAAGCACAATAAATCTAAGCTTTACAATTTACGCACTTTTACGTTTAATGTGTGAGACAAGTGGTAAATAATTACTCGTACTAGGTAATTAAAATCTGTCATGTTTGAACGCTATATTTTACGAAATGACATAACACTAGGGGAACTATCTAGGTATGGGAACAAGTAAAAATATTCTGCCAAACGTATAAACTAATGTTTAATATCGTTACCGATACATAAAGCCCCTATTCCATATTGTAAATTGAGTGTTGTCATGGTGATAATAGGTCTGTAATCAGGCTTGCCGTGGCAATAAACCGCTCTATAATGACCATTATAATAGTAGTTTTGTTGTCATGTTTACGTTCTTTGCCGATATCGGCTATAAATGTTGACGTTGTCGATTGGTTATTTTTTATCACATTCGCTCCCTAATTAATTAAAACTTTAACTTGTAAACAAACATATTTGATCTGTCTTACGTTAGCTTAGATAGCTATGCTCCAAGTGACTCCTCAATGAAACATTATAATTTAATAAAAAAAACAAATAAATTAGGTCGTACCTACTGGGATAGGTAGGTACACTGCCTATTTTTAAACTGTAAATTGTGCGGAAAGTTGGATTGTTCGCACAAGTGCTTCATACTTCCAATTTTTTAAAATTAAATACTGGTTTTCCAATGCAAGTCATTACCTACATCCAACCAAAGAATTTCATTTATTAACTATGTTCACCACTTTTTTATGAGTGACCGGCTAGCTGATTGAGTAGGTTTTGGTAGGTATTTTATGATTATTCGAATGATTGTTGACTTTGAAATTATTTTTGTTTCATTGACAGTTTTTCGCAAATTTACTTATAAAAAGCGTTGTTTGGACTTTGATGCACGTGCGGAACTGTCATTTTCAATCGCCCCGAATCTTGTCCCTCTTCTCTGCGACTCGGGCCAACACACCTCGGGACTCGTGTAAAATGACATACTTTCCACACTTGCATCGAATATACTATTTCACAATGTGAGCTGAATCAAAATAGATTTGGCCTTCTACGTTACTTCTTATCATTAGATTTTATAACTAGGGGAAGGTGGGATGGCTTCGTACAAAGGGAGCATTCGTACAGTGGTCATATCTCGACTATACAACATGCTGAAGCGTTCATATTTGTATGCGTTACTGCCGCTCATATGTATAGGCTACCCTCAAAAAGCGATGGCAGTGCGGCAGCAGATTTCGCCAGAAATAATTAATATGTGTTTTCGCGACCCGAAAGTAATTTTTGGTTCTCTTTTTAATGCGTCTGTCTCTAATAAGTTTTACGCGAATAAGAAAAAATATTTTTATATAGTTTGTAATTGGATGCTTGAGATTAATATGTAAACAATGGTTTTGGGATTACTTTAACAGTTATTTTTTATATAGATTTTTTTTCGGATCGTTTTGGTTGGGGTACCTTCGTACAGTCAAAATGTATGTAACTTTATACTGTACGAATGCACCCCATGAAAGTAAAAAAAATGTATATCAAGAATAATTATAATCACAAAACCAGGTCAGTAAGATATGCTTAAAAAGTAGCTGAAACAGGTGAAATAGCTGAAAATCCAATGAATCCTGGGAAAAAACGAATAGTGTACGAAGCCACCCCACGTATAGGGTGCATTCGTACGTTTCCCACTTTTTTGGAAAACCATTATATTTTGGCACAGTTGCTTTGTATCCAAACCGAAATACACAATGATTATAGCCAAATAAGTGGAAGATGAAGTAACATGCCTCTCATTTAAAAATAGCGGTTAGATTTTTTTTTACAAGGCTTAGAGTAAAAAGTGTACGATGCCACCCCATCTTCCCCTACACTAAGTAATACGTAAATTAGTGACGTCATTACTGAAACGCTGAATCTCGAATCTCGACCTTGATTTTCAGGAAGATGCAGGCGGCATTGAAACTATCGTTGTGGCAATCCTTGATTGAGGAGACGTTAGGACCACTTAAGCGGGAGATCGAAGACCTAGGGGCCTGTTTTATAAAGCTACAAATTACAATTTACAGGTTACAATTGTGAGGACTTTAATCGCGTAACTGTCAAAAAATCCATACAAATGTAGCTTTGGGTGGTAAGGTTTCTCTCCCCCTAAATAAAGTCCCGATGTTGTAGTTACTATGAAAAGCCAGGTCTGTGTATGTTTCCGTTTGTTTTTTTTTATAATTGCATTCTTCCCAAGAAATATTTCCTTGGAAAAGAAAAAGGACTGACCTAGTTTTTTTATAATATCTACAACATATTCAGAAATCGTAAAAATTTAATGGATTAGAAGAAGTTTTAGGGAAAGAAAAGGTACGAATTTTGAATGAAAATTTTCAGCTTTACAATCCCATTAAATGGTGGGCTCGATTATGTACCTACAGTATTACAACAATTACAACGGATTAGTTTGATAACATGAACTTTATCTAGGAGATATTTTTTTCTTTTAGTCCAGTCATATTGTTACCTACTTAATTATTTTGGCTTATATTTCGAATAATATCATCTAAATATACTGTAGGCACTTACGACTGTTTTTCTTCCTTAATTAATGGCCTTCACACCTTGTTTTAACAAGGTGTATTCGCCAATGTCGAGTTTTAGACAATCACCATGGACTTAATAGAGAAAGAAGTCCATGGATATCACACGCGACGACAAAATTGTTCAGTTACAGAGTATTTACTCTAGTGGACTATATACAGGGTGTCCCATAAACCGACGTCAACCCGCCTAGGGCCGATAGAGCAGCTAAAAAGCTATCGAACTAACCTCTATGTATGTACAGCGATTTTTAATAGTTTAGGACTTATTGGGCCCGATTCTACGTGCACATCGCTTAAATAGCCTAAAACTAAATTGACTAACTTTTAGACATAGTTTAGACGGCAGAGTTAACAAGTGCTATTCCAGAATGTCAATACAATATTGAATGGACCGCCTAAAATAAGAAGCGTCAGATTCAAATTAGCGCTTGTCATTTGATTATGATAGCTGCTCGTAGAATAGCAAAGTGTTTTAGTGACACCTAAATAAAATTAGGAAGTTTAGAGGCCACTGTAGAATCGGGTCCATTGATCATTTTAATAAGAATTTTTTGAAAAAAAAAGGTAACAAATTGGTTCGAAAACTTTGCTAATTTCTAATGATTATAATTATGTAAAATAAAAGTCTGCTTTTGGTTAAAATATTGTTGGACGCCGACTTCAGTTGGACTGACCTATTTACCTACCATTTTAAAGAAGTTATTTTTTGCTTTTTGAAGGCGGGTTTTTGTTTTTTTAAACATTTATTTTATTTTATACTTTTTAGTGATCCTATTTATGCTGTTACGTAACTCCACTTCTAAATATTAATGAGAAACTATAGAACATTTCAAGCTCGCCGCAGACAACGCCGCGGGAATGTCATAGTCATATTTAAACCTAAATGTGCTTCGGCATAGTCGCTCAACTACCTTAATCGAAATATCTTATCGCCACCCTTGAAATAGGTACCGTTAAGGAGTTCCGGTGGCCATCTGTGGTCTTCATCATCAGTTCCACTTTACCATATAGTACTTTTCAAAAGCAAATGCACGAGTTACAGTGAAAAATACCGAAATCGCTATAGGTGTGTCTATAATATTTGAGGAGTTCTTTTGATTTCTCCAAGATCCTGATCAGATCCTGACGTCTTGACAATGGGACCAACTAGAAAGTATACCCATGCAAACAACGAAAAATTTTTTCAAATCGGTCCAGTGGTCTTCGAGTAATCGGGGAACATATATAAAAAATAAAAAAAATAAAAAAAAAAAACCTGACGAATTGAGAACCTCCTCCTTTTTTTGAAGTCGGTTAAAAATACGACTAAAAAACTTTGGAAATGAAATTAAGGTTTTTTCGTGACAAGGGAAAATTACAAAAAATCTGATTAAAATGATCAATATATCTGAAACTAGTAAACATAGCTGAACATACATAGGAGTTAAATCGATAGTTTTTTAGCTGCTCTATCAGCCCTAGGCGGGTTGACGTCGGTTTATGGCACAAACTTCAGAAGCACATGGGGTTAGCTCCACGCGTTGCTGTCAAGTCCTACGACTTGTTATTACACAACGAACTAAAATCATATTTTTTATTAGATGAAGTAAACTGACAAAAACCCCATTTATGGTTTGTTTCAATAATTTAAAAAAATATTTAGGAACAAGATTATTAAAACAACTTTTGGTTATACTTTCTGTTAATTTTTACGAAAAGAATGACTCGAGAACTGTCTACTGTTTTAATAAAAAATGTGACTATAGCCAGATAAAGGTCTTCGCACACATTATATCAACTCCACGTCCAACTCTACTCACACTTTCGATGAGTAGTCAACTAGTTGATCCACCCAATGGTCACTAATGGACAACGCGGTGTCAACTAGTGGACAAATGGTTGCCCGTCACGCGTCAGTCGCAACGCATAGTCGCCGCGGGGACGACGTGTGGTCAACGCGTGACAAACGTGTCGGAGTTGACCTTAGTGTACGACGCGTAGACCACACGTCGTACACTACTTTAATATCATTTTTTGAGATTAAACCTAGAAAATATGACATAGGGCTTATATTTCAATATTTGGCATAGAATCGAGTCGCCGTTGAGTTGTTATAATGTGCGAAGACTTTAAGAAGTCAATGAAGCAGAAGAACCATGAAGTGAATAGGTACTATTTTATTTACAATGTTCACACCATGCACCAGTAAAAAAGATCTGTTATCAATATTCCTTCACACGCAACAAAGAAGTTTAGCATTGTTTTACTGATGTCAATGTTATCAATAATCAGAAACTCAATGGTTGTGCAATGTGTCAGGATTGACTTCTTATTTGACTCGTGCTGCGAGGTCTATTATGTTCGCGTTTATCGTTGCTGATAAACGTGGACAAAACATCTGTCACTTTCTGACCAGGACGTAAGTGCGAGAGTGACGAGTGCTTTATCTACCGCGATAAAGGCGACCATATAATACGGGCCCAGCGGGCCAAGTATGGTTGTGTTTATTGTGTTACAAAATGTGGATAAAGCAAAAGCATCCGTCACTCTCGTACTCATATACGGGTCAGAAAGTGACGGATGTTGTATCCACGTTTGTCACGCGACAGACGCAGCTATATTAGGCACCCTGTTCTATAGATTTACCATGTACCTATACAATGTGTGGTAGAGGACGGAGGTAAGCCAACTGAAGCGAAAAGTTGCATAAAGATTTCAGTCTCTTAAAATGCATTTTTTTGACAACTGTGTAGGTATTGGTTTGCTTTTTCATTGCAATAAAAGACAAGTTATTTAAAATATCTTTAATAATGATCAGTGTAAATAAAATGAGTAAACAACGTAAGAGATAAAGAAAAAATAATACAAGTTATGACAACATAGTGTAAAAAGGTAAATATTTACAAATAATTTGTGACATTACTTTTTGTCTAGAAATAGCTGGAAAGCGGGAATGTGACATATGTTTTCTTTTCTTGTTTGTTTTACCACACCCTTATGAATATCGTTGAAACATGGCATAGTATTTTTTTAAATTAAAATAACGTTGTTTTAAACACCAACCACCGAAAATAACAATTCATAATAAAATATGTAAAAGACTAGGCAATTTTATATTTATACAAATACTTGGATGGGCAATATTGTTCATTCATATAAAGTGTTTAAAAAATAAATTTATAAATTATTGCACAGTTTTGTTGATCTAAGTAGACAATTATGTGACATTGGTAATTAAGTCACGTAAAAAGGCCTCTGGCGATGTACCTGCGCAGTTCCGTATTTATAGACGACATTGGTGGTATGAAAAGGGGCGGGAGGGGGAACACTCCGCCGGTCTGCTTATATGCGCACGCTATAGGTTCGGTAATAAAACAATAGCCTAATATTTTCGGGCGCGACTGTACCCATGCACAAACACATCCCCTCTATTGTCAATGAACGGCCTTTTTACGTTACCAGCGGGATCTATAATTAATTTATTGTTCAAAAACTATTACAAAATCATCTGCTTATTCTAGTAAAATAAAATATAAAACGATTAACAAATTAATTAATAAAATCGATTATACTGAAATGTCTTTTTATGTATCCACAGAAAGCAAGGATTGTCTTAAAATACTTATTATTTATTGACAAAAATACTACATAATACAGTAGTTTCATGGAAAAGGCACAATTTTTAGAATATTCCCTACAAAAGGTCAGTCTTAAACATTAGTTTGATAATAATTACACCCAAATTTAATAACCCCGTCAATCCCATTAAAACTTAACAAATCAAAATTCAATACATTATTAATACGGACTTAAAATTTACTATAATAAGTGTATATTATTGCTTATAATTATATTTAGGTCATGTAAAATGATTCAAAAGCTATTTGTTCAAATGCTGTGAAACTATAAAACAATACAAGTCCTTAAACTGTACATAATGAAATAGTTATATCACACACACTTATTTCCATTTACGTTCAGTTTCTTTTGAAAATCACAATCAACGCTTACTAACCTAACATGCTAAGTGGTAACCATTTTGTGCTTTTTTAGTACCTAACTACTCTTAGACAGTTATACTTGTTCAATAATTGACTTTGTATAACGTTTTTTTTGTGGTATGCGAACAATTTTATTTTGTGCCTCGAAATATCACTATAGACCAAACCCAAGTATCACCAAAAAGTAAGAAACACCATTATAAATATTCGGCGCATTTGGCCCAAAGGGCATTGGGTAAATATGTTTGAAGAATATTGTCATTTTTTTTTCAGCGGCCACGAATGATTTTTACATAGTTATTTAGAGGACCTCTAAATACACATAGATATATATAATTTATGGCGGTAAATAATATCGGAGCGGAGATTTTAAAGATTTAAGTATTCAGTTTTTAGTACAAAAGTACGCCCAAGTATGAATATTTAAATATCTCGGCTCCGATGCACTTTAGAGTATTACGTTACATAACAAAATATGTTTATTTTTAATAATTCTATCATAATTTACCACTTTTATGAATGGCCGCTCACCTTGAAAATGTATGAATTTTACAAATGACAACACTTTTACCCACACCCCTTTGTGACAATACGATTTTTTTGAGGCTTCACTTTTAAATAAGTAAATATTATTTTAAAAATGTCATAAATCTCTTAATGCAACTGTTAACAATAACATTAGCAGAGCATCTAGTTCAATATTGCACTTCAAAAGTATTTTTTTTGTGAAATAAGTGGAATGAATGATCTTGTTAAGAGTCGAAAATATCGATCCTTGTTCTTCCTTTAGCACAATAATGTAATTTTCCTTTCTCTCTACAAGTGACACGACATTAGAATTATAGTAAAGCGATGTGATAGACAGAACTGAAAACTAATTTCATTCTTGCATCTTGAACTTAGTACATGGTAGTATAGAGTAAGGTTTGAAGAGATATAGCGTTATTCATTATTGTCAATAATAATTGTGTTCTTAAAATAATATTGTAATCAAACTAAAAGTAAACTTGTTTTATGAATACTTATGAAAAGAATTAGCAATGTATTGATTAATTAAGAATTACTAGCAAAATAACTGCAGGTCCAATAATTATTTTATGTTGAAATTGCATTGAAAACTATACGTAAAACACTTAAAATTCAACGACTAACAATACTTAGCCTTCAAATCCTTCCTCAGAATCTTCCCTGCAGCATTCTTCGGTATCGCGTCAATGCTTTGAACCTCCTTTATTTTCTTAAAAGCGACTACTTTGCTGTTGACAAAGTCCATTACTTCTTCTGGTTCCACGGTTTGGTTCGGTTGGGGAACTATGAAGGCTTTGGGTAACTCGCCTGTGACTGGGTCGGGAATACCGACCACTGCACAGTCGGCTACCTTCGGGTGAGTTCGGATCAGAGCTTCTAGTTCTGCGGGGGCTACTTGGAATCCTTTGACCTGGAATCAATTAAAGAATCTGTGACAACAGGCCTTTTCTATGTTAGTATTTCGAACACACGAAAATTATAGCGTTCAAATTTGGTTTTCCGATACAGACAGACAAACTAGCGAACCCCATAACATTCCTCTTTGTCGTAGAATGAGAACCAATAAATCAGTAGAAATCATAGACGATGACTAGCAGAGATAATACATCTTAGACTTTAGGGTTGCGACACATTTGCAATCATAAGACGAAATGGACCACACCAAGCAGATTCCAATTTATTTATGCCCATCTTGCTTCTATATCGTAAACTACCGTTGACGTTTTACGTATAATAAGTATCAAGTGAATAAGCGCTATTATAACGTTAACAATTATGATTTAATATATAAGCAAGATAAGGCTTCAACAAACTGAAATTATACCTCTAGGCCATGTGAGTTCAGTTCATTTGCCATAGTCGTCTCATAAAAAAATAATATAAATATGAACGCCCTAACTAATAAACGTTGAGTAACGGTGGTATTAGCCATACAATGTTTTGTCCTTATCTGTCATTGTGACATTTGAATTTGACAGAAGGACAAAACATTGTATAGGTATACCACCGTTACTCAACGTTTATTAGTAAGGGGGGAAGTAGATAAAAACCTATGATATACTGGCGACCCTTCCTTTCAGAGCTGATATTTCTTAAACGATCCTACCCATTTTCATGAAACATGGTTAGAACGATCCTGTAGAAACCAGGGGCCCGTTCCAGAAAGCCACTCTGCAACTCTGCACTCCACAAATCCCACTCTTCAAACGTATTTCTGTTCCACAAAGCTATTGCAGAGTTGAAGAGGCAGAGTCAAATGCAGAGTGTTGATTTGTGGATTTGCAAAGTATTTCTGTTCCACAAGACAATTTCAAAGTTGAAAAGGCAGAGTCAAATACAAAGTCTGAATTTGTGGATTTGCAAAGTATCTTTTAGGAACAGAATCTTTGCAGAGTTTGCAAATTACGCAGAGTGTTTTCTGGAACACGTTTACTCTGCACTTTGCATTAACGTGGATTTGCAAAGAGCAGAGTGCAGGGTTGCAGAGTGGCTTTCTGGAACGGGCCCTAGCTTTCTTTATAAAAACCGCGTCCAAATCGGTCAATCCGTTTGAGATTTACGATGCCAGAGATAGTCACACAGACACACAAATATACGCTAAACTTATAGCATCCCTCTTTTTTTATCGGGGGTTATTAATATACATCAACAAACCTTGATCAGCTCCTTCAACCTGTCAGTAACATACAGATACTTCTTCTCATCGTATTTCCCAATGTCGCCAGTCTTGTACCACCCATCCTCTGAGAATACCTCCTTTGTTGCTTCCTCGTCTTTGTAATAGCCTTGCATGACGTTAGGACCACGGTACCAGATCTCGCCTTCCTGTAAAAGAGATTAAAAAAAAAAACATGTATTATTTATTTGCCTACTTATTGTACTTTTTTTGGACAGTCATCTGCGGCTTATTGAGTCAAAACTTAGTGGGTCTTCATCAAGTACCAAGGAGATCTGTCGCCAGCTTCCGACTTGCATCATCAAATCGGATCAGGCTTTCGAAGAGTCAAGTCAATAGTAGCAAAATAACCTCGGTTGAGTTTTTTTTACTTTACAGCGTTGAAACTTATAATGTAATCTATTAGGTTATTTTTTTCCCAAAGTAGACAAATCTTACTTCAAGTAAGTAATCAGTTCAAAGTAATTTGAAAAAAATGTTCTCACGGGTGAAGCAATTTGTTCCTCGGAAACGACACTTGATTAACAATTTTGTTGAAAATAACGCAAGATGGGGTCTTTCGGTCATAAAATCAATTTGACTAGTTATCATCGTCGAGAAGACTCGTTTTCAATCACAATTTCCCATGTACGATCAACCACTTTAAGTGTTGAGCACCTATAGAACCCTAGACAATCGTTAATTTTGACGTAAATTATTTATTTACACTTGACGCTGTCATTATGACAGGGTTCTATAAGTGCTCAACAATTAAAGTTGTTGACTATAAAATCGAGCATCATCATCATCCTCATTTCACCCAAAAGCCTCCCCCAACGATTGCCGCAAGGACCAGTTCTTAGGCTTGTATTACGGGTACTATTATAGAGAACTCCATATTGAAATATAAAGAAAACATCCAAGACTCAGGAACAAATACTCGCGCTCATCACAGTGCTAAGAATAAACAGAGTATAATGTATTATCTGTATAATATTCTTACCTCTCCCGCGCCCAAAGCTTTCTGCGTGTTTAAATCTGCGATCTTGACTTCCGAACTGGGGAACACATGGCCAACGGAAGCGTGGTTATCATCGGTCCTCCTACCGATCGATATTCCGCCATTAGTCTCTGTTAGACCGTATCCTTGGCGGAATATCAGATTTTTCTAGAGAAAAGGTTTTCTTTTATTAGTTAAATTAAGATCTAAACAAGTAATGCATGCTATGTTCAAAAATAGTGTTTTTGTTTTGGTAACCCTAGCAGTATATTTTGCAATTCTAAAGGTACGAGTAGAATGGACCATCTCTCTGAATCGTCCTCACTCTTGATGATTTATAGTGTACTGTAGGCAATATGTGATGTGCCGCAATAAGATTCAATTCTGTTTGCAGGTTATAAAACAATAAGGTTGATCAGATGCGGCTTCGAAGAGTAGACTTTAGTGACATAACATTTCATCCGGAAGTTGTGTCAGAATTGAAAGACCACACCACCCTATTTGGAAGAATGTAGCTGCCTATGAAGAAAACTGTCCGTTATTTTAATTTAATGTTAAAGATATCAAGCAAAGAATTCCAAGTTCTTAGTTTTGTTGCTGTAGATGTTAATATCAGTATCTAAAAACGAGGGTTTTCAGAGCATGCGTTTTGTTAGACTTTTTATAAATCGATATACTGACAAGACGTAATCAACAAATATCAAGCTCCTTGAACTAGAGAAACTCACATTTTTCTTAATGACAGCTGCAGCATCAGACTCTGACACGGGCGCGGCACCGCTAATGATACCATGCACAGTTTCCATATGCGCAGGAGTGACTGCTGGGTGCTTTCCAAGAAATATGACTGTAAAATACCGTTCAAAACGAAATTAATACATACATAGCCAGGATATCCCCCGCGTAGTCGCCATGTCTTCCCGTGGATGTCGATAGAGGCGACTAATGGAATATAGGCTTGTAGTACTATTAGGCGATGGGCTTGCAACCTTTCACTAATACGCTAGTAAACATCTTAGCCTATTTGTGCAAAATGTAGTTACAGAATTATCAACAAGTTTTTAAAGTTGACAGGTAATTCTGTAGCTCTGCCTATCCCACTCTGGGATTACTGGCGTGAAGGTATGTATGTATGTAAAGCCAGATTATCTATTAGACTCATTTTGTATAGTAAATTGAGATAAGTACATCATATTTTTTAACAGACTTAAAATAAGGAGGTTCTCAAAACGTCTGGATATTATTTGTTTGTATCTTAGTCGTGTTCTCCTCCAAACGTAATTTGAATTTCGTCAAGATCTGGTCATGGGCTCGTTGGAAAATCAACGGAACTCCTTATTATATCGTATTCGAATTATTGTTGTTCAAACATTAAATTATTGTAAATTAATTAAGCCGTAATATACGTTTCTCTTGAGTTATTGTCCTCAAGAGAAACGTATATTATTACTAAAATATTAAAATTTACTTTTTCGAAAGAAAAAGAATAGGCAATCACTATGCCAAAGACATATCAATGTGTTGTTGCGTAAAACAATAAAACTAACAAAACAAATAATATTTTTGAGGACACGTACCCATCGGAGGAACTATGAAAAGCACATTCGCTTTGAACTTGACCAGTGTTTGCAGGAACAGCTCGGGCTTGAAATACGGCATAGTCACCAGTTTCACGCCGAAGTACATCTGGTTCACCATCAGAGCGTTAAAGCCAAAGATATGGAAGAAAGGAAGGATCGCCGGCAACACGGACTGGTAAGTTGCTGCAATAGAAAATATTAAAGAATTATGCGCACCCCATTCAGGTAAGGGTGTTTAGTCATCCATGGAGTTTAGAACCTGTCCCAAACTGGCTGGCCTTACTGTCGAACATATGTCAATTGTTAATTAACAAACGATAAACCTACAAGGAACTGCACTACGGCACCCCGAGCACGAACTTTTACCTTCTATCGAGTAAGTAACATTAAGGTAGGTATAGTCAGGGAGAAAAAGTGTTTGAGAATTAGTATCAGCTCCCCGTGTCCATATTAAGTACTAAGCTTTGAAACCAAATTTTTTCGACGTTGACTTTCGTATCGTCATCGTAAAGGTGAAGAATGCGTCAAAATAATATATGAAAAGATGAAAACGTGATATAATAATATATGATTTTAGTTCGTGCAACGGATAGCTTCAGAAAACGTTTTCGAATAAAAAAGGTGAATCGAAAACGTGACGTATGATTGAAGTATTCATGCTCGAAGTACCGATAACTAATAATAAGGAAATGGGCCTCTATTTAACATGATAAAACCAGTTTTCGCTACCAGGCCAGTAAGTGATGATGGAATGATCGGCCTCCAACTATTATATCTATGTCAATATACTCTTTTAAAAATAACCTAAATAATAAATGAAAAGCAAGCTTTACAAAGTCCAATGCATTTTTATATTGTCGTCGATATACCTACTTATGTTAATAATTGTCATTTTGCCATTGTTTTTATTTCAATTTTAACAGTTTAGGTATCCTTTGTCACCCGGGATGGTGAAAGGATTCTAACGATATCACACACATCTAAATCGGCTCAGGCATTTAGAAGTTATGGTGGAATAAAGAATATACATACTACATACATGAACCCTGAAAACTCTTTTTATTGGGCAGTCTTGTAAAAAATGCATTATCTTGCTCTGCAAAATGGTATGCCTTAGCGAAAAAGACTGAAAAATGTATGTAACCAACGTCCCTTGACCTTAACACATACGACCATGCCTCTTACGAGGGCTGCCTTTTAAGTTCTGTCGTTTGCAAAACTCACGTGATTATTAAAAAAAAAACTAGTATCATCTTAAAATATTTGAATTTAGAATTCAAAAACAAAAGAATGTCTTGAGATCGGCCGATTCGTTTTAGTACAGCGTCGGTTCAAAGTTGACAAGTCGGTTGTGAAAATGGAAATTTCGAAGGAAAATTTACGTGCGATAATATTTTACAACTTTAAAAGGGCTTTAACGCGTCTTCAGTGCTTTGAAGAGCTGACTACGGTTTTTAAAAATAAAGCACCATGCATCCGGACTGTGGAACGCTGGTATTTGGAATTTCAACGTGGTTGCTCTAGTCTTAGTGATAGGCATCGTGAAGGCCGACCAAAAACAGCTGTAACCCAGGAAAACATTGATGCTGTACGGCAACTGATCGTCGAAGATCGCCATGCGACATACCGCGAGATAGAAGCTTCATTAAGCATTTCAGGGACCAGTGTTCAAAATATATCACTTAATCAGGCATGATCACTTAGGTGTAAAAAAATTGATCTCACGCTGGATACCACATTTACTTAGTGAAGACCAAAAAACGGCTCGCGTTAGATGGTGCCGCAAAACTCTGCGGCAATTCAACCGAGGAGACTCTAAACACGTTTATGACATTATCAGTGGTGACGAATCTTGGATATATGCCTACGATCCGGATTCTAAACAGCAGTCGACTGTTTGGGTGTTTCAAGATGAGCCAAAACCGACCAAAGTAATACGCTCACGGAGCACTTCGAAAAAAATGGTCGCCACGTTTGTAGCGAAAAGTGGCCACGTTGCGACCATCGTGCTCGAAGATCGTAAAACAGTTAATGCTGACTGGTATACCACTGTTTGTTTACCAGAAGTTATCGGCGAGTTCCGAAAAAATAACCCAAGACGTCGTATAGTACTGCATCACGATAATGCTAGCTCGCACACCGCCCGGCAGACGGCGTTTTTAAAAGAACAAAACGTCGAAAATTTGGATCACCCGCCGTACAGTCCAGACGTAAGCCCTAATGCCTTCTTCACTTTTCCAAAAATCAAGCAACGACTTCGTGGTCAACGGTACCGGACGCCTGAAGAAGCGGTTGAGGCATACAAAACGGCCATTTTGGAGACCCCGACTTCGGAATGGAATAAGTGTTTCGAAAACTGGTTCGATCGAATGAAAAAGTGTATTACATATCACGGTGATTACTTTGAAAAACAATAAATACCATTTAACACTTAAATTGTCTTTAGTTTTTTCAAACGACAGAACTTAAAAGGCACCCCTCGTATAGCGAAGTTATTTGTGACATGTTGCTGAGCCAGGCACATTTTAGCCGCCATTTTTTTGTATAATTATTTGTTTTTAGGGTTCCGTACCCAAAGGGTAAAAACGGGACCCTATGACTAAAACTCCACTGTCCGTCTGTCTGTCTCTCATGATGAACCGTGATAGCTAGACAGTTGAAATTTTCACAGATGATATATTTCTGTTGCCGCTATAACAACAAAATCTAAAAATATGAACCCTGAAAACATTACACTCCTTTTTTGTGGCAGTCGTGTAAAATCAGAATAAAATAAATATTATAATCGAGCAAAAAACGGCAAAAAAATGACGCTTGACGTTTGTTTGATGTGAGCCCCACATCAAACAAATGTCAAACCTCATTTTTTACCAGTTTTTTGATCGATATTAATATTTATTTTGACTCGCACTTGGCCAGTTTTTTTATATTTATATCTGTTGTGGCTGAAATTTTTTTTTCTTTGTTTCTTTCTTTATTGCCTTTGGCATGTTATCCTATTGACAACGTTACGATAGCTCTTATTACTTGACAGTAATGGCGACTGTTAAAAACAATACCATAACGAAAGCCTGTTCAATTTGACCTATGAATAGAGACCCTGGTAGTTAGTGTAGTATATCAATAGGTTAAACTGTTCCTGTGTGAAGAATGCAAAGAAGTAACTTGTTTTTTCAGCACAGCGGCGCGACACGCAAGGAAGAATGAATAAACATTAACTCGTTAAAAAAACTTACCTGTAGTTTCTCTTATAGCAACAATTTCCGGATCAGCAATCTGTTGATTCATAGCAACCACGCTCCTATGGTTCAAAACCACCCCTTTAGGAAACCCAGTAGTACCACTAGAGAACGGCAGAATAGCTACATCATCAGGACCTCTCTTGACTGACTTCAAACAGTCTGTGTCTATATTGAAGTCCTCAGCAAACTCAGCGAATTTGATTGTGCCTTCTGGCAGTTCGTCATTGTCAATGAGGATGACAGGAATGTTTAGTTTCAATGAATTTAGAGCCTCTTTTATGCTAGGATATGAAAGTTTTGAGGCGACAACAGCTTGGCAGTCCACTTTACTGAGTTGGTGTCTGAGATCATCTGAAATGATAAATAGAATACATTAATTAGGACAGATATTTTGTAACTTTTAAGATTGTGGGGCACAGTTTCGTAGCGTATTCAAAATCGTTACGCTAAGAAAGCTTCTTTGATTCGCTCGATAGAAGATTCAGTATCTTTGATTCGCTCGATCGAAGATTCAGTATCTTTGATTCGCTCGATCGAAGATTCAGTATCTTTGATTCTCTCGATTACAATTCGATGTCATTGACTTAGGGTTAGCAACACATTTTCAGTCTTTAGATTGTAGTCATGACATTGCCAATGTCTATGGGCCTCAGATTTTATAGCGTTTGCGTTCCCCATTGCATAAAAAAAACAATCGCGTAAATGGAATTCCGTTTCAAGAAGCAATTGTTAATGCCAATGTCGCCTCTAGTAGGTTTGGGATCGAAATGTCGAGTCAAATCGGTTTAGTCTTGCGCTTTTTAAAGTGTGTGTGTGTGAATGTTAATAGATGACGATAGCAATAATACACGCGGTGTTACGTGTAGGCTTAATGTTTTGAGTTATTGTTGTGTTCATTTTACCACTACAGTCAAAAACCTCGAGTGAACTACCTATATTAGGTACCTATTACAAATGTCATGTGTGTCAAGTGAACTTGTCATTTACATATGGCATTGTAAACATTTATAAAATTATCTTTAGGGAAATAGTTGCTTCAAGGTATTGGGTTTAAGAATGTTTAAGTATAAAAAAAATTCAACTCAGGCACTTGTCCCACCGCCGAGGATGAGCGGGAAGCGAGTAGAGCCAGCGATCAACTAGGTTTCAATAAATCTAAATTGCATAAGGCCTTATTCTCTAATTTGATGAAATTTTGAATTGCCATGGTCCCTGTAAAACCTTAATATCAAATTGCCTCACTCTTAAAATGATGGAAAGTCATAATGATTTTGACCTAAAAACTTTAATTCCCGAAATACCTAAATATTGAAATGTACATTTCTTTCGAATACCAAATTATAGATACGTCAAAATTTCAAAATAACTTAAGCCGAAAACACCGGAACGGCAAAATGTCACAGTCTCAAAATGCCTAAATTCGTTTTCACATACTCTTATAATGAAATCCTCCAAGTTGCATAGGGGGTAAACCTCTTTATATCAGTAGGTACTTCAATTTTAGTGGCCAGCGTTAAAGAAGATAGTAAGTAAAGCAATCAACAATCATACATGAAGGTTAACTAGACTTTTTAACATTTAGGTATTCTGGTATTTGGTTGTTTTGAAAATATGATGTTTTGTGATAAAGGTGGTGTGAAGTTTGGTCATTATGAGCCTAAGAAATTTTAAAATTCAGCCATATTGACAATTCGGTGTTATGAGAAAAAAAAAAGGTATTCTGGGATTTAGGTATTTTGACACTTAGTCCTTTTGAGATCTAGGAGTATTGGTAAAAGGGTATAACGAAATTAAGCCGTAATGAAACCAAAGCCTATTAATATATGTCTCTTTTATTGACACACCGGATCTATATCTTTTGTTTCGACAAATTAGCGGAGAGAGCACTCGCCGGCAGTGTGAACACGAACAGCTAGCGATCAACAGTTAATATAATTGACACGGGCTCTATATCTCTCATTCTTTTCTTGAGCGAGAAAATAGTCGACAACTAATCGCTTGCTCGCGGGAAGTGCATCAAGGAGGGGCCGTCCAGTCACTCAAATTGATAAAGATAAAGAGACATTTATTCGCAACAATACAAAATTACATAACATAAATATGAAAAGAGCAAGACACAGAGAAATTGTTGCGGAACGGTCCCAACTCAGCATTCGCTAGCCGTAAAGCCAGCACTGAGGGCCCTGCCAAGATGCATTGCGCTAACTAGCGTTTCTATTCGTTTCATTTTTAAACCAATCACGTCACTGATAGATTACGTGACTTTTCGTATCACGTCATCTACCAGTGACGCGATTGGTTTAAAAACGAATCGAATAGAAACGTTAGTTAGCGTAGTGCATCTTGGCAGGGCCCTCTGGTCTGTCGTTACAGGGACATTAAATGACATTGAATTTTACGTCACTCAAACTGACATTGATTGTGACGGATATTTATGCAGGGCAGGATTTTGTGGATCAAAAACACTTTACATGTTTAAAAATAATAACAATATATTTATTGTTTTATTAGATACGTTTACTAGTTTGCCTTCTCCAAGCTATAAAAAATACTCACGAGCAGTGTAAGCGGGGTTCATCAAGCTAGCTATACACCCAGCTTCCAATATCCCCAGCAGGGCACAGGGATATTCGGGGACGTTTGGCAGGACAATGGCCACTTTGTCGTTGTTCTTCAGTTTTAACTTCGTCCGAAGCGAAGCGGCGAAACACACAGACATCCGATGGGTTTGGGCGTAGGTGTACCCGTGTCCTGTAACGGCACATACCTGGAAATATTTAATTTATTGTCAAACACTTGTTTATTTTTAATATTAAAAATTCAACCAGCAAGAGATGGAAGTTTAAAGGCCCAGCCACACCGCTTGCGTGAAGTGCACGTGCTCGCTTTCCACTGCGTTTGTATAGTGACATGTCGTAATGAGAATGAGTGCACGTGCACGTCACGCAAGCGGTGTGGCTGGGCCTTAAATCAACAAATATCTGAAGACAGTCTCAGACGAATTGGTCCAACCTACTCGTAAACAAAGCTCTAGGCTTGTACTATGTGTACTAGACAACGATAAACATACATACATCCAAGACTCAAGAAGGAACAAATACCTGCACTCTCACAAATATTAGCCGATACCAGCTGGCCTATTGCATAACGCACTCGCAATCGCAATCGACTTCAAAGTGGAACAATTGTTTTCATTTTTTATGCAGCCTCGCCTTCGGACTGTCAAAATGAAAACGATTGCGATTGCGAATGCGTTGGGCAACAATCACACAGGAATCGAAACCACTAGTTTAGCTAAACCACGTCGTCAACAAAATTCGATTTTATTTTAGTTATGTTGATTTCTAAATAATGTTCATTATAATCATCATCATTTCAGCCAAAAGGGGTAAACTGCTGGACATTGGCCTCACCCAAGGTTTGCCAAAAAGACCGTTCCTGTGCCGCTTGCATCATCTTTATTTCCCGAAACCTTAGACATATTATTTAATATTATTTACATATAACATATTTACAAATATGGAATTTTTCCGAAAAGGATACAGATAACGAAATCTCAAGGGTTCGTATCTGGCTACTCGTATTTTATCTTAATATTAACACGAGCTTAGGTATATCAAATACATTTTTATCTGTTATCTACCTTAATACTTTTAGCTTATCAGATATTTTACTATGTACTGTAGTTATTTAGTACATCACTAATTAAAATCTACTTAATCTGGTTAAGTCGATTAGACTAGTACATGATCTTATCACAGCGAGTTAACACGTTCGGCGCCGGTGACACAACGTCTGTGATCAAAAAATTCTGACTCCTATGCCGGTGACACATATGTTGTGTTTTTATTTTCAAGCCTTTTTCTCGACAAATTTCCATAATTATTTTTTTTAATTAAATGTACATTTATGTTATTGAAATATTAATCGAATTCCGCTTTGGTTTTAAAATCTGTAAGTTTTTTAGATTTCATAAAAGTTACCCTTATACAATGCCGATGACACAAATCTGTGTCATTTTTCGACACAAATCGGCGGTTTTCAAATATTTTACAGTATTTTTTCCAGCACTAGCACCATTCGAATACACGTTAGAAAGACGACTGACGCCGCAAAATAAAAATAAATGCATTTTAATATTTTACCTATAAACTATGCCAGTTGACACGTATTGGTGTCCATGTAATTCGTACCCCTATGCCAGTGACACAAATACGTGACCACGATAATTTCACCCGGCATAGCTTAGGGCTCAGTGAATCACTGCCGGCGCCGAACGTGTTAAAGAGAAATACAAACCCAAGGGTCGTTTTAAACTTTTGAACGCCATACGTCGAATACAAAATGTGCCACCCACACGCCAAACATGTTTGCTATGCTATGCAAATTACACGTTATTGCTACCAAACAAAATCTCTTTTAATCTTGAGCTCTTGTCGGCTGTAGCTGTAGCCGACGTGGCGTCAGTGGCACGACTTTTAGTTGACGGCCAGAGCCGACTGTGGCGTTGAAAAGGTTAAGAGCTACAAAGTACAGAGGTTTCACCTCCTAACAAAAACGGCGTCGTTCTGTGAAGAAACTGAGGGCTCGGACAAGATGCACTACGCTAACTAACGTTTCTATTCGATTCGTTTTTAAACCAATCGCGTCACTGGTAACCACGTGACTTTTCGTATCACGTCATCTTCCAGTGACGCGATTGGTTTAAAAACGAATCGAATAGAAACGTTAGTCAGCGTAGTGCATCTTGTCTGAGCCCTCTGTAACTCTACGCGGCGAGTTCGTGGCATGTTCGAGACGGCCGACGACAAGGACGGGCGTTTAAGACGATAAGTGCTCGCTCGCGCGGTGAAGACTGAAGGCTCCCGACTGATCTGGTCCGCCGCAGCTCCACGAACGGTAGATATAATAAGCGGGACGCCACACCCATGAAGTTATAGATAAAGGTGTAGGCAACACTCTCTAGAAACAAATGAAGCCGAATGAAGCGTCCGTGAAGTCATTTTCAAACACTTAGGTCCCCTCCTCCCTTTCTAACAACCCTAGTTAGAAGGAGAGGAGGGGGACCTCTAAGTGTTTGAGATAGAATGACGTCAAAGTACATTCAAGACGCTTCATTTGGGTCTAGAGAGTGTTGCCTCCACCTTTATCTATAACTTCATGGCCACGCCCATTGAGAACCAACTGCTATGCCTTGTTAAAGTAGTAGGTAGATAAAGCCGCAAACATGCGTTGGAGTGAGATGGAAATACGTGCAGGCTTAAGATGTCAATCCTGCACGGGTAGCACCAAGCTGCATTTTCTCGCTTGTCGCTCAGTGCGTCTCTATCGTTACTGACTAGATAGAAACGGAGTTCCGCGACAAACAAGTCTCAAGCACTGACACATTGCACATTGCACAACTCAACCATGAAGTGTACCTGACTATTAATAGTGTTGACAGCAGTAAAACACTACTAAACCTTATTGGTTACGTGTGAAGGAATATAGTAGGTAATAACAGCATGGTTACTAAATTACTGTCACAGTCACAGATGTGATGTTTGTGGTTTATTTTTAAACAAGTGCAATATTAAAAAAACAGGCATATAAATCCCTTAACTTGAACGTGTAGTTATAAAGTGATAAGACATACATACATACCTTCACGCCTTCATTCCCAGAATGGGATAGGCAAAACTACAGAATTACCAACAACTCTAAAAATTTGTTGTTAATCTGTAACCACATTTAGCACAAACAGGCTAAGATGTTTACTAGTGTATATTAGTGACAGGTTGCAAGCCCATCGCCTAACAATACTACAAGCCTTTATTCCGTTAGTCGCCTCTTACGACTTCTACGGGAAGACATGGAATGGTACTATTCTAAGCCGGCAACCACACATCTGAAGAAGACTATTGTTACGTAATCGAAAATAAATATAAAATGTATTCAACATGACGATTCAAAATGATTCCAAGCAAAACGAAGGCGATAAAGAAATAATTGCAACAATCATAAAAATAATTGCAGCAAACTTGTGAAGAAAATTAATTGAATAATTTATGTGCATGTTGTGCATTGCTTAAATAAGTCCTTACCAACCGCCACTGCCGTGAAATCGCACAAAGAGCTCTGTGCGTTTCTAAATGTGGGTCCCCACATAATAGGGATCCATCCCTATTTTGACACGGAACTCTAAACATAGGTTAACACGGTTTTTTTATTATAATTACAGATGAAATATCAATTAAGTCGTTGTGTTATGAATTATCTTATCTTAATACCTACTTTTCTTTGTTGCTACGCAGAACAAAGGCTTGCTAATAAACTTTCATATAACAAGAGTCGTTCAATAGCAGGTCCCGTTGTTTGATCAGTAGTTAACCCAACGGATTGTTAAAATTTGAAAAAGGAATCGAAAATTTGACACATTTCCTTGAGATTTTAACCATTAGTAACGTTTTTTGACCATTAGTTAGTTTAACTACCGATCAAACAACAGGCCCTTAGGAATCAATTATTATTAATAACTGGAAACTTATGTCATGTAAATGTACTCATTTACATAACATTGACATGACATGTTAACGAAACTAGGCAATTTTGGTGCGTCATCATAATCAAAATGCGGAAATTGTTGATGCACTTTTGAGCTGTTATACTGTTTACAAACTTGTTAAAATAAATGTTACTAAGGGCCTGTTATTTGATCAGTAGTTAAACATACTAATCGTAATAATTAAAAATCATAACCATTTAAATCTGAACCAAATGTGTCACATGAATTTTAACCATTAGTTCAGTTAACTTCTGATCAAACAACTCGCCCTAAGGAACGACTTAGGGCCTCCGCTAAAACATGCGCGGGTGCACGTAGCGGACACCCGCCCGTTTGTGGCGGCCACAAGGGCCTTCGCTGTGGTCGCCACTAGTGACCTAATGTGCGGCAGCTCCAAGCTACCGCGCCATTAAATAGTTATGAGATAAATGTCGATATTTCAATGTCTATCCTTTTCCATGGCCGTCAAGTCGTGAGTCATACTATAGTTACACGTTACGGTACTATCAGAAATGTTTATACCTAGAAAGTTATGATAAGTCAATATTATTTGAAATTATTTTGATATAGGTAAATCACTGTAAATATCCTTTACAAAACATCCTTTGTCCCCAAGGCCGCTAGTTGTCCGCGTATCTCCCACGGACAGATACCTATTTAAGAAAGCGGTTAATGTAATGTCTCTCTATTTTCCCACCGCCTTGTATACCTATGTACCTATAGATATGTTTGAGACAGAATAAAAGCGTTATTATTTTATCACGTATCGAAATCACTTTTTTTTAGGTTCACTTGAGAGTACGAAATGATTATTCTGCATGAATCTGGTTATTCTGCATGAATCGAGGAAAAAAGGAAGCAAATTGTAGTAGTATTTTTTTATTCATTTAGTTTATGGCATTACCTAAAAAACATCTAGTACCTTTTATCAAAAAATCCAGGATGTCTAAAGACATCTTGATCTTTTTACAAAATAATGAAATTGAAATCAAAGAAAACATTAATAGAAATTACGACAACTACAACATTACGAAAAAAATATTTATCACCCATAACATCAGTGGAAGTCGAGAGATAGTTTTTTTCAACAAAGTAGATTTTCTAACTTGTAGGTAGGTAACTCTAATAATTTGGATAAAATATTAATTGTTTATCAGTATCACTGTTTATCAGTACATTGAATAAAAAAGTGTTTTTTTCTAATTTGTTTCTTTCTTTCTAGACTCACGCAGAAAAAATATTGTCACATCACTAATCTGTTCGCACTGAGCTTGTGTTAAATATTACGAGATTACCGATGTGATGTTGTTAGGTAATCGGCGAGAGAAACAAACGTAGCTACGTTGAAGGACAACTCAAAGGTCTTTGCTTAAGGCGGCGTCTCGTCGTTGATTCGGCCGCTACCTTCTGGAACACATGGTGGAGGGAAGCGATGGCTGAGTTACGCGTCATACCATACCTCCTAGTGAACGGGTGCTGTCTGTGGGGTCCGGTCTGTTCACGCTTGCAAGGACTTGATTCCTGACAATCCTGAGTATCCTGACAGTTATTTTAGTCATACTTCACAATAAAAGAACAAAATTAGGGGGAGTTAGGTACTTACTTAGGAATTTTGGAGAGAGATTCGTGCTTGACCGCATTTATTAAAGCGTGTTTGATGGATTTTAGACGATAATATTTACGAACAAAGATTGTCTGTAGGTTTAGTAGTTAATAATAATAATAGTTTTCGGTAGAAATCATCTGCACGATGTTGTTATTTACCTAAAACTCAAATAGGTAGGTACAGTCGACGTCAAAGATGTTTACACTTAAGTACCTTGTCGGACTTGACAGAAGCGCGTGGAGCGAACCCCATGTGCTTCTGTTTAGTCCACCAGAGTAAATCTCTTTAACCGAACAATTGTCCTCGCGTGTGATATCCATGGACTTGTTTCTCTAATAAGTCCATCGTGATTGTCTAAAACTCGATACTAGCGAAATACACCTTGATAAACACAAGGAGTGAAAGCCATTAATTAAGAGAAAAAAAAAAGTGCTTTGTCACTTTATCCGCTATGAAAATTTCATGTAGCAGTTTAAAAATTGCGTTAAATAGACAAGGTATTAAAGTGTAAACATATTTATGACGTCGACTGTAAATTATAATATATCAAAACTTGTTGAATAGCATTGTATTGTTGGTTTGTAAAATTGTTCAACCTTGTGTCGACATATTA
The DNA here is from genome assembly GCA_946894065.1 of Acleris literana. Taxonomy (NCBI): domain Eukaryota; kingdom Metazoa; phylum Arthropoda; class Insecta; order Lepidoptera; family Tortricidae; genus Acleris; species Acleris literana. The sequence continues at coordinate 4,747,938 of OX335683.1, forward strand.
AAAACAAGTATTTTTTTTAGAATAATGTTAGCTAATGTTGAAATATTATGTTGTCTTTCAACATGTGAAATGTTCATTGAGGTTTAAAAGTGCTGTGATATACTGTCGTCAATCCATTTAAGTAACCGTAAAGGACACCGTAAATGAAATAATACATTGTTATAATAATTACCTATTAGGGACTATTACAAAAACTTGAGTAGAAAGCATATTTTTATGTTTCTTCAGCAATGTAAAAGTATTATAAAAAACATCTCTGTATAATGCTCCTAGGTTATCTGCAGGTACATACATACATATACATACACTATGTTGCACTATATTTTTTTAGGTAGGCATTAAGGAAATACTAAAGTCTGTTTATTGTCGATTTTTTATTAAAATACAAAAATAAACATGACCGGGAAATAAACAGGAATTTATTACCATGCCTTTGTTTATACGTAAGTTAGTGTGCGGTGTATATTAACCACATATTTAATAATATAATAAAAACAAAAGTAACTATATTTGTTTGTTAGTAACGCTTTTACCAATAAACTGCTGAACTGATTTTAATTAAATTAAGCTTCAACCCCAGGGGGCCTAATATGGTTGCGTTTATAGTGTGACAGATGCTTTATCCACATTTTGTCACACTATAAACTTAACCATACTATGCTTGCAGGGAAGGACATACGGTACTTTTTATCTCAGAAAATTGGTCAGTTCCCGAAGAAATAGTAGTAAATGACTTCTTAATCATAAAAACGTAACAATAATAACTTATAAAGCATTTTCTTACTTTAACCTACATGTCCATGACCTGTAGATTTTGTATTGATGAATGTATCAGTGTATATTTTTTATCAAAAACGATATGAAGGACTAAGGGGTAAGGGATACTAAGATGAGGAGAACATAACATCGAAGATAACTAATCTAGTCAACAATCTATGATAACAGGTAAATTGTTGCTTAATTTTCCCAGTGTTGTTTTATTATTTACCTTATTATATGTGTATAAGTATGATATTGAATCACCACCAGGTACTAGAGGTACGCAGGTACTCACTTAATCATATCAAAAGTGTGCAAGTCTGTTTGTTTATTGATCCTCTCTTCACAGTTTAACAAATGAAGTGATCAATGTCAACATGATACAGAGATAGGACAACTTTATATCATGGTAAACTGAACAGATTCCGAGGAAATAGCAATAAACTTTTGTGTAGACAAAGATGCGCAATAGATATATTTTGACGACATGTTGGCTTAGCTGGTAGTGACCCTGCTTACGAAGCTAGTGTTCCTGGGTTCAAATCCTGGTAAGGGCAAATACTTGTGTGATGAACGTAAATATTTGTTCCTGAGTCATGCATGTTTTCTATGTATTTAAGTATATATTTCTCTATATTAGTATTTATATCATTGTCTGGTACCTATAATACAAGCCTAGAGCTTAGTTTAGGACAAGGTCAATTGGTGTGACATTGTCCCCTGATATTTATTATTATTATTATTTATTAGATAAATATCAGGGACAATCTCATACCAATTGACCTAGTCCCTGCCTAAGCCCTAGCCTTAGACTATGGGTACTAGACAACAATATAAATACTTCTATAGAGAAATAAATACTTGAATAGATAGAACATCCAAGACTAGGAAAAAAATACTCACTTTCACAAATCACACAAATATTTGCCCATACCGTGAATCAAACCGGGAGCTGCTAGCTTCGTTGGCAGGGTAACTAAAAACTAGGCCAACACGTTGTCAATAGTTATTAAATAATAACAAGTGAAAACTTTGATGCAGTATAGTCGCAAATTTAATTATGCATTTGCCTAGCAGTAAGACACAACAGGCTTTAAAAAAAAGAATACTTACAGTAGCTGTCTTATCAGGCCATCTGTCCAAATTCTGCCAAACGAAATCATTAAGAGTATAGTTTGTCTTTGGAATGTCTTTGTAAACTGATGTTAGAATGTTTTTTTCAGAGCTACTGTGGCGAGCTGCTAACTGCAAAGCAGGCGTATTGTGCCTTCTTGCGGCCTGGTAGGCTGTTCTTCTCAGGGTGGTGGCCATTATATAAAATTAAAAAATACTGGCTGAAAAAAAAACAAAACCCTGCTATACAAGTGAAGTCAAAGTAACGGCAAAAGGAAATAAATTAAACAGGTTTAATGACCGTGATCGTAAAGCAATGTTTAATTACCAATTAACAAGTGAAGGCCGCAGTATCAACACAAGACACTTTTTAAAATTACATGGTCATAACATTTTCTTATAACAAATCAAATTAACTCGCACTATATGAGAATAGACACAATAAAGCTACGAATTAAAAAATCTTGGAACAACAACTTTCTTTTTTCTACTAATATTAATATAACTTACCGTAATCACCCGAAACTTAAAGTGAAATTTTAAATTTAGAACACGATCTTATCACATATACGGAACACACAGCGACCACTGTTATTTCGAGCCGCTTGTTTTCAACTAATCAATGGAATGATAATTATGTATGGACGATGGACTTTGAAACTAGTCAACGAGTTCATAACACAGGTTCATAATTCTTTCGTACATAGCTCCCCGCCGCTCCTTTCACAACAAACAACATGTCAAATTGTCGATTAAATATTTGTCTACTATACAGCGCTAGTGACGCGTGTTGTTACATGAGTTAGAACGAAAGATCCGATAACTTGCACAGCCTGAATACTTGACATTATAATGAAGTTATTAAATTTGCCAATGACAGGTACTATTGATCTTGCCAATCATAAAAAATGCACGCTATGTGCGCACTTCGTCGGTGTGGTTTGTGAGGCGATCCTCAGGCGCCATCGAAATGAATTCGTATTCGAGATTCCATGCAAGTAACGCTGTCATTCCATGCCTTTGACTATAGAAATTAAAGGACCCGAAATACCAACGAAAAAACGTGCCAGTTTTTGACGTTTATGGCGCATAAAATGGCGGATTGTCAGCTGTTATAGTGATGGTGGTAGTAATCATGTTTATCGATAAACCAGATTACGTACTGCATAGAGATTTATTTTGACGTTCTAGTAACACTCACGATTTAATTACGAATATCTGAATTACGGTTTAAGGCTTAATGTTTTTATTTATAATAACATTAATATCAATCATTTATTTCGGACGGGATCGTTGTTACATAATAATAATAATAGGCAGGCGTCGTAGTTTCATCGGGTAAGTATCGTCTCGTCTAAAACGCAACTGGTCTAAGCAGTAAGTGTTCTAAAACGCTGCTGGTCTAAGTAGCAATCGATTTAGAACGCAGCTGGTCTGGTCTTATATAGCAAGGGGTCTAAAACGTAGCTGGTCTAAGTAGCAAGTTGTCTAAAACGCAGTTGGTCTTATGAAGCAAGTGGTCTAAGTTCGCAAATGCCCTATTTATTTTCTAAATTCCTTCCTTATCCAACAAGTTGGCGGATTCCTATTTCTGGGCGGTTTACACTTCGGGCATTTGAAGTTACCTAACAAACCTAAGCTACCTACTTTGTGTGTCAGTGTTTTGAACTGCACATCTAAAATAAAAATAAAACTAAAATAAGGAATAAAGTAAAGTAGTATGTAGCTCAATCAATATAATTTATAATAGGGTCAAACTGAATATAAAAAACTGAGCAAACTAGGAAGTTATTAGTTGTATTATATCTTTTCAAAATAGTGTCCGTTCACATCAATAAATCGCAGGATCCGATGGAACCACTGAGAAAAGCACTTTGCCTATGCGTCCTTAGGGGTATCTTCGACGACCTTGTCAAACGCAGCCACTGCTTCCTCGGTGTCCATAAAACTTTATAAACATAAAGGAGTAAGATCTGGCCTATTTTCAGTCAATGTAGTAGAATTATCTTGAGTGGCATGTGGCTGAAAAGAAAATTACAGAATTATCCTCAATAATAATATTATATTATCTGTATGTATGTCCCCATGGACTCCAAAACGGCTGGACCGATTTCGATGAAGTTTACATGCAATCTTCGGATACCCCTTACTGGGGTATCCAAAGTGATCCTATCTGAAGTTTGGTAGCGATCGGATATTATTATTATTATTTTAGACAGGCAGTTGACACTGATATGTCTAAATCACCGGTCACCAAACCGAAAACAAAAAAAAAGTATTGGCAGCAAGGCGCCGGGTACTAGCTAGTAATTTAATAAACACTGACGAATAGGCCGAAAGTATCCACCGTAACTTATTTATCGATATTTCAATTACGATTTACCAACAACCCTATATGTCAAAAGTACTATGTTATTAAGTACGAAAATATCTAAAATAAAACACAATCTTAATAAAATATAAAGCACGATTAATCCTAATAGTAATCTGTGTCCTGGCCTATTGTTTAATAATAATATGTTACATACCTACTGAAAACACGCAAAAATGTTAATACTGACCGATATTTCAATAAAAACTTGAAACTTACCGGTGCAATGTTAAACTTTTTTGATTTCTACTTTTGCTCCACATCCTATAACACTGTATTTCGTCATTATAACAAAAATGTTCCTTACACTTAGGTGTACTTTAATGTTGTAATATCGTAACGAAACTCCACTTAATAATTTAAAACACAAACACGACGCATTGACAACTCAAGTACCTACTGTCGAACGGTGGCGCATATATTAATTAATTTATAAAATAGATACAGCTACATAATAACGTCATTTGAAAGTCATAAATTCGTCAACACTGTAAAATGCTCGCTCGATTAACTATTTCTTTAATCTAATTTTAATGGGTTCCTATTCCTACATCCACGCGCGAACGCAATACGCGACCGCGTGAAAGTGTGAATGTGGAGGGCGTTCGCGGGTTCGCGCATTGTTAACGCCTTGTTGTCGTTATTTTGTCCCGCATCAAAGGGCCTGCGAACGCAATCAAGGCTCCACAATCGCGCGCAACTTTTTTTAAATATTAGCCCAATACCACTAGAATACTGGACCAAATATTACAAACATTATTCTAATACGATGAATAGGTACTCGTCAGCCAATACTGTCTATTGGCGGCAGAGTTAAAAACAACGTATCAAAATATGGTTTTAGCAAGCAGAATATAGCCCATGCGCAAAAAAATTACTAGTTTATTTTGAACCGCGTGTCTTTTGTTCACACGTCTTATCATAACTATTAGATGGAAAAAAATCCCCGATATATTAGTGCTTCTTCTTTTAGACCTGATATCTCTTAAACGGTCCAACAGGGGCACGTTTTATAAAGCTAGAAGTTACAATTTTACAGGTCTAAACTGGCAACACTGCTCAAATGGCTGGTCGTTATTGGCCGAGGTTGTGTCAAATGGAAACTTGTAACCTGTAAATTGTAATTTGTAGCTTTATAAAACAGGCCCCAGGTTTTCATGTAACCTAGCTAAGAACCACCGCTAGAACCTGCTTTCAAATAAAAAAAAAACCGGGCAAGAGCATGTCGGACCATGCTCTATGCAATGATATTTTATATATCATTGGCTCAGTGTAGGGTTCCGAAGCCGTTACTACAAACAAATTAGACCTCGCGACAAACTTAACCTTGCCGTTGGAAAACTGTTATCCCCATACATCGACATAGGTCGCGGTCAGTTTACCAACACCGCAAATAAGTTTACGGTAGGTATAAACATTTAAACCGTTTGTAACTCAAGAACCAATGAAGTCTACTTAGTCGTGATAGTTTTCATATTAAATTCATTATATGAGCGTTCATTTATTTATTTTTTAGATTTTTAGTATTTGTAGTTTTGGCTGTAGTGGGGGGGACACTTGACTGTAATAAAAATTAGCGCTTTAAAGCTTAATATTTCATAAATGTATCCCTTAATTGAAAAGTTGTTTCCACATACCCTCAATATTTTTGGAAGACCTATCCAACGACACCCCACACTATGGGGTAGACGAGAAAATAAAATACATCCCCACGTTACTTGTTACACTAAAAAAATATCTTTTTCATGATTTTATTTTACCACTTTGTCGGGGTGACTATTATGTATATTCATGCCAAACTACAGCTTTCTAGTATTAAGTCTCTGAGCTAGGCTGCGGACGGACAGACTGACGGACGGACATGGCGAAACTATAAGGGTTCCTAGTTTGACTACGGAACCCTAAAAACGAATCCAAATCGGGTCAACCGTTAAAGAGCTACGGTGCCACAGACAGACAGACAGACACACACACGCATAGCGGTCAAACTTATAAGGGAGGTAGCACGAGGCGACGTTTTGTAACGATGCAGTCGGCGGTATCGCTGTCACTTTCACACATTGAAGAGCAATTGACAGCGATACGAAACGCGCGACTGCATCGCTAAAAAATGTCGCCGTGTGCTACCTTCCTAACACCCCTCTTTTTGCGTCGGTGGTTAAAAATAACACACAAAATGAACTCCTTATTCTTTTATTACAAGATTTAGCGATACAAACTTAAATCAGACTTCACATAAGGTTTAGGTAATTGGATTTAATTGGTAAGGTTCTTCAATAGCATTTTGCATCCGTATGAAACGAATGACAATCAAAATAGGTAGAGAATGAAATTCGTGTGATATATACTCTGTTTTTGATTAGCTTTAAATGCCTGAAAAATCTTCCGTACAAGTTGTTTTAATTCTAAACAATTATAACTTAAATTTGCAAGTGATTATGTAAAAACAAGTCGCAGATGAAAAACAAATTAAAATATAGCAAAAAAAATAACTTAAAAACATACGTGTTCCTAAAATATCCTAAACGATTAACAAAACACATTAAAAGGCGGCGATTTTTTGGACATTTTGAATCAAATTGAATAAAAGACGCGTACCATCATTTGTTTCATTTTAGTTCCTCTAACTGAGAGTCAAACGTTAGCACTATCCCTGTCACTCGTGATTCGAGACTAAATCGAGAGAAAGGGATGGGAGCTAACGTAACTTCGAGCTTCGATGTCCAAAGTAGGGCCGCAAACTTAAGACCATGTGGTCGTATTCGTTAATGTAGAATATAACCCTCCAGAGTCGCGCCGATCTAAGAGGACCGATTTGACAGCTGTCAACTAAGTATAATTTGAAGAGTTTGAGGTAGGGTTGCCAGGCGTCCTGCTTTAGCCGGACATGCCCTGCTTTTTACGGTCGCGTCCTGCCAAATATACACAAGTGATTCCTGTTCGGCTTTTGTAAGGATTTTGGTCAACGAACGAGTGACACACAAATACACGCGTGACTCGCGATCTCGCAGGATGGAGTCGCAGGCGGCACGGAACCAATGTGACAGATAAACAAATATAATTAAGAGTAGAGCAAGTCTCAAAGGAATAAAATTAATAAAAATGGTGTTTTTATTAATTTTATTCCTTGTTGTTGCATAAGTTTTTTTAATAGTGTGTCAGGCTTTCATTGCAAAATTTTGGGACTGGCAACCCTAGTTTGAGGCATGTTTGAGGTAATATTCAATACTGCCTTGACAGCTGTCAAATTAGGATTATTATATGGCGCGACTATAGCTACCTATTAGATGTATTTAATCATTATGACAAAGAAAATTAATTTGGTTTTTGACTCTCAGGTACATAACTAAATAGATAACACACTAATAAAATGTCATATCAATGTTATATCGTCAATTTGCTACTATCTAGGAACATAATCAGCTTATAATGACTCAAGTGTGACTTAGGGTGTTTCATTTTTTATCAAATTTTTAATGAATTCTTTCGAATTCTTGGTCCTACTTATCTAAAAGACCAATATTCCAAATTATAATACAATTAGTTGGTATTTAGGGGTTGCACAATTTGACAACTTTTTGATTAAATTATCATGATTATGGAATTTTCCAAACCCACAACAGGCGGAAAAATGGTGATGATGGTCAATCATTACATTAGTGTTTGACATAAGTTGACAATACAGTTAGTTATTGGTTGTTTTTAGAAAATCAATACTTAAACATTGAAAATCTGCTCCATTTGTGCAATCTCTAAATATTGTCCATTCACCTTGAAACTAGACATTTTCATTTTTTACAATAGAAAGAGTTAGGGCGTAAGCGAAGTATGTAAGAATTAAGTAATTTTTTTTCCATACAAATTTGAAACACCCTAGTGTGCCTACAAAATCAATAAAAATAGTTGAGAGGAAATGCGCAGATCTCAGATTCTTATGGCAGTCGAGATAAGTGGCAAGCGAGATGTATAAAAACCAGGGGCACGTTTTATAAAGCTACAAGTAACAATTTTACAGGTCTAAACTGGCAACACTGCTCAAATGGCTGCTCGTCATTGGTCGAGGTTGTGCCAAATGGAAACTTGTAACCTGTAAATTGTAATTTGTAGCTTTATAAAACAGGCCCCTGTGGTCATTTCATCTCATGTAAAACATAAGCTCGAATGACACCAGAATCGGGGACCAGTAGTCGTGAAACTCAAAAAGCTTGTCACAGATTCTGCAATAATCGGTGACACAATGGGCGCGGGTATACTTTAAGGAAAAACCTGAATAAAACCAAAGCGGAGGGAGGCGGAGGGAGGCGGAGGGAGGCGGCGGGAGGCGGCGCAGTGCGGCGCGTTCCCATACTAAAACCGGCTCCGCCACGCTTCGGGCACGCTTAACAATCAGATGTGCGCTAGCTAACACGGGGCAAGAATGCTAAAAGTGATGTATCAAAATGTTTTTGCGTCAAAAAATTATATCGATATTACTGTCAAGAACAAGATGTTATTCAACATTAATAAGTAAATTAGTATCTCTTTAATTTTAAAATAAAAACTAACGATTATTGTTCAATTTTGACATGGTTTTCATAGTAAGCACTGAATATTTTTCCATTTTTGTCGGTTTTAAAGTTGCCGTCTAGATGAAAATATCCACTTTAAATTATTATGGACTCGCAGCGTAATATTAGGTACCTACCTCAAATATTATTGATTCTAGAATATGACTGAAACCGACATAAATGGTCTTGTTTTGTTTGAAATGACATCCATATACTTTTATTATCTTAATATTTACAGTCTGATATCGAGCCTCTTTATAGTAGTAGAGGATTTTAATGAGCACATAAATACATTTAAATCGACATCTTACTTATCGATATCCAATCCCTAGAAAGTAACCCGAGTTAGCATACGTCTGTTTATAATATGGGAACGCAGCGCACCGCGCCGCCGCCGCCCTCAGTGCTCTTGCGGATTAAGGCATATACCGAGGTAGCGAGACTGGCAACAACATAGTTTTTTATTATTAAATATCACAATTACAGAGCAATTTCGAGGCAAAGAGGCTTAAGGTTTACCGTCAGACATATCGCCTATTGCCGGATTGTAAAGGATTTTATTTATTAAATTGGTGGCTCAAGTTATAATGGAATCATCGCAGTGGAGGGTTTTACGTATTTATTTATTTATTTATTTCCTGACTGAAAGCATTCATACTATTTAATTAATATCGCTAGTAAATGCATATCCAAAAGATAGCTATGCATGGTGTAGTTAAAAACTGACTAGGTATTTACTACTTTTTGGCGTTACTTATTGGATGATAACAGCTAATGAACTATGATCTAGCAAAATTTCATGACAATATTCTTATTTTTATACTAAAATGGACAGCGCATTTGGTTATTCGTAAAATGAATACAGGAATTAACATTTAAAGATTTATACAAAGTAAACATTGGTGATAAAACTAGTAATAAAACATTATTTAAGTATTCATATATCTTAACACTTTCAGCGCATATGGCTATACGCATGGATTGCAATGTAACACTATATGAGTCACGCGCAGTAAAAGGGTTAACGTTATCGCGTTAAAACTTATGAAAACTTAAAATAACGTAAAATATACAATTACTAAAATTTTACCAAAAAAATGACCTTAAACATTTTCAAGAATATGATTATTTGTTTGGGTACAATTGGAATTAATTACGTCATATTATAATAACTTTATGAATCCAAGGAATAATGACAAATATCTTCGAGCATCGATGTCCATGACATAGAACAGAGAAAAAACCCTATGGTTTGCATTAAAACTATAATAACAGATCATATCCGAATAAATAAAGCTAGCCAATTTACCTTGAAAAATTTAGGAAGACCCATGTTTATACAACAGTCTTATCAATCATAACGAATCTCAGTGATTGATTTTGCAAGTCTGTTGAAATAATCTTTGATTTATTCTGTATCATGTGACACTGGCGAAGTTATCCCCACTGAAACAAAAACAAAAAGAAATATATTACCATCCACAACCCGCGACATCATTTATATGCATTCAGGATACACCTTATTGCGGCATGTGAGAAGGAGTAAACACTCTGTGCTTGACTCTTTGTTTAGATACAAAAAATTGAAGTGTTAGAGCGGGTATTATTGTTATGAGGATGGTATTGAGATTAGGCTGGCAATGTCGCTCTTTTCTCTCTACACGACTGTCATGGTGTTAGCATTGTGGACTGGTACCTAAATAATTAAATAGAGCAGTGTTAAACGTTATTTATGTATATTTAACCTCGTAAGGCCCAGTGTGCAATATAATGCACATAACCAATGCAATTTAATTTGAACTGTGTGGCAATGGGAATAAGGTTTATTTTCCTATGTTCATAAATTGAAAATGGCATTATCGAACAAACGTAATTGAACTTTATTGCCATGACGGTAGATTCAAAGTCCCACTCACGAAAAACTCCCTGTTTGTAGTATTGTGGGCCTTACGAGGTTAATTAATGTCAAGTAATACCAGAACCAATTAAGGTTCTTGTAGCACTGAACGCATTCCCGACTTTCATTCAGTGCCTTGAACGCGAATGTGCGTTTCAAGAAATTCAAGCGTATGCGAGCTTGGTACAAAACAATAGAAATTTGTAAACAACAGATGAAAGACTTGGGCAAAATTTCATATAAATAAAGCCAATGTTTCATTATAATTGTTATAATCAGATTATTACATTAGTCAATGCTGTTTGAAAAAAAAAAAACCAACAGTTATTTTGTGTTAATAATTGTCTCAGTAAAACTGAAAAACGACTAACCAAAAATTACTGGAGATTCCCTATATCCTCTTCAAACAACCGCTTCCCACCTTTCAATATTTTCTCAGCATCTTGACCATGTAAGCTCATATAGCTCTCCAGTCTGCTCAACCACTGAGCCCAATGTTCCCTCAATTTATCCATGGAAAGGTGGTAGTGATCGGCCTTGGAGCCATCAGTGTATGCGATCACTAGCAGCGCGTCTCGAACGTTTAAATGCTTGTAGTTAAGATCGTTGCAGACTGCCCCAAAGTAGGCTGCTAGCTGGACAGGGTTGTCGTAGGTATTGGCGATGGACTTGCGTTGCTTGTCGGACTTCTTCCATTCGATTAGAGTTGGTTTGTCACTGGAAAGTGGAGGATGCTGATTAGCTAAATTAAAAATGATGACATTTTGGATGGATGCTTGTAAAGTTGATAAGTTAGTTAAATTTTGATCCCTGTATTGGCATTTTAAAATGACGAGCAGGAGTTTCATATTGAGAAATCTAAGACCTTATATACATAAATTGTACTTAAAACCACCTACGTCACAACTTTCTCAATGCGACACTTTATTTAAAATTTACTACCATAAAATTACATGTAAATGTTAAGGGCACACTGTAGACAAATTTGCAAGTAAAATTGCGTGCAATTTGCTTCGTGGCATGCTTGTAACTTGCAAAAGGCATTCATTCATCAAGTTTGAGGCAGTCCTATGCGACCTCATGCAGGGAGCTCTCAAAATCGTCGAACGATGGTGCTCCGAACACGGTCTGTCAGTAAACCCATCAAAAACCGAACTAGTATTGTTCACAAAGAAACGGGTTATAAATAACCTACGCTTACCGAAACTCCTAGGCACAACCTTGACCCTCTCCAAAGAGGTCAAATATCTGGGAGTCATCCTGGATGACAAACTGCTATGGAACAAACACTTAGATAACAAACTAGAAAACGCCTGTGTCATATTCTGGCAGTGCAAGAGATTACTTGGCCAAACCTGGGGTGTACACCTCAAAATTGCCATGTGGCTATACACGGCAGTGATCAGGCCCATTATCACCTATGGTGCTGTAGTCTGGTGGCCTAGAACCAAACTGACCACAGCCAAAAATAAACTGCAACAATTTCAAAGACTAGCTTGTGTGGCAGTAATAGGTTGCATGAAACCTACACCCACAGCGGCACTGGAGATACTGCTGGGACTGCCGCCCCTAAACCTTTTCATCCAACAGGAGGCGGCGGCAGCAGCCATCAGATTAAAATCCCTCAACCTCTGGGGTACAACTAACGTGACTCATACCGAAATCCTTCAGGAAGCGATCAGATACCAACCCCTGATAGCCGCTCCAAATGATTAGGTACCCAAACGACATAACTTCAACAAAAGCTACACCATCCAGCTTGATGAAGAACCCAACGACCAGTCCAGTATATATGAACTACGCATCTATACGGACGGATCAAAGACAAAAAAGGGGACAGGTGTAGGAGTGTACTCACCCAAAATTAACATAAACATATCAACAGCCTTAGGTGAATACAGCTCCATCTACCAATGAGAATGTACTGCCATACTACAGGCTGCCAAGGCAGTGGCTAAGCGAGGTATCAAAAACCAAAAGATACGAATACTCTCTGACAGCGCTGCAGTACTACGAGCCCTAGACAACAAAATAATACAATCCGGGCTCATACTAGAGTGCCACTCAGCATTGGAAGTGATAGGTTTAAATAACCAACTCACGTTACAATGGATAAAGGGGCACAGTGGATCTCTAGGTAACGACGCAGCGGATCAGCTGGCCAGGAGAGGATCAGATCGCGTAGCGGTCGGTCCCGCTCCGATGCTTCCGTTAGCCTTTAACCAGCTAAGGACATGGTTGCGTCACAGAACACTCAAACAACATGCTAATCAATGGGCAAATACATGCATGCAGTACATGCAGACAATCAAGGGAAACGGTGCCACACAAGGACGCGCGACTAACAAAGCGTCTCCTGTCACTATATAGACATGCCCTACGAATAATTGTAGGAAACATTACTGGCCATTGCTCGCTTAACAAACATTTATATGTTCTAGGTGTGACCGACAGCCCCCTATGCAGGGGATGCCTGTCGGCCGACGAAACAGCACCCCACGTAATCCTGGAATGCGTAGGTGTAGCTGCTCAACGGACTGAAATCCTCAAGACACCGAGGTCACTCCCAGAAGCCTGTGGAGATAACAGGAGGATCCTGCGCTTCTGATCAGAGTTAGGCTGGCTAGATTACTAGCTAGCACCCCCTACGCACAATGGCCCGACATACACGGGCTAAGTGCGGAAAAAGGAGTCCATCACCATAACCATAACCATAACAAGGCATTCATTCCACCGCATACTCAAGGGAACATACAAATAATTAAAAGGCATTCAAAACGATTTAAATAACGGGATACAAAATTCAATAAACAAACATTACAAACATTCATTCTTTTTTATAAGCTGTGCTTTCCGGTCATCAAAATAAAGATTACAATTAAGTCCAAATCTAATGTGTGGTTTACCCGAGGGATTAAAAAATCTGTAGTTACAAAAAGACGCTTACGGTTTCGTTATTACAGAAAATCGGAAAACTTAGTTAGTCATGTGCAAAATAAGAATAACTATAATAACTATTCTAAGATTCTCAAGCGTTGTATCAACCAAGCCCACAAACTTACAAACGTTAAACATTTAACCCGTTCCAAAAATGTATGTAAGGCAACATGGGATATAATAAAAAAGGTAACAAAAAGCAACTCACTTAATGCAAATGTAGATAAATTAATTATTGATGATGACCTAATATTGAATCCTTCTGACATTGCAAATACATTTAATGACTTTTATATAAACTTGACAAATTCAAATTCTGGTAGTAAACGTAAGCCTGACATTTCACTAGTTAAAGCAAATACAGCCAATTTGTACTTGTTTCCGACAGATGGAAACGAAATATGTAAAATAATCAATACCCTTAATTCGACAAACTCGACTGGTTATGACGAGGTCCAAACCAAAATAATAAAGGAGTGTAAATATGAAATTGCTGCGGTCTTGAGCTACCTGGTTAATATATCTTTTACAAGCGGTGTCTTTCCAGAACCCTTAAAACTTTCCTTAGTTAAACCACTCTATAAAAAAGGAAATAAAGATTGTGTTGATAACTATAGACCAATATCCCTCGTTCCGGTTATCTCCAAGGTCTTTGAAAAGGCGTTTCATCGACGTCTAACGTCATTTCTTGATAGATTTAGAATAATCAGGCCTGAACAGTTTGGATTTCAAAAAAATAAATCAACATCATTAGCTGCTTTAAATTTGTCAAATAAAATTCTAGACTACATGAACAAGAGCTTGCCAGTATCAGCAATATTCTTCGACATGAGTCGAGCCTTTGATTTTGTTTGCCATGAAACACTCCTAGCCAAATGTGATATGTACGGCATAAGAGGAATAGTCAATGAGTGGCTTAGGGATTATTTGAATGGAAGAACTCAGTTTGTGGAAATAACCCAAATTGACTCAGCCAACACGATGTCGGCTCATAAATCTAAAACTAAACTCAATAAGGTTGGAGTGCCGCAGGGGAGTATCCTGGGTCCACTTTTATTTTTACTCTACATTAACGACTTACCGAATGTAACAAAATTTGACTGCACTCTTTTTGCGGATGATCTATCTGTTGTTATACCGTGTTATGACGCTAAAACTTATAACAACGATATTAATGATATGATAGGTAATATTATAACTTGGTTACATAACAATAATCTAAATATTAATATAAAAAAGACGACATTTATACAGTTTGTGAATAGGAATGCTAACAAACAGTCTCTTGTCGTAACTTTTTCAGATCAGGCTGTGACAGAATCCTGTCATACAAAATTCTTAGGTATACACTTAGATGATAAGCTTACTTGGAATGAGCACGTCAATGGCCTTTGCAGCAAAGTAAATTCCTTTGCCTACGCATTGTGGAGACTAACAAAGATTAGCACCAAAGAGTCAGCTATACAGGCCTATCATGGATATGTCTGCTCCCTACTGAGGTACGGTATCCTTCTATGGGGCAATTCTTGTCACGCAAAGCGAGCCCTAATAGCGCAAAAACAGTGCATCCGAGCTTTATGTAACGTTGATGTTTTGACATCATGTAGACCCTTATTTAAACAGATGAAGCTTTTAACCGTGCCCAGTATGTATATATACGAAGTTTGTCTATTTGTTAAATTACATCCAGAGCTATATAAAAGAAATAAGGACATATGTAAGTTTAATACTAGATACCCAAATCGTCTCGTTATTCCTGCTAAAAAAACGAAACTGTATGGGAAAAGTGCCTATTGCATGTCAATCAGCATTTATAATCGCTTAACCGATGATATTAAACAATTGCCAATTAATTTATTTAAAAGCAAGCTTAAAAAATGGTTAATAGAACAATGTTTTTATTGTATTGACGAATACTTCAATCATTTTGTAGAATGACTGTTTATTAGGTTTAAAATATATATTGATGATGTGAAATAGCTCTTACTGTGTTTCTTGTATTTTAGTCCATTGAAAGTAGGTACCTATTGTTACATTGAACTGTTTAAAATAATAGTGTTGACACGGATATATTTATTAATTATTACTTCGTTTTATATTTTGCATGCCAGCTGCTGGTAAAATGTGCGCGTTTATGATTATGCAACTTACTACCATCCTTTGTACCACATTTTAAGCAAATAAAGACATTTTGAATTTTTGAATTTTGAATTTTGAATAAAAACCACTATGGGTGAGTGCGCCTGCTGCATAACAAGCATATCCCATTCATTCAAGCATGCGGTTTGCTGAACCCCTGCTTGTATGCAATCAAAGCCCAGCTACATACCATTTAGCATACACACAATAATAATATGATAGTAGCTGGCACGTGCAAGGAGCTGGCTTGAAACTTTGTAAATTATAGGCAAGTGTATTTTCGGCTTTAAATCTGGGAATGTATCTGGCAAGCAAGTAGATTGCAAGTAATTTGATTTACTGGCATTCAATATGAGGGAGTGGCCGCGGGGGGCTGCAAATCGTATGCTTATGGCACGTGTAAATGAACAAGAAAAATACAGGCATGCCTGCCTGGTTGAAATTGCATGCAAGTTAACTCGCACATGCCAGTATTTAGCATACAAGCTACTGGTGTTTACGTTATATATGTGTATTTATATCTGTGTTTGCTAGGTTACTACACCATGTACATAGATCAAAAATCAGACAGTTGGAAGTATAATCGTAAATTGTTATTTAGCATAATGTGAGGTAACAATGCTGTACAAAGTATGATAATGGGTTTAATGACCCTAGTTCATAACCTTCATCAACATATTACATTGCATTATAATAATTACAGTCGAGTTCATAATGTGTACACTTTAGTACCTTGTCACTTTATTCGCTGTGACAATTCACATATGGCAGTCTAAACATGACATTAAATAGACAAGGTATTAAAGTGTACACATATTTATGAACTCGACTGTAGTCTTGAACTTGACTGAATCAATATTTTTAAGTAAGTTTCTTACTTCAGAACAATACAGTTGTGTTAATGAGATACCATTATCAGAATAAGAATAGTTTGTTTATAGTTAACTGTTAAACTTTTTATTAAATATTTATTTTAATCAGACACTTTATTTTATTGAAATCAAACATATCTGCTGGTTACAAAAATATTTGACTGAGTTTACTTTATAATTTGTCGTAATGTTTTATCTTAATTTACGCTTAAACAGCTGACAAGATAGCTTAAATTATTATTTCCTAAGTAAGTTTATAAAAATAATTTAAATGATTCTGAAAAAGGATGTTTTTGAAAAAGTACATTTCGGTTCAATCAATCGTAAATCAACAATTGCTTGCATGATAAAATCTTACTCTAAACTCTGATAATCAATTGTTTATGGCAAGAAATAATTAGGTTGATATTAAAAATTGCACTTCATCTATCAGTATTTTTACTTACTCGTAATCTGCAATGGCATCGAAGACCCCTCTATATTTCAGGACTGGATGTACTACATTGGATTCTATGGCTTTCGGAGTGTGGATGTGTTTCAGAACTTCAGCAACAGAGTTCCAAATGGGCTCAACATCTTTTTCAATGCGGTGCTCTGATCTGGGCCGAGTAAAGTAGTCCTTGAGTGTGCTATGGAACTTTGAACCTAATGCCATTTGTGCTGTAAATGAAAAATAGAATATTAATTCGAGCGAGACCAGAGAACCAAAATTAGAGGAATGAAAAAGACAAAAGCAAATTTTCAAGGTAATGTTAGTTCAATAAATAATTGTTGCCTACCCCTCTGGGAAACAGGCGTGATTTAATGTATGTATGTATGTTAGTTCAATTTGAGACAGCTCGCAGATACTGCAAAATGTACTAATTCCTTTCACTTTTCAATCAATTACAATGTCAATGTATTTTAAAAGCATATAGCTCATAGAATACATGACCCCTACAATTAATTAACCCTTAACCAGGCAAAGGATCCATGTGTACCACATAAAATCTACTCAATAGTACCTTGTATGTTATTTTGAATACAGATACATACTACTATAGTGCCTTGTTTAAAACAAATGGCAGCATCTCCCATAAATTTCTATATAATGTACAGTCAGCCACAAATCGACACATGAAAAACATTGTATATCAATTTACTGTGACTTCTAATTTCAAACGTATTTGAGCATGAACAAAATTGTATCTCAAGCTAACATAACATTTGAGATACAATGTTCTTACTTGCATGTGTCGAAATGTGGTCTACCACCCTACGTTGAAGTTCATTTGGACGTCATGATATAACAAGTTAGATTTTCCCTTGCAATAATATTACGACAGTGACAAGTGTCAACCTTAGCGATAATTAGTTCTCACAGAAACTTTTGTCAAAACTGGAAGACTACTTTCTTTGCCGACCGTACATTGTGCAACCACATAACTAAAAAGGATTGAATCTGCTTTATCTTTTGAATTGGAGATACCCCCAATTTTGTTACAGAAGGGTATAATACAAATTAATAGAAAATGGCAGGCATTCATTCTTAAGAAGATTGTGAAGATAAAAATTTCCATACAAAATGCGATAATGTTTCTCTCCCCTTAAACCTAGACCGATTTTTGAATATGTTGTGGGTATCATTTAAAACTATGTCTGTACGTTTTACTTTCCAAGAAAAAAATTTTTAGAATGAAACAAATTTAAAAAACAAAATACAGAAACATACAGACCTAGTTCTTTATAATAACTACAAGATATTCAAAAATCGTGGAAATCAGACTTGATTTAGCGGGTGAGAAACGTTATTGCCCGGAGCTAAATTTGTGTGGTTTTTTTTTATGGCTACATTATTTTAATGGCGCTTCATAATCCTCTTAAGCATGTTTTGGCAGCAACTGCCAACCCATGGCTGAAATTAATTCTTTTAAAACTAGTTTTTTTGAGCCATGTACCTAAACCCTTTTAATTTCATTATGTTAGTCTGGATGACAAGTGATGAAGTTTAAGAAAATTATTTTTATCTTTATCTTAATTCACATAGGTCTTAAAGTGTGGATTACACCATCTATAATTCTGTGCCCCCCATCCCTCCATATGTTGCTCACTGACCCAAGTGGTATTTTTGAAAATACATTTTTATGTTATGCTAAACATTCACTACTCCAATTTTTTATCTAAATTATTATGCTTATTCACAAAACATCCCATTGATTTCAAAAATAATTTTTAAAATGTACATTCAAGCTTTTCCTCACCCTGGTAGAATTTTTCGAACTCCTCCTGACCCATTTCAGCAATCCGCTCTTGCTTCCACTTTTCCAAAGCAGCTCTTGACTCGTTTGTCATAGTTTTATTCAGGATCAAAGTCACAGAAGGAAACTGCTGGGCGTAATCATTGCGATGAGGCTTTATTTGAAGTATCTTGTCTTCAGACAAAAATCCTTGCTGTGTTGCAGTACTTCCAGCAGCATTACGAACTGCTGAAGTCTTCAAACCTCTCACACTCGCATTATTAAGTAACACACCCACAAAGTTAACACATGTCCTTGTATTCTGCCACATTTTTCTTTTAAAAACCTCCATTGGCAGAAACGGATTGTATCTAAAGCCAGTTAAATCATTGTTCCTAGCACTACTGTCGAACTTCACTGCACTTTCGCTAGTCGCGGATGCTACGTTGTTTTGATCTAAAGTTTTGCTATTTTTAGCTGAAAAAAGATAAGTATAAACTGAGAATGCGGCGTATCGCGCGTGTGTATAGTTCACGGCGCCAGTAGCGTAATGTCATATGATTGTTATTGGCACGACACGACGATCTGCACGCGCTGATACGCAATTAAACCGACGAGAGCGGGAATACAAATATAAACGACAGAGTAAACAAAGTAATTAGATCACACACGCATTAAATCATTGTTCCGTCAAGAAATGATACGGTCTCAAGAGATACATATGGCAAAACCCGCCCACCTTTACCTTAAATAAAATAGAAAGTTGCATACAATCTCAGCAAGGTTGCAGAAACCTTACAATCAAGTTGAATCGATTAGCAATTTTGCACTTACCAGACTTCCGTAATCTCTGTTTCTTTTGCTTGTTAGTCTCTAACAAAGGGCCGAACAGGTCTTTATTCTCCTTGTTGTACAATTTAATCTTTTCTGCCGGTTTCAGGAGAGAAGCGGGACGAACCACTTTATTCCTGATAAACTCCTTAGTGCTACTCTGTATCGAGATCCTGCGGCCAATGGCCGAAATAGGTCGCAACATTTCGAACTATATTTTTAATTAGTTACTCGCTTGTGTGTTTATTTATAGAAAACCGGGACACTAATTTAGACCAGGTATTGAAGTAGGTTTAGGTATAGGTTTGCCTGAGGGTGGGTACACAAAATTCAGTCTTTTATTAGGTTTTCGTTTTCGCCTGTCAAAAGCATCGCCATTTTTGTATAATTTGACAGTTGCATAGGTGTGTGTAAGGTTTTACTTTTACAACAAAACCGATTAATTTGTTTGATCTTTTTTATACAGGTTTAACTGTAATCATGTTTTTGATTTTATCAAGGTTAAAAAAACATGAAGCAACAATTGAAAATTGTTTTTATCATAATTTTATAAAATGCACTATTAACAGCGCCATCTTTTAAAATGATGTAATATTATCTAGACATTGACTTCTTGTTGACATTAGAGAACCCTACATAGTGTAACTCCCAAGCAATAGATGTCGCACTCATCGAGCATAGGTAAAGTACGATTTATTTCAAATGTTATACGTGAGTAACACGCAACGTATAACATACGGTACTTTTGAAATTGTATTCCTAATAGCAAGTGATGAATGAAATGGTTACAAAGCGACCAAATTAAATGGTAGACTAGTTGTTCATGTACTTGGTCTCCGACGGCTATCTAAATTTGGCAGTGTAGCCAAGTAAACATTGGCGGGAAACGAGTAGCGGCATTTGAAAAACGCCGGCTGCCGGGTGCATACCGCAGTCTCTCAAATTTTGAGATCGACGCGTAAAGTTCGAAGTTTGAACAAGTGTCTTGAAAGTAAACACATAAGAAAAAACTGTATCTATCCCCGTAGAATAATAATGCAGAATACTGAACCATAAAGTGAACTTAATTTCTTGTGAGGAGTGCATTTATAGTAGGATTACTAGCTTAGAGGTAAGTTTCTATTTGTTTTTTTTTAATACTTACCTGTAGTTTTCTTTCAGTGATGATTCCTATTTCCGGTTTCACGATACCAGTTTTTTCTTTAATTAACTACTAGATAGAACAATTTCATTCAAAATTAAACGATTTAAGAGTAAGTAAGTTAGACTTACACTTAAATTAATCTATTCCTTAAATTCAAATTCAAATCTTTATTGCTTTTTCATTATGGTAGAGCTTATTCTAATAAATAAGTAATAACAAAATGAACCCTGGAGGGCACAGCAACGCTAGGAGAGAGGAGGCATAAATTAATTAGGTAGTATATTATAACCGTTATTAATTATCGTAAGGTGTCTTCAGTATATTCTTTTATTGTATAATATGCTTTGTTTACTAGCACTTGTTTTAGTTTATTAATAAATATTTTTTCCTTTTTTTCTTCTTTTATACTTTCCGGTAATTTATTGTAAATTTTTATGGACATTATCAAAGGACCATCAAATTATTTAAGGAATAGAATAATTGTTGTCTAGGTACTAGAAAATCAATTCGTCTACCACAATCAGTAGGTATTTGGCAGTTTTTTACCCGACTGGCAAGAAGGGTAATGTTTTTCACGCGTTTCTATGTATGTATGTATGTAATATTCTTTGTTACCTCGTACAAAATCATAACGACGGATTTATAAAATTAAGATGTTTGTTTGATGATGATGATGTTGATTTTTCTCGGTACCCCAAGGTGTCCTAGGATAAGTGACGTCAAAATTAAA
Source organism: Acleris literana (assembly GCA_946894065.1). Taxonomy (NCBI): domain Eukaryota; kingdom Metazoa; phylum Arthropoda; class Insecta; order Lepidoptera; family Tortricidae; genus Acleris; species Acleris literana. The sequence goes on from OX335683.1 coordinate 4,769,494, forward strand.
ACAACATGGCGGATTTTGGGTGCCATAAAGTGTGGTTCGAAAAAAAAATCAATTAAATCCAATAGGGTATCAAAATGAAGAATATTAAAAGGCAATTACAAAAATATACACAACTCATATCATATGTTTCAATGTAATTTAGTAAAGCAAATTACAAATCAAAATGAAAAATTATACTTTAACCATTAAAGTGTCGAAACTCAAACCATTGGGCATATACAAAAAATTACTAATAAAACTTGAACGAAAAAATACATTATTAATTCATAAAAACTAAAAAGAGTGAGATAAATTAAATTATTTAATAAAACAAAAAACCCGACCGCAATAAAAAAATCAACTAAAAAGCGAAAAACCAGCTTTATAATCTATAGAAAATTGTAAGAGCAATGTACTTTTAATATTTATAACAATTTAAATTTAACTTGAATATTGGAAAAGGTATTGCAGGCGGCGACAAGCAATGAATTACATAACCTATTTCTTGAAAAAAATTAACATTTTGACTAGCTTGTCCCCGCCTGGAACACCTTTTCCAATATTCAAGTAAATTTTTATTGTTATACATATCAAAAGTACATCGCTCTTACAATTTTCTATAGATTATAGAGCTTGTTTTTCGCTTTTTCGTTGATTTTTTTATTGCGGTCGGGTTTTTTGTTTTATAAATAATTTAATTTATTTTAAATTAAAATTTAAGGTAAACTTAGGTATTAAAACTTAGGTAATGATACCAAATCATTACCTAACTTTGGCGATTAGAAAGAGGTACCTAATGGTATTTTATTGGATTTAAGTACCTAAATCAAAAAGTACGTACCTAGGTACCTACTTGTACGTACAGATTAAGCGCTTTTATTATGACATACCATTAATGCATTTTAATTAAACAACCGCTACCAATTAAAATAACCCCTTTTACAATATCTATTAAACTATATTTTTTTTACCAAAATTGATGCTGACGAAGTTTTACAATCATAAAGCCAAATCTCGAGTTGATAGCTTTTGAAGTTGCTGAGAAACACTGCTGGGACATACAGACAGACAGACCGTTTTTCACCATGAGGGTTCTAAAATAGCCTCTAAAAATCATCGCCTACTTATCGGACTGTAAATGCCCGACCCAAAAACAAAAAATTTCCGCTTTAAATGCAAGGCAATGGTCACTTGCATGAACATCCTTCCACGAAATATTTAACAATGTTAAGGGGTGATTGTTATCAGCATATTTAATGGTTGACTGGGAACAATGAACGACTATATCGTTTTAGGTCAACCTATACTCGTAAATGGCGCGTGTATGTTCGTAATTAGAACAGAACCATGTTCATGAGAATGTTCAAATTTCACTAGATCATTTTTACTACCAACTGTGGTGTTTTGGTTTTTAATCTCTGAAAAAGAGGGGTTTTCTTTAATAATTTAAATGACCGAAAAATCAATATTAACCAAGCCGCATCGATAAATTTTACATTTACACTAACATAATATAATAATATATTATAGGTACTTAGGTTGGTTTTTGATCTATGGTAAGGTAATTGAAACATAATTTTAATCAGAAGCCCCAGGAGATTGATTGAAATTCTGATAAGTGAAACCGGAATACCTACATCTTAACTCAAATTTCGTATTCCTTGATTTTATCACAACTGATAGATAAATGCCTACATTATTTAGTATATTTAAAGCAAATGTCATCTATTGAAATATTACTGGGCATCCCGCCCTTGCCCTATACTACAGTTTCAGCAAACCATAGTTTGTGGCTGAGACAGAGACGGGAACACATTAAAATTCCTAATATTTTTTTGGAGTACTAATTTGTCCGAATTTAAATCCTCTGGAAACTAAGTTTTGCTGGAGCTGTTTTAGATTAAATGTTAAATGCATAATATAATTGCCAAACTTGTAGGTTAGGTTAGGTTTCATTTATAAGTCTGAGTGTCGAGGCCAAATTTCCTGGGTCAAAAAAGGGGTATGGTTATTATATAACAACGCTAAAAAGTTTTATATTATAAGTGGAAATGGCTTTACAATAAACTAAATTCGGACCAACGATGCATTAGGACAAATGAAAATTAGTATTTTCAATATAGACCTTATTTTATTATTATTAATTATTATTACCAATATGGTCATGTTGATAATGAGATCCACAGAGCTTGTATTCTACTTTGTCTTTAACCATATCGTTATCATATTTTTAATGCAAAAAAATACTATGTCCGGCTCATCTTCTTTACATCTTTATCTTTTCTTTACATAGTATAAAGTGAAGTCGCTTCCGCTGTCTGTTCGCTTAGATCTTTTAAACTACGCAAAATATATTAACCTCGTAAGGCCAGTGTGCAATAGGATGTCTATTATCAAGGCAATTTAATTTGAACTGTAATGCAATGAGAATAAAGTTTATATTCCTTTCTTCATAAATTGAAAATGGCATTTTCGAACAAACGTAATTGAACTTTATTGCCTTGATAGTAGATTCAAAGTTCCATTTACAAAAAACTGGGTGTTTGTAGTACGATGGGCCTTACGAGGTTTGCCGTTTTCATCAATAGATAGAGTGATTCAAGAGGACCTTCAAAACAATAGTGACGTAACTGAGAAATTTTAGTTTTCGAATTAGGTCTCTATAATAATAAAATTATGACTTGAAGTTTAAAAGCAGAAATTTTGAATTAGGTCACTGTTGTTCTGAAGGTGCGATATAACGAGCTGTTGCCCGCGACTCCGTACGCGCAAAAAAGTAAAACATAGCCTATGTTACTCAGGGTTAATGTAGCATCCTAATGGTGAAAGAATTTTTGAAATCGGACCAGTAGTTTTTGAGTTTATTCGTTACAAACATACACACACACAAAAATACAAATCTTTCCTCTTTATAATATTACTATAGATTAGTATAGATAAATTCTGGATTATATACGAGTGTTACAGAAAACTCACATAAACCGAAGCGACGCGAGGGCGGGTCGCTCGTTAGAAATAAATCATAAGAAAATGTTGTCATCAAATTTCAAAACCAAGGTTTTACGGTGGCATAACAATGTCTACACTTCGACCAAATCCACGAAGTGGAATAAAAAAGTTCCAACTTCAAATTAGAGACCATCAAATACTTCTAAGCGAGATACACTTAGCGAGGGCCTGTGAAGTTCCGTAACTGTTTGATTGACCCGATTGCTTCGATATACGTACGCAAAGTAACGTTGATTTGTAATGTAAGACCAATAAAGTATAGCCTGGCCAAAAAGTCGAGCCAGTGGTGACAGCTGCAACTAAAAAAAATCCATACAAAATTGTTGCCATGTTTACGCATTTTACGTCAAAAATGTGACAGTTACGTAGAAAGTGGCGCCCTCATTTAATTTCTCGACTTTTTGGCCAGGCTATACAACACGCATGGCCCGTTGTTTGATCAGTAAGTAGTAAAACATACTAATAGTCAAAAATTGTTACTAATGGTTAAAATCTCAAGGAAATGTGTCTAATTTTCGATTCCTTTTTCAAATTTTAACGATTAGTTGAGTTAACTACTGATCAAACAACAGGCCCTAAGGGCTACCAGAATAAGTTAATAACGTTACCAGAAATGTAACATATTCTTATAAAATAGTCCAAAAGTAAAAATTACGAGTACACAAGCGCTGATACAATGAGCTTAAGTTGGTTTCTATGTGTAAAAAAGTATATGTTTCACTCACTGGACACCCAAGATACAGGCTCAGACTAGTTTGGGGTCCGCCGGATATTACTTTTAAGAACATTGTACCTTTTTGTTAATAAATAATTACTTTACTTTACTTTACATAAATTTTACTAAACTTTATCACTTTTTGCACACAACATCCAGAAAATCACACACGCTGCTTACTTATGCTTCTATATGTTTTTTTTGGTAACCCATAATTTAATCGAATTTGACTTCATCGATTGTAATATTTCATCGAACGCTATTTTCTCCTGAAAACATCATGTTTTCAGGATATCTTATGAATAGGGGTGTGTCCTGGGGATTATCCAAAAATATTGAACGCGTATTTTTTGCTTTATCAAATAATCAAAATTTACAAATATAACGCGCATCAAAGTTCGGGAGTGGGGGCTCGTGACGTCACAACGTGGTATAAAGTGTTCCACGGCGTGACGCCACGCGAAACTTCAACGCACTTTATCTTCGTCAATTTTTGTTTAATTGACAAAAGAAAAAATACGTGTTTAATATTTTTTAATAATGTAAATGACGGACTTATTAGATTTTTTTAGGACACTAGCCTAATAGGTTCGCTTCACAATCCTCTCACTACTAAGCAAAAGGGTAAGTTGTTACATATTTAAACGACTTTAAGTTGAAAATCTTTTAAGAGAAAGAACTAAGCACTTTATTTAAGTAGAACTTAGACTGACTGTTGCTATTTACACACTAATCTACAGCTCGGAAAATAAACTTGCTCAGGAACTGCTGCATGTTGAATCTTTCAGTAGGTATTTGCCAGAACACAAGAGGAACGTGCTTTCAACTCAGCTGTCGGCTATCTACGGAACGAAGCCATAAGTAAATAGTACTGAGCTTCCTTCTAGAAGGAGCTTGTTTAAGTAATTTAATATTTAAACAGTAAACTGCGGACTGGAAAGCGAAGTGTTGGCAGCCCTGCCAGGTTAGTGTTACCAGATCTTAAATCCGAAAAAAACAACCAGTCTAGCCGGACATTTGGGTAAAAAGGCCGAACAACCTAGTATATAATTCGACATTTTTTTATCATTTCACATAAAACCTTCATAAATTCTATTGAAACAACAATAAAATTGAATGAATCAGTGTTTTTTGTTAAGAACCTATATTACACGTGACAAATGTAAAAAAATGGTTAAATTTAAAAAGCCTAACAGAAGCCGGACAGGCCGGACCTAGGCCTTATCCGAACACCTGGCAACGCTATATAAAGTGGACCAACAATCTTACGGATGTGAATAGCACAAAACCGACCCTTGTAGAGTCTTTGAAGAAGCCTTTGTCCAACAATGGCCGTCTTTCAGCTAATTATTTAGTTTCCCTTAACCTGAAGGATCAGCGAACGCATATTTCCCGTGTACTTTTTTCCCAATTCGTATTTTACCGCGTTTTTTTTTGCTTCGTCCTTTTTCTATATAATTCCAGAAAATATGCGAATAGAAAAATTAGGTAGTGATGAAAATTGACATATTAAAAAGTGTCAGGAAAAAAAATGTTCTGGAAAAAAAAGTTAAAAAGTTATGTAACTCAATTTAAAAGAATGTTTTGAAATCATTGCTTTTAGTACCTGATGGGTGCACCTACATTTTTAGCTTTAAAAATATTGCCACGTAAGCCCAGGCGTTTAAATTCAAAAATAGGTAACGACCTATTTCAACTTGTATATTACGAGGATTATCATTCAATTAAATAAAATTGAAATCAATGAGATTTGAGCGATTGTTGTGATTTTAACTGTCATATAAACTTATTTTCGAGTCCATCATTTAATTTTAATGTCATGATTTCGAAATAAATCCCAACCATGCCAAACAACACAATCATACGTTATTCAGGAATCATAAATACCCCAGAGAATTTAATTATTTCACAGATAATGATTTTATCCCCGTACAGCTTTTCCGAATCAATTGACCTCGGGATAATGGATCAAAATTTATCGGTTTTCACTTATTAACCATTAATTTGAAACCAATTTACTAAAAATATTTATTTCAAAAGTACCTAGTAACTGGCAAAATAAGTTTAAAACTATCTCAAAAAACCAAAAGTATGAAGTATGAAGTTATTTGGTCATTTTAGTAGGTATAAACACTTTAGTCGCCTGTATCTCAGGAACCAATCAAGTCTACTTAGTCGTCATAGTTTTCCTTTAAAATTCGTTATATGTGCTTTCATTTAAGATATTTTTCAAATTTTTAGTATTTGTAGTTTTGGACGTAGGGGGGGGAACACTTGACTCTAAAAAAATTAGCGCTTTAAAGCTTTATCATAAACGGATCCCTTAATCGAAAAACTGTGTTCACAGACCCGCAATATTTATTTATAGAAAAAAAAAAACATCCCCACGTTACGTGTAGAGGAGGTACACTAAAATAAAAATAAAATCAAGATTTTATTTAACCACTTTGTTAGCGTGACTAATATGTATATTCATGCCAAATAACAGCTTTCTAGGACTAAGAGTCTCTGAGCTAGGCTGCGGACGGACGGACGGACATGGCGCAACTATAAGGGTTCCTAGTTTGACTTCGGAACCCTAATAAAAACTACATTCATAATATTTATTGATTTTCATTCATACTCCGATTATTGGTGCTTCTAGGCCTTGGGGAAAATCAAAAATATTTATGCAGTAAATTGGCCACATACGGGCTCTTTTACACCTCGGTAATATACAGTGAATCTACTAGCGCTTCGGACAAGACCATCATTGCGGAGAAGAAGCGCCGCAAGAAACTTCAGCAGAAGGTCATTTTTTCAAACATAAAATACAATAATACTTAAAAGTAAGTTACATTACAAGGTAATAAAGCAACAAATATAAATTATTAGAACTATCACAAATAAAAACATTACAAATTTTTAAATGCATGGATCGTTTCTACTCCTGAAACTGAATTTCTTTTGTTCTGTAAGTTGTTAAAATATGTTTAATTAAAATTTAATTTTATCACACAAGTTAAACGTAAATTTCAATGTACGCGATCCAATTCTCCATTTTCGTTTAGCCCTCGTATGTACAAAGGAAATGTCGCCCCCGTACCATGTGATAGTGATTATATGGCTATGATTTAATACACTAATTTTACAATTACATCATCATTATCATCATGTCAGCCGAAAGACGTCCACTGCTGGACATAGGCCTCCCCCAAGGCTCTCCACTCAGACCGATCTTGTGCTTTTCGCATCCACCGCGTTCCCGCGATCTTTACAAGGTCGTCACTCCATCTTGTTGGAGGCCTACCTACAGCTCATCTCCTGGTCCGCGGACGCCACTCAAGAACCTTCTGACCCCATCGGCCATCAGTCCTGCGAGCAATGTGCCCCGCCCACTGCCACTTAAGTTTGGCTATTCTTCGGGCTATGTCGGTAACCTTAGGTCTACTGCGGATATCATCATTTCTGATTCTATCACGCAGAGAAACCCCGAGCATAGCCCAACAATTATTGCACTTCAATCATCAATTAGTTATCTAAACTTAAGTTATTTTTTAATGTTGCAGAACAAAGGTAGTTTAGTTTAGCGAGTAAAATCGATCGTTGCCTTTAAAGCCCCGAATATACAGGGTGACTCTGACACCCTGTATATTATAAAACAAACTCGCCAGCAGCGTAGTCCAGTCCAGTCTGTCTGTATGTATGTTTGCGATGATTTCAAAAACTACTGAACGGATTTTTATGCTGTTTTCATCGGAATTATTCACGGAAGGTTTAATACATTCTGGTTTATATACAAGCGTTAAAGAAAACTCACAATAACCGATAATAATAATAATAATATTTTATAATAAATGCGAAAGTAAGTTTGGTTTGTATAGTTTAGTTTAGTTTAGTTTATTTATTGCATAACACAATTACATTATAAATTACATTAAAATTTACATGCATTGATCTATGTTCGTCAAAATACTTAGGTACAATAATTAAAACAAAATAAAAGTAGCACTCATAACATAAATAACCCAACAATAATATGTTTTTTACCCTTTCTCGACCAAATCGCTAAACGGACCTTTTGAAATTAGGCAAGGCAAAGAAATATATAATATTCTGGGAGAAACGAAGAATTATTTTTATTCTGAAAAATGGGACAGTTCTTGAGGAAATAGCGATAAACCTTTGCGTAGACATTTATAAGTATTTAAATGTGCAAAGAAAGACCTCTAAAAGATCAAAATATTTTAAAATAAGGCTCGCTCCATCACTTTTGCGACCATTTAGTGCTGAAATTTTCCTAATAGCTTCAGATTTTTCAAAAGTCAACCACATTTAATAAACGCCATTACGTTGCCACTGGCGTTTTAATTAAAAAATTCTCAGCTGGCATTTTCTCCAATGAAAACGGTACGGCAACATAAAAATAATTACCATGTACTGGTGAACGAATGAAATGAATGGATATACCGCTCATTCGTTCAGTAGTGAATGACCCAATGACATGTGCATTCGAATTATGAAATGCACCAGATGGCAACATCATTGATTAATATTGAAGTTTAATTATGATTCAGAGTAGGTAATAGTACATTATTGCCTAGGCATGGAAGTAGGCAATTGCGGGCCGAGTATTGGTTTAAACGGACGAGCTTGCGAGTCCGTTTAAAAATACGAAGCCCGCAATTGCGGTTCCTGCCGAGGCAAATATAGTGCTTTTCTCAAAAATCGCAAGAAATAATTTGTGTTGGAGTAAAATCTTCATCGCTTGAACTCATTTTTTGAATTGCATACAAACAGAAACTTCATGTGAAAAAACCATCACTCTTTACCACCTTTTTGTTTATGACAAGGAGAAAGCAAGCTTTGTTTTTAAAAAAACATAAGCTATTCCAGACACAGATAAAAAAGTTATGTTTCGAATAAAATTTGGATGTATAAGACTTGTGCCCTCATTTCATTATGGCCTTTTTCACTTTTTAAAAAGTTACAAGCTAGATAGTAATGGAATTTGTATGCAACATTGCGGGCTTGTGTAGCGAGCACGCAATGTTTTTTTTTTTTTAATTTGAGAACTGTCAGTAAACTATGTATTTCGCGTCTCAATATGTAGATAGGAATGTCCACATTTCCGGACATTTTTGAGAAAATTCATGTAGATTGCTGTTAGTACAGTACAGCAGTACTTAATAGCCTTCGGCTGTGTTTTTGCTCCAAAAATAAATAGTTTAAAATTTCATATTTCTAATGATGTGGCTTTGTTTGGACTACTATATACTACAAATATGCCGAATTTCAGCTCTATAACTTCAGCCGTTTTATAGAAAAAGGATCTTGACAGACAGATGGATAAGGTGACGGAGCGGAGCGGAGTTTTTGGAAACTGATTATGTGTAGCGAGCAGTTTTAAAGCCAGCTAAGCGGTCGCACGATTATGGCACTTGTCCTACTGCCGACGATGAGCGGGAAGCGAGTAAAGCCAGAAATGAACTATTAATATATGTGTCTCTTTTATTGACACGGGATCTAAGTAATATATTTTTTGTTGCAACACACTGGTGTAGAGACTCTCTCTGCGAGAGAGTCCTCGCCGGCAGTGTGAAAGTGATCAACTATTATTATATGTTTCTTTTATTGACATACGGGATCTATATCGTTTGTTCGTTTCTTGAGCGAGGAAATAGTCGATAGCTAATCGCTTCCCCGTATACACTTTAGTACGTTGTCTATGTAATGTCATGTTTAAACTGCTATCCATGAATTGTCACAAAGATTAAAGTGACAAGGTACTAAAGTGTATACATATTTATTAACTCGACTGGTCAAGTGCTTATTTCCGGCAGCCTCCAATGCACTCCATTTATTTTGGACTGTCAGGAGGCCGGACAGATTGGAGATAACAGGGGCCCGTTCCAGAAATCCACTATGCAACTCTGCACTCTGTACTTTGCAAATCCACGATAATGCAAAGTGCAGTGTAAACGTGTTCCAGAAAACACTTAACGTAATTTGCAAACTCTGCAAAGATTCTGTTCTTAAAAGATACTTTGCAAATCCACAAATCCAAACTTTGTATTTGACTCTGTCTCTTCAACTTTGCGATTGTCATGTAGAACAGAAATACTTTGCAAATCCACAAATCCACACTCTGCACTTGACTCTGCCTCTTCAACTCTGCAATAGCTTTGAGGAACAGAAATACGTTTGAAGAGTGGGATTTGTGGAGTGCAGAGTTGCAGAGTGGCTTTCTGGAACGGGCCCCAGGTAATCTGTAAGTCTATTGTGCCCTTTAGCAACAAAGATTAAAACTCTATAAATCGGTCAAGTGCGAGTCGGACTCGCGCACCGAGGGTTCCGTACCGCCGCACAATAAGTATTATTATATTCCGATTTGAATCCGATTTCGAATGGAATCAGCACAAGCTCCTTCACACTTGACCATTTATTGGTAATCTACTTTAATAACACATATTCTAAAAAAAAACAGTCGGGTATCTATTACGTTTCAAAAGACACAGCTCTTTAAAGTTAGGACGGACAGACAGTAGGCATATCAATAAGGTTCCGTTGTTCTCTTTTCGGTTACGGAACCCTAAAAACGGTAAAGATATACCTATTTGCTGATAGAACTAGATTCAAACACAAGGAAGTATTATTGTAAACTAGCTCTGTTTTGATTGAGTATCGGTTGTTTTTGCGACACCGGAATACTCAATAACCGCGTCTCCCACGCTCTTGTAAATCGTAAATAAAAGACCGGCCAAGTGCGAGTCGGACTTATTCACCAACGGTTCCGTTTTTAAGATAGAAAACGAGAATCTGGTCGTGAAAATGCTATAGTTTCATGAACTTAATCAATATCAAGGTCCATGTTGACATTGCCTACATTTGAACACGAATTTTCAAAATCATTTGTTATTATTTCTAAATCGATCAATATTAACTAATGACTTTATTTTATTTTTCCCGGAGATTTTACGGCGTAGAGTATAAATACTTTTGCGAAGATCTGACTCTCACGAAAGTCATAATTTTCGGAAATGACGGGCAAGGGTTAACGGTACTTTACGAAAAATTACAAAAAATCTGTTTGGAATGTTGCAGATTGAGCTCTTTCATATGATACCCTATTTGTTATAGCAAAGTCACTTTCAATTTTCCACCCCCATTTTAGACCACTTTATCCATTAAATTATTTTCATGTTAGGTATTCTTACGAAAAATAAATGCGCAGCGCAGTAGCAAATTATACAGCTATACCTAATGCCCATGTAACGTCCATGTAGCGCCTACCCCAATATCAGTGGGAAACTCGGTTCTCGAAGTGTTAGACGATTATGTCTATCTGGGACAATCGGTCCAGTTAGGAAGATCCAACTTCGAGAAGGAGGTTACTCGACGAATCCAACTCGGCTGGGCAGCGTTCGGGAAGTTACGCAGCGTCTTCTCATCCAAAATACCTCAGTGTCTGAAGACTAAAGTCTTCGAACAGTGTGTGTTACCAGTGATGACCTACGGTGCCGAGACGTGGTCTCTAACTGTTGGCCTCCTGAATAGGCTCAGAGTCACTCAGCGTGCCATGGAAAGAGCTATGCTTGGTGTCTCGCTACGAGATTGAATCAGGAACGAGGAGATCCGTAGACGAACTAAATTAACCGACATAGCCAATCGGGTTAGTAGGCTGAAGTGGCAATGGGCAGGCCACATTGCTCGAAGGACTGATGGCCGCTGGGGCAGTAGAGTTCTCGAGTGGAGACCACGTACCGGTAAGCGCAGCGTGGGGCGACCCCCCGCGAGGTGGACGGACGATTTGGTCAAGTCCGCGGGGACCCGCTGGATGCAGGCCGCTTCCAACCGGGTGAGGTGGAAATCTTTGGGAGAGGCCTATGTTCAGCAGTGGACGACCTATGGCTGAAATGATGATGATGATAATGATGATGACCTAATGCCAAATTTCAAGTTTATAACCTGTATGTCTTAAGAAAAACTTCCGTGCTGTGACAAAAAAACAGACAGACAGGCAAACACCGAAGTCTCACCAGAAGAATATCCTTTTTTACCCGACTGCGTCAGAAGGAGGGTTATTTCCAATGGAACTCTAAAATAGTGTTTGCCTTCTATTTTTTCGCAGTTTCGCCAGAGGTGTGATTATGGGTTTATTACGAAACTGTTAGTTGTTTGAACTTGTACTTCTCTAGATGGGATCCAAATGACGCAAATTGAGTACCTATTGCTTTTGACAAGAGTTGAGTAAGTAACATAAAAATAACGCTTACGGTAGGCGTCCACCTAATCCGTTGTCGGCCGAAGTATGTTCGGGCGTCGTCGTCCGAACAAACTTCGGCCGACAATGGATTAAGTAGAGGCCTACCGTTACTTTGCATTAGATACTAGGAAATTTATTTATTTATTTATTTATTTATTCCTTGATAAAACAGAGTTTTACATGTCAAAACACAATAATTCTATACAAATTTCTAAGATCTTAAATTAAATGTATCTATACAAAGTATGTCAATATATGTAATTGAGTATATGGAGTCAATTGTTTGGGCAGCGAACCAGTAACTAGTCGGTTTAGCCGTTGAGAAAGTCGTCAATAGTGTAATATACGTCAGATACTAGTTTAGCCTTTAATTTATTAACAAAACGCCTCATGTTTGGTGCATTTCTGATTTCTGGGGGTATCTTGTTGTATATCATCGGGCCTATTGAGTGCAGACATTTTTTTGACTTAGCGAGACGTGTGGCGGGTGGGCGCAGCTCGCCTCGCCGCCTGGTGTTATAGTTGTGCGAGTCACCGCGCGTCGGGAATTGTTCAAGGTTACCCCTCACGTACTTGGCTACTTCAAGGACATAAAGGCTCGGGAGCGTGAGAATTTTGGTTTCCCTGAACAATTCACGAGCTGGATGATCCCAGGCGACACCACATATACAGCGAATCGCTCGTTTTTGAAGCCTAAAAGGTCTCTCACGATTGGCTGAGTTTGCCCATAGATCGATGCCATATATTAAGATGGAGTGGAAATAGCCAAAATATGCTTTTCTTACGCTGTCAGGGTGTAGACTAGGGCGCAGCCTACTGAGTGCGAAACAAGCGGATGACAGACGATCGCATAGTGAGTGTATATGGGAACTCCATGTTAATCCATAATCTATGATAAGACCCAGATACCTGACTTCGTCAACCTGGGGAACAAGTTGGTTATAACAGGAAATATTTAAGTTGTGTTCTTTTTTCCCGTGTAATTAAAATTGTATTATGTTAGTTTTTTCTACGTTCAATAGAAAAAACTAACATAATACAATTTTCATTCATTCATTCATCACTTTCAAATCAACAAATAGGTCATCATCATAGCAGCCTGTTGCAGTCCACTGCTGGACATAGGCCTCCCCAAGGAGCGCCACAGCGCGCGATTTCCCGCCCTTTGCATCTAGTCACTGCCAAATAACTACAGTAGTTTCCCAAATTTTTTTTTAAATCAAAACAAATGTCAATTATAAAAAAACCAGAAGGCTATTTATGTGGTTAATTGTATAAAGTATAAAATGGTGTCACAACCATAAACAAAAAGTGAACTAGTCCGGTTTTCCCCCATATTATTTTATCTAGCATGTATAGGTTTGCGATTTCCAACCATATATTATTATCTTAAATACGGAACCTTCGGTGCGCGAGTCTGGCTCGCACTTGGCCGTTTTTCATAAATGAAAACCGATGTCAATTATAAAATAAAGGCCAGCACAGGCTATGTAAGCAAGTCAGAGACAAGTACAATCCCTTCTAAGAACTATCGCACTGTATGTGGTTAACCTTAAAAATAATAAGCAGGGTTCGGAGTTTTCATAGCACGGTAAGACGAAGGAGAGCTGTGGAGTCGACATAACCATAAAAATTCAACTCTTGCTCATACTCATTCGATTATTATATTGTATAATTAAATTTTATTATAAATAGGGATAATACTTCCACTTTTAATACTCATAACATTATGAGATTAATATTAAATAATATGTACTTGAAAACATTTTGTTTATAAGTTGTAATCTTTCATTACTTAGCTTAGCAGCTTTACTAAGGAGCTCAGGGCGAATATAAAAGCATTTTGGAATTAAATATACAAATGAGTATGAGTATGAGTAACAGTTGAAAATGTTAATGTCGACTCCGCAGCTCTCATTAGTCTTACCGTGCTACAAAAACTCCGAACCCTGATAATAAGTAAAATGACGTCATAACCATACATTTTAAAATGTGTACTGTCCGGTTTTTCCGGATAATAATATATCTAGCATGAAATTCTAGTTTGCTGCGCCATTTGCATCGAGCAGCATCAACGCTCCATTATGCAAAAAGCGGCAATCTGTCTCGTGGTCTTTATCGTTTGTGCTTTCGGAAACGCTTTTCGGAGCTTAAATGGCTTTTTGGGAGTCACGGATTGCCAATTAATATAGTTTTATACTGAGAGCTTTAAACGTAGATAAAAAACATACTGCACCATTTTATTCCACGTTGTTTACTCTTCTTGTTTTCGAAAACATGTAAGTTTTATAAGTGTACAAGGACACTATTGATGAAGATATGGTTTAACAAAAGTATAATAAAGGCCTAGGTAAACGGTCTAAGAATCCTACTTAATTAAAAATATATTTTATTGTATTTTAATCACACATGAACAGAATTTTCTTCGTCTTCACATCGCCCGTTCCTCAAAACCTTAAGTCGAAATTTTTCGACCAGTGCGGCTGGTCATCACCTACGGGGTCGAAATGTCACTCACAGGTCGACTGGTTCAAAGACCACCGGTTCAAAGTCGCTAAGCGCGCTATGGAAAGGACTATGCTTGGAGTCTCACTGAAGGATCGCATTAGAAATGATGTAATCCGACAGAGAACCAAAGTAACCAACATAGCCCACCGAATTAGTAACCTGAAGTGGCAGTGGGCAGGTCATGTTTGCCGCAGAACTGACAACCGTTGGAGCCATCGGTTTCTTGAGTGGAGACCGCGTCACGGCAAACGACCTGTGCAACGCCCTGGGGCAAGATGGTAGTGATGAAGGGCAGAAGATGACAGATTGGCCTGTGTAGGTTGGAGGAGAGAAGCTGAAGATCGGGAGTACATTGGGAGAGGCCTTTGTCCAGCAGTGTACTAATATGAGCTGATAATGATTATAATGATCGTAACGTTGAAAATACGATAACATATTAAAGCGAATATGGTTTTACCCAGTATGATAGACTCAGGTGTTTTGCCTTTCCATCGTCAAAATATTAAAGAGAATTTGCCTAGATTTTTCGTCTGGCGCTCGTTAATTTGTGGTAATTAATGGCGGCGTCTACTGTAATATTAAAAAGAAATGAGTCATTCTAAATTTGGCTAACATCATAAACGAATGCTCTCGCTAAGTATATTACCATTCTCAGTGCAATATCGGGTCAATTTTGAATATAAATCTGGGAGCGGGCATCGAACGTGTTAACGACTAGGTTTTTAGTACCTAACCTCATTGGCGTCAATTATAGATGCTTTCAATGGAATTGGGCAATCGAATGGCGTTTTAACAGTCGTATTTCGTGTCTTTATGCTATTGTCAGCGCCAAATGTCTGGAAATTGTGGAGTAGGTCAGTTTAAAGACCTTTTATAGCTTTTTTTCGTGATTTCGTTCGCGGAGAGATTCTTACTTTTTAAAATGAACTTTCTAACGTAACATAACCAAACCCATCCTTCTATCATTTTTGAATTTTAGTCTTCAAGGAAACTCATAATACTTAACGTTACGCTTGCCTGCGACATTGTCAACTTACAACTTTATTCGATTATATTTACTTATTCAAATTCATTCATTTGCAGATTGAAGTGAAGTGAAGTTAGTTTGAATTTTGTGCTTGAGTGAAATCCGACATATTTAGAGATCACGGAGATATGTACTTTATCTGCACGCCCTTAATTAAATATTGGGAAGTTGGTTTACCTACGGACACTGGTAGGAAAGTTGAAGTTAAATAAAATCAAATATTACGTCTGAGCAAAAGAAACCCTTAAAAACTCTAAAACGACCTTTTATCTAACCCATGTCAGATTTTATTTTCGACATTGTCTTTTAAATCTCTTTATTTTGATATCTCACTATGGGGTGACGGTTTTTTCTACAGACGTTATCAGGTTTCAAGTCCTTTAAGTACTATAATAGTAGATTGTTACACAAGAGACTAAAACAAGCCATAATGACAAGAGATATTTAGCCACGCGAGCGAGCGGGCGAGCGAGAGTGGCTATAGTTCGAGTGTCATTATGCTACGGGCCTCTAACCTCTAAAATGCTTGTCTGGTAGAAATCCTCCTGTTTTAGTACTTACATCAGTATGCGTGTACTCATATCCATCAGGGTTGATGATAGGATGAATAATCCAGTCGATATTCTCCAGCAGAATTACCTAAAAAAAAACCCCACGCAAAATAGGCGCATAATTATATAAGTCGCCTTGTTGCGGAAAAGAGCCCGCCACAACCTGTAACCTAAAACAAACCAGGGGTCTCTTTATAGAATTTGCTACGGAGTACGGACCCCTTGCTTGCTCAATCCGGCACTGACGACGTTCTTTACAAAATTACAATATTGAAAATTTAAAGATTGTTACAAATTTGTTCTGCGTTTTTCTTTTTTGTGTGAAGTGCCGTTTTAAATCCTTGCATATTTAGCCAACAGGTTCGAACTTGAAAACTATTTTAAAACAAATTGGACATCCTTAATATAATTAAATAGATTCATATTCGTAATCATTAATCGTGTTTCACGAAATTAAATCGTTTTTTTTTAATCTTTTTGCACAGTTGTCATTTTGAGGTTATTTCCACTGCCTAAAAATGGCCCATACACAATCATTGAAAATGGCGATAATCCTCCATTCACAAACACCGTGATTGGCTGTTTAGAGGTTTCCAAAGTAAATTAAAAAAAAATACTTTAATCCCTAGAGATTAATAAGGAGCTTTAGTCCCAATGTGCATAGACTAAAGTAACATTTTAAGAGCATGAGAAGTGAAAAAAAACTTATCCGCTATCTATTACGGTTCAAAAAGTTAGGACGGACGGACAGCGTAGGAATATTAATAAGGCCTAAAAATTACCTTCCTCCTTGGACAGTTGGTTAAAAAGGCTCCTTATGGATTTTTATTCACGAGAATAAGAGCTTTTAATAAAAATAGAATCTAATTTGGGAACGTTTAGTCCGCTTGAGTTCAAACCGAAGTTTTCCGAACAGACCCGAACAGATCGATTCCAAGACCCAATACCCTTAATGGTTATCAAATTTCTTTTAAAAGGATTGTATCTATCGGTTGCTAAAATAACATCTCAGGCTTTCCTTAGTAGTTTAACTTTGTAACACCTTAGCTAATGTAAGTCTTAGGTAAACTCAGGATAAGATAGCTTGAGAGTAGTACACAGGTGTTGTGCATTATTCAATTTATATTCGAGTTGACCCAGATGTAGCTAACGGTAATTTTGTAACTTCAACACAAAGATACTTGCAGAAGTGCACTGTTTTTATCGTCAGATATCGAATAGATATAAAATGAACGCAGTGCAGATGTGCAGCTTACTTGGGTTTTATTTTTGCAGTGGCAAATTTAACTTTAATTTGAGTTTATATACTTAGAACTCCAATAATTTCACTGTAAACGATCCTTATTTTAAGTTCTGTAAAACAATTATTCAAACAAAATCATTATGATATGATTATGATTTTACACTGTCAAGAATTATTCAAGAAATATTCTATCTTCTTTCTTTATAGTTAAATATAAAATAACATGATCTTTCATTGTGAATCCTACTTTTAAAAGCCTTCGTTATCTCCATATTAGTTTTATTCTAAACTAGTCACTGAATTCAAACACTTAGGTTTGAATTTAGTCCTTCATAGTTAAGTATTGTTCTGGTACTGTCTCATAAGATATTTCAGCTGTAGATTATTATGCGACTCTCTCCTTCTAAATGTTTCTATGCAATCTCGCCGATTTGTTGTTTGTAATTTTATATTTATATGTTATTCAATGATGATGTTAATCATGAATATCTAAGCGAGAAAAAAAGCTTGGCCTTCGATAAAGTTCTTCTTCTATACATATAATATATCATCCGACCAGACAAAACACTGACGAAAGTTTCGTTTCCTTAGTCGACTAAAAAATATATTCAACACTGTACAGTCAAAGTCACACCTTTCCCATCAAATATATGTATCATCATCATCATCATCATTATCATCATCATCATCATCATCATAATCATCATCATCATCATCATCATCATCAGCCCACTTCCGCTCGGTCTTCAGTTTTTTGTTTATTATTATTATTATTTATTTATTTATTAAAAACAAACAACATGATACAATAATATTAAAGGCCCTGCAAAACTGTTACAACAGTTTGACTGCAGGAATGTGTCCGTGAATAAATCTGGTTTTTTTTTTTTAAATATAAATATACTTAGCTCCCAAACGCTCCCAGCTCTCGATGTATGTAAACATAAACTTTATTGTCCGTGGCATAGAGGCGTGTAGATATTTTTGACGTCTTGGCAACGTATATACATTCATAACTTTAATCCTAACCTAGACCTTACTCCTAGCTGTTTGCAATTTTGTTTAGATACCAAATATTGAAAGTGATTACTGTTGAATGTGCAGTCTAATATGCTTTTGTGCTACGATCCATCTCAGCTTAGCTCGATCGAGCGGTGATAAATCGTTCTACTTCGACAATTCATCTTTCCTTACAAGTAATAAATTATCACTCGACAAGATTGCAAGGATCTTAGACGAAGGGCAGGTGGTCTATTAGAAAGTATTCCGAAACGACTAGAGGACGCCCGCGACTTCGTACGCGTAGAATTAGTTTCCCGCTACGCCCGCTATTTCTTCCCGTTGGTGGTCGATTTTCGGAAAATCCTTTCTTAGTGCACACTTACATCATGAAAGTAATCCCTGTACCAAATTTCTGGTTTCTAGTTACAGTAGTTTGGGCTGTGCGTTGATGTATAAGTCAGTTAAGTTTGCCTTTTATATATATAGATAGATTTCATTAAAGCAAGGGCTCTATTTTACATTGTCTTTATGCCTCACTCATTAATTGGACTATACCTAAGAGTGGCTGAGTTGTAAACAATATGATGGCAATAGGGGCAAAATGAAAATGGAATACTTACCCTGTACTAACAAAATCAATGGAGATGACCTAACTTAGGAACAGCTACGTGGTCCTTATTGACATATTGTCATATGAGGAACCATTAAGTTAAATTAATAGTTATGTTTTGAAACTAAAAAAACAATGTAAAAATACCTAGTAAGTAGATAAAATCTGTATCAATTAAGGGTACTTCCCTTGCAAAAGATCGGGTACTTATGCAGTTCCACCATTGCTGGATATGTTTTACAGTCTACAGTTGAAGCCTTTATTGATAATCCAAGTTTTCGACCTCGGGATGCTGCACTGCCGCGGGCTTTGCCATGTCATGTCCATAAAACAACGAAAATTTCAACATTTTCTAGTTTTTGATAAACAAATCCAAAACGTTGGGTTTTAGGGCATTGTTGTATTTGAAACTTTGTACAAGGCGCTCATAGTTTAAAATATTGTATCTCGTTTACTGTTAGGTACATAGAAATGATTTAAAACCCAAATGGTAGCGTATTTAGTCTTGTTAATTCCTGTTGAATACGATTTAGCTGTGTAACATATCCAAAAATGGTTATTCCGACCTTTTCCAAGGTAAAATATATATTTTATTGTACCTACTAAACGGCTAAATGTATAAATTCTTGAGGAACATGCTTGATCTTTGGCAAATTGCTTTCTTTAGGTAGTTGACTAACACAAGATGATCAATCTAACAGGATCAGTCAGAGTCAGATAGTGAAATCGAAAACTATAGATGGGAAAATATGTTCTTAGGATGTTCTGTTTGTGTTGTATCGTCGATGTTAGAAGGAAATTCGCAATCTATGATATAATTATCTCTTTGGTCATTTACGGTTCCGCTAGCATTTGTTCGTGACATACAATGGCGATTGTGGAGATGAACTGTTTAGTCTAGACCTTTTATCAATGTTTTATCATCGCAGGTCTTATCGGCAGGATGTTCATTGTTCATCCCCATTTCCTTGAGTATCTACACTTATCTCGCAGTTTTCACTTCTATTCTACTGGCTAAAATAATATTGCCTTTGACGTGTTATCGTATTGTTTTTAACTTGGTCGCCATTACTGTCAAGTTAATAAGAGCTATCAAAACGTTGACAATACGATAACAGGTCAGTAACGATATAATTTAAACCGTGTTGAATAGAGGCCTAAGGCTCATAATATGGCTGCATTTATCGGGTGACAAAGTTTGGATAAGGCATCCGTCACCTTCTGACACGTAAATAAGTACGACAGTGACGGATGCTTTATCCACATTTGACACGCGATATAGACGCAGCCAAACTAGGCCCGCTGGTTTCTCTCGCGTACAATAAAGGTCGCAGTTCCTCGGCCTTTCATAATGTCAGTTTATCCTATTAGTACATAGACTATCACTTTCTCTTATGGTTTTATAATTTTTTTCTCAGATTTTGGACTATCATGCGCGTTGACTAAACTGTTAGTCTGTGTAAGACCTAATAATTTACTGCTGAGGCTTTTCATTTCGCTACATCTTTATCTTCTTTATCTTTTCTTTACGTAGTATAAATTGAAGTCGCTTCCACTGTCTGTTCGCTTGGATCTTTTAAACTACTCAACAAATTTTAATTCAGTTTTCAGCAATAGATAGAGTTTCGCCCAATGTACATCACATTGTACAAAGTAACACTTAGCATAACTGCCCAGACTCAAAATAAAAAAAAATAGAACTAATCGCCCAGTGAACATTACACTGTACTCATGGACAGTTTGGATATAAATTTTTTTTGGCTTATATATTGCACACTTGGCATTTAGCTGATTTCGCGTTTTTTTTCTTGGGCGCGTTTTTTATAATACATTCTGGATTATGTAGGGGTATTTCAGAAAACTCACATAAAGCGAAGCGAAACGAAGGCGCGTCGCTAGATAACCATACTACCTCTATATCACTACATATTATAAAACAAAGTCGCTTGCCGCTGTCTGTCTGTACTTATGTATGCTTAGATCTTCAAAAGTACGCAACGGATTTTGATGCGGGTTTTTTTAATAGATAGAGTGATTCAAGGGGAAGGTTTATATGTATAATACATGCATAATATAGTAGAGAAACACTGATAATTTTAGAGGTTTCTAATGTGATGTCGTAAATAAACACATTTTTTTGCGCTTACATTGCAAACGCTGGCTAAACCTTAAGAGATATATCAAAATAATGTACTGAAGAATTGTAGTTCTTCAAAAAACCTAAAGAAAAGTCCGCGATGGCATATGTCTATCTCCTAAGGATGAATCACACTAACCATTTTTATCTTTAAAATTTTATTAAAAATATTAGGTTATTTGCGAAGCTATTTTCTCCAAATCAGTATTTATTCTTATCCATATAAATACGTTAGTTACCTTGGGAATTTAATGTAGATTAAAATTGTCGTTTACACTATACTATTTAAATAAATACTTTAGAAGATATGGCAGATTCAAAATTACGCGCAACCTAAATCTGTATTATGGAAACGCTTGGCCGCCGGCCCTATAGCCACGTATAGCCACGTTTCGCCCTTTAGTACGTACAGCCTGCAGCATCACATAGAATAGAATAGAATAGAATAAAATTTATTTTCAGACCTTTCAATCCATAGTTTCGTACAATAAAATTAAAATAAAATAAAATATAAATTAAAATTACAATTACAAATTAAAAATTACAATATTACAAATTACAATATTAATAATAAAATGGAAATAAATTAAATGAAACTAGCAGCATCTTTGTGGATATGGAGACGATTCCAATAGGCCACAATTGGAGAGTCCAACCTGCCTGCTGCCGCGTCCAGGAGAGTGTTGGGGCTGCCGCACGCGCGGCGGAGCATGGAAGCGCTGCGCTTGCGCATGATAGCGATACATAGTATAAAACACCGGAGCTCTCCTGTTAGTTACGTAGGTACTTATATTTATATTAAGCTTTTCAAATTGTTAAATTAGGGAAATGGGTAGGTAGTTCGATTGAGTTTTGGTTTTGATTAAAATATAGTTTTATGTTGTCTACACTTCTACACTTTAGAGGTATTATAAAGAGGAAGGATTAGATTTTTTGTTTGTTTGTTTGAATTGAATAGGCTCCGAAACTACTGGACCGATTTGGAAAATTCTTTCACCATTAGAATCCTACACTATCCCTGATGAACATAGGATATATTATATTTTCAAAAAAGTTAGGGATCCGTATGAAAGCTTCGATAATGTAACCCAAGGTGTGAAAAATATACCAAAAAAAATCCTTATATCGCGTACGCTGCGGAAACTATTGACAATAGAGCAATGTGATGTACGACAGTTTTATAGAAGACATCAATTTCTAAAAAAAAGTTCACAATACCATATGTCTAACTATTACAGTTATATCACAATAACTACTTTTTTATGTTAAAATATGTAATAGTAACGCCGGTTCTAACTAGGCCCCATTATTCGTACCTTGGTATTAATCCGTATCCAAATAAATCATTTCGTTTTCAAGGCTATATCAGTACCTGTAAATTACTTTTTGAATTATTCAAATCGGACATACCATTCAAAAGTTATCATGAGTGTAATAATTATCAAAATTGAAATATAAGAAACAGGCTGAAACAGCCCTCTAAGTGTCTTTAATTGGTTTTATCAACAACAGAGAATAGATAGACACGTAAAATTTGGCGAATGGTTCCTGTATATTGTGTAAATGAGTCAGCAGAGCATCAAAGAGTGTATGACATACCTACATAGGTACATTAAATCACGCCTGTTTCACAGATGGGTAGGTAGAGACCACTTCTTTCTTTTCACTTTCAAGAGTGTATGTGATGATGAGAAATCTATTACTTAAGTATCTAATAATTTAACCGAAACGATGCATCTCTTCTCTAATCTGTTCTCTAAATAGTATAAATTAAAGTCGCTTCGCGTTGTCTGCCTGTTCCTCCGCTAACTCCTTCTAAACCACGCAACGGATTATGATACGGTTTTCACTGTCATTTAGGGAATTTATTCTTGATGGTTTATATGTACATTTCATTCTAATTTAGTTGAGAAAACTCAACGTTTTCCTACCACGCCGTCAAAAATCGTTTTTCGGGCCCTTACATAGCTTACGCTGGCTAAACCTTAAGAGATGTGTCATAATAATGTACTGAAGAATCGTAGTTCTCTAAAAAAACTAGAGAAACGTCCTCGATGGCATAATTATGTCTATCTCCTAAGATTGACTCACAGTAACCATTTTTATGTTTATGATTTTATTTTAAAATATTAGGTTGTTACCGAAGCTATTCTGTCCGATTCAGTATTTAACCTTATCCAGATAAATACGTTGGTTACCTTGGGCATTTAATGTGGATTAATATTGTCCCGTACAATATATTATTTAAATAAATACTTTAGAATATATGGCAGATTCAAAATTACGCGCAACATAGATTAGAACTCAAAACAAATATGAGTTTCGTTGTCTGCACGTATGAAAACGGCTCTTTGCAGAGTCGTTGCTCAAAATAGGAAATGGACAGAAGCCCCAAGATAATAGGAGCATTAATCTTCAAAATGAGAACCTTTGCGTTTTTGTAAAATAATTAGTCGACAATGTTTATTCCGAAATTAATAATATTAATAAAGGAGAGAGCTATTTTATCACCAACTAATAGTCAAGTAGGTATAGAAAATCAATGCACCGACACAAACATACTACTCTGTAAACACTGTGCTCGACCTGGAAGAGGCTATCCATTTCCCAACGGAATTTCTCAATTCCTTACAACCTTCTGGATCGTCCCGCATAATTTGGTTTTGAAAGAAGGGTGTCCTTTTATTTCACAACGGAACCTTAATCCACCCAAATAACATCTTTAAAAACGTTGATAATAGAGTGCACAATACTGACCAGATGTGCGGTTGGAAAAGTCGTTTTAATTCCCCGGATTCCATACTTTCCAGTTTAAACGACTGCAATGACAATTTAAAAGTCACAAGGTCAAACATTCAAAGTTGCGGGCTTAGACCTGTGGGCCTAATATGGCTGCGTTTATCGCGTGACAAAGTGTGGACAAGGCGTCCGTCACCTTCAGACACGTAAATAAGTACGAGAGTGACGACGGATGCTTTATCCACATTTGACGCGCGATATTGACGCAGCCATGCTACTAGCCCTGAGCGTTGAGTGTATTTCCCATAGAGGTATGTAGCCCTTTCGCGCGTCACTTCAAGGCAAAATTTGTTTGTATTGTGCAATGAGAAGTCCGCTGTAAACATTGTATATAGAGAAGTTCTGTGAAAGCTGGCAGTCATGATTTGAATTTGATTTAAAATCTAACGGCATCAAAAACTCAATTTCGCAAAAATGGACGTCTTTCTAAAATCGTCATGCAATAAAACCTCTATGCATAATGCACCTGTCTATAATTTGAAAAGTATATTATTCCAGATGAACTTGGATTATTTTAACTTATTTTAACTGAAGCGAAGCGAGGGCGGGTCGCTAGTAATATCGATACCTTTAGACTCAATTGGCGTAAACGCCAAAACTCAACTTTTCAGGAGAGCAAAAAAACTTTTTTTTCTAAATTATTTTTATCATTTCATTTTTGTTTTTTGAGTTATAAAGCTCAGTTTTGGACATAATAAATATAGTTTCGGGATAAAGAATATGATTAAGTAATATTTAAAGTAAACCCAGTATTTAAGAAAATGGAAGGCTTATACGCCCTAGAAAAATACTAAAAATGTTACTTACGCCCCAAAAAAATACCGTTTCTGTGATAGGTTTAGGGTGTAAAAGCCAGGAGGATTATTTTTTAACTGTAATAGGGTGTATAAGAGAAATTTTATGTAATTCCGCGAACGCTCAGGTTGTGGATTGAGCTCCCAGCGGTTGTTTTTCGAAGAGTTTACAATATGGGTTTCTTCAAAAAGGAATTAGTAAAAGGTTTTTGGTAGGTCGGAGACCTAGAAATGATGGTTCAATGATGTAAACTTTCATAGGCTACGGTGGCCATCTTCTTTCTAGCGGGCCATAATACTAATATTTTGTACAAAGTAACACATACTTTACATTTAACTTAAGTGTTTATAAATACATATATTATAATCTTTTCGGAATATAATTATTCATTTAAATAAATAGGATGGTGAAATAAACACACGAAATATGAGTTAGGTACCGAAAATCTTTATTCCAATGACATTATAGTCAGCTAATCTTCATTTATTTAATAATTAGTTAAGCACTTGTATTTATAATCACATGTATGCTTCTTTTACTATCGTATAACTTGTATTTATTCGCACGCGGCACGAGTATTGCTAGGGTTGTCACACGCCTAGAATACATCAATGAGGGCTAAAATGTTTTAGATCACCAGATGTCGCTCGCTCGCTTGTGGCGATCGTTATAAGGTCGTATCGACGTGTTTTTAACAGACTTCAAAATAAAGGACGTTCTCCATTCGTCGGATTATTTCTATATGTATGTTCCGTTAACAACGTGTTTAATATAATAACAGTACCTATATATAAATATAGTATAAACGATTGTAACATCGTCGAAATATCGGGCGGGACATCAAAAGCCCAAATCGTGGTTATACTAAGTAGGTGTTGTAATTTCATAGTCAACGTAAAAAAAGAATATTTTACGTCCTTTTGTTAATTCAAACAACCACTTACCTACACAACAGAACAATGTAACAGCTTTTCGGAGTGCGTTTCATTTCATCGTGTGTTTTACTATCAATCAACACCACATAACAAGTAAATAATAAAAAGTTTAAGGTTATTCACAAAACTAACTTCATTACGTATTACGGCACGCCCCGAGATCGATCGTTCAAGACGGCGGAAGGCATATCGTGGCGCACGCGTGCTCGCTCGGTCGGTGCCGGCCCCGGACTGATATCCATTCTCAGAATGAACCAGCGGGAAGGTTACTAAGGCGGCGCGACACGCCCAGTGCAATCCCTCTGGTAAGGGTCCCAGTGTTTGATAGTGCTACAACAGTTGTTGGCACCTTCAATCTTATATCATAAGAATAAATAATACCTAGACGTAGAAGCGAAACTCCTGGCGTCTCCGGAAGCGCACTCGGCGCGTTAGATACCTACCGCCGGCACCTGAGGTGTTTAGTTAATATTGTAAAGGTTGTTTATAGACTCGTTTCCGTGTTATAGAGATGATTAATAGCCACATAAGCCATGTAATTTTCTGGAGATAATCTTAATATCATCAAAAAGTATTATTACCTAATTTAACGTAAATGTAAAAAACATATTTTGCAACAATGTTTCCACGTTGAAGTAAAACATAAATAACATTTCGTGACTAAACTTGTATACCACATTCATAAACCGATTAAAATATTTCGCAAGTGACAGCCCTAACTTTGGGCGCGGAAGACAGACGGACGTAGCGGGGTGAAGGGAGAACTAGGTATTTAAAGCACAGCATTTGGGGCCTGGTCCAAGGAGATTCGCACCTACGTTTAGTTATTATTTATTCTTATTCTTATATCGACAGAGGTAACAGATGAGTGTCTCTCTTATACACCCTATTACAGTAAAAAAATAGTCCACCTGGCTTTTACACCCCAAACCTATCACAGAAACAGTATTTTTTTGGGGCGTAAGTAACATTTTTAGTATTTTTCCACGGCGTATAAGCCTTCCGTTTTCTTAAATACTGGGTTTACTTTAAATAATACTTTTTTTTTATGTTAGCTCTCCTGAAAAGTTGAGTTTTGGCATTTACGCCAATTGAGATTTAATGTTTTCTATTTCTGATCAGGTTATAAGAGGCAAAAATATATCCACTTTATACGACTATTATAAAGTACGACCTTCAATTTAATTATTTGTGGCTCTTTTATATTGGGTCGTAAAAGCCACCTATTATTTTTTGCAGAAACAATAGGGTCGTATAAGCCACGTTAGACTTACATATATCATCATACATCCTTTTACTATAAAAACAATATCATTTACGACCTTGAAATGTAGAAAATAAAAAAATACAGCAAATACGCCCAAACAATTACAAAAATCATGTTTTTTGGGCCTAATATTCTGGGTCGTATTCGACTTTTTTTTGGGAATTTCTCAACTTTAACTACACAGATCGATAGAGAATGAAAAATTGAGTATAACTGCATTAAAAACTCATTTTGGCCGAAATGGCGTTTACGCCAATTGAGTCTAAAGGTATCGATATTATAAATGTGAAAGTGTGTATGTTTGTCCGTCTTTCACGCTTCAACCACTGAACGGATCGAGATGAAACTTGGCACACATATTGGTTAGGTCCTGGGATAGGACATAGGATAGTTTTTATCCCGGAAAATGGGATAGTTCCCGAGGGAGCAGCGATAAACGACTTCTACGCGGACGGAGTCGCGGGCGAAACCTAGTGTATAAATAAATATCTGCATCAAAAGTAGTACACACACACACAAAATCGTGGAAATCGAACGTGATTGACGACGCGCTGGCCTAGTTGGTAGTGACCCTGCCTACGAAGCTAGCGGTTCCGGGTTCGATTCCCGGTATGGGCAAATATTTGTGTGATGAGCACGAGTATTTGTTTCTGAGTCGTGGATGTTTTCTATGTATTTAAGTATTTATTTCTCTATATAAGTATTTATATCGTTGTCTAGTACCCATAGTACAAGCCTAGAGCTTAGTTTGGGACTAGGTCAATTTGTGTGAGATCGTCCCGTGATATTATTATTATTATTATTATTATTATTGATGGAGTGAGAATTGTAAGCGCCCGAAGCTAAATTTGTATGGTTTTTTTTTGACAGCTACGCAATTTATGTTATGAATGAATGAATGAATGAATGAATGAATATAAAGATAAGCGTCTTCTCACAATCCTGTTAATACCTATATATTGAGCAATGTAAGGATACAGTAAAATAATAATACGTTCAGGGTTGTCACAGGTGGTCCTATAAAACTATAATTTTATTCCAAAGTAGGGAATATATCGTTTGATATTGCGTGGAGAGATGGAATTGGATATTGGCACAGCGGTTGTTTGGAGTGAGACATACGGCTCGAGAACGAACTAGTATAACGAGTACTAGGAAAAGTTTTTTAGGTCTGCATTTTTAAGGTTCCGAAGTAAACAAGGAACCCTTGTAGTTTCGCCATGTCCGTCCGTCCGAGACTCTTGGTAAAGTCGACTACAAAGAGATATATCCACCTTTGAACCTTATTACAATGCAATAAGCTGAAAAAGTGTTCGACTGTACTACAAAGCTGTAAGTGTAACACCGACAAAGTTGTAAAATAAAGTAGTCTACGAAACAGCGTGGCACTTTTTAAAAATATAATTATACTTTTATTAGGAGCTTGTGAGATCATGTAGCCTTAAATCTGAGCATACCGCAATAAATAGCACACATTGTTGCATCTCAAAATTGCGCATTCTAATTTAAACCCTATTAAATTGTAATAAACGCTCTCGAGCGTTTGTAACGTTAACTGAACTAACTGGTGCGTCGCGTGCGCACCGAATCTAACGATCTTATCTGCCGCTAGTCAATTGTTTAATCACAGAACTAAATATACACACACAAATAAATTATTCGCTCGTGTGTATTTTTAGCCACATTGTATGTTATTATTTTTCATCTGTGTGATATTGGTGTTCAGAACCATTTTAAAGTTCTATTAACTTTCCAATTTAAGGTATGTATTTACCTTATCAATAATTTTAACATTTTATTAACCGAAACTGATTCCAATTACCTATAGGTTAATTTCATCATTAGAAGCTTAAAGACGTTCACTGCTCAGCTGCATATGAAAGGGCCTTCCCGCAATAATATCACCACAAAGAACGCTCTAACGCTACACACTTTTTACGTATTTTTTCATTATCAACCACACGGAAACACCGCCACTTTACTTAAAAATGAATCATTATTACGCAAGCGGCCGTGTATAAACTTAGATTAAAATATATTATTAGATACCGAGGAGTAACTAAAATGTAAACAAACGCGTAACATAAACAGACGAGGCCACACGTGAAAACAGTTCAACGGGTTAACTATTCTAACTATTGGTCAGGGAGTTAACACACAATCTTTACGAAATCGCGCGGGTGACGCGATTTGAACGCAAAGAATACGCGACATGTTCGCAGCTTGATCGATATTGTATAAGTCGAGGTTGATAATAAAATTCCAAACAATGTGTTTCAGCTTTATTACCATATGTGTTTATAGGCGGTGGTGATTACTTCCTAACAGGTAGCCCGCATGCTCGTTTGCCTCACTCTCTCATAAAAAAAAACCGTAAAGTAAAATATATTTTGCTCTTGACACATGCAGATATTAAATTTCACAAACGTACTCGTAAAGCAAGTTAGAGAACTACTCCAGAGAAAGACTAACAAAGAAGATATAAGTAGTGACATCGTCGTAAAAACCAACCAGGGGCCTGTTTTATAAAGCTACAAATTACAATTTACAAGGTTACAAGTTTCCATTTGACAACCAATGTCGACCAGCCATTACAGCACTGCTGCCAGTTTAGACCTGTAAAATTGTAACTTGTAGTTTTATAAAACGTGCCCCAGATTAACTTTACGATCATATTTTGTTGCCGAATAATTATTGATGAAATTAATGATGTAACTAGGCCTAGTTATTTAATAGAAAATTTAATTTAACGATCTCAGTAGGTTTTTTACTATTTAAAGTAATTTTATACTGTATGACTATAAATATGGTAATGATATGATATGATAAAAATAGTATTTGTCGCCCATGAAAGAATTGCATGTAACCAACATAGGTTCGCTTTCAAAACAGAAAAGGTAGTTTGAAGCAAGAAACTCAAAACTTCGGCTGCCTCATCCTTCTTTTTTGTGAATTAATCTGTAGAAGGAAACAGCTGACGTAACTTTAGCTTTACATTATTAGAGTAGAGATCTTGTGACAGGTTTCCATTCATCTGGCATAACTTTTTTTGGCATAATCATCATTTGGCATACTCATCATTTGGCATAATCATCTATTAGCATACAGTATTTTTTTCTGAACCCGTATACTTTTCAGGATTGTTATATATTAAACCTAACCTAACCTAATGGGTTCTATGCAATGATATTTTAAATAATCCTGAAAAGTATGCGGCTTCAGAAAAAAAGACTGTATGCTAAAAGATGATTATGCCAAATGATGATTATGCCAAATGATGAGTATGCCAAATGATGATTATGCCAAAAAAGTTATGCCAGATGAAGGGTACCCCTTGTAACACTTTTCTTCTGATTTTCTAGTAACGCTGATAACTTAAATTTACGTCGTTGTAACATTAAATAACATAGGTAGCCAAAACAAATGCGCGTTTAATATCAAAACTAGATCTTGCGTAAATGTCCGTGGTATTTCTAAGACGACTGCGTATAGTCTCAATCCGTAGTGTGAGTAGGCCTTTAATTATCTATGTATAATGCTTCCCCGAAACTGTGCAACGTGCAAGTCTTGCGTCAGGTTATTATCTTTAGGCATAAATTTAATTCATAAGCATGTCATTCTGTTTGAAGAATCTATAAGGAGTTGGTAATAGGGCAAGTGTTGAAGCAAGCTCATCATCTCGGTGATATCTTATTGTTAATGATTTGTAAAATATTAAAAGAGCTAGAATAATAAACTCAGTGCCTATAATTGTCTTTCGGGTAGGCTTTACCGAAACCGATGGATGGACCGAATGATGGTGATGATGATGATGATGATGATGATGATGATGATGATGATGATGATGATGATGATGATGATGATGATGATGATGATGATGATGATGATGATGATGATGATGATGATGATGATGATGGTGATGATGATGATGATGATGATGGTGGTGGTAGTGGTGGTGGTGGTGGTGGCGGTAGTGGTGGTGGTGGTGATGATGATGTTGATGATGATGATGATGATGATGATGATGATGATGATGATGACGAGGACGACGACGACGACGACGACGACGACGACGACGACGACGACGACGACGACGACGACGTGATGGTGATGGTGATGGTGATGGAGATGGTGATGGTGATGGTGGTGGTGATGATGGTGATTTCCCAAATTGCAGAGCTACTATAGTATATTAAGCATTTGAGTTGTATTAACTAGAAGAAGGTCAACACGTTAAAATAAAATTGAACATATTGATGAGACATGTGAAAGTGCGTACAGATATAGGGCATAATCATAGGACATTGTATACTGTCCAAATATTTTCCTATTCTTGTTGCTTTCTCAATTAGATTATTGATAGATATTATAGCTGACTGAGAAAGCAAGATACGAGTAAATACGAACTAATAATATGTTGTATGATTATTCAGTACACGGCCTAATAAAATAAAACCTCTAACCACTTCGTTTCCAAGAAATAAAACTTTTTCCATTAGTCTGCTTCCACTTAGCCTGTTTTCCACGTCTTAGTGCGTAATTCATATAACAAAAGGGAGTTAAACTTCGTCAGTGGCGGGCAATTGCAGCGGACTAAAAACACTAGCGTCATAAACCATCTGAGGAAGCGGTGGGCCAAGGCTTGGAAAACTAGAGAGTAAAGTAAAAAAAATCGTTTCGACCTTTTTCCTACTTCCAAACTCTTTGCAGAGAAAAGTGAGCGACTATATATGTAGCGCGAAAATTTTAATCGCATGTCACGTTTTTCAATTTACTATTTGGAAACGTGTTCTGAATTTGTTCGTAGCACAAATCCCTAAATTTACGATACAAAAATGGGAGAAAATTTTAACACTGAATTCCAATTGCCATACATATTTTCTCGATGACGTTCCGTTGACGTCACGGCTTGATAGAAGAAAAAAGTTCGTGCTCGAGGAACTGAACCTATTATATTTATAAAATTTCAAGGTCACATAAAGTAGTTTCAAGAATCTATAGAACTCAATTGCATCTTCCTCTTTCTGTTAGGGGATAAGTTTTCTATATTCGCGCTTAAGTGCTAGTAAGTATTGCCGTACTGTTTCACCTGCAAAAATGTCTTCATTCTTTCTTGTACAATTTCTTGTTAAATATATTTTTCAACGCTATTAAATAATCAATTCCGCTGCCTCTCGCCCCTTTGTCCACATCGGAAGCTGGGCTTTACGACCGTCCCGTCGACCTATTTCACTAAACACCCATAAAGCCCTGCAGGGCTAGTGGATAACGTCATTCTTTTATTAGGCTGCGGACGTGTCTTTTACAATTTTGAGTTATAGGTTTTTAGCGTAAACATACCAGAAGGTGATAAATCCATTACAGTTTTATAGGGTGACGACGGGGTGACGAAATGATGACGCAAGTACCAAATAAAGCGTAGGTTCGGTTGTAACTACATGGATGATCAATTATTGTTCTTCTATCCATGGAGAACGTGAGACCTCATCATCCAGTATTCATGTTTGTCAAATTGCTATGCAAGCGAACTTAGAACTTAAAACCAGAGAGCAGAGCGCATCCAAATAATTATTTCGTCGTCATATCTTTTATTATATTTAAAGGCGCATCTGAACGTTCTATCTATACACATCAAAAGTGCCTAGAATTCAAAAATATTGATGTGTGTAGAATTCAAAAATATCACATACGTAGTTTAGCATTAGTTTCCTGTCGTAGCTGTAGTGTAGCAGAAATAGGAAGTAAATCACCATCAACATAGCGAATCAAAGCAACAAATTCGAATTCGCTTTCGTAGAAAAGATAGTCATTTCAAAAAGATTAGTGGTTCCTACAATTATTATACCTAACAAACTTGAAAAATTATGCATTGTATGGGTAGACTGTTACGAGTATCTGTGGCAGGCCGTTTATAATTTGGGCCGTGGGCAAGTTATTCTTTTTCTTTTAAATACAAAGCTGTGAATTGGAAAAGGTTTCGTTACTGTTAAAGTCTGCGGCTTTATAAACGTTTCTGCCACATTCTAGCCATTAGTGAGAAAGAAATAAAATGAAATGGTTTAGCAAAACCGCTAATTGTTGAAATACTGCTCGTGCCTTAATTCTTTTTCAACTTGGCAGACTTGAAAAGAAAAATGAACTATTGGATTGGACTAAAATACCTTATTCGTACAGTTACATCTATACATTTATACTAGTATAAAACAAAGTACGCTTTGATCTTTGAAACTACTCAACGGATTTTAATGCAGTTTACATCAATAGATAGTGATTCATGAGAAAGGTTTTGGGGTACAATAATTTCTGGTTTATTCTGGTTGTTTACAGAAACCTCATCAACCGAAGCGAAGCGATAATAAATAAAACGGGTCACTAATAATAAATAAAACGTTAAGCAATTTTTAACGATGCAAAGTTAAATAAAAGACTAATCAGTGTCTTCATGTCAGTGGGCGAGAACCAGCTAAATTGATGGCATGTCATCGCTATATGGACATAAGTGCCGCAAAGGACTTATAGTGATTGACGTTTAGAGATCGTTATGCGTGTTATGCAACTCGGTATGCAGTTATAACGCCTATGACACATGCGATATGATGCGATCATTGGCTGAATTGCTCGAGAAACTTTACATTTTACAACTAGGTAATAAACTGAGCGTGTGAATACTCAAAAAAATGAGAGCCAACAAAGTGAGATTTTCGCTTAGTTGACAAAAAATGAATACAATAGTTAAGATATTATATATATCAAACAAAACTGATAGTAACAACATCAATTTCTTTAGTGATTCAACTCACATTTTACTTGATGAATCTAACGTCTTAGTTGATGTATCTATCGTCTTGTTAGGCACGTATGGGATCAAGACGCTTATGCACAATAATCAAAATTTTGTTACAAGTGATCATTTTTTTTTTTCAGTGAATGAAAGTAAATGTTTTGCACTTTGGCCGACTTAGATAATAAATAAATGACTAAAAGAAGAAAAATGTTATCTACAGAAATAATCAAATCAAGATTGAATGTGATTTATTTTTAGAATTCCTAAAAGAAATTTTATTACGTCTGTAATATTATCGCTGCCTATACAAGTAAATGATATTTGTTCCTTCTCAATGATAACAAATAATTTCTAAAAAGTATTTTTGTCAAAGGGAAACTCCAACAAAACACTTGAATACCACATTGATAGGAAGTATACAAAAAGCCATTGAAAGTCCCTTTTCTCGTGAGGAAAATTCTTTTCTGTAAAACGAACTTCCTTTGCAGAGACCTAAACTGAACGCTTTCTGATTTGAAGAAAAATCGCGAGAAATACTTCATGCATTTTTACGATGTTTGCGAGCTCGAAAAATTTCGCTGTCATTGCACTTTAATATTTTGTGCTGTTGGTATTACGTTATGGGCGTTCCAAACGTCAGTGGAAAAGAGATAAACATTTTAGAAGGTAAAACTGGGCCTCTATTAAACCCAGCAAAGCCATATTGCCTTTGACGTGTTATGACATTGTTTTAAAAGCTGCTCGGATTTTACAAAGTAGAACTTCATGTGAAACTGATTGATAGAGTAAGGAATGAAAAGGACAGAGAGAAATTTGGACTAAAAGAAGATGTAGTGACTAAGATTGAAAAGGGTATGCTTCAATGGTTCGGTCATTTGGAAAAGATGGATGACAGAAGATTGACGAAAGAGATATATAGAGCGAAAGTGAGTAGGAGACAGTCGGGGCCGCCATAGGCGTACTTTTTCGAATCAAATTTGGGAAATACTGTAAAAGGGTCGAATTTTAAGTACCCGAAACCGACGTGCATGCATGACTCGGTGTATGAATGTGGAAGAAGCGAAAGAGATTTGTCAGGTTCGTAGCAGGTGGAAAGAAGTGGTCTCTGCCTACCCCTCTTGGAAACAGGCGTGATTTAATGTATGTATGAACTTCATAAAAATCATATCCACCCAGGGCTGAGACCTGCGGCCCAATTACGGTGGTGTTAATCGATGTGATTAAATGTGGATAACACATCTGTCACTTTCTGACCATACATAGTGCTCAGTGTCACTCTCGATGGATGCTGTATCCACCGCGATAAAGGCGACCATATTACGGGACCTGTTATTGTCATGCGTTGCTAGTTTCATTTGAAAGTATAGTCTAGTAGGATTTGTTGATATTTTTATATTGTGTGTTCGTATCTTAATTGATCTAATTATTTGTACAGTCGAGTTCATAAATATGTATACACTTTGGTACCTTGTCTATTTAATGTCATGTTTAAACTGCCATGTATGAATTGTCATAGCAATTAAAGTGACAAGGTACCAAAGTGTACACATATTTATGAACTCGACTGTACCTTGTACAGTATGAAGCACGATGTCAGCAAGCAAGCAAGAAAGTATTTTCTGTAAAAAGTTTACGTAAGTAAAATTTTGGGAATTTGTTTTAAAACATGCAAATCGTCGGAGGTGTTTTGCTCACAGATTTATTGTGGTGGTAAGAAACAATTTTTTTATTTATTTATCGTGCATTTAGTAGATGTATTCTTACATTAAAAAACTGTTTTTAGCTTGCTTTGTACTGAACTAGTTTTTTTCTAAATTACTAGGTACTCTAGTTATCTAATTAATATAAACTCGTAGGAATCTACAACCCAACCGACAAAATCCCAGAAAGGGTAAGGATGAACTTCTTGACTTCTCTAACTACTTCCTTTAAAACTCGGTCATGGACGTGAGAATTTAATTGAGCCCTTCATTAAACTACCATAAATATGTCTGTTAATAGTCCCTTCTGTGTTAATTGAGTTGACATTTTTAATTGGGACGAAGCGTGAACTATAAGCCCACGAGAGCAAAGTCATTAACACTTTTAGATTGTCTCTGAAATACGACCAGAAATAGATGTTGAATGGTTTACACAATGCTTTCAGGACTGTAGGGATTTAAAGAAAATCCTGTTTCCATGATGGTTTTATATGGTTGTGGGCTTTGATGGTGGAGGTATGAATGTTACCATAGACAGAATATTTGTAAATGTTGTGTGTGCTGTTGGTTTTTGGTTGTCTGTGAACATTTCTTATTTAATAGAGGCAATATAGGGCATTCATAAATTGATACAATTTGCAGTAAAGCCTCTTTAATGATATTTAGTGTTATTTGTTATTGGTACCGAGAATGTGTTATTGTTGTTAAAGTACCTTATCGTAGAAAGATAATGGAATGTTCAAGTTATTTCTCTTCCATTATTTGGCTTCGCAACACTTGTTAAAACAAGGCTATTTTTTGGCTTAACAAATAATTCATTGAATGAAACAATTTTGAAAATATTTTTGTTGGATTGTCCTTGCAAAATAGAGCAAATGGGAGGGGTCGACTTGAGCATATCTTATATTTCCCGGAGGATAAGGCGATAAGTAAAAATTCAGCGTCAGAAAAAACCT
The DNA here is from genome assembly GCA_946894065.1 of Acleris literana. Taxonomy (NCBI): domain Eukaryota; kingdom Metazoa; phylum Arthropoda; class Insecta; order Lepidoptera; family Tortricidae; genus Acleris; species Acleris literana. The sequence continues at coordinate 4,805,756 of OX335683.1, forward strand.
TCAAAAGAATTGGTTTATTAATTCAGACATTTGTGCTAAGCCTTTTTTTAAACCAACTACTGAAGTTAAATTAACTTTAGCGGACAAGATAGTAATTGTAGCTTTGTCTAGATTTAATTGGTAATAGCAGTTAAAGCCTAGCAGTTGGATGCTATGTCTAACAAAGCTGCCCTCCTAAGCTTAATGGCGATATCCCCGACAAAACTGTAGAAATTGCAACCTAGTTGTAAAAAGAACAGAGTTGAATCTTCTTTGGCTATTGAAATTAGATATTGCATTTTTGGTAACCCATTATTTTATCGAATTTCACTTCATCGATTGTATCATTTCATCGAATTTTATTTCACCGAACGCTATTTTCTCTTGAAAACATGTTTTCGTAATTACGTAAGTTAGGTTAGGTTAGACGTAACTCATGTGGCGAGAAATGCGTTTCGATGAAATAAAAATTCTACGTAATGATGCGTTCGTTCGTAGAAAGGTGTCTCGATGAAATAATTGGTAACCTGCAGAAAGGTTCAAAGTTAAAATCTCAATTTGCGCTGCTACATTTTTACCTAGATAATATTTTCTACAATCCACACTACACTCGTAAGTTTACGTGAACATAATCCCAATAGTTCACAGCAACATCCAAGCCTATAAATTTTAGAACTGTTCCTTTTGTATTCCGGTTTACTGATTTTTCAATTAAGTTCTTCTCTTACGACAGATCCTATTAACGTTTGGTGCCACGATTCTTTATTTACATGTAAAACTGACACGATGTTGTGTTCTTGGTGTCTAGCGTGTAAAACAAAGAGGGTCTTCAATTAAACGGTCGTAGGCATTCACTTTGCTATTTGGGTCATACACTTCATAATGTCGCTTCGGTGCTTCTTAAGTTTAGAGAAAGACCTTTTATTTTTTATTGATACCTACTAATTGTAATCAGCAGACGATTTTTGAGAAATCGCGCGCTTGAAAGTAGAAAATACTACCAACCCCGAACTTGATTTTGAATTTCGAATTTGAATTTTTCTAATTTATTTTCGAATGAAACTTTCGGGTGTTCGATTCTTAAAAAAATTGTTATGCCGAATGGTTATTTATCCTGATCTTCACCACACTTCACCTCTGTAAAAGAGGTCCTGTTGGATGTTAAGTAGGTATATTAATATAGTAATTTATGTTTTCTAGCGAAAAATATTCGAGCGTGTTGGTTAAAAATCAGACTGTAAGCTTTTATTAACGTTCTTCTTTCGTATGTTTTTCCCGTTCAAAATTTGTATTTCAAACGATCACTCGCTTTGGATCAATTATCCAATCGTGCTGAATTTCGATAGTGAATCGACAAGTGACAATACTTTATTATAGTGTCAAAGAGCTCAGCTAACGATGGAGACTTAATTGATAATTGTGCTAAAAAACCGCCAGCAAAAAAGCTTGGTTCGAAATTAAAATGGTTGACAAAAACTACTTTTTTAATTACTCAGCATAGGTACATATTATCCAGCCGCAATCAGAATACGGATGGAAGATACCGTCAGCACAGCAGTACCAATAAATGACTTACCTTGTTTTAATTTATATGTATCGGGTAAAGCAATGTCATCTACGCGTTTTAAATCTGAATACTCACAATATTTTTCTGAGTTATTAAAACTTGGCATTTAATTTTCATGCTACTGAATACATGAAAAATGGTAATGTAGCAATCGCTTTGGAACAGAATTCTCCCACTATTTTTTTTATTAAGTAAATTTTTAAGAAAAAAATTTATATTCATTAAATTAATCTTGTTCCTTTTTTCTTTGATCTTGTTACTTTTACCGTTTAATAATATTACAATTTATAAATGTGAAAGTAACTTTGTCTATCTGTTTGTAATTCTTTCAAGGCTAAACCACAGCACCGATCTTAATGAAATTCGGTATGCAGATCGCTTGAACCCTGACGAAGGACATAGGGTACTGATTACCACGAGTACCGTTATGTAAATAACTTATACGGGAAAGGAGCATCTAGAGTAAGTTTCATTATATCTTTAGGTAGCAATTATATAATATAGTAAAAACAACTTCGATAGTGGCACCCTAAAACCAAGCCAATTGGTACACCTTTACTTAGTCTTCCGCCATCAACGGAACCGTGAACTAGTCTGCAGAGCAACATACACTTGTCTCTGTTTCGCTCCCGGAAATTAGCATACCATCCTGCTTTCACTTGTCATTTATGAATTAGTGTGTAATTGCAATATTTACTGATTATAGTGATTATGTGTGCGTAACCCGGGCCATTTTTACACGCGGAATACCGTATAGGTAACATATCTACCTCTTTTTATATTATATTATATCATTGTTAGGTTTTCTTTTTCTACACACCGTACCGCTGATAACTGTGGGTTCATATACTTTCGTCAAATGGATGGTCAACCTTCATACATTCTAATCGTGGGCTAAAAATGTATTGATAAAAATATTTAGTCCAGTGGGTTAGTTGACCCATTTTAGGTCGTAAAGGTTATCACAAACCAGGAAACATGTATACATTGTAAATCTTTTTAACCCTATGTAAACTCTTTATTGCATAAAAATATAAATATTACAATATTGTTATTAAACTAATAGTCAAGGATATGTATTCGCGTACCTTTTTGACTCTTATTGTCATTGTTGACGACGCGTTGGCCTAGTGGGTGGTCACCCTGCCTACGAAGCTAGCGGTCCTAGGTTCAAATCCCGGTAAGGGCAGATATGTGTGATGAGCACGAATATTTGTCTCTGAGTCAAGGATGTTTTCTATGTATTTAAGTATATATTTATCCATATAAGTATTTATTTCGTTGTCTAGTACCCATATTACAAGCATAGAGCTTAGTTTGGGACTAGGTCAATTGGTGTCACCTTGTCCCCTGACATTTATCTTATTTATTAATTTATTGTGACAAGAGTGAGAAAGGTACGTATATTAGAATACATTTAATTGACCGTACAAACGCGAACTTATCCCTAAATGTGATCTGTTTCAGTTAACCCTGAAGTAGTTCTATTAAATGTTAAAATTATTTTATAACTTATCTTTACTAAAAACGCAGTGTTTTAAAGGTGTTTTAAAGACAACTCTGGAGATTTTTAAAGGCTAAAGCTATACTGCTATAAAAGACTGAACAAAAAACATTCCAACTTGAATACGTCTGAGCAGACGAATACATTGTCTTAGGGTGGGTTTAGACCAAGCGAGCGAATGCTCTAGAACATGTCTTATCTTTATTTTTAACCGACTTCAAAAAAAGGAGGAGGTTCTCAATTCGTCTGTTTTTTTTTTTTAATGTTTGTTACCTCAGAACTTTCGACTGGGTGAACCGATTTTGAAGATTCTTTTTTTATTTGAAAGCTGGTGCTTCCAGATTGGTCCCTTTTTCAAAATGAAGATTTGATGGTGGAATCCATGAGGAATCGACGGAACTCTTCAAAATTTATAGGCACACCTATAGCGATTTTGGTATTTTTCGTTGTAACTCGTGTATTTGGTCTTGGAAACCACTATTTGGTGAAGTGGAACTGATGATGAAGACCACAGATGGCCACCGGAACTCCTAAACGGTATATATTTCGAGGGTGGCGACAAGATATTTCGATTAAGGTAGTTGAGCGACTATGACGAAGCATATTTAGGTTTAAATATATGACTATGACTTTCCCGCGGCGTTGCTTGCAGCGAGATTGAAATGTTCTATTGTTTCTTGAGAAATGGGAGAATAACAGCATAATTATGATCACTAAAAAGTATAAAATAAAAAAAGTTTAAAGAAACAAAAACCCGTCTTAAAAAAGCAAAAAATAACTTCTTTAAAATGGTAGGTAAATAGGTCAGTCCAACTGAAGTCGGCGTCCAACAATATTTTAACCAAAAGCAGACTTCAGTTGGACTGACCTATTTACCTACCATTTTAAAGAAGTTATTTTTTGCTTTTTGAAGGCGGGTTTTTGTTTTTTTATTTACAAAGAAAACGTAAGAGATAATGCCCTAGAATTCTTGTTCGTTCGCTTGGTCTAAATCGGGCCATAAACATACAAAACGCATTCACTACATGAATACGTCTGAGCAGATGAATACATTGTCTTAAACAAAACGCATTCACTAATACTGCCCGCCCACTTGCGCTTAAGCTTTAGTAGAAACGTATATGTTTGCCAAAATGGGATCATATGACATAGTTTCTCGATGACCTCAGCATTTGAATACCAAACAGCCGATGACAACCACGTCTTTCCTTATCGGACTTATTAATATCTTCCTTCCGATGCAAAAACATAATAAAATGTTTATTGCTGTGTTTATACGAATTATGCGTTAAATTTCAACATCTATACTCGGAGAATAAACATATAGTGTTCATTAGTACAGTGTTTCTAAAAAGATATGACACCAAACTTAGATTATTAGAGAAATACAACAAATTTACATACATACATTTTGCACAATTAGGCTAAGATATTTACCAGCGTATTAGTGACAAGTTGCAAGCCCATCGCCTAACAGTACTATAAGCCTTTATTCCCTTAGTCGCCTCTTACGACATCCACGGGCAGACACGGAGTGGCACTATTCTAACCCGGCAAACACACGGATGAAAGAGTCGGATCAAGAGCTTTTCTAGATAACAAATATCGGTCTGACTACGAAGAAAAGCTTTGGTTAACTGCTTAGCAAATGCATGCTTTTGTACCTTGTCATAGCGACAACGCCTTTGATAGATTAGAGCAGTAGTTCAAATATGACGTTAAAGCGACAAAGCACTAAAGTGCGCAGTTACATTATAAGGCCTACGGTACCAAATCTCAGTAATTTCGTTTTCATATTTCTCCAGTCTTTGTTTCATTTTAACCCTCTTTTCCTATGGACTTCTGTATGATGTAAGCGAAAAGTGTAAACATTGTATCGCTTACTAAAAAGAGTGCGTTGACCGCTCTATTAACCGTAAATATTTATCTTACTTGTCATCCTAATTTAAATGCAACTTGGGGTGCCACTAGACAAGAATGCTAATGACACATTCGAAATTAAGCGTTAACTACAGTGGAATAGGGCTTATCTTCAAAGTGTGGGTATTGTGTTGCTGCTTGTGTAAGCTGAAGTTTTGTCTTCAAGTGCCGTTTTGGAGATTATTGTAGTCGATAATAATCTGTTAAAAAATATGTATCTTCACTTTTTACAATCCTAACATTTGTATGCATAACCTTGTCTAGTACCAATAGTTCAATAAACAAAGCAAAAACAAGTGCAAAAAATCGCATAGATACTATAGGACTCTAGTTTATCATTTTATATGGTAGGGGTGACTTCCAGGTATAACATACTAAAAGTTCCCAGCCTAGACCCCGTGCTTTCTGTGAGAGAGGGCTTGATACCTGCCTTTTTTGATGCTGGGTTATGCCTGGAGGTGGGGAGGTCACTCCAACCACAAAACCCAATAACCCAGATTACACGATTTCGTGCATTTATTTGCCTTTTTCGCGTGTTGGTTGACTAAGCTACAAGACTAGAACTAATGGGCTGTTGTTTGATCGGTAGTTAAATTAACTAATGGTCAAAAAAAGTTACTAATGGTTAAAATCTCAAGGAAATGTGTCAAAAATTCGAAAAAAGAATGGAATATTTGGCACATTTCCTTGAGATTTTAAGCATTAGTAACGTTTTTAGACCATTAGTTAGTTTAACTACCGATAAAACAACAGGCCATTAGTCTCGGACTAGATCTATTAGTGAGGAGTTGTCCCTTGATATTTATTTAGCTACTCATATAATTGCGTCGACGGTTATTTGGCACAGATTATCACACTGCACTATTAAAGGAATCTAAAAAATGTTTTGATAATAATTGTTAAGCCCCACACAATTTATAATTAACAACAATATGAATTGGGATTCTTTTCTACTTGGTAAAATGACATTGCTTTTGACACGTTATCGTATTGTCAACGTTTTGATAGATCATATTTGCTTGAAAGCAATGGCTGTCGAGTTTAAAACAATACAAAAGTATGTCAAAATCTTACTGAATAGGTAGAATAAAGCCAATGAGCTTATTCAAATGAATACAAATGTTGATTCTTTCTTTTGTCCAATGTTTTAATGTCAAACTTTAACAGTCAGAAATCACTTAGCAATATTTCTGAAAAATAATTTTCTTTTTTCCCAAGCCTAGCCTTCGACTGTATCAAAATCGAAGATCTTAGCGAGCTTCATCGTAATCTTATTTATTTGACGGCAAATTGAAATCGTTCGTGACCCATCCTAGATATCTCCCAAGGGGACGAACCGAGCACTTCGGGCCATGTCCGTCCATCTGCTGTGAGATACGTGACAGTTGGAGGCCTCTGCTCACTGGTGTGATTCACTAACACAACAAGGGATAATTCGTGACGTACTATCATAACTTGACCTATAGATCCTCAAGCGAGATTCACAGGCAATGTATCATGTATATTGGTACGTATTCTCTTCCGCTGGTTTGCCTGAGCGTCCGAGCATGCAAGAATATGCATGAGCTAGTTTAGGTAATTATTCTAGAGATACAGACCGATATCTCGAAACTAATTATGTTCAGTGGTGATTCTCTAAAAATAGGAATAATTCGCTGATGCTCCATTTTAACTTAAAATTTGGAATCCAGCCCGTCTATTTCACAAACCTGATAATGGCATTATACATTTTGTAAACTTTACAACGACGAAAAAATTTGACTTTTTCATAATTGTCACCTACTCAATAAAGAATCAAGAACACCAAACACCTGATATACAAAAACAAACCAAATAAACATCAGATATTACAAACACCTGTCACGTCTGGTTTGTGAATTAGGAGCGGTAGGAGTTGAAAAAGTTGGGTGAGTTTAATTGGATCACTACGCAATCGGTCTGCAAGTTTCTGCTGAGACATAGGCCACTGTTTGAGGTCTCTATTCAGTGATATTCTATAAAATAATATATAATTTGTTCATCCTTTGGTATGTGTATGTTTAGTAGTAAATAAAATTACTTTAATGAAGCAACCCATCCAGAAGTTAGAATAACATGACTTGCTTTGCTTGTAAGTGAACTCGAATCCGAAGTCAAAGTAAAATATAAAACACAGCTCAAATCTACTTAGCTAGTTGGATAAATTGTTATAGATCCTTTTGTGAAAACTCTGACAAGGAAGATATTTCAAAATATACCAAATTTCCTAAAATATTTCAAGTTATAGCTGTGATATACCAGGCAAACATTGAAGTCTCAAATTATCATAAGAGTTCCTTTTTTACCATGTTGGCACTAAGCAGTAAAGAAGGTTATGTTCGATGTGGTGTTCCTCTGACTCCAATCGTGATCAATGATTTTTGGATATTCATCAGTCGATTTGATTGTTCGAACATCACGCATAAACTACTGAACCGAATTGTATGTTACGATTTGACCTTAATATTTCAAAGTTAAACTTTATAATAACGATAAGGCTGCCATTACTGTCAAGAAGTTAATAAGAGCAAACAATACGATTGATTTGGTATTAAACTAAATGGAATAGAGACGCTAGTATATATTTTATCTTAATAAAGTGACGCAGCCAAAGCCGCAAGCAAAAGCTAGTAAGAAATAAGTATTATAAATCTAATAAAAATCGTTTGGTAAAAGTTACTACGTTTTTATTAAACCTTGACGAGAAGAGAAATGCTCGCAAATATTAAAATTAAATGTTTCAATACTGTTATTATATTTTTCTAGATACAAAAAACGTTACAAAGTTTTTCATTGAGGCTAGTAAAATTAATTGTGAAAGTTACATTAACTGTTTTTTTTTATTGTTTCAGGTACGCATATTCCAGACATTTTCATCATACCTTCTTCTTCTTTGGCGTAACACTCTTGTCAGAATGGTCGTGGTCGTCACGTTGATTTTGTGGCCTGCTTCACAATGCGACGCCATTCTTCGCGAACTGCCGCCCTCCTGGTACATTCATGTAGAGGACCGTCGACGGCGGTTTTTATTTGGTCCGTCCACCTCATCGGCGATCTTCCACGTGGTCTGATGCCCTTCATACCACACACACCACCGTAGCGTAATTTCTCATGGTAGTTAGGTACTCCGCTATTTGCTAGGTGACTTAAAACATTACACTCAGATAAGTACCTATAGTCGAACATGGAACTCATTTACCACTTTTTAACTTTATTGGTATTACGGTCCCAAAGTGGTAAAGGCAGTTTTTGTTCAATGCATTTAAACATGTTTTTGTAGAGCTATTTGTGTCCTCTTTAAATGATCAGAACACTGAGTTGGAAATGGGTTTTACCTACTCTTTTCTTTGTTTAATTTCAAGCATCATTCTCAGCGCTTTTAAACTCAAGGTAAAAGAATAGAAAATAGAGATTATTTATGTATATGTTGCGAATTTCGAGACGTAGCGCTCTAGAGTGAGGTCAAAAAGGACACAGCTCAGCATATGCTTAAGCCGAAGCACACCTTTTTTGGGGTAACCAACCATTTTGATAAGTCCTATATAGGCAGGTTCGTTTGTCATATTCTGATGGTCTAAGATCCGAATAGGAGACGACCTTCACCTAGCTGTTTATTCGATAAAAAGTATTTTATATCAAATTTTATATGCTAAGCAATATATGGTTTACTGAAAAATTTCAGTCCAGTCCTTATATGGTTTAAAAGAAAAACAGAAAATTAACTTTTTTTAAATTGATATTGCTTGTTAAATAGACCAGTTACATACTAATCGAACGCATGAAGCCTATAGAATATGCAAACGTTAAGTTTAGTGCAAATTATTAGTGCCGACTTACCTACCTACCCAATAGTTATGACGGGAAAAAATAGTCAACCTAACGTTTGCATATTCTATAGGCTTCATGCTTTCGATTAGTATGTTATTGGTCTATTAAACAAGCAATAGCAATTTAAAAAAAAGTTCATTTTCTGATATTTTTTTATCATAATAAGGACAGGACTGAAATTTTTCAGTTAACCTATTCGCCATACATTACTTAGCATATTAAATTTGATATATAATCCTTTTTATCGAATAAACAGCCCGGTGAAGGTCGTCTCCATTCGGATCCCCTACTATAAAGACAAAGAATAATTAGAGACAAGACGTCATAGGAACTTGCTAAAGATATACTTTATTTTGTGTTACCTATTGCCTCTATACATCTAATAGGTAAGGTGACGGTTTGTCATACATAACACGTAGTTAATAATCTAATTTGGATTAATTTCCAATATGCAAAGGCGTTCGCGGGTGCTCATGTGTAAATACCTTCCACTATGCATGCTAAATACATTAACTATTATAATTTACGTATAGTAAGTAATACGTGATTTATATTAAACGCGACGTAAAGTAATGTTAATACACATTATGTCCCGTTTAACTAAAACTATGTATACCGCGATAGTAACCATCTAGAATATTATGGTTACATTTAAAGCTCTGGATAAAATTCTAAATGAGTTCAATACCTACTTTTAATGTATGGTGTAATTTTATGAATATCTAACATAAACTCGAGCAATTGATTGTTTTAAACTTTCGCAATATTCATAAATCCTGTAATAAGTCTGCTCGTGTCTACCTTAGTTATAACACAATCAAAAGATCGAGATTAAATCCTTTCGTTTCACTTGAATTTTAAAACAGTATCTAATTCAATAAAGAGAAGTAAGTAGTTTGCTATTCTAAAATTGATTACGGACTTACCTTATTTTTCCCTGTAGTAAGGTCCATTTTTAAATCACTAAAGTAGTATCGCTATAGTAAATGTTACGTTTCTATATTGAGTAGTTTGGATTGTTCGCTGTCTGTTAGTCGGCCAACACACAAAACAGTTTTACACGAGTATGTTTATAAAGATTTAATCGTTTGCTGCATTGCACAAGAAACGGAAATTGGCCTATATCGGAGTAACTCGATAGTACGAGCGCCGTCCGAAATAATCACGTTATTGGACGCGGCCATGTTTAAAAAGCGTAATCAACGTGTAAAATTAAAAATGCGCTAGTGCCTGCTAGTATTCAGATACACAGTTACTTAACAAGAGATTTGATTGATAATTTCTTATCAGTGCCATTTATAAGAAAGATCAGAATCTTCTGCTTCGCGTGTCGACAGCGTAGAAAATATGAGCTGACCAGTAGCCCCCGAAAAGATGCTTAACGTTAACGTAAACTATGGTCGAAAACTGTCAAAATGTACGAAATTGATATAAGCAAGCGCTGGACGATGCTTACAAGTCCTACATATTTTCGATGACGATAACGTTCTCGCAAAGGATCTTGTCTATTACAATTTTCTGTAGCGTTGCCAATGGTGTTATAAAAGTTCTGCCGAGTGCAGATATAGGAGCATGTCGGGCAGTACAGGAGATGAGGCATAGACTCCTGCGAAGAGCAGCTGCAGTGGTTTTTGGCTGTATAACCCCACTTTACCATTATTTTCTCCACATATACTAACCCCAGCGTGCAGTCTATAGATGAAAGGGCAAAGTAATCATCATCATCATCATCATCTTCATCATTTATATCTAGTTTTATTTAAGAGTTTTTAAATGCTCGTGTGGATATCTTTGATCACCTTGTTTGCTTTACTATTTTGTTTCTCACTTAATATATTTGCAAATCATATCGTACCTACACCTATATTTCACTCCCGTATTAAGGACTGAACCGCAGCAAATTAATATAATAATATCAAATACTGTCAATAAAATAACAAATTGCGATCAAGTTCAAGATCAATTCTTTCATATATGGCTTCTGTCCAGTGGGACAATTCTGCCAGTGTCAAGGTTGGAAGTTACACGTGATCGGAGTAAATGATATCAAAAAAAAGTCATAAGTCGACGTTGTACGGTGATCCTCTAGCCTCCGTGAAGCGATGTAACTTTACGAAGACCAGATGGGATTTTCTTGGAGCAATCCTTCAAAGGCGAAACGTGTTCAAACTTGAATTCTTCATTATACTGCACATTTTAATGTTAATTTACTGCATATTAATACATCATTACTATTCAATAAACAACAAAATACGCAAAAAATAAATTACAACTAAGAAAGCGACGCCATCTTGTCGAAAACCCAAAGAGAATCTCTCAAAGTTGCGATCAAATCAAATAACATTAACAGAAGATGTCACAAATGTCACTGTCAAACAATCCTTACAATCCTATCAATATTGACGGAGGAAAGACTTCACAGAAAACACTTCAGGGGAGATTCGATAGGATTGATCCGGATTGACGGATGATTTAATTTGGATCAATCTGGTGATTGAATTCCGTGTATGAGTTGGCATTTCCCGAGATGCTGTTCTAGAATATTCACGCCGATATTGATTCAGGGAGCATATATTGGTAATCCGTTTTATGCAGAATGGCGAAGTGTACCGGAAATTATGAGGATAGGAGGACGTGTTTCGTTGATTAAAATTTTAGGAGTATAAGAGGCGTGTTATGCTGTACGTTATTACCTTTTGAATTTTAAGGAAGCAGAAAGCTTGAGGTAATAGAGAAAATAGCTCGTAAGGATGGTAATTTGCTGCCAGTGTATAATTTTGCTAAACAAGCTGTAGCTCCAACATTTCAATCAAACCAAATTGACGTAATTTTAGACGGTCGCGACGAGCGCCTACGTCATTTCCATACAAGTTGTCAGTTTTCGAAAACCGTTTACGTTAGCGTTAAGTAATTTGTCTCACTGTACTGCCATTTGTGTGAAATTGAGTTAACGCTGTCCTAGTTTTAGCGCTCCTGCTTCTTGTCATGTCTGCTAAATTGCTAGTTACAGAATATTACCTCCCTTATGTATAAATCTCTTACGTATAACTCTACTTCTGAAAGTGAGGAGGGAAATGCTGAAGAAAATCATGCCTGCTACTCCTCAGCTATGTTTATTCAAATCTTGATTGCAAACACCAGCATTGAGTGCTACATCTGAAATATATTACGGGAGAAAATATTCAACATCAAAGCTACTACTTGCCTTAGATTCTACGAAGAAGAATTCTTGAAAGTTTTCAAGATACGTATTTAGTTTCTCGTGTTCGTTTTTGTAAACAGCTTTGCATATTGCAATGTCAATACCTAATATTTTGCTTTGCCCTGATATGTAGTGTGAATTTATTTTATTGCTGTTCAAAGGAATATTTTTCTCAGATTATCTTAAGCATGGGTTACGTCGGTTAGGTTATGTTAGACCTGTGACCACCAAAAAATAATCTGAAAACAATAAGGTTTCAGCAGAAATTAGCTTTCTACGAAATGAAAATTCTGCGATACGATAGGTTTGCGTAATAATTGTCGGCGAATCATTAGGTAACCATATTTTAGATATGGTAAAAATCTAGTTATGTAATATATAATATAATATGTATATGTATGTACGCTAAGATCTTTCAAACTACGCAACGGATCTTAACGCGGTTTTCATCAATGGATAGAGTAAATTGAGAGGAAAGTTCAAATTTTGGTTTAAGTATAGGGTGTAGAAAACTCACAGAAACGAGGTCGAGAGAGAAAACTCTCAGAGGGCGGGTCGCTAGTACACATATATAGTGTGTTACCAGCACCCTGGCTTTTTTTAAAGGTGGTTAAAATAACGTATATCTGTAACGTAACCGGGACATTAATTTAATTAATAAACAAATTAACTTTCTAGCAAATTTTTAATTGCCGGCAATGTAAAGCACAGCAATTTGACAAGTGTGAAATGAATGATTATTATGATTATTATGATTTGCCCCCGTACCACGACATGCCTTGTACTAAGCAACAGCGATACTGATAACGATGAACACCCAGCACATGCACTACATTAAAAATGGACAGTATCAGAGAAAATTAATTGTGAAGTTATTTTAATTATTTTTTAGTTGTAAATACTTGCAAACAATTGCTAAAGCAACATATTATTGGCAGTTTTAATAAATGCCCGCATGCCGGTACCACACTGTATAAAAGGAGAGACTGACTAACTGATCGATCAATGTACAGCCTGAACCGCTGGTCGTGGACTTGAAATTTGGAGGAAATATTCCTTGGGTAACCTAGGGGTGCATTAACGACAGGAAGAAATGGGGGGAGTAGCGGGAAATTAATACTTCGCGTACGAAGTCCCGGGCGTCCAATAGTAATTTAACTCTTATTTCGCCAATGTAAGTCGTCAACATAAACTTCTATTTAATAGTGTAATGATTTCAGGGTACATGTATGTATGTAAGTTTGCAAGATTTTTTATTCCCCCACTTCTTAAAACCTAAGTAACTGTTAATGTTCTCGCGTAAAGTTTGTATTTTGGTCTTTGAAAATGAAAGAAAAATTACTGAATGAAACAGCAATTTTTATGATAATAAAGTAAGTGCTTTGTAAGTTCTACGAGAAAATAGCTAAGTACAAAAAAGTACTTCGAAGTGTTTTAATAAGGGGATTTATTTACTCGTAAATGCTAACGTAATTAGCAAAAAGTCCTGCTTTAAGACATTTAGTTTTCTTTTCGTCCAGGTAGAATTTAATGAACACCTTTTCAAAACATTCCTGCTTTCAATTATTTATAATGATCAAAAAATAAAGATGTCTAGAGGACTCGTTCAAAAAAAATCTGGCAAAGAAACGAAAATGTGTAAAATTAAGTATATTTTGTCACTTCCATATTAGACTGCTTACCAAAGGTCCCCATCTCTTATTATAGTCGCGCCGTTCTAAGAGGCTCGATTTGACAGCTGTCAACTGAGTACAAAATATGTGTTTGAGGCGGGTACGTATCATAATATACCGGGTGACTTCAAATTGGCAATAGAAAACACTTCAACGTGGCTCAGTAAATGACGAACAGTATGTTACATTCACTCATTTGTTTAAATTAGCCTTCTTTTATTTTCAATATTTTTCTAATACAATTAATTTTTAAGGTACTAAAGTATGGTCCCTACATTAAGTACCTAACTGTCATACCTGTCACTCAATGTTATCAATCCAACTCATGCTGCTTATTTTACAAAATTAGCAGCATGAGACTTAGGACAGGGGTTTAATTTACGGAATAAATGTGTAAAACAGTGTTTGTACCTATTATCTATTTAAAGTCACCCGGTATAAATTTCAAAATACATCATTGTTATAACCTATGATAGTTTCTTTTCTGAAACCGTAAAAAATTCATGATTATTATCAAACAAACCTAACCGTAACTAAAGAATGGCCTTTTAAAAAATCCTGAATAGTTTACGGTTTAAGAAAAAACCCAATATATACTATGAACATTATGTATAAAATGACCTAATATGTATTTTGAGTGGCGTGATACGGAAGAGGCCTATACCCAACAGTGGCCTCAGGTTGATTGGATGGATGAATGTATTTTGAACTTTGTATTTTTTGACACGAACCCGTTTGAGGCATGTTGGAGGTTATAATTTGTACTGCGTTGACAGCTGTCAAATCGGGCCTATTAGAACGACGCGATATTAGTTTACTTACTCTGTCTTGCTACTCTTGCTGGTCTGGGGTGTGATTCTCTCAACAACGATGGACGGACGAACGAGTGATTGTCCAAGCGGCGAGTTTAAGTGGTCCCGTCAAAGTGAACAAAACACATTTTAGCGCGTGTATTCAATTTGGCAGCATGACTTCTCGAACGTATAACGCTGCCTAATTGACAATGCACGCGCTAAAATATGTTTTGTTCGCTCGGACGGGACTACTTAAACTCGCCGCTTCGATACGCTCGTCCGTCCGATCGACCGCCGTTTTTTGAGAGAATAAGACCCCTGAACTGAAGTCTTTATTTTCCCGAAAGCCCATTTTTAGTTGTTGCGGGTTAGTTTCACTTTAACTTGCGGTCTTCTTTCCCATATTGGTTATCCTATTAACATAATAAATGCAAATGTTACTCCTTCACACTGCAACGGCTGGACGGATTTGGATTGAAATGGACACAGCTTATAACCTGGATTAACACAAAGGCATTTTGTTTACTGGAAAATTTAAAATTTCCCAAGGGAATTGCGATAATCGAAATCAACGCAGACGAAGTCGCGGGCAGAAGCTAGTTAAAATCATAAACCACAGGCTTCTAATACGAGTCGACATTGAACATTGAAGAATATTATGCCCGTCGGGTGCCCTTCGACTGACCTAAAATTTTATGTGCTAAAATTTTTTGGTCGAAAATGTTTCCTATAATATTGAATGGCATACTTCTTATTTAGCATAAAGATTTTTTTGCATACATATTTTTTGTTCTAAAGCACTTTTTGGTCTTAAAATGTTTTGTCTAAAATTTTTATTACTAAAAGGCTAAATCCATAATATTGTTTGGTTGAAGCCCCTCCCAGTATAAAACACCTAGGTCTCAACTAATCTATAGGTTAGGTTAGGTTAGAATTGTGTCAGGGCGCGAAGAGCCACAACTACGCGGTATAGGAGCTCCGCGAAGCGGAGCTCCGTCGACTTCGCCTCAGTCATCGTTATACCAAAAAATCATTCGACAAAAAAAAGTAATTCCAAACAAATGTTATACTAAACAATTTTTCGACTTAACAATATTATGCAAAACAATTTCGATCAAACAATTTTCGACATTTAAATCATTAGACGAAACGTTGGTATGCAAAAAAATATGATGCGAAACAAAAATAGGCCAATTTTTTTTATATCAACCGATATAGACCCATGCCCGTCTCAATGGCAGACCATAACTATATGCTTGTGAAATTTGGTCAGAGACCATGTTTAGGCGTTGTTGCTAAGGTCACACTACGGGATACTCATTTCTACTTGGTTCCCTTTTTCTTCTTCGTATTCTTAAGATGAATAGTTAATAGTGGATAGGTCAATATATTTGCTAAAACCCAGTGGATCATCATTAACAATTTACCATTAGTAAGCCGTCAAATAGTAAGATCTTCTGCCCGCGAATTCGTCCGCGTAGATTTCAATTATCGTTATTCCCTCAGGAATTTTTAAATTTTCCTGGATAAAAAGTACCTATCCTATGTGTTAATACGGGGCATAAGCTATGCCCATTCCAAATTTAATCCGAATCCGTCCAGCCGTTGCAGCGTGAAGGACTAACAAATTAACACACACACACACACACACACTCACACACACAAAAACATTCGCATTTATAATATTAATAGGATTAATATTTATTAAAAGTCCTGTTGGGATTGAAATTTAAACCTGAAGTTGCCAACTTTCTCTAAATATCCCAGCTTTTAATATTAAATTCATCAACCCTTGAATACAGTTTCAACGCCAGCTAAACACAAATAACTGAATAAATCGGTTGGAATGGAAATCTATTCCAGAAAAGGTTCAGTAATGTCCTTTTCTTATTCATGTCCAAGTATTACATAACTTATCCAATATCCTTTCAGTGTAAAAACGAGAAAGTTCCAAATTAAATTTGCTTACACTCCTCGAGAACTCTCATTTCTATACACTCTCATTGTATAGAAATGCTAAGTTCAGGTAATTCGTTTTCTTCTGAAGAAGATTTTGTTTATTAGGTAGGTTACTGTCCTTGTTTTTTTTGCGTGGAGAAGGTAAGTAATAGGTTAGTTGCAATCTCAAGACTGCTAAGACAAAATATAAGCTACCAACCCTAAGGATGAAATAATGTGTCTAAACTGAGCTTTAGGCTGGAAATTTACAGAAATCTAATTTAGGTAGTAGTTTCGGGTGTGTTGTGGAATGTTCACTTTAATTGTATGTAACAAAAATGTGTATTTAGTTGTTCAAGGTTTGTTTGTAACATACAAATTATGGATCAGCAACGTAACCCTTCGAGTGGCAAGCAGCAGTGTAACGGCTGCTGTCAAAAAACAATTAATACTTTATGACATTAACTGAAAATTCAAATTTAAACTAACTATAGTTTTCTTGCCGCTTGAAGGGTTCAAAGGTTTCAATGAAATTCGCTACAAAGATAAACCGAATCGTAACCCAGACACATTAATAATGTATTTTTTTATCCCAGAAACTTAGATAGTTCCCATGAGAGCAGCGATAAAAGAAGTCAATTCGGATAAAGCTGGAAGTGAAATTTAGTAATTTATATTAAAAATATATTGGCACATAAATAAAAATTGCAACTCTCAAACGTCTGTACGCGCTCAAGGAAGCGAGGGCAGAGAAGCAATTTAATGCAAAAATATTTTCTGCGGTAGTTTATGTTCCGCAAATCGTATTGACTATTAAAAATATGAGTAATGGGACGATGTATCAGTTTTCTTTTCTTAATAGCTATGTAGATGGTACATCTATTAAAACTGATCGTTAAAACACCTCTTTCTGTGAATGGGTTATTCAATTAATTTTCTTAACAAAGGACGAATTTTTAAACTTATATTTCATAATAGTTAAGCATTTTTCTTCAACGGTTAGTTAATGGATCTCGTCTTGCTGGATACAATTTTATAATTGGTTTTAAATACATTTTACGTTGTGTTTTTTTAATTAATGGAGAAAGCAAACGAGAAGGTACGTACATTCATCCAAATACGTGCTCTTTCGGGTTTGTAAATTTTTTTATTTCATTTAAAATGACGGTAACGCTGACCCTTTTGAATTGACAGGTGTATATTATTGACCATACTTTGTTTTATGACGTGCAGACAAATTTAATACAAGGGTGGTTGACCAGAAGTTTTCAGACTGTTCTATAGAGTTATGGCAGAGGTAGGTGAAATTATTAGCATATATTTTGGGTATTTCACCTTAGTCTGGGTTGGCAGTTTTCCGATTGCAAATATGTAAAGGAGGGTGTTTAATTTTTCACTCTGCAATTTTAGTTGGTGTTTAGGGGTTGAACACTTTGACCGATATTTGAATCATTTTCATGATTATACAGTTCTCCAACGCCGCAACAGGCAGAAAAATGGTGATGATGGTCGATGGTCATTAGTGTTTGAAATAAGTTGACTGGAAAGTTAGTTATTGTTTGTTGTTTTTGGAAAAATAATAAACTTTGGAAATCTGCTTTAGTGTAAGTGGTCAATTTGTGTAATCTCTAAATGTTGTCTTTTAACCTTGAAACTAGATATTTTAATTTTTTACATTACAAAGAGTTAGGGTACGCCCTAACTCAAAGCGCGCCCTAAGCGAAGTCTACAAAAAATATGTCATTTATTTTTTCCACATAAATGTGAAACACCCTACATAGGTCTCAGGTCTCGCCTTCAGCGCACTGCTACAAAAAATGCAGCGTCAGCGAGTTACTTATTACAAAAGAACAACCCTACGGGATCGAAACTGCCTTATCACAAAGGCTTTGGCATAAGGTTACATTTCAATGATATTCATTTAATATTGTAATTTCATTTAACAACAAGTGTAAAATAAAAACTTTTGACATCGCTTCGTAAAATCTCCTGTTTTATAATTACGTCAAAGAACTTGACGCTCTTGCTTTGTACCTAATTAAATAAGTTCTCACTACGAGCCAATTACACTTCTCTCTTGTTACCGGAGAAACTTTAATCTGTAGTCAGATAAACAAAAGAAAAGTGAACATTAAAGGAATGCCTAGTAATATAAGGCGTTCTAGAAGTAATGGTATTTCTTCCACATTTCCTTAGCAGCACGTACAGTGGTAATCAAAATGAATGATGATATAAAGTTATGAGTTCGTATAGTTCCGTGGAACTAGTTCTTGAGTTCTGAAACAACTCAATTAATTATAAGAGTATTTTCACGTAATTGTCGCAAAGCAAAAGTTAGGACGTATTTTATACACGGTTAAATATACGTATACGTAGCTATACTTCAAATTCGACTGGTTTTGTGTAGGACCGTTTTAAAACTAGCTTAATTTACTTTTTACTTTACTGTCGAGCAGCTAAATCTAATTTTCTTTTGACAATTTCATAGTGAAAAAACCCTTTTAATACAAAATCTGTTTTTTATTATCTTCTCTTCTTCTTCAGCCTGTTGCCGCCCAATGCTGAGTGTAGGCCTCTTCCATTGCACTCCATTCTCTACGATCTCGGGTCTATATCAGTGTATCACGACAAGCCCTTTAAATACAAAATCTGTTTTTTGTTATCTTCTCTTCTTCTTCTTCAGCCTGTTGCCGCCCAATGCTGAGTGTAGGCCTCTTCCATTGCACTCCATTCTCTACGATCTCGGGTCTATATCAGTGTATCACGACAAGCCCTTTAAATACAAAATCTGTTTTTTGTTATCTTCTCTTCTTCTTCTTCAGCCTGTTGCCGCCCAATGCTGAATGTAGGCCTCTTCCATTGCACTCCATTCTCTACGATCTCGGGTCTATATCAGTATATCACGACAAGCCCTTTAAATACAAAATCTGTTTTTTGTTATCTTCTCTTCTTCTTCTTCTTCAGCCTGTTGCCGCCCAATGCTGAGTGTAGGCCTCTTCCATTGCACTCCATTCTCTACGATCTCGGGTCTATATCAGTGTATCACGACAAGCCCTTTAAATACAAAATCTGTTTTTTGTTATCTTCTCTTCTTCTTCTTCAGCCTGTTGCCGCCCAATGCTGAGTGTAGGCCTCTTCCATTGCACTCCATTCTCTATGATCTCGGGTCTATATCAGTGTATCACGACAAGCCCTTTAAATACAAAATCTGTTTTTTGTTATCTTCTCTTCTTCTTCTTCAGCCTGTTGCCGCCCAATGCTGAGTGTAGGCCTCTTCCATTGCACTCCATTCTCTATGATCTCGGGTCTATATCAGTGTATCACGACAAGCCCTTTAAATACAAAATCAGTTTTTTGTTATCTTCTCTTCTTCTTCTTCTTCAGCCTGTTGCCGCCCAATGCTGAGTGTAGGCCTCTTCCATTGCACTCCATTCTCTACGATCTCGGGTCTATATCAGTGTATCACGACAAGCCCTTTAAATACAAAATCTGTTTTTTGTTATCTTCTCTTCTTCTTCTTCAGCCTGTTGCCGCCCAATGCTGAGTGTAGGCCTCTTCCATTGCACTCCATTCTCTACGATCTCGGGTCTATATCAGTGTATCACGACAAGCCCTTTAAATACAAAATCTGTTTTTTGTTATCTTCTCTTCTTCTTCTTCAGCCTGTTGCCGCCCAATGCTGAGTGTAGGCCTCTTCCATTGCACTCCATTCTCTACGATCTCGGGTCTATATCAGTGTATCACGACATGCCCTTTTAATACAAATTCTGTTTTTTGTTATCTTCTCTTCTTTTTCTTCAGCCTGTTGCCGCCCAATGCTGAGTGTAGGCCTCTTCCATTGCACTCCATTCTCTACGATCTCGGGTCTATATCAGTGTATCACGACATGCCCTTTTAATACAAAATCAGTCTTTTGTTATCTTCTCTTCTTCTTCTTCAGCCTGTTGCCGCCCAATGCTGAGTGTAGGCCTCTTCCAGTGCACTCCATTCTCTACGATCTCGGGTCTATATCAGTGTATCACGACAAGCCCTTTAAATACAAAATCTGTTTTTTGTTATCTTCTCTTCTTCTTCTTCAGCCTGTTGCCGCCCAATGCTGAGTGTAGGCCTCTTCCATTGCACTCCATTCTCTACGCTCTCGGGTCTATATCAGTGTATCACGACAAGCCCTTTAAATACAAAATCTGTTTTTTGTTATCTTCTCTTCTTCTTCTTCAGCCTGTTGCCGCCCATTGCTGAGTGTAGGCCTCTTCCATTGCACTCCATTCTCTACGATCTTGGGTGTATATCAGTGTATCACGACATGCCCTTTTAATACAAAATCAGTTTTTTGTTATCTTCTCTTCTTCTTTTTCAGCCTGTTGCCGCCCAATGCTGAGTGTAGGCCTCTTCCATTGCACTCCATTCTCTACGATCTTGGGTCTATATCAGTTTATCGCGACATTATTCCTGTTGAATGAACCTTATTCATTAGAGTTGATTAACAATGGTTTGAGTGCTATAATTCAGAGATAAAACAAGGTTAGTATCTTATCTTTGCAGCTCGTCAAACAGAGTAAGTTCTAGGAAACTTTAATTTGATTAATAAAACACCTATAGTCGTCATTTTTGTAACTTTTCTTGTCTGCTTCCATATTTTTGTTATTATTGTAAATAGTAACAAATTTCAATAGGATCCATGCGGCGTGGTGCATATAAGTAATGAAATTAGTGTAACATATTTCTTGGAATCAGTGTTATTATAATAACTAGTGACACGTTCCCGCTTCGCTTTGGTTTATTTTCTTCTGTAACACCAGTACATAATCCAGAATTTTACTATCCGTCCTCTAAAAAATAAATGTTTTAAAAAACAAAAAATTATTGATTTGCGTTTTTGAAGGCGGTTTTTTGTTTTTTAAAACATTTATTTTATTACATAGTTTTTATTTAGTGATCATAATACGCTATTACGTAGTCCCACTTCTTAGTTGATATGAAACTTTAACTTATTTCAAGCGCGCCGCAAGCAACGCCGCGGGAAAGTCATAGTCATATTTCAACAAGTAAATATTCTTCGTTGTAGTCGCTCAACTGGCTCAACTATCTTAATCGAGATATCTTCTCGCCACCCTTGAAATCGATACCGTTGAGGAGTTCCGGTGGCCATCTGTAGTCTTCATCATCAATTCCACTTCACCATATGATATTTTCTGAATGCAAATGCTGGACTTGTTACTTAAAATACTAAAATCGCTATATATTTGCCTACAATATTTGAGGAGTTCCCTAAATTCCTCACTGATCCCCTCATCAGATACCGATTTGGTGATAATGGGACCACCTCGGAAGTATACTTTATCAAACCAAAATGGAATTTTTACAATCGGTCCACAATTGACGGAGTAATCGGTGAACATACATAGAAAAAAAAAAGATACATACAGTGGAACGTATAACCTCCTCCTTTTTTGAAGTCGGTTAAAAACCTTCCACTTATATCTCTCTAAATATCTATTGATGAAAACCGCATTTAAATCCGTTGCGTACGAGTAGTTAAAAAGATCTAAGCGTATAGTCACGGTAGGAAAAGGTTCGTCACTTTTGAAGCTTAATAGCATTGAAATAGAGTCGAAAAGTGACGAACCTTTTCTTACCGTGACTATACTATCGCGATCGTTAATTTGTGACCCATTTCAAGAAAAATAGGCTTGAAGTTGTCAATGTCGTTAGAGATGCCAAATCATTTGTAACTTATAGGAGACTCAACCTTATTGTTGTAGAATGTCAGAATGACTTTGGACCTAAGGTGGGTCCCAAATTTAAGTTCGTGACTGTACATACAGAGGGACAGACGGCGGGAACGGGAAGCGACTTTTATACCAGCACGGGTAGCACAAGTTGTATTTTCTCGCTTGTCGCTCAGTGCGTCTCTATCGTTACAGAATAGAAAGAAAGGGAGATCCGAGTGACAAACAAGTCGCGGACAACATGTGCTAGCCATCCAGTAAAGAAAAGATGACGCATTTTCGGTCTTAAACACAACTGTCACGTACTCGTTGCATTTACTCATGTAAAGTAATATTGAATTAAGATTCGTCTGACCACATTTTACTCCGTTTCTACGAACAATCGTTCACAGTAAGTTAATAATAGAATAATGACGTTTAACAGTAAAACGACGGTGTTCATTGTAGATGGGCTCAGCTCAATATATGACGAGAACATAAGGTGATTGTTCACCCTTGCTGGCCCACCAAGTTAATAGAGCCTGAGTTACCATCGGTAACTTTACCGCCGGGAGCCCTTTGTTTCCCATAATTTTATTGGTCATAATGTAATTGTTGACATAATTTTTGATATGCATAATTTTTTATATCGCTGAAACTGTAAACTTTTCAGAAGTTCTGAAATATCTAACGTTAGATTAGGTTAGGTTGGGTTTGATTTATAAAAATCCTGAAAAAGTAACAGTTTCTTTAAAAAAGCACGTTATGACTTGCGATGATTATGGCCTTATGAAGCACATTATGACTAAAAATGATTATGTCAGTCAATATAGACCCTTTACCGCCACCTCTTAAGGAACTCACTTTTTAACTCGATCGACGAATTATTAACCGGCGAGTTTCGTGCATTCTTAATTAAGTAGATTAACCGTGAAGTTAGCTTGCTCCTCAGCTCACTCGTTTTTTAGAGAAATATAGAAGAGGATGAAAAATTCGTGACAAACAGACAAACTATTAGGAAAAAAATACTGACATAGACAAAAGACCCGTTAGTCATGAAATGGTTCCAACTCAACGTCAGATAATACAACTTTGGTCGAACCGTCGAATGGGGCCCTAAAATTAGTCAGAGAGACTAAACTGCCAAGCCGAGATGCAGCAGACCAAGTTTTCCAAGCCACGTAGAGTTTAATTTCATTCTTTGACCAAAGTGGCGGTAGGACCTTGTGCAGGGTCCGTCCAGATCGCGAACACCATCTTATCCATTAACCCACCGCCAAGCAGTAGTGCTCGCATTGCTGTATTCCGGTATGGGGATAAGACAACCGGTGAAATTACAAGCGTAGAGGCATTCCATCTTAATCCTCAGGGTTGGCAACGCATTTGAAGTCTTAGGGCCGTATTAATAAACTCATCTTGGCCGAGATGCCTGTCACAAGATACGTCAAAGTAAACGTCAAACCATAGAACACTGTCATTTTGCAGACGAGCATTGGAGTTGAGATTAGTTTATTAATACGGCCCTTAGGATTGCAGTTTTGAGATTGTAGTCTTGAGATTTCAAATGTATATGGGTCTCAGATTCCACTTACCATCAGGTGGCCTGAGTGCTCGCGTGCCTTCTCCTTGGCATAAAAAAAACGTGGCATCGTTTAATATATTTGTCTACCTAGACCAAATATTTTTGAAGTTGTTTTTTAGCTTTCTTCCCGTAGTAACTATGTTCTACTGGTAGTTAGGTGGCAGTTACTGAAACAACAGCCTACTTCCGACGGTGCTTTCTTTTGGGAGTTGTTAAAGAATTGTTGTGTGCATAGGGGTGTGTCCTGGGTAAAAAAGTAATAATTCTAATTAGTCCGTCAGTAAGATTATCAAAAGATATTGAACACGTATTTTTTGCTTTTTCAGATCAATCAAAATTGACAAATATAACGCGCATCAAAGTTCGGGAGTGGGGGCTCGTGACGTCACAACGTGGTATAAAGTGTGTCACGGCGTGACGTCACGCGAAAAACGCACTTTATCTTCGTATTTTTTTGTTTAATTGACAAAAGAAAAAATACGTGTTCAATATTTTTTGATAATGTAAAAGACGGACTACTTAATTAGAATTTTTTAGGACACTAGCCTATTACAGGAAATATTTTTCATCTAAAGCAACAATAAAAAAATGTAAACAGTAGTTTTTTTGATGCGTATGTTTCTCGACATTTATGCGTTTAAGTTTATTTAACCGCAGCGTAAACTTTCATTTCCCGTTCTCGTGTGTTTACACTCTATTATTAAAGACAAGCGCTAACCAATACCTAGAAATCTAGACGCCTACTCAGATTAAATAATAGGTCAAGGCGCTGTTTGTGTGTTTGTTTATGTAATTTCGGACTAGGCTGGGAAACCGTTTGATATAAGATTGAAACGGATACGTTTCGGATTCGAGTGGGCGAGCTAGACGTTGAAAACAATTTAACTTTGAAGTTTATAGAGAAGCGTTTGCAATATTTCAACGTTTTTTATTTTACTTAACTACCTTCCTTGCCCCCGCATTATGGTTGCCTTTATCGCGGTGGATAAAGCATCCATCACTCTCGCACTTACATATTCAGTCAGAAAGTGACAAATGTTTTATGAACGTTTATCCACATCGATTAACACGACCATAATGGCCCGCAAGAAAGTTCTTAGCATAAAACAATTAAGAGCACTTAGAAAAATATAGTTTTGAGTTTTAAGCATAAAGGATTCCTATGCGAAGTGGTCTATAAAGATTAAGAGATTACTTTTTTTTGACGTTGCGATATAAATGTCGCAGGGAAATTATGATAAAATGAAAAAATTGGTCGGATACGTTAAATTCACTACAGACATTAAAATTACAACTTTATATAGTCAGTC
Organism: Acleris literana; assembly: GCA_946894065.1. NCBI lineage: Eukaryota > Metazoa > Arthropoda > Insecta > Lepidoptera > Tortricidae > Acleris > Acleris literana. The sequence continues at coordinate 4,830,779 of OX335683.1, forward strand.
TCCTACAAACGTAAGTGATTTGATCGTATCCCTAAACTGGTTAAGTGAAATGACGATTCCTTCGACATAAACATATTACTCAAGGGTTAGCTGAAAGAGATCCCTTAGAGGGATAAGTTAACCTTTGTACATTCTTTTTTTATTTCCATTGTATTGTTTTGTTTTTATTGTGTAAAATAAAGTGTTCCACATACAAATTTACACTTATATTTAGCCTGTTTAGTTTTATAATTGTTGTTCATGTAGAAAAAAAATGCTCCGTTTATAAACTAATCGTAAATGCAAGCTTTTAATTCCTGTTACAATATTCATAATTTCCTCCGAGAAAGATTAATAAAAGCTGCAGAGGTTAATTTTGAAGGAAAGCTAAGTCCAATAAAAGTTCATTAAAGTTAATTCACTTTTTAATTAATTTTAGAATATCTCTAAGTGAGTAGATATCTTGTGTTTTGACCATCGTTTTATGTTATAAAATTATATAAGTAATGATTTATTTTGTATATAAATACTTAAATTTTATTGGTCTAAAGCATTTATTTTACTACGACGACGATACCCTAGGCGACTCAAACTCGGTAGGTCTACTTTAAGAACAGCGTTGATTCTTTACCATAGTCCCCACAATATCTTCAGATCTGATCAGATCTAAGACATAGGTATTAGCATTGGATTCTAATTAAAAAGCGCGGAAGACGTATTGGCTATGCCTAACCTAACCTAACCTAACCTAACCTTCGGTAGTCTAAGTGGCGCCATGATATGATGTGGAATAGGGTTTATGAAGTCTAAGGGCCGTATTAATAAACACATCTTGGCCGAGATGCGGTCACAAGACACGTCAAAGTAAACGTCAAACTATAGAACACTGTCATTTTCGACGCATCTCGAGACGAGCATTAGAGTTGAGATTAGTTTATTAATACGGCCCTAAGTTTAGATAACTTAGATCACTTCTATAGAGGAAACGTCTTTGAGAATGACTTTGCAAGAATTTCACCTTCAGATACTAAAAGAACTACGCAACGTAAATAGGGAAAATCGGTGAAGTAAAATAAACGTGCTATGGTGCATTTTTTTATTATTTTGATCCTAATCTAGTCGTAATAACAATCACGATCACAATAGTACTTTATGCATAGTTCTGATGCAGAATGAAGTCATATAATGTCATACACAAAGCCAACTAATTGTTTAATCGACTCCAAGAGCCAAGGTAAGCACATTAATTACTGCTGTGCTAATGAAAATTGAATGTCGTACCCACATTAATTGTAGATTGGTGTTATTACATAGTCGCATGCGCAGGGCGAGCTCGAATAAGCTTGTCTAACTAAACCGCGCTAGAAACGGTCAGTGTCCACAAAATTCGTTAGCTCGAGGCCTAGGTCATTAAAAAAAAACCGACGTAGCAGTCTACTTTGTCTGACAAATTTTGGGGTCACATTTGGAAGAAGTTTCGATCAGAGGGCCCTGCCAAGATGCACTACGCTAACTAACGTTTCTATTCGTTTCGTTTTTAAACCAATCGCGTCACTGGTACATGACGTGATACGAAAGTCACGTGATCTACCAGCGATGCGATTGGTTGAAAACGAAACGAATAGAAACGTTAGTTAGCGTAGTGCATCTTGGCAGGGCCCTCAGAGGTATTATATTCTCTTTAAAACTGTGACTTGTCGATCGGTTGACCTCACTTTACAGCTAAGCTACCTAATTGAGAATGCACGGAGAGTTCTTAAAAAAGGTTCAGCTCTTTTAAAACTGTGTTCCAGCACCTGAAGGTGCTCGATTCTATGTTACATGTAGATCAGTATATCGTGGTTCGATCAAGTTCAATCGTCATTGCCGCATGAGAATAACAACCCAGCTGATATCTAAAAGCGTCAGTGTGATATCATTACGTAGGCCGGCAATAATGTCCCCGGCTTTTGTCAAACAAACAGAAACTAATTGTGTTGATGATAGCTATTTATAACGTAAGAAAGTTTATTGCGAAATTTTGTTTGTCGCTTTTTTCTACGGTAATAAAGGTATTTTCTGGGATGAAAGTAACTACGCTTAATTAATTTTAATTTTATACTTACAACGAAATGAAAATAAGTTCTTTAATACGAATAAGTGTGCGCAATGATTTTATATTTAAGTATTTCTTTCTTGCTATCATTGCATGTAACTAATGGCAAATCCTCCAGACTCTACCCGTGGTCCATTATCCATAAAAGCTCAAAGTATCGTTTTGTTTATTGTAAAACAAGACAGTATAAAAACATTATTCCAAGTACTATTTAAATAATCAAACGTAGTATTTTGAGCATTTGAAAAAACATATTGTATTTGTTGTTGTGGCCTTACTCATAATCTCATAGAAACCGCAAATGACTCAAGATATCTTTGCAATACTCATACTCATACCACACATAGTCGTGATGTCATTGTACGAGGAATTAGAAACTTACATCCGGAGCTAGATCCAATAATAATCATTGTCACGTAACTCACATAAACATGCTTCGACCCAAATATCCCAACGTATGCAACACAAATATTTGGCACTTGTTGTTTACTAATGTGTATTGGCAATGCATTTCTGTGTTTTACTAGTTTTTGCAGTTATAAATGTATTATTTACACATGATTATTCATCCTCACATGTAGTCTGCAAGATGAGCGTCTTGTAATTTTAACAAAGCTTCTTTTTAACTGAAAATATCGTTAAAATCGACGCTCCTAATCAACCTTATTGTTTTATGACGATAGGACGAAAATAAACATTAGAGAGGCAGATCATTCATTTGGTTACTGGTACATTTGCACTTCGAACATCCCATTTCTTAGGTGTCAGCTTGACAATTTGCATCTTCAGAGTTTATACTTAAATGGAGATTTAGTTAGAGCGGCTTGACTAAATGCCTGATTAAAAGGATGACCAAAACGGTACAGACGTTCATGGGGCCTCCTTCAGAGCATTAGATTAGATCCAAGTTTTAGTGTCAGCGTTTTGTCCATTATTAAATGAGTCCCGGTGGAGGAGGAAAATGTTTTAAGTCGTATTTTATCCTTATTAAAGTTTCTGCTGCTTTCTTTCTCTATAAATGATATGACAAATAAGTAAATGAAAATTTAGCCGTACATGAACACAATTAAATCTAACGAACCTGTCTGATCTTGGGGCATTCCTGTATTCACTGAGATTACTAACGCATACTGCCTGTAGAATCTGCATATTGCGCATTTCCGGACGCTATACTACTGAATCTGTAGTAGTACCTACTGGTAGAACGTTACATACCAACTCTGTAACGAGATATAAGGACAAACAGATTCCCAATGTTTAGTAACAGGCTCTTCTTTGGTGCATGTATCGGAGTAACATAAAGGTTATGCGGGTATACGTAACGTTGTCAAATTGCCTTGTGCTTTGTGTATTCAGTTATTTTTAAAGAGGTTGATTTCATCCAATTGGTGTATTTCTTTGTCTAATATTTACTAGAACTGTCTTAGAGTTGTTGATGTTTGTATTGATCACGTCTATTTATTTACAGTCTTTTCCCCGCGACTTCGGGAACTAACCAATTTCTGCCAATTGGATTGCCATTTCAATTTCAATTTTCCAATGAAAAGTATCGTATGTCCTTTCCCAGGATATAATCTATCTCCATTTCAAATTTAATTTAGGACCGTTAAGTGGCTTTGTCGCAAAAAGGTAACGAATAAACAGAGTTACTTTTGGATTTATAATATTAGTATGGGTATGGATTATGGACAGTCTAAATATCGCTATATTACTTTCGATTCATTATCTCTTCTCTTTTGCAGAGTCAAGGTTCAAGGAAAGTCAGAAATCGGTCGTTTGTTTACGATACCTAACAGTGTCGTTAAGAGTCTAAACTAGAACTCAATATTGTATAAAGTTTAGAAAATATTAGAGGACAAGCTGAATTTAATATATGTATTGCTTTCCTGGGATATCTGTTCATCTGCGATGCAACTTACATGGAAGACGTTTCTCTACTTGTTTTTATTATCATTCCAAAGCATGGCTGGCGACAAAGAAAGTAAATTCTCGCGTGAGTGTTCTCACTTGGGATTTTCACGGCAGGAAAAACGAATCAGGTGGAGGAAAAGTCAACCATTATTATGCTAAACGTAACATTTGAATTGACAAGTGGCCATTATGAAGGAAGATTGAACGTTGCTTTTCGTGACGCATATTATAAAATATCTTGCTGAATTCCTTTAGTAGTTTGGCAGAAATGTTCTTGCTCTTGTAATTTTTAAGCGCGTCTGTTTTAATTGTTTGTATGTCAATTCTTTAGGCGTATTTCCACCAAAAGCAAGAACAAATTCGTCGAATGCCTTCTCTGCTTTAATGTTGTTAAAAGTTAAATGGGTAAGGACCACTTGTGCTAAAATTTGAATACATTTTTGGTTTTAAGTATCTACCTACAGTTTAGTTGTGTCAATATGTATAGAGCTGTCAAACTTAAATATAGTTTAACAGTTATAAAGTCTGCAAGTGGCCTTAATATTATGTTAACCGCTTTTTACCTATACTTCAACGTTTAAGAGTGTGTAGTTTCAAATATATTGACAACGTAACATCACCTCTTGACCTCGTCTACCATAAGATGAACCCGCACCTACAACCCATGGGAGGGCCAATGGCGATCAAGTTATAGCGGTCATTACACCTATTCGTAAATTGACAGATTTAAGAAAATGCGGTGATGTTTAATATGCCACATAACTTACGACCGCACTCAGTCATATAATGACGATTACGTCGTCCCTTAGTGATTTTTCATACATAAGTTTAAAAAGGAACGATTTAGGCCCTGGCCACATCACCAGGGCACAGCGTCGTTAACGTGAAACGTCACGATGCCGTAGAAAGGCACGTTACCACGTCGTGCAGATTCACGGTGCCGTGTAACAACGGCTTCAAGTAACTTTAACCTCTACGCGCAGGATATTCGACTTAATATTGCACTTTATAATAAACCACGGCACCATGTCCCTGCAAGACGCGACAACGTGCCTTTCTCCGGCATCACGCCGTTAGGCCGTTACACGTTAACGACGCTGCGCCGTGGTGATGTGGGCAGGCCCTTAAATCTCTCTAAAATGTCTTTGAGCACGGTGGATAGAGCTAGAGGTCTCAGGAACTTTTAAACAAAGTTTTATAGCTTCTAAACAATCTCTTGTACAGTGTCGAATATGGACACAAAAAACTTTCAAAAATACGACTCTACTGCAAAGGACTAAGGTTGTAAGTATAAGTATATATCTCTGAAACCTTGTTAATGTATATATATTTATAGACGTGACTGTACCCAGAAGTTAACGACGTGTGATTAAATCGCGCGATATATGCGCACCAAAACTGTTGTTGGGTTTTAGCCTATACCACAAGCAATGCCAAGAACTCTAAATAGGGTCAATTTCGTAAGTAATTTGAGGAATCGAGCACGGAATTGGGTGAGTCGATCATGTATAGAAGACACATTGTTTGTGAATTTAAGTCCAAGTATGCTCTTTACGTTAGCAAATGCTTGTGCCAAATAGCGCTGGTTGATGCTGCCATTTGACTAGCAAAACCATTTTAACGTGACCTCAATATGTAATTTACAATATTGTCACACCCAAATCTCATTTGGTTGTAACACGCAGTGCATCTAGTTAAGTACTCATTGTATTAACAGGCCGGTTATGCGAGCGATCATAATAATAATTGCATCGTCATGACGTCATCGTGCGTCAACTCTATTATTAACGGTTGTGACAGACTGCTGGGCGGTAAACTGTTTTAAGTTATATTTGATGTGCGTGTAATGTTTGACCTAATTAAACTTATTGAGCTATGACCACAGAAAAAACTTCGTTATCCATTGGCTGTTTTCTATCACTTTTTTCTTTGTGGACCCTAAATATACCGTTATTTGAATCGCAATCGATCGTCTTGAGATTGCATCTCTCAGAGCCTATTCTACTCGGTAAAACAATATCGCTTTTGACATGTTATCGTATTGTTTTTCACTCGGACGCCATTACTGTCGAATAAATAAGAGCTATCGTAACTATGACTATGCGATACAGAAAAGAGCCCCAGGAGCCCTAATATGGCTGCGTTTATCGCGTGACAAAGTTTGGATAAGGCATCCGTCGACTTCTGACACGTAAATAAGTACGAGAGTGATGGATGCTTTATCCACATTTGTCTCGCGATATAGAAGCAGCCATACTAGGCCCGCAGCACGGCTAGCACATGTTGTCCGCGACTTGTATGTCGCTCGGATCTCTTTCTTTCTAGTCTGTAACGATAGAGACGCACTGAGCGACAAGCGAGAAAATACAACTTGTGCTACCCGTGCAGGTCTGTGTGGTGTCTACTAGTTTAATTCCTCCATGCTGTTAAGAACTAGAAATAAGCACGTGCAAATTATTAATATTAACACATTTACTTTTACTTTGATTCTCAGAATCAGTAACAAAAAGGCCCGTTTATATTCAGAAAACGTCTCTCAAAATATTGCGTTGGCGAAACAATGGCAATCCCTATGACATCACAGAACCTTCATGGTTTATTCATGGACTTCATAACTCCCAACAGTCAATACCTACAATGATTTAGCATAATCCTCTAACATCACAAAACATTCTGGTAATAACCCAGACAAGAACTTTATATTGTCCTTTAAATTATACTTAGCAAGTTTAATAAAACTGTGCTTGCTAAATTGTGCGGCCTACTCAGAGATGGGCAATATTTATTCGAATGACGAATAACGAATAAGAATAACCAAATTATTCGCGAATAACGAATGAAATTATCGAATGATTTATTCGCGGATAATTGATTCGTTGAATGAATTGCCACGAATAATTATTATGTACTACCTACTTTTATACCTGCTCCATTGTTCTCTAATAAATTAATAAATTATTCGTTATTCGAAAAGTAGTCGAATGATTCATTCGTGGATAAATTATTCGCGAATAAATTATTTATTATTATTATTTATTCGAATGATTATTCGAATAAGTAAATAATTATTCGAATAATGCCCATCTCTGGGCCTACTGTTATCCAAGTGAAAAAGGGTATAAGTCAACTTAGCTTGAAATGAAAATCATATACTTAGTTACTAGAATTTACCTTTTTTCATTTAAACCTCAGAAGACTTACACCCTTAGTCGCTAGGAACATACCTAGTTTTATGGTTGCGTTTATCGATCGGGATAAACGTGAATAATACATCTGTCACTCTCTGATCAGTATATAAGCGCGAGAGAGACGGATGCTTTATCCGACGCGATAAAGACAACAAATACGGGCCCTGGTATTTTTTATTTTATAGGTTAAGGGCGACCATAATGCAGGCCCTGGACGTAAACATAGTAAAAGTTAAAGGATATTATTTTTGGGGCAAAATCATTGGATAAGTGTTATTGTGATAAAATCAATTATTTCGTATCGAAAAAAATCATGGACTGGTGAGTTTTAGAAATTTAAACTTGAAGTGAACATAGACAGTTTTTTTAAATTAAATGCTGACATATATTTTAATCCCAGGTAAATAGGTAGTTCCCAAAAAAAAACAAAAAAATCTTCGAAGCAAAGTTCCATCCAAGCCCAAGTTAGTCAACATATATTTTCAAGGTTCCGGCGTTCCGAGATATCATCTTATATATCATGAAATGACTCATGTTTACAACACTATTAACATAAAATGTAAGTGAGGACAAAGCGACCAGTTTAAAAAATAAATGAAAAAGCAGTGCAGTCACGAGATTAAATTTGGTACCCACCTTAGGTCCAAAGTCAATCTGACATTCTAAAACAATAAGGTTGAGTTTCCTAAAAGTTACAAATGACTTGACATCTCTAATGACATTGACGACTTCAAGCATATTTTTCTTGAAATGGGTCCCAAATTACCGCTCGTGACCGTACAATGATTAAAACCAGCCAGGTTGACATCCTCATGCCAACCATTTTGCTGAGTGGAAGACCACTTCGGCACACATCAACCTCGTTGTAAAATTTTAATCTAAAAGTGTTGCTTGTTAGGAGATAAGAAATAGTTTCATTAGTTCATTGTATCTTTTCTACTACCTCTACGTACCCTTGCGTTGATGTGTTAGTCGAATAAATGATTTTTTCTTTTCTATTCTATTATATTTTAAAATAGTTTTTTTAGACTGAATACCGTGATAAAGCTCTGGTGAGCGAAGGGTTGGACGTATAAGGCTGCCTAATTGAGAATACACGAGCTAAAATGAGTTTTGTTCGCTCTGTCGGGACTACTTAAACTCGCCGCTTGGGCCTTCACTCGAGCATTCGACCACCTTAGCTTGTTGAGAGAATCACACCCCTGATGGTAAAGTGGGTACTGTGACCCATAGACATCAGCATTCTTAAGACTATAATCTAAAGACTGCAAACCTAAGAACGCAAATGCGTTGCCAACCCTGAGCACTAAGAATGCCTCTATGCTAGTAATTTCACTGGTTGTCTTATCACCACACCGGAACATAATAACGCGAACACCGCTGCTTGGCATACGTATGCAGTGTAAAGATAAATGTCAATAAAATTGTATAATATACAAAAGACAAATATAAACAGGTAAGACACGTTATTTTAGTAACACTTCTCAAAGCACTGTTATCTAATCTATTCTTAGCTCTTCCTGTCTTCAAGCCTTTAGAAACTGTATTTAAATATATAATTATGGTCATGCGCTTGTTTGGCTGTATGATTCATAATGCACTTGCCTTACAGGTTCCTCCATTGATGTCCACGATTGGATACAGTGCTAGCGGTTGATTGCTTATTTAGAACTGTCCAGCTGGCTTTGTGTATCGCATCTAAAGGTGGGTCCACATTATAGGGCTCCATCGGATCGGACCGCGTGGCAAATCTACAAGATAAGACTTGTTACGCTAAATGTGGATAGTGTAAATCATGCGCTCGGGATGGGTCACATCACGACAGTACGTTGTAACATGACAAATTCCGTCCTCATAACCGACACGGTCTTGCAATGAAATGTCTCAAATGTGGACCCACCTTAAGGAATACTTTCACTACAACGGACTATTGGACTGGTAAAATTACTTCCATCTTATTCCTTGTTGGCAACGCATTTGCGGTCTTAGGATTCCAATCTTTAGATAGTAGTCTTGAGAAAGCATATGTCTATGGGTCACAGATCCGACTTACTATCAGGGCTGTGTGCTTGTTTGTCTTCTCCATGCCATAAAGAAAACAGTTGTCGCGGTTTGATTTTTAACCATGAATCAAAAAGTTAATAAAAAGTTATACCTACGTTTAACGTGTGAATCAAAAATAAGGGACACGCTTGAATAAAATCGGGATTGAGTTTTCAAATCGGGACAGTACAAAAAATCGCTAAAATTACAGCAATCTTGCAATGCCAAATGAGACAAACCGTTTTTGGCCTTCCGGTTGTTATAAATTAGTATCTTATATGTTGAAAATCTAGTCAATTAGCGTTCCGATCAAGGGTAAATCAGGACCCCTGATATTCGGGACGTCTCGGAGAAATCGGGACGTCTGGCATCACTACATCGTAGCTTCCAAATGGAAAAACCGATATGTTTAACAAAGAAAGCTAGTTGAATCGGAATGTTTCTTAGCTAGGTTTCATGAAAGTTCTGTATCTCATTTGTCTCCAGTTCTATACACTTCTGTTTGACAGTGAGACGAGCCAGCTTGGAGCTGACTCTTTCGAGTTCTGAACTCCAGGTGATAGAATGACTAAACAACCTCGTCTGACTGATTGCCAATTTAAACCAGCTTGACTTACTGGATTTCATCAAGAAGGCTTGGCTTGGGCCGCTTTTACATCGTGTCTCTTTTACCTACCTACCTATTTAATAGATATGAATATAGAAGTATAGAAGGCCTACTTCACCCGCGTAGATTTCGAACTTCTTATATTTACTTGACAGGCCGCCTTACTAAAACTTGAGTGATGTTGCTTTTAATTGTTGTACTCATATAAATAATTTCAGTCAGTTTCTATGGTGAAATGCGAAATCATTTCCTTGACTAAACATGCTTTGTATATGTTAAAGATTAGTACCTGGAAGACCGAGCGTCGCTCGGGTGGAAAACGAAATTTCCCGAAGATGACAACTTGAGACATCGATTTTTCGCCCCGTAAACCCCTATATTTCAAATTTCATCGAAATCGTTGGAGCCGTTTCCGAGATTCAGATTATATATATACAGGGTGTACAATCCAAATGGGTCAGTATGGAGAAGTCGGAAACTATGAGAGATAGCGAGATCTGTTCTTAGGAACCATGACGTCGATTTTAGATTTAATAATAATTACATTCAAACTTTTTTATTAACTCTCATACATAACCGGGAATCGAACCTGGTCACAATTACTTAACGCGGTTACAAAAATATTGACCAGGTTCGATTCCCGGTTATGTATGAGAGTTAATAAAAAAGTTTGAATGTAATTATTATTAAATCTAAAATCGACGTCATGTTTCCTAAGAACAGATCTCGCTATCTCTCATAGTTTCCGACTTCACCATACTGACCCATTTGGATTGTACACCCTGTATATATAAGAATTGCTCGTTTAAAGGTATAAATCATAAATCATGTGAACAATGTTCAGATACTAAACAAATATTAATTTTGAACTTTTAGACTCCGTCTAAGCTTTCTATGTACCTTATAAACAGACGATGTAAATTAACTAAGTTTTGTAGATAAAATTAACGTATAATACTTCGAAACATTTTGAAAGAGTCTATTGTGGCCTGAGCGCATTGTGAATTCCCTGAATCATGCAGATAAATAATAAATACCCCCTTTGTTTTGAAACGGGAAAGGGTACAGGCTGTTTTAATGTTCAAAATTGAATAAAGAGTCATATTTCAACCTATCATTTTAAATTGATACTCGGAGAAAAAGAAGTCGACATTTAAATATTGATAAATATGGACTTAATGCCGTTTTTTTTGACTTGGTATTGCTATACAAAATGTAAACGATTACCCACTCAGAAGCTTATTGCAATGACAGCTCACATCGCTCCAACTTGAGTGACGTATCGTTTAATACATCATCTTATTGCGACAGTGTTCTTCTGAGGTGGGCGAATATATTTTTTGCGGCAGACACCGTCTGGAAGGAGACCAGAGTTTAGTTTGACTCTATACTACGTCCACTGACAATTCGTTGGCGTTGATTACTATTACGAGATTGTCACCATTAGTCTACACTTTTTGATATTCTGTCACGCATTTCTATTATACATAATAAAAAAATCCGTGTCCGAATGTTCATTAGAAATGAATTTTTCACTGAAACCTTTAACTCTCCAGATTTTTTATGAAATAAACCTAACCTTACCTGTAGGTTCAATAGGTCATTAAAGATTTCGAAAAGTTAATGGGTGCAGAACAAAATGAATTATATCTTCGGATTTGCCCCCCGTGACGCCGTGACGATTGTCTGACAGACAGCGCACAACCCAGTCCGCCATAAACCTAGCGACTTGGGATTTAGAGATAATGTTCCGTATAGAAAGAAAGAAAGAAAGAAAAATTATTTTTTCGTGACGTACATAAAAAAGAACAGATTAACACGTACAAGAAGGAAGTAGCCACGAAATGGTCCCAACTCCGCGTAATGCTGGCATTAAAGTCAGCGCTGGTCTTCCGTATGGTTTCCGTTCTGGTATGTGTCCCCAGCGAGAAGATATAGGGAGAGGTAGCGAAGAACTAATTCTACGCGAACGAAATCGCAGGCATTTTCTAGTATCAATCTAAAATCAACCGTAAGTGAACTGAGTCACCGTTATTTTTTAAATGCAACAACTAATTTCACACTATAACAAAAACAGCAAATGCAAATTTGTCTTACTCGGAAAACTTTATACCAATACGACTAGAAACCAATCTAGTTCTACAGGGCGCTCTTCACTTGTATCCAGTCCAAACAGAAACCTCAAAGCTGCATTTGCACTGCAAATTGTCACTACTTCAGCTCCTCGCAATCAATGGCGATCACAGGACCCGATGGAATTTGGACTTTGTCTCTTTGAGAGCTTGCAAAGGATTCACAAAGGGATTTCGAAACTTGGTAGTCTTACAGTTGGCAAAGAGACTGGGTGTTCAAAAATAAAGTGTTTATTGAGTAGGGTTGCCACGTTCATTTACCGGCTATAAAGGTTGCCAAGTGCGGCACAATAATAACTGCATATATGCTACGGCCAAAGTTGGTGTTAAAAGTTGTAGAACTAACTTCGGAAATTACCCGTGCGTTTTTGGAATATTCGTGTATTTCATCGTCATAAACAAAAAGTTATGAATGTTATTTGCAATTAAACTTTTAAATTATGCGCGGTTAATGACATTTCAGTTATTTTTAAATATTGCATTCGTTTTGGTTGATAAGTTTTCGGTTCTTTTGCCGTCTCTCTAAAGCATGTAACTACAAAAATCAAAAGAACATTCAATATCATCGATCTACAAGCGTCCCGATAAAACTACCGAAACAGTTACCCTTTTAACATCTGGCAACATTAATGAACAAGAATAATCGTCGCTCATAACTTATGAACTTGAAGATAAACGGCCGACTCCTAAGTAAGATAAGCTAGACTAAAGTTACAAGCCTTGTTTGTTCCATAACTTCCATGAGTTGCGTCGACGACCTTTCATCTAATCGATAACGATAAGTTTTTCGATAAATATTATGTCTGTGTCAGAGACTGGGGAGTATGAATGAACGAACAGTAAAACAATGTTTTGTAGAAGTAAATGATACGACTGATTATGAATGATGTTAAATCACAACACATTTTATTTTATAAACGAGCTTGTAGAGTTGTTTCGATGGTTCGATGTTTTATTCTAATTATATTTATCAGATAGATCAAATCGGATTGGCATTATTTTCAGGGCTAATACTCGTATTTACGATCTTCTTCTCGCAGACTAAGTGTCCGGCAAAAGCTTACTAGAAAATAAATTTTATAACTATTCATCATAATTATGTGTTAACTGAGTTTGACAACCCTAAAATTTACTTCATCCGTTTTAATTTGATTAACAATACGGGTTGTGTGATAAATGACGCATTCTAAATATTAACGACTGCAGTTTTAGTTTATTAAACTAATATTAAACATATTAAATTGTCGTTTAACTGTTCGTTCAACCCTTGGTAAGACAGCTGAGACAACAAAAATGTAAAGAAATGAAACAAAAATAGTTTCTCTAAGTCTGCAAATTAATTAACGTCTGAAAGAAGTGGTTCACTTTGGGCTAATGAAAGAAAGCGAAGAGCGGCTAACCGTTTCAATTAAGTGCCTTGAAACGATCTGTTAGACGAGAAATTGTAGGACACTGTATTCTACTTAAAGCTTAACTAAAAGTAAACATAGATTTTAACTAATTAGTTTATAAACAGAACCTGCTCTTTATATTGTAGAAGGACATACCTACGATGTGATAAGTATATAACAATTTGAACTTTTGCAGTCTGAACTTGCAGTGCAATGAACATGACGCCAAAATACCACGAATCTGAGAAGAGAAAATAAGAGAGAGACGTATAATTTACACATATCAGAGTAAGATGTCAAAGATTAAGTAACTACAAAGCATGTCCCACAGTTTCACACACATTGCTCATTTTTACCGCTTTACGAGTATTATTGATAAGCAAACAGTAGGATTTTTGGTTTCTGTTACCTTACTGTGAAAGGCATTACTTTATTACAAAGTATAAGATAAAAATCAGTGGGTACTTTTACCGAAGAAGTTCTCTAGAAGAAAAAGCGGCTCATTTCTCAAAACATATTTACTTTTAACAAAAATAAAGTGTAAGTTTAACGAAGAAATATTTTTGCTTCGTCCAAATTACAGGGCGGAAAAAGTATAATACGCTTATGAAATATGTATGGAGTCTTTGATGGCAGCTGTGCCAGTATTTCCTTTTCGTTTCAGTGATGCTATTTTTTTTGGCAATTCGAGGTTGCTCAATGGAAACCTTGAATTGACCCGTTCATAAGACGAGCCCGAACCTTTAAAAGACTATGCCGGTCGTATTTTCTTTCTTAGGCTTGATTTTCTCCTACGCTGATGTCGGTCGCTGACGTCGGTAGAGCGTACGAATGTACACCATGTTCTATGGGACACCGCATAGCGACGCAGACATCCGCGGCAGATTTATTGCTACGCGCCGCTGATGGCGCGCGTCGGTCTCGCTCGTCGGCGCCGCGTACGTCGGTGCTCTGACGCGTTATACACCACTATGCGCGCGTTCAGAGCAAAGCTGACCGGTTGGCTGTACGCATGTGTGCGTGGTGCAGATGAGCAGAAAAGCGCTAGGGCTTCGTACGCGATGGCTGATAAGATAGTAGACAAAGAGAGGGTGATCAGAGAGGTGCGCCAGCGCCTTGACTTGACTTGACCGACAAATTATACACCATACCCACATTCTAAAATAATCAAAGAATTTTTCTTCCGCACGTAGCGTTTCAAACAATGTGGAAAATTCACCAGCCACCGCTCTCTCAGCAACAAGTGGATGAATGTGATATCTCTTTCACCGTTTTCTTCGTCTGCGTAAGTATGCTGCAGAAACTAAACAATTTATAAACGTGTCCATTGTCAAAAAAATTCACCACGTAGGTAATTTTGCACACGACTGTTCCGTACAGCGATCGGTTTCGCACTGCGGGACTTTTCTTTGTTTTACGCGACCGACGGTACGCTCGACCGACGTCAGCGACCGACATCAGCGTATGACGAAATCAAGCCTTACTTTAACCCATAATTTGTACCCTGATGTATACTTGTGTTTGTCAAATATGGGCTCAATAAGGTTATTTAATCCAGCGAAATATTCTATCTGTGTGTATTAAAACAACTATAATATAGGTATAACACTGATTTCACAAACGGCCATGATTTTATGTCCCTTCTAAGAATAGGTCTACTAGGTAATAAGAGTTAATTTATTTCGATTAAATTAATCCTGAAAAGCTCTGTGAAAGTTTTAATCATACCATTTTAGGCACGCGGGCGTCTATTTAATATTAAAATGACGTCCTAGGTGCTTTAAAACGGTGACGCTAAGGAGAAATTTCATAACCCATTCTGCAAGATTATGATATTCGTTGTATATGTCGGCATTAGTAGTTTATTCGTTTAGAGACATGTGTCTTCTTATCTTACAACAATGAGGTATTGAAGTAGCTAGGTAATTCTCTTTTTTATGTTTATTTCTATTTAACACCTTCTTTGCAGCTTTATTCTTCTAGTTTAATCAAAACTTTTTCCGTGGAAATTGTAGAAATATTGTGAGATTAAAAGAATTGAGTTTTTTTAAATTCCATGAAAAAACATTCTTAATTTTTTGTTCATTATTTACTGAGAAATTAAATAAACACATTTCTGCTAATGGCTAAAGAGCTTAAACGCCACGTGGTCTTTTCTACGTCACAGCTAGTGCTAGACTTAAAACACAAAACGCAGTTATTGTAAATATTTCAGGATTTATTTCAGTACCATCCTGTAGAACCCTATATGGGTTAGGTGAGGTTAGTTTTTATAAAATCCTGAAATATTTACGATTACAGAAAACAAAGCAGGCTGGCAAATGAAACGGTTGGGAAACGATACATTTGGCAAACATATTTCGCCGAAACAAAGGTAACCCTTTTCAGACACACCTCTACAAGCGTGATGTTTATCGGATTACCTTTTTAAAAAAAACCTGTTGTCATTTAAGTAATTGTAAATTTAATACAGGATGTTCCATCTGTTAACGTGCAATTTATAATAAAACATTATGTGTTTAGTGTTTAATTTCGCAAGTGTTTAAAGTACGGCTTCGTACCGCGGACATATGTTACCAGGAACAGCCGCTTAATTTAAACGCGGTCAAACAAGTGTACTTCCTGTCCAATCCCAATCTTGGCGATCATAAACCCCATATTGTTTGTAAACCGCTCGGTTTTATCATCCAGGCACTTCATTCCACATGGGACCTGCAGTTCATTACTTCTTGCTATACGGGATCTGTACTCTGTGGCACCGCCTGCGGTTTTCAGCAAAAAGCAGAGAAATAGCGGCAAAAAATGCAAATGGCGGAGCAGACGACAAGATGGCGGAATAATTCGGGGCTTGCCTCCGTGCATTTTTTGACCAGCCCGTTTTATTTGCATTTTGTCGGTTTCGTTTGTAGTCTGTGCTGACTTCTTTTTGTTTAATAGATTTCTTCGTTCTTCTTTACACGAGATTTTTTTATTTTTCAAATGTAGCTCTTTAAAAGAATGACATTATTCAAAGAGCTCTTAAATACGATTGTCAGAAGAGTCTTTGATTTACTCTACTCATTTTATAAGTAAAAAAAACGTTTCAATATAGAAAAGTATTCAGTCATGCCAACTAATAGACGTATTTCTAGCATTGAATTCACTTTAGTTCCTTTTAGTTACTTAGTTTAGCTTAGATATAATTTTATAGCAACAAGGTAAAAAATAGGGTCCAATTTGGCATCTTTTGGGCACGGAAAACGAGAGTCATCATTTCGACATAAATAAAATATGAAACAATATATCACAGTCCGTAAGCTTAAGTAATTTGTTGTACAATTAGTTGTTATAGTGTTATTATTTTTTCCATCCGGTTCCCCGAATTCAACTGATTGTGAATTACCTGTTCCTGTTTAGGGCGCTTGATTAAGTAAGTACAAGATCCGGAGAATTGATTACAAAGACGATCGGGGGCTATTAATAATTTATTAGGTGATTTATAGGAACAGAAAATATAGTAGGTAGGTACTTAAAGCAATAAGAATCGTTAAGTACAGTACCCCAACGAAAATGTTAAGCACTTTAGTGCGTTGTCATAGTAAACTTCAAACAATATATCAAATGACACACATGACAATGACAATGACATTCACAATAACAAGGTTCTAAGAATGCTCAACATTTTTATTGGGTGACTTTACGTATCTTTACATCATCCCTTAAATTTGATGAGAGATATGTTGCGGTAGAGACGAAAGGAATTTTGAGGTATAAAGTACCTACGTAACTTTGGGACTGGGATTGGGACCATCATACTCGTATCGTCATTGCTTTAAAAAAACCTCGTATCTTAGAAGAGAATCAAGTTCAAACGCATTCATCTCGAAATATCAGATAAGACTTTTTCTAAAGTAACGATGTCGTCTCGTTAAGCGAGTATGTTTGTACAGTTTATTGCATTTTTTTTACGATTACATACATACATACATAATCTCACGCCTGTCTGTCCTAGGTCTTAATGTCAATAAAAATCGCTAAACTTTAAACCATTCGTGAAACAAATCCAATTGAAACAATATCTCCCAATGCCCAATCCAACGTAGAACTTTGTCATCCGAACCATTTGTCTATCTTGGAATTTCAAGCTGCAATTCCGACGTCCAATTTGTCATTCGACCAACACTGCCGCCCGAATCAACACCGGTATTCAGGAGCGTCGAGACGGAAGAGCAATGTAAATCAAAAAGTCCAGCTTTCCAGGAAATACGGTTCGTTGTGTTATAAGGATTATATCTCCAGCTACTCGTAGGTGGAGATTTAAGTATAGTATAATAGAAAGGTTTTTGGTATCATAATTTTTTTTTTTAATGCTGAACAAAAATGTGAATTGCGCAAATACAGGGTGTTATGCAGAAGGTTGGACAAACTTCAGGGATTAACTTTGTAGGTCATACTCATCAACTTTTATTATGGGACCAACATCCAAGTCGCGAAAAAAAAACAGCTGTTCCATACAAACTTTGAGGGCTAAACAGCCGAAATGTATGGAACAGCTGTTTTTTTTTCGCGATTTGGATATTGGTCCAATAATAAAAGTTGATGAGTATGACGTACAGAGTTAGTTCCTGAAGTTTGTCCAACCTTCTGCATAACACCCTGTATACTAGAAGAAAGATGATAAAAACTTGCCAATCGAGAGTTCCGTACTGCCAGACTGCCACACAGTAAATATTATTATATTCCAATATGAATTTGATTTTGAATCGAATCAGCGCGAGCAAAACTCAATTTTTTTAGTATTTTTTACAAATATTCTTAAAAAAAACACCCGCTAACTTTTACGGTTAATAAGATACAGCTCTTTAAAGTAAGGACGGACGGACTGACGGACGGACGGACAGAGTAGGCATATTTAATAGGGCTCGGGCTCAATTCGGGTACGGAACCCTAATAAAAAGGTACTTTTTATTAATATTTGATTTACAGAAAAAAAATACCCTGGAATAAAACAGTAATCACTTTGGGTTACCTTTGTTTCGGCGAAATATGTTTTGCCAAATGGGTCATTTCGAACTTCCTACTTTACCTTGGAACATTGAACCTCTCTCAAAGTAACGAAGAACAAAGATGGAACAGAGTTGAAGCTGTAAAATATAATATTAAATTACACTCAACGGCTACCGTATTGTTAATATTGTTATAGCCTGAACAGAGTTCGCTAGATCTTGGGATCGTGAAACATAAAGACGGATCCCCACGGGAACCGAATGCGTTATTACTTTGCGGCTTTGCCTTTGAAGTTGTATAGTGTTACATCCGCCAATGGGTCAGTTTTGAATGGTGAACTACTTGCCCTACATCTCATGTACCTACTAATTTTAAATAAATAAGTGGGTGTTTAAACAGTAACTCTAACAACCTGAGCTTGGCATGGCATCGCCATTTTATCGTCCGTTTATTATTTCATCTAGGATAATCGTCATTTACGCCATTTAATTGATCAATTTAAATGCGATTTACGACCACGCTACTTTCGTATCTTTTAATTTAGTCCTTGATGCATAAAATTTACTCTAAAGCCAAATATTACGGAACGGTTTCTTTGAAATTTTTAATAAAAAAAATCTCGTAAGGCACATGCTATCTCAGATGCTAAGCGTTATATTATAAATTGAGCCATTTGTCGTTAAGAGTTAAAAAAAGTTCTTAGCAATTTTCATTAAACCATACGTAAGCAAACAACTAAAATATTAATTTGTAAAAGAAGAAAAACAGGTTCTTTGATTTCCTGAAAAGTGTCCATTTTGTCCGTTACGTCAATTTAGATTACGGTCATCGATATTGCAGTTACAGATTATGTATTATAAATTTAGATGAAAAAGTATTAAAAGATGATTAAACCCGTAAAAACAGATGCACGTTCGTTCACGCGTGAATGAATTATGATCAGTACCCTTACCATGAGTATACAATTTACCGGAACCTGCCGTTTGGCAGAAATATGTTTGCCAAATGTATTGTTTCCCAACTTTTTCATTTGAAACCCAATGTTATATAACGTTTTCACGTTTTATTTTAGTACCATCGTGTAGAACCCTATAGGTTAGTTTAGGTTAGTTTTATATAAGTAATCTTGTAATATTTACGGTTACAGAAAACAAAGCGGCTTGGCATTTGAAACGGTTGGGAAACAATACATTTTGGCAAAGATATTTCGCCGAAACAAAAGGTAACCCACAAATAACGTACTAGTTACCGTGTCAAAGCTCTGTCCCTCGCAGACCTCGTATTCTTATAGAGTGCGAGGGAGAGAGCATTCGACTCGCTAGCGAGTACCTACAGTAATAGGGTATTTGCCTAATATTTTATAAGTATTTAAATTGAAGCTTTTTTACCTTCCGAATAGCCTAGTATAAATAGTTTTTTAATATCTTTAAAAATAAAAAAGATATAAATGTTTAAAACTTGCTTTTAGACAGAGAGGAAAATACAGTAATATGACGTCATATTACTCAACCGCCATATGAATTACTCGCAAAACATAGTTTCGTGATAAAGAGATTGAGATTTCGTGAGACGTGATAAAACTTTAAAAGGCTATAACTTTATTATGTTATTACAAATTTCTAATTTGATTTTGAATTATTTTATCATACTACGTATATTGATATATTATCCAAATGAATATATGAAATTTAATATCAGTCAAATACCCTATTGTAACTCATGGTAAGGGTACAGTTCAATATATCAATCATGTATTCCTATTTCTCTCATGCTTGAATGAACACAACAAGTTTAGGTCACTCACAACTTACAATTACAAAAACCTATTCCGAGCACTGCCTATCTGTGCTCGGCGTTGAACTGACCTATGGGTTATGCCGTTATGCTAATAAGAATATAATTAGCATCCATAATCCAGATGAATCATGAGGAATGGAGATGAAAATGCAATTTGGCTCGTCCACTTATCGTACTTGGTTTCGCGGCAAGGTCAACACATATCATGTAGGTTTACATTGATGATGTGTTCAATTTGGAAGCATTTTAAGGGTCGATTTATTTATTTTTATCTATTTATTTATTATAACATGTTTACAAACTTAGTTGTATTACAACGTCCCGCAAAACTGTTTTCACAGTTTGACTGTGGGATCCGCGAGTCTTAGTTTACATAAGTACATATCACAGATCAGAATCTACATTAATAACGAATAAACAAACAGTCATTTTAAAAATTTAAATAATATTAAGGTAGTGCTTAAACAAGGCTCTCCTAAACCTATTTTTGTTAGACTCCAGTCTCAGAGGCGCAGGTAGGCTGTTGAGGATGTAAGGCAAGCGCTTCTCAATAAGCCTGTCCCCATAGTAATTGCTCACTCTGGGTACAGCATATTTACCAGCGGCTACTGACCTGGTGCCATGTTTTTGGCTCAATTGCGATAAGTTAATCTCTTGATTACCATGTTGATTAACTGCCAGTAAGTACTTGTGTCTAAGGGTTACCGGTAGGATTTTGCATATCTTAAATAATTTATAATAGTTTTGTTTACATTTATTTTTAGTTTTATTGTTATTGCTTGCTTTACTTTAGCATGGAGTAAGTGATACAGGAGATTTGAAGAATACAAATAATATTTTTGATGACATAATTGCTTTAGTTTAGTTATCTCTAAACGATTACATCACGTAGAATGTAGATGAATGTGAAAATGAAACCATGGGCTGCATAGCACTAATAGTTGTTTTCAACGTACGTTTAATTCTAGTAAAAAATATTAGCTGTTGCATTTTCAAAGTGCAAAAATATAAATATTAGCATAATCGTGATTGATATTAATAACCAAATTAATGGGTGGAATAATGGAATCTAATTATTTACTGCGGTTACAAAATTAACAACATTTTTTTTTACTTATTGGTAATTCTCTAGCTCTGCCTACCCCACTCTGGGAATGAAGGCGTGTGTATATGTATTACTTATTTACTTTTACTCGTGGACCGAAATGGTTCAATATTGTGAGTATGAAAACTCTTTATCGCTCATAAAGCTTTGCTCATAGATAATGTACAAAGGCAAACTGAATCCATTATGGGATATCTTCCAGTTAACCTTGAAGTAGAATGGGTAAGGACAATGCAAGAAGATAGACAAATTAACAAAATAACAATTAGAAACAGAAGAAAAAGAAACTACTTTTATGAAATACATACATAGTTAACTAAATATAGGTACTAATACATACTACCACATACGTAAACAGCAATTAAAATCTACAATAGAGCTAAGGATCAACACTCAGGGCTGTATTAATAAACTAATCTCAACTCTAATGCTCGTCTCGAGATGCGTCAAAAATGACAGTGTTCTATGGTTTGACGTTTACTTTGACGTATCTTGTGACGGGCATCTCAACCAAGATGAGATTATTAATACGGCCATCAGACTCATCTTGTTGATTTAGCCACAACTTTAACCTTTCCTGCAGTGACCCGACAGATCTAGATCGCCTCAGGCCCGGTGGAAACCCATTCCTCAATTGGACAAAGTTTCTCTTCTTGAAACTTGAACACATGGCCGGAGTTAGTGTTTAAAGTCCTAATTACACCACAGATTCGACTCTAGCAGGACATTTATTTGGCGTACAGCCAGGTTTTTTGCAGGGGTCTTATTCTCAAAAACGGCGTTCGGTCGTTCGAACTAGTGAATTATAAAGGCCGAGCCACACCGGATGCGTGACGTGCACGTGCACGTGCGCGTTCGCTTTCCACTGCGTTGTATAGTATGAATTCTCATTACGACATGTCACCATTCAACGCAGTGGAAAGCGAACGCGCGCGCGCACGTGCACGTCACGCATCCGGTGTGGCTGGGCCTTAATTATATAAGCTGCCCCACGTTCACTCGTTCACTCCTTCGACCGACCGAACGTCGTTTTTGAGAGTATAACACCCCAGTGCAGATAGTTATACAAACTTGTTAAAAGGTCTACAAACTTATTTAATCCAACCCTGTAAGTCGCGACCAGAAGTTACTCGAAGTTTTATTCATTACCTACTTTAGTAAGTAAGTGACACAGGGCCCGTCACGTCGTTGTCGCCTTTATCACGGTGAATAAAACTTCCGTCTCTCTCGCACTTACAGACTGGTCAGAAAGTGACCGATGTTTTATCCACGCTTATCCACGTCGATAAACAAGACCATTATAGACAAGCAGATAAATATTAAACCAGTTAAGGCATATACAAAACGCCATAAGATTACAAACTGTGCATCATTTCCTGTGATTTTAATATCCTTTCCCGACATTATTAAACAACGAACAAAAACCCATTCGCTAATAATAAATGGCATTTTTCGAAGCAACCCTAAAAAGCTTTACTTAGCTCCGTTATTTCCGCCCGCATAATGAAAAGTGGAAAACTCATTTCTCTTCGTACGTTAACGTGTGTTTATATTCGTTTCATTTCACTCTTCGCATTTCATTCGTTTTCATCGGATAGTTTTTAAGTCGTTTTTCATTTAAATCCGAGAATTTTTGGACTTAATTCCACTGGTGATTTACTGTTGGTGCAGAATTCTCTCGCATTCGATGATAAAAACTGTTTTATTCGGGATTACGAGTATTATAATTGCCCAAATGTATAGAGTGTGTTACCGGCATGCGGGCATTTATTAAAACTGCTGATAATATGTTGCTTGAGCAATTTTTTGCAAGTATTATCAAATAAAAAATAATTAAAATAACTTCACAATTAATTTTCTTAGATACTGTCCATTTTTAATGTAGTGCATGTGCTGCGTGTTCATCGTTATCAGTATCGCTGTTGCTTAGTACAAGGCATATCGTGTTACGGGGGCAAATCATAATAACGATACCTTAGCGCACAATCGTTTTTTGCCAGTAAAGTTTCGAACTTATTATTTGTGCACAAACATGCTAATTACAATAACTTTTCAAATGTAATTAGTACAAGTGTGAACTAAGGTATCGATAATTAAAGTATCCGTCTACTGTCATTTACACTTGTCAAATTGCTGTGCTTTACATTGCTGGCAATTAAAATGTTGTTAGAAAGTTAACAAAGCCTGAAAATTTGTTTATTAATTATATTAATGTCATGGTTACGTTACAGATATACGTTATTTTAACCTCCTTTAAAAAAAGCCAGGGTGCTGGTAACACACTGTATATTCCTCATATCATTTTTCCAGAACTTTATCCAGGTAAGAGAACGTAAATTATATTTTCTTAGGAACTGTCAAATTTCTCGTGACGAAAAGTAGGTATTCTTTCTTCTTATTCAGGATAAGCCAAATTCCATCCAAATCTTTTCCGCCGTGTTTGTGTAATTGAGTCACAAAGCCTACAAACACACAAAGGATTCCTCTACACTCACTTTAACGGATATACTAGTAGCGTCAACAATAAATTTGTACAACTTCCTTTTTTTTTTGTATTCTTGTTTATTCCATAGACAGTCCTGGGCCATAGAGCATGCAAATGAATTTATAAGTGTTCCTTACCTGGTTTCGTAGATTAGAAACAATATCTTGAATATGAAATACCTTATACAACACCTTGACGACGAGTTGAGCGAGAGAAAATACAGAGGATAGAATTTATCTACTATACATTTTGTGAAGTCGGTTCTAGACGTTCTTTGCGCATAGTTTGCGTTAAACCATATTGTTATTCGTAGTATATGCTAGTATATATAGTACTTGCTAAAAATAATACGGTTTCAAAAACAAAATGGCTTAAACAAAATAGGATAAAGATCCAGACTGTGCGATCGTCTCAGCAAACTGCGAGAGCTAGAAAAGTTGCTTTCTGAGAACGTTGATGATTGCAAAGTATTACAGCACGGCTAGCACATGTTATCCGCGACTTTTTAGTCACTCGGATCTCTCTTTCTATCTACAGTAGTCTGTGACGATAGAGACGCACTGAGCGACAAGAGAGAAAATATAACTTGGCTACCCGTGCAGGATTGACGTATAGTCGAGCGAGAAAGTCTTGTATGACTTTTGGACCATAACCTGATAGCAATACAGCCAAAAAGTAGTAAAGGACTTTCTAGGTCGACTACTATACACCTAAGTTGCTCTGCGGTCTGCTAGGATTGTGTGACGATCCATATCTGCGCCCTTGCACCTCGTAAGGCCCGATATCCTAAATTTAAGACATATGTCAAAGTGACTTTTGACTAGTTGACTGACATAAGATTCTTTTTCGAACTAACGTAATTTGGGCCTCACGAGGTTATCCAAGCACTTACACTGTGACAAGTAACAAGACCCTACTCTTACTTAATCTGTGCCCTAGCCTAGTTGTACACATAGGCCAAGTAAGGATGGGCTGTCAAGCGACCTATCCTTTACAAAGCGCTTAAGATTAATCTTCTTATTCATAAACGTACAATAAACCTATATTAGTTAAAGTATTCTGTGTTCCTTTTTGTCAAATCAAATGTCATTATGACAGAGCATATTTCAAGAACACTTTAGCTATTGCGTGTTTATGAATAAGTGAGTAAGATAACATAACTGTTGGACATTGACACGAAGTTAAAACAAACGCAATTGTGTTTCTAATAAAATTAACCATATAAGCGTGAACCACATAAAACTAACCATTCCTTTCAGCATGAAATAATTCACGGGACAATCTCACACAAATGGACTAAGTCCTCAGCTAAGTTCTAGGCTTGTACAAGACATCAATACTGCCCTGCTAATCCAATACGTAATATCTCAGACTAAACTCCTGTAGCAATATCAACCTTATTACTAACTGAAGAGAATTAAAACTGCTTTGGTTATTAAATTTGGGATACTGCTTATGAACGTGCTGAGAGAAGAAATATATACTTAAATAGCATAGTTACAAACCTTTCGCCTCCGTATACCAAGTTTATATTTAACATCTCAGCTGTCATAAAGTTTCAGCCACTATCCAGCTGTGTAATTCAAACAAGAAGCGAACCAATTGTTTCATAGATAAATTGTAGCGGTAGCGAGAATTGACGTGGGGTGTATTGCGAACATTTCACAGAGTGGGTGCGAATTCTGATTCAAGAATTCGACCAAACTTTAACAGAATAACGGTTACATATAAAACCGGTTAATTACATAGAAGGGGGTAATGTACTATCGCGATCGTTAATTTGTGACCCATTTCAAGAAAAATAGGCTTGAAGTCGTCAATGTCATTAGAGATGCCATATCATTTGTAACTTATAGGAGACTCAACCTTATTGTTGTAGAATGTCAGAATGACTTTGGACCTAAGGTGGGTCCCAAATTTAAGTTCGTGACTGTATGTAGTTATGTATTATATGTATGTAATCTTTTTATTGCAAAAATAGAAAATAAAAAAACAAAAAAAGAAACAGAAACACAAATGGTTTGCACGTGGCGAACGTACAGTCAAGGAATTTAATTTGTGACTCACCTTAGTTCCAAAGTCAATCTGACATTCTACAGCAATAAGGTTGAGTTTCCTATCAATTACAAATGACGTTGCATCTCTATTGACAATGACATCTTCAAGCAGATTTTCTTTGAAATGGGTAGCAAATTAACTTTTGTGACCGTGTCACATTCTCATTGCAGGTTATCGTATTGGGACACAAGCTATATCAGTTTTACTTAGGGTTTTGGACTTTCGGGTGGCCTGGCAGACCTGCAGGCCTATTACGTAATTCACTCGCAATCGCGATCGGCTTCAAAGCGGAACAATTGGTTTCATTTTGTATGCAGACAAGCCTTCGATTTTCAAAATGAAAACGATTGCGATTGCGAGTGCGTTAGGAAATAGCTCCTCAGAGACTGCAGATAAACTTTTAGTCTGTGATCCTTTTCACGGCTGAAAAGGCTAGATTATTGATGTTGATAATAGTTTTTTTTATCTTACCTTTAGATACATTTTGGAATTCAATGGTTGTATCTAATTTAAGGTTTTTACCCGACTGTCAAAGAAGGACGGTAATGTTTTTGACCTGTATGTATGTATGTATGATTCTTTGTTCCCTTGTAAAGGCTGAATGGATAGCCCATTCATTAGATTCATCTTAGCATCGCGAGTCACGGGGTAGGTACTTTTTTCTAAATGTGAAATTGGCGAAATAAAAAATAGATGCATACCTAATAACTAACATTACATTGACGATATAATCTAAACAGCAGATGTGTTTTATAAAGCTTGCTTTTTATTATTTAATAAAGAGAATCAGCGACAGCAAAAATTTATTTTTCTATTCAGAATCGACCTTTAAACCAATTTTGTGTTGATTTATCCTCGCCATACGCTCTTTCACTCAAACAAATGCGTCATTCTGAAACGCAAAACATTCTGTTGATTCTTTCTTTTTCCATTTCCAACACAATTGAGTGAAAGTGACAGGACTTACCCTCGAACTTTAAGTTATGGAATAAGCCTCGGAGATTCTTTACGAGGCCTTTATT
This sequence comes from Acleris literana, assembly GCA_946894065.1. Taxonomy (NCBI): domain Eukaryota; kingdom Metazoa; phylum Arthropoda; class Insecta; order Lepidoptera; family Tortricidae; genus Acleris; species Acleris literana. Next base: position 4,857,578 of record OX335683.1, read on the forward strand.
GCTTATTTGTAGCGGTCGTAAACAAATGCCAAGGATTTTGTAAAACAATGGAGGCTCGCAATAAAAATTGAAACGGCGGATTAAGGACGAATTTGAATATCACAATATAAGGATAACTAAGGAAAATATTTATCTCGTCGATTCGTCTGTTTCTTGTTGTCGTTGTTTTCAATGGATGCTTTGGGCAATAAACGCACTGATGCCGCTGTAAAAGTAAGTGGTGTACTTTCTTATACGATCACTCATGCATTGATAACTAACAGTTCAATTGCCAAAAGATCTTTCTCTTGACCACTCAGGGTCTTACTGGGTTTTTCATTTAAAACTTGCTGTATTAATGTAGTACAACAAAAAAGGCGGAAAAGAAGGCAGCTCATGTGATTCAGGGGGGGAGGGGGGAGGGTTTAATTAACTTTTCTACTTCTATTGATTGGATGTGAAGTGTGGTACAAAAGCCGTGCCCGCTACTTTTTAAAAATATAAAAAGCTTTCAGAGATCGGAATAGGTAGAGCTAATTTGCCTAAACTTGATGCATGTTCATTCAATAATGTATTCCCATCTCTCTCACGCATGAATGAATATGCGTCAAGTTTAGGCAAATTAGCTCTACCTATTCCGATCTCTTTATTTACTTCATTTACTAATAAGTATTATATTATTGAAATCTGATAGCAACAAAATAAAGTAAATTTTACTTATTACGTAGTATTACTTAGTAGTAAATAATATGTAAATAGAACAATATAGCTCGTTTAAGGATACCTACAACTCAGATGTCAAAAAGAAGATTGTGTCATCGCTTTTTCTCTCACTTTCGGATTTAGTAGTGTTCAAAGCTCTTGATATCCTTTCAGATATGACATAATCATTATTCTATTACGTATTGCGGTCGATCAGCGTTTGTGAAGATTTGTTTTAAATGAAGTATCGAGAAACGACATCACAATCACAAGAAAACACACACGTTTTCAGAGCCCAGAGGCCCAAGACAAGATGCATTTGGCATTTGTTATCGTTTTTTTCCCTTAATTAATGGCTTTAACTCTTTGTTAACAAGGTGTATTTCGGCAATGCCAAGTTTTAGACCGTGATTAGCGAATCCATTGATTTCACACGCGATAACAATTGTTCGGTTAAAGAGTATTTACTCTGGTGGACTAAACAGAAGAACATGGGGCTAGCTCCACGCGTTTCTGAGGCCCCTGCCAAAATGCACGCTAACTAGCGTTTCTATTCGATTCGTTTTTAAACCAATCGCGTGTGGTGGATGACGTGATCCGAAAAGTCACGTGATCTACCAGTGATGCGATTGGTTTAAAAACGAAATGAATAGAAACGCTAGTTAGCGCAATGCATCTTGGCTCTGTCAAATCAGTTCGCTATCGTTTTCCAAAATGTAAGTATAGGATTGAGTAAGACGTCAGACGGTCGCGTCGAGCGCCTACGTCTATTCCATATATTTACAGTTTTCGAAAATCGTTTACGTTATAGTTAAGCAACTTGACTAGCCTTACTCACACTTATTTTCATTTTAAATGCACAACATAGTGTTTTTAGCTCTGATTGCGTTAAATTGGTGCGTAGGCGCAACGGTGTGAAATAGGTTACCAGTCACATAATTTGCATACTATTTTTACACGCAAATTGTACATTTATCAATGGCTACCTACTCGTAATGACTCACGAACTTAATGGTTTACACGTTTGTTAGTGCAATTTAAATAACAGTAAATGGAAATACTGCTTTTAAAGATGTTATCATAAAAAAATGAATCAATGAAAATGTTATTTTGCTTGTATTAACTTTTTCAACTGCCATTTAATTCATACATTCTTAAACAGAGTCAAAAAAACTTGTCTTGTAGAAACGTTAAGTAAATACAGTTCTAGAATAAGCGATGTAGTCATTCAGATCTTAAAGTGCGTCATATTAAGGATCGTTTTTTTTTTTAAGTTGATTCATTTATTTTGTCATACATAGATTAATTACCTATTAGATGTGTAATGATTTGCACAAAAACGAATGTAACTATGTGTGTGTACTAATTTTAATTTTGCATAACACAAATTGCGTAATTTTGATTTCTATAATAAACAAATGATATATCTAACTACTAAGGCGTCACAACGAAGTGCATAATTTCTTTAAAACGTTCAAAGGTTAATAACAAAATTTTCTAACTTCTTTCATTACTAAGTACTAATACGGTTACAGTTCTAAAATAATCTAAACTAGCAAGAAGAAATTTACTTAAAATGCATTACATCAGGTAAATTATCGTTATGATAAATGAGTGTTTGTTATTTAATCGTATGCCTGATATCATTATAGAATTTGTTTTTATGCTAAACGTTTATTATAATTTTCGAACGCAGTTCAATGAAATTATGCTTAACGATTTATTGCTAGGTAGTTAAACGGCACCACTAATTATTATAAAGGTTCACTGTTGATCGCATTTTTTTTTTACGCATAGTGTATCTTTACGCATAAAATCGTTTGACCTAGAAACGGATTCATTTTAATTATTATAAAAAAACTAACCTAAATAGGCGTTTATTAAATTCTGCAATGCCAGCCTAAACGAGTGCTATGCAAAAAAAATATATGCGAAAAGACAAATGTTCGTAAAAATATGATGCGTTCCAAAAGTATACCTATTATAAATCTGATACCCGAATTACACAAGAGACCAAGGGGAACTACTAGTTCGTTTTAATTAATGTTTCCGTCTGTACTGGTACTTATTTGTATAAAAGCAATATTTTTATGAGTACTCTTGAGATAAGTAATGAATAATACTTCATTATGAATGGTTCCAATTACGAGCCTGTAATAAAAATATATAAGTGCCTGTAATCATTCCAATATGTAAGACTAGCGACCCGCCCTCGCTTCGCTTCGGTTTAAGTGAGTTTTATGTAAAACCCGTACATAATCCAGAATTTATTATATATGTAAACTTTCCGGGATCACCTTCTTTTATAGACAAACATTTCATAGACACTATCAGAAGACTATTTCTATTGAACCTGTGTTGATTTCAGGTTATCTTTCTTCGAACGTTTCTTTTGACATGCTATTGTATTGCCAACGTTACGATGGCTCTTATTTACTTGACAGTAATGGCGGCCGAAAAACAATACGATAACATGTCAAAAGCGATATAGTTTTACCGGAAGAAAAGAGCGCTTGTAAAGAAGAAATAACTCTTCTTTGTCGCCATTGAGACCACAGGAATGGCTTCTTCAGTAAAGAGCATGCACCTCACTCTGCACTTAAGCGTAAGTAGACCACGTCGTTCTCCAATATAAAAGCACTTAATATAGCTCCTAGCCATTTAATGGTCTCGATCGTAGAATTTCAAACGACGTTACGTTTGCGATAAATATAACTTACGATTGCCCTGGAATTTCTTCTAAATCCCGCTATTTGTGAAGTGTATTGATCAGTTTTTTTGAGATGCGAAAGATTTGACGATACGTTAACTTAGTTGATAGAGCAGCTTACGAAGCTGGCGATCCCAGGTTCATATCCCGGTAAGGGCAAATATTTGTGTGGTGAGCGCGAGTATTTGTTTCTGAGTCTTGGACGTTTTCTATGTATTTCTCTATATAAGTAAGTGTATCGCTGTCTAGTACCTAAACTACAAACCTAGAGCTAGAGCTTTTAGGTCCCACGATATTTATTTATATAGATATATATGGACATTGCCATATTTAATTTCAACCCATAACTGCTTGTTGAAGTTTCTCTTCAAATAAAGCCATTTTTCTTTGTCTTTAACTTCTTTAATTAATACTATTTTTCTCAAAAATGTCCGGAAATGTTGACATTCCTATCTACATATTGAGACGCGAAGAACATAGTTTACTGACAGTTCTCAAATTTAAAAAAAAAAAACATTTCGTGATCGCTACAAAAGCCCGCAATGTTGCATACAAATTCCATTACCATCCAGCTTGTAACTTTTTAAAAAGTGAAATGGGCCATAATAAAATGAGGGCACAAGTCTTATACATCCAAATTTTACTAGAAACATAACTTTTTTATTTGTGCCTGGAATAGCTAATGTTTTTTTTAAAACAAGAATTGCGTTTCTCCTTGTCATAAACAAAAAGGCGGTAAGGAGTGATGGTTTTTTCACATGAAGTTTCTGTTTGTATGCAATTCAAAAAATGAGTTCAAGCGATGAAGATTTGACTCCAACACAAAAAAAACTTGCGATTTTTGAGAAAAGCACTATATTTGCCTCGGCAGGAACAGCAATTGCGGGCTTCGTATTTTTAAACGGACTCGCAAGCTCGTCCGTTTAATCCAATACTCACCCCGCAATTGCCTACTTCCATGCCTAGGCAATAATGTACTATTGCTACCGAAATAGACCACATAGTTCTAAATAATATGTTTTATAATGATACTAAAGGACGCCCGCGACGAATTCTGCCTTCATACGGAGAAAAGACACACGTGAAATTAATTCATGTAAGCATATTAAACTCTAAAGGGTTATAATAAGGTTGGAATTGCAATACAATTCATATAGCAGATGTGTCTTTTTTTCTTAGCAGGGCAGCATTAGTTTTCCGCTGCACCCCCTATTTAAACCCCTGAGGGGATGAATTTGCAATAATCCCTTAGTACCCCTAGGATATCAAAGGATCCCTTGGTAGCTAGATTTCGGCTGTGCGTTCATCGATCAATCAACCAGTTAGGGTCAATTCACACCGAGACGCGACGCGACGCGATGCGACTCAAAATATACTTTATTTACTACACGAAAAGGCTCACATTTCATTGTGAGAATTCATGCTGCGTGGTGCAACGTATTCTGAATTCTCACATGAAATATGTACCTTTTCGTGTAGTAAATAAAGTATATTTTGAGTCGCATGTGCGCGCAGCGTCGCGTCGCGTCGCGTCTCAGTGTGAATTTACCCTTAGTTTCTTCTTTTATATTTATAGATTTATCTTAGCCTATAAGGTATTTAAAAAATCAATAAAAACTAAAATAGTTTTTAATAAAAGTGACCATTTTCATAACGGAACATACTATAGTTTATTGCGATATTGAGGACGCGGGGATCTCTATTTAAACTGTTTGACCTGTTTTTTTTTACTTTTTTACTGTTTTATAAGGTATTTGTAAATATGGATTAAACAATTCTATTATGTTAACCTCACGCGTGCAGTTTTAGGTTTAAAGAATTTATTTCTCATAAGAATATTTACAATTCACTTACATGAGAATTAAAAGTAAGTTTACAATAGTTTGGTGAGCGTATTTATGCGTGCGTATTTACATTTACACATAAGAAAAAAAAAGAAAAATAGTACGTACCTTAAATTAACTACATACATTGTAATATATAAGATTTAATTTTAATTTACTATTACGACAGTATGTATATGTTTTTACGTGGTAGGTGGGTAGACTTAAATTAGTAGGTAGACAAAGTTGAGCGAGAGCGCGCCGCTCAGTTGCAGCGATAACGTGTACACAGATTAAGGTTGAATGGATGTGGCTTAGAGCGCGTTGCGGATATCAGAGCGCACTTGGTCAGTTACATAGAATTTAAGTAATCTTTTGAAATTTAGCATGGTCTTAGCATCTTTTATGCTTACAGGAAGCTTATTATATAAGTTTGCACCTTCGTAGAGAATAGTTTTTTTTCCGTAATTAGTACGCGGAGTACGAAGTACTAGACTATTACAATTTCTCAATTTTATTTTTTGAAAGTCATTTTTCTTTTTAAAGGATAATTGGATATGGAGGTCTTTTTGCAAAATTTTACGTATTAGTATACATGTATTGTATTTATAGCATTGATTGATATTCATTATTTTTGTTTTTTTGTATAAAATGGTAGAAGGTGTAAAGTAATTATAATTAAAGAGAACTTTTATTAGCTTGTTTTGTGCTCGTTGAATAGCTTTTAAGTGTATAGCAGCGGTAGAGCCCCATATTTCGATAAGGTAGTCGATATGGGGCTTTACAAGTGTGTTGTAAATAGTATGACGAACTGTCATAGGAAGACAACGGGATATACCTCGTAAAGCGCCAGTAAGAGAAGTTATTTTAGATTTAATTTTGTCAATGTGTGTTTTCCATGTTAATTGTTTGTCCAGTACCAGGCCAAGGTATTTTTCGTGATCTACTCTGTTAATACATTGATTATTTATTTTTAAAGAGTCTGTTATATGAAGTTTTTTATTTTTAGGTGCAAATATTATATAATTAGTTTTAGTCACATTTATAGTAAGAAGGTTGCTCTGAAACCACTTGCTTAGTATGATTAAGTCTGTTTGAGCTTCAGATATTAGGCCCTGAATTGAATTGCCAAAGTAAAACAGGCTTGTGTCGTCAGCATACAGAGTTGGGTCCCCCTTTAGCCCGATCTCCTGTATGTTATTAATGTAAACAAGGAAAAGCAAAGGGCCCAGTATCGAACCTTGTGGTACTCCGCATGTGACTGTGAGTGGCTTGCTTTTCTGTTCACCTAGTTTAACTATTTGCTTTCTGTTCGAAAGGTAAGACTCAAACATCTTAAACGCAGTTCCAGTGACACCCATGTATTTTAGTTTGTTTAATAGTATTTGGTGACTGACGGTATCAAAGGCCTTTTTTAAGTCGATAAAAACTCCAAGAGCTACTTTCTTTTGATCAATGGCTACTTTGATTTTAGTGACTAAATCTACTGTTGCAGTTAGTGTATTAGATTGTGGTCGGAAGCCATATTGTTTATTGTATAAAAAGTTGATTGATTGCAAGTATTTTTCAAAGCGATTTTTAATTAGTTTTTCCATGATTTTTGACAGAACTGGGAGCACAGAAATAGGGCGATAATTGCCTGGATCTGCTTTTTTACCGTTTTTATAGATGGGAGTTACTTTGGCAATTTTAAGGCTGTCCGGAAAATTGCCATCTTTAATACATTTATTGAAACAATCGGCTAGTTCATTCACTATTACATTTTGGATACATTTTAGTGATTTTGTCGTTATGCCATCTAGTCCAGAACTCGTATTTACACTTAAGTTATTAATTATTTTAGTAATTTCTTCAGCAGTGCATGGAGAAAACTCGGAAAGAACATTGGTAGCATTTGCACTTAGTGTTGGAGCGTAATGACCTAATTGAGAATTGTTAATATTACTTGCTAGAATGGTTCCTATTTTTGAAAAATACTCGTTAAAACAGTCACATATGTCACTTAGAGTCGTCACGCTGCCAGCTTCAGTTTGAAGCATTTTTGGAGCTTGTACTTCCTTTGATTTGTTATTAGACAGGGAGTTTATTAAAGTCCACATTTTGGTCGGATTTCCTTTGCAGGCATCAAAGGATTTGTGGTAGTAACAGCTTTTTTCCTTTTGGATGATTCGAGTAACTTCGTTCCTTTTTTTTATAAATTTCTCTTCCTTTTGTTTAACTTTTGGATTGTTTTTATATTCTTGCCAAAGTATGTTTCGCTGGTTGATTATGTATAGTATGTCCTTACTTATCCAGTCCTGTCTGGGTGGGTTGAGTACTTTAGTTTTCGTAATCCTACTACTGTTTATGCAAGTAAGGATTCGCTTTTCTAATGAAGAGTATATATGGTGGTCGTTTGTATGTGTATGTTCATTTATCTTTTTATACAGTTCATCATAATTTATTGTCTCATATTCTATGCGTCTAACAGGTTTTGGTTTATAGTTTTTGATTTCTAAGTACAACTGCTTATGGTCAGATATAGGTGATTCTATGATTGCCATATGAAAATCATTTCCCTTCAGGTTCGTACAGATGTGGTCGATTATGGATTTCGTCATACCTGCATCGCGTGTCGAGTGAGTATCTTCAATTTTATTCAGCAAGGCGAAGCCATTTTCTTCTAACATATCTCGGTATTCATTTGTATATCGGTCTGGCTTGAGGAGGTTAAAGTTGAAATCTCCAAATATAAGAGTTCTTGATTTTTGCAGCTGCTGAGAAAAGACTTCGAAGAAAGATTGAATTTTGACACATTCTGGCTTCCTGTATATGGCACCAATATTCAAAGCGTAATTTTCAATATGAATTTGTATAAAGTGGTTTCCCAGTATTTCTTTGTCTTCTATATGGCTATGTTTGAGATTATTGTAGACAAAAATAGATACACCCCCGCCTCTTCCATTACTTCTGTAGTTACAATAATGTGTATAATTCGGAATTTGTGTTACATTAACTTCATCCTCAGATTTTATCCAGGTTTCTGTAATTATGATAAGATGTATTTTAAAGACATCATCCACCTATCTTGCCTTTTGTCCGTCAAAGATTAGGCATCCAATTCGAAGATGCAACTCTTACATCTTTCTGCTCATTAGTCTTGTTTGATATTTGAACTTTGCCCAAATATATTATATAATCAGGGGTATAAGTTACACAGTAGTAGTGGTACTAAGATGTTTACCACTACTACTAATTGCGCAAAATTTGGTTACAGAATTATCAGCAAGTTTTTAGAGTTGTAGGTAATTATGTAACTCTGCCTACCCTCTGGGAACGAAGGCGTTATGTATGTATGTATGTATGTATAAGTTACAAACGCGAACACTCCAGGTTTAGTTTAATTAGTTTAATAAAGTTTCAGCTTAATTTGACCACCAGAACAGCTGAGCAGTAGCTCAGTGAAATTTCCTTCCCGCCGGATATTTAATAATCTTTTTGTAAATACAGGGGGTCAAATAATAACATGTGTGTAGTGTATATTTTGTGAAAGCAGACTTCATAAACGACACACTGATCAATTGACAATGGGCGTGGGAATGTAATGGATCCGGAAAGTAATAGGCTCTATTGATTATTATTAAGAACGTGAGCTTGAGTTGTAAATATATCAGTTTCAAGACACATCGGAGTCTCTGCCTCATCTTTCACTCAAGATCAGTTTCTTAATAGGATCCTTAGACTATTATTTATTCTGTGCCGGAGATTTCGTTAAGAAGATTTTTTCATTTATGCCATATTGAAGGCAAACGAGCAACCAAGCCACCTGATGGTAAGTGGGATCTGTCACATTAGCATTCTCAAGACTAAACTCTTAAGACTGCAATACTAAAATTGCAAATGCATTGCCAATCCTGAGAACTAAGATGAAATGCAGTTTGCTAGTAATTTCACCGGTTATCTTATCCCCACACCGGAACACAACAATGCGAATACGCTCCTTGGCGGCAGGTTAAAGGATATAAGATACTATAATGATAAAATGCACATTTTATGGTTTAAGTACTGTTGACATCTTTTTTAAACACCTTTCAACGATAAAATCATTATGAAAAAATTTCATTTTATCGAAAGACATTTCTTGACGCAAGAGTATTTTTTTTTTCGTTGTTACAAATCTAACCTAACCTAAGTAAATAATGTTAAAGTAAAGATATCCTGAAAACATCATGGTTCCAGCAGAAAATAGCGTTCGATGGAATGCAATTCGATGACATATTTAATATAAACAATGAGGTGAAATTCAAAAAGATGATGTGTTACTATTGCTAACGTATAAATCACTATCTTTTTTACGAGTCCACGCAACCATCCGATTATAAGCACGAGCTCATTCATCAGTAACGGACTTCCCACCCAAACTCTTTCTTTGCCAATGTCGTTTTTCTCAAACGACAATAGCTTTGGTTCGTTTCCGACCAATATTTATAAACATTAGCTAACCCATTGTAACAAAATGATTATATCATCAGATGAACACTATCCATGACTACATCGATACCAGTTAATTAGTCTTCAGTAATACTTTCCGTCAGTTGTATCGCGGAAGCATCCCGGAAAGAGTGTGTGTGCTTAAGTTTTAAAATAGTTTAATCGTCAAATCAATGTTGTATTTTTAACTGGAAGTGTTCTGTGCTGGTGAACAGTGAGTACTTTTAGTTATTTTCGTCTATTGTTTTTACCGCTTCGTTTATTATCAGCGATTTCAGATCCTTCTGTATGAAATATTGGGTTTATTGGTTCATGGATTTATTTACTTTGATCTTAGAATTTCCCAACTTTTTCCAACAACAATGTTTGTATGTTTATTCTCTTATTAATCCAGCCCGTTTCACTAAGTCTTTTAATGACCGTTTCAATTTACCAAAGAGATTCCATAGCAACCAATAGGCCAAATTTTAGTGATCGTGTAGCTTTAAGTTAAACTTCTGACTAAGTTTTGTAAACCGAAGTAAATTAGGTAAGAGTAGCTTACTCCTTTAACATTATTACTACATATTCTTCAACATCAGTAAGTAGTTTTTTTTTATATTTATCAGGTAATATTTCACTTAGCTTTACTGATGTACGTGTTCGTGCAAAGTTTACGTGCATTAATAAGTATCCTAGAGATTACAGTGCCTCGAGTGTAAGTTGCTGTTCACGCGGCAAACCGTCTCGAATGCGTAAGTGACCGTGTTGTTTATACGAGAAACGCAATCGAGAAGTTTTTGTGTATGTAGAAATAAATTAGAGGCTTAGTTTTTGATCTTCTATATCCTTGGATTTCCCTCGGCCACAGAGAATCCTTCCAAGTCATTTTAAAAGACTACTCTATTATACAATTATTATGACTGATTCTTCGCTGCCTGCTTTTCCTCAGATTCTTGCAACCTTTTTATAAGTAAGTTGTTTATCGTTGTATTTTTTTATCTTAATCTTTTTGCAAGTTACTTATTTTACTTTTGTGGTGTCTGGCCTGCCGTGTGGTCACCGAATGGTCCCTGCGGAAGACCAGCGCTGGTTTTACTACCGGCAACATGCTGAGCTGGGAGGAAACATTTCATGTCATTTGGCATTAGGTCAGCCATATGTTTATCGTCTCTTTTTTGTTTAGTAGTTGTTTTGTCCTTTTGTTAGATGTCTTATCTTTTTTTTCTTTCTTCTTTCTTTTCTCTCACTTCATCAATGAACTGACGAGTAATTACCCGTGCTCCGTATTATGCTTACACTAAAAGACACCCGCGTTTTGGTACGCGTGAATTTTGTTTCTTACTTTTCCTATTTCTTCCCGTAGAGACACGATTTTTGAAAAATCCTTACATACGGTACCCAAGTAATATTCCCTCCAAATTTCAAGTATATGGACAGCGGTTCAGCGGTTTAAGCTGTGCATTGCCTATCAGAAAGTCACTTGTTTATTGGAAGAGTTTCATATCGTATTAAATTTTACGTAGAAACTGACATAAAATCAATTCCCATTTTACTATACATCAGTGGTATACGATAACACCATCTGGCGTTACCCTGCAACGCCCTCAATTTCAGGCTGTCTTACTTAATTACACCTCCCTGTCAATTGCTCTGCTTGACATATCCAATCAGGGTGCAACAATGCTGGCGGCGCACTAAATAATTATAGCCATACATCTCAGGATATGGCTGGAATCCTGTGGGATTGGAGATTCAGAATCGCCGAGATTTAGAGTGATTACTTGGATAGTAGTGTTATGTAATTTACATATCTGCGTGAAACATTGAAGTGAAATGAATTTTGAGGTCCAAGATGTTATAGGACAGTTAATTCTAGTCGTATGATCGGCCAGAAAGAAAGAAATATAAGACGGCTTATGGAACGAAGAGCCACAAAACACAGAAATTATATCCAGTGGTGGTCACATAATTAGGGACACTTGTTTATTTACTATACAATTGCCTACAAATGATCTAAAGTAAATTGTATTTAGCAATAAAATTGGTCAAGAACTTTACGATTGGTGGTCAAAATTGAAAAGTCATATTATTGGGCAATTGTATGGGAAATACGCAAGCGTCCCTAATTATGTGACCACCACTTAATACAAACATTCACTTTTAATTTAACACAAAGACCTAGCATGAAAACATCACAAAGGTCAATCGTTTGAGTTGTCATGCTCATATTAAACATTTCAGCAGGTTTTACTACCCATATTTTAAAGAATTGATTTTATTGAATAAATTGGAAGTTGAAGTAAAAGTGGTCATTAAAAATCTGTGCTCCCTTTCGACATCGACCAAATGAGAGCTCTACATTTCGACTAAATGACGTCAAATTTTTGTTAGATTCGCCCTTTCAGAATAAGTACCTAACTGAGAAATTGTTAGCTTTTAAAATTACGAGTGACTTAAAAGTATGTCTTCTTTCTAACGTTACAATAAAACTGCTGCGAATATTGACAATTGTTGTAGTTATGTCATTTTTATAATAGAAATGACAGACATAGTGTAATTACTTGTACCTAAAGTCTACCGTAAGGTACCCTTTGATGTGGACGGTCACATATGTAAATCATCGTGGGCTATCATGACAGAGCTAGCTTCAATTCCACTGGTGCAAATGCTATTCAGGTACTATGAGAGTATCTGAATAATGCAAACCAAACGCCCCCTTAATCAAAGTCATATCTCACTTTTAGCTGAAGCGTCTAAAACAACTCTGTTGTATATGACATAGGGTTCAGAGTTGAACCAATCGCGTTAGTAACATAAGTTTTTAGTGATGTAAGATAAAGTTCAGGTGGCTCTGTACAGAATCTTAGTTACGCAAATGTTGCCCTATTTTTGACCGTTTGTTTGTAAACTCCAGGTGTAAAGTATAAGGAGATACACTACCGACGAATTTGTGATAGAATTTGGTATACCTCAGGAACTGCGTTTATTTTTGCGTTCTACTAGTAGTACTAGAGACTTTTTTAGTATTACTAGGTCAAAACAATTGCCTGCTGTTTTAATTCTTCCTTTAAAGAGACGTCGGCGGTTAGTTGAAATTCAAATGCATTTTTTTATCGAACATACAAACGAATGAACGGACAGACAAGAAAGTGAAGTATATAAAAATATGGTAATAAAGTACTGTTTCAGCTTTATATCATAGACATTAAAACTAAATGACATAAATTTGTTAACTACATAGTACTACAAGACTCTTCATATAAAATAGTAAATATTGTAAAATGTTTTCATCACACTTGCTCGTAAATAGTGTCCTAACATGCTAGAAAAATCGACCGTAAATCCAAAATAATACCCGCGGGCCTTTTTTGTACCATTACGCCCTATCGTGGGTAATAGCTTTTTTTTTAAATATAATACGTGGACTCAAACTATCATAATACGTCAGGACCCCAATTCTTGTGCCATTCGATATGAAGTTTCATTCGAGAGGAAATGTCAGTTGCATACAATTTTCTAAAAATGTCGCATATAAACTATTGATCTCGACTGTCACTAGAATCGGACTCCTGAACACGTTTGACATTATCTGTGGTAAGTCATACACAATGATGTAGTCTGCCGCTAATTTATAAACTGTGTGATTCCAAAATAATAATTAAAAGGGTGTCTTTGTGAACATATTAAAATTTATACATCAAATAAAATACATGTCGTCATCAGAAGAAAGGGATAATGCGACTCCAACGGACATCGCCAACGCGGCTAAAATTATTAGTGAGAATCTTAAGTTAAAAATAAATGATCTTTTGTCTGATTTTATTTAATTTCCTCGCAAATGTGATGAAAAACATTGTATGTTACACGGGTGGTAAAGGAAATACAAAGCTCGAGTCATTAAAGCCCTCAGCCTTCGGCTTCGGGCTTCTAACAGATTCTCGTTTGTATTTCAGTCTTTACCACCCTTAATACACAATGTACTATAACCAATTCAACAACTCTATTAAAATGATTGTCAGTTTCTCGCAACATCTGTTTTAACTCACCCAAATTAAACTATTTGTCTTTCAAAATAAAATATAACAATTTATGAGATGTCTATATTTCATGTCAAAATCTGGGATTTTTTATCGTAAAGTAAAGCCGTCCACCCACGGACGACTAGTTCGTGCTCGGCGAATAAAGACAAATGTTTACTTTGAACGTTCTAAATAGATCGAGGTACCTAAAATTTTAGACGCACCGTGAATCACTTCTTTATAAGTCATAGAACTACAGAGTAACAAGGATATTTCACTTTCGATTATTTGACTAATTTTGGCGTTTTATTCTTATTTTAGTTTGTTTTTCTTTTTTTAATTCCAGTACCTAATTAAACTATAACTTGAAGGAAAAAGACCAGGGTAATTTATTTTAATTATTGTTATGCTTAGGTAATTGTTGTAATTTGTAATAAGGAGAAGTAATTTTACTTTGCCAATATATTTAAAAAAAAAAAATTAGGACTTGAAAAAAAATCACAAATCCTTAAAATTTCAAGAAAGAATGAGGTAAGAAATTGGGAAGGGCTGTTTTTTTGTCCATTATCATTTATTAGTTAATTTCTTTGCCGTTGTTACGCCAATATTATTTTAGGTTTCTTTGCTAATCTAATCTAATATTATTAAAATACAAAACACTAAAAACAGACTCAATAAAAATACAGAATCTCTGTAAATTATTATTATTGCCTATGAACAGTTTTTTTAAGTGTTTTATAAACTCAATTGGTACCTATACAATTTATTAGTACAAAATATGAACGACCTTGTAAAAAAAAGTGAGATGGAGTGCTATTTCTTGCTTGCGTACAATGAACTAACTGATTTGAACTGTTTCATTCTTATAGGTTAATGAACTAAAGATACCTACTTTTATTAATTACACTTCCGTGTATTGTAAAATGGCTCATAAACAGCCGCTCCGTTTTTAATGGCATAGAAAACATTAGTCATCTAATAGCTGTTTTTCTAGACTGACCAAAAATAAAAGCCGTTGACCTTTTCCATGCAGATTTTAGTTAAAGACAAAATAAAGATGACTAAATGATTCTGCATTCTGGCATAAATACAAGATATGTTATAAAACTAAGCTTATGTTTCTAATAATATGAATATTTTATAAGATTGAAAAGGGCATGCTTCGATGGTTCGGTCATTTGGAAAGGATGGATGAAAGAAGATTGACGAAAGAGATATACATAGCAAAAGTGAGTGGGAGGGTCGGAAGGGGCCGCCCTAGGCGTACTTTTTCGAATCAAATCGGAGAAATACTGGAAATGGCCGGATCTTAAGTACCCGAAACCGACGTGCATGCATGACTCGATGTATGAATGTGGAAGAAGCGAAAGAGATTTGTCAGGATCGTAACAAGTGGAAAGAAGTGGTCTCTGCCTACCCCTCTGGGAAACAGGCGTGACTTAATGTAAGTATGTATGAATATTTTATTTTAAATTAATAATTACTAATTCCTATATAAAGTAACTGGCGACCCGCCCTCGCTTCGCTTCGGTTTATGTGAGTTTTAACTAACACCCGTATATAATCTAGCATTTTCTTTTCCTTCCTCTATCACTCTATCTATTGCTGAAAACTGCATCAAAATCCGCTGCGTAGTTTTAAAGATCTAAGCGAACAGACAGCGGGAGCGACTTTGTTTTATACTATGTAAAGATAACTATAGGAACTTAAAAAAGTAAATTACTAGAGATGGGCCGACTACGGATTTTGCCGACTGGCCAGTCGGCCGACTAATCGGTTTACAATTTGCCGATTAATCGGCCGACTAGTCGGCCACGCCGAGGATTTTGCTAAGTTCGGGTGAACTTGGAAACATTCGTTTCGCTTCGTCCGTCGCGCTTTGTTACCTACCTTTGACCAGTTTTATTTATGTTTCTTCTGACGACAAAAAAAACAATTAGAACCCTAATTATAGTATTAAAACGAACTACCTAGTGCTTTTTATAACTATGTCGAAATGAAAATCGCATGTGTGGATATTTTTTGACGATATTTCCTATAGGCAATAAAGTGCCGAATATTGACATTTTTTACCGACTAGTCGCCGACTAATCACCGACTAGAAATGATGCCGAATAGTCGGCTTTCCTGACTAATCGGCGACTAGTCGGCCCATCTCTATAAATTACTTAAACAAGAGGAGAAATGAAAAAAATACTTTTGGCCCAACATTAGGACTCTAATATGCTATTTAGAGTTAAAAGGATGGACTCATGTTCTAATCACGTTATTTGTTAACATATAAATAAGGTTGATATTGTTTCATTGATTAATTCTTGTTTAAGTTTCATTTTGACGATGGTCTGTCATCTACAGCTGGAACCTAATAAGCATTTATTTGTTGTTAAACGTTTATAATTATTGTGAAACAGTTTAACTACTAAATATGTATTAATAAATATCGTGAATACAAAAAATGTTAGTTTTGTTAACTTTTCTTAGTTTTTCATATTAATTCGATTTGGGCATTTCATACAGGGTGGAAAGTTGCGAAAGGGCCGTAAGGGTAGGTACTAGATCCCTTGTTGCTACGCGAAAATGCTCTTAGGAGACCTTTACTAACTTTTATCTCAACTTTCCACCCTGCATACTAAATTTAGTTTTGGAGTACCTTTTCTAGGTTTAAATATTATTGATAACAGACGTGTTCTGATAAAAATCATGTTTATAGAGGAGTGTCACAAAGTATAATTTTTTAATTATTATTCCTTACTGAGAAAAACAAAACAGTGTTTGCTACGCCCGGTTTCGACTTGTGGTCGTAATGACGTCATTTGGTTTGTAACCGCCTTTTGTTTTTTCAAGTGTAGCACTAGTAATACCGTAGAAAAGACGATGTGGCGTTTAAGCTATTTAGCCATTAGGAGAAATTTGTTTATTTATTATCTCAGTAATCATGAAAAAAAATATTGTTTGTTCTGATTCGCTTTAAAAAAAAAACCTGTTGTCAATTTCTTTCAAGCAAAACTTCATTATTCCTAAAACTTTGAACCAATTCCTAAGGCTACATGACACCGTTAGCTCAAACACACCCCGCCGTAGATAAATGTTGATATATTAGCGATGTTATAAATGGTTAGATGCGGCACGCATTAATCAAATGTAATCGCCTGAACTCGCGGACCGTCACTTGTCTGCCCTAACGACGTGTCTTGGACAGGCGTTAAGTAACATATGGTGATAAAGCGTACGTTCTCGAGTAACTTAACCATGAAATCCTGGCTATTATTTTGTTTTGTTGCACTTTGCTCAACAAGAGGGATTAGTGACCTAGAGAGTTAACAAAGAAAAATACCGTTTTACCACAAGGAGGCAAGAGGTTTTGTGTAATAAAATAGTGTGATCAGTGAATCTTATTGTTGTGACAATTATGAATGTGAGTTTAAGCGAACAAAATGCTTTAATAATCACCTTTAAAGGTTACTTTTAACCTTCTACCAAGAAAAGTGTGTTGAATGTTTGACGCCTATCTGTCTGTTCTCTTCTTTTAATAAAGTTTTTCTATTAAAAGCTCATTTTATCGGAATAGTTTCTGGCCATGTTTGATAAGAAACGGTTGGACCGTTTAAAAGTTCTAAGCTCTGAAAGCAGCTCGAGCAAGGATCCGGGGCACGTCACGTCCGGCCTTCAAATCGACTTTAAAATACGTCATTTTACGTCGGTTTTATTATTGCAATTTTTGTAAGAATATATACTCCGTCGTACTAGAATATTTAAGAATTTAGTGATAATAATCTCGATAATGTTTTACAAAAACGTCAAAATTCCCTAAACGTGTTGCGTTTAAGGTAAAGTACACACTTTAGCAACTCATGAACTTTACGAAATCATTTAATATTTGACTATGATAGCAGGACAATAAACTGCTTCCGTGGCCTTATCTACGTCTTTATACCATCTACGGACTATCTAACTTCTCACTATCAATCACTAAAATGAAGCACAGTGCTATAAGTGTCATCTTGCTCATCTTATCGTACTTTAATCTTTCCGTAGTCGACCGTAATACGAAGATTAAATAACTACTAGGGATCTAGTATAAAGGAGTATAAGTCGACTTATATCGTAATAAAAAAGGGTATATACATGAAAGGAGTACACTAGACTTAATCCCTTTTTCACTTGATCTTAAGAAGACATACCCTTTTTCCTGTTCACTAAGACCCCAGTCAATTGAGATACCGACAGAGATGAAAATATCCAATTATTTAATTTAATTCTATCCTTATATCAGTGACCCATAAAATCTTTTAAAAATAACACTAGTAAGAAATCTTTTTTGCGTTGGTAGTTTTTAGCCTATCCTGTTACTTAAGCCCACGCCGTTCGCCTATTCATTCCTCCGTAATCGGCTCGATCTTTTGAACCGTGGATAAATGGTTGATTTTTCACAAAATGTTGTGTATTTTGAAGATATGATCAAAAAATGGAAAATTAAGGGGATCCTCACAACACCATACCAGATAGATATATGTTTCTTCTTAACGTGCATGGCATCTTTCTTTTTATGATACATGGCTTTGCCAATCAAATGTAAAGCGGCAATAAGTAAAAAAGACACCGATCAACTCGATGTTATGAGACTTATAATTCTTTTCGTCCTGCTGGATTTAAGCGTTAAAAAATTTTGCTAAAGCACGGTAGACACAGTGGTGGCACGTGTTGGCTACAGATAGTCGAGACTTCGTATATTAAAATAGTACATTATTGCCTAGGCATGGAAGTAGGCAATTGCGGGCTGAGTATTAGATTAAACGGACGAGCTTGCGAGTCCGTTTAAAAATACGAAGCCCGCAATTGCTGTTCCTGCCGAGGCAAATATAGTGCTTTTCTCAAAAATCGCAAGAAAAAATTTGTGGTTAGAGTCAAATCTTCATCGCATGAACTCATTTTTTGAATTGCATACGAACAGAAACTTCATGTGAAAGAACCATCACTCCTTACCGCCTTTCTGTTTATGACAAGGAGAAACGCAATTTTTGTTTTTAAAAAGAACATAAGCTATTCCAGGCACAAATAAAAAAGTTATGTTTCGAGTAAAATTTGGATGTATAAGACTTGTGCCCTCATTTTATTATGGCCCTTTTAACTTTTTAAAAAGTAACAAGCTAGATAGTAATGGAATTTGTATGCAACATTGCGGGCTTGTGTAGCGAGCACGCAATGTTTTTTTTTTTAATTTGAGATTGTCAGTAAACTATGTACTTCGCGTCTCAATATTTAGATAGGAATGTCAACATTTCCGGACATTTTTGAGAAAACGTATTTTAAATACCTGATGTTAAATTCAGAGCCACATCATAGGTATACTTGGTTTTTATTATATGGTCAAAAGAAGGCACAAGAAGCGAAAAACAAACCCAGAAAAACAACCTTTTAAACTAAAAAAAGCAATGATGGACACAGACAAAGGTTTAATATCCCTCTCTGTTCATTCGAGTTTTAAAAATTATATAAACAGAAAACAGTACAATACGTGGCTAATACTAGTTAGAAATACTTAGTACAAAATACCAGCGTAGGTACTGAAATTCCTAACCATTTCGAAGAACGGGTAATTAATCAGGAATGAACTATGAAATTTCAATATCGATGCCTGTCGGAACTTAGCGGAATTTATAATGAATCCGAGGGCTGGGGAAGTTTGACAAGGCTGGTTTTCATGAGGGGATTATTGATGTCCTCAATTATTTCGGATCGAGTATTTCATACCTAGTATTAGCGTGTTTATAATGTACTATTTAGCGTGTAAATAATTAGTAACATCTCCATTTACTTTTTACATTCAAACATATTCAAAAAAATACATACATACATAATCTCACGCCTTCGTTCCCAGAGGGGTAGGCAGAGCTACAGAATTACAAACATCTCTAAAAACTTGTTGATAATTCTATAACCACAACTTGCACAATTAGGCTAAGATGTTTACCAGCGTATTAGTGACAGGTTGCAAGCCCATCGCCTAACAGTACTACAAGCCTTTATTCCCTTAGTCGTCTCTTACGACATCCGCGGGAAGACATGGAGTGGCACTATTCTTCGGCAACCACACGAGCCAAAGAAATAGAAAGTAAATAAAGAGTAGTTTCGTCTGAAGTGAATTAAATTACCTAGTAGGTACGGGACCCTCGGTATGCCAAGTCTGACTTGCTCTTGTCGTATTGTTTTCGTTTTTACTATTGTTATTATTTGTAAAAAAAAAACGCCGTTTTTATTTATTTATTCATTTACTCTACTTACACGAATATTAGTGAAGATTATAAAAAAACCCCGTTTGTAGAGTCACTGACTGCTAACTCGCACTTGACAATTTTTTAGTATTTGTTGTTTTTCTTTAGGGTAATAACATATTTTGAAGAAAAAAAAAAACCGCTATCTATTACGGTTCAAAAGATACAACTCTTTAACGACAAGAGAGACGGTCAGACGGACGGATGGACGAACGGACGGACACCGTAGGCTACGTTACCTGCGAAAACGAACACTGGGCTTGGTTACGAGCGTAGCGAATAGCGTTTCCTGGCAGCAATTTTAATGCCTAAAAAAAAAACAAAAAAAAAACACTTGTGATTGTGCTAGGGTTCAGTGACCTCGAAAGGTTTATTTTGTATGAACAAGGTTTTTGTTACACCCTGTATATTGCTATATCCGCCCATATTGTCCGCAGGTGCTATTTACGACCTAATTTCTGTAAAAATAAATCTTTAAACGGGACAGATGTCGTGCGGCTATTAATATACGCCTTATAATGCTATAGGCTTGTTTACCAGTGCAAGCGACCACAACATGGTCTGTTTTACGTACCTTATTGTACATTATTTGAAGAAGGCCTTGAGGTGTTAAGTTTGTTAAATAAATAATGTAGTCGACGAAAATCTTAAATGTTGAAATTTCTATATCTTTTGTGATTGTATGATAACTATAAATATTGATTTTCTATCTTTATAGTCGTAAGATTCTGTTTATTGATTGTTTATAAATAAATAAATAATATACCCGTGTGGTTTGCAAGCCTAATTGAGCAAAATGTGGTTACAGAATTATCAACAAGTTTTTAGAGTTGTAGGTAATTCTGTTGGTCTGCCTTGGGAACGACGGCGTGAGTTTATGTATGGATGTAAATAATATACAGCCGTTAAATGGTATCCTAGCTATGTGGCTATGTGGTAACAAAGGTTATTTCATTTGTTAACTGTAATTTAAAAAGTTACGTAAATTAAAACAAAATCTCGACTATCTGTTGAGGTGTTAAACCGAGATGGATCCAACAAACTCACAAAGAAACAAAAACTCTTTCTTATTTACAACATCACTAAGGATTACAGTGGTAAACTAAAAAAAAAGCATCGCGCATCATAGCTTTAATTGGAAGCAAGTCCGAAACACATTAAATCGTTAGCAAACAAATAACGCGTAGGCGCACATCATTTACGAGTTAAACGGATTAGTGTAACAGACATACAATAGTTTTGATCAGATTTAGTCTTTGGACGTTGATTTAATTTATAGATAGTGAGTCATGTTGTTTGAATGAATGCATATTTGATCTGTTTTTATAATTAAATATAGAGAATAAGCCATTTTTGATTTTCATTTTTATTTTATGTCACGACATACAAATATATTTACTTCGCCTGTTTTTAATCAGGGCGTTTATTCTCCAGCGTTAAAAAAAAGGTTAGGCGTGTGACCACCAAAAAAAACACATGAGGGGAAAAAATCCGTTCCATGATATGAAAATTCTGCGTGAAGATACGTTCGCTGAAAGGGGTTTGGATGAAATAATAAATAATAATAGCAAAAGTGGGATGCCAAAAACTAAGAGCATCTTACAGATACCGATTTGTTAGATTATTTTCACAAAAGCATTCTTTCATCGTAGCGAATTTTCACATCGCGTTCTTTCATGATCGCAAATTTAATTTTTTGTCTTTCTTCATGTAGCGATTTTTCATAAAGCGTTTTATAATGTTCGCATTCATTTTCTTCGCATATTTTACCAATAGATTATTTTATTAGTTGCATTTTTTCCCAACCTAATTTCACAGAGTCGACGGAGCTCCGCTCTTATTTCTGGGTTATTTTGGCCCTCCGAGCCTGATATAAAACCGAACCTAACCTAACCTACCTACGTAACCGATGTAATTACAAAGGAAAAAAAAAGCGAGTAATAAAATAATCTCATGGTAAAATATGCTAAGAAAATGAACGCGTACATTATAAAACGCTTTATGAAAAATCGTTACATGAAGAAATGCTTTTGTGAAAATGTTTTAACAAACCCGGATACCAATCAGCTGACAAATGAGAATGCATCAATTAGCCCTATCGAAGTAAATAGTTACTGTAATCGTTATCGTTATTGTGAAATCCCAAGTAATAAACATATGAAATCTGAGATCGGACTTAACCTCGTAAGGCCCATCGTACTACAAACACCCAGTTTTTTGTAAGTGGAATTTTGAATCTACTATCAAGGCAATAAAGTTCAATTACGTTTGTTCGAAAATGCCATTTTCAATTTATGAAGAAAGGAATATAAACTTTATGCTCATTGCATTACAGTTCAAATTAAATTGCCTTGATAATATACATCCTATTGCACACGGCCTTACGAGGTTAAAACAAAGACCCAAGTGAATAATGAAAAACGTTTTTGTTGCCAACTTAAAAACTCTACTGTCCTAACCAAGCAATACCTTTTATACTTAATTAGTAAAACCACACAAGGGACATCATGATTAGGCCAGAACACACTTTAAGCATTAAGGTAATTTCGCTTGGTTATAAAACGTGGGTACGTTTGCTTAGGGTCGGTGCTAAGCCTAAACTTGGCTCGTTTGGCCAAATCAGGCCAAGTAGGGTGTTATTCTTTTACGAAACACAAAGGCGAGTTCACCTGATCGAACTAGCCTAACTCGACCCCGTTTCACGCAGAGAACTTGCTGGGCCGGGGGGGATCCAAGTTATGTGGCGCTCACGGCATCCAATAACTTACTAAAAAACATTTTACAAACTGATATTACACCAACATAATCATTTTGTAAAACGCTCTTTTTTTCCGTAACTCGTAGGATTTATTTCAGGACCTTGTAGAACCCTATAGGTTAGATTAGTTTTATAAAAATCCGGAAATGTACAGTTTCTGAAAAAAGCGTTTTTCAAAATGATATGATTGCGAAATGAATCAGTTTGTTAGGAAAAACTGTGTTTGAAGACGAACTACTGTTTATACTGTTGTGGCATAAGTCCACAGGACTGTGAGAATATTTCAAGAAGCGGTCGTAGTACTCGTAGTCGAATGCACAAGCAGAACCTGCGGCCCTCGCCTACAACGGCGAGGAGGGAGAATGGTTTTAGTGGGTGTGTGATGGCTGGAACATCACAAGTAAACTAACCAGGACGGTCCGAACCGGTTCAGTTAGGGTCTCCCCATACCTATCGACGCGGAATCATCGTTTTACACCATACTATTCGCATTTAGCCGATCGGCCATCTCAGCGGTTGTAAACCTACGTTCAGCAGTCTCATCCTCGGTATGGCCGCAGAGACACCCGATCGCCTGCGATTTGCTATCGCAGCAGCTGTAAACCTACGGTCGGCTCTCGCGTGCCCCGTACTGCCGTCGAGACGTCAGATAGCCCTCTATGTAAAAGTAAGTCCCCACACCTATCGACCCTGAACGGCTGTCGCCAGCTCTAATCGGCTCTCATCGTAGTTACTCGGCCATAGTCAGAATTGTTCAGCCCTCGCCGGCGCCGATCGGCGGTAGTCGGCGATGTAAGATTGCGAACGTGTGTGGTTGGCTGCTTTTATTGCGTAGACATAAAGAGTTTTTTGATCATCTAACGCCGATTCCGCGTCGATAGGTGTGGGGAGACCCTTAGGGTCAGGCAGTCGCCGCGTTGGGTTGCGCGCGTATTAAGTATCGAGCGACGCACATCGACGCAACGCTAGCACCAGCCAAAGCAACAGAAAGGGCAGGAGACGGTCGACTTTTTTTTGACCTCTCAGTCCACTATGGCATGGTGAGCAAATGTGCGTAACACCGTCGTGCTCAGTATCTATATATTGCTTGCGGGTCCAAGATACACGTTAAGCTGGCACCTCCTTGTAGATACCTAGACCACTAAGATATTAGTGCTTCAGGTTGGCAATGCATTTGCAGTCTTGAGAATGGCAATGTCTATAGGTTTCAGGTACCACTTACTATCAGGTGGCCTGTGTGCTCATTTGCCTTCTCCACAGCACTAAAAAAACATTAGAGAATACTGATAGTAATGAAATTCTGTCATATTTGATCCAATATTTGATATGCCGTACCAACGTTTGGAAAAGGGTCCCTTTTGTTTGTACTCTGATCGTAACCGCGTATTCATCCTTAATGTCAACATTCAGGGCCAGTAACGGATATTTGGCTCTATTTTGTAAGGAACGTGGAGGCTTATTAAATGGGTTGACTTACCTAAGTTGATTAGAAACCTACTCGGTTAAGTACATATTGGACCGTTATAAGGGTTAGGAGTACTATAAGCTTCTTTCAATTAGACCCCTATAAAAGGGGGGGAATAGTGAAGAGACAGCCCGGACAGGGTAAAATCAGGATGACATAAAATATAACTCTTGGAAGAAATTTCTGGTTATGGACGTACCAAAAATATCTATAGGCCCCTATGCCACTGACACATCTATGTAACATCTATTTATACATTGGTTCCATGGTCGTATACACAGAGCTTTTGACTGTACAATAAACCTGGCTCTGAATTGGACATTCGTTTTGTTCAAAAGTCATCAAACAACTGACATTTACAGAATAATTGACTGGTGTTGAAAACAGGAGTATAAATTTAGTTAGGTTGTGGTGGACTAGTTTTGATTTGATGGTTTCAGCGACTTCTGGTAACGACCTCGGTGATTCAGGTGCCTTATTAAACTGGAATAGTATTCCACATATGACACTAAATCTTACAAGGGGATCCCCTTGGATCGCATAATTTCCTTTAGACTATTATTGTTTCGCATAATTGATTAGGCATAATTTGTATTGGCATAATAGTACTGTCGCATAATAATACTTTGGCCTACTACTTTTTTGGCATATTACGCTATTAGAATAATTTCAGTTGGACTAATTTGTATTGGATTAATATGCATATTATTGTTTGGGCTAATAATTATTTGTTATATCTGTCATTTACCATAATTTCAGTTTTCTAAATGAATAAAATACAGTTTCGTTATTACATATTAGGTAAGGTTAAATTAGGTCACGTTAGATACATTAGGTTGGGTTAGGTTAGTATGATATCCAGGCGCGAAGCGCCCTGTCAACACAAAATAGGAGGACCGCGAAGCGGACCTCCGTCGACCTTGCCTTAGTTCCTAAATATACCTATATAAACACAAAACTAACCTTTTTTCGTAGTACGTCAACGACTTTCGGTATAGCAATTGTATTGCTATGTGCCATTTGTACATGACTATTTTTTAGGACAATACTGTTATGCATTTTGTAATGATGCCAATTTATTATTATGACTTTTTGTATTTATGCTATTTGACGTTAGTCTTCATGACGATTATGCTTTCTGTATTTATGCTTTTTAATTATATGCATAAAAATATATGCGTAAAGATGATTATGCACATCGCTATTTCGGCTAAAAGCAATTATGCGTAACAATATTATTACAAATAATTTTATGCCATCCAATAGAGAACCCTTACAAGTTGTTGATAAAGCTAAATTTACTTACTTACCTAATAGTCTAAGATCCGAGTAGGAGACGATTTGCACCGGGCTGTCTATTCGATGAAAAGTATTTTATATCAAATTTAATACGCTTAATAATATATGGCGAATAGGTAGGCTGAAAAATTTCAGTCCAGTACTTATATCAACTAAAAAAATATTAAAAATGTTTTTTTTTTTAATTGCAAATGTTTGTTTAATACACAAATTACATACTAATCGAAAGTATGAAGTCTATAGAATATGCAAACGTTAGGTTTGGTGCAAATTATTAGTACCGACTTACCTGTTTGCCTACCCAGAAGTTTGAC
Organism: Acleris literana; assembly: GCA_946894065.1. Classification (NCBI taxonomy): domain Eukaryota; kingdom Metazoa; phylum Arthropoda; class Insecta; order Lepidoptera; family Tortricidae; genus Acleris; species Acleris literana. The sequence continues at coordinate 4,883,371 of OX335683.1, forward strand.
GGGAAAAAAATAGTCAATCTAACGTTTGCATATTCTATAGGGTTCATACTTTCGATTGGTATGTAATTTGTCTATTAAACAAGCTATTAGATTTTTTTTAAAACAAAGTTAATTTTAAATTTTTTAATTAGTCATATACTGGACTGAATTTTTTCAGCCTACCTATTCGCCATTATATTAGCATATTAAATTTGGTATAAAATACTTTTTATCGAATAAACAGCCTGGTGCAAATCGTCTCCTATTCGGATCTCATACTATAAAGAAAAACAGCAACTGCACGAACAAAGTCGCCGACAATAATTATTTTTATAATTCTAAATGAATCTCACGAATCCTGTAAATGCCCTGCTCTCCCGGCTTTTAAATTCTTGACAATGTTACACGAATAAGAAACTAAATCTCGAACTGGAAATAACTTTAGAAATATAAAATAGAGCTTAAAAAGCACCTGCCCGAAGCTTTGCAGGGAAATTTAAAGCGCTTTCAATTCCATTTTAAGAAGCTTTGGCATGAACGAGATTGAACTAAGGAGTTGTAGAGGGTTTAAGTAGTTGATAAAAAATTAAAACTCATTAATGACGTTGATGATATCATTAAATAATTTATTCATGGGTTATTTCGCCGGTAATTTACTGGTTATTTCTGCTACATTCCAAGGTTCCTGATGGTTCTCGATTAATAAGTAATTTATAATCGAAAAGCCATGCTATAGATGTAAGTATGTTTCGAATAAATTTTTCCTTTTCGCCAATACCAGCGATTTTGTTATTTGAGGAGTTCTTGTTTTTGAAACAGTAAATAGACGTTTTTCTGTTTTTCACATTTTTCAACTATCGATAACTATGGTTTCAGTGTTCGATTTAGAAAAAGCTGCATTTATTTTTTATTAGGACTAAAAATGCTTCCTATTCTGCACATAATCATTCAATCTTATAAAATATGAACTACCCATGAAAAGTATTAGTGAGCTCGCATTTAAGGATTTTTTTGGCAATTTTTAGGCTATCGCCAACAATACAATGCCTACCTATATTTTTAATAATAGAAATCACCTTCAAATACGTCTATATATAGTTAAATGAATTTCTAAGAAATTTAATCGTGAGTATTTAAGCGGTTAAGTCCAAGTTTACCGTCGCAAACAATCCTTGGAATACGCAAGGATGCGTCATCCGCAATTCCCAAAACATCCATTACGTCTCTAAATCTGTCCTCAGTGTGTCACCGACTTAAATGTACGGCCTACTATTATTAAGAGCATTGCTTGAGAAAAGGGTTAACTAACAATAGCCAAGAAATACACGAGAGATAGTAAGTAAAAATTGCATTTTCTGAAGGTATAATGTATCTTTATTCTTATTACACAACTGTATGCAAAATCATTTTTCCACTCGCATACTAACCGCTAATACTGATATCGTTAACGGTATCGTTAGCGCGAAAACAATGCTATAATGAGCGTTTCCATGGTAATAACAGTTCTATAATTATTATTATGATTGTTGTAAATAATATAAACACACGGAATGACACAATCCTACATAATAAACGAAACGAAATGGAACATTCTGCAGATAACGTGTTAAACGACTGGTTTAAACTCCAAGTGCCTTCATTAACTCGGCAATAGGAGAGAAACGTGACGTGTAACCCTTCCACGGTTTATCATTATTTATGGCCTATGGTGGTATTCTCCTACAGCTAAGACTAGTTCGCTTAATCGAACCAGCTTCCCTTGACCCTTGTACCTATACGTACTTTATGGGTACATGAATCAAATGCAGACCTGGTCCTCGTGCAGTGTCCGAATTGCTACCATCCATATTATCGTTTAAACTACCGCCAAGCAGCTTGCAATGTTGTTTTCCAGTATGGATATTAGACTAACTGTGAAATTACTACCATTTATACTTTAGCATACCATTTCAGTTCTCAGCGTTAGCATGAGAGATCCCACTTACTATCAGGTGGCCTATGAGCTCGTTCGCTTTCTTCACCTAAACTTAAATTCAAATTCAAATTCAAATTTATTTATTTGCATAAAATGTGGTACATAATCTGGTTAGTAAATATGTTTGTAGTCCCACACATTTTGCCAACAACTGGCATGCAAACAGGAGGAGACTTTTATTCTTTTTCACTAGGGTCACAGAAATAACCCTCTGCGTAATCCTAATGTGCGACTGTATTTCACTCTATTAGATCTTTTTTTTAACGTAATCATGTTTTTTTTCCGCATTACCGACGTGAAAAGAGCCCTGATGTGGCCATAATACAAGCTCAGAGCTTGGTTTCTACTGGACTAGGTCAATTTACTGTCCCTTGATATTCATTTTATTGAATATAGCTGTTGCCCGTGACAGCTTAAATTCATCAGGGATAATGTAGGATTCTAATGGTGAAAGAATATTCAAATCGTTCTAGTAGTTTCGGAGCCTATTCAATGCAAATAAACAATCAAATTTTTCCTCTTTATAATATTAGTGTAAAAAATATTTTCAATCAATTAAGTCGTGTTTGTAAAAGAAAATAATAACCCTGTCCCGGTTTCCCGGAAGCCGCGGTCACTCTCTCATTAGGTAACCAACATGTTCATCGGTACATTTATTTTATTTTCTAATGGTACATTAATTTTAAACATTACCTATACGTCTAGCTTTACCATGAAAATTACAGTCAAAGGTCATAAATTGGGGTCCTATTGAAAAAGGGTACAAGTCGACTTAACTCTTAATAAAAAAGGGTATATACATGAACGGAGTATAATAGACTTAAACCCTTTTTCACTTGATCTTCAGAAGACTTATACCCTTCACTAGGACTTCAGTGAAGTGCTTTTGTGACGCAGGTATTTAGATGAATAAGTGGTTGTTTAAAGTCAGCGACAACATTATTTTTAACCCCCGACGCAAAAAGGGGTATTATGAGTTTGGCCGCTATACATATGTGTGTATGTGTGTGTATGTGTGTCTCTGTCTCTGTGTCGGTCTGTGGCACCGTAGCTTTTAGACGGGTATCCGATTTAGATGCGGTTTATATTTGTAAGCAGGTTTTTTAACTAGATTATATCAAAATCGGTTAGGCCGTTGAAGAGATATCAACTCTGAAAGAAGGGGTCATCATTATAACGGGGGTTCTTATCTATCTAATAGTCATTGACAAATTATCGATCGCTTTTCAAAATTCTTCTAGGTATTTAAGTATGTTTGTTTGGTTTCAGATGCCAGCGACAATGGGCTTCTGGTTGTTTGTGGCGCTCCTGTGCATTGCTTCCAGTGTAACGGCAGAAATCAGTCAAAGAATGGCAAGCGAAGGGATCAACATCTGTGACGCCGTCACAAATTCCACCAACAAGGTCCAATGTTTCTGTATTAAACCTATGGGCGGAGAAATTAGAAGTGCCGATTGCTACATCATTTCAGAAGACTTAGGACCTTATGACAAGAGTTGGGATGCCTTTGAACACTTAAAAAACGTTATCAAACTGACTTTGACGAGTTCAAGAGGAATCACACTGAAATATATTCCTACTAAAGCACTAGCGCGCGTGGATAATGTACTCAAATTGGACATTAAATATTCTGCTATTCAGACCATAAAACCTTATGCTTTTGCAAATCTAACATTTCTAGAAGAACTCGCTTTGCGGGATAACCAGATCAAATCACTAGATGAGCATGCATTTTCCCAACATAGAGACTTGACATCGATTAATCTGGACAAAAATGGTATCACTGAGCTCAACAGAAATGTTTTCGTGGATCTGCCATCTCTACAGAAGCTCTTCTTGACTAGTAATAAGATAACAACGATCCACGATAAAGCTTTTCAGTTTTTGATCAATTTAAAGGAACTGGAGATCGACAGAAACGCTTTGTTCACTCTGAACAGTGAAACATTTTTTGGCTTGAAACACCTACAAAAGTTAGATTTAAGCACCAACAACCTGGAGGTTATCGGAGACAACACCTTTTTGCCACTAACCAGCCTTCGAACCTTAAATTTAGAAGGAAACAAAATTCAAATGCTGGACGAGAAAGCTTTTAATGGACTATGGAAGCTGCAATCACTGTCGCTCGCTCGAAACAAGTTGTCAAATATTGAAAATGTTAAACTTTTTGAAGGATTAGAATCCCTCAGTTTATTGAGTTTCAAGGAAAATCAACTCCACGAGTTAAAGACGGAAGTCATGGCACCTATCTTGAGCAACTTTTATCGTCCCGCTGCCTTCATTGACATTGATGGTAGGTAAAGCTTTTGACATGTATTTTTAAATAAAAGGTATGGAATAAGTTTCCCTGAACGTATGTATGTATGCATGTAAATACTTTCTTGTACAAACGGGAAAATAACAAACAACAATTTAAATAGATAGGACCTCAAAGGTTGGGATTTTTATGTACCTACTTGTATTTGTCTTTTTTCAGCGGCCACAGTAGTTTTTTTTTAAATGGTTTAGGGGACTTCTCAATACGCCTTAATCAATATAAATTGAGGCGTTCATTAATATCGGAGTCGGGATATTAAAGATTTAAGTTTTATAAAAATACGCAACGCCGTGTCAATATACGAACACATTGAAAATATCTCAGCTACGATGCACTTAAAATATGATATTTTTTGTCATAATCTACAACTTTTATAAATGGCCGCTTTAAAATAATTACTTATAGGTACCACTTTTACAAATGACGAAGAATTTTGTCCATACCCTTTTACAACATCTACAAGTCGACACACGTAAAAGAGCCCTGAGCGACTTACCTGCGCAGTTAGCAAATTACGAACCAAATTGGTGGGCGCAGCGAGGGGACCGTTAACCGATTCGCTTTGCTGACATGCTATTGGTTCCCAGTAATACACTCTTATCTATGATTGGTTTGTTAGTAGACACCATGCGCAAACATATCCCCTCTACTAGCCGCTTGGAGCTCTTTTTACGTGTGTCGACCTGTAGATTTATATGAGCGTTCCACAGCCTTCGCGTTGTAACTGCTATAATTATAATTATATCAGTGAAACTGTTAATATTACTGTCAATCCGTGTCTCAGTCTGTTTGTGTCTCGTATTACTTGCTGGTGTTAATAACGTTATGAGGCTGCGACTCCACTGACGCGGAGACGAGCGGAGCCGAGCGGAGATGTGCCAATATTAACCAATAGAAGGCGCATGCGGTCATGTCGAGCGTGACTTGCGAACGTTAGTTTAGATTCTATTGGTTAATATTGGCACAGCTCCGCTCCGCTCCGCCTCAGTGGTGCCGCAGCCTAATTAATTTGTTTATAAATTCACGAAGTATCCATAAGGTCGAAAGTAACTGTTTTACACCTTTTTTCCTCCTATTAAATAATACTGAAACCACTGCCAATATGCAATTTATATCAAAATATCGATAATAGCGCGAAAAAAATCTTCGCTAATTTTGAATAATTTTTCTTTACTTTTCAGGTAATTCCTTTCCTTGTCAGTGCAATCTCGACTGGTTTGTGTCTTTAATGAACAAGACCCAAAATAATCGTCTCAAACTTGCCATTGAAAATCTTCAGTGCTACCCAGAAAATACCATTCGGGAATTGTACGTAAAGGCAGAGGATTCCGACAAGGCCTCCAGCCAAGTGTTCGAAGACGAAGAAACTCAAGTAACAAACACTGATTACGAGTACTACGACGAATCACAACTAAACGGGAAGCTCTTCTATGTAGATATGAGGTATCTCCTCAATTGTACAAACCCTTCGCGCCCCGTAGTGCCACGGATAAAGATCACACAACCACCAACTACGGAACAAACCCTTGAAAAAGAATCAGATAATGATATCATAACCGATGAAGTTGATAAAACTACCAAAGTAATTCTCCCTGACATTTTTAAGCCTAATACAACAGCAAGTGAACATATCGACTTTACTATCCGCGGAGATCTGATGAATGAAGAAGCGACGACAAAGGCTATCGAAATACCTTACGGTGCCCCTGACAGGCCAACTTCTGAAGATGTTAAACCCAGTGAGCAACCATCTCCTCCTACTACAACCCGCCTAGCTACTGTATCTGCAAAGCCTTTGGAACAAATCCATGTGTTTAATGAGATGGAAATGGCTGCAGATGAAGCAAAGCCCGATCAATTGAGAACATCTATAACCATGCAAGAAGAAATAAAGAAAACGGTTAGTTTTAAAAGTAATAAAGGACAAAAGAATCTTAGCTGTGTGACAGTACAGCTTGTAGCAGTAGTTTTAGTTTCTAGGCTTAGTTTTTAATCGCTGACTTTGAGTATTATAGTATTAACGCTTAATGTATAATAATTTTTGGAGCCTCTTAAAATATAGACAAGAGTTCTGGAGAAAACAAATCAAATGATATAAAATTAACATTGGCGAAACAATTAATTTTACCAAAGAGTATTTCTGTCGCCGGTTGTGTAATTACCGGCGTGATCAAACAAAATGGATGATTTTATAATAGATTTAAGATGGATAAGATGTGTCGTCAAGGAAAACTATTTCTCCTTCAAGCTTTTAAGTGGTAGTAATATAATAAAACGCATTGTTGAACTCTTTTCGATTTTTTCAAACAACAAAAACCGTACTGAAAAAGAGTTGAGCATTTAAAAGTACCCAGATTTTAGCTGTTTGTATTTTAAAAAAACATTGCTATCCAAAGTTACCAGTAACTACGCAATTTGCGAAAATTTGCGAATTTAGATTATGTCATCTAACCCATTATAATAAGGTAAGAACCAACTGAAGGTTAGACTTGTGACTAAGTATACTCTGATTATTCCAAGGTGATGTCTGTAAACAATTATTATTACTTATTTCTTTAACTTTTCATAAATATACTACAGCGGTACACACCTATCGACGCCGTTTAGGAATTTAAATAATTGATCGCCTATTTTTAATAATCACAGTATAGTAATAAAATGAACGGCCGTGGAAATTAAGTTGCTGATAACAATTCTTAAAAATGATAGCACAGAGGGCGTAGGTAGGGTGCAGAAGCTGCTAACGATTCTGTTTCCTATCGAATTTAAATGTATTGAGTTGACATAAGCGGTCGAGCGATCTGTCCTCAGCTTACGTCAATGCTACACATTTTGTCGATTTTCGTAAATCGCTAACTTATCGTTATGCGTCTTGACTAGCCCGAAACCCTAACCAAAATGCTTAACTCTGCCGTAAACGATTATCGAAAACTGTCGATCATATACATTTTCGACAACGATAACGTTCGTCGACTGCATCTTGCTTAGGGTTGGGTTGGAAATTATTGTAAATATTTTAAGAGAACACCGATTATTTTATTGTTAGCTCTCACAGTCATTAAAATAAAACAAATAGATGTAAATGCCGGTTGTGGTATAAATTTATTCCCTTCTCCTTTGAGATCTTGAGATGAGCAGAGAGGAAAATTTCTATGGCTTGATGTTGATGGACGTGTCTGGAAACGGGCATCATCTCATATCAACCCTAAATATGGGCCTAACAATAGTAACCCCTCTCTGCCGTTAACTGGGTAGTTCTACTAGCGTTTCAACCGCTATCACTTCCCTGGTCGCATTATTCACCATTTCATAGGTTCGGATTACCATTTGCGGTTATTTTCTAGGAGTTCAGGCATTCTTCAAAACAACTCAAAATGGTAATCCGATCCTGCAAGGAAATGATGAATAATGCGACCAGGAATGTGAAAGCGGTTGAAACGCTAGTAGAACTACCCAACTATACGACCAATAAACTCCTCTCTTGGTCTTACAGAATCGAAAATTCTACTTAATCATAGCCAAATAAGGGCTAAGTAGGTAAGTATCTAAGTGGTTTAACTGACAACAATCTACATAGAGTCAAACTTGGCACTTTATTAAATATCACTAATTTTGGTGGCACACGAGAACATGGCCTGTATTCCTTGCACGAATTTAAATCAGCATTTTTTTCATTAAATGTGCTGAGTATAGATAACGATAGACAAGAGAGTGTATTAAATTGTATCCCGCGAAAAATTCACCCCCGCGCATACGCTTTTTTTTAAAACATATTTTGTTTATCAATTTAACTTGGTATAAAAAAATATAAACAGGCATCTTTTGTAAGGAGTTTTTGTGGAAGAGATAAGGTTTTACCAGTAGGTTAGGAAATTAAACATTTGTCGGTTGTTGCAACAATGTTTTTTTTTTAAAACATATTTTGTTTATCAATTTAACTTGGTATAAAAAAAATATAAACAGGCATCTTTTGTAAGGAGTTTTTGTGGAAGAGATAAGGTTTTATCAGTAGGTTAGGAAATTAAACATTTGTCGGTTGTTGCAACAATGTTTTTTTTAAATCTTATAATTTGTCATTGTATATTAAGCAAAAACGCTAACAGGACCAAAATGAAATATGCATTTTAATTCATAGATTCACCTAGGTATTATGAAGAAAAATTAAACTTATATTACTTTGCGCTTCAGAAATATCAAAAAATCTCAAATATCGGTTCAAGCAAAAATGTAAAAGAACTGATAATTGTTTAATAATGGAACATTTTATAAACCCATATCGTAATTTCTCATAATTGAACAGATTAGATTGTTTAATAGTTTAATACAGGTAGTAAAACAAACGACTGGCATTAACGTGTTTAATTATCTTGTAAATAAGTAAGATATCCTATAAAATGAAAGTTAAACTAAATTCACCTTTGTTACATTTTTGCATAAACCGGTATTTAAAAAATCTTTTAATACTTATTCATTTGCTTTATTCTAATTTGTTTAATTTTGTTTATAAGCGTTAATATATTATTTTTAATTATTTTATGTAAAAAATCGCTTTTAATATTTTTGCTTGAAGTGCAAGTTAAATAAATCCATATTTTTTTTAAATTCCATTGGCGCGTTTGTTTAATTCTGCAAAAATACATATAGGTTCTACCAATTCTTTACATAGGTACATTAACTAAAGCTTTCCTGTTCACTATTATGCCTTAAAATGTATTAATAAAATCGCGTTTTTTTTTACCTTGTTCCGATCATGGAAAGTGTTTTTAATTGGTCGTTATTATTTGAAGAGCTAAATTTAAATACATGATTCAAGAAAAAAACCACTGGTTTTTTGCAAGCTTTAAATCTAAAAGCCACACAGTATTGGGAATTGTCAATCTTACATTTTGACAGATTTCTTTAGTCGTTCCCTTTGGTAGGATCACAGAATAAGAACATATAGCATAGAAACCGGATTATAAGACGTACTTTGCGTCAGCTATCTTTCTCTACTTTATAGATTACGTATTACTTGAGAAAAAATGAAACAAAAATAGGTTATTTTTTCTTCTTCAACTGTCATTGTCACAAGGTTTTACACAGGGCCTTCTTTGTCGTTCCTATAGGAAGGATTTGTCTTTCCTTGTCTATAGGTCCAAATACTGCAGGTCCAAATCACTCCTTACTTGTGACGATGTACCAAATAACGAAAGAACAGGTATAGATTCATCTCTTTCCAACTCACTATGAAAACCATAAGTAAAAGAAGTGAACCATACTCGTAACTTTAGTCTTTATTCTGTGGGTAGGATGCAACAAAGATAAGTCGGTTTAGGATTGCTTGACACCTTCACGGTCAGCTCTATTCTACTAGGGAAAGCCGTATTGCTATCGTATTGTCATCGTCATGATAGCTATTTACTTAACAGTGATAACAGTATCAAAAGCTAAAGTTTATCCCGAGAAGTATAGGGCGCCAGTTCAAAATTCGGTATACATTGCGTAGCTTAAATGAAGTTCAGTGATGTATGAACTCGTTGACTTTGCAATGTACACATACATGCCACTTGTCATTGTTAGCTTTGTGAAATTTGTGTGGTAGGAGTTGAACATGTAGAGTTAATCGACGGACTCGCCACTATCGCGATAGAGAGAAGAAAACACTATACAGGGCGTCCCAAGAACTTGGCGTAAGAAAATACTATACAGGGTATCCCAAGAACTTGACGTAAAAACTACGGGTGCGCTTCAATCAGCCTAAAAAACATTTAGTAGTAGTTTAGGAGTTTTAAGGGGGTGCCTGTCGTATCGCATAACGTTTTTTGTCCTAAAAATGTTTGGCCGAGAATGTTTGGCATACTGTTGAATGGCATACTACTCGTTTGTCCTAATAATTTTTGAATATTACAATTATGCATATCAATCATTCGACACTTGCATCTTAGCCACATCAAACGATAGGACAAATAATATTTAGGACAAACGATAATAGGAGCAACAATTTCGGACAATCAAAAATATGCGGAACAAAGTGTATGCCATACGTTATTAGGATAAAAGACGTAATGCGACACAACGATAGGACTAATAATTGTATGCCATCCGATATAGACCCGTTTTAAGGTTTTAATGATACTGGTAAGGAACGCGCCGCTACCTTGCGGTATACCTACCGTTGGCTTTGAAGAACTTTTTTTTTATGGCACAGAGAAGGCAGGCGAGCACTCAGGCTACGTGATGGTAAGTGGGGTCTGAGACCCATAGACATTTGAAATCTCAAGTATACAATCTCAAAACTGCAATCCTAAGAATTCAAATGCGTTGCCAACCCTTAAGACTAAGATGGAATGCTTCTATGCTAGTAATTTCACCGGTTATCTTATCCCCACACCGGAACACAGCAGTGCGAATACTGCTGCTTGGCGGTGGTTTAATGGATGAGATGGTAGTAGCGATCCGGGCGGACCCTGCACAAGGTGCTACCACTAAGACACAAGGTCACCACGAACTACATTTATTGATCCAATAAGTTGTAAACTAATCCTTAATAACGTAGCAAAGTATTGAATTTCACCATAATTCCAGAATATCAACGCATTTAAAACCAATCCATGGGTCTATATTGGAATCCCTAATCGTCATTTGTCCTAATGCATCGTTTGTCCGAATTTTCGTTTATCCTAAAGCCATTTCGACCTTTTTTTTAGTGTTGTTATAATACAACCCTAACCTAACCTAACCGCAGGTATTTTCGGAAAACTTAAAAAGTTATCTGACTTAGATAAAAACCAGTTTATGACAAACAATAATTGGGACAAAAGATGCATCAGCACAAACTTTTTAAGGATTCCACACCCCAAATCCACATTTTCTATAACTATAAGTACTTGTTGAACAATCCCCAAATCTTGTCGGACTCAGACAACTTTTTAAACAAGATGTCACCTTGACGTTCATATTTTGAAATTATGGTAAAACGAATACTTTCGTTGCTATGTAATTGGATTACATGTCAATATCTGGAATCACAAATGATAGCTATTTCGAGGCAAGGGAGCCAAAGGTAGCGTTCTTACCTTCGCTTAATAAGTCCTTAACTAATTAACGTGTTGGACACTCAAAACTATATTCAAAGCCGGTGAAAAGTACTATTGAAAAGTACTAAGTATTTTTGTCTAGTTCTGGAATACCCTTCATGGTAACATAAATAGGATAATGTTTCTATTCTAAGCGGTAAAAACCATATCGTCTTTGATCTGTTATCGTATTGTCAACGTTTTAATAGCTCTTATTTACTTGACAGTAATGGCGGCTGAGTTAAAAACAATTCCATAACAGGCCAAACACGATATGGATTTTATCGCCTAGGGGATCTATGGCTGCGTTTATCGCGTGACATAATAATAATAAATAATAATAATAAATATCAGGGGACAATGTCACACCAATTGAGCTAGTCCCAAACTAAGCTTTAGGCTTGTACTATGAGTACTAGACAACGACATAAATACTTATATAGAGAAATATATACTTAAATACATAGAAAATATCCATGACTCGGGAACAAATATTCACGCTCACCACACAAATATCTGCCCTTACCGGGATTTGAACCCAGGACCTCTAGCTTCGTAGGCAGAGTCACTACCAACTAGGCCAGCGCGTCGTCAAATAATGTGGATAAAATATCCGCCACTTTTTGACACGTATAAGTACGAGAGTGACGGATGCTTTATCCTCATTTTGTCACGCGATTAACGCAACCATACTAGGCAAGCAGGTTGTATCAATAGTACATTACTACAGAGGCCGGGACAAAAGGGGTTGCCGGCCGAAGACAATATAGACGGCCGAGCAAAGCGAGGCCGGATAGGTCTAAGGCGGGCAACCCCATATTTCCCGCCGAGGTATGTATAGTGCTTTTTTCAAACATGCAATGAAATAAACAACAAAAAAAACAAAGTTTTATTTTTTTAATACGCATAGTCGCAGAATGTCATGATGCCTGTGCCACAAATTTATATGGAATGGAAATTAAAAAAGAGGACTTTGCCGGCCCAGGCCTGCACGATTTGTATGAAATTCCATTAACGACCTCTTGTCCTAGCCGCACCTGAAACGTCATACTTCGCAGCCTATTATAAGGAACATAACATAAATATCTCATTGCATGTTTGAGAAAAGATAATTGTATACGAGGCTTACGACGACGTTTTTGATGGTGAGTTCTAATACTCAATCTATCTTCGGTTATAGATTAGTATACCGAAAGAAGAGATAGATGGAATGTTTTGGAATGAAGAAAGAGAAAAGCTGCACAGGAGATATCGTAAGTAAGATAAGGTATGGAGATAATAATTTAACTTACTCGTATTCTAAATGAAGGACTCTAAACAAAACTTGATACATTTGCGTTTTTATTACTTTAGTTGTGAGGCTAAATTAACTACAAACAAAACAACCCGCCCTTGGGGTAAAACGGTTCATGTTGTGTTCAGATTTAACAATGGTTAAAAATTTAACCAATCTGTTGGTTCATTTAACTATGTACTATCGCGATCGTTAATTTGTGACCCATTTCAAGAAAAATAGGCTTGAAGTCGTCAATGTCATTAGAGATGCCAAATCATTTGTAACTTATACGAGACTCAACCTTATTGTTGTAGAATGTCAGAATGACTTTGGACCTAAGGTGAATCCCAAATTAAAGTTCGTGACTGTACGTATCAAGAGACCCGCCTATTTCAGGGCGAGTTTGTGGATGACATTGACGGTTACTACAGACATCGACTGTCTGTAGTAACCTCAACTAAAAATCAAAGTTAGAATCGAAAACGTTACACAATTGGGTAATCAATTTGTTATATTAACGATTAGATAGGTTGTTGCGGATTATTCGCAGTAGGTCCTTTTTGCAGTACCTTTTGTTTAACCTCGTAAGGCCCAAAGGAGGAAATATGACTACTATTTTCATACTAAATGAAGTACGTACTGCGAATATGCCGTGGTCGCCTTTAGTGATGCAGCTCATGGTAGCATAAGTTAGTGTTATGTACCTACCAACCTACATAACATTTGTTAGGATTTATTAGTCAAAGCGCTTTCAAACCGGACTACTACCGCCATCTATGAAACGGCTACGTACTCTCGAACATTCCTAAGGGGCGCGATAATATGAACAGCGATCAAGGTTTCTAGAATATCCGAAAGATGGCGTTGTAAATGTTGAAATTTGGTGGTTCGCCAATTAGTTCACAGAGGGCACTTTTATGAATCTATCGAGATGTGCATTTTGAAGATAGTTGTATTGTTTTATGAAATTGTGATCATGGTATATTTACAATAAAAGGAAGATAATAACGCAGTGTAATTTATAAGCAAGTTTATGATTTGTACCGGAATGACATGTGTCAGGATTGACATCTTATCTCCCTTTGACAGTAGAAAACATAATATTATCGCGTGACAAAGTTTGGATAAGGCATCCGTCACCTTCTGACACGTGTATAAGTACAAGAGTGACGGATGCTTTATCCACGTTTGACACACGATATCCTATAGACTTAGCCATATTGGCCCACAGATAACTTCTGCAATTTTTATTGCTAGTCTACGCCGCACTATACAATCGATTGTATTCCGCAAGTGCAAAAAACAAAAGATATTTACCTAGGTACATCGTTAATCTAAAACGGCTCGTTGTACCAATACAACCATCTCATAAACAATTCAATGAAATGACCAGTATTCTCTAGTAAAAGAAAAGTTACCTATTCAAAGTTGAGTGTGTACTATTCAACTTTGGATAACTTCTCTCTGAAGCAGTAACTTTACTTCGCAGTTACGAGTCTTTATAAGGGGTCATAAGGGAATGATCGAGGGCAAGACTTCTGTCAGTTTATATGGCTCGAGGGAAAACCACTTACTTATTGGGGCAATCCGTCTTGCAATCCGTATCTTGAAGACACACATGTGTGTTGTGTTAGTACCTACGTACCGTATTGTCTTTGTCCTGTGTGTGTTGCCAGTGACAAAGAACTCATGGTACTGAGACTACTGAGTCGTGGACGCTAACGAAAAAAAAAGATTTATATTATAAAGAACGCTCAAGGTCACTCAAAGGACAATGGAGAGGGCTAACTTACATTAGTAATGATTATTTGTGCTAGTTTAAATAATTATACCTAAGTACCTGCCTGAAAGACCGAGCGTCGCTCGGGTTGAAAAAATTTCCCGAAGATGACAACTTGACAGATCGATTTTTCGCCCCCGTAAACCCCTATATTTCAAATTTCATCGAAATCGTTGGAGCCGTTTCCGAGATTCAGATTATAATATGTAAACAAGAATTGCTCGTTTAAAGGTATTAGATTTATAATAAATAATAAAGTATTATTAGCTTTTGTAATGTAACTTACTTTTAAGTAAGTATAGTTGTGTTTTATGAATGAAATATGAGCACCTGCTGGAGTTTCTTGCGGCGCTTTCTCTCTGCAATTATGGTCTTGTCCGAAGCGCTAATAGATTCACTTCATATAACCGACGTGTACATGGGCCAAAAGAGCCCTCTTGTTGGCCCGTAAATTTAGATACTGAATAAATATATTGAATTTTGAGAATATTTGCTATATATGAATTTTTTTTGCATGATCAAATCAGAAATGAGGAGATCATCAGAGAATCAGAAAAGATCCGCATGAAACCAAACTCACGAATTGCTATACTTTGGTAACGGATGGCCGATGAAGTCGATGAGTTCTCGAGTGGCTTTCGCGTACCGGAAGACGCAGCGTAGGTAGACCTCCAACATGGTGGGTCGAAGACGACGCACGGGAAAACGGATTTAAATGTAAAAAAATTGAAACAAAAATAGGAATTTTGACATAAATGGACGTGCATGTTCCATTTTGATATCGTGCAAAGTTCAGTGCTTCTTTTCTACTGGGTAAAAAAACCATTGCAATTCCAAATCATCATCTGTCCTAAACATCGTTTTTTAGTCTCGTTTTAATACAACCCTAACCTAACAGTAGATATTTTTAGAAAACTTTATAAGTTGTCTGACTAAGCTGAAAACCATTCTACTGGGCCATATCATTATCACCTCTGACATTATTATTTACTTGACAGTAATGGCCGCCGAATTAAGAACGATACGATAACACGTCAAAGGCAATATGGTTTGGCCCAGTAGAATAGAGGCCCAGAAGATATCAATTTTTCTCAAACATGCAATGAAATAGATGTTATGTTCCTTATAATAGGCCGCCAAGTATGACGTTTCAGGTGCGGCTAAGAAAAGAGGTCGTTAATGGAATTTCATATAAATCGTGCAGGCCTAGGCCAGCAAATTCCTCTTTTTTAATTTCCATTCCACATAAATTTGTGGTACAGGCATCATGACATTCTGCCACTATGCGTATTAAAAAAACAATAAACGGTTTTATTTAATTTTAGTGTAAACATGGCAGATGTGATTATGAAATATGAACAGGCTAGATAGCTGTTTGTTTTTATTATATTAAGCCGTGCATCCAACCAAAGCGTTTGCATGTTTATTTAAAGTACTAGGAGAACAAAGGTAATTAGGGGTGCGTACTGATGTGCCCAAGGAAACTTTCCAAAATTGCGGAACATTTAATGTAGGAAAATTTCGGAAACTTCTCACAATTTTGTATGGGGATTGAAACTTTCCGTTTCTTAAATTTAAATTTCATATATTTGTAGAGAATGTTTCCGGAAATTTATTAGAACTTTTCCAACTTTTTGGAAACTTTCCGCAACTTGCACATCAGTAGGGGTGCGTACCGCAACTTAGATCGCAGGCGGTGTGCTGCGGGGCACCGGCAGGCGGACGGGCGCGTATGATTGAACACTGTAGGTTACTTTTAATGTTTATAATTTTTGTTTTAAAATTTTTTGAATTATTATTATTATGTTTGACAAAAGCACTATACATACCTCGGCGGGAAATATGGGGTTGCCCGCCTCAAACCTATCCGGCCTCGCTTTGCTCGGCCGGCAACCCCTTTTGTCCCGGCCTCTGTAGTAATGTACTATAAAACCGAAGCGAGGGTGGGTGGCTAAGTATTATTGATGTTAAAATTCAAATTGCCACATTAATACACATATCGAATAATGCTAAAGCGTGCATTGGACCGATAACAACGGGTTTATTACATGAATCATTTTGAATCGTAATTTTGGGGAATCAAAAATAATGTTACTAAAATGATTTATTTAATTTCAGTTTTAACTACTTAATGCTTTAAATTAACTGCGTGTCAAAAACAGGGACGTGTTATGTGTTCGTCTGAGAGTCAACTAATTTACTTAGTTTATAATAACAACTGTAGGTAGGTATAATTATAGTTACAGTCTGTGAGCACTCAAAATGAACTTCGGCTCTGTACTTCTCTCTCACTCGCTCTTAATAAGAGCGTATGAGAGCGAGCGAGAGACAAGTACAAACCCGAAGCACCTTCTAACTAAGAGCTATCGCACTGTAATACGTTTTTCACTTTAGAACATGGCATACGGTCTCTTAAAAATAGTAAACGTTTCGACCCATTAAGTATTTTGCATTTTATAAAGTATGATACGTACCCCATTATTTTACATAATAATCGATGACGATGCAAAATGTGAACTTCTTAGTGTGTGCTAGGAAATTTTAGTGCTAAAAATGGACGCTGTTCCAATTACCATACAAATTTTCTCGATAGCGAGTGCTGGAGGTATTGGAGGGATGTAAAATACCGTCCCTGAATTAACTGTTTTCGTATCGGTAGCACGAAGCCCTTGTAATAGGGTTATCCAGTACTTGCTTGTTTTTCCTGTGCCAATCTGGTTTTTCTTTGGGTGGACCGGATTCTTTATTGGTTTAGCATATGCCATTTTTGTCCCATGTTGGGTCAAGGCTTGTGTTGCAATCAGAGATGGGCAAAATTTATTCGAATGCCGAATAACGAATAAGAATAACCAAATTATTCGCGAATAACGAATGAAATTCACGAATGATTATTCTTATATGAATTGCCATGAATAATTATTATGTTCTACCTATTTATTATACCTGCTCCATTTTTCTCTAATAAATTAATAAATTATTCGTTATTCGAAACGTAGTCAAATGATTCATTCGTGGATAAACTATTCGCGAATAAATCATTCGCAAATAATTTATTCGCGTATAAAAATATTACGAATTATTTTTTAATCGAATGATTATTCGAATAATGCCCATCTCTGGTTGCAATGGGCTTGTCATTTTGAGCGGAAATGGATGGAATTGATACCTACATTTGGACTATGAATTAATTTTTAATCGGCTAAAGCTAATTAATAGATGACGGTTAAAGGGATAAATTCGCTTTCGTAGATTTATTTCTGTTTAAAAACAGTAAATTGTTTTCATTCGTATGTTAGCGCAAGACTTAAGCTAATAAGCGCTCATTCCTAAAATACAGAATTGCAAAATTGCAATTAACTTTTTTTACCGAAATCCCAGAACAACACATTTGAAATATCAGCTAAAGATAATAAAGAACAGGTACCTACTATTATTTGAATGTTTAGTTAATGAATTCCAGTATATTGCGAATCTGGCATTTTCAAAATGTTGGTATTTCGAGAATCAGCTTGTTTATCGATTGTTTCCAACACAGTACAAACCTATCCCTCCATATAGGTTAGGTATTGAATTTCACTTTCACTCCATCGTTTGAAAACGTTAGTGAATTTCATTTCATCTAACGCTATTTTCTGCTGAATAGATGATATTTTCAGGGGTGTACTGCCGTTTGGTCAAAGTATTTTTCGCCAAATTTCAGTTCCCAAAAAACTTATCGCAGTAGTTTCATTTCCCAAACGAATCTTTAGCACATTTTTTTATTTCGCATTTTATTCATTTGGTCAAATTATCATTTGGCATCATTTTACTTTGTCAAGTTTTATTAAGACAAACGTTTATTAAGCAAACGTTTTCCTTTAGCAAATATTATATTCCAAAAAAATGTTTGTTCAAATTGTTATTTCGCATACTCAATTTATAGTATGTCCAGTTAGGTTAGTTTAGGTTAAAATTAGGTAGGTAGGTTTAGGTTAGGTTAGAGTTCATCAGGCCCGAAGGGCCAATCTACGCAGAATCGAAGCCCCGCGCAGCGGGACTTCGTCGACTGTGTCACGGAAATAACTCCTTCAGTAAAAACAAATACCAAGTTTGCGCAAATACGATGGTTATGCGCCAGCACGCAGTAAGAAAACTACCCACTTAACGAAAGATAATCATACTCTAAATTTTATCCTATGCACTACTCAATTAGGATGTAAATCGTATGCCATACAATATTTTGGGAAGATTATGTTATATACCAAGCGATACATTTGACTACATGAAATTTGGTTAAATAACAATGAAACTTGACCAAGTAATTATTTGTTAAACAATAATTTGCTAAAAAATATATACGCTGTTAAATTGCGAAAAGTTGTTTTGACTTATGATTTTTTGCCAAATGATAATTTGAGTAAAATAGTTTGGGAAGTGATACTTTGGGAAAAGATTTTTGACCAAACATTAGTAAACCATTTTCAGGATAATTATACTAAACAATAATTACGTAAATTAGGTAAGACAAGTACCTACCCATGGTACAATAATATACTTCGCCTGGTATTCTCTTCCGAGAAGAAGAGGTCACGTGAGTGGACACGTACTTAACTACGTCATATTTAGCCGGCAACCGAAGATTTCCAAACTTTAAAATCGGGGTAACATTAAAATATTCGGGGTAACTTAAGACTATCATTGTATATTAAAAAAAATAACGTCAATACGTGTTGCTGCATTCTGACGTAGGTACGGGTATAAGTTCTACGAGCGATGTGCCATAACGACTGGCACTTAAAAATGTTGAACGTTTAATGGTAATAATAAGTATACGACTATACTCATACTAAAATAAATAATAACTTCAAAATATTAGGGCTATCGGATTATCAACCTTGAATATTGATAAGCGCTTTATTACGCGCTTTCTCTCCACGTGTTTAGAAAAATATATACGTCCCTTTTTAGGACAATTATTATTTTAACACCCAAGAAATTTCAAAAAAAATTCATCCTCAACTTTTAACGCGACAGTTTGAAAATCATTGGCGCATCATTATATATATATATATATATGAGACCGAGCGAGAGCGGAATATGATATTCCCATAGGTTCGAATAGTATGACGAGAAACATCAAATTGACAGATTTGTAACCGGCCAGTTTGATCTGGTGTAGTACCAGGTTGTAATTCCACATTGTAATGTAACCTTTATAATTAAAACAAATCCCTGTTCGTTATTTTCATGCATAAATGCATTTACAATATTAAAATAAAACATTAAATGAAAGTTAATTTGTGAATTATGCTCGTGACTTTGTTGATATTCGTGATATATATGATTTTTTAAATAAAACCGTACACTAATCTAAAATCAAATTTGTCCATATTTTTGGGTAGTGGTTAACCAAGTGGTAACTTTGTGATGACGTAGAAAGTGTCCCTTTCGGAAGAGAAGACTTTGTTTTATAAAAGGGGTGATAGACGGGCGAATAACTACGCCGTACTTGGGCATTTTCACGAAAAAGTGTATCCAGTTAAGGACTGAAATTAAGGAACATTAACTTTGTATGAATGTGGAAGAAGCGAAAGACATTTGTCAGGATCGTAGCAGGTGGAAAGAAGTCGTCTCTGCCTATCCCTCTGGGAAACAGGCGTGATTTTATGTATGTATGTATGTAACTTTGTCAGTTTTGGCGGCCGTCAATGTATAGCTAATTTTCGTCACAAAAGTGACAAAGTTAAAGTTCCTTAATTCCAGTCCTTTATTGCGTACACTTTTTCGTGAAAATGCCTAACTCAGCCCAAGTACGGCGTACTTACTCGCCCGTCTATCACCCCTTTAAGATCATTGTGCCTACCTTAAAAAAAACATAATGCGGCGAGAAATGCCTTTCGATTTTTGGGTTATCCAGAAGCCACTCTTACATTGTAATAAAATGAATTGACGGGATAATACTCAACCATTATAAACACATAATTTTTCAAATCTATATAATATATAAAAGGCAAACCTGACTGACTGACTTAGATATCAACGCACAGCCGAAACTACTGTACCTAGAAACTTGAAATTTGGTACAGGGGTTCCTTTCATGATTTAAGTGAGCACTAAGATAGGATTTTCCGAAAATCGACCCCCAACGGGAAGAAATAGGAGGAGTAACGGGAAACTAATTCTACGCGTACGAAGTCACGGGCGTCCTCTAGTTTTTCACATAGAACTGCAGCGATCATATTGCTTGCCGTTTACGTAAAAAAAAACTTGTCAAACTTACTTAGTGCATTTAAAAGCAAGTCAGACATAACTACCGGCAGCAGGAACTCATCCGATGCTCTATTTCTAGCTTCCGACGGCGAACTGAAAAACTTTTTATAGGTTATACGCCAGTCTGTCGGTTTTCCTGTACCAAGTTTTTAACGAGCGAGTTATATTAAAAGTATATTTGCGTTGTTTCATAGCTCGTATGAGGGAAAATGATTTTAGTCAAAAGCAGAAATAACGGGTACGTTTTAGGGCGGTTTCAGACTAGCGTTTTTTCTGCGCGTTTTACGCTCGTTTTGACATGCGCGCTTACATTTCGCGCGTCAATCATTCCTGCGTGTTCACTTGAATTAGTGTGTTAGATTTTCGTGGCTCGCGCGTGGCCTAACAATCGCGCCTACGCTCGTGCGAGAGGCACGTGTGGCTAATTTGCGCGTTTACGAACGAACAAGAACGAGCCTATTCGCGCTGAAAAAACGATAGTCTGAAACCGCACTTACCAGCACTTGTGGCCCGTTTAACGAAGCTGCAAGTTACAAATTACAAGCGGAACTCTCTTTCTAGCAGAAGGAGTTAGAAAGAGACTTCCGCTTTTAATTTGTAACTTGTAGCTTCGTGAAACGGGCCTCTGGTCTTTATTTTCTTTATTTAAAATATCATTATACCAATAGTGAATTATCTCATTAAAATAGTTAGTTTTAAAAACAATCTTTGAATGAGATTAAGGATTTACGTGTTTTTTTTTTTTAATAGAAGCTGGCAGTTAACGAAGAAGTACGTTTTCAATCTACGAAGGCGCCTTGTCACTCAAATGGCACTGCGAGGTTGCGTCAATTACGAAAGTAAAATATGGTGGTGGGGTGGGACATTGTGGTTTAAAATAACTATAGGATAGATAGATAGATAGAACATGAGTACATCCTGTACTACCTAAAACTGAGTTAAATCTGTCTTAATGACAATCAACGTCTTTGTCTTCAAATAATTCATATATTGGAAAAGCTCAACAATTGGGGTGTCAATTGACTATAGTCAAAATAAATTATTTCGCACCAAATACAAAATGAAGTTTTCGCTAATAGGCTCAAAACTGAAGAGCAGGGGCATTGAGCGATCGTATCAATTTGTAACTTAATAAAAGATATATAAAGAGTCATGGAAATCATCATTAGCACAATGTGACATCACAAAAGTTTCCGAACGTGTCTCTACCCTTAAACCTAGATCGATTTATACGATGTTTGAATGTGTTAGAGAGATTATGAAAATCTAGGTCTGTACGTTTTCCTTTCTAAGAAAATATCTAAGAATGAAACAAATTTAGAAAAAAACATACAAACTACAACATAATACATAATCTCTCACGCCTTCGTTCCCAGAGTGGGGTAGGCAGAGCTACAGAATTACAACATCTCTAAAAACTTGTTGATAATTCTATAACCACAATTTGCACAATTAGGCTAAGATGTTTACCAGCGTATTAGTGACAGGTTGCAAGCCCATCGCCTAACAGTACTACAAGCTTTTATTCCCTTAGTCGTCTCTTACGACATCCACGGGAAGACATGGAGTGGCACTATTCTAACTCGGCAACCACACGAGGCACAATCTACAAGATATTCAAAAATCGTGAAATGGCACTTTATTTAAGGGTGGAGAAACGTTATCGCCCAGGGGTGTGATTCTCTCGACAACGACGAACGGACGGACGAACGAGGGATTGTCCAAGCGGCGAGTTTAAGTAGTCCCCTCAGAGTGAACAAATCGCATTTTAGCGCTTGTATTCAATTTGGCAGCATGACTTCTCGAACGTATAACGCTGCCTAATTGATGCATGCGCTAAAATGTGTTTTGTTCGCGCGGACGAGACTGTTTAAACTCGCCGCTTCGATTCGCTCGTCCGTCCTACCGACCGCCGTTTTTTGAGAGAATAACACCCCAGAGTTAAAGTACGGAAAAAAATTGACAGCTACGCGATATAAGCGTCGCTTCACAATGCTCTTAAGAAGCCGGGTCATTATTTGGGCGTTTGTTCCGAATCACTATCGTGGTCACATTTTTGTAGAAGTTTCTGCAGATTTAGATTTCGTTTCTGGTTAGGTATCTAAGTTTACCGGACATCTAACAAATATCCAAAA
The DNA here is from genome assembly GCA_946894065.1 of Acleris literana. Lineage (NCBI taxonomy): Eukaryota > Metazoa > Arthropoda > Insecta > Lepidoptera > Tortricidae > Acleris > Acleris literana. Next base: position 4,906,137 of record OX335683.1, read on the forward strand.
TCGGCATCAAAATATACGCCCAATTCTTCAAAAATATGTCCACAAAAGTGAGGCGGTTGAAACGCTCGAATAATGACCCAGCCACTGATTTGACTCGTCAGTTAGTAACCCCATTGACTAATATCGGTAACATTATTCTCACGTGGAAATTATCTTTTCTTTCAAGTTAAATCGCCAAATATGTGAAACAGAAGCAAAACCGCAAGAGAGACTCGTTTGATAAATTAACCCCCTGTACCATTACCATGAGTTACAATTACCGTACTCGCTAGCGAGTCGAATGCTCTGTGCGAAATGCGAATATAGTATTCTTAGAGTGCGAGGGACAGAGCTCAGAACTCATGGTAAGGGTACTGCACGAGTTAGAATGGCGTTGATTGGAGCAACCGAGTGGTCGAGCGTAAAACAAATACCAAGGTAAAAATTGATGATGGCAGGGGTATGTATCATAATATAAAATTCAAAATACATAGTGGTCATAATATACAGGGTGTTAGGTAATGAGTGGATAATCCTTTGATTATAGCGAGATTCAAAATCGAATTCGGGGGAAAAAAAAGCAGTTGGCATATTTTTTAAATTTGGAATAAATGGTATTTAAATTAGTGGCCAGTAATGTCATTTTTGCAACAAAAAGTTTTAAATTCTACGGTCGGGATACAAAAAGTAAATCAGGAAAAGTGTCGGTGGGCGTGTATTTTTTTTTATTATTTTGCCATTTTGATTTTAAATTCAAAAGATATTTTAAATTGTCAATAAATTGGCATGTTTTTAAGCTTATGGGCAACTAGACGGTAGTGTATTTTTTTTTCACCATGGGAGCTAAAAGATCGATCAATGTACGATCGAAAACGCAAGAAGTAAGTTTGCGTTTTTTTTTTTAAATCCTTTGTAGTCTCACATTAATGGTGATGCCTATCTGATAACATAAGTATTAAAAAATATTGAGAAAAAAATTTTGTTTTTTTTACTTCATTTTCGAAAAAACCTAAAAGTCAAAATAACTCGAAAACCGTGCGACTTTTACTTAACCTATTTTAGCTTTTTCATAACGTCCTAAGTGCCTTCTATCCGTAGTTCAAGGATTATCCACTCATTACCTAACACCTTGTATAATCGTTTTTTTCTGTAACCGTAAACTTTGCAGGATTGTTATAAAAGTAAGTACCAATTTCACCATACGATGTTAAATTTAATCAATGTTAATCGACTGTTAGTTCATACATTTTGACAGCTGTTAATACTTATCGTCTGTTAAGTGGTTAACATCGTTTGGTGAAATTGTTACTGACCCTAACTAACCTAACCTAACCTAATGGGTTCTAGACAATTTAAAAAAAAACTTGTAAATTTTGCGGGTATGCTGCAACCCCAAAAATGGCCCCGGCACGCGGTCGATTACAGCATGACTATCAAGCTTAAAAGCTTGATTTTTTGACCATCGTTGTTTTTAACAAGCGTTTATTTAACTTGCAATGTACAGTCAACAGCATAAATAAGTGATCATTTATGTACCTTGTCGCTTTCAATCGTTTCACAATTTTGTATGACATTTCAAACACGACGTTAAAGTGACAAGGTACATAAATGATCACTTCGCACCTTAACCCCCTTACTTATAAATGTGGAATAACCATGGAGTAGCTAAACCATACTTTGTCCTTATTTGTCATTGTGACATTTGAATTTGACAGATAAGGACAAAACATGGTTTAGCTAATCCAAGGTTATTCCACGTTTATAAGTAAGGGGGTTAGAATCATAGTGACCTAATTCAACATTTGAGCCGTCGACTTTGAGACATTATATATTACTATAGAGACCTAACTCGAAATCCAACATTTGTGAATTAGGACACTATAATTCTAAAGATGCGACTTATTTATGATGTTGACTGTACATATGTATACATATAATGTATGTAAATATGTACGGGTCAAATCTTACAAGTTAATTTGACCTACTTCACGTTAACAGAATGGGCTGAAATTTGGACCACATATGTAAACCCGATGACAATGCAATAATACTATGGTATCCAGGAGGTGATCTGATGATGGAGTCGGAAGGTGGCGACAGGATCTCCGCTATACTTAACGTAGACCCACCGTGTTAGGACTCAATAGTTTGGTCTCGATAAGCAGATAAAGATTTTGCAAAAAAAAGTACAATCGGAAACAAAAGCTTGTCCCGAAAATGAAAATTTTGACAGAAACTTATTACATATCATGTAGGATGATGGTTGGAAGGTAAATAAATCAGGTGAGTTAAACACAATGAAAAATGAAACAATATTTATTTTAAGAAATACAGTGGAATATAAAGCAGCGTCTTGATTAATTAATTCAATGATAGGTCTTTGGCTGGACCAAAAGTTATTATTTAAATCAATCTAATTGGTTTGGTTCCACTACTGTCAAATCATTTCCCAACTTGCTCCAAGAGTAGATCTTCGGTGGCATTTCACAGACAAAAGATTTTTTTTCTTGGCAGTCTATGGTCTGTGTATAGAGAATGGTACCTTTTTTGAAGATGTTGCCGCAGTCTTTGTTGTTATTATACCAATTCGTATAATATGACTCATCAAATTTTCCACCTAAAATCAATAAAAACGTACGATTGACACATCAGCAACTACAATTTTCAATTTTTTTTTTTTCTGTAGAAATATTTTATGTGCCTAGGTAATTAACCTATAAATATGCCTTGTTATTTCTGCTTTACGACGATGCGGTAAGAAATCTAACGGTGGAATGCAAATAGTTACTTACTTACAAACGATACGGAAACTAAAAAACAATATTTTTTACGTACTTTACTTACTTTAACTCTTATTCCATCTAAAACTTTAAAAAACATTTAATACTAAGTTTAACGCTACTTTACAGTGCTAAACTACTTTGCAAAAAATTGACCCGCGAAACTGTTGAGCACTTAGCGCCTTGTCAAAAATTAATTTAAAACCGAACATAGTTATAGTATGACGGTAACGGAAACGGTTACATTTAAAATTAAAAGGTGCTTTGAACTCATGTTTTTTACTGGCCGTCTGTATAAATATAAATACTTCAATGTTATCTTTGAGTTTGCACTTGTGTATGTAAATGTACTTGTACGATGTAAAAACTCCAGTGTTTACGTAAGCGATCGCTAGAAAGATTGGCGAAATGACAAACCATCGGTGTGCACATTTTTCTCAAGTAAATCATAAATCTCAAGTACATGCTTATGCTTAAGCTAATCAGCACCTTAAGCTAGCATGAACGCATACGCGAATGCTATTCATTATTCTTACCTTTAACTGTGTATAATTCTCCGTTCTGATAGTATTTACGGAATCCTACGAAGTAATCATAGTTCTCGACATTTAACTTGTTTCTTACAATTTCTGCCTCAATAGAGTTCTTGATTAGCAGAAGTGAACCTCCTTCCAGAAAGCACGTTAGCATGGCGCTACTCCAAGTTTTCTTCCTCTCGCTGACTTTAAAACATTTTCTTACTTTTATATCATAAACGTAACCTGCAAATGTTTCAGTGATTAAATTGCTGTTTATTAACCGATTCAGTGCGGACGACACGCCAGGTGTGTCATCCAATGTTTTTAACATGTGGCGGATGACACGCTAGGCGTGTCATCATATTCAATGGCATCGTCCTAATAGTTCGCGACTGTTTACATACAAATAGTCGCGCGAACTTGCGATGATCGCGCAATCGCGTTCTATTAGGCCGATGCCTATGGCGTACGGCACGCCTGGCGTGTCATGAAATAATTGTTCGCCGCCACAGCCAAAAGTTTTTGAAAATGGAAGACCCAACGAATCGAAATTTGGGTTATGAAGCGCAGCTAAAAATCGCGTATTTGTCAAAAAGAACAATACAAATTTAGCTCCGGTCGATAACGTTTCTCATCCCCTAAATCAAGTCCGATTTCTACCATTTTTGAATATGTTGTAGCTATTAGAACTCATTTTAAGAAACATTTTCTTGGAAAGGAAGTACACGCATAGTTTTTCCTGATATCTACAACATATTAAAAAATCGTAAAAATTGGATTAGGTTTAAAGGGAGAAAAACGTTATCGCATTTTGTATGGATTTTTTTAGCTTCACAATCCTCTTAAAGGCTTGATTCATCTATATTAGTCAGAGCACTTATGTTATCATTATCTTTAAAATCAGCTGTTAGTTTTAAAGAGGCTACACTTACTAGAATTCTCACAACAAATAGATGCTCAGATTTATCACTTATCAGCTGCTTTAGAGATAAGAACTTAAGTACTACTGGAAAACTCTGAAGTAGGTGACGCAAACAACAAAGCCTTACCTGTATCAACTGTGGGGCACATCTCAACTAAAGCATGTTTCTTACAAATAAATGGCAAATTTACTTGATCACAGGATATTGTTTGAGGAGATCCAGAGTTAGAATTTATGGTAACACAAGCTGGCTTGTCGGGATGTTCTCGATGAACAAATATTGGAGATGGTAACCCTGGAGCGAAATGGAGAAAATTATGGTCATATGCATACATACGTCTTTTTCTTTAAAATTTATCCTTAGCCCACGTCAAATTTCGTTAGTTCGAAAAAGAATCATATGTCAGTCAAATTAATAGTCAAAAGTCACTTTGACAGATGTCCTAAATTTAGGACGTTGGGCTATATCTAATGATCGGCAACCGGTAGTATTTTATGTCACTTTAACGTCAAACTTAATGACTAATATGAATAAGTCTGTGTTGCTAAAAATATAATCATAATTATAATTATTGTTAAATACGCACTGATTTAATTTGTTTTAGTAAATTATCATATTTTTTTATATTGTGAATCGATTACTTTTGTCATTGAGGATCCATTTATGAGTATATAAAGAGAATAACCTTTCTACATCAAAAGATGTGAGAGGTGCGTAGTTGTAAACCGATATTTCACGCATGTTAAAACCTCTATTCATAAAACTACATACATTTTTAATATATAATTTTTGCACGTAATTTTAATAGAATCATATCCATGTTATACTTTCGTCGAAAATTGGCTACCGGTCGCCGATCACTAGTTATAATGAACCAAAATAGTGAAAAACCCAAACGCTGCTGCTTGGCGGTAGATTAAAACATAAGAAGAAGTGGTAGCGATCCGGACGGACCTTGTATAAGGTCCTACCACCACTACGAGTAAAAGTGAAAAACTGTTACGACGGTAGAAAAAGTAAACATTCTCTCAGTCTAATGTTTATATAGATTAAAATATTATGTATATTTTATCACTTTATTTTCACCCAGTGAAAGAAAAGAGAGAGAGTAGTAGATGAGTGTAGTAGTAAAAACAGTTTTAAAGCTATATTAAAAAAGTTGCTTTTAGATTCCTTAAAATCATCTTAGTTGTAGTGGGTAGTAAGGTTAGCAAGGGTAAAACACAATGCTCGAATATTATAAGGTATTTCTTGAATTTATGTTTTTTTTTCTATGAATGGACATGACTGTGACGTGATGCTGGCATGTCTGTCTGTGGAGAACGGGTAGATTCAGATAGGTACATATAAAACATGTAAGTGAGTGCATTACTCGCCCATAAACGTTATGTTTGGCGATTTTACAGTTAGTTAAATATGTACCAATTTTTTTCTAAGAAATAAATTAAAAAAAAAACACATTAAACTTTTGTTTATAATGACTTAGACGAACGTATACTTTGTACCAGAGATAAAAACATTTTTTAGCTACTTAATATAATAAAAGCAACTAACCGTCAACAGTAATGAATTCCCCAGAGCCGAACTCGTCGCGAATACCAACCAAAACGTCTGACACATTAGGTTTGTTTTTCACTGCTAACAACAAGTTTTGGGCAACGGCCCACTCGTCAACCGTCTTCGGATAGAACAGTGTCGCATCTTCAACATCGCAGGCCAAGAAGGCAGATGCCCAGGATGCTCCATCTTGATCCCAATGCAGCTTATAGAAGGAGTCAAATTGATACACGTAAGCGTAGTCCAATCTAAAGAACGGGTCGTGAACTGACACCACGACGGAGAAACCTAAAAATACATGCAGAGCATTAGTAATTTTCGATAAAAGTCCATCCACTGTTTTTAGGGTTCCGTACCCAAAGGGTAAAAACGGGACCCTATTACTAAGACTCCGCTGTCCGTCTGTCTGTCCATCTGTCTCCCATACAACAAACGTTTGCTCGATATTGTATACGAGTAGATAATGGTAGGGAACCCTTCGTGCGCGAGTTCGACTCGCACTTGGCCGGTTTTTTTTTAAATACATATTCAGTAAAAAAAAAAGAACTGAGAATTAATATTTTATACATTTTAGATCTGTTATTGTTATAAGATAACGTTATAAACTGGAATATAAAAGCATGCAAGCTAATTTTGAATACCGATTTAAAATATAAAAATCCCATATCTTCTCATCTATTCTGTTTTCATTTATTTAACAGTTGACCCCATGGTTTATCGTAACGCACCAGAATGTCATCCCATACATTTTGAGTGATAGAAAATTGCATCTTGGCTAAGACCTCAGAGGGCCCTGCCAAGATGCATAACGCTAGCTAGCGTTTCTATTCGATTTGTTTTTAAACCAATCGCGTCACTGGTAGATGACGTGATACGAAAAGTCACGTGATCACCAGTGACGCGATTGGTTTAAAAACGAATCGAATAGAAACGCCAGTTAACGTAATGCATCTTGGCAGGGCCCTCTGGTGCGTCAAAATCATTTCTTGGTAGACTATTATAACGACGTTTGTAAATTTAGGTTTACAAATGTTTAAAATAAGAGAACACAATCCAAATTGGACTATAGGAGTAAGCTTCAACGGACAATCACCAGTTCTGCCCTCCTAAATAAAAAGGACGCATGCGTAATTTGTTAGTCAAAGTAAATTAAACCTTAATTATAATGAAATAAGGTCACTAATATATGCGTGGTTCTATGAGACATACGCCCTTTTTTCTAAGGAGAGCAGAGTTAGTGTACGAGTATATTATTTTACATTATAATTATTATTGTTTTTATTAAAAGTGATAATTGTAATAATAAGCTTACCTAGAGTAAACAATGCCACAGTGCGAAACATGTTGATTCCTATAAGTGAAACGCGGGAATGAGCTTATCAGTAATCGCATGGTCCTTATGTACATAACATTAGGGTGCATCTTGACTAACATTGTCATAATTACGATTAACACAAAGTTGTTTGCCTTTTTTAATAATTATATTGACATAATTATTTTAGGCTCTCATTTTACACTTCTGAAAAGGTACATACAGTGCGATAGCTCTTAGAAGATGCTTCGGGTTTGTACTTGTGTCTCACTCGCTCTCATACGCTTTTATTAAGAGCGAGTGAGTGAGAAGTACCAACCCGGAGCACCTTTTAGGTGCTCACAGACTGTAAAGTAATTGAACATAAAAGATGTAAAACTTTAAAAACTGTTTGTACATATATCGTGGTATTTTTAAGTCAGGTCAGGCACGACAAGCAAAGATAGGAAAAACGTTAGATTAGCTTGTGACTGAAACAAAAAATATCATAAGCCAAGTAAGTATCAGTAAAATTACATATGATAACAGCTTGGTTGTATGTACTATCGCTATCGTTAATTTGTGACCCATTTCAAGAAAAATAGGTTTAAAGTCGTAAATGTCATTAGAGATGCCAAATCATTTGTAACTTATAGGAGACTCAACCTTATTGTTGTAGAATGTCACAATGACTTTGCACCTAAGGTGAGTCCCAAATTTAAGTTCGTGACTGTACACAATATCTAAATTCCGTAATAGTTACAATGATAACGTTGTATCTTTGTTGGTTTGTTTCATTAATCTTGTAGGTACCTTATGTTATAAAAACTAAAAACCGAAATTTTAATCATAAATTACCGTTGTTAGATTTTTTCTTGAATAGGCTCTGAAACTTCACAATAATTTAAAAAAGGGACTAAGAAAGAAATTTTAACGTCAGTTTTTGTGTATGTTCTTTGTTGGTGTTTTGCAGCGTTTGAAAGTTTGTAGATTATAGATACTTATTCGTAATTTAACAACGAAACGAGGTTGGATCGCTAGTTTATAATAAAGAAGATAAGGTAGTTAGTAGGTACATGTCTGAATCCCCAACGGTTCCCAGAACAACTTTATATATTATCTTTGTTTCGTTTCACAAGAATACCACTACGTTACTTAGTTTATTTAAATCTTTTAATTTAGGTAATCTGTTCTTAGAACCCACACGGATAGGTGTTAGTAGTGCAACCTGCTTAGATAATATTTTTTGTAGTTTCGAATGTTTGGATAAAGAAATATTTAATTGTTTTAATTCTGACTATAGTGGTCAGAAAGCATCTTGCATCTATGATTTTTATCAAAAACCTGACACAATAACATACCGTCCTTATAACTAGTAATCGTTTGGAATTATTCAAAAATAAAGTTCAGAGTAATCTTTCAGTGTTACCTTTTTTTAAATAATTTATTAGAAAATGTACATTTGCTGATAAGATAGTTACCGCGGTTGGCTCACAGGAGACAACAGGTGGCTCAGTACTTTTATTGTCAGTCGGAAATATTATTAAATTTCTTACATTTTAAAGCAATCTTACTAATGTTTGATACTGCTTAAGCTGCAACGGCTGGACGAATTTAAATAAAATTTATAATGGAGATAGCCTATACCCTGGATTAGCACATAATTATGCTACTTTTCATGCCGGGAAATTTAGAAGTTTCTAAGGGAAGAATGAAATTAGAGATGGTTGAATAACTAATTCTACATGAGTGAAGTCGCGGGCAGAAGCTGGTATAAAATAATTCTCAGGCACAGTCTATGCAATAGTGCATACGAGATTATATTGCATTATTAATGCGAGTAAATGCTTATTACCATTGTTTCTACCAAATAAGTTTAGCATTGTTTAAATGCTGTCAACAATATCAAAATTCAGAAACTTCGTGGTTGTGCAATTTGTCAATATTGACTTCTTATTTGCCTACTAATACTATTTTGATATATTTTGTGCGGCAGCATGAGCATGTCATGCTCACTTTAAGGTCTGTGCTTACGGTGGCGTCGTTGATCGGGTCCTTCCCGAACACATGGTTGAGGGAGGCGATGGCTGAGATACGCGTCATACTCGTGAACGGGTGCTGTCTGTGGGATCCGGTCTGTTCACGCTTGCAAGGACCTGTTTTCCAGTTAGTTATTTTAATTATCGTTCCTGACGTAGAGACCTCGTCATGTTGTTCTCCTAGTCACAATTTTTCATTTTAGTAATCTAGCTTACATTTGTAATGATTTTATTTGTGTTAGTTTTAAAATAATTATTTATTACTGTATTACCTTGTAATGTTACTTTCAAGTATTATTGTATTTTATGATTGGAAAAAATGACCTTCTGCTGGAGTTTCTTGCGGCGCTTCTTCTCCGCAATGATGGTCTTGTCCGAAGCGCTAGTAGATTCACTCCATGTTACCGACGTGTAAAAGAGCCCTCATGTGGCCAATTTACTGAATAAATATTTAGATTTTTTTTGAATTTGAATTTTTAGTTTGTGTGTCGGGCACATTGCTCGTAGAACTGATGGCCGTTGGGAACGGTAAAGTTATAGAGAGGCGGCCGCGGACCGGAATGCGAAGCGTTGGTTGGCAGGTCTTCCACAAGGTGAACCAACGATCTGGTGAAGATCGCGGGAAGCCGATGGATCCGAGCAGCACTAAACCGGCCGTCGTGGAGATCCTTGGGGAAGGCCTATGTCCAGCAGTGGACGTCTTTCGGCTAATAATAATAATGATCACTATAGTGTGTGTACTTGTCGTTTATATGTTTGGATTTTCTATGGATTTATATCCCACTAAAATGCGAAAGTTTGTGTGTATGTGTTAGTTTGTTACTCCTTCACGCTGCAACGGCTGGACGGATTTGGATGAAATTTAGAATAGCTATGATAGCTGATAGCTTATACCCTAGATTAACACATAGACTACCTTTCAAACTGGAAAACATAAAAGTTCTCGAGAAAATAACGATAATCGATATCTACGCGGACGAAGTCGCGGGCAGAAGCTTGTTTTACATAATTACGTGATCACGTGGAGCAATAAAACGACCTTTTTTACCCGACTGTCTAATTAGGAGGAAAACTTTGACATACGTGTATGTATGTCGGTATGTACGTCCTTCGTTCCTTGTAAAGGCTGATCGGTTAACCCGATTTTATTAAACAAGTTGGGACTTAGATTCGACATAGCGTCACGAGTATCACCGGGGAAATTTAAATAAAATAGTAGAACTATTATTATTCACTAGCTGTTCGTGCCCGGCGCGCCCGGGTGTAATTTTTTTGTTCATATAAATCTTGCCCTGCTAATTACGTACACAACAAAACATACATTATACAAATCGGTCGAGCCATTCTCGAGTTATGGGGTGACCAAGAGAAACAGGGGATTATTTATTTATTTATTTAATCTTTATTATTAATAATAATAATAATTTATTGCACAAAAGAATAATCTTAATATACAAAAGGCGAACTTAATGCCGTAAGGCATTCTCTACCAGTTAACCTTTAGGCAAAGCAGAGATTGTAGTGGCGGTTCATTTAATTATATGCCACATGGAAGGAAAGTACCTTGAATATTGTAGATGGAACATTTTACTGAAAAAAGACGTTATTTGAATTAAAAAAAACAATTTAAACTGCACTCATAGATATTTAAATAATTACATGGTTGAACCGGGAATCAAACCCGAGAAAATACAGTTACACGAGAAAAATAATTACCCTGTAGCTCTATCATACTGATCGAAAGGCTTCATCATAAGGATTATTTTTTGCTAAATAAGATAGTGTCAGAAATAAAAGAATGAATTTTAACATTTTTAATACAAAATTAATCAATTTATCAAATGGTCAACATGAGTCCCTTCCTGTTGAGTATAAAGTCGCACTCTTTTGATTATTTCGCTCCCTGTCGATTTTTTGATCTTTTTGTGGTTGTTATTTAGGATAATACGTCTAATCCTATTATGAACATCACAGAAACAAAAGAATAAAAGTTTGAAAATGGAACACATTTTTGAATTATTTCTTTGTAATCAGCCAGCCGCATTGCGATGGACAAATTTTAATAGCAGTGCGACCACGAGTCCGTCGTTAATAGTACATTATTGCCTAGGCATGGAAGTAGGCAATTGCGGGCTGAGTATTGGATTAAACGGACGAGCTTGCGAGTCCGTTTACAAATACGAAGCCCGAAATTGCTGTTCCTGCCGAGGCAAATATAGTGCTTTTCTCAAAAATCGCAAGATTTTTTTTGTGTTGGAGTCAAATCTTCATCGCTTGAACTCATTTTTTGAATTGCATACAAACAGAAACTTCATGTGAAAAAACCATCACTCCTTACCGCGTTTTTGTTTATGACAAGGAGAAATGCAATTTTTGTTTTAAAAAAAAACATAAGCTATTCCAGGCACAAATAAAAAAGTTATGTTTCGAGTAAAATTTGGATGTATAAGACTTGTGCACTAATTTTATTATGGCCCTTTTCACTTTTAAAAAAGTTACAAGCTAGATAGTAATGGAATTTGTATGCAACATTGCGGGCTTGTGTAGCGAGCCGCAATGTTTTTTTTTTTTTTTAATTTGGGAACTGTCAGTAAACTATGTACTTCGCGTCTCAATATGTAGATAGGAATGTCAACATTTCCGGACATTTTTGAGAAAAATAATTTACGCGTCTTTCGGCTCAGGATACGGCTCGATTTGTTGCATACAACCAGGTACCTACTAATTACGTATCTCTTTATAATTTTATCATGCACTTAAATTATAACAGGGAACCGATGCGTACTTCTCAAGTGGGTACATTTGTTAGTAATAGGTACTTACTAGTATATGATGATGTCAGTTGTATGGGGAACACCCTAAAGTCTCGAATTATATAATTCCGAATTTGAAAATACCTACCGAATTTCATAATTCCGAATTTTCACAATACCGAAAATATATACAGGCCGAATTATCAAAATCTCGAATTTTATATTATCGATTATGAAACGTTTTTCCGAATATTATATTTACGAATGTTGACAATTTCGAATTTTCTTTTTTACGAAAATTATAATTCTGAATATTTGAATTCCAATCTTCACAAACCAGGTCGTTAATGTAAAATTCGGAATTATGAAACTAACCACTTTAATTGAATTGAAGTATTCTACTTGAAACAAAAGGTATAAAAGGTAGGTGCGATGACGAGCACATTACTAAATTTCGTAAATCTCACCTTGATCTCTTGATCTCCTTCGACTTTGTCGGACATGACATTTCTTACAGTTTTTGAGCATTATGCATGTTAAACATCATACACGGTATTAAGTATACAATATTTTATCAGGCGCTTATTTGAAATAAATAATCTAGAGAATTCGGGCTGCTAAAATTTCGGAGTAATGAATATTCGAGATTCGGTATAGGAATATTCGGAATAAAATTGTGATATTCGGAAAAATATTTTTCGGGATTTTATCAATTCGGAAATGTGAACTTTCGGAATCTAAAAAATTCGTGATTGTGATGCTTCCTGAAACTAAAATTCGGAATTGTGAAATTCGTGTTTATCAAATTCGGAATAAAATATTTCGTAATTATGTAGTGTACCCAGCTAAAGGGTAATTATTTTTCTCGTGTAACGGGTTCGATTCCCGGTTTAACCATGTACTTATTTAAATATCTATGAATGCAGTTAATTTTATATTTAAATTCAAATAATGTCTTCTTTCAGTAAAATGTTCCATCTACAATATTCAAGGTACTTTCAATTATAAAACTAGCAGCTTTTTGAACTGCTGCGCGTAAGTACAATATCACTGCACTTGTTTTGATTATGGAGTTTTTAAAAACATATCAAGTCTATTTTTAAAGGAGTTCACTGACGGTTCATTATTAACATTTTCTGGTAGTGTTTCACAGTTTCACCACGTGATTCGACAAGAATTGTCTCCTAAGGTTGCTGTTACTAGCACACAGAGGCTGTTTCATGGAGCCCTATCAACTTTGTATTCTGGTTTCTGGTTTAATGCGTACAAAATTTTCAGCGTTACAATGTCCATTCAGTATCTCATGTTTCTACAAAATGCCTCGATTTCTCCTGTCCTCCAATGTTGTATTATTTTATTCTATTAGGCGTTTTTTCATATAATCTATCTTTTCGATCCAAAACTTTGACTCATTGTATTGAAAAAAAAAAGCTCTAGCCCAAGGTGGCATGCTGACTCAAAAGTTGATACAGTTCTCAGGATTTGTAAATTGTGCATCAAGTACTACTTGTTAAATTATAGCTGATTTTCTCTCATGTGACCTAATTTTGGTTAAATTTTCGCAACCCTCGCAAAGTTCTCAGATATTCGTTAAAAAAATTGAACCACCAGGAATGTCGGAAACTTTCAGCTGGTGTTTCAATTCACAAAGAGAACACTGATCGGATGCGATGGCCCCATTGTCCCCTGATTTATTTATTTATTGGGGATGAGCATAAACCCCACCATGAATACTGCCATGTACAAACCAGTGCGGTTGGTGAGGACGTGTTGGTGCTGTAGGCTATCAGTAAAGCCGATTACTTCGTTATTTATGGTCCTACTGACCCCTCTTACCGTATTTATCTCGTGGACCTATCGATATTATTTATGGAAGCTCTTTTTGTACACAAAGTGGTTTTCATCGTGAGGGCTATAGTCGCGTTAATCTAAAAGGATTTGACAGCTGTCAACGCAGTACAAAATATAACCTCAAACATTATCCTAATTCTAATTTTATCTAATGGCTTTCACTTCTGTTAAGGTGTATTTCGCCAGTGTCGAGTTTTTTGTAGAAACATTATAAATATTGGAAATATTATAGAAATAAATCCATTGATATCACACAAGAGGATAATTGTTCGGTGAATAGTACATTACTACAGAGGGCGGGAAATAGGGGGTTGCCGGCCGAGTTTATATAGATATAGGATAGTTACGAGGCTGGCAACCCCTTTTCACGGCGAGGTATGTATAGTGCTTTTCTTAAACATATAATTCATTAAAAAAATTAAAACAAAAATTACAACGTCAAATACTAGGAGTTGTAGCGCTCCATAAAAAAAGGGTACGGAACACTACTCGGGGTGGTTGCGATAAAACCACCAGCACGTTAATTTAGACCTGTAAAAGGAAAATAAAACCGAACGAATTTTTAACGAGGTTATATTATTAGTCTTCAAGTAAAGATTAAATTAAAACAAATTACATTGCTATTAAAAAAACTAGATTTGCAAGCTGACACAGTTCTTAACTTTTTATGAAACCAGAACGAAAAAAAAAAACAAAAATTGCAGATTGTCACACAATTTAAAGCTAACTAAATTAAAGTACAGCACATAATAAATGTGGACATACACCTCAAGACACGGTCGGCTAAACTTGTATAAAATTCTATTAAGGTAAAACTGAACTACGTTGTATTCTATCAGAAATAATTCAAGAATCGCTTCATGAGGAGCTACTGACAAAAAAAAATAACAAGTTCGGAGTGAGACGAAATACATGTTATAATTTTAGGTGTTACTTGGTAAAAAAGGAGGAATTGTATCGTGTTTAAATTATGGCCGAAATAGTAACCAAAGGTAACCTACATCGGTTGGGGTGGAGTTCGAGGACTCCGATTTTTAGAATTTTGGAGGGAAAAGTTTGCGATATGTAAGACTATCCTGTTAAAATCCGTAGCCGCCGATTCGCCGTCGTACTTTGTCACATCCGTAGAGCTGCAATTGCCGCTACCAGAATGTAACCGACGTTGCGTGTAAAATCTGCGTGTGCTACCGCAGTCGACGAGTCATCGCCCAGCGAACCCGTTGGCGAATCACACGGTGAATTGCTAGGTCACCCGTCCAGATCTTCCGTTGAGTTGAGAAGTGATGAGTGATATGGGGTAAGCGGGGGTGCTGAAAAGAACACCTTTACTCACAAAGTAGAACAGACAACATGGAAGATGGCTTCCTAAAGAAGGGGACCAGTAAAAGCAGAACGGCATCAAAAGCCAATACTCACCCGCTATCCGGACAAACAAAGAGGACAACAGCATTCCATCGATCTGTCTATAATCGATTCAACAGCGCTGGTATTCGTTGATAACTACCGGACGCGGTACTTGAATAAGCCTTACTTATTTATTTTCTATGTAGAAAAGATTCCATTGAATAAGAAAAGATTCGATAAAATTGCTCAAAGTCTCAAGGCAAGAGTACGAGATAGAATGTCAGAATTATTACAGGGATCGGATTTAACAAAAGCGAATTCAAAATTCAAAACTGGCAGTAGATATGTCTATCTCTAACCGGTCAATGAACAAGCCCATAATACCAAAAAGGCTGAGAAACGGAAAAGGCGAAATAATTTAGCGATAACTAACGCGAACCAACGCGATTTGTAGCGGTAATGCTACAGAGTGCATTAAAAGTAACCTACAGTGCTCAGTCATCCGCACCGTGCTACATCGCCTGCGATCTAAGTTGCGCTACGCACCCCTAATAACCTCTGTCCTCCTGGTACCTGGTGCCTTTATTTAAATATACAATCACATTGGTTGGATGCACGGTTTAGTACATTAAAAAAAACAGCTATTAAGCCTGTTCATAAACGATGTTTATAATAACATTTAAAAAAAATACTTCCCGGCCTAGGCCTTCAATTTTGTATGAAATTCCTCTGGAGGTGTTTCGCCCGCAATGTGATACTTTGAGGCCTAATATAACTGACATAACGCTAACATTCCATTGCATGTTTGAGAAAAGAGTATTTTCTCTAATGGACTAAACAGAAGGACATTGGGTTAGCTCCACGCGGGTACCTATTATTTTATCGGAACACCTTTCAACGAACGTAGGTACCATTCCGAAGAATTTTCATTTCATCGTAAGGTATTTCCCGCCGCATGAGTCAGTTTTTTATGGTGGTCACGAGGCTAACCTAGAGTCTGACCAGCGAATCGTGACAACAGCATTTTTTTTAAATTCTTGATTTAGCATCAATTTTTCGTATGAACCAAGCTGTCACGATATTATGAGTACCTACCTATCCAGTCGCTATGCATTTCGTGTTACCAGGTAGTGATTATTTTGAATTTGCCGCCTTTTTTTTGTGTCACGATTCGCTGGTCAGACTCTAACCTAACCAACGTAATTAATATTTAAGATAT
Organism: Acleris literana; assembly: GCA_946894065.1. Lineage (NCBI taxonomy): Eukaryota > Metazoa > Arthropoda > Insecta > Lepidoptera > Tortricidae > Acleris > Acleris literana. Next base: position 4,922,391 of record OX335683.1, read on the forward strand.
CCTAATAATATCATGGTGTTAGCAGAAAATGACGTTTGATGAAATGAAATTCGATGAAATGATTCGTTACCCTCTACGCGTTTCTGTCAAGTCCAAAAACCTCAAACATACTTCAAACAGTACTTTTGTACTGAGTTGACAGCTGTCAAAACAGAGCGACGGGAGTATAGTTGCGTCCTCATTTTGGAGGATCTAACAAAACCTCGCTTGCCAATTTTTAACCATCCGTTCAGCCATACAAGAAAACTAAGATCCATACATACATAAAAATAAATATTTAAAAAAACAAAAAACCGCCTTCAAAAACGCAAAAAATAACTTCTTTTAAAATTGTAGGTACCTAATGGGTTAGTCCAACTGAAGTCGGCGACTACAATATTTTCAACAAAAAGTCCGACATCAGTTGGACTAACCTATTTAGCCTAGCCATTTAATAACCTAGGCGGTTTTTTGTTTTTTAAAACATTTATTTTATTTTATACTTTTTAGTGATACGCTGTTACGTAGTCCCACTTTTTGGTTGATATGAAACTAAGTTATTTCAAGCAAGCACCGCCGCGGGAAACTCATAGTCATATTTCAACAAGTCAATATTCTTCGCTGTAGTCGCTCAACTATCTTAATCGAGATATCTTATCGCCACCCTTGAAATCAGTACCGTTTAGGAGTTCCGGTAGCCATCCGTGATCTTCATCATCAGTTCCACTTCAACAAATTATACTTTCTGAATGCAAATGCTAGGCTTGTTACTAAAAATACTAAAATCGCTATATGTTTGCCTACAATATTTGTGGAGTTCCCTCAATTCCTCACTGATCCCCTCATCAGATTCAGATTTGGTGACAATGAAACTACCTCGAAAGTATACTCTATTGAACCAAAAAAGAATTTTTAAAATCGGTCCACTATTGCCGGAATAATCGGTGAACATACATAAAAAAAATCATGCAGTGGAACTCCTTCTTTTTTTGAAGTAGGTTAAAAAGAGACCGAGATCATTACGTCCTTCTTTAGCAGTCAGGCAAAAAATAATCTATGGCGGCCTTATTTTTTACTTTTTATTTTTCTATTTTTAGCAATTTATAGCTTAAATTATTAATTTAAAAAACTTTATTTAGAATGAGTCCGTTCTGTACGTTTTCAATCTCAATTTTTGTTTCTTTTTGTTGTATCTGTGCTATTATTGCCTTGCGAATGAGGGTATACTGTAAAGATGACGATAGTATGAGCAATAAGTGACAGTAGTCAAAAACGAGACCTGCGTTAAAATTTAATATTTTTCAAGTTTTTTCACCCGGATTTTAACTAAAGTTTCTTTGAAGAAATTGAAGAAATTGAATTTAAAGCAATTGTGTGTAAGTAATGCAAATAAGTATACGTAGTAGTAAATTATATAATCAGAGTACGGTAGGAAAACTAGACCTTCACGCCTATCAGTTTTTCACACGAACCATTTCAAGCCAGATTATTTTTATTATATTTCCAATTCGCGTGAAAATCTGGCTAGTGAATAAAACGTATAAATATATCAACGGGACATTGACCATGATTACTTTTTGATTTAATGTTGAGCTCATGATATTCAAACGCAGTAACATGCGTCATGTCATGATCATCAATAATATCCCGTTGATAATTGTGTTTTAGCGTCAATCATACAAAGTGGTAATATACGCTGGGCCATAAATTTTGGGAAATTGGGAGGAGTAAAAGCTAGTAAAATGTAAATACTTCTGGCTCACCCTATATAATAATTAGTTAAAACCTTCCCCGATATATGAAAGCTTGACTGATCAATGTCTATTCTATTCTATTCTTAATTAATGGCTTTCACTCCTGTTAAGGTGTATTTCGCCAATGTCGAGTTATTTATAGACACTCCCATGGACTTATTAGAGAAATAAGTCCATGGATATCACACGCGAGGACAATTGTTCGGTAAAAGAGAATTTTCTCAAATGGATTAAACAGAAGCACATGGGGTTAGCTCCACGCGCTTCTGTCCCCTGTCCCCCAGTCCCTGATCAATGTCTTAACAGCAGACTCATATTTTAGTTGACAAGATATTTTTGAAGCTATTTGGTTCAATACTATACCAAATATTTGGTTTGGTATTTGGTTATATTTGGTTTGGTTTGGTTAGTGGTTTTGGTTTGGTTTGATGGGAGAGATCTTTAGGGAAGATGGCAGCCATCCCATGGACAACGTGGATCGCAATCCGACCAAGGTCCCCAGGTGTGAAGGACACACAAATTTCAAAAAATCTAGATAATAGGTATGTGATCCGATGTCACGATTCATCAATCCAACACTTTACACGGTCAATCTGAGGCTCTGGACAAGATGCATTCGGCGTTCGTTAATGTTATTAAGAATGTATAGGATTGACGTAATCTGTCAGACGGTCGTGTCGAGCGCCTTCGCCTATTCAATACTTCTTGTCAGATTTCGAAAATAGTTTACGTTAGCGATAAGCAATTTGTCTAGCCTCATTGGATCGAGATCATCTATGTAAATCACATCGCTCGATGTTGGCGAGCAAAATATTTGTACCGCAAATTATAAAAAAATAAGCTGTTTCTATTCTATTCTATTCTATAACTGATCACGGATCGCGATCACTGGACGTATTCCGGCTGACATAATGATGCTGGACACAATTATGGTAATGGGAATATGTTAGTTTTAACATTAATGAAAGATTACAGAAAATGCATACTTGTTTGCTTTTTAACTCTGCTGTTTAAAATTTAGTAAATAAGTATGTAAGCAAGTAAGCAAAACATTTATTTACAGGAACACACGGATAAAAAAAGAAACAAAAGGAGACGACTTGTTGTGCTAGTGTTGCGAAACGGTCCCTTACGGAAACTTAGCATATGCTGGCTGTGGCCAACGCTGGTCTTCCGTTGGGACCGCTCGGTGAAAACACGGTAGCTGATACAGACATTACGGTACATTTAAAACAAACACTAAATAAAATTAAAAATAACTATACTATTGTACACCCGAGTAGGTACGAGTATGTCGCAACAGACAACGCCAACGCGCAGATAAACTTACTCTATCAGTATTGTTTACTACACCAAATTTAATTTGCCGAAACAGCAGAGACAGCAGCCACTATTATTAGGTACTGATAACGTCTAAATGAATGAAAAATTGATTGCTGATACCAATTCTAAAGGTTGGCGTAGAGATAACCACTCGGCACCGGATCAGCTAAAAGTGAGATGGAAAGTGACCTTTGATTTGTGTTATTACGATACATTTTTCTGTGGACGTCGCGAGGCCCGCGCTCGGCTATTGTTTACGCTTTAACCAATGATAGTTTATATTAAGATACGTCATCTGCACGCAAAAGCGTTCCTCAAAAAGGAAGGCAAATTGCCTTACTACCGTTAAGTCGCACCGCGGCCGCTGACACGCACGCGACGAAGACAATAATTTTTTTATTACCGAAAAGTGACAAATATATTTCATAAAAAAAAATCTGTCGTGTGTTTTTCGAGGCTGCCGAAATTATCCTGTAACTGTAAAAGGAAGAAAGGATGTCTCATTTCATTCGTAAGTACCGTAAATATTTTTTCATTTTTTGTTTACATCGCCATATTTTGTGGCGGCCATGAGCGGGCACGCCACGTCATTCGGGTACGCAATTTGAAACAACTATTTATCCCTTTCTAACAATAGCGTTCGCTATGGATTGCCGTCTTTGTCTGTAGAAATATGGTAACGTAGCAACTGTCAGTAATTGGCGACGGGTTTTGAGTGCGTTTAGTATGAGCATAACGTATCTAAATAGAAAATATCATTGGCTTTAACTTCAAAAAATATATCTTACACAAATCAAAGCTCACTTTTCAATGTCTCACTTTGAGCTGATCTGACGCGGAGCTGTTATGTCTGCGCCAACCTTAAAGCCTGAGCCCCACTGCTGCGCACGGTTAAGCTACATACGTACAAAAACGCTTTGTTTGAAAATGTAGGTAGATACTTCCACAGTAGTGCACGAGCACGCTGCGCACGAAATGACGTCACTGATAAATGCTAACGCGCGTGGCAGGCAAAGCTCCACCGCAACCCACGCTGCCCGTGAGTTGCAGTGGAAAGGTGGCTTCAAGGGCGTCGCACCCCTCGAGCGCGCGTGCATGTGCGTGGCCCGCAGTGGGGAATGTAGACACACGCAGCTAACCAACGTAGCCACGTGGCCCACACGTTTTACGTATGCGTGCATTGGTTGCTGTGAAAATGTTGCCACAATACATGTATCCAGACCAATGGACCCACGTGGGCAAATTTGCATACACCTTTAGTTCTGATGACAATACAATAATATAGTACCATCGAGCTGGTCTGATGATGGATACTCAGGGTGGCCATAGGAACTCCTAAATTACACATGATAAACCCGTCGTGTTAGGGCTCGTTAGTATCGTCTTGACGAAAAGCGGATCTCTATTGGATCGCATAATTTTTTTACGCATAACGTATCTTTACGCATAAAATCGTCTGACCTAAAACGGTTTTTACAATAGAAACGGTTTTATTTTAATTATTATAAAAAACTAACCTAACCTAACCTAACCTAATCTACAATATAGACGTCTACTAAATTCTGCAATGTCAGCCTAACGGAGTTATGCGAAAAAAAATATATGCGAAAAGTAAATATGCGTAAAAAAATTATGCGTTCCAAGGGGATCCCGACGAAAAGCTTGTCCCTAAAATGAAAAGCCCAGAAATCTAAATGTACGTCGACAATTGTCTTGTTGACGATCTAGACAAGGCTTGCCATCTTTCTCGTATAATAAGTTATTAAAGGGCGTGTTTGCCACGCCTAGTCTCGGTGAGAGTGTAGAGGTGGCATTACGAATAGTCTTGATAAAACTGTAGTTAATGAACAAAGACTTTTTTATAATTACAAATGTGTTTACAGATGCTTGCTAAGGGCACAAGTCAGATGATAAAGTATTCTCGTCAGCTCCTCTCAAGGAACAACATGCTTCAACAGACGTTACTGGTTGTACTCGGTGAGTAATTTCTTATTGTATGTTTTTTGTTGTTCATTTATTGCATACATGTATTGTTATGATATCGCGGGTACAGATCCTTACGTATAGGTGTCCAAGCAAATTGATCGCTTTGACCGCTTTTACTTATGGTCTAAGATCCGAATAGGAATATGCAAACGTTAGGTTTAGTTCAAATTATTAGTACCGACTTACCTACCTACCCAATAGTTATGACGGGAAAAAATAGTCAACCTAACGTTCCCGTAACGGCTTCATGATTTCGATCAGTATGTAATTGGTCTATTTAACAAGCAATAGCAATTTAAAAAAAAGTTAATTTTCTGTTTTTTTTTTAGTCCTATAAGGATTGGACTGGCATTTTCAGTCAACCTATTCGCCATATATTAGATAGCATATTAAAGGGGTTTGGGTAAAAGTGTCATATGTAAAATTCATACATTTTCAAGGTGAGCGGCCATTCGTAAAAGTGGTAAATTATAATAGAATTATTAAAAATAAACATATTTTGTTATGTAATGTAATACTCTAAAGTGCATCGGAGCCGAGATATTTAAATATTCATACTTGGGCGTACTTTTGTACTAAAAACTGAATACTTAAATCTTTAAAATCTCCGCTCCGATATTATTTAACGCCATAAAAGAGGTCCTCTAAATAACTATGTAAAAATCATCCGTGGCCGCTGAAAAAAAGAAGACAATATTCTTCAAACAAATTTACCCAATGCCCTTTGATATAAAATACTTTTAGGGTGCGGCTCCACTGAGGCGGAGACGAGCGGAGCGGAGCGGAGCTGTGCCAATACCAATAGAATATAAACTAACGTGCGCAAGGCGCGCTCGACGTGACCGCATGCCCCTTCTATTGGTTAATATTGGCACAGCTCCGCTCCGCTCCTCTCGTCTCCGCCTCAGTGGAGCCGCACCCTTATCGAATAAACAGTCCGGTGAAGGTCGTCTTCTATTCGGATCCCCTACTATTAGGAAAACGTAAAATTTTGTGAAATTGTAAATTACTCAAATAATTTTAATTCATTGCGGGATAGGAATAAAAAATAGCGCGAGCCCATCCCACACTTGACCGGTTTTTAGTCTTTTTTTTAGGGTTAGTATTATAATCATACCAAGTTTGACGCGCGTTTGTTTTAACGTTTTTACGATACAACAAAAATAAAAATACTTTGATAAAAAACGGTACTTTAAGGTTTCCCCTTTATTTTAAAACTTTCTTAATTTTTTATTTTTATTTGTTAGGGAATCCGCCATAATAGCACTATTCTGAAAAAAATCAATCCGCTATCAATCATTTAAGGTACGGAACCCTAAAAAGTCACTTCATCCCTACTGATCCCATAATTTAGATTTAAATTAATCAATTTGTTTTTACCAGGGTTCACCCTTGTCGTTTCTCGACCCGACCCATTCTACCGAAAGGATTACACTTACGTGGATCAGTTCGATACCTTCTACAAGCTCCATTGGGACTTAGCCGGCGTCTCCTGGGGCTCGGCGTTCCTGGCTTGTGATGATGAAGAGTCCTCGTTGTTCTACCCGAAGATGAAGGACGAATGGACGGTGGTGAAGAACTTGGTGTCACCGATGAAAGTGAAGCCAAATGTGTCCGATATATTCGTGGGCATCCACGACGAGTTTGGCTTAGGCCAGTACATAACAGTTGACGGTACTGTGCACTCTTTTTAAGGATAAGCAGCGATCTCTCTTTTCTAATAAGTAAAGTATCTTTTCTTTTGCGGATTTCGCCATCAGTTAGATATTTTTTCTCGGAAGAGTTTTTACGTATAAAAGTATATACGACCTATGTAAATATAACAGTGAAAGACAAAGACATGAATCATTTACCATAAGGAATACCTGTTAGTCTTTTCAACAATTGTCTTGCCTCTAAACCGAACACAATAGTTAAGACGCTGCTGCTCGGCGGCAGGTTTTGAAGAGTAAGATAGAAGTAGCGATTAATGGTCCCTCCACTAGTTCCTACCACCGGTTTTTGTCTGTGTGGCATAATATCTATTGTCCGAAACGTACTTGGCAAACAAGATGTTCAACGAATTATGTTGAAATTGTCAAAAACATAGTGTACAGTTTTCCGAATATTTGCTTCTTCGAAATTACTTAAACCGCGACTAGGATAGGTTAGAAGCTTCGCTTCGCTCCTGCATTCGCCTTCGATGTTAGGTCTTTCTTTGTTCAAGCCAGGAACATCCTGCTTGCTTGTATGGTGTACTTAATACAATTCTGTTTTACAATTTGATGCAAAAAAGCCTTGCGACGATTCCTATTACGAATTTAATGCGTAAAGAGTATTCAGTTCAAAAGATACAGCTGTTATCCATCTGTCCGTCTTAACTTTAAGACGGACAGATGGACGGACGGATAGCGGAGGCAAATTAATAATCTAAAAATCCAGGTAAGATTAATTTTGCAGGGCTACCCACTCCTGCTCCTATACTGAACGGGGATCAACCGACCCTGGAAGGTTTAAGCACTTGTGTGACAATGGACATAGAGAACGGGTCATACACACTCGGCGGCTGCGAAGCGGTCAACGCGAAGCCGTTTGTGTGCAAAAAAAAAGTGATTGTGCCCTGCCCCACCGTCGATACTGGTAAATTTTGTTGCTTTACGATCGCTGCCCCTTTCCGCGTCTGTACTCGTATGTATTTTCATGAGGATTTTCATACGGTTTTCACCATATCAGTTAGATATCTTTTCACGAAAGGGTTTTCATAATTCTCCTGCACTTATCCCAACTTATTTGGGATCAGCGCAACATATATTTTTCTTCCATACTTCTCTATTAGTCGTCATCTCGGTAGTCACTCCCTTTCTAGCCATATCATCTTTCACGCAGTCCATCCAGCATTTCTTTGGTCTTCCTCTACTCGTATAGCCATCAACATTCATACTCAAAACTTTCCTGACGATATTCTCCTCATTCCTCCGCATCACATGCCCATACCATGACAACCGATTACCACACTACTTTTCACGGAAGGGTTTCATGTATAAAATTCTGGTTTATGTAAAGTGTTATAGAAAAGTCACATAAATCAAAGGGCGGGTCAGCGACCAGGATACATTATGTAGGTACCTCTCTTTTTAACCTCCTATGGCAACAGAGGATGGGAATAAGTTTAACTTGTGTGTAAATGCTTGACTTTGCTGTTAATACAATATCGTTTAGGCCCAGGTAGATGCTTATTATAGGTTTACTTTGAAATCGAGCATTCAGAATAGTAAGTTTCAGACTTCGAGTGCTATCATTATTAAAGCGACCTTAACTTTTTAAATGTATTTCAGGATATGTTTACGAAGAGCAAGTAAATAAATGCTATAAGATCAATCAAAGGAAGAAAACTTGGTTAGACGCCATGAAAACCTGTTTCCTGGAGGGTGGTGTACTGGCGGTGATCGGCAACTCCGCGGAGGCAAATATTATTAATGAAAAAATAAAAAATTACAATGCGCACTTTGTGGGATTTCAGAGACTTTTTCCCAATGGTGATTTCTTCACAGTTAAAGGTAAATTGTTCTTTGCACTCAATTTAGAATACAATGTTTATTTGCAATGACCGTCCCACGGGAACAGTTGTTTTCTTGAGGTTGAAATAACCTATGCGTTACTTTTGGGTATGAGCACCTCTAGACAAGATGCGTAACGCTAGCTTAAATGATTTTCGAAAACTGTCAACACGTACGGAGCTGACATAAGCTCTCACTCGACGCGACCATCCGCCTGCTTACGGCCTTCCTATACATTTTCAATATCGATCACATTCGCCAGATGCATCTTGTCATGCATTTCAGCGTGAATAAGTGATGAACAAAATTTACTCTCACCCTCTCTGTCTAACACAGAGACTTTCGCATTTATAATACTTACTTACGTTCGTTTATTTTTGCAGGACATAAATTCGACGACACTTATTATTCTAACTGGCACAATCGGTATGAAGATGAAACTTTGCATGACTGCGGTGTTATTACCAAGTCCAGAGACAATGTGTATACTGGAACAAGGAATTGTATCCAAACAGCTCCCTTCGTTTGCGAAATGACTCCGAATATTTAAGTCCAGTTTCTGGGCGACACTGAATTTTATTTACCCACTATAGAACCTTGAAGAGTAAAGATTCGAACAAACCAAAACTTCAAATATGCTGACACAAAGTTCACGCATTGTCGCGTCTACTTTTGCGTCACGTTTTCAACGCGTCTTTTACGCCGACCGGTGTGGTCACGTCTAAAAAAACGCGCAGTAATCACTTTTTAAGATTTAAACGCAGCTCAATTTATGCAGCTTTAGTGTACTCTTATTTCAAGCATCGTTTTGGTAAATTCCTTTTGCCACTGTTCATTTTAATTTCATTTTTGTGCTTTGACGTTACGTCGTAAGGAATCAATTCTATTATGGTTCAACCAATGAAGTCCGTGATGAATCTAAGTGAGTGTTTGCAATGTTATTTAATCCCCGACGGTAAAAGACGTGTTATAAATTTATTGCGTACAAATATTTGTAAATCTGTCTGTAATTCCCAAACAGATGGATCAATTCGGATGCGATTAACTGGGGTAATTCTTAGCTAGGTTTGATAAACATCGGTTGAATTGCTCAAGATTAAGACTAATCAGCTGTAAAAGTAGGCTCACAAAAGTTCGGGGGTCTGTTCATTTAACAGTTATTGTAATCATTCTGTAAGCAATAAAATAAAAATAAAGTATATCTTAGTGATTCAGGTGTTCTATTATTTAACGTGGTTTTTACAACTACCACAACATTTATGTAAATGTCTCAAGAGGACGCCAACCGTACAGTGGCGCCTCATTACTGCTGTACTCCTAGCTTCTTCATAGAGGTCGGCTGGCTATCGCTATCACCCTTGTACTCGCAACTGACAGTATATCTGTCACTCGTGTTTCATAAAAAAACGAAGATTGCCGATTTATGTTAAGAAAATGGTTGCACTGTACGGTGTTTTCTAATAAACCAAAGCACTGTCTTAAAATTGAAGGATGGTTTTTGTTGTACAAATGAATACACAATGTACAGCGTATATGTCAAAATTTAAGGAAGGAATTGAAGGTACTCCTAGTTCAATTATTATTAAGTTATGTCATATTATATGACATAATTTAAACCCTATAAACTGTCTATTTATTTGCAAAACATAAAACTATTTTTCAATTTCGCCAATTTTTTTCACTTAGTCAAAAAGGTTCATAAACACTGGTCGATGGCAAAGCTGGCTGCGGGTCAAAGTGATGATTGCAGAGCCTTTGTTTGCATCGATCATGTTTATTTATAGTATTGACATTCGTCTGATTAAAGCTATCCCTAAGTGCATATACATCAACTAAATGAATTTCTGACCTGTATTAAAAAGACGAAAGACGTAAATTAAATCTTAATCCTTACTTCCGTTTCGCTTATTGCGTAACTGACATAGTGCCGAGAAATCTATTTGGTTTCCTTGCAACGGATACCACCATTGTGGATAAACAGAAGCAGTTTTAAGTTCATATTATTCCTATATTCTTATCTTGGCATACTATGATGTCGCGCCACCCAGCGGCACCTGCAGACGCCACGAGTAACGTCGCGATGATGTCACGTTGGAAGTTGCTGCGCCATCTACCGACTGTGAAGTCACTGCGCCCCACCAGGCGATATTGAAGGGGAATACGGTGAGAATCCTGAGCTGATAAAAGGGGTGACATCACCTTCGGGGCGAGCTTTTTGCGATCGGCAGCGAATATATAATTATCTTGTTATTAGTGTTTTAATTAATAACCGTTTTTGAGTGGAGTAGACTTGTCATTGCATATAGCCTTACGGTTACAAAATATTCTAATGAAATATAGTCTTGTGGTTGCCATCCTATCGGATATATGTTTGTGGTGACGCGACAGACCGAGCCCAGCACAATTCCACTTTGAATGACGGCCCCAGCGCGCGCTTGAATTCAGAATACAGCACAGCATGACTAGTAATCAGCTATAAGCTTGATTTCTGACTGAGATTTTTGAGCATTTTTTTTCTGCAAACCATGTAGATATTTTGCGTAAAAGGTCAATAAATCGGGTGAGTTAATGAAACAACATTTACTAAAAAAAATTACAGCGGAATATAAAACACTATAGATTAATCCATTCATTGAGAGGACGATGGCAGATAAATTTTTTTATCTTGGATTCCAACTAATTGGTTTGACGTAACTTCAGTCAGATAATTTGCCAACTTGCTCCAAGTATAGATCTTCGGTGTCATTTCACACACGAAAGATGTAATGTCGCTGCAGCTTCTGGTCTGCGTATATAGAGTAGGAACAGGACCTGTTTTAAAGATGTTGCCGCAGTCGTTTATGTTATCATACCAATTCTTATAAAATGAGTCGTCAAATTTTTCACCTGTAATCAATAAACGGCATATCGGCAAAATATTTAAAATACATTTATTTCACCAGAAACGTGCGCACCGATTATTTATTTGAACTGAAGCAACAATCGGCTCGCACATTGCGTCGATTATTCTAGCGAACTCTCAAGTACCTATGCTTAAGTCTGTCAGCACCTTAAGCTTGGCATGGACGCTATGCCATCCATTGTTCTTACCTTTAACTGTGTACAATTCTCCGCTTGGATACAATTTATGGAATCCTACGAAGTAATCTTTGTCCATGAAATTTAACATATTTTTTACAATTCCTGCCTCAAAAGAGTTCTTGATTAGCAGAAGTGAACCTCCTTCCTCATAACACGTTTGCATGGCGTTACTCCAAGTTTTCTTCCTTTCGTTGATTTTATAACATTTTCTTACATACTTGTTATAAACGTAAGCTGAAAACATTTCTGTATATAAATTGTTGTTTGTGGAGGCATGATTATGCTTTTTTAGTCTGAACACTTGTATTATCCTTATCTTTTGACTTTGTGGTTAGTTTTATCTTTTGATGCTGTGGTTAGTTTTTTAGAGACTGGAATTTTCATTAAAAGAAGTATGTACATTACCTACAATACTAAGTTTTACTGCAAAACTCTGAAGTAGGTGACGCAAACACTAAAGCCTACCTGTATCAACTGTGGGGCACATCTCAACCAAAGCACGTTTCTTACATACAAATGGCACATTTACTTGATTACAGGCCACTGTTTTAGCATATGCGGAATTATAATTTATTGTTACACAAGCGGGCTTGCCGGGATATTGTCGATCAATATATTGCAACGGAGACGGCAACCCTGAAGCGAAAAGGAGAAAATTATTGTCATAAAATATGCATTGTAATTTAAAACCTATTCAGAATGTTATTTAACGAATTAAAATAGTAAAAAACTATTTTTGTAATGGAATGAAGAAGGCAATCGAGCACACAGGCACCATACACAAACAACGATCTTAAGACGGCAATCCTAAGACCGCAAATGCGTTGCCAACCCTGAGGACTAAGAATGCCTGTATGCTAGAAATTTTATCGGTTGTCTTATCCCCACACCGTAACACAACAATGCGAACACTGCTGCGTGGCGGTAGGTTGAAGGATAAGATGGTGGTAGCGATCCGGATGGACCTTGCACTAGGTCCTACCACCACTAAAAGTTAAAGTAAAAAACAGTTAATTATAGAATAAAGATAAGAAATGGAAGAGTGTTCCTCACAATCCCTAACAACGTTTGTCCTAACACATATCGTTTGCCCGAATTTTCATTTGCCCTAAACTGGTTTTCAGATGAGTCATGCAACTTTTTAAGTTTTCCAATTATATCTTCGGTTCGGTTACGTTAGGTTTGTATTATAACAATACTAAAAAGTTTTAAAATTTAAGCGGAAATGGCGTTAGGATAAATGAAAATTCGGACAAACGATGCATTAGGACTAATGACGATTAGGGCTTCCATAGGAGAACCGAAAAGGAAGCATTATGTTAGTATTATATATGTATATCATTAAAAAAAAGTACTTTATTTTCACCCAGTCAAAGAAAACATTATAAAGTTTTTGTTTATGATGTGTTAGATGAAAGTTTACGTTGTACCAGAAATAAAATAATTTTACCTCCCCATCTTTTAAGTAGAGGTAAGGTACAGGCATAAACAGGAAACAAACTCCTGCGGGCCTAGTATGGTTGCGTTTATCGCGTGATAAAATGTGGATAAAGCATCCGTCACTCTCGTACGATACGTGTCAGAAAGTGACGGATGTTTAATGCAAATTTTGTTATACGAAAAATGCAGCCATATAAGGGCCCCTGTTGTTGTACCACGCTCCCTTTATTTTTAACATGTTTCTATAACTTGTGGTTACTTGACTGGTTGATGTTAAATTCATGTTTTTTTACCTGTAAGTTATATCGTACTGCTTGTGCCAAAATAAAACATTAAACCATACCTTGGGCACAAGCCTCATAAAATAAAAAACGTACCAACCATCGACAGTAATAAACTCCCCAGTGCCGAACTCGTCGCGAATACCAAGCAACACGTCTGACGCAATAGCATTATCCTTCACGGCTAACAGCAAGGTGTTGACAACGGCCCACTCGTCAGTCGTCTTCGGATAGAACAACGTTGTTTCTTCATCATCGCAGGCCAATAAGGCAGAGTCCCAGGATGCGCCATTTTGGTTCCAATGTACCTTGTAGAAGGAGTCGAACTGATTAACGTACGTGTAGTCCCGTCTAAAGAACGGGTCGTGACGTGCTACCGCCACGGCGAAACCTAGAAAATATACGGAGGAAGCGTAAGTTAGCATTTTTGATAAAAGTCAATAGGTACAACTGTTTTCGTAGAATAAGGAAATTTTCGGGTCTTTTTTTGTATTGAATACTCTTTTAATGGAAAAAATAACCATTTTAGTTGGTTCTAATATTTTAAGATGTTATGAAATGGATTACGACACTATATGCATGCCAATTTGGAAAAGGTACGTTGAACTTAGTTCTTTTTTTTTTTAAATCTGATATCTATCTCATTGATACACAAACAAACATAAATACATTATGTTTAACTTTTTGCATCGTAAGTTAGGTTTGTAAATATATCGAATCGCAACGATGCCACCGGCTTTTGATTATTATTTGTATGATTTGTATCACAGGACTCTGGAAGTCCCGAACCTTTGAAAGGCGTACTCGTGCGTGGAGCCGAAGCCAACATGCAGAGGACCTTTAGACAACATTTAATTAAGTGATGGGACACCAACCAGCGATCGTCCCTGAGTTTACACTATAGAAGTATGCTCCTTCGGGCAACAGCAGTAAGTGTAGGACTATTTTGAAATTATAAATTCGTTTTCAGTTAATTTAGTTATTTACTTACAATTAATATGTAAGTATTTAAAACTAAAGTATTAGTACAAACATTATAAAAAGCCTAACCTACGGATACTGCCGGCAGCAGAACAGGGCTCAAGCTACCGCTGGTTAGGGCTGCAGAGAGAGGAACCTCCTCACAATACGTGCCGTAAAATAATACGTATTGTTTTTACTTTAATAAGTAGAATAATAAGATTACCTAGAGTAAATAATGCCACAGTGCGAAACATGTCGTCTCCTAAAGTGAACCGCGGGGAAAACCTTATCAGCAATCGCATGGTCCTTTTATGTAGGTAGGTACATAACGAATTATGAATAATTTATCGTAAATAAATCGTCTCATTTATGTTCAGTTTGGCCTGCATTCGCTGAGGCCACCATTAGTTACGTTGATTATTCGATATTAACGCTTCACCAAATCGAATGCTGGCATTTAAACGAATTATCGCATATCGCCTAGGTTACATTTTATTTAAATGATTTGCTGAAATAGCAAACATAGAAACCGGCATCAAATAAAAAAAAATTAATACATAAGCGGTTGTTCGGTAAAAGAGTATTTTCTGTTGAGGACTAAATAGAAGCACATAGGGCTAGCTTCACGCGCTTCTGTCAAGTCCCGTAAAAGTATAGTCCACATTATCGAATAGTAAAGGCCAGTCGAAACCGTTCTGTTCTGTTCTGTTCTGGTGAGACTTCTAGCCAGCAATTCTGCTGCAAGGAACCGTACGCGCTGACCGCGACGGAGAGGAGATGTTAGATTAGGCTAGTGGAGAAAATCAAGTCCGCCCCACCTGGTCTGGTAAGAGCAGCGAAAAGCCGGCAGAGCACGAAGAACCTTAACCCGCACCGACCAGCCACTAATACTAAACAGATCAGGGCATGCGAGCCTCATCGCCTTTGCTGCACCAACCATCGCCGCCCGCCGCCGGCAGCAACGCACCTGCCCGAGACACCGTAGTGTCAATTAGATAGGATAGGAGTGTAGGGTTTGCAGTCAATTCAAGCATCGTTAGTAAAGGCCAGTCGATACCGTGACGTATTATTGTAATGTTTGTGCCAGAGCTAATGAACCAAAAGGTAATCACGGTTGATATTCCGTTTATAATTGTGACAAATTTATGTTTACCATGTGCTTTAAGCGCGTAAGGTATTAAGTAGCACCAGTGTAGCAGTGTTGGAGACTTTTAGCTGACAGTCATCGGCAATGGACTGTTAATTTTACAATTCAAAGATCACAACGGTTTTAAATTAATTGATGCAATTTTTTTTTGATTTGAACGCAGCTCAATTTCTGCAGTTTTAGTGTACCTACTCTTATTTTAAGCTTCGTATTGATAGCCACTGTTTATTTGAATTACGTAAGGAATCAATCCTATTATGGTTCAACAATGGAAGTCCGTAAGGAAACTAAGTCCCTGACGGTAAAAGACGTATAACAAGCTTATACATATATCGCCTATAATTATTTGTATATCTGTTTGTCTGTCTGTAGTTCCTAAACAGATGGATATATTCAGATGCGATTTAAATAAGAAAACTAGGTGAACTGGGGTAATTCTTAGCTAGGTTCGATTAACATCGGTTGAATTGTTTAAGACTAATCAGCTCTGAAAGTTAGGGGTCGCAAAACTGCCCTCCTAAGCGAATAAAGCAGTATCTCAAATTATTTAACCAACGCAGTTTTAATTCTATTCTGTTAGTCATGGGGTTGATATTGCAACAGAAGTTTTATCTGAGTTACTGCCTATTGCCTGAGTAGGGCAGAAATATGTAGCGGAATTCTGTCCATTTAATAGTTAAGTATTTGTTATCATTTTGTAAGCAATAAAGTATAACTTAATCATTCGGGTGTTCTATCATTTACCTTGACTTTTAAAGCTGCCACAAGAGTAATTGGAATGTCATTACTATTATTTATTGTGTTTTCTAATAAACCAAAGCATTGCCTTAAAATCTAAAGGATAGTATAAATGAATACACAATGTATACCATATTATGACGAAATTTAATTATCTTCATGTAGTCAACTTAACGATAAAAAGTGGCAAATTTTTTCCATTAAGTTACTCACTCATAGTTCAATTGTTATTAAGTTATGTCATATACCCTATAAACTGTCTAATTATTTTCACAACAAAAAACCATCTTTCGATTTCGCTATTTTTTTTCACTTATAGGGAGGGAGTCACGAACTCATGAATTCAAAAAGGTTCATAAACACTGGTATATGGCAAAGCTGGCCGCGGGGTCAAAGTGATGATTGCAGAGTCTTTGGATCGATCATCTTTTTTTTATTTGACTTGATTCAAATCTTTATACATACATACATAATCTCACGCCTTCGTTCCCAGAGTGGGGTAGGCAGAGCTACAGAATTACAAACAAATCTTTATTTATTTGACTTTATTTATTTGGATTGACATTCGTTACATTAAAGCTATTCCTTAGTGCATATACATCAACCAAATGAATTTCTGACCATTTAAATCTTAATCCTTATTTCTGTTTTGCTTATTGCGTAACTTTGACGTAGTGCCCAGAAATCCATTTGGTTTCCTTGCAACGGATACCACCATTGTGGATAAAGAGAAGATTTTTTAAGTTCATATTATTCCTATATTCTTATCTTGGCATACAATGATGTCCTATGGTCTCTCAGTCTAAAGTAAAAATATAAATGTCGGCAATCGCCGGGTCAGGTCAGGCGTCATGCGCGCCACCTAGCGGCGCCTGCAGACGCCACGAGTAACGTCGCGATGATGTCACGTTGGCAGTTGCAGCGCCGTCTACCGACTGTGACGTCACTGCGCCCCTCCAAGCGATATCGAAGGGGGATACGGTGAGGATCCTGAGCTGATAAAAGGGGTGACATCACATTCGGGGCGAGCTTTTTGCGATCGGCAGCGAATATATATCTTGTTGTTATTGTTACTCTTGTAATTAGTAAACGAATAAAAGTAATAAAACCGTTTTTGAGTTGAGTCGACTTGTCATTGCATTATGCTTACAAAATATTCTAATGAAATATAGTATTATTGTTGCCATCGTATCGGATATGTTTGTGGAGACGTGACAGACCGAGCGCAACTCAAGTCCACTTTGAGTAACGGCCTCAGCGCGCGCTTGATTACAGCATTGCTAGGAATCAGCTTTAAGCTTGATTTTTGACCATGATTGTTTTTTGCAAACCATGACAATGTGGGATGTTTTGGTTCGAGGGTAAACAAATTGAGTTAATTGCGATAAAAAATGAATCAACATTTATTTAAACAAATACAGCGGAATATAAAACACTGTATAGACTAATCCATTCAGTGATAGGACGATGGCAGAGAATAATTTTTATTTTGGGTTCTTACTAATTGGTTTGATGGCACTTCTGTCAGATCATTTGCCAACTTGCTCCAAGTGTAGATCTTCGGTGTCATTTCACACATGAAAGATCTTGCGTCGCTGCACCCTATAGTCTGTGTATAGAGAGTAGGAATAGTACCTGTTTTAAAAATGTTGCCACAGTCTTCTTTGTTATCATACCAATTCTTATAAAATGTGTCGTCAAATTTTTCACCTGAAATTAATAAACGGCGTACGATTAAGTGAAACAGAAACTACACCTTCTGTCTTCTGAGAATTTGGAATGTTTGTGTTCTATTTGTATATTTTTATAATTTATTTCAATTAATTTTCTTCTGATCGCGGGAGCACAAGAATTACGTGCGACTGTCATTTCGCTACATATGGCGGGAAAAAAACCAATGGATATTTTCCGTGTCCTAAAATATTTTGGCATTAACCACAACTTTATATATTACACCATAAAACGATACAAGGAGACTGATTCTCTAAAAGATCGCCAAAGGAGTGGTCGCCCGCGGTCTGTAAAGACGATTGCGAACATCAAAATGATCAGAGAGCGACTTCGCCGAAATTCATGTCGCACCCAGAAAAAACTTCTCTGCAGACTAACATTTCGCGTGTTGCCGTAAACGAAATACTGAAATACAATCTCATGGTAAAGGCCTACAATCCTAGGAAAGTTCACCTTCGTAAATTACGACGCGAACGTTGTCCGATGCTACTTCAGAGACACGCTACGAAAAATATACTCTTCACCGATGAGAACATCTTCACATTCGAAGAAAAGTTCAACCGCCAAAACAATAAAGTTTATGCCAAAAGCAGCAAAGATGTTCCAGCTCCAGCACGAAATGTATCGCGTTCCCATTTTCCAGCGAGTGTGATGGTATTGTGGGGTGTTTCGTATGAAGGTATCATTCCGCTCCATTTTTGAATAGAGGCTGTCATTTTGAGTAATAATTGCTTGTAGTTATTGGTTAATGTATAATTATTGTTATCTGAAAATTTTAGAATTATGATTAACCCAAAAAAAAAAAATTTCTATGAACATTTAATTTCGTCTCAAAACTTATGAACACACGAAGTATATATAGCTACACAAGATTTTTTGCGGATCCCTAGCCTAAAGAGGGTGGATGCCATTCTATCGAACTCTCAAGTACATAAGAAAGTCTGTCAGCACCCTAAGCTTGTTATGTACGCATACGCCAATGCTATCCATTGTTCTTACCTTTAACTGTGTACAATTCTCCGCTTGGATACAATTTATGGAATCCTACGAAGTAATCATGGTGCAAGAATCTTAACATATTTTTCACTATTTCTGCCTCAAAAGAGTTCTTGATTAGCAGAAGTGAACCTCCTTCCAGAAAACACGTTTGCATCGCGTTACTCCAACTTTTTTTCCTTTCGTTGATTTTATAACATTTTCTTACATCTTTGTTATAAACGTAAGCTGCAAACATTACAGTATTTAAATTGTTGTTTGTGGAGGCTTAAATATTCTTTATTAGTCACAACACTTGTATTATGCTTATCTTTTGAGTCTGTGGTTATAGAGTAGGATCATTTCTGAAGAAGCAGAATTTGCTGTAACTTTTGTACTTTAATATTTTTTCCACGATCCCTAGGGACGAAGATATGGCATCGTCTATCGGGAGATAGCGTTAAAAATTGCAACTTTTTCCCAGATTTCGAAAAGTAACTTCTCCATAGATGATTTCGTATCTTCGTTCCTAGAGTTCAAGGCCAGATTCCTTGGGCCTAGTCTATTGGTTTTATAGAGAGACCTAACAGTCACCTACTCTAAAGTAAGTGACGCAAACACCTTACCTGTATCAACTGTGGGACACATCTCAACCAAAGCACGTTTCTTACATACAAATGGCACATTTACTTGATTACAGGCCACTGTTTTAGCATATCCGGAATTATAATTTATTGTTACACAAGCGGGCTTGCCGGGATATTGTCGATCAATATATTGCAACGGAGATGGCAACTCTGCAGCGAAAAGGAGAAAATGTTGTTATAATTATGCATACCGATGTCTTGTGATTAAAAAACTATTCAAATGTTATTTAATGAATTAAAATAGAAAAAACTAGTTTTGTAATGGAATGAAGAAGGCAATCGAGCACACAGGTACCTAATAGTAAGTGACCCATAAACAGACAACGATCTTAAGTCTTAAGACTGTAATCCTAAGACCGAAAATGGGTTGCCAATCCTGAGGACTAAGAATGCCTGTATGCTAGAAATTTCACCGGTTGTCATATCCCCACACCGGGACACAACAATGCGAACACTGCTGCGTGGCGGTAGGTTGAAGGATAAGATGGTGTTAGCGATCCGGATGGATCTTGCACTAGGTCCTACCACCACTAAATGTTAAAGTAGAAAACAGTTAATTATAGAATAAAGGGGAGCCAGCCATTTGGAAAAAATATGTTTGCCAAATGTATCAATTCCTAACTTTTTCATTTGCCAATCCATTGTTATATAATTTTGTCAGAATTTATTCGAGTACCATCGTGGAGAACCTTATAGGTTAGGTTAGGTTAGTTTTTATAAAATCCTGAAATATTTACGGTTACAGAAAACAAAGCGGGTTGGCAAATGAAAAGTTGAGGAACGATACATTTGGCAAACATATTTCGCCGAAACAAAGGTAATCCAGAATAAGATAAGAAAAGGAAGCATTCTGCTAGTATTAGATTTTTATATCGATTAAAAAAAAAATACTTTATTTTCACCCAGTCAAAGAAAACATTATGTTATTTTTTTTATTTATGATGTGTTAGATGAACGTTTACGTTGTACTAGAGATAAAATCATTTTACCTCCCCATCTTTTAAGTAGAGGTACGGTACAGGTATAAACAGGAAACAAACACCTGCGGGCCTAGTATGGTTGCGTTTATTGCGTGACAAAATGTGGATAAAGCATCCGTCACTCTCGTACGATACGTGTCAGAAAGTGAAGGATGATTAATGCAAATTTTGTTATACGAAAAATGCAGCCATATAAGGGCGCCTGTTGTTGTACCACGCTTCCTTTATTTTTAACATGTTTCTGTAACTTGTGGTTACTTGGCTGGTTGATTTTAAATTCATGATTTTTTACCTGTAAGTTATATCGTACTGCTTGTGCCAAAATAAAACATTAAACCATACCTTGGGCACAAGCCTCATAAAATAAAAAACGTACCAACCATCGACAGTAATAAACTCCCCAGTGCCGAACTCGTCACGAATACCAAGCAACACGTCTGACGCAATAGCATTATCCTTCACGGCTAACAGCAAGGTGTTGACAACGGCCCACTCGCCAGGCGTCTTCGGATAGAACAACGTTGTTTCTTCATCATCGCAGGCCAATAAGGCAGAGTCCCAGGATGCACCATTTTGGTTCCAATGTACCTTGTAGAAGGAGTCGAACTGATTAACGTACGTGTAGTCCCGTCTAAAGAACGGGTCGTGACGTGCTACCGCCACGGCGAAACCTGAAAATATACGGAGGAAGCGTAAGTTAGCATTTTCGATAAAAGTCAATAGGTACACTTGTTTTCGTAGAAAAAGGAAATTTTCGGGTCTTTTTTTGTATTGAGGAATACTCTTTTAATGGAAAAAATAACCATTTTAGTTGGTTCTAATATTTTAAGATGTTATGAAATGGATTACGACACTATATGCATGCCAATTTGGAAAAGGTACGTTGAACTTAGTTTTTTTTTTTTATCTGATATCTATCTCATTGATACACAAACAAACATAATACATAATGTTTAACTTTTTGCATCGTGAGTTAAAAATAGGAGGTTTGTAAATATAGCGAATCGCAACGATGCCACCGGCTTTTTATTATTATTTGTATGATTTGTATCACAGGACTCTGGAAGTCCCGAACCTTTGAAAGGCGTACTCGTGCGTGGAGCCGAAGCCAACATGCAGAGGACCTTTAGACAACATTTAATTAAGTGATGGGACACCAACCAGCGATCGTCCCTGAGTTTACACTATAGAAGTATGCTCCTTCGGGCAACAGCAGTAAGTGTAGGACTATTTTGAAATTATAAATTCGTTTTCAGTTAATTTAGTTATATACTTACAATTAATATGTAAGTATTTAAAAGTAAAGTATTAGTACAAAAATAAACATTATAAAAAGCCTAACCTACGGATACTGCCAGCAGCAGAACAGGGCTCAAGCTACCGGTGGTTAGGGCTGCAGAGAGAGGAACCTCCTCACAATAAGTGTTGTAAAATAATACTTATTGTCTTTACTTTAATAAGTATAATAATAAGCTTACCGAGAATAAATAATGCCACAGTGCGAAACATGTCGTCTCCTAAAGTGAAGCGTGGGGAAAACCTTATCAGCAATCGCATGGTCCTTTTATGTAGGTAGGTACATATCGAATTATGAATAATTTATTGTAAAGAAATCATCTCGTTATATTCAGTTTGGCCTGCATTCGCTGAGGCCACCATTAGTTACGTTGATTATTCGATATTAACGCTTCACCAAATCGAATGCTGGCATTTAAACGAATTATCGCATATCGCCTAGGTTACATTTTATTTAAATGATTTGCTGAAATAGCAAACATAGAAACCGGCATCAAATAAAAAAAAATGAATACATAAGCGGTTGTTCGGTAAAAGAGTATTTTCTGTTGAGGACTAAATAGAAGCACATGGGGCTAGCTCCACGCGCTTCTGTCAAGTCCCGTAAAAGTATAGTCCACATTATCGAATAGTAAAGGCCAGTCGAAACCGTTCTGTTCTGTTCTGTTCTGGTGAGACTTCTAGCCAGCAATTCTGCTGCAAGGAACCGTACGCGCTGACCGCGACGGAGAGGAGATGTTAGATTAGGCTAGTGGAGAAAATCAAGTCCGCCCCACCTGGTCTGGTAAGAGCAGCGAAAAGCCGGCAGAGCACGAAGAACCTTAACCCGCACCGACCAGCCACTAATACTAAACAGATCAGGGCATGCGAGCCTCATCGCCTTTGCTGCACCAACCATCGCCGCCCGCCGCCGGCAGCAACGCACCTGCCCGAGACACCGTAGTGTCAATTAGATAGGATAGGAGTGTAGGGTTTGCAGTCAATTCAAGCATCGTTAGTAAAGCCAGTCGATACCGTGACGTATTATTGTAATGTTTGTGCCAGAGCTAATGAACCCAAAGGTAATCACGGTTGATATTCCGTTTATAATTGTGACAAATTTATGTTTACCATGTGCTTTAAGCGCGTAGAGTATTAAGTAGCACCGGTGTAGCAGTGTTGGAGACTTTTAGCTGACAGTCATCGGCAATGGACTGTTAATTTTACAATTCAAAGATCACATCGGTTTTAAATTAATTGTTGCAAAACATAATTACCCTTCTAACAAATCAAACATGAATAGTACAAGTGTTCTGACTGACACTAACAACAATTTGAACACTGAAATGTTTGCAGCTTGTTTTATAATAAAGATGTAAGAAAATGTTATAAGATCAGCATGAGGAAAACAACTTGAACGCCATGCTAATTTGTTTTTTGGAAGGAGGTTCACTTCTGCTAATCAAGAATTATTTTGAGCCAGAAATTGATAGCATTGGTGTATACGTACATGCCAAGCCTAAGGTGCTGATAAACTTAAGCATATAATTGAGAGTTCGACAGAATCATCGAAGCAATGTGCCTGCCGATTGTTGGTTCAGTTCAAATAACCAATCGGTAGGCACATTTCGCCGATCATTCTAGCGAGCGCTTAGGTAAGTAAATACTTAAGTCTCTAAGGAGGGTGGTGTATTGGTGGTGATCGGCAACCCGGCGGAGGCAAAAATAATGAATGAAAATTAAAAAATTACAATAAGCACTTTGTGGGATTTCAGAGACTTTTTCCCAATGGTGATTTCTTCACATTTAAATGTTAATTGTTGTTATCACTCAATCTAGAATACAATGTTTATTCGCTTTTACCGTCCCACGGGAACAGTTGTTTTCTTGATATTGAAATAACCTATGCGTTAATTTTGGGTATGAGCTATATCCATTTAATTTTTTTTAAGTGCTATTGTATAAAATTTAATCCAAATCGGTTGCACCTCTAGATAAGATGCTTAACGCTAACGCAAATTATTTTCGAAAACCATTAATACGTACCTACGGAACTGACATAAGCTCTCACTCGACGAGACAATCCGCCAGCTTGCTTTATTCCTATACATTTTCAATAACGATCACGTTCGCCAAATGCATCTTGTCATGCGTTTCAGTGTGAATAAGTCAAAACTTGCTCTCACCCTCTCTGTCTAACGGTATGAAGCTGAAACTTTGCCTGACTGCGGTGTTATTACCAAGCCCAGAGACAATGTGTATACTGGAACAAATCCAAACAGCTCCCTTCGTTTGCGAAATGACTCCGAATATTTAAATTATATATAATAATAAAAAAAATGCAAAACATTAAACCATCTTGCGATATCGCCAATTTTTTTCACCTATAAGGGGTCGCGAATTCAAAAAGGTTCATAAACACTGGTCGATGGCAAAGCTGGCTGCGGGTCAAAGTGATGATTGCAGAGCCTTTGTTTGCATCGATCATCTTTATTTATAGTATTGACATTGGTCACATTAAAGCTATCCCTAAGTGCATATACTTACAGCAAACAAATTAATTTCTGACCTGTATTAAAAAGACGAACGACGTAAATTAAATCTTAATCCTTATTTCCGTTTCGCTAATTGCGTAACTTTGACATACATAGTGCCCAGAAATCCATTTGGTTTCCTTGCAACGGATACCACCATTGTGGATAAACAGAAGCATTTTTAAGTTCATATTATTCCTATATTATTTTCTTGGCATACAATGATGTCGCGCCACCTAGCGGCGCCTGCAGACGCCACGAGTAACTTCGCGATGATTTCACGTTGGCAGTTGCAGCGCCATCTACCGATTGTGACGTCACTGCGCTCCACCAAGCGATATCGAAGGGGGATACGGTGAGGATCCTGAGCTGATAAAACGGGTGACATCCCCTTCGGGGCGAGCTTTTTGCGATCGGCAGCGTATATATATCTTGTTGTTATTGTTACTGCTGTAATTAGTAAACTATTTTTTATTATTATTGTCAAATTATTTTTTTGACCATATTATTTTATTTTATTTTATTTTATAATTACTTTTAAATTGTTTTGACGATCTGTATTGGTGAAATGTTTTGAATTATTAATTTTACAATTTTATCATCTTATTACTTTTTTTGACAATCATGATTAGGATACTTTTAATTTTGACATGTAATGCAAACTTATATTGTAATCTTTTTCATGAAATAAACTAAACTAAACTAATAAAAGTTATAAAACTATTTTTGAGTTGAGACGACTTGTCATTGCATATAGCCTTACGCTTACAAAATATTCTAATGAAATAATTATAGTATTGTTGTTGCCATCGTATCGGATATGTTTTACAGACCGAGCCCAACACAAGTCTACTTTGAATAACGGCCCCAGCGCGCGCTTGATTACAGCATCACTAGGAATCAGCTATAATCTTGATTTTTGACTAAGATTTTAGACCATTTTGTTTTCTGCAAACCATTTAGAATGTTTTGGATAAAAGGTCAATAAATCAGGGGAGTTAAAGAAACAACATTTATTAAAAAAAAATACAGCGGAATATAAAACACTGTCTTGATTCATTCATTCAATGATAGGTAGATGACAGAACCTTAACTTTTTTTTGGATTCTTACTATTTGGTTTGATGGCACTTCTGTCAGATAATTTGCCAACTTTCTCCAAGTGTAGACCGTTGGTGTCATTTCACACACGAAATAATTCATGATGCTGCAGTTTGTCGTCTGCGTAAAGAGAGTAGGAATATCACCTGTTTTATAGATGTTGCCGCAGTCGTATATGTTGTCATACCAATTCTGATAATATGTATCGTCAAATTTTTCACCTGAAATCAATAAAATAAAATAAAAAATAATTTATTCTAGGTATTACAAGCACCCATATTGACTACACAAAACGTATAAATAATATTAACATAGATCGTTTTGTTATGCACATTAAATAAATTCCCAGTTATATATACATATAGGTAGCTGGAATATTAAAAGCCGCATATGGAGAACTGACAGGCTTCATATACAGCCCTTAATATTCCATTGTCAGTCCGTCTGACCCGCAGGCCTTTCGCGTAACTCACTCGCAACCGCGATCGGCTTCAAAACAAAACAATTGTTTCATTTTGTACGCAGACAAGCGTTCGATTTTCAAAATAAAAACGATTGTGATTGTGAGTGTTGTTACGCGAAAGGCCTGCCGCTCCATAAAAGAGGCCCTTCTTTTTCTGAGCACGGCAAAGAAGTCGTCCACACTGAGGGCCATGCCAAGATGCACTACGCTAAGTAACGTTTCTATTCGATTCGTTTTTAAACCAATCGCGTCACTGGTAGATGACGTGGTTGGGAGTGCTGTGGGTTGGTTTGTGGGTTGTTTTTATTATATAAGCCTTTTTGAAATTTTCCTAAAAATACCAATGCCGAGGCCCTTGTATTTACTTACATTGGTCTTCAGCATTTCAACCGTCTCAGCCGCAGCACCTGGGTTGTTTACTGAGGTCCGAGCCAAGATGCATTACGCTAACAAGCGTTTCTATTCGTTTCGTTTTTAAACCAACCGCGTCACTGGGAGATGACGTGATACGAAGAGTCACGTGATTTATCAGTGACGCGATTGGTTTAAAAACGAAACGAATAGAAACGCTAGTTAGCGTAATGCATCTTGGATAGACCTAACTGTTCCGCGAAAGTGACAAGGCTAGGGTTTCTACAATCGCCCCATATTCTACGGAATTAAAGACATAGCGTCTGGTCTCTTGCCATCGTCCCAAGTGATACCGGTTGGCTCATGCAAATCGGTAACGTTAACGGAGGCAAGAGACCGGCGGATAATGTCATTGAGCGCGGCATGCCTAGAAAAGCGGCCCGCCCTATTTTGGGATACAGTCCGTGGTGACCCAGATAATCGACTTCGTTGCCACATTGGCACACCTGGATACTAAGACGAAAACCAATAGAATGTCGGAGAGTTTTAGAATCTAAGAAAGTACTAGTGCCTATTAGACGACGAGTGTGCGTGTAGCCAGTCTCTTTGGTACCCACCGCCAAAAACCTAGCATGCTCAGATCCCGAGTAGCGGCTTATGAGGGTGTCGTAAGTAAATTGCAGGTGAAGTATCTTATATTTTCTGGAAAATGACTGCATGGTTAGGATAGACTCCAGGCATTTTTGTCAGCTGTCGTGTCGTAGTCGTAGTTTGAGGGCCCACTTAGGATTTTACCCACTAAACTGGCCAAGCTATGAACGGAAGACAAAAATGCTGAAAAATATCACACAAGATGTTTTGCGGATCCCTAGCACACCAGAGGGAGGGATGCCCGAGTCCAACATTGCTCACCTAGCTGAATGTTCAAGAAAGATTCCAAATTTAATTTACTTGTGTCATCAATTTTCGTAAAGAGATTTCGAAATTTCCGAAAAGGCAGCAGCGAAGCAGGTCCATAAATTTAGGTACAGAAAGACAGAAGTTAAGAACTGATTACAATACAAATAGGTACACCAAATTCAACAACAGCATGGAAAGTTAATACATAGAAAAATTTACAAAGTGAGTCATTACAACAAGCGGTCTTATCGCTAAATCACTTCGAGACAACTTTACAAAGAAGAGTATTAAAAACATAAACAAAAATAAATTAGCAGGCGGTGCAAACTAAAATAATAAGTGGAATAAAAACTCCAAACATACCAATAATAAGAAATATACTTTAAAAAATATATTAATAAATGCATTGATGTAACATATTTTCTGACTATGGTTTATTCTAACGATGGAATGCAATGATATTGATTCACAAATGGCAACGAGACTTAAAAAATATGTTTTAAATATTACCCACACTTAGGTACTCCATCACACTTTACTTAAAAAAAAAGTTTTACGCTATTTAATGGTGCCAAGCTACTAATATGTAAAGGTTTAAGTATTTACGTAAGCAAACGCTGGAATGATCGGCGAAATGTGCGTACCGATCAGTTATTTGAACTGAACAAACAGTCGGCTCGCACATTGCGTTGATCATTCTAGCGAACTCTCAAGTATGCTCAAGTCTGTCAGCACCTTAAGCTTGGCATGGAAGCTACACCAATGCTATCCATTATTCTTACCTTTAACTGTGTACAATTCTCCGCTTGGATACAATTTATGGAATCCTACGAAGTAATCTTCGTCCTTGAAATTTAACATATTTTTAACAATTCCTGCCTCAAAAGAGTTCTTGATTAGCAGAAGTGAACCTCCTTCCACAAAACACGTTTGCATGGCGTTACTCCAAGTTTTCTTCCTTTCGTTGACTTTAAAACATTTTCTTACATACTTGTTATAAACGTAAGCTGCAAACATTTCAGTATTTTAATTGTTGTTTGTGGAGGCTTGATTATGCTTTTTTAGTCAGAACACTTGTATTATCCTTATCTTTTGACTCTGTGGCTAGTTTTATCTTTTGACACTGTGGTTAGTATTTTAGAGACTGGAATTTTCAATACAAGAAGTATGTACATTACCTACAATACTAAGTTTTACTGCAAAACTCTGAAGTAGGTGACGCAAACACTAAAGCCTACCTGTGTCAACTGTGGGGCACATCTCAACCAAAGCACGTTTCTTACAAGCAAATGGCACATTTACTTGATTACAGGCCACTGTTTTAGCATATTCGGAATTATAATTTATTGTCACACAAGCGGGCTTGTCGGGATATTGTCGATCAATATATTGCAACGGAGATGGCAACCCTGAAGCGAAAAGGAGAAAATGTTGTTATAGAGGTAATTATGCATACCGATGTCTTATAATTAAAAAAGTATTCAGAATGTTATTTAACGAATTACAATAGTAAAAAACTATTTTTGTAATGGAATGAAGAAGGCAATCGAGCACACAGGCACCTAATAGTAAGTGGGATCTGTGACCCATAAACAGACTACGATCTTAAGACTGCAATCCTAAGACCGCAATTGTGTTGCCAACCCTGAGGACTAAGAATGCCTCTATGCTAGAAATTTCACCGGTTGTCTTATCCCCACACCGTAACACAACAATGTGAACACTGCTGCTTGGCGGTAGGTTGAAGGATGAGATGTTGGTAGAGATCCGGATGGACCTTGCACTAGGTCCTACCACCACTAGAAGTTAAAGTAAAGAACAGTTAGGTATTAGAATAAAGATAAGAAAAGGAAGCATTCTGTTAGTATTAAATAGATATACATATCGATAAAAAAATGTAGCTACTTTATTTTCACCCAGTCAAAGAAAACATTATGTTAAAGTTTTTGTTTATGATGTGTTAGATGAACGTTTACGTTGTACCAGAGATAAATAATTTTACCTCCCCATCTTTTAAGTACAGGCATAAACAGGAAACAAAAGTTTGAAATATTGTTTTATATTGCTGTTAACTACTCCTGCGGGCCTAGTATGATTGCGTTTATCGCGTGACAAAATGTGGATAAACCGTGTGGATCGTACGATACGTGTCAGAAAGTGACGGATGTTTTATGCAAATTTTGTTATAAAAGTCCCATAAAATAAAAGGACATACCAACCATCGACAGTAATGAAATCCCCAGTGCCAATCTCGTCACGAATACCAACCAAGACGTCTGACGCAATAGCTTTATCCTTCACGGCTAACAGCAAGGTGTTGACAACGGCCCACTCGTCAGTCGTCTTCGGATAGAACAATGTTGTTTCTTCATCATCGCAGGCCAATAAGGCAGAGTCCCAGGATGTTCCATTTTCGTTCCGATGCAGCTTGTAGAAGGAGTCGAACTGCTTAACGTACGTGTAGTCCCGTCTAAAGAACGGGCCGTGACGTGCTACCGCCACGGCGAAACCTAGAAAATATACGGAGGAAGCGTAAGTTAGCATTTTCGGTAAAAGTCCATCAACCTGTTTTCGTAGAAATTTTTCTAAATTGAGGAATACTCTTTTGACGAAAAGACATAACCACTTTGGTTGGTTCTAATATTTTAAAACATTACGAAATGAATTACAAAACTATGCATGCCAATTGGGAAAAAACAAATGGATGAACTTCGTTCGGTGATTCTTATTTGTTTCTAAGTAAATAAGTAAGTATAATTGTAACTAAGAGTATATCGAAGTATCATAAACAAACATAATACATAATGTTGAACTTTTTGCATCGGGAATTAAAAATAGGAGGCTGGTAAATATGGGTAGCAACGATGTCACCGGCTTTTTATTAATATTTGTATTTTTTTGTATCACAGGACTCTGGAAGTCCCGGACCTTTAAAAGGCGTACTCGTGCGTGGAGACGAAGCTAACATGCACAGGATCTTTATACAACATTTAGTAAGGAAGGGGCCGTTCTTGGTGTAATTTTTCGAATCATATCGGAGAAATACTGGAAAAGGACCGGATCTTAAGTACCCGAAACCGACGTGCATGCATGACTCGATGTATGAATGTGGAAGAAGCGAAAGAGATTTGTCAGGATCGTAGCAGGTGGAAAGAAGAGTTCTCTGCCTACACCTCTGGGAAACAAGCGTGATTTAAAGTATGTATGTAAATATGTAGTAAAGTGATGGGCAACCACCAGCAATCGTCCCTGAGTTTACACTATAGATGTAAGCTCCTACGGGCAACAGCAGTAAGTGTAGGACTGTTTTCAAATTATAATTTAGTTTTCAGTGAATTTAGTTATTTACTTACAATTAATATTTAAGTATTTAAAAGTAAAGTACAAATACAAAAATAAACATTATAAAAAGCCTAACCTACGGATACTGCCAGCAGCAGAACAGGGCTCAAGCTACCGGTGGTTAGGGCTGCAGAGAGAAGAACCTCCTCACAATACGTGCCGTAAAATAATACTTATTGTTTTTACTTTAATAAGTAGAATAATAAGATTACCGAGAGTAAATAATGCCACAGTGCGAAACATGTCGTCTCCTAAAGTGAACCGCGGGGAAAACCTTATCAGAAATCGCATGGTCCTTATGTAGGTAGGCACATAACGAATTATGAATAATTTACCGTAAATAAATCGTCTCATTTATGTTCAGTTTGGCCTGCATTCGCTGAGGCCACCATTAGTTACGTTGATTATTCGATATTAACGCTTCACCAAATCGATTGCTGGATATTAAATGATTTATCGCATATTGCCTAGGCTACATTTTATTTAAATAACATAAACACAAAATCAAGCATCAAATTAAAATAAAATGGTTGTTCAGTAAAAGAGTAATTTATTTTTCACTTCTCATGCTCTTAAAATGTTACTTTGGTCTCTGCGCATCGGGACTAAAGCTCCTTATCAATCTCTAGGGACTAAATTATTTTGTTTTAATTTACTTTGGAAACACCTAAACAGCCAATCACGGTGTTCGTGAATGGAGGATTATCGCCATTTTTAGTCATTAAATGACCTCAAATGGACAACTGCAAAAGAAAAACGATGTAATTTCGTGAAACACGATTAATGATTACGTATATGAATCTATTGAATTAAGGATGAATGAATAAACAACCATAACGACACTCGAACTATAGCCACTCACACTTAGCTCACGTGGCTAAACATCTCGTGTCATTATGGCTTGTTTGAGATCCTTGTTGAACAATCTACTATCGTGGACTAAAAAGAAGCACAAATGGGGTTAGCTCAACGCGCTTCTGTCCAGTCTCGTATAAGTATAGTCCTCATTTTCGAATAGTAAAGGCCAGTCGAAACCGTGACGTCAAGGTTGATTTGCCGTTCAAAATTGTGACTGTATGTGTGTGAATTTATGTTTACCATGGGATTTAAACGCGTAAAGTACTCGTTTTAGCACCAGTGTAGCAATATTGGAGATTTTTAGCTGACAATCATTAGTAATGGACAGTTAACTCTTCAAGCTAAAGATTATTACGGTTTTAAATTAATTGTTGCTAACAACAATTTGAATACTGAAATGTTTGCAGCTTGCGTTTATAATAAAGATGTAAGAAAATGTTATAAGATCAGTATGAGGTACAACTTGGAGTAACGCGATGCTAACGGGTTTTCTGGAAGGAGGTCCACTTCTGCTAATCAAGAAATCCTTGGAGCCAGAAATTGTAAAAAATGTGTTAAATTTTTTGAACTATGATTACTTCGTAGTAATCCAAAAATATATATATAATAGCATTAGCGTATGCATACATGTCAAGCCTAAGGTGTGGATAAATATAAGCCTAATTGAGAGCACGACAAAATGATCGACGTAATGTGCGCGCCGATCGTTAGTTCAGTTCAAATAACCAATCGGTACGCACATTTCACCGATCATTCTAGCGATCGCTTAGGTAAATACTTAAGTGTCTATATATTACAAGTACCTTTAAATACATAAGTGAAAGCTCAAAGCTAAAGTAATTGAGCTATTTATATTTGCACAGACGGCCAATAATAATATTAATCGTACGAATCTGTACGCAGTGATTAGATGCTTCAATAACTTAAACACGTCCTAGATATGCCAAAACTGACAGTTTTCTGTGATGTCACATTTCTTTTTTATTGAAAAATTCTGATTATTCTTACTTTAATTAGCTTACCATACTAAGGCCCAAGACTAAGTTTAATTAACTTACAAGACTAAGACCCCAGATATGATCCCCCGAAAGGAAAAAAAATATGTGTGATGAGCACGTATGTTTTGTTTCCGAATATTAAATGTATGTTATTAATTTAGGTATTTAACTATTTCAGGATTATAAATATCGGGATCCAATAGAAAAGCCCTAGATTCTATTGGCCCCTGATTTATTTATTTATTTATTAAAAAGATACACTAATTAGTATTAGGTAACACAATTAAGATATAGAAGAATATTCCTATAATATTACAAGCCTGTGTGAAATACCGGGGCAAGTGTATACAGCACTCTTGCAATTTAAGTATCGCTTTTAAAATAACTTTGAAGGTAACTAGTAGCTGGCACAATTTAACATTAAACAATACAATACATTACATTTCTCTAGCGAAGCGAGCTGGATCGTCGGTACTGTACTGACCTCATCTCGAGTCAAACCTTCAAGCAAGAATTAAATTGTCTTTGGTATTTGACTGGTTAGAAAACGGAGAGTGTGTGGGGGGTTGCTAGGAAACGGTTGGGAGTTGACGGGAGTGATCGACGGGCTTGTAAAAAATGTATTTCTTAAGATTTTTATTTGCTTTTCTTGATAGTAATAGTGTTATATCTACAAAATTTTCCTTTAAAATTAATAATGTGCAGAGTGTATAATGGTGAATAACATAAAGGAGGCGATCTAAAGGATTATTGCGAGGAAACGTTAGAAGGTTCTCGTAAGTTCATGTAGACAAAGTCTACTTAAAAAGGTAAATATTGTAGTCCTACCGTTGTTGGAAACACTTATCTATAAGAAATCATGTTCACGAATAGTTTGGGTTATGGTTTGAGAACAAGAAAATCGAATTAGTGATTTCTCATAGGTATTTTAATCTTTCGTAAATGTCCTATTATTTAGAATAGGGAAGCTTGGGAATGAGTGTTCTAGTTGAGGATCTGAAAGACGAATGGAAGGGGATGGTCGTTGTTTAGAAGGGGTTCCGTATGGTGTTTAATTTATTGTGAATGTTTGTTGTGTTTCAAGGTATAGTAATAGAGTAAGGAAAACTTTCGTAGTACAGGGAAACCTTAGTTGCATATTTAACCTTTCATTTTAATACATTTCACGCGGGAGCATGATCCTGAGAGCTCCGTCGCTTACTACGAGGGCTTCTAAGCGGTTTGGAGTCGCTGTCGTGAGAGTTCGGTTTGCGGCTGCGCGGCCTTGACATCTCGTCGGGACCCGAAGCTAAGTGTTGTCTTTTAGTGGTTACTCGATGGGTGCATCGTTGCACTTAGGGTAGTAATGCAGTTGGTTACGAATGACATTTGATGTCGTCATTTTCAAAATATTTTGAATTATGGAAGATGTCATTGCAATTTTGACAACAAGGCTATTAGATCATTCGTAGCAAAGCTGTCCTTGTTAGAACATGTTTATTTGAATATTTTTCTTTGATTTTGATTTTTTTTTATTTACGAATATTTTCAAAATGTTTTGAGTTTCGAAATTTTATATTTTTTGGGAAGGAACAATTTATTTAAAAAACAGAACAATTTAAAAAAAATAAATTCTTAGAAGCAAATCATATTGAATTTAAAAGTGATATACGCTGGTCGTCGGAAAACCAAACTAGTGATAAATTTCTTTGAATTATTTCACGGGATTTTAATTCTATTGCGAAACTAATAATTATTTAAAGGTAAATAATTTTATTGTTCATTTGATATCCTTTTATAAATGTTTTTAATCAAGGGAATTCAAAGGTTTATTAATAATTCAGGACTGATCTAATTCTTTTGGATCTTGTGTACCTTTTAGGACTCCATGTCTAATCTTCAGTTTATTGGAAGAACTTTTCTAAATTTTCCCATGCTGTTTGGCTAAGATTATTTAGTTCTCTTTCGACTCTTATATTGGGGTTTACAGTTTTGCTTGTGTCCTGGCAATTTAAATTACAATTTATCTTTACCTTTCTCGTTTAATGCATCGGATATTATACATGTTTCTATTCGAGTCGAAGAGGGTTTAGTGTCTTGGTGAAAGTTATCAGCGGGTCACAGACGTCGATGACATCTTACCGCCACTAAACATCTTGGATTAAAATAGCAAGCAGAGACACTTCACACTGTACGCTCAGTTTCCATACAGACTGCACAGACTGCTTCAGTGTGTTAAAGGTTCAAGGTTAATAGCTTCAAAATTTATCTTGGGGAACCGGGGGTCGGATTTGAGTTGCGTCAAGAGTCGATCTCACCTCTGGTCGAAAGACGTTAGTTAGTTGAGGTGACTTGCTGGCTTGGTTTTTATGATCTCATGTCGGCAAGGATGCCTGCGAGTTTAGCTCGGCAACTGCTTTCTACTCCCGGCTCTCATGTCGGTTCGTGGGGACTCGACTAAGCGAAGCGAAAGCTGAGCGTGTGATATCGGGTGCCTTGACGGATTCGAAGGGGAGGAGACCTCCAACATTCTGGGTTTACTTTGATACCTGTCACACTGGATTGCAGAAAACACACACATTCCGTCGTCCTAAATATCCGAGGACACAAGAGGGGTAGTTTAGGTCAATAGTCTCTCCATCTAAATTATTAGGAGAATAAATAAAATCCTGTCTCTTGGAGTGACTATAATTTGTCGGGCCCTCTGCTCTCTTGGTTACGAGGACTTACTCAGACTGACTTGGCGACGTAATGGAAGCTCTCCCCAGACAAGTTCAAGACAGGCTGGCGGAGTGTGACCAGCCTGGAGTCGAGCACACGAGCAAGAGCGGGGAGGGGCTCTGCTTTTACCAGACCACAAAACTTGTCGAATTTCCATAAACTGAAGTTCCCTAGTCGTTTCTTTTCTTCAACTAATACAATTATTTGAATTCCCTTATTCTTGAATTTCTCTTTAATCAGAAGAATCTGTTATCCCTCATTCTCGCCCTAGGAATCATGGGTTACTAAAACATTTAAAAAAACACACAACGTAACTACCACTATTTCGATTGGCAAATATCTTTTGTCTACCGGTCCGCCAAACAGATTAAATAAATTAATCTTTTTTTTATATTTTATAAGGCCTGCCCCTTGGGGACAGCACAATTGGTGCCGCGTGACCAGGATTCTAGGGTATTAAGCAGATTGAGGGGAAGAGATTTTGTGAATTAAGGGAGAGGCATTACTTTCGTTTCTCGAGAATTATGAATAGTGCAATTTGAAAGGTTGAGGTAGCTTTTACTATTGCGATTGAGGGAATAGGGTTACGAAAGATGGGCATGGAAATTTATATCCCATATCGGCTAATAAGACTTGGTCAGATTTTGGTAGATGTGGTTTTGGGGATGAGAGTTCAGAATAGGCAAATTAAGTTGAATTTAGATGCTTTTTCAAATCTTTCCCCAAGTTTATTAGTTCGGCCACGTGTTTCTGAATTTTTACAAACTTTTGTTGCGACATCCTTGTTTGATGAAGAGGTATGTTTTGACGAGGGTTCTCGCAAGGTTAGAGCGGAGATTGTTATTGAGATATTAGGGAATACAATAAATGGGTTGATAGATACTGGGAGTGAAGTGAGCTGTATTTCAGAAGAGCTTTTTGAATCTTTACAAATTACTAAAGATACAAGGTTTCCATCATTACCAGTGAAACCTATACAGATTAGAGGAGCAGTAGGGCAGAAAAGTTTGAAAATACAGCAGCTAACATCTGTTGAGTTAAAAATTCAGGGGATAAGTTTCGATACTGGATTGTTGGTAGTTCCAAAATTGACAGTACCGGTGATATTAGGCTTTGACTGGTTACTTTCCCATGATGCTGTTATTAATTTGCGAGATCCTAAGTCTTTAATTCTGTCGGGTAATGGGGAAGAAGTTAGTGTACCGTTTATTGATGAAGGTCAAGAGAGTGTAAATGTTAGAACTCTACGAGTCGGTCAGGATGATAAAAGGGATTCCACTGTGAAGAGTGAGGATTTTCTGGATAGACTTAATGTGGAAGTAAAATTGACTGATAGTATGAGGATGGATTTAAAGCAAGTTTTAGAGAGTCATAAGATAGTATTCACGAAGCAAATTGGTAGGGCAAATTGTTATGTTCATCATATAGAAATGTCTGAACACACTCCGCGAATAAATAGATCCTATCCGATTCCGTATGCTTATCGTAATAAGATTGATGAAAAATTAAATGAGATGGTAGAGTTGGGGATTATTTCTAGAGGGGCAACTCCCTATAGTAGTCCTTTAACATATACAAGCAAACCTGATGGGTCTATTCGTATTTTACTTGATGCTAGAGAAATTAACAAGTACATGGTGGCAGAGTCAGAGGCCCCACCAATGCAGATAGATGTTTTAAATGCATTTCATGGTGTAAAATTTATAACTATCGTAGATTTAAACAATGCGTATTTTCAAATTCCTATATCAAAAGAGAGTAGGCAGTATACCGGGTTTACTGTGAATGGGAGGTCCTCCTATATGTATAATGTTTTGCCACAAGGTCTGAAGACGTCTGTGGGAAGTTTTAGTCGGGCGATGGATGTAGTGTTGGGGCCAGGAGTTAGAAGTTTTTGTGTAAATTATTTAGATGATTTGGCAATATTAACGAAAGGGAGTTGGGAAGAACATTTGGAGCAATTAGACAAGGTCCTAGAACGATTAGAGAATGCGGGTTTGACTTGTAATTTAGAGAAGTGTAAGTTTGCTTGTCGGGAAGTGAAAATGTTAGGACATATAGTTTCTACTGAAGGGATTCAGACTGATCCAAATAAAGTCAAGTCGATTCAAGAGTTTCCAACTCTGAAAAAGGTGAAGCATGTGCGAGCATTTTTAGGGTTATGTAATTACTACCGGAGATTTATTCCAAATTATAGTACTTTGATTATACCTTTGACAAGATTGTTAAAAAAGGAACAAGTTTGGTATTGGGATGAGGAGTTAGATACGGCATTTAAGAAATTGAAACAGGAGTTTTCTACAACTATTATGTTGTCACATCCAGATGTGAATAAAGTTTATTATTTGCAGACGGATAGTTCAGGGGTAGGAATTGCGGGAGAGTTATATCAATATGACGATGAGGGTAATAAACGGATTTTGAGTTTTTGTGGAAGGTCGTTGAGAGGATCAGAATTGAGGTGGACAGTTACAGAACAAGAATTTTGGGCAGTAATTTATGGGGTTAAGAAGTTTGAGACTTATTTAAGGGGGGCGGAATTAATTATTAGGACTGATCATAAAGCTTTAGTGTTTGTAAAGAACATTAAATTATTTAACAGTCGGATTACAAGATGGATATTGTATTTAGAACAGTTTAATTACACAATAGAGCATGTTAGGGGGGTCGAAAATGGGGGAGTGGACGTTTTGTCTAGATTTCCAAGGGATGGGGACATTCAAGAAGGGAAAACTTGGTGTCCATCGATAATGTATATGGGGGTGCAGAATAATACTGAATTAGAATCTAAATTAGAACAGATGGTTCAGTTTCAGGATATGGATAATGTAGCAAAAGGCATTAAGGAACGCGTGCTAGGGCAAGTGGAAGGAGGAAGTCGATTGTCCAGAATAGCGATGCGTTGTTCAGTTGTCGATGGTGTGCTTTATTTTAGAAAACATGTCAATGATGTTGAAGTTTTATATTTACCAGAAGCTTTGCAAGCTGAGGTGTGTAGACAAGTTCATTTGGAGTTAGGGCATTTGGGGATTTATAAAATGATGAAATATCTAAAACAAAGATTTTATTGGTTTGGAATGAAGAGAATGGTAGAGAAGTTTGTTAGGTGTTGTCATATTTGCCAATTATCCAAAGTGGATAATGTTAAGTATGTGGGGGCGTGTAATTTTATTGTAACGGAGAATCCAGGGGATTTAGTTATGGCAGACCTTTATGGACCCTTACCAGCGTCTAGGGGGGGAATAACATACATATTCGTAATACAAGATTCTTTTACTAAATACATTAAATTAT
Source organism: Acleris literana (assembly GCA_946894065.1). Taxonomy (NCBI): domain Eukaryota; kingdom Metazoa; phylum Arthropoda; class Insecta; order Lepidoptera; family Tortricidae; genus Acleris; species Acleris literana. The sequence goes on from OX335683.1 coordinate 4,960,767, forward strand.
ATGGGTTGAGGGTGGCAACAGCGAAAGCGGTTGTGGTTAGGATGCAAAATTTTGAATTAACAATAAAGCCGAAAACTGTAATGACTGATAATGGAAAACAATTTATAGGGAATACATGGAAATTAGGACTACGGAATATGGGAGTTAGGGCTATATATACAACTATTAGGAACCCTAGGCCAAATACGACGGAACGTGTTAATAAAGAGTTGGGAAAATTCTTTAGGATTTATTGTCATGAAAGACATAGAAATTGGGGTTTATGGTTAGAGAAGATTGAGGAGTTGTATAACAATACGTTTCATTTAAGTACGGGGTTTACACCTAATGAAGTTCTTTTGGGTAGTGTGACTCATTTATCAATAGATACCCATTTGCCTTATCTTGTACGTAATAGGGATATAGGAGAGATTCGGGAGCAAGCTAGGGTTAATTTACAATTGGCTAGTCAACAGAGAAAGACTAGGTTTGATTTAACTCATAAATTAATTCAGTATCAGGTTGGAGATTTGGTTAAATTGCGAAGATTGAATAAGTCTGACTCTATGAGTGGAGTTACTCGGAAGTTTGATTTAACTTATGAAGGTCCATACAGGGTAGCAGCAAGACAGTTTGATAATGTTTATGTTTTGGTACACCCCGAAACTTTGCAAGAGAAGGGGATGTTCAATGCAATACATTTAGCACGATATTATGTTTAATCAGGAAAATGAAGTTAGAAGTTGGGGAATTAGAAATTTTATAGGGACGTTGATGTCGGTTATGAATTTCCATGCAGAAGCATTAGTGAGTGTTATGTGGGGTAGGATTAATTCGGAGTAATTTTGCTTTGGAATATATTTGAGTATTAGATTATATGGTATTTGGTGTTTAGTTCAATATTATAAGGCTTTGGAAATATTAATAAAGTATTTGCTTACTGGCTAGTGGTTTTGAATTCATATTTGGTAATGGAGGTTTAATTTAGGAGAGGGGGGGAAAGATGTAGCATAGGGGAAAAAGGATTGGGGGGGGGGGAAGAAAGATAAAATAAGTTAGGGGACTCCTTAAATAGTTTTGGGGTTCAGTTGGTGAATTGGTTATGAAATTTAACTCTTGTTTGGGATTGATTGGAGACAAGGAGTTGGAATAAGAAGGTTAAATCTTGGCTCCGTTGAATATCGTCAAGATTTAGGGGGGGATTGTACTGACCTCATCTCGAGTCAAACCTTCAAGCAAGAATTAAATTGTCTTTGGTATTTGACTGGTTAGAAAACGGAGAGTGTGTGGGGGGTTGCTAGGAAACGGTTGGGAGTTGACGGGAGTGATCGACGGGCTTGTAAAAAATGTATTTCTTAAGATTTTTATTTGCTTTTCTTGATAGTAATAGTGTTATATCTACAAAATTTTCCTTTAAAATTAATAATGTGCAGAGTGTATAATGGTGAATAACATAAAGGAGGCGATCTAAAGGATTATTGCGAGGAAACGTTAGAAGGTTCTCGTAAGTTCATGTAGACAAAGTCTACTTAAAAAGGTAAATATTGTAGTCCTACCGTTGTTGGAAACACTTATCTATAAGAAATCATGTTCACGAATAGTTTGGGTTATGGTTTGAGAACAAGAAAATCGAATTAGTGATTTCTCATAGGTATTTTAATCTTTCGTAAATGTCCTATTATTTAGAATAGGGAAGCTTGGGAATGAGTGTTCTAGTTGAGGATCTGAAAGACGAATGGAAGGGGATGGTCGTTGTTTAGAAGGGGTTCCGTATGGTGTTTAATTTATTGTGAATGTTTGTTGTGTTTCAAGGTATAGTAATAGAGTAAGGAAAACTTTCGTAGTACAGGGAAACCTTAGTTGCATATTTAACCTTTCATTTTAATACATTTCACGCGGGAGCATGATCCTGAGAGCTCCGTCGCTTACTACGAGGGCTTCTAAGCGGTTTGGAGTCGCTGTCGTGAGAGTTCGGTTTGCGGCTGCGCGGCCTTGACATCTCGTCGGGACCCGAAGCTAAGTGTTGTCTTTTAGTGGTTACTCGATGGGTGCATCGTTGCACTTAGGGTAGTAATGCAGTTGGTTACGAATGACATTTGATGTCGTCATTTTCAAAATATTTTGAATTATGGAAGATGTCATTGCAATTTTGACAACAAGGCTATTAGATCATTCGTAGCAAAGCTGTCCTTGTTAGAACATGTTTATTTGAATATTTTTCTTTGATTTTGATTTTTTTTTATTTACGAATATTTTCAAAATGTTTTGAGTTTCGAAATTTTATATTTTTTGGGAAGGAACAATTTATTTAAAAAACAGAACAATTTAAAAAAAATAAATTCTTAGAAGCAAATCATATTGAATTTAAAAGTGATATACGCTGGTCGTCGGAAAACCAAACTAGTGATAAATTTCTTTGAATTATTTCACGGGATTTTAATTCTATTGCGAAACTAATAATTATTTAAAGGTAAATAATTTTATTGTTCATTTGATATCCTTTTATAAATGTTTTTAATCAAGGGAATTCAAAGGTTTATTAATAATTCAGGACTGATCTAATTCTTTTGGATCTTGTGTACCTTTTAGGACTCCATGTCTAATCTTCAGTTTATTGGAAGAACTTTTCTAAATTTTCCCATGCTGTTTGGCTAAGATTATTTAGTTCTCTTTCGGCTCTTATATTGGGGTTTACAGTTTTGCTTGTGTCCTGGCAATTTAAATTACAATTTATCTTTACCTTTCTCGTTTAATGCATCGGATATTATACATGTTTCTATTCGAGTCGAAGAGGGTTTAGTGTCTTGGTGAAAGTTATCAGCGGGTCACAGACGTCGATGACATCTTACCGCCACTAAACATCTTGGATTAAAATAGCAAGCAGAGACACTTCACACTGTACGCTCAGTTTCCATACAGACTGCACAGACTGCTTCAGTGTGTTAAAGGTTCAAGGTTAATAGCTTCAAAATTTATCTTGGGGAACCGGGGGTCGGATTTGAGTTGCGTCAAGAGTCGATCTCACCTCTGGTCGAAAGACGTTAGTTAGTTGAGGTGACTTGCTGGCTTGGTTTTTATGATCTCATGTCGGCAAGGATGCCTGCGAGTTTAGCTCGGCAACTGCTTTCTACTCCCGGCTCTCATGTCGGTTCGTGGGGACTCGACTAAGCGAAGCGAAAGCTGAGCGTGTGATATCGGGTGCCTTGACGGATTCGAAGGGGAGGAGACCTCCAACATTCTGGGTTTACTTTGATACCTGTCACACTGGATTGCAGAAAACACACACATTCCGTCGTCCTAAATATCCGAGGACACAAGAGGGGTAGTTTAGGTCAATAGTCTCTCCATCTAAATTATTAGGAGAATAAATAAAATCCTGTCTCTTGGAGTGACTATAATTTGTCGGGCCCTCTGCTCTCTTGGTTACGAGGACTTACTCAGACTGACTTGGCGACGTAATGGAAGCTCTCCCCAGACAAGTTCAAGACAGGCTGGCGGAGTGTGACCAGCCTGGAGTCGAGCACACGAGCAAGAGCGGGGAGGGGCTCTGCTTTTACCAGACCACAAAACTTGTCGAATTTCCATAAACTGAAGTTCCCTAGTCGTTTCTTTTCTTCAACTAATACAATTATTTGAATTCCCTTATTCTTGAATTTCTCTTTAATCAGAAGAATCTGTTATCCCTCATTCTCGCCCTAGGAATCATGGGTTACTAAAACATTTAAAAAAACACACAACGTAACTACCACTATTTCGATTGGCAAATATCTTTTGTCTACCGGTCCGCCAAACAGATTAAATAAATTAATCTTTTTTTTTATATTTTATAAGGCCTGCCCCTTGGGGACAGCACAGTACGAATCAAGAAGCTGCTGTGGAGATTTCATTAAAAACAAATTGATATTGGAAAAAAATACCTTTAATTATGTCAAGTATCGTTTGCACCTCTTTCTGCAGGAAGATAGAAAACAATTAAAAATATCTTGAATCTATTTTTAAGACTCATAAGGATGATGCGAGCAGCTATGAACCGGGAATAAACCCTCTCTAAACCATTCAATTAACTTTACTAAATGCGGCATTGTTTTATGGATAAGGTATCAGTGTTATAGATTTTATAAAATTTATAAGAGTGCGTCATTCTAGCCTCCAGTTGGGTTAAGTAAGTCAATTTATAATTTGAAAAAAGGTCGGTATAAATCCAGACGGCTCCAAGCCATATTGGTATAAACGAAAGTTTGAAATTAGAATATTTATGCGTCATCAAAATTCCGCTTTGACCGTGTTATCTTTATTAAATTTTTAACCCCTCATCTGCTTATTGGGCGAGAAGCGGTTAATTAACGAAGAAGGGACGATTCTGATTAATTCAGTTACAAAAACTCGAGTAGAAATTGCTATACTTAATGAAGTTGATGGCAATAAGGCTTAATTTGAATTAGGTCTGACATTCACGACCCGACCTCGTCGGGTGGACATCGGTATTTAATAAATAAACTTTTATAACGTATTCATCTGTTACGATGAATTTTTCAACAACATATAAACAGTAACAATGTTACAAAGATCATCTTACTATAAAACAGAGTTACTTCTCGACGTCAAGGTAACATACTCGTTCGCTTCGCTACGCTACGCTCCCACCGTAACCGATGTTACGTTCCGATTTTCGAGAGTCGTCATAATTACATTTTCGAATATTATGACTAACATTAATTATGATGAAAAACGTTATTGATTGTAAAAACAATCAATTTTATGGCAGACATTACATTGTTTTTTTTTTTACGAAAGGTTATTTTTATCAGCATTATCATTATTATTGTACGTGTTACAGAAAATTCGCTAGTTACTAAAAAAAAAAATATCAATATCAAGAATTACAGCTATATTTATGGCATGCCCCATAATATTTTACGAGCCGCTCAAATCTGCGATGTTATTCAATGGTTTTCAATTTCCGTGGCCCGTGCCCGCTGCCAATAAATATCTAAACCAATAAACATATATTTGCTACACATGAGCTTTAGTTGCCCATTTTAACCATACACGTAAGTAAGTTTACGCGCGTTATACAGTCAGATAAGTAGCTTTGTGGGCTGTTTTCAAAGAAAAAAACAGTTATCGTTATAATAAAATAATAGTTAAGGTTAGTTAAGGCCTCAATTAAAATCCTTAACTTTTTCCATTTCGTAACGAAAGTTAACCATAATCGAAGCTGAAATGACAATTCGTCGGTGATACTCCTAAACCGCGTAACTAACAAATTTATGATAGAGCAAAATAAACCTTACTATCTTATTAAAAAGGTGCATTTTGCTCCATATTCAAAATGTTACTTACGTGGTTTTGCGGTTTCACCGACGAATTGGCGTAAAGTACAACTAAATTGTACTGGAAAATTGTACTATACGCCAATCGCCGTTTTAACAATCGAATGATGTATAGTTATTTTCGTTACGAAATGGAAAAAATAAGGATTTTAATTGAGGCCTTAGCTGTCCTTAACTATTAGTTATATATTACTTAACTTTGTCAAATACGTTAATGCGATAAAGTACTAAACTCAGTATCTATTTTTGACGTTGACTTTACAATGTGATTCTGTCTATAAAACGCATAGGGTGATGGAACCAGTAATGAACATGTACCAATGATGGACCCTTGATGCTTATGTTACAGAAGATAAGGGTTATTCATTTATTTAGAGACAGTCAATTTGTAACCTTATGGTCTTTGAATTAAGAGTTAAGTATCTATTATTGGTGCCTTCAGCTAAAAGTATCCAACATTGGTTCCGTCGACCTAGCAAAGGCTCCAGCAATAAAGGCCATGACACCCTGTCCGTTGCATATAATTATTTAATAATACCTCAGTACATGCAATTAACTTAGTAGCAATATGTACGCTACATGGTGTACCCTTTTTTCTAGAAAATCAAGTGAATTTACAAAAAAAAGTTACTTTTCACAAAAATAAATAAATTTAGTAGCTACTGATTTTTGGACAGAGCATTATATGACTAGGTGTATTACTGCAATTAAAACTTGAACTAAAGTCTTTAGATGTAAGTTCTTTGACGACGTGCTAGCATATTTCGGAGCGAGATATTTCGGACACGCTACCTGATATTCGCGATAGAGCAACGAATGTGTTATAAATGACGTGTTACGAGCAAACTCATGGAAGCTCTAGCAGCACGAAAAGGAAGTTATGTATATGTGTAGATAAAGCAGTGTATGTAACTGTACATAATTAGGCATTAAAACACTCGTGTGATGTTATTATGAAACTCGCCTGTCGTCTCGTTTCATAAACCCACACTCGTATTTTAATGCCTATTACAATATGTTCTTGAAACAAAACCTGCACACGGTTGATAAATGATTAAGTTAATATTTTATCGCGGAATATAGGAATCGAAATTATAGCAACACCTACTTGTACTAGCAGGGGAATACCCGGACAATAAAAAGCAGTAACATTGTTAGTACTTATCCATTACCCATTATCATTCCGGACAAATGTTATCTCAATTGGCTCAGACCTTTGACATATGCGATAATATTGCAAAAAATATTATAATTAAGAAAGTACGAGTATATCCTACAGTTACGAGTGACGTATTTTTTTTATCTGCATTATTAATTCTCAACTCGTGTAGAGCATTAATAACCTGACCCATACGCCCTTTTATACATTGTACAAAGGTAGATACTGTGGAGCTTCCAATAACATAGTAAATGTCTTCACTTTACTATTTCATAATCACTCACTTTACATAAAATAAACTTTTACCTACACACATATCATAAGTCCTCTATTATGAGATCAAAACCCGTAGGCAATGACCAGCATTACCTATGTGGTAGTAGGTGACAGCGATGACAGCTGTTAATTTTGGAAGATGTTCCAAATTTGGATCAAAATCAAAATCAAATCAAAATATTTATTCAGTAAATTGGCCACATACGGGCTCTTTTACACGTCGGTAATATACAGTGAATCTACTAGCGCTTCGGACAAGACCATCATTGCGGAGAAGAAGCGCCGCAAGAAACTCCAGCAGAAGGTCATTTTTTCAAACATAAAATACAATAATACTTAAAAGTAAGTTACATTACAAGGTAATAAAGCAACAAATATAAATTATTAAAACTATCACAAATAAAATGTTATATAAATATGAGTATTTCAAATATAAAACGGATAAAATTGTTATGAATATGAATCTTTTTGTTAAAATCGTGATCCTGGTTTAAAAATAGTGTACTGATAGTTCCAAATTCAAATAATTATGGTATGTTAAAGCTGTCACAGGGACCCAATTCTCACTTCCTTCGAGATAAGGTCTATTTCGAGATGATCTCGTATTGTACATCTCTATTGAGAATGTCACGAAAATGTCGACTAACACAGAAAAATCGTATTCTCGCTGCCAATAGAGATGATTGATATGAATGTCGTAGGATAATAAGTTGTCTATGGAAAGCTGCGTTTCGTTATCTCGATTGTGTGGCAGTTATAATCGATAAACAACACACGGTAGTTTTAAATATATTTAAAAGATTAAAGTGTACATAAAGTACCTTATCAATAAACTTTAATGAAGTCTAATATACGCAAAGTCCTAATTTTTTAATTTTAATTATTTTTTACACTTCGTTCAGTAATAAGTACGTGAAGCGAAACGTAAAATTTTCATAGGTACCTACAAATCCTACAATTACGACGTTGTGAGTTCGGTTCAATTCAACTCCAAAGTTTAAAAGAAGTTCTTAAGAAGAGGAAATTGAGTTGCACTTTAATTGAAATGGAGTTATCGGAGGTCCTCAAAAAGAAAAGGAGCTATCCTTCCCCTGCGCAGAAAGCTCGACTTATCGCCTTGATCGAGGCAGATAAGGAGCTGCAGCAGGGAAAGTTTTCCTCCTCTTTTACCAAAAAAGAGGCGGAGAGGAGATGGGTGGAAATTGCCGAAGAAATTAATTGCATTTCCGGCACCAAGAAAGGGTGGACAGAGTGGCGAAAAGTAAGTATGGTGCTTGCACTATTCGATGGAGTTCTTTATGCCTAACTTAAATATTTTTGTGCCTCGTGGGGATTGGAGAAAAACTTGAGGTTGATGAATGATTTATCTTAATATTGTTAGTCAAAAATTGAAAATCTAAATATCTAAAATGGTAAAAAAAAAACAATACTCAATATTTTCAGACATGGCAAGATATGAAGTCTGCGGCAAAAAAAAAACACACTAACATTCGCCAAGCCTCCCACTCAACAGGGGGAGGGCCTCCAGCGCAGCCGCTCTCACAGGAGGACCTGGCTATCTTGAGCTCCATGCCCCAATCAGTTCTTGTGGGCCATACGGATAGCAGAGAATCACTGGTGGATTTTGTTGGTATGTTAATAAATTATTTTCATCTTTCGCCAGATCATTTCATCATTAGATATTATTAAATAGCACCACTTCGTCTAATACTGTGGTTGTTTTAAAAGTTGAGTAATAATTTAAAAATAGATTTGGGTAAGGATTAAAAGTTGGGCACGCTAACTCACTCTATTAAATTTTCTATGAAACTTTTCCGTTGTGACACGAAAATTAGCCATACAATTTTAGGGATACTTTTCGTCGCACAACGGATTTTTTTTCGATTTCATTGTTTCTATGGTTAACTGTGCTTAACTGTGGTCCAAATTTTTGGTCCTCACCCATTTGCGGGAGGATGGCCAGCAATATTGTGCGACTATACATACACCCCAACTATATATGCCAACATTTCTGTCAAGAGTGGCAAACCCTCTTATTTTGACCATTTATCTTTTTATGAGCTTCATTTCTAAGTCAGCCTTCATTTCTATTAAGCATAAATAAATATGAATATCACAGGAATAGTTACGAAGATTAACCTAGTCCCAAAATAGGTTTAAGATAAGCTTGTAATAAAAATGAAACGAATACTTAAACATTATTTTCTACTTTTGCCGATGAGAAGAAAAGGGAAGCAACTTTTTAGGGTTCCATAGTCTGTCCTTGATACAATTCAGAGACTCAGAGATTTGTGGGACCATTTGGGAAATATTGAATTTGAAAAGTTTAATTTTCGCTAGACTAGCGCGTCCTCCCAACGCCCTACAGAAGTTCTAAAAATTTGAAAAATATCTTAAATGAAACCAAATATAACGAGTGAAAAACTATCACAACTAAGTAGACTTGATTGGTTCCTGAGATACCGGCAACTTGTGTTTATACCTACTAAAAAATATCTAAGACAGCACCAAATAAATTTTAATAGCATATTAAATTAGTATTATACTTGTTGTTTCTTGAGGTAATTTTTGTGTTTGTAGTACAGTTTGTACAATTTGTAACAGCTTCGGAACCCTACACTGAGCATGGTCAGATATGCTCTTGCCTGGGTTTTTTTAGTAAAATTTGGCCAATCATTTTAGATCTAACTCCTTCATCACCGATCCACCTGCAATCGGCCATACATCCAACAACATCATCGGCTTACATCGGAGATGCGTGCAGCACCATGGCAATTCAGGATGGTGACAGAAATAAAGGTATTCTTTACTCTAAATCATATTTTATATGGCATATTTGCAATCTATATAACAACATTATGGGTAACACTAAAAAAATATAAAAAAACTATGATGAAAAACATTATGGACTGTAAAAACGAAAATTTAATTTAATGGCAGACAAAATCATCGACAAACAATATTTCATTGATGATGACAATATAGACCCATTTATTGTAGAAACAATTCCAATAGAAGAAAGTATAAAAACATTAGAACAAATAAATACGAAAGAAATTCCTGCCCCCTTTTCTACTGACTGACTTTAGTTAATATGATATTCTGTAATCTTTCACTGCTACCTGCTTCTACGGTAGCTCTTTCAGTGCTATCTGCTTCAGCATCAACTCTTTCAGAACTACCTGGATCAACATCATCTCTTGCAGAGCAACTAGAGCAACTAGCTCCGTCAGCAGCTCATACTACTGCTGCTGTGCACACTGGCACGAATGAAGATAAAGGTATTCTTAATTTGTATGCTAAATTTAGCTACTGATGGTACATTCACACTGGCTTAAAAAGGTCAACAGCTGAATGGATTAGGATGAAATATTGTTTTTCACTTAGCACTGATATTCTAAATCCCAAGAAATTGAATAGTAGCTTGTAATAAGCTAGGCTAGGCGCTCCTAAGGCTAATGCCTCAGCTGGTTTTTCGGTCTTTAACTACTGCTATTCTTAACAACCACTTAAAATAAGAAAAACGAAAAAAACTTCATTTAGAAACAACAATGGTAATCTAGGTAATATACACAAGAATTAGGTAGTTCATTGTTTCTTACTTTTCACTATTGTATGTATTTTTCAGAGAATACATCATCTCGCAAGAAGAAACCAGTTGCGCGCAAACGGCTTCAGCAAAGCATGGGTGTAGCTAGTGACTTTGCAAATAACTTTAAGGAAGAGTTAAAAATTAAAAAAGAATTTTATCATAATTTTCTAACGGAAATGCGTCGGCAAACCAATATCCTAATGACTATATCAAACAATTTATCAATGCAACAAAATATGGAAGTAGAGACTTTAGACCCTGAATATAGTTAAATAGGAAAACACTTATTTACTAGTGTTTTTTTTTTCATCTCCGTTTTTTCTCCGTATATTCAGGGTCCAAAGTCTCTACTTCCATTTCTTGCGTTAATATATTTTGTTATATCGATAAAGTGTTCAAAATTGTCGTTAAACTATTGGTTTGACGACGCATTTCCTTTAGTAATTTTATTTTTATTAATTGTAAAGTGTTTTATAATGTAGCTAAATGACATGTAGTTCTTGTTAGATTGTATTTATGAACACTTCGTACACGTAGAATAAGTTTAAAAATAAAAACCTTTTTCATATTTTATTTCAGAAGTTCTTCTTCTTACATAATTGCAATAATTACGAATCAGCGAAGTTTTTACACCCATTTGCTCGTTTTTTTATAATCAACTTTATAAGTAATGTGATTAAGTTTGTTTCTCCATACTAGGTGTCCCAATGTTTGTCTTTCACTTTGTATGGAGAAGAAGAAACGGGCAAATAGGTTTAAAACTTCATTGATTCGAAGTGATTTTAATAATGTAAGATACCACTGAAAAACATCTGAAATAAAACATGAAATGAAGTATTTTTCGTGACCTAGACACAAGGGAAAATTACAAAAGTTCAGATTAAAATGATCAATATCTTCGAAACTAATGACACCCTGTATAGACTAGCTGTTGCCCTATATTTCAGCGAGATTAGTTCAATGCTATAGCCGTAAAAGAGTAACTAACAGACTATAATATTAGTATGGATCTCAACAAAAATCCCCTATTATTATTAACTTAGGTACAATGTTATTTAATTTAAGAATTTAACTAGGTACATTATTTTTTGTTTACTGGGTTTATTAAGTATTTGTTTTGAAAGAGTAATTATTATGATTGTTAAATATTTTATATAACTTTTAATAGAAATTATTGATTGAAATTGGGGATTGAAGTGGTCGACTGGCTCGTGGTATACTGACACTAACAGTGAGAAAAATCATAACGAAACTTGCTCACTCACTCATCTATGATTAAGAATCCTCTTTATATATAAGTTCTTGTTAGATTTTATTTATGGACACTTCGTACACGTAGAATTAGTTTAAAAAAACCTACATCATATTTTATTTCAGAAGTTTTTCAGTGGTATCTTACATAATTGCAATAATTACGAATCAGCAAAGTTTTTACACCCAATTGCTCGTCTTTTTTGTAATCAACTTTATAAGTAATGTGATTAAGTTTGTTTCTCCATACTAGGTGTCCCAATGCGTGTCTTTCACTTTGTATGAAGAAGAGAACTTTATTTGATTACTAAGACAGTTGATTTTTAAAAAAACGGGCAAATAGGTCTAAAAACTTTATTGATTCGAAGTGATTTTAATAATGTAAGATACCACCGAAAACCATCTGAAATAAAACATTAAATGAAGTATTTTTCGTGACCTAGACACAAGGGAAAATTACAAAAGTTCAGATTAAAATGATCAATATCTTCGAAACTAATGACACCCTGTATAGACTAGCTGTTGCCCTATATTTCAGCGAGATTAGTTCAATGCTATAGCCGTAAAAGAGTAACTAACAGACTATAATATTAGTATGGATCTCAACAAAAATCCCCTATTATTATTAACTTAGGTACAATGTTATTTAATTTAAGAATTTAACTAGGTACATTATTTTTTGTTTACTGGGTTTATTAAGTATTTGTTTTGAAAGAGTAATTATTATGATTGTTAAATATTTTATATAACTTTTAATAGAAATTATTGATTGAAATTGGGGATTGAAATGGTCGACTAGTTCGTGGTATACTGACACTAACAATGAGAAAAATCATTCACTCGCTCATCTATGATTAAGAATCCTCTTTACTTTTCTCATAGAGGAGAGCGAAATTGTGAATTTAGTAGTGGATTATTACTTTTGGAATTAAGCATTTTTAATAGACGTTTGTTGTTTTATTTCCTGTAGTTAGCCTGTAGTTTGTTGCATTGGTTTTTGAATTTTACTCAAGTGTTATTAAAGTTTTCATTTCGGTTTCTATGTGATTTCAATGTTATATTTCTTTTCAATGATCAAAATGTTCCTTTTGTCACGTGACTGATTTGGTAGAAGAGTAAACGAAATATCTGTGATCACAAAAACCGTATTGATCAATGGTAATAGTATTATTCTTACGTTAGAAGCTAGTAGTGGATACTAGTGCGTCGAGGTTGTCAAAGATTCCTCGAAAATTGTTATATTAAAATTATCCCCAATACCAGTATTTTTATTGCTAATTTTACCGATTTTTGTCAGGGTTTTACTAAAGAATTATAAAGCCAGTAGAAGACCACTAGTATTAGGGGTTAAAGTGTGGGATTTCAGTGGTAGATGTTTCACATATAAATTCAGTCGAATGGGTTTGAAATAACATTGGATGTCAAAAATAAATATTTGCTTCATTACCAAAATAAAGTAAATAAAATCTGTTTAATACTTCAAATAAAAACATGTTTATTTATTTGTATAAATGTTTATTAAAACTTTAAAAACAAGCATTATTAATAAAAAACATTACAAAATCAACGTATGACATGGCAGTATTGCGTTCGACCTAAGTTAAAAGTATGTATTTTAAGAAGATGTGTTTCTCGAGTTGTATCAATCGTGTAAGTTACTTACAGTGAGGAAATTACATATATTAACCTCTGTTCTCAGAAAGCATAAATCCACAACTTTTGACTGCAACCTTTTAAAAAAAAGGAGGTGAGATATTGTTGATCTACCAAAAACCAACACTATTTTTGCCAGTTGACAATAATAACAAATCAAATTTATATAATATTGTAAACAAAGAACTAGATATATACCCAAAGCTACAATATGACCTTAAAAGTAGAAGATCTGCTAGGAAATATAGTCTAGACACACACAAAAATAAAATTTAGGTAAAATAGTTTTAAGAATGGTACTATTCTATATAAACTGTAGATATGGTAGAGCGGTGCCTCGTAGCACAGATTATTTTGAAATAACTTACAAGAGGACGCCGGCCATCATAACATTTCCACTGATTTGCTAGGGAAATAAGGTAAGACAATATCTCAAAAACATACACATGAAAATTATAACTAAACGTAAAACTAAACTAAAATTAAAAAGCTATATAACACTAAATTATATTATATAACTGTGTGAATTGTACCACAACTGAACTACTTTAGGTAAGGCAATATCTCAAAAACTTAGAAATGAAAATTAAAACTAAAAGTAAAACTAAGGTAAAACTAAACAGCTATAAAATAATAATTGTTTACTATTATAAATCACAACAACATGACATAACATTGTGAGATCTCCTACTAAGTTTACAAAGAAACCTGTGTCAGGAGTTCCCGCTCCTCCATAGGTGCTCAAGAACTTTGTTTAATGAGTAAAATGTGTGTGTGTGCGTGTGTGTGTGTGAGTGTGTAATACTGAAAAGCTATAAAAGTTTTACAAAAATACTGATAGAACATCATCATCATTATCATGTAAAATAGTTTTGTACAATTGCATTTTGTTTGTTCCGTGCTTGAAGCAGCAGAGCGTTCACCCTACCATGTGTAGGTTCAGATGGCAAACGTATTGCTTCTAATGCATCATTATATACCTGATCATCAGACAAATGTATATTATTTCTGATGCAGATGTTGTGGAGAACTGTACAGGCGTTAATAATTTTCGTTGCCTTATTAGGAGCATAGTGTAATACTCTGTCCTTAGTAAGGCAACGAAAACGACCTTTCAGTACTCCATTGCAACGTTCAATGGTGCACCTCGCTTTTTTCAATGCTTCACTGTACCTAGCTTCTGGTGAGTCCTCCGAGGCATTATTAATAGGTGTCAGGCACCATGGGCGTAAAGCGTAACCACTGTCACCTGGAAAAAAGGTTTGAGACATTAAAAACCAGCATTTTTCAGGAATAGAAAAATGTGTACATTCAAAGACTTCATGGTAGAATGGCTTACTCACCAACTAGGTGATAGTGTTCGTGACCACCACCATGTAGTCTCTCCATTAGGGACCTTATGCTTGAATTATTCCATATATGGCAGTCGTGAGTACTTCCAGGAAACAAAGCATTTACATTCAAAATGCGTAAGTTTGCATCACATATCTGAAACAAATTTGATTTATAAAATAAACACAATAATTTGAACAGTTTTATTATTTAAATGAGAAAGCATACCAACTGTGTGTTAATAGAGTGATAACTCTTTCTATTAACATAACACTTCTCATTAAAGTTTGCATCTGGTGGCACAATGGCTACATGCGTACAGTCAATGCAGCCAATAATGCCCGGAAAGCCATATACACTGTAGAATCTGAAAAATAATTTATAGGCAATTTGGTTATTATTTAAAATACAAAGCTTCAATACTTTCTTAAACTTCACTAGGTATATTTAATTAACTAGCAATTTAGTGAAAATTGCAAACTTCAAATTGCATTTGAAAGTAGTGGACTACAATATACTACTATAATATTTTTTTTATAATTAGCTTTTACATAGCTAGCATACAAAGCTTCCCAGCTTTTTAATACCGTCCGGCTGGCTATTGCTATCACACTCGCACTGACAATACCTACATTTGTCACTCATGTTTCATAGAAAACTGAAGATTGCAGATTGCTATTAAGAAACTTGTAGTACCTACTGTAACCCCGACTGCCTGACTGCATGTTTTATACTGTCGTTGCTATATCCACCTATGTTAATAATTGACATTTTGCTTACTACACAAGTGCATCATCAAACCAACCTGGATATATGGGCGTCAATTGTTGTTAAACCCAGAAATATAAAAGGCTGTTTATTTTATTTATAGTAAACTAGGAAGATACTTACTGCCTTGCTATTTGATTTAGCTCCAAAAAAGAATTTGGGAAGCTAACCCACCGGTCGAACACTGTAGGGTGGTTCAGTGCCTCTACCACTTCCCAGAGGCATCGGGACACTGAGGGCTGGGACATGTTTATCAGCGAGTGCTGCCCCACAGGTGTTTGATATGACCCATGCCCAAGGAAGTGCAATGCACATAAGACCTATAAAACACATTAAGATTAAAACTAAAAATCTTTTAGTATCTCAGTACATCTTTAGCATTGCAGAGTAAATAGCAATAAGGTGGATAATTATTATTTCGTGTGTTTTACAAGAAGCTACTTACTTTGGTTTTAATGTCATAAGTTGTAACAGGGCGCAACACTGGCTCCAACTCCGTCATCAATTGTAACGTTAAATTCTTCGTTAAGCGGAAGTTTTTTTAATAAAGGCGTTGTTACTTAATCTAAAAGCGTCTTCTCTCCATATCACACGGCGCCTCGGCACCCTTTCCGCCAATTCCGCCTCTAAATCCACTAAATTGACGGAGAAATACGCCATAAATTCATGGGCCATTTCTTAATTTAACCTATTTCTCAATTTGATAAATATTTACGACTAACTAGACAGAGAAGACACCAATACAACACAGTGACATTCACAATTTCACATAGTCATACCACATGAAATACAGTCTCGACCACGTCTCGACTACTAAGGACCACACGTTGCATGTCGAGCGCTGAGAGTAGAGATATCTCTATAGTGAGATAACGAGAATACGAAAAATTACTTTTAATCGAGATTCGCCATTTTTTTTCGAGATATCTCGAATTCGAACCGATCTCGAAGTCACGAGAATTGGGTCCCAGGTCTGTACAGTATGCCCAGCTTCTTACTAGCTTTCGGCTGGCTATCGCTATCACGCTTGCACTCGCAACTGACAGTATATTTGTCACTCGTGTGTCATAGACAAACGATGATTGCCGAGCTATTAAGAAAATGGTTGCACTGTACAGTAAATAGCTCCAAATCCAAACAATATGGTATGTTATGGAATTTCGATCCTTACTTACTGTATACGTATTGATTCCAAATTCAAAATCCCTCGATTTTACTGTACACTTTCGTAGTTGTCCAGGAATTTCAACATAATGGCTCCTAATTACTGGTGTTATGGCAAGATTTAATAGTATTTTTGAGAAAAGTATATAAATCATTTGTAAGTCATAAATAAATTAAGCTCTAGACTTGTACTATGAGTAATAGACAACGATATAAATACTCATATAGCGAAATAAATGCTTAAATATGTATAGAACATCCTAGACTCAGAAACAGATACTCGTGCTCATCAAAAATATTTTCCAATACCGGAAATCGAACCCGGGACCGCTAGCTTCGTAGGCAGGGTAACTACCACCTAGGCTAGCGCGTTGTCAACTTCCTGAGCAGGACTGTGTCGTCCCTCTGTCTGCCAAGTCAATACCGTTTTTTCTGAAGTTTCACCTATGTGTTAACAAAAACAAGGCAATTTCTAATTTTCTTATAGCTGTTGTATAAATTTGAAAGTTTGCAAATGTGTTTAATCAGGATAATGCAATAGTTTTGGTATTATTTAGTTGGTGATTTAACATTAATTCGTTTGTAAACGGTTTTAACCATAAATTTAAGTATAACTATTGTCGCATCGAGGTTGTAAAAACCGTGGAGTTGCTATTTCCTAATTCTATATGTCCGAATTCCACTTGCCAACCAACTTTTCGCCGATGATTCACTTTGACAACTAAAATACTGAAGGCCAAAATCAAGGTGGTATGTAAGTAGAACTTCCAAACTAAAAATAATAAAATAACGACTCAATGGTTTTTACAACTATGGTGTGCTACCATATGTCCTACTTAGTAATAACTTTACATATGCGCGTAAAGATAATAGACATATTATGTCCTTCATAAATGTCGGCGGGACTTGGGAGCTATAGGTTAAATTGATAAGCAAGCTGGTATATAAAGGACACGCGTTTAGGTGTAGACCATTTCTGCCGCTGTAATCTGTAATCAAAATAGTAGTAATCGAAGACGTTAGAAATGTCTACTTTTTAGCCTTTGAACGATGTTTTAAGAAATTATGCGTTTCGTTGTTATGCATAAAAATATTTAAATCATTCGTTTATAATAGAGGTTGAAATTAGGCAATTTGTGTTATGCTAAATGAAAATTAGTACGTAGGGTGCGGCTCCACTGAGGCGGAGACGACAGGAGCGGAGCGGAGCTGTGCCAATATTAACCAACAGAAGGCGCATGCGGTCACGTCGAGCGCGCCTTGCGCACGTTAATTTATATTCTATTGGTTAATATTGGCACAGCTCCGCCCTGCTCCGCTCGTCTCTGCCTCAGTGGAGCCGCACCCTGGCAAAACACACCTATTAATAGTCCTGAATTGTGACTCTTACTTTTATGATTGAAAAATAAGTATTATAGTTACTTGTCGTTCTTCTTCTTTGCAATAGTTGTTCGTCACTATTCACTCCATATTTTCAATATCGACGTGTAAAAGAACCCTGATGTGAACAATTTACTAAATGAATTATTTAAATTTAAATTTCAACTTTTAGAACTGTTCTAAAATATGCATTAATTCATTCCAATTTGGAAGCTACAAAACCATAAAAAAGCAGACATCGACGGCAAATTTTAGCATCTTTTTTTTGCGAGGTTAATGATCTATGAATCTGACTTGCTTGCAGAGCGATACATTTTTTTGCCAACAAGAGGAAGTTTTAAAAGCTGCTAAGAGTTGACCATTTCCCGGGCAGGGAAAGGAACTGAGTTAAAACAGTTATGAATATAGCTGCGTGCCTTTTACTGCCGAATTCGGCGTCTTTTCAGACAAAAACATTTGATTTTTTTATGTTTACTTGCAGGTTACACTTATGTGAGAAGCTTGAAGAAATGCTATAAACTAAATCTTAGGAAGAAAACATGGTCAGACGCTTTGCATACGTGTTTTATGGAGGGCAGTATTTTGGCGGTGATCAGAAACTCTGACGAGGCTGATGTCATCAGCCGTTTAATCGGCGAGAATTACGAAACTCAACACTTTGTGGGATTTAGAGAACTGTTTGAGATAGACGATTTTTATACAGTTAAAGGTAAATCAAACCACCATCATTATCATCGTCATAGGATCTCTGTGCACCTTGTAGCAAGCCTACCATCGTCTTGGCACTAAAGCGGTCCTCTAGCCGTTTTAGTCCACGCAAGTCGGACATGACCCGCCCTAACCCTCGCCAGTATGCAAAGTTATTCCTTGGGTCAAAAAAAGGGCTACCAACCAACAAAGCTTTCGGTCCGCGGTCACCTCCCAAATTCGAACTCTATATAAGTTCATCCATACTACCTGGAACCATTAAAATCGACTACAGTCCGTTTCCAAAGGTCCTTTCATCCTCGTGTCTACCTTAAAACTATGGAAAGTGGCACTACTAATAGTAGGAGATTCGGAGGGCTGTTTATTCGATAAAAAGTATTTTATACCAAATTTAATATGCTAAGTAATATATGGCGAATAGGTAGGCTGAAAAATTTCAGTCCAGTATATAATTAAATAAAAATTTAAAAATTAACTTTGTTTTAAAAAGTTACAATAGCTTGTTTAATGGACAAATTACATACCAATCGAAAGTATGAAGCCTCTAGAATATGCAAACGTTAGTTTGACTATTTTTTTCCCGTCAAACTATTGGGTAGGCAGGTATAAACAGGTAAGTCGGTACTAATAATTTGCACCGTAACGTTTGCATATTCTATAGATTTCATACTTTCGATTAGTATGTAATTTGTCTACTAAACAAACATTTGCAATTTTTAAAAAAAGTTCATTTTTAATTATTTTTTTAATGATATAAGTACTGGACTGAAAATTTTCAGCCTACCTATTCGCCACATATTATTTAGCGTATTAAATTTGACATAAAATACTTTTCATCGAATAAACAGCCCGGTCCAAATCTTCTCCTATTCGGATCGTAGACCATAATGTTTATGGGCAACGGTACCCGCTTACCATCAGGTGGTTCGTCTGCTCATTTGCCTTTTATGGCTTTAAAAAAACCAAGTTTTATAGCATAGTCAAAATAATTATATCTTTGGTGGCAACACTCAATAAGTTAATCCCAAACAGGATTTAACTATACTGGCCCGCAAAATTATCTATCACACTTTTAATACTAGGAGTTTTGCGTGCCAGTGTAGTCAATTATACTCTTTGTCATAAAGAAAATCCAGTCACTTTTTTTGAAGTTTATAATGAAAATTTCCTTAGTTACAAATATAAACCATAATTTAACTCTTATTTTTTTCACTTTTAGTAAACACAGCGTACACGTGCGAAATTAAATGGTTTCTAACGTTGAAACCCTATCTTAAAAAGTAACCTAGCTGACATTTTCTTTCCATGTCCTTTCACCCAATTTTTTACCCGACTGCGGCGGAGCCCAAAAGGAGGGTTATGTTTTTCACCGTCATGTATGTCCAGTTCTATGTTCCCCGCCACAGCAAAAACGGCTTGGACGATTTTGACAAATGAGGTATCATTGGATTCGTCTTCGCAGCGAGAGCGTCATAGGATACCTAAACTGTTAAAATTGAAATAACAACAATGGCCAAATGACAATTATTAACATATGTAGGTATATCGACGACATTATAAAAAATGCAGTCGGATTTTTAAAGCTTGCTTTTCATATAGTTATTACGTTACTCGCTTGCATCAATTTACGTAAGGTGAAGTAGTATGGTGGAGATACATACAGAAACTCACGGCTTCATTCCCAGAATGGGGTAGGCAGAGCCACAGAATTACCAACAACTCTAAAAGTTATTATTATTTAGTAAGGTGGGTTGAAAACAATATAGGTAAATTTGCTCTTTTTCGTTTCAGGTCAAAAGCTCGATGACACTTTTTATAACAATTGGAAGAATAATGATGGGCATCAGGAGACAGACCCTGGAAGCTGCGGTGTAGTATTAGAGAATAATCCAAATTATCAAACGAGGGGTTTAAAAATGAGCACTAGAAACTGTATCCACCCTGCACCTTTCGTTTGTGAAATGATTGTAAAAAATTAAGCCGAATTATTTTCGAATCATAATAATCTTAATTCCTCGAACTAGTATGAAAGCTCGATATGCACAGATGTTTTAAGGGGATCCATTGCTAATGGCTTGTTGTTTGATCAGTAGTTAAAATAACTAATAGTCAAAAATCATTACTAATGCTTAAATCTCAAGGAAATGTGTAAAATTTTCCATTCCTTTTTCGAATTTTAACAATTATAGTTTAACTACTGATCAAACAACATGGCCTAAATCTTCGTTATTCATCCGTACGTCCTTACTTTTAACAGCTATATCTTTTGCACCATGACAGATAGTTGGATAATTTTTTTGTAGAATTAAAGTTAAAAAAATAATTAAAGATCTCTATTCAGTAAGTAGGCCAAGTAGGTACCCATTATTTTATCGAAACTCCTGTAGTTTAGGAATAGGTAGAGTATATTAACCTAAAGTTTGCAAAAGGACATAATATAGAGTCCTTACAACCGGGTGAAATATTAATTTATTTTTATTGAAATCCGGATTTCCGGTATTTTTAATGCTAAATATACATAATATTTACTGTTAATATTTTTTGTAAGTTTTTTTTATGATATAACGGGCACCTCTCTTTTCTTTTAAGTATCTTATTAATAGGTGGAGCATTTACCTAAACTTCGTAGAACAGAGACATAAACTGGAGACTTCCTTGCGACTACATTTACTAGTAAAA
Organism: Acleris literana; assembly: GCA_946894065.1. NCBI lineage: Eukaryota > Metazoa > Arthropoda > Insecta > Lepidoptera > Tortricidae > Acleris > Acleris literana. Next base: position 4,982,041 of record OX335683.1, read on the forward strand.
GAAATAAAACCAGAAATCCGGAATTCAATACAAATAAATGAATATTTCACCCGTTTGTAACCACTCCATATTATGTCCTTTTGCGAACTTTAGTTAAATATACTCTACGTATTCCGATCACTGTGACAAGTCTAACCTATCCTAACCTACGTAATTAATGTTTAGAGATATCACGAAAATATCATTCGATGAAATGAAATTCGATGAAATGAAATTCGATGAAATGATACATTTGATGAACTTAAATTCGATAAAACGATGAATTACTAGGCCAACCATAGTGTGTGCTACATTGGCGGATTTTCTTACAAGTAATAATAAAAACTTGAATAATAAGCAAAATAATAAACCCATACAGCAAACTTACTTTTTTTATTGTTTTGTTTTTATTCCTTCGTCAAAACGCTACCGCCACATAGCAGTGTTCGCATTGATGTGTTCCGGTATGGGGATAAGACAACCGCTTAATGACTAGCCAAGAGGAGGAATCTGGTTTGTGGTCTTAATATTGCAAATATCTATGTGTTTTAAGTACCATCAAGTAGCCTGTCTGTTTGTTCGTCTTCTACATACCATAAAAGCAAAATAACGACTTAATAAAGTACAGTGCGATAGCTCTTAGAAGGTGCTTCGCGTTTGTACATATGTCTCACTCGCTCTCATACACTCTTATTAAAAGAGAGTAAGAGAGAAGTGCAAACCTGAAGCACCTTCTAACGTAACGTTTCGTCACTTGTCACGGTATTATAGATAGCCAATGACTTTTTTCTCCACCACTCTACACGCAGTCGTTTCTGATCTTCCGTTAAATCATGCGGACCTTTAAAATGTATTGCACTTGGCTCATTCCAATGCCTAACACATTACAAATTTGCTGACAACTATTTTTTTTATCAGTTTCAAATATTTGTCGTACGTTACCAATATTGGATTCTGTAAACACAGTCGCCGGTCGACCTCACGTACGGTCACGAGCGTTTATTTGGAACCCATTTCAAGAAAAATATGCTTGAAGTCGTCAATGTCATTAGAGATGTCAAGTCATTTGTAACTTTTAGGAAACTCAACCTTATTGTTGTAGAATGTCAGATTGACTTTGGACCTAAGGTGGGTATCAAATTTAATCTCGTGACTGTACATCATCATGGAGATGATCTCGTTAACGTTTAAATTCTCCGAACCACAAATACACAGAGCTGCGACATGGGGCTTCATCACCAAATGCTAATTGAAGTCTCTGGCAACTCTCCTGTTGACTTAAGCCACAGCAAAAATCGTAAAAAAACATTGACACACTATATTCTCTAAAGCCTGCCACAGTGAAAAAACCAATGATAGTCTTGCGAATTAAAAAATACCTAACGTGATCCCAGAGAGTCCTATTTTCGACTTCCGTAATAGTTTTTTTTTTGTTGTAAGTTCTAGTTCCAGAAACTTTCAGTATACCCCATAATATGTTTGCCAACGTGTAACTATGGTATTTAAAATCGCAGAGTGCAAACCTTTAACCGGATGCTATACCTTGATGTTCTGAAATCATACACACATATACATTTAACATACATTTATCATACATTTTGATATGTAGGTAAAAATAATGATTGTAGTTGAAGAAACTAACCACGCTTTCGTTTCACCATTAAATAAAAACAAATTGCCATAAAATTATTCCTTTCGGTTCGACAAAAATTATACGACAAAATACTTATATGATTTGGATTTTTTTACGTTGCCCGAAAGATCCCTTCTTATATTTTCATTACGTTATTACTTGTTTTGGTTTTTTACCGATTCGACAAATAATAATTGTTGTTGAACCAAAAATCGGTCAAACATTTTTCGCAGTTTACATAGAACCACACACACTCTCATTCACAGCGGTCAAACTTATAACATCCCTCTTTTTGTGTCGGGGGTTAAAATAACAGTCACAATTAAGTAACAAACCCAGTTTTATGTTTGTGAAATTTTAAGTCTCACGGGATCAGGGGATTAGAGAGGTTCGCTTGAAAAAATCAAATAAATTCGCATCTGGTACAGGGTGTTGCCGTTAAATGAATAAGGTAATTTAGGAAGGGACTGAACAATGAAACTGAACTCGTGGAATCGTTTGGTTTACCCGACTGTTTAACTAATAGGGTAATGTTTTTGTCCTGGGGCTCTATTCCACTTGGTAAAATCTAATTGCCCTTGCCATGTTATCGTATTATATTGTGACCTTAATGAAGAATTAGTAACAACAAGTTTTTTTGGGGTACCTCCCTTTATATGTTTGTGAAGCAAAGGTTAAATTCTTATTTTTACTTTACAATATCGTTTTTTTAGATAGTATTTTGTGTTTGTAGTAACAGCGTCGGAATTATAACTTAATTTGGAGTTTTAAACGGCGCTTCTTCTCCGTAATGATGGTCTTTACCGACGACGTGTAAAATAACCTCATGTGGCCAATTTACAGAATAAATTTATTGGATTTCGAATTTGAATTTTGACTCTGAGAATGGTCCGACATGCTCTTGTCTGGTTGTTTCATCATTTCCAGTTGCCATGTTCCGTGTAAATATTTTTTGAAGGCGGGGTTTATTGATCGAGCATCTGTTGCCGTTTGCATAATATTCTTTCCGATCGCCAAATCACGGGCTAACTACTTTCCTCGATGTCTTATTACTCGATTACAAGCGAAAGGAGGTTCATGTTACGTGTTTCTAACTAATTACGTAAATTTGTTTAGCTGTGTACTTTGTAACTATAATTATTTTTGTAAGATTTTATATAAAACTATACGATTTTATACAAGATCTTGCTAATAAGAGCTGGTGGCTGATCTTGAGTGTGGGACATTTTTATTTTGACATGTCTTAAAATGGGCATCTCAAAACAAAGTTTATTAATGCCCTGGCTGCTTTTTTTTTGTCACGTTGTAGGGAAACAAGCACACAGGCCACCTGATGGTACGTGAGATCAGTGACCCATAGACTTTTCCATTCTTAAGACTACAATCCTAAGACCCCAAATGCTTTGTCAACCCTGAGGACTAAGATGGAACGCCTCTCAATGCTAGTAATTTCACCGGTTGTTTTACGTATTAAGTTAATAATAGTTTGTAGGTTGCAAGTTAAGAAAAAACAAAGCTTAAAGAAAGAAATAGACTTTTAATCATAAAGCTACATCTAACAAAATTACAAAAACAAACAGAAAACAAAATAACTGCCAGAAGACGTGAAATGGTCCTAGCTCAGCAAAATGAATAAGAATTTGATTTGTTTTTTTTTTTAAATCTTGTGATCACAATAATATTATATTATGTTTAAGGGATTATGGGTATGTTGCATCTTGCTTAGTTTTCATTTTACCAATCCTTAAATACCCTATTATTCATGAACGCTTAATAGCTAAACTGTGCTTTAAATTATGATTTTTCTTACCTATCATTGACATTAAAATTTTACAGAAAGAGAAGAAGAATACTTTAATGAAAATAGGTTTATTGTTCGTTTATGAATGTTTATCGTTGTCTTTAGTTCCCATAGTACAAGCCTAGAGCTAAGTTTAGGGCTAGGTCAAATTGTCCCTAAATATTCATTTAACTTTACAAAATCTATCTATTGATATTAATAATTATTTAGAAGGTTTAAATAGTGAGTCATAAATGCCTTTCATTTGCAAAATCGGTGTAAAGGGAATTATTACGTAGCATTATGGTGGCTTCCCAAAGCCGAATCATTTTCACGCAGGTCACCCACAAAGGCCGCACGAGAGGGCTTAGCGTGTGTCAAATACCCGACTGTGTGACTGTTTAAACTGCGTAATACCTGCCATTCAATGCTATGTTGTTTCAGAAAAGCATTTCATCAAAATGTAGCCTAGGCGATATGTGGTAAATCGTTAAATTTTCAGCATTCGGTTTGGTGGAGTGTGGCGATATTTTTCCAAAAATCTTTTTTTTCTGGTAGCAATTTTTCCAGTCGCGATTTTTCCGATTCGTGATTTTTCCGAATGTCTTTTTTCCTCTTCTTATTTTTTCCTGGTCGTATATTTGGCATTCTGGTTATTTTCCAGTCGCAAATTTTACCATTGTAATTAGGCCGAAATAGGTAGGTAGGTTTAGGTTATGTTAGTTTTGCAGCAGGCCCGGAGGGCCAAACCACCCAGAAGCAGGAGCTCCGCGCCAGCGGAGCTCCGTCGACTCTGTGAAAATGATATAACTATTCAGATAAATACAGATTGGGAAATTATGATATCGGAATTATTTCTACTGAGATAAAAATCTTTGGCAAAATAAGCTACTGAAAAAAATAAAGACTGGTAAATTTTGCGAATGGAAATATCGCTTGCAGCAAAATTCGATTTTCGGAAAGTCATCGCCATTACTAGTTCCGTGTCCTAACTAATAGTAGTCTGATCTAATGCAGGCCAAACTGAACATGGACGATTATATACGAGAAATAGAAGATTAAGTGTTTTGCTAAATGACTGCCATGTAGTGGTTGAAAACGTCAATTTCAGACCGGTTCGAGGTCCAAAGTCAATTCTGACATTTTACGGCAATAAGGTTGAGATTCCTATAAGTTGACACTGACGATTTCAACCATTTTTTTAAAATGGGTCCTAATACTTTCGTGACCGTACCTACGACTTTTCTTACTAGTACACTATTTGAGTGCTTTTTACCCGACTGCGGCGGAGCCCAAAAGGAGGATTATGTTTTTCACCGTCATGTATGTCCAGTTCTATGTTCCCCGCTACAGCAAAAACGGCTTGGACGATTTTGACAAATGAGGTATGATTGGATTCGTCTTCGCAGCGAGAGTGTCGTAGGATACCTAAACTGTTAAAATTGAAATAACAACAATGGCCAAATGACAATTATTAACATATGTAGGTATATCGATGACAGTATTAAAAATGCAGTCGGGTTTTTAAAGCTTGCTTTTCATTTAGTTATTATGGTAAACGATTCTGTTATTGCAAAAGAGACATCGTAAAGAAACCTGCACATTGCGGTTATTTAATGTGTAATAAAGGTAATTATTGCGCAAAAGATCCTCCAGAGTCGAAGGGTATCCAAGAGATCCTATTTGGATATATAGCATTACGGCGCTATTTAAGGATCTTAAGAGACGAGCATACTCTTTTCTCAAAGGCCGTTAATATCTTTCCTGGGGATGCAGGCGTCAATGAGTGGCAGTGGAAAGTTTCATTCAGAGGCCTGTTTCCAGAAGCTACAAGTTAAACATTACAAGCGGAAGTCTCTTTCTAACTCCTTTTGCTAGAAAGAGAGTTCCGCTTGTAATTTGTAACTTGTAGCTCCGTGAAACGGGCCTCAGGTGATTCGCTTTCTCGTTTTATTTGCCTCCTTGAGCAGAAAAAAGATAGTCCAGTAATAAAACATCAACTATACTACAGTCTGTGAGCACTTGCAAGGTGCTTCTCTCTCACTCGCTCTTGATAAGAGCGTATGAGAGCGAGTGAGAGACAACTACAAACCCAAAGCACCTAAGTGCTCAAAGTATTTATAATTTTTTTATTGGCTTTTTACTTTACTATCTTTGTCCAAGTTTTTCTTTTTTTGTATTGATACCAAAGCAATATTAACGTCATGGATCTATTTATTTGTTATCTGTTTTATAAGTGCGTCCATTGATTTATTGATTTTAATATGATCTTTCATTTGTTACCTCATTTTATTTGAAAAAAGAACATAAAATTAGATTGACGCACTTATTAACTAAGTTTAAAAAGAGGAGGTTCTCAATTCGTCGGTTTTTTTTTTACCAAATCCATATAACCGAAAAAGTATGTTTTTGTTCCGTTACAAAAAAAGAAGATCCTGCACAAAGTTATTATGGAAACACGTTGTCCTACCCGTCGCCATAACGTTTTAACCAAATTCTAAGTAAAAGAACCTCGCTCGTCCCTTCTCATTACAATACACATTTTGCAAAAAAAAAAACCGGATCAATCACCTTTCCGTTTCCGCAAGACGTAAGTATCTATTAAGTTGTCTGCGGCGGATTGATTATCTTAACCCGGATTGACAGTTTAATTTGAAATGACCCGGGCCGCACGGTGCCGGTTAAGACACACCCGGTTTCCTGAACCGGAAAGAGGGTTAATTGTTTCGGCGACCCAATTTCATCATCGATATTATGGGCAGCAGGTAGTTTAAATGATTGATTGATTCTTTCAGTCTTAGGATGTGTATGATTATTAGTGGAATGTGTCAGGACTCAAACCGGGAGGGAAGTGTTACTTGCCTACGTGTTCAACTCAATTTGAATACAATGAACATTGGACTATTTCAGTCCATTTTAGAAGCACGTGCTGCAAAATGAGTTTGTAGGTTTTTGAAAAAGTAGGGTAGACTGTGTCCATTTTTGTGTGATCGCCAATAATTTTGTTAATTTATTTGTTAGCTAGTAGAAAAGTAACTTTTATTGTAATTTATACATTTCTCTATGTAAAAATACTTAAATATTTCCCATTAATACGATGTATTTACTCATAAAATCGAATTTAAAAAAAAAAAAGTTGTCACAACCGGCTACAGTCCAAGGGAGGTTGTGACAGTGGTTGGGGTGGCCAAATGGCCTATAATGACTTTTATTGCTATAAATATTTAACATAATGTAACATAATATTATAATTAACATCATTTATATTCTTATAATAAACTAGGCACTGTAACATCTAATGTTGTTATAATAGTCAAAATGTTAACTAAACTTAAATTTACCGAAGGTAACTGTATAAAAAGTTTTTTTCACTTCTTTATAAGCATCTTTATATTTACTAATATCACACCGCGTTCTTTCGTAAGTAAGTAAGTAAGTAATTTATTTTGTGAAATATAGGTAAGTATACATAACAGTTCTTAGATTAGGTTAAGCGTCGTCTATGCTCTGCCACAGATTACTATACTCTACAGATACTCAGTCGCGAAGCGAAAATGGTTGCCGTCCTAAAGTCGATAGCCGCCGACACTATAAGTTTCTGTGGTTTTGCCAGCAGTGGCAGCACAATCGACATGTCTGCTAAGCTATGAACGGCACGTAACCTCGCAATCAGTTCGACAGATGGCATTTTTGGCAAAGCTTTATGAATTGCCGCCGCCGCAGCGCGCCGTCATATAAAACTAAACGTTGATTCTACATTCTTTAAGCATATTTTTGCAAAAATATTGGGTCCTTGTGATCAAGTTTTGGCGTGAACTACCTTTTGTTTGCCTATCTATTTATTCACTTTCTTAGTGATTTGCAAACGATGCGCATCGCCGTAGTTAGACTAGTAAGTGAAAGAAAAGAATAATTATTTATTATATTTACTTGTACTATATATAATTTACGTAAGTACTTTAGCTTTAAACTGATGCGGTTTGAACCTCCGTTAAAAACGAACTGATCTATTTACTTATATAAAAATCTCGTGTCACGGTGTTTGTGGTCGAACTCCTCCGAAACGGCTCGACCGATTTTTATAATTTTTTATTTTTATTTATATAGAAATTTGGTTAGGAATTTGGTAGGTCGTAATAGTTATTTGTGTATCAAGTAAGCAAAATGACATATTTATGGCGGGGGCGTACATTGAATCCTGAACGAAGCGTGACGAAGCGAAGGATCCTATAAATGAATCCCGAGCGTAGCGAGGAATTCTAAAATAGAATCCTGAGCGTAGTGAGGGATTCAAGTGTTAACGCCCAAGGTGGAAATAATTTTGCTACTGTGTGACACATACTGCTTTTCACATCACCTATAAGGAAAATAAAAGATCATCATCATCATCATCATCATCATCATCATCATCATCATCATCATCATCATCATCATCATCATCATCATCATCATCATCATCATCATCATCATCATCATCATCATCATCATCATCATCATCATCATCATCATCATCATCATCATCATCATCATCATCATCATCATCATCATCATCATCATCATCATCATCATCATCATCATCATCATCATCATCATCATCATCATCATCATCATCATCATCATCATCATCATCATCATCATCATCATCATCATCACCATCATCATCATCATCACCATCATCATCATCATTATCATCATCATTATCATCATCAATTCATCACCATCATCACCATCATCACCATCATCACCATCATCGGCATCACCATCATCATCATCAATTCATCACCATAACCATCAGCATCATCACCATCACAATCTCCATCGTCATCATCATCATCATCATCATCATCATCATCACCATCATCTTGATCATCATCATCAACATCATCATCAACATCATCATCATCATCATCATCAATTCATAGCCATCATCATCATCATCATCATCGTCATCACCATCATCATCATCATCATCATCATCATCATCATCATCATCATCATCACCATCATCTTGATCATCATCTTGATCATTATCATCATCATCATCATCATCATCATCATCATCATCATCATCATCATCATCATCATCATCATCACCATCATCAATTCATCACCATCATCACCATCATCGGCATCACCATCATCATCAGAGGTCGGAATAGGTAGTGCTTATTAACCTAAACTTGACTCTTGTTCATTCATGCGTGAGTGAGATGGGAATACGTTATTGAATGAAGATGTATCAAGTTTAGGTTAATAAGCACTACCTATTCCGACCTCTGATCATCATCATCAATTCATCACCATAACCATCAGCCTCATCACCATCACAATCACCATCGTCATCATCATCATCATCATCATCATCATCATCATCATCATCTTGATCATCATCATCAACATCATCATCATCATCATCATCATCATCATCATCATCATCATCAATTCATCGCCATCATCATCATCATCGTCATCACCATCATCATCATCAATTCATCACCATAACCATCAGCATCATCACCATCACAATCACCATCGTCATCATCATCATCATCATGCTGATAAAATAGGATGCCCATGTATAATCGATTGTGAAAAAATTGTAATCGATTAAGTATTGGCGGCCCGGGCGCGGACAGCTAGTAGGTTTATATTGGGATTTAAAAGCTAAAGAACCTAAGTGATGACGCGTCACGCGTCCGTACAACATTGTACCAACAACTTTTATGAACACTATTAAAGTACGTACCTAAAAAAATACGGACGTGTTTCCTCGTCTTATCATGAGTCAAGAATGCAAATTATCATACACGTAAACTGCGTGCGTTTTTAGTGTAGGTATCTGTGTGCATGCGGTAACTCGTGTACACCTACCTATCTACCTCGTATAACGAACGAAATTGCCGACCTTGCATGCTTCATTCCTTTCTAGGGCAACGTTACGTCCTTTTTTTTAGGTCCGTGCACTAAATATATTTTATTTATACTCATCTAAAATAGTCAATAAAATTGTCCTTAATTTGTAACTAACAATAAAAATGTTTAAGGACTTTTGACTGTCTAAATCGAAGTCAAAGGTAGGTATTTGTAGGCAAATGTACACTGCATTGTATAGTGACATAGGTGGTCCTATGTCACTATACAACGCAGTGTAAATCGCAAGCGCACGTCACGTCTACGCGCACGCATCCGGTGTGGCTGGGCCTTTAATTAAACAAGCAACGCCTTGGGAAAGTCATAGTCATATTTAAACAATTAAACATTCAAATTACAATTGCTGAACTATCTTAATCGAGGTATCTTATCGCCACCCTTGAAATATGTACCTACCGTTGAGGAGTTCAGGAGGCCATTTGTGGTCTTCATCATCAGTTCCACTTCACCAAATGATACTCGCTGAATGCAAATGCTGGACTTGTTACTAAAAATACTAAAATCGCTGTATGTACCTATGCCTATGATATTTGAGGAGTTCCCTCAATTCCTCACGGATCCCCTCATCAGATTCAGATTTAGACTCATGAGTGGTGACAATGGGATTACCTCGGAAGTATACTCTATCAAACCAAAAAACATTTTTTTAACTCGGACAACTCTGTAAAAAGTTCAAACTGAGAAACTTCTTTTTTTAAGTCGGTTAAATAACTAAAACCTCCTTAGTGTAACAAATACTTTTATGAAAACCACATCAAAATCGGTTCCAAACGCGAGATAATCGCGAACATACATACATACAGGACAAATTGAGATGAGAACCTCCTTTTTTTTGAAGTCGGTTAAAAATAGTCGCAGTTGCATATAGATAGCTATACAAACTACAATTATGTTCACTTGTTTCACTAATGAATGTTGGACAGATACGAAAAACACGAGAGTAAGAAAGATAACTTTTAGTTTTGTTTGTGTCAAACGCATAGTGAAAAATACTTGGGAAGTTATTTATTGTGGCGTTAAAAAAAATAAACTTTCGTATTTTTGGGATAAGAAATAACAAACGCTTTAATTAAATGTTGTTCCATTGAATATCTATACCGGGAGTTACCGCGACGACACAAGTCGGCGCTAACGTCCTCGTATAAGAACCATCTAGCGGATCTAATGAATATCACGTAGCAAGTTCAATAGCTAATGATGACCGTTCAGTGTACCGTAAAAAAATGCCATTCTTAGTTTCTAAAATAAAGCCTTAAATTTATGTAAAGAATGATGTTTGCATTTAAATTAAGGTATATCTGATTAATAAAAGCTTAACTTTTCCTTGATTAACGGAAATGAAGAAAATAATATTCCTGATGATACCGGTGGTGCCATCTAGTACAAATTATAAGCACGAATTATAATTTGTACGTGTTATGCCCCCATGGCTCTGCCTTGCGGCATACAAAAAGAGAAAACGATTAAAATGATTAGAAAACAATTATTAAATTACTTACTAAATGGTTACGTTAGGTTCGGTCTTCCGCAAGCATTTTCTGGCTAGACCCCTAAAAGCAAAAACAAAACACATTAGTACATACATAATCTCACGCCTTCGTTCCCAGAGTGGGGTAGGCAGAGCTACAGAATTACAAACATCTCTAAAAACTTGTTGATAATTCTATAACCACAATTTGCACAAATAGGCTAAGATGTTTACCAGCTTATTAGTGACACGTTGCAAGCCCATCGCCTAACAGTACTATATACAAGCCTTTATTCCCTTAGTCGTCTCTTACGAAATCCACGGGAAGACATGGAGTGGCACTATTCTAACTCGGCAACCACACGAGGCACATTAGTAAATAAATAATTAAATATCAGGGAACCATATCGCACAAATTGACCTGCCCCTATTTCTCCATTTTGATAATGATAGGTGACAAGTAACATTTCAGTGTACAAGGCTTAGCTAATATGAATCCAGTTTCGCGGTCATTTACCTAGAGGGTAAGGCCAAATAATTGGCCTCGAAGAAGCTCGGTGTGCTCAACAGATCGAGACAGTATTTCACTCCGGCCCACCGTCTGCAGCTGTACAAGGCGCAGGTTCGGCCACATATGGAATACTGCTCTCATCTGTGGGCTGGGGCCCCCCAGTACCAGCTTCTCCTTCTGGACCGCATCCAGCGGAGAACGACTCGAATTGTCGGCTGCCTGCGTGCTTCTGATCAAGATGGTGAAATGGGGGCTGGTCCCAAACTAAGCTCTAGGCTACAGGGTTCTGGGGACACGAATAAGAATGTTATCTAAAGTCAACAGGGGCTAATGTTTAATAGAAATGTAGGTATAGTCGCGGTATGAAAAGGTTCGTTACTTTTAGACCTTAATGCTATTGAAATAGAGTCGAAAAGTGATGGTCTAAACTACTACAAATGGGTCCAAAAGTATTTTTAGAATGAGGTATTCCTTTACAATATTTAAAAGACGCATTTAACCCCATTAACGAATTTGCCTTACGTCTGCGTCCCTTTCGGCCTGCCAGTCCAACTGTTGGTCCCAAGTGATTTTGATTGAATTTAAATTTCCACATGAAAAAACTTTTAATGAAATATAACCCCTTGTCAGCCTATCATAAAAGTTGTCTAATTTGAACACGACCTAATTCAGTAAGCCAGTGGATCTGAACAATAACGGAGATTTATGAATCATCCCACTTTTGTTGCGAACTGTACATCCCGAGGGACACGGCACGAGCACGACAACCGCGCACAAAAGTGTTTCTAACGTAAGCTTACGTAACATGGGTTATTTGAGTTACTTGCTCATTACAAGCCCAGCTTTCTGATTTATATACAAAAAAGGCTCGATAGGGAATATTTGGCATTAAAAGTGTTCTGCCTTTTTGACGACAAAACCGTTTAATTTGGTTAAAGAGAAAGGGTAGAAAGGCTCTTTTATTTGAACTTGCTTTTTAACCCCCGACGCAAAAAAGAGGGGTTTGACGCGTGTGTGTGTGTGTGTGTGAGTGTGTGAGTGTGTGTGTGTGTGTATGTGTGTGTGCGTGTGTGTGTGTGTCTGTGTACGTGGGCGTTTTCCAAAAAAAGTGTACATGAACTTCTTTTTCCAGAATTAGTTTTTTTTTGGTTTTTCTCACTCAGAATCGTTGATTCTATCGATCCTCATACAAGAAAAAAAATGTCCCAGATTTTACTATGAAATTTTTATCTTCCAGTGCGTCACGACCATATAAATAAGAAAAACAAAAAAAAAAACTAATTCTGGAAAAAAAGGACATGTACACTTTTTTTGGGAAACGCCCGTGTGTCTATCTGTGGCACCGTAGCTCTTAAACGGATGAACCAATTTGGATGCCGTTTTTTTTTATCCGTGCGTTTTGTTTGTCGTTTTTGTGTAAGGAAATTTATTTTAGGGTTATTTGTAAAATATTGCAATTTCAGCTGACTAACTAAAAGTGTTACAACCATGCCTTATGTTCTTTCGTTGCTCATTATGCTCATTCATTTTAACTTGATAAATCATCTTAATATTTTATTATGATGGCAAAACTGTATTTAAAAAGCAACGGTTAAAAATGTATAAGGATAATCACGAGTGATAGTCTCACGAGTTCGATAATGAATTGGCTGAAGAGGAACTGTCGTCTGACTATAAAAAAGCTAAATTATATCCGTAGCACTGTTGTTACTAAGGAAAGTAAATAACGGGTTAAAACCGGTTTTAACCGGTTATTTTAATACGAATCCTCTAATAACCGGTTAAATTGCATTCCCTACTTGTAACTGAATAGTGGGCGTACAATTAAACGGAATATCAAAGGCAGTTGTTTCTCTGTGCTTGTTTCCCTGAGGATTTCCACCTTCAGAAGTGAGGATGGATACGCCTACAAAAAGATAAGTACGTTGTTTTTTTTTACTTGCTCATTTTGCATGATATATTAAATAACAAAAAACCGCCTTCAAAAACGCAAAAAATAACTTCTTTAAAATTGTAGGCACCTAACAGGTTAGTCCAACAGATGTCGGCTTTTTGTTGAAAATATTGTGGTCGCCGTCTTCAGTTGCAAATGCAAATGCTGGACTTGTTACTAAAAATACTAAAGTCGCTATATGTTTGCCTACTATATTTGAGGAGTTCCCTCAAGTCCTCACTGATCCCCTCATCAGATACAAATTTGGTGACAATGGCACCACCTCGGAAGTATACTCTATCAAAACAAAAAAGATTTTTTAAAATCGGTCCACAATTGACGGAGTAATCGGTGAACGTACATTAAAAAAAAAATACAGTGGAACGTATAACCTCCTCCTTTTTTGAAGTCGGTTAAAAAGTGATCTTTATACAACGGTCAATATCTTGCACATAAATGCGGACGACCGAGGGCCGTATCAGGTTATAATAATATAATAACAAGAAAAAATACTTGATCATACTAAATACATGAAAATAATTGCCATTACTTGGCAAATATTCACGTAGAAGCACGGCTTGAAATATCGCTATAATTCTGTAACGTTTCCTGTGTCATTGTTTGTTTGTGTGTCATTGTTCATTGTGTGTGTGGGATATGTGAATTAACGTTAAACCATATACCGTTACTATTTATTAACGGTACTGAGTGGTTTAAAAAGTTAATTTTTAATTTTTTTTTTAATTTTTGAAGTACTGGACTGAAATTTTGCAGCCTATATTACTTATTCGGCATATATTACTTAACATATTAAATTTTATATAAAATACGTTTTATCGAATAAACAGCCAAGTGAAGGTAGTCTCCTATTCGTATCGTACTATATCAATCAATCAATCAATCAATCAATATCATTTATTTGCAGAATACAGTACAGTACAAGATGTTACAGTCAATTTTAAATAATAAATAATGTCCAATGTATCCAGCTTGCAAGCAAGCGTGCAAATATTATTTATGCAATAAAAGAAATTTATTTGTTACAATATTTGATAAGTATCTAATAAAATTCAATAAATAACAATAACAATACACATTTAAATTATAGATAAAAAAGTCAAAATTCATAAAATATTATTATACCATGCCATTAATCATACATTACATTGCTCGAGGAAGTCCTTAACACTATAAAAACACTTATCTAGGAGCCAGTTTGACAATTTATTCTTAAATCTATTTCCCTGGAGTAGCTGTATCTCATCAGGTATGGCATTATAGATTTGGATGCACATGTTGTATACATTTTTGGTGTATATGGCCTTGTGACAAGTAGGTTTATAAAGGCGGTTCATAATTTTGGCCCTTGTATGCCGTTGGAAAACTTCACCACGCCGTTTGAACAATGAATTTTGCGATTTAACAAAAGCACATATCTCCTGTATATACAAACACGGCAGTGGCAAAACATGGAGTCCCTTAAATAATGGAACACATGTTTCATCGACCCGAGCACCACAAATGACTCTGACACACTTCTTTTGCACCTTAAAAACTCTGTGTACATCCACCGAGTTACCCCACAGGATGAGTCCGTAGCGAAGAACGGATGACACATAACCATGATAGGCTGTCAATGCAGCCTGAACCGAAACCGTATCTCGCAATCTCCTTAGCGCATACACAAATCGGTTAAGGTTTCTGCAGATTTGATCAGTGTGCTCTTTCCAGTTCAAATGCTTGTCAATCATGATCCCAAGAAACCTAAAACATTCAACCTCGTCAACCACCTCATCGCCAAGTCTGACCGACAGAGGCACTAGGTTACTATTGTAGGATGCAAATTGCATAAACTTAGTTTTGCTGGTATTAATGCATAGATCGTTTACGACCATCCAGTTGGCAATCTCCAGCAGTGCACAGTTAATCTCCTGCTCAAATGATTTCCTGTTATTGCACTTTACAACCAATGTAGTATCATCGGCGAACATAATGACTTTATGGGATGAAATATTGGGTAAATCGTTGATATACAGGAGGAAAAGTAACGGTCCCAAAATACTGCCCTGGGGGACGCCTTTGATAATTTTGCCAAACTGGGATCTTTGAGCTTTTTTATAGACGACACCTTTAGATTCAGTGGTTTTGCAGATTTCGGTACACTGCATCCTTTCGCCAAGATAACTCTTTATCCAGTCAAGCGCTTTTCCCCTAATACCATAAATTTCAATTTTATGGAGAAGTTTAGTATGGTTAACTGAATCAAAGGCCTTTGTCATATCGAGAAAGACTGACATAACAGAAGCCTTGTGGTTAATGCAATCTGTAACATATTTAATTAGATCGAAACAAGCTTGTGTGGTTGATCTACCTTCACGAAAACCATATTGTTCAGAACAAATCACTTGGTATTTCGTTAGGAAATCGCTTAATCTGCTATACATTGCCTTCTCGAATATCTTAGATAATAATGGGACTAATGTTATTGGCCTGTAATTCACTGGATTCAGCTTATCCCCCTTCTTGAATAGTGGCTTAACTACACATATTTTTAGCTCTTGTGGAAATACTCCATCGACAAAAGACAAATTTATAATATGTGCTAATGGGCAGCTTATAATTAACGCGCATAGTTTTAGGATCTTGGTGGTAATATGGTCATAACCACTAGACTTGCAGTTCCGTAAGGACAAGATAATTTTAATTATTTCTTTTTCATCAACCGGATTTAAAAATATAGTATGGTGATTCATGTCCGGCAGAGTTGATTTGTAAGATAAATTATTGGTGGGTGGTAAATTAATTTGAGTTGTTGAGTCAATAAAATAATCATTAAAGATATTGCTTATAGTTTTTGGATCGGAATATATGTCATTATTAATTTTTATTTTACTTATGTCATTTTCATGTAATTTATTTGATAATGTTGATGAAATCACGTTCCAAGTAGCCCTACATTTATTTTTGTTGTTTTGTATGTAAAGACTATTTTTATTTTTTTGCGCATCGAGTAAACATCTTTTTAAAATAGAATGGTATTTTTTGAATTTAATGCGGTTTAATTTTTTGTTGTCCCTTTTTAAATTAAAATAGAGGGTGCGTTTTATCCTGCACGATTTTTTCAGGCCCTTGGTCAGCCAGTTACTGCTTTTAGATCTATTGTTAACTTTGACTTTAATTATTGGGAAGCATAGGTTATAGAATAGACACAAATCATCATAAAATACCTGAAATGCTTGGGTTGCATTTTTTGAAGTCAGGACGTCCGAAAAGGAAAGACTGGCCATGCAATCACAAAACTTGCTAACATTGTTCGAGCAGTAATCACGCTTATGCTCGAACCATCTTATGAATGTCTTGTTTCTTTTGACGGTCTGTAATGTTATGACTTGCGCTGTCTCGTGGTCCGAAAGTCCTAGATATAGTATTGATGAGTTCACTTTTTTTATATTACTCGCTATTTGGTCGATACAGGATCCGAGTCTAGTTGGCTCTAAAATATGTGGAATAAAATCATAGTTTTCTAAGATGCTACGCAGGTCCTTAGAGGCACTACTTTGTTTTAGAACGTCAATATTCCAATCCCCGCATATAACTATTTTCTTATTTTTATGACTAGTTGTTAAATAATTTAGTAATGTATCGAGTTTCCGAAGGAATATGCCTACATGTGCCCTTGTCTGCTCTGGAATTCTGTAAATGTTTACAACAATCAACGCCACACCAACAATCTCGATTCCACAACATTCAAAATAATATTTTGTTGATAATTTTGAAACATTATGTAGGTTTTTAAAATCTAAATTATTCTTTAATAAAATGCACGTGCCCCCTCTAGATTTATCACGGCAGTAGGCAGCAGCTAATTTATAACTATTCAACTTAATATTTTTCTGCGAGCCTTCAGGAACAAAAGTTTCACTGAGGCATATTATGTCGAACTCCTTGCCATTGTTACTTAGATCTTTTAGTGTAACCTCTAGAAAGTCAAGCTTACTATACAGTCCCCCTATATTCTGATTGAAGATCGACAAACAATCAGAAGTTTCGGAAAATATAGATTTTGGGGTCTTACTTTGATTGGAACATGGTGCGGTTTTGGGCACGAAAAAAGGTGTCACAGTCATTCACTGCAGCCTGCTTTACCGTATTTTTACATTTTACAGCATCGATTGAAACATTTTTATTACAGCAATTAATCTCATCATTTAGTTTAAAGCTAATCCAATTCAATAAGGATGTATTATTAAAATTTGTATTTTTATACACATCTATGACTTTGCAATTTGCATACATGTTCACAAGCGATTTAAGTTCTTGATGTAAGAGTTTATCATCTATATTATCATGTCTACGCACGTTTAATATTATTACACGATTACCTCCAAACTTCAACAAACTATCACCTATATTTGACAATAACACATAAGGATCCTTTTCGCAACCCTGAACAGACAAAATAATTAAGTCGTCCTTGGTTATTCTATTTTCCATGTTGTATAGACTCTCGAGTATCTGTGATGACGACGCGTGAGGCTTGACCGTTGCTGAGATCTTGAAATTGTCACTTTTTATGCCAGCTCTGGAGTGAAGAAGTTTCGAAGACAAGCCGCGCACATGTTCGTCCCCAAATATATACACCGTTTGATTCTTAGTTTTCAATTTAGTAGCACTAGGTGTACTGAAGTGTGGTGGCTTGTTTATTGGCGATATCAATGGGCTATGATCTTCAAAGTTTTTTGATGGTGAACTGAACCGAGTTTGGTTGTGAGCAGAGGGTTGGGTATTTAAATCGATAAAACTTCGGTTAAAACTTTGTCTGCTAGCTCTTTGCCTTTTTTTCCGGGAATTTTTACTGATGTCCTTATTTGGTATTGACTTGCTTAAGGTCTTTAACTGAACAACTTTTTGTTCATAGCCTTTTATTTTATTTTTCAATGAAAAATTTTCAGCTATAAGATTTTCAATTTCATTTTCTGCTATAAGCAACCTATCTTTTAGTTCAGAAATGGTTTTTTCTAGTCCTTCTGTCCTATCGTAAGTGACCATTACATCTGGACAACTCCTGTTCATCTCTGGTCCAGGTGAGGGCAGCGATCGATCTAAGTCTTCCTCGTCCTCGGACAGACTAGATAGCGCCTCAAATGAATTATTTGTAGGAATCAAAGCTCGGTATTTTGTGCGACATGTGACATTTCTATCATCATCTAGAATATTGGGCTTAATAAGGCATGGCTTACATTTCCAGGAGGCTCTACGATCAGGCTCCATTAGATAAAATCTTCTTGTGGTCACATTACAGCAATCCAGGTGATATACAAATTGGCATAGTGAACAAACGAGATAATGCCTGTCTTTAATTGATAAATTGCACTTATCGCATCTTTGCGCCATGATAAATATAAATATAAAGTGCAACTCCCGGTTTGTTTACAAACAAACAGCTCAACGGTAAGAATAAATGTCACAGGTACTTAGCTCAGCAGTGCTGTGCGGGCGCCGCGTCGACCCGAGGCCGTCCGAAGGTCACCGATAAGATCACCGAAGATCACCGAAGCGGCGGCGGTCGTTGACCCCGCGCGGCTGACCGTTGACCGCAGCGATAAGGCTCCAAACCCAACCGTTTTTATTTGATTCACAATAAACTTAACACCAAGATATTGCTAAAAGTATACCATGTAGGGATATACGGATTTCACTACTGTGTATATTATTACTTCCACTTTAAAATGATATGCAACACTTGTCGTAAAATTTGCTTTTATTAATTTTAAACTTTAATTTATCCTCGAGCACTAAGAAAGTGATGTTGTCGCGTTGCACCCCGCGCACGAACCCTAGCGACTCTCTTTATAAGGATCGCAACACTAAATCCTTAAATTGAAGACACCAGAACCGACTAGCTTGGCCAAGCTCCAGCATGTGATGTGGATATTTAACAAAATCCCCAATAAAATTCAAAAAATTGAGCCATTTAAATTTTTAAGATATTTAACCAACAAATGCTACTATACGTTGCAAGAGATTTTTGATGATCTATGTATGTTTTATGATAGCAAATAAAGAGTTTGAATTTGAACAAAACATCCCACTTTATGAAAGAATAGTAACCACATTATCCGTATTTGTTGGGTTTGTACTTTACTCCGCGAAAAGAAAAATATTAGGCAACCGCCCAAACAACGCGGAAAAGAATCGAGAGAGCGTTACACGAGATACTACTTACAAAGTTTCCTTTGGAGATGTGATGTGTGGAGAAAGAACCTTTATTCGATACTGTACTTTTATAAGCGGTATTATAATGGCTAAATTGATCCGCCTTGGCATTTGGGCGTGTCTATACCTACTCTATAGGTACCAACTGACTTATCTTATTTAGTAAACACTTAACACACTAAACTCCACCACACACACCACATTTCGCACACTAAACACTTATAACCTCAAAATGTTCCCTTTTCGCCTAAAATTACAATTTGGTCATAAAAAAGAACATTAATGATGTAAAATCAGGAAATAGTGTGCGAAATGTGGTATCTAGTTGCTTTATTCACCAGAAAATTGCCGTTTTATCTAAAAAAGATGCATTTTGAGGTTATAAAAGTGTACTAAATAAGATAAGCCAGTTGATATGGATTTTATAAGTTAGACTAATTCACAACAAACACACACACAGGCACAGTAACTTGTGTGCGTCTGCTTTATTCTCTTACAAGAGACACTTTACAATTTGTCGTCGAATGAAAGCCGCCTTAGCCTTCTGAATCTAAGTCCCCTGCCTCACCGGGACGCCATGGCGACGCGATGGGGACTAACTTAACAGTCGGTTTTTCGCCGGGCAGACTTGGTCGTTGAGCTTGCTTTCTTAACTAAAACGTAATACAATGGCATTATGAACTTTATGTTATGAAACTGTTGAATAAATAAATAAACTTCATAATATATGCCCTAAAATATTTCTAAATAATGATTGGCCTTTCAATATCATACGTATACGAAATTTTTAACGTTTGAAAATTATAATTTTTAAAGTTATGGATCGACAACGTTACAATTATTATGCGTTTTGCTTTACATTTTTTTATGACAAGAAAAACCAATACAAAAGGGGAAACGTACAAACCACAACATAACAACTACAACATCAAAAATCGTGGAAATCGGACTTGAATGGGAGGGCGAAAAACGTGATCGCCTCGAGCTAAAGTAGAGATTTTGACAGCTACGCGATATAAGCTTTCAGTTCACGATCCTTTTAACAGAAAAACATAGCAAGCGCGGTATTCTAGGCGGTAAAATCATATCGTATTTGACCCGTCATCGTATTATGTATCGTTTTGATAGCTCCTATTTAATTGACAGTAATGGCAGCCGAGTTAACTATTCAACACGGTTAAAACTATAATCGTTTTTGCGCTGTTATCTTATTGTCATCGTTTTCATAACTCTTATTTACTTGACAGTAATGGCGGCCCAATTAAAAACAATATCATAACACGTCAAATACGATTTGAATTTGACCGCCTAGAATAGAGGCGCCATATTCTAGGCGATAAAAACGATATCGTAGTTTGCCTGTTATGGTATTGTTATGACGTCAGCCGCCATTACTGTCAAGAAAATAAGAGCTATCAAAACGTTGACAATTAGATAACAGATCAAATACGATATTGTTTTTACCGTCTTGAATAGAGCCGCTGGTCGAATATATGTCCGGGCATCTATCTAGGTTACGACCTAAAAACAAATCTAGTTGTCATTCAATACAAAACAAGAGAAAAACCTCACCGAGCAGAACGATAAGCGGCGAGTATTTTAAAGTCAAATCACCAATCACAAAATATTCAAAGCTATGCCGAGGCTGCTTCGACTTGCAAATCTTACCGCACTGCTTGACGGGCACACGTATATGTATATATACGGGGTGAGTAGTGATGTCGTGTCTGCTGTTGTACTAATGTTCGATACATTATTTATAAACGGGCGGTAAAGGTAGGTTCCCACAGCGTGTGGTTCCATGGGGCATGTTGCGTGAGCACGGGTTGTGCGCCTAAAAGTGGGTCCACATTTGTGATATTTCATCTTAACATGGTTCCGTGACCGTGTCAGTAACGCGTGTCATTACGGTTATGAAGAAGGTATGTGTCATGTTATGACGTACCTACTGTCACGAATTGACCCATCCCAAACGCATCATTTACACTGTCCACACATTTAGCGTAACAAGGATATATTGTTACATTTCACTACAGTATTTTAGCGTTTTTTCTAGAGTAAATAAAACGATCAAAACTTCTTAAATACCTACTCAAGACAGTTTATTCTAACCAAAAGAGACTTTCTTTCCTACGAGCCCTCTTTTGAAGTCGGTCAAAAATGTTTTAACACTTACGTTCAGGGGCTACTTCGAACCACTGATTTTAAATTTTGCGAAATCGGTTAAAAACATACGTCCTTTTGCGCCAAGAGATGTTGAGATTCCGAACACGCTTTATTATTTAGAAACTCTAGGAAGAAACCCCCAGCAAAATATTGGACATCAAAAACGCCTACATTATTTACTGAAGTAGGGAAAAAAATCGGTACATTCTGTAAACATCCACCACAAGCGTCGGCATATAAGGAAACAACGACGTAACACATTATTACGTCACATAACACACTTTGCTCAAGTGTATACGCCCTTACCGACTCTCAAGTTATTATTTGCACACCATTTTGTCCCCGTGCAGACTTGTTGCGTCGCGTGGCGTAACTTTTTATGAAACTCTTCGCTCAAGAAAATATATATTCTTCGTCGTACAATTCTTAACTTGCTTACGAAATTTAGGGGAAAGGATGGAGGAGGCATATTGATGACTGTTACATTTATTTTTAGGCTTGCTTCTTTCATTTTCTATAATACTATTTTCGGTAAAAGGTTTGAGTTTGACTAGAGTTTCACCTGAGGATGCTTTAGTTAATTTTGGAACACTCTGACTAAGGGCATGTTGTTTGATAAGTAGTTAAACTAACTAATTGTTAAAAACCGTTACTAATGGTTAAATCTCAAGGAAATATGTCAAATTTTCGATTCCTTTTTCGAATTTAACAATTAGTTGACTTAACTACTGATCAAACAACAGGCCCTAAGAAAATTGATAATTATTTCAATATTTACATACCACAAAATAAGCAACGAGCCCTTTTGAGAGGCACCGGAGCAAACATTAGGACGAAATAAAGTAAGAAAATTATTTATTCATGACAAACGAAAACAAACGACAGAGAAATAAGCACAAATAGAATGTAGTCACGAAATGGTCCCAACGCAGCGTGTTGCTATTGCTGGCAGTAAAGTCAACGTTGGTTTTCCGTTGAAACCATGGTAACCGCACTCAAAGTCAAAGTCAAAGTCAAAATCATTTATTGTTTGATTGCAGATGTACAATAATAAGATGTTAATCATGACTATCCATCAACATAATATTGACGTGTATTTTCTATCCCAAATTCAAATTCAAATTCAAAACACACTAAAACACACATGGTAAAAATGAAATAAATAAGAACAAGGTTAGATCAGAAATATAATCGTTGCACTGTAGTGTGAAGTCAAATAGGACTCAGCTCAGCATGTGCTGCAGCCGGGGCCAAAGCGCTGGTTTTCAGCTGAACCCTGGTGTTCACCTATTCGTAGCTGAACGCGAACGCTTGACCTTAGTCTCACCATGTTAAGTGACGACGAGGTCGAGGGTGGTACACGCTTACCCAGAAAAAGCCTATTCACTCTTGCCTTTAAAACACCAAAGTTGTACGATTCCGGAAATACAGACGCAGGGAGATCATTCCACTCCTTGGCAGTGCGAATAAAAAATGACGCAATCTAATCGGTACTTAATATTACGATACAACAACCTCCAAAATAGACATAAACCAGCTTCCTATACCGCCCGAATTACCCGTATCCCTGTCTCCTATTCATAATTCCCTTTACAGAGCACCCACCGGCTTTCCCTACACCTTTATAGATCCAGGGATCCTCTGGCTTACTTAGATTAACGGTTAAGCTGAGACAAGGGGCAAATAAGAAGTAGGTACCTAATTCCCGCCCGCGCCTCGCATACCAATGAGCAAGCATTAATTTAATTATCATTTATTTCTTCCCCGGGTAATGGTAAATAGTTTGCTTGGCGACAGTTATTTGCTCCCATGGGGGATTTTTATTTCTTGGGCATACTAATCAAGACTGGTTTGTTTGGGAAATAACTAAAATAAAGGACTTCCGGCGTTGTCCTGTTCTGTTGAGGTAGTGATTTACGTTTTTCACTCGAGTTTTTTGTGTTCTAGGATAAAATATTACAGGACAAGCTCTACAGTTTTTTGTGCGTGAGGTTTTTTTTCTAAACGATCCGTAGTCACACAGAATTGCCACACTAGTGTGACTATGTTTATTTTTATTTATCCGTAGTCATACCAACGCACCCTTGACATAATTTGCCCCTTTTACTTGACTTCCCCACGGCATGTGCTACTCCGTAGTTCTATTGGCCTATGATTTCTATTTCAAAATTAAACCACCCTTGGGGCCAGCTGAAGAACTAACATAACCTAAACCTACCTTAAATTTATGATGCGTTGGTGTAACTATGAATCGGGTAAAACGATTCTTGGTTGGTTTTCTTTTCTGCCTTCTCCTTTACCTTAAAACTAAAAACTGGAAAAGTGCTAGTTATACTCGCAGACGAGGGGTTCCGCACCATTCTGTTAATGGCCCCCTTTTTATTATTTGTTGTTATAGTTGCAAAACTCTGCGTGAATTTCAACTATGTACCTATTACGAAGGCCGCTGATAGACAGACGGATGGATAGCGAAAGTTTCGTAATAGGGTCCCGTTGGTACCCTTTGGGAATGGAACCCTAAAAAAGATAAGGTAGAAATGAGGTACAGTCCGTGAGCACTAACAATAACATTCGGTTTGTACTTGTCTTGAAAAGTACAACCGAATGATATTCTAGGTGTTCACGGACTGTACGAGTTTGAAGCCGAAGGAAAAATAATACAACGCTTTAATTTTCATTACTGGTTTTACTTGAAAATCATTAAATTATCAGAAGCCCTAGCGAGATGCATTCAGCGTTCGTGATCGATATCCAAAATGTATAGGGATGACGTCAGCTGTCAGGCGATCGCGTTGAAGGCTTACGTCAATTCCATACAATTTACCAGTTTTGGAAATCGTTTACGTTAGCGTTAAACTTGTCTAGCCTTGTGTAAGTACATTAAATTGCTTTTACTAGTAAAAAGGTCAAAGGCTTTATCAAGTGAATAGCGTGATATTTATAAAGGGCCAGCACCATGCTATTAAAGATGACGTGAATTTAGTGCTTCAAACTGTCTTCTCGCCTTTAGAAATCCGACTAGTCTACGAAAAAAGGTCAAGTAGGGTCGTGCATTGCAAAGAAGAAGAATATTATTTGTGAGGGAGCGGAACTATTAATTAACGGAGAAAGATGCAAAGAGGATAGCTAAAAAAAAAATATTGTCCATAAAATATTTTTGAATGATTCAATGTGTGGGTATAATTTAATCTAGGGCGTACTCAAACAATGAAGCAAAGCAAAGCCAACTCTCTGTATCTCTAATAAGAGTTCAAAATTCACAAACACCGCATTGTTAAAGTGTACAAAATTTAATCTATTCATTTTTATGAATGATAACTTATGGCTGACGGGTATTTCTTCTCGTTAACTTTTGAGAGCTTTCGAGACCGACTGATTGAAGGTAATAACAAAAGTAATCCGGACGAAAAGAAATAGTTTGTTGTTGTTGAGTTTAATTACATTATGGGTAACTTTAAATCCCTGAAAAGATCAGTAGATGGTGGTAGATGGAACTAAACAGCTGTGGGTCAGCGGACATAGTCGCTTTGCAGGAAACATGGCTTATGCCTCATGATAGTCATGATTTACCGTGATTGAACACAACAGATGAAAATTTTTCTTTAGCTTTAATCTCACACAATATAATTTTGTTATTACATATCATTTATTTATTTAAACTTTATTGTACCAAAGGAAGTACAAATGGCAGACTTATGGCCTTGAGGCATTCTCTACCAGTCAAACTTTGGGCCAAACATAATATAATAATCATCTCTTTTTGTTACTTTTTGTGCAAACTTGTATGTGCCCAAACCCATGCATTGTCCTTGTTCACCTACTTCAGGGTTAGCTGGAAGAGATCCCATTTAGGGATAAGTTCGCCTTTGTACATCTGTTAATATTAAAATTGTATTATTTATATTTTTTTGCAATAAAGAGTTTACATACATACATAGTACATACATACATAATCTATACTAATATTATAAAGGGAAAGAGTTTGTTTGCTTGAACGCGCTAATCTCAGGAATTGCTGATCCGATTTGAAAAAATCTTTCAGTGTTAGATAGCCCATTTATTGAGGAAGAATATAAGCTATATATCATCACGTTAAGAGTAATAGGAGCGGAGCACCAATGAAGAATGTTCAAACCTTCTACATAAACAAAGTCGCGGGTTAAAGTTAGCGTTAACCCAAACTGACTATTCCACGGGGACGAAGTCGCGGGCAGAAGCTAGTTCATAATAATAATTCGGACTTTGTTTTTAATTAAACGTTTGCACAAAATATCCAAAGGTCTGCAACTCATTCCGTTTCTTACCTACAGACCCAAACTAATATTATTGTAGGGACGACAAAGTGACAGCCATAGGTTGCGATTTGGTTTTTGGATACGGTACCCTAAAAAACGTCCTCCACTTAACATCTACTACTTACTTAGTCCTTATCCCTTACGCTCACTTTTACAAATAAACCTGACTGGCGGATTTTCCACAAATGGTTCCGATAAAAAATCTTACTGCGAAAACGCTCTTTTCACCTACCTACCTACCTTTCATTTGTACTATCACTAGCGTTCATTTGTGACCCATCTCAAGAAAAATGGGCTTGAAGTCGTCAATGTCATTAGAGATGCCAAATCATTTGTAACTTATAGGAGACTCAACCTTATTGTTGTAGAATGTCAGAATGACTTTGGACCTAAGGTGGGTCCCAAATTTAAGTTCGTGACTGTACATACGAGCTAAGAATAAGATTAATATCTTTTAAGATATGCAATGTGTCAGTATTGACTTCTAATCTGCCTAGTACTGTATGTCCATTCAAAAGCATTAATATCTATACGGCCACCGCACCAAAAACGGGTAAACTACATAATCTCGAATATTTTTTATTCCGAATTTGATAAAAATGAATTTCAGAATTCCGATTTTGAAATTTCCGAATGTTCACATTTCCGAATTATTAGGATCCCGAAAAATATTTTTCCGAATATCACAATTCTGAATATTCCTATTCCGAATCCCGAATATTCATTATTCCGAAATTTTAGCAGCCTGAATTCTCTAAGATTTTTTATTTCAAATAAGTGCCTGATTTTTTTATTGTATAATACCGTGTATAATGTTTAGCATGCATAATGCTCAAAAACTGTGAGACATCTCCGACTAAGTCGTCGCTTCGCGGAGCTCTTGTTCCACGTAGCTAAGGCGCTTCGCGCCTTGATGCAACTCTAACCTAACCTAACCTATCAAGTTGAGATAGACCTAATTTAGTAAATGTGCTCGTAATCGCACCTAACTTTTGTTTCATGTAAAATACTTCAATTCAATTCAAGTGGTTAGTTTCATAATTCCGAATTTTACATTAGGTACCGATCTGGTAAGGAATTTTCGGAATTATAATTTTCGTAAAAAAGAAAATTCGGAACTGTCCACATTCGTAAATATAATATTCGGAAAAACGTTTTCGTGATTTTAATATTCGGTAATATAAAATTCGATATTTTGATAATTCGGTCTTATATTTTATCGGTATTGTAAAAATTTGGGATTATGAATTTCGGCATTTTCAAATTCGGAATTAAATAATGGTGTTCCCATAGGTGGCTTGTGTGTTTTTTTGGTTTCCTCAAGCAATATCCAAAAAATCAAACTTTAAACACGACCGTTTGTTTTGATAAATACTGTCGTCTAAATAAGTCAATGGCCATGTTGTTATTGCATATAAAGTCCTTCATATTGATTTTGTTCGTATGACATCTAAACTATATCACTAGGACCATATAACGAAACGATTGGCAAATCATTCATCAAAATCATCAGTGATTCGATACGGTGTAACATACGTAAAAATATAGACTGTTAAAATCATGAATCACCCTTAGCCGTATTCAGTTAAAAACTGGTTATGTACAGTCAAACAAAATGTATATCCGGTCGCTCTGCTACAATCTTAGTTTCTCTACGACTGCTACTTAGCCAAGTGTAAAGTTAAGATAAAACCGGTTTAAGAAAACCGGTTTTATTTTATTTCTTCCAAGTTTTTCTCAGTCTTGAAAACAAGATACGTTATAGTCTTAGCTTTTTTCGTTTGACACCTCAGATTTGGCACTGTTAAGGGTCCTAATTGTATAATAAACAAAATCTTAACCCTGCTAGAGCGGCCGGCATTTGCAACGCAAAACAGGCTTGCCCGAAGACGTGGGCTGAATACTTCAGCGGATTAAGAATTTGACTTTAAAATTAGCAGATAAGCTAAGCGCTGCTTCCGCGAAGTTTAGTTAACATTGATTTTCAATAGCAGTTTTGGTGTTATTGTTTTAATAGACAACCCTTAAACGGATTTTGTCCGTTTTTAAGGACACATCAATTAAATGCTCACCCTTCTAATTTCAACGAACTGTCGCATAGATTCAGTCCCAAGTGACATTAATTAGTTTATCTCTTTCCCACTTATGCATTAAGAACTACTATGCACGAGACGAGAACAAGCCGCGAGCAAATAAAAAAAACCAATTTAACCACTTGAAAATTTACATGATATTTTTCTTTTCTAACCTTAATTTCTTACTGTAGTTATAGTTTAAAAAAAAATAACCACTGAAACGTAGAGAGATCATTTAAGTATTAATAGACAGCTTAAATAATTGTTTTGATTTTATTATCCATGGCGTTGTTTTTTGAAACTCTAGTGGCACCTTTTACCTTTTTTGAGCCAAACCTTTACGATTTTTAACATCAACAGACAATTTTACAATGGGGATAAGTAACTTAATATCAATATGTGTATTATGAGTGGAATCGATATACATTTGAGAAAAATAATATATTCTTCAATTTTCTAACTAGGCAGCTCTTACGCTGGTAAACATCTTAGCCCGTTTGTGCAAAATGTGGTTACACAAGACAGGTAACAAGTTGTTAGAGTTCATGGTAATTCTGTAGCTCTGTCTAACCCCACTCTGTGAATGAAGGCGTGAAAGTATGTTTGTATGTGTATGACGCTCTTGTAGTATGAGTTTCGGTGTTCGAGAAGTCCAGAATACTCGTAAATTAACTTAATATTATTTTTTCGAGATAATCTTAAAAAAAAATACTATGTCCCAACAATAGGCTAGCCTTTACTATAGAAAACGATATAGCTACATGAAGATAAATAAATACATAAACACAATAAGCTATTGCTCGGGAACTAACACAAATAATTCCAAATAAGGATAACACAAACCATAACAAACCGAGCGACACTTGTCGTCTGACACTGACAACAACATAATTAATAAACCGTTAATTGTACCCATAAATCGTGTCCAAAAGTAAAAGCCAATTACGCCGCATCGACTCAATCGAAACTCCAATTAACTACGAAAAGAATCACGTCTGCTACACCCCTATTACTGCGAAGAACGGTAAATAAATTGCTCCC
Source organism: Acleris literana (assembly GCA_946894065.1). Taxonomy (NCBI): domain Eukaryota; kingdom Metazoa; phylum Arthropoda; class Insecta; order Lepidoptera; family Tortricidae; genus Acleris; species Acleris literana. The sequence continues at coordinate 5,011,069 of OX335683.1, forward strand.
ATATATCGGCCAACCCAATCTATTAAAACCTTTTAAACCGGTTACCGAGTTGGGAAAGTACTACTAAGTGTCCGGGGCCGTTCGATAGATCCGGGTAAGTTGCCCGTAACTTCTTCGCCAATATCCGGAGTTAACCGGAAAAAACCGGATTAAAAAGGTTACGTTAATGGTCGCTGTGAAAAGTGATGCAATTACTATAAATCGATTCCGCCCTTTGTTCTTAGCCTTTTGATGTATGGACGGTTGTCTGGTCCTACCCTTTTTCTATCCAGGGAGGGATAAACAGCCGAAGGAAGAAAGGGTGATTTTCACCTCTATTTTTATGTCAATAAATGCGCCAATTTGTGTTTTTCAGTCAGTTCGGAAGAGCGGTGGAAAGAGGATTATTTCATTCCGGTTTATTTTGTGTACGCCTCGCCTCTGAAAGGCAGTTTTGGTGCTTGTGTTATTGCTGTAATAAATACGAACTTTATAACGTAGCTCTTTTAATTGTTTGTGCATTTATGGAAAATAAAAAAGAAAAACATTTATGCAAAAATTACGGTGAGTGGCTGATTTAATACAAATATTAACCGAGAAAGATATTTAATAAAGAATCTGCTTAATTAATCCTCTTACAGTAAGGGAATTATCACCAAAAAAGATAGAGGGAAATTCGTTAGCGAATTCGATTAAGGAAACTTTTTCAGGTGTAAATAGATTCCTACTTCCTACTAAAGTTTTTAAATTAAAAATATTTCATATAATACAAAAATAGAGCATCCGATGTTTTAAAATAAAAATAATCTGATTCACCGTAAAATATTATTCCGGAATCCTTTCAGATCCACCGAAAGCCTTGACTTCACACCTAATATTAGTTTAGTCAGTAAAACACAGAGGCGGATTCCCGAGCTGAAAATAATTTGTGGCATCAAAGAAAAAAGATTTATTCCCAAATTATTCATATCACGTGCGTATAAGGGCAAAATAGGGCGAATCTGATCTGAGCGACGCGGGAATTTTGGGGATATTTATCGCGGGAAATTCTAACAGACGAACGCATTACCGGGGTTAGGTACAAACAGGGCAATGAATATAGTGAATTGGTTGTTCGTGGGGCCCCATACTCATACAACTCATTAAACAATGTATTAGCATTTATTTAACTTTACCTATTTGTAATTTCGCGTGTTTGTATAGTAGGTTTTTTTTTTGTCTTTCTTTTGTTTATTTTTTGTGTGACGTTCAAAAAAGTTTAATTGCATTGTATTGTATAATTCGAGCGCTTACGAGTATACAGTGTGTAAATGCAATACGAGCAAACATTATTGCATTATAGTATTTTTTTTGCATTTAGATTAATTCGCCACGCAATTTATCAGAAATAGCATAATTAAACTGCTATTAACTTAGACTTAAATTTTCGTTTACATTTAACATTGCTGCTCGATCGGACCTTTAAAAATTAATTACGCTCTATGTATTAGAGTTCCGTAAATCGGGGTAAATAGGAATTAAGGGGTAAGTAGGGACACAACCTAAAATGAAGCATATGTTACTAATTATAAGCCTCAAATTATTTCCAATAGGCGTAACGTTATTGTCCATTTAATACTTGTTCTTATTTGTAACAAGTTATGACTTATTTTAGGTTGTGTCCTAAAATAAGCAAATAAATAACCTACCCCTTAATCTTATTTACCCCGTTTTACGGTTATTAACGTTATTCCACATTTACATGACTTGCAGAGCCATAACCTACGTCTAGTTTAAATATTTGCTCGTATTCTATTTACACACTGTATATCCACTATTTATATTACGAGTCAAAAACAGAAACATTAGCAGGATTTGCATCTTAGCTAAGCCCAATGGTGGTCGTGTAATGAGGACTAGGAAAGTTTGAGGAAATTTCCTATGTTTTCCTCTTTCGGAATTTCCCCTTCTGATCTATTTCCGCACCCTGTATAAGAGCTCATACAAAATCATTTGAACCATATTAACCGCACAATGTAATTCACACTTACATTTAAACCCTCTATATTTCACGTGAGCCCATCTATTTTATAATCAGTCGTTATCCGTCCCATAACTCACACATACGCGTCAATGTACCCCAAAATTAATTAATTCATGGCACGACCACACGACGGATGCCCTTTGGGATGTTTATAAGGTACGCGCGATACGTGGATCGTATTGGCGCGCCTTTATAGGATAGTTAAACCGATTTAATTTAAATTTTCTATTCTATTCATGTCAAGTGACACGACGTATGACAGTTACGGCTATTTGCAGCAACAAAAAAGAACTTGATTTAGTATTAAATATATTAAAATCATAAGTAGTACTCGGCTGTCAATTGCTGTCGCACTCTATCAGGGGGCCTAATATGGCTACGTTTATCGCGTGACAAAATGTGGATAAAACATGCGTCACTTTTTGAGCGGTATATAAGTACGAGAGTGTGCGATATGATAACCTGGGCCTCTATTCTAGGCGGTAAAAACCATAGTCTTTGATCTGGTATGGTATTATTTTTAAATCGGCTGCCATTATTGGAAAGTAAATAAGAGCTATCAAAACGTTGACAATACGATAACAGGGCCCGTATTATGGTCGCTTTTATCGCGGTGACTAAAGCTCCCGTCAATCTCGCACTTACATACTGGTGAGACAGAGACAGATGTTTTATCCACGCTTATCCACATCGATAAACACGACCATACAGGCCCGCAGGTGAAAGACGATATGGTTTTTACCGCCCAGTGGTCGTATTGTCAACTTTTTTATAGCTCTTATTTACTTCATAGTAATGGAGGCCGAGTTATAAATAATACAGTAATAGATCAAAGACGATTTGTTTTTTACGGGGTAGAATAGAGGCTTAGGTGGCCTGTGCGCTCTTTTGCCTTCTCCATGTTATAAAATAGTCTTAAGCACTATTTCCACCAAACGGCCCGCAACGAATCGGAACGCAAAGACTTGTATGGTCTATAAACGATATTAAATCATGTTCACAGTAATTAAAGTCTATATTACCAAGCCGCGTACAGCAACTTGACCGCGGGCGTCTTCCGCGACACGCGATCGTAGCCGACAGTATGCTGCGACGCGCGATCGGCTCCGTCATAAATAGACAATAATAATTTTAATAGACGCGATCGGCTGTCGCCGCACCCGTCCGTATCCTTTCCGATCCGATGCGATGCGAGCCGTTTGGTGGAAATCACCTTTAACCCATATATGCGCAGTGGTTCGTTTTCGACCCATTAAAAAGACAACCTTCCCCCCCCCCCCCCCCCTTTGGGACCAAAAATAGTTCTGGGCATATATGGGTTAAATCTAGTTTTAAGACTTAAACGAGACATTTTTTCCGTGCATTCGGTTCTTATGGTTTTTAATGTTTTTATCAGCGATGATGATAAAACCATTACATTACGCATGATAGAGCGTAATGAGATCAACCCCGTGGTTATTAATTAAGGCTTTTCAGCTGACTATTTACGAGCAAGTTGTAATGAAAAACATCGCTCAATAATCTTTATTACCACTTTTAATCAATTGCTCATAGTTTAACCGGGTCGTTATTGGCTGTGTGGCGATGTTACAATCCCGATCGATATTCCAATGATTTATTCATAACGTCAAATTCGCGGCGTGACGTATTTTTAGCTCCCGACAAAACAGGGCTATTATATGTTTAAGGGGAATATTCTGCCCTAAGACAAATGGCGGCATCTCTGACAAAACTCCTGTAGCAATTTGTAACCTTATTACTAACAAGAGAGGGTCGTATCTGCTTTGGATATTGAGTTTGAGATATGACCTTTTGGCGTAGGAGGTCAGTATTTATGTCTGTGTATCTACATCTGTCTGTAGCATCATAGGTCCCAACATGATTTTGAAATCGGCTTGGTCCCAAACTAAGCTGTAGGCTTGTACTATGGGTACTAGGCATCGATAAACATACTGATACATATAGAGAAATAAATAATAATATGAATTCGACGCGCTGGCTTAGTCGGTAGTGACCCTGCCTACGAAGCTATCCGTCCTAGGTTCAAATCCCGGTAAGGGCAGATATTTGTGTGATGAGCGCGAACATTTATTATTCCTGAGTCATGAATGTTTTCTATGTATTTCGTCTAGTACCCATAGTACAAGCCTAGAGCTTAGTTTGGGACTAGGTCAATTGGTGTGACATTGTCCTCTGATATTTTATTTTATTTGTATAAATAGAAAACACCCAAAGACTCAGAAACAAATCAATACCAACTAGGCTAATTGCGTCGTAGATATAATATTCCCCCTCTTAGGGTAAAGAGGCCACATATGAGGTCATGCTCACACAAGAACAAAAAGTGATGGCTTTATGTGCTTCCGCGCAAAGAACATGAGATGAAGATAGTTTGCGCGCGCCTTGATTGCAGGACCAAATTCAAATAATTGCTGTTTACTTTCAATCTACAACATTTATAAAAAAAATGGTTTACCAGGATTAAGAAATTATAAGCACTCATTTATTGAATCAAAAATCATCGTTAAAGATCGTACGGTTTCGAATATTCAACCAAAAACATGCGAAAAAGGTGTCATGTTCGAACAATAAAACTATCGAGGATTTTGTTTGTGTTTTCACGTTTTACAGTCTCAAGGAAAAATGACCAAGTTTAATATATCCAAAAAACAGACTTATAGGCGTTATAGGTGAAAAACTTAAGTAAATGCCCTCCTACATGTAGTTGTGTACAAAACTAATATGTAATTTACGTCAAATTTCAAATACGTATAGAATGTCTAACGGTCTAAGTATACAGATGTGTTACAACTATGTGTAAGCGGTCATTTACTTACGTTTTTCACCTATAAGGTTATTAAGATCATCGCGGAACACTACCGACTTTAACATCATTATTTGGCCTCATAACTGCCTCTCACTGTGAATAATAATCTGAATTATTGTACACACCTATCCTTTTTAAACGTGAGTAGAAATTTTAAGCGGGCGAGGGGAGTGACAGATTGATAGATGGGCCTAAAATACGTAGGTTAGATTTGGGTATTAATAACTCAGATTAAATTTAATGTTTAAAAAGGGTTTTATTGTTTTAAATGGGCTTTATCTTAATTGTAACGTCCCACGTTAAAAATAGATAAGAGTGTCTGTTTTAAACAGAAGGTTATCTTGCTGAAACGCATTCAGCGTTGATTTTTACCCGACTGCGGCGGAGCCCAAAAGGAGGGTTATGTTTTTCACCGTGTTTGTATGTATGTCCAGTTCTATGTTCCCCGCTACATCAAAAACGGCTTGGACGATTTTGACAAATGAGGTATCATTGGATTCGTCTTCGCAGCGAGAGTGTCATAGGATACCTAAACTGTTAAAATTGAAATAAAAACAATGGCCAAATGACAATTATTAACATATGTAGGTATATCGACGACAATATAATAAATGCAGTCGGGTTTTTAAAGCTTGCTTTTCATATAGTTATTAGTGTTATGTTGCTAATAAAAAAGAAGTGTAATTTTTATCAAAATGGCACTAAGTATGTATGCATGTACGTATTTAATCACTTAATTGTACAAACAAACCTATCAATCGTGAAAAAAATATAAGTAAATCAAGAATGTAGAAAGGCGACATTATCACTTAAGTACCGACTCTTTCTATTCTGAGAAACATACGAGTATGTATTAACTGAATTAAAACTAAATTATAATAATAAAATGTGGATAAGTAAAAGCTTAATTCTTAATATTCCGGTACAAAATAAGTTAAAGAGTACTTATAGCTAAATAATTAACATTATTCTTCATTAAATTTAAATACTATATTCCCCACTTCGATAACATCGCTTATAATTTCAAAGGCCTTGGTATTTGAAATGAACTATAACACGTAGCACGAATAGCGGGCTACACGTGCTACGAGCGCATTATAGTCGCGTAGCCAGCGAAAAAATACTTATGAGAGAACTAAAACTTTTCATTTTTGCTGTGTGGATAGATAAAGTGCATTGTGAGATACAATGAAGATTTAAAAAAAGGCGAACTTATCCCTTTAAGGGATCTCTTGCAGCTAACCCTTGAGAGATTCAGAGAAGTGAAGGTTGTGCATCAAGTAGGCAAGTGTACAACTTAATTTAGGAAAAGAGCATAAAAATTAAACTGACCAATAAAACCTAACTATAAAAAATAAATACATTCAAATATATACATAAATAGATATAGAAATATACTATATTTATGCATCTATAATATACATACTTAAACTTACATAAACTAAATATAAACTGTACTTATGTAGAGGACAGTTGATACAATATTTAGGAGCTAGTGTCAAGCCAGAACTTCTTCAATTTGTCTTTTAACGAATCAACTGATTGTGATTGTCTAATGCCGGCCGGCAGCCGATTCCACAACCTGACAGAGTGCACTGAAAAGGATTTAGAATAGGACTTGGATTTGTGAGACGGGAAAGCAAGTGTGAGATTGGCCTTCGAGCGCAACCGGTTTTGGGAACCGGAGGCCATAAATCCAAACCCCTCAGAAAGATAGAAGGGAGAACGAGGATTAAAAAGAGTGTTAAAAATCAACGACAGGATGTGAACATTTCGGCGAAAACGAATGGGTAACCAGTTTAGCTGTGCACGGAAGTGGGAGACATGATCGTATTTCCGCTGACCAAAAATGTATCGAATGCACACGTTTTGGAGTCTCTCAAGTTTATCGAGCAGCTGCTCTGAGAGGTCCATGTAAGCAACGTCACCGTAGTCTAAGAGTGGGAGAAGGAGAGATTGCGCTAAAGTTGCGTGTTATGTAATATATAAAGTTTAAAATGTTATTCAAAAGTATTTTAGCATTAAAGTGTTTTTACTTTAATGATACGTGGATTATGAAAATGAAAAAATTACTGTTTTGTCATTCTTACCACTTTATTGTATGAATAAAGAGTAATTTCGTGATTTCCGTAGTTGAACATATCGCACCTTTAGAACAATAATGACCTAATTCAAAATTTGTGCTTTCAAACTTCGAGTCATAAATTTATTATCATAGAGACCTAACTCGAAATTTAAAATTTCTCAATTAGGTCACTATTGTTCTGAAGGTGCGATATATTATCACTCTAAAAAGTTAACAACATGACGTTAAGAAAGTTCTAATTAGGATTCAATATTACATTTAAAGCTAATTCTTTATACATACACAATATTACTAAATACCTAAAGCACCGCCATAAAACTTCTGTTTTTTTTAAAAAGCTCACAATGCATTTTATCTATCCACACAGCAAAAATGAAAACTTAGAATTCTCAAAACTATTTAATGAATTTTAATGTCCCGCGACGCGACTAGTAGGCTGTTCTCAAAAAGGAAAGGTGACAGTTTTTTGAACTGTTCAGCCAAGGACCAGACGGCAAAAAGGACATAGTTTTATGACTTATTGATGCTAGAACTCTGTCCCTTTTCCTGACACAAATTTGAGATTTTTTAACATGACATAATAGAGGAGTAATTTGAAGGGTACCGTAAAAATATAGTACAATTTTTAATACTAAAGGCAATTTGAAAACATCACGTATAATGGAAATGTTCATGCTAGAGCTACTGATCTTGGATAAACATTAATTAAATACTAACTTACTAGCATAGAGACATTCCATCTTAGTCCTCAGGGTTGGCAACGCATTTATCATCTTAAGATTGTCGTCTTAAGAATTCAAATGTCTATGGGTTGATTGCGCTTACCATCAGGGCCCGTATTATGGTCGCCTTTATCGCGGTGGATAAAGCTTCCGTCACTCTCGCACTTACATACTGGTCAGAAAGTGACAGATGTTTTATCTACGCTTATCTACGTCGATAAACACGACCATAATCGGCCCGCAGGTGGTATAAATAATAAAATAATAAATATAATGGGACGATCTCACACAAATTGACCTAGTCCCAAACTAAGCTCTAGGCTAACTAGACAACGATATAAATACAGATATGCAGATAAATAAATACTTAAATAAATAGAACACATCCAAGACTCTAGAAATAAGTACTCGTGCTCATCACACAAATATTTGCCCATACCGGGAATCGAACCCGGGACCGCAAGCTTCGTAAGCAGGGTCACTACCAACTAGGCTATCGCGTCGTCTATGCGTTGATGGTATGTGTGCGTACTTGCCTTCCGATCCCATAAACATATAAAAAAAACCACATATACATGTTTTTCAACAAGCTCGTGTAGACATTTTAAATTTAACAGGTATGCAACATTACAGTGGAATATTTTTACTTAAGTGCAACAAACAAGTTCCTTATGAAAATATAACGAGGAGCAGGCTTGCGCTGTCTAAAATTAAATGCAGACGGCATGACGTATACGATCCACAAAGGAACGCCGTATCGTAAAGCTGCTACCGGCTTGCGTCGCTATTGCCTAACGCATTCGCAATCACAATCTGCTTCAAAATTATACAATTGTTTTCATTTTATTTATTTAAACTTTACTGCACAAAAAAAAGGACAAATGGCGGACTTAATGCCTAATGGCATTCTCTTCCAGTCAACCAAATAATCATACAGAAATTAATAACCGTGGTGCACAGAAAAAGAAAGACAGATCACAAAGCAAAGAACATAATTACAAAATAATACTACTTTAAGCACAAAGTATTAACAAATACATATAGAGACTAAAACATATTCTATGATGGGTCCAGTCTAAAATTCTACGAAACGTCTTGTTCCAGCAAATGCTTACGAAGCATTCGCTTGAAAGAAAGCCTGCTAGGGGCTCGTCTAATATGAAGTGGGAGCGTATTCCAGAGACGAGGTTGCCTGAAGGACGAAAGAGTTTGACATAAAACCAGTTTGGTGAAAAGGAATAGCAAGTTTAAGAGAGCGGGAGGAACGCAGTTCACCCTCAGAGGGGTGTGAGTTTTTAATCCAATCGCGTCACTGGTAGTCACGTGACTTTTCGTATCACGTCATCTACCAGTAACGCGATTGGCTTAAAAACGAATCGAATAGAATATCGAATATCGAATAGCTAGTTAGCGCAATGCATCTTGGCAGGGTCCTCTGGACGGGGAGTTACGAAAGTAAATTTACGTTTAATATAAAGAGGGGTTGAAGGTTCAAAAAGAATCAATTTTGTATGCAGACTCGCCTTCGACTTTCAAAATGTAAACGATTGCGATTGCGAATGCGTTAGGTAATAGGAGGGGGGGCGATAAGCAATAGCCCCCCCGCCTATTACCTTACGCACTCACAATAGCAAACGAATTCAAAGTGGAACAATTGTTTTTATTTTGAAGGCAGACTCGCCTCGGGCTGTCAAAATGAAAACGATTGCGATTGCGAGTGCGTTAGGCAATAAGCCCTCTGGTTATACATTCGCGCTGTTATATATATTGACGAGATCATTGCGGTATGGTTAAATAGACTCTTTGATGTATTTTAATAGCTCTTCTTAAATTTTCACGACGTTCATATTTATTTGTAGTTAAAAAAATACGGACGTCACCTCGTCTAATCATGAGTGAAGCATGCAAGATGACTGTCTGTGTGCGTGCACATGCACGTAAACTGTCACTCGTGCTGTAGTTCGGTACGTTGTCTTACCTAGTGTATCTGTGGGTAAGTCGTGTATAACGAACGAAAGTGCCGACCGATGCTTCACACATTTTTATTGCAACGTTATGAATTATGAAGTGCGGGTGTTTAAAATACTTGCATCATCCATTGAGAGATCAAATGTGTCACATTTTTCATTAGATTTTCGAAAATAAAGGTTAAAAGTCAAAAACACTGTTTCCTGATTTAACATTTGGTTTCGATTTTTAACTAAGTGAGTTCAGTTAACTACTGATAAAAAATCGGGCCTTAGTCTCCAATTGAAAAAGTATTTTAATAGCCATGTTTACTTTAAAATACCTCTGTAGTAAATATTATAGACGTTGTTCCCGATGATATTTTACAATAAGCTACTCTTAACGAATGGATAGGGTATGAACTTTCTGGGCTGAGTTTTTAGACGGTAATAACTTTAACAAAAAGCAAGCTTTCAAAACCCGACTGTTGCTAACCAACTTTAAATCGTTATAAATCCTAAATTATCATTCAAAATGAAAAATGATGAAAGTAACCTAAATATGATTTTTAAATCCCTATTCAATGATACCCCACTTGTCATACTTGGTTCCCTTTTTTTTTTTTTGCACTATATGCCGTCTGGTTGCCGCCATATTGAATTTTGATTACTGTCATATATTCAGACACTCACCAGATTAAGACAAATCGATTGACATAAGAATCATCAAAATCGGATAACGGGTTTTGTTTTTATAGTGACACAAAGGAACAAACATACATATATAGGCTGTGAAACACATTACCCTCCTCCTTCGGCAGTCGGGTAAAAACAATATCGTGTTTGACCTGTCATTACTGTCAAGTAAATAAGAGCTACCAGCTATCGTATTGTCAACGTTTTGATAGCTCTGATAGCTGGGTTCTTACGATAATAATACCAAAGACGCTTGTTAGTTTTACCGAGTTAATAACGATAAAAAAAAAAACGTTTCTTGTATTGGGACCCCCGGTATTATTTCCCATGCTTTTTTTTATTTGTAACACATACTCTGAAAAAAAAACAATCCACTATTACGTTTCAAAGGATACAGCTCTTCAATTTTAGGATGAACGGACGGACGGACGGATGGACAGCATTGGCATATAAATAGGGTACGGAACCCTTCGGATACGGAACTCTAGAAATAGTCTATTATTAATTTTTATGTTTACACTCAATCAATTAATTACTTTTGCTCGTAACAAGAACGTCTTACAAAATCTTGAACCCTATATTAGAGGTCAGGTACAGTCAACAGCATAAATAAGTGATCATTTATGTACCTTGTCACTTTAACGTCGTGTTTGAAATGTCATACACGCATGCCTTCATTGCCTGTACACTTAAAATTAAGAAAGAGAAACCAGTCCCAAAATGGATCTTATTTAGGCCACTGAAAGACATAAATGTATCCAGTTGTATATATCCAGTAAACCCTCGAACATATCTTACGCAATAAACAAATTAAATGAAGATCTTGATCGTATTGCCACGTGGTCCCAATGTAACTCACTATCGCTTAATCCCATGAAATCAAAATATCTACTTTTAGGCTCTAAACATCAACTTAGCTTATTATCAAACCATAATCTCAGAATACATATAAATAATGAACCCTTAGAACAAGTCCAAGAGGCTCGGAACCTAGGCATACTTATGGACAAAGAACTGCGTTTCGAAAACCACATCCTTAATACTGTACGCAACTGTTTTTACAAGCTTAAGATTCTTTATAATATTCGTAAGTTTCTTGACACAAATCTCAGAATACAACTATGCGACACTCTGATACTATCGAAGCTAAACTACGGAGACATAGTCTTTGGTCCGCGGCTGCTAGCACGTACACAACGTCTTATACAGCGGGTACAGAATGCGTGTGCTAGGTTTTGCTTTCAGATTCCACCGCGTGCGCACATTACACCATTTCTTAACCGTAACAATATTTTAAAGATGGACACGCGTAGAAAACATCATTTGGCCACACTGATGTTCGGACTTGTCAAATCCAAGGAGCCCACGTACCTGTACGGGAAGCTTATCTGGGCGCATAACGCACACAGCCGGGACACGCGACCTCTCAGGCAGCTGCAGCTCGTAATCCCCCGCCATCACTCTGCTGCATTTCGTGGGTGTTTCCGCTACGCCGCCAGTAAATGCTGGAACAACCTTCCGCCGCCCCTCCGAACCCTACAAACAGTAGGCACGTTTAAATTTAAATGTAAGGCATTTCTTTTATGCCAACAAAAAAGTAAAGCCTGACTTATAATTATTAAACAATAAGTTTTTTTTTTTTTTTAAACCTATAATATTTACCTCATTGGACTGATATTAAATCGTAGTAAACCATTGTTCCGCTGCACATGTAACACCAAGAGATCACAATTTATTACACGCACTAATCTTTAAACATTTAATAAAATAAGTATAAATTAGTTTCGTGATCCAGTCACACCCCAAGGTGAGAAGAGGTGAACGAGGGTAGGTACCGGTTATCCCGCTGCCGACCGCCGCCCACCATTGCGGGTTAATGTTGGTGGTACCGTTTGGCTCTTTACCCTATTGCATGTTTTCAATCTCTTCTTCCTTTATCTGTGTTCAGTTGCCTTCCTTTTTTATTTTGTTCGAATTATCTTGACCGATTTTTGTACCTATTTTACTCAGTTTTCATATTAAAAAATGTATTTAATTTATTTATTATTATCTTACTTGTGAATCTACTACTATTTATTATATTATTTAATTAAACACTGTCTCTTCGTTCGTGTGTCACGTTGGCGCCACTGAAAACCAGCGTCGCGGTTTATGCTGTGACATAGTGCTGAGTGGTGTCAATTTCGACGTCACAGAATCACCCATGGCAACATTATTCTTTCCTTCTATATTGTTTTTGTTTTTATTTTTGTGTTGCCATCCTTTTTTTTTTTTTTTTTTTAAATTATGTTTTTCTCTGTTCAGTTTTTTTTTTTCTGTGTTCGTCGAATAAATGTTTCTATTTCTATTTCTATTTCTATTTATACAAAATTGTGAAACGATTGAAAGCGACAAGGTATATAAATGATCACTTATTTATGCTGTTGACTGTACAAATTAAGATGACAATAAAGAAATTCTGTCGTATGTTGTACTTCATTTATACACTATAGAAAAAGGTCGTACAGAATTCCTTTTAAATGGCAATCACACTCATCTTAAAGACGACGCACTTGGAATTGTGTTTATTTAGGGTTCCGTACCCGATGGGCCCCCAACGGGACCCTTTTAATATGCCTACGCTGTCCGTCTGTCCGTCCGTCGTAACTCTAAATGTTTCGTACCGTAATAGATATGTTTTTTTAAACGTGTTATTACGACAGATTTACTAATGAATACTAAATAAAATAATAAAGGGGGTCCAACAAAGCACATTTTTTTAACGTATTTTTATTTTTACATACATACATACCTTCCCGCCTTCAAAAATCAAAAATCAAAATATTTATTCAGTAAATTGGCCACATACGGGCTCTTTTACACGTCGGTAATATACAGTGAATCTACTAGCGCTTCGGACAAGACCATCATTGCGGAGAAGAAGCGCCGCAAGAAACTCCAGCAGAAGGTCATTTAGGTTCCAGTTCCAGCAGCAGGTTTTGACATTTGCAATCGGTCGGATAAAATGTCCGCCATTACATTGTTCATGTTTGTTTTTAAACGTCACTCTCATGTCGTATGTCATGCGAATGCGAGTGCGATACGTTGTCATTATCCCGGAATCTTGTTTTGAGTTTTTAAGTTTCATTGTTTTCCGTTAAAGTTATTTGTTATTGTTGTTGTTATTTTGTTGTTATTGTTATATCTTTCGTTGGTAGTGCGGTTTACCGCCGATGGCTCCATCCGAACCCGGCCCGAGTTGGTCGCAACGGTGGAAGCCGCCGCGGAGTCCGCCAAATATTTTGCCATCACCCAAGAAAAAACGGACCAAGCAAACTCCGCTTTCCGCTAATGAAAAGTGAATGGTGATTAACATTTACAAATTGGTTTCGGAAGTGTTCTGATGAAACAGGTTTACGACACTTGCTTCTTTGTTTACCGAATTTCTAATGCTAAAAAAATCAAAGTATAAGCCGGCAACCACAAGGCACATTTTATTTTTGTTTTTGTTTCATCGTAAAAATGCCATACAAGCGTCAAATTTCGTATGATTATAGTAACCCTGAAGAAAAACAGTAAATACAAAAAAAATAGTTAAGTTAGAATTATAGGCTCGCGCTGATTCGATTCTAAATCGAATTCAGATCGGAATATAATAATACCTACTGTGCGGTAGAACGGAACCCTCGATGCGTGAGTCCGGCTCGCACTTGACCGGTTTCCCGAAAAAATCTTGTCGATTCAAAGTCTCAGGTTCTTTACTTTTTATTGTTCCGTACAAAAAATGGTAAAACGGAACCCTTATAGGATCACTCGTGCCTCTGTATGTCTGTCCGTCTGTCACAGTCAATTTGCTCCGAAACTACTGGACCGATTGAGTTGAAATTTGATACACATAATGTAAATTGATGACCCAACATGTGCAAAGTAAATAATTATATATATTTTATGTGTCATGTACAAACTAGGAAAATTAAAAAATATATATTTTGCTGACCTTACTGTGTCATATATCAAATGAAAGGGCTCGTTATGAGGATCTCAAATATATTGTATAATAAATAGTTTTGATTTTATTCATGAAAGAAGATGAAAATTGACCATTCTCCCCTGAACTCCGAAACTACAGAGCCCAAAATTTTGAAAAAAATATAAAATATAGTTCATTGCTTGTAGATTACAGGAAAACCTATAAGAATTATATCAATTGAAAATAAAGTGGGAAACTCAATATAATACGTTCACCTACGGAAAATAATTCACTAAAACACCACTAGATAGCGCTAGTAGTAGTTAACTCGCGTCTTACTATTAATTTAAAAAGCACCGTAAAAATACTTATAAGAAACATCTAGGAAAAGTTGTACGGAACCCTCTCCACGCGAGTTCAACTCGCACTTGGCCGGTTTTATGATGTCGGTTCGTGTATTATCATCCCGAGCATTTTGATTTCTCCCACGGGTTTATAAAGTACTCGGTTGCCTACGCTACAACTTTTTTCCGAAGCCGGCTTATGTAATTGGCATCCTGAACACCAAGGGCAGAAATGTTAATTGGGTACAATTAAAAAAGCTCTCAGCTTCAAAAATATACTAACAAGCCGATACGAAACCACTGGAATGGGTATTAAAAATAATAGAATTCTGATCGGATTTAAGTTAATAAGGTTTAAAATGGTATTACTATCGCAAACTTTTTCAATGATGTCGGAAGGTACTTTTACGAGTACATAAGAGAAAGATATTATCTCTGTGTCACTCACCGTGAGGATATAATACTTTAATTAGTAGTGCTCTTTAGCGTTTTAAATAACGTCAATACTAATTTGATCATACATTACACATACATTGATAAATTGTTTGGTTTTCGAGCCATACAACGTCAACTGAATATGAACTGAAAATAATATTACCTACTGCTTTTAAAAATTACAAAACCAAGTGATTTATTTTTACTGAGAAGTACGAGTAGAAGCCTCCCTAACAATAGTTAAATGCTATTTAGAAATACATTTTTTTTAATAAAAATACATTCATATTAATGTCATTTCCAGCAACACTAGTCCAATTCTCCGACTGCGCTCCAGTTAGTGAGGTATGCCAATTTAGCATTCCGAACTTATTTGCGAAATACGCCGGTTTAAAACAAGTAATTAACCCAGTTGTGGTGGTTATATTATATATCCGGATTATGGGTCTTACGTGAACGCGGCAAGCGTGTTGGAGGCCGATAAATCAAGATGATGGCTTATTTAGCACGTGTTTAATGCGCGTTAGGGTGGAGTGTTGCTCATTATAATAAAATAACCCTTATCTTTTCGATTGTATAATGAGTCCTGTTGCATGTGCCAACCTGTTGGCTGTAAAAAAAAAACTGGCGTACTGTAAACCACTAATATTGATATCGTTAACGGTATTAATATACCACCTAACTAACTGAAGCGTGAAAACAGTTCTATAATGAGCGTTGCTATGGTAATAACAGTTCTTTTATAGTTATTAAAGCATTATTATTACCATTGTTACGCGCATGAAAAGTGATGGTGTTTGGTGATCAACTGACATCTCAATTTTTATATTGTACTTTTCAAACACTGTTTTACAACAGTTTAAATGCGAAAAGTACTACACAAAATTACTTATTTACCATAGCCGATGCTTAAAAAAATATATCGATAAAATTTATTGGTTTGGCTGTTTTGGAATATGGCAATATGGCGGCACCAGAAATGACGTTTTTAGCACGAATTTATTAGTAGTTTTCTACATTAATTACAGTATGTTGAATAGCATTTTGTGCCTTATACACAGTACTCAGGAGTAAAGGATACGCATTCCGTTATTTTCTATTGTTATTTATTTCATTTAACCTTTGTTTTTTTTGTATGTATGAGTATTCAGTGCAGTAAATATACTGATTCCTCCTTATGCTTCTTTCAAGTTTTGGTATGAATTGTGTACTTTACAATTTATTTTGTATGTCCTAATTCGGTCAACACATTGATCTAATTAATATCAGTCACCATCAAACAAACATCAGCATTTACCGTGTGGCATTAATTAGTAGTTAGGATAATAATAATGTAACGTAGTCTCCCAATAAATTGTTGCCACAGGTGGTACTCTCATACCCGTTAAATATTCATAGTTACTGATGATAGATTAGAGTAGTTCAAATTCGTGCGTAGCAAATTTATTGTTTTCAAGGCTTTTATTGCAGCAACAGTATTAGCAAAAACTTTTAGTTTTAGTGTATTTGTGATTCGCGTTTTTCGTAACACCGAAATAGCACATTAAGGCTGCGTTTCCACCAGAGCTGTGCGAGGCAGCTAAGCGGTGTTGCGAGGAAAAACCCCCAATGGGATTATTTTGTTTTAATAGCCTCACTATCCTATTGGTGGATTTTTCCTCGCAACACCGCTTAGCTGCCTCGCACAGCTCTGTGGGAAACGCAGCCTAAGGCTGCCTGTCCACTGGAGCGGCGCGAGGCAGCGGAGCGGTTTGCGAGGAAAAATCCACCAAAAGGAGAGCTGTGCTGAGCGAGGCTAGGAACATAAAGTATTCCTATTGGTGGAATTTTTCCTCGCTCACCGCTCCGCTGCTGCCTCGCTCCGCTCCAGTGGACAGTTAGCCTTACACTAATGAACTGACGATAACGACGAAAATTGCTATGAAGAGACTTTTAATTCGAAACATCGGTTACTCTTTTATTCATGTCATGACTATACAGAAAGAAAAAGTAAATTTATGTAGCTTTTTAGAATAGGGTCCCAAGTTAAATAAACATTCGTAAGTTAATTGTTATGTTAATTCCGAACGCGAACTTTGACTGTTAAATTAATTTATTACTTAACTTTTCCTCATGTTTTCCTTATTAAAAGTGCGTCCTGCAGGCTATGGATGCCTGCGGTTGCTTTATGAACCTTTACAGTACTGTTTTTATTAAAAACACCGTTTTATTTCCAATTACGTCTTCATTTACAGTTAAAGGTGCTTTTCCACTGGCGAAGCGAGACAAGAATTTCATCCAGAGCGCGCGATTAATATCAATAGAAATGACAACTTTTTGATGCAGAGTTAATATACATTGTATGTTATGAGTACTACAGTTTAATAAAAAAAAAAATGGCAGTAGTTTTGTAGTTCAGTGGCGATAGGACCTTGTGGAAGGTCCATCTGAATCGCTACCACCAAAAATTAACCTACCGCCAAGGAGCAGTGTTCGCTCGTTTCCAACTGTTTCATTTGTCCGAATTTCATAAGTTAGAGAAATACACTTTATTTTTCTGAAAACGTTTAATAGTTAGATTGCCCAACATTTTGACAGACCCATTAAACTATTAGAATTTCTCATGATTTTATACCTAAATATCAAGATAATTTAACTTTATGCAAGCAACATTATAGTAGTCCAACGAACGAAACGAGCGCTCTCGAGCTCGATACACGGTAAAGGAAAATATTTGTTTGTGCACGAGTATTTGTTTGTCAATTTCTGATATGAATGTATGCACACCAAATAGATAAATCGTTATTTTGTAAGTACTTATATTAAAAGCCTTGTTTTAGACTCACCCTTTTTATTTATACATACATACATACCTTCACGCCTGTAATCCCAGAGTGGGGTAGGGAGAGCTACAGAATTACTGACAACTCTAAAAACTTGATGATAATTCAGTAACCATATTTTGCACAATTATGTAGGCTAAGATGTTTACCAGCATAAAGTGACAGGCTGCAAGCCCATCGCCTCGCCATTATTTATGAACGGACTATAAACCTATTTTAGTTAAAGTCGGTATGCGTTGTCATTTTCTCTCGGATGGAATTGTCACAATGACATAAGTTCAAAGCATATTTAAAGCTTACTTTAGCTATTATGCTTTTATGAATATGTGTGTAAGAGTGTCTTCTAATAATTAATTATAATTTCATTGACCTAAATATTAAAATTTCTTAATCCAACAACAGTAAATGAGAAGGCTAAAAGTTATTGTCGAATAAATTTATTACAGGTTTATAAAAACCGTTAATTTGGAGCAGCCTATAAGTAAAGACAGTCCACATGCTGAGTTATAAAACTTGTGGATTGAGCGTGATAGATATCTCCAAGATTCGGTGTTTTCTTAAAAGCAACTTAAGTCTTGACTCCTAAACGTAATAAATATGTCTACAGCTTAACAGCATTTACATCTTCTTGCAATTTATCAAAAATGCGACTACTGCCTTATTTTCTGCTTAAATTGCACGAAGTTGGGATATTGTTATCAAGAATTAATTTACGGCCCGCAACCAAGGAAGGCGTTTTGTCATTCTGCTCGCAAAGTAATACAGTAACCATTATTTGTAACAGAAGGGAGTGATGTGGCAGTATGGCACAGCAAAGTACAAGTTTTGGCAATGTTTAATAACATCCTCGAAAATATCTTAAGAATTTAAATGTTCTCTTTTATACAACAATTTTATTTTTGGAAATCATTGAGATTTTCTCACTCTCGGAGAGTTTCAGAACTTAAGAAGATTGGTGTTGGTACATGCGTGGCAATCATCCTAATGCATTTCATATTAGTTTTCGAGACCAATGTTTTTATAACATATGTAAATGCGTATACTAAAAATTATCTTACAACCTCCCAATTTAAACGCATATTCAGGGGCCTTAGACAAATACTTAATATGCTTAGCGCTAACTTAAACAATTTTCAAAGACTGACTTGTGTGGGTATTAGGTACATAAGCGCTCGATGCGGGCGTCCGGTAGCTTATTTCAATCCTATACATTTTCGATTACAATAACGTTCATAATATAATGCATCTTGCCTAGGGATTCTTAAAAGTGCAGGACTATTCTGTGTGGTAATATTTGTTTCATTTTGTGATACCCTGTATTATTATCTAAAATAGTGTTTGTAATCCCATCAATCAAAATGTGATTTCGTTTTTCAGCGGGCCTAGTATGGTTGCGTTAATCGCGTGACAAAATGTGGATAAAGCATCCGTCACTCTCGTACTTATTTACGTGTCAAAAAGTGACAGATATTTTATCAAGCGATAAACGCAGTCATATTAGCCCTGCTGCATACTGAGTTGATCTTAATTTAATACATTAATGTGAATAATAAACGCAAACTGTTTTAAAGTCATCTTCTGTGCCGCTACATAACAAACAGCAAACAAACAATTAAATCACAAAAGGTTCTAATTGTTCAATTTTGGGATATTTAAATCAGAAACGGCACCCGCTTTGTCTGCTATGACAATGGGGGCAAAATTGTCTGATTGTCCGCTTGTGAGCTAAATACATTTTGACACCTCCGGCGTAACATTGTCACCAATGCTTTTAGGGCTAGTCGCGAGCTGTGAAAATATACTTTATTATTCAGGACACAGAGTGTGTAATTGGCTTTGATGCATTTCATGAAAGGACGTTAAATTGATATGTACCTGCTTAATGTTTCTTGATTGATTGATTTATTTGATACTTTGCTACAACGACAATGCAGAGGATTGACGAAGAGGTTGTGACAGAGAAGTTAGGTCGTGTTTTAAATGTGTCATTAAGAGCGAGTTCCCACTTGTTGGGTGTTCTAGTGGCAATTTCATATGAAGCTGTTCACATTAATTTAATCGGTATAGGATAGGTGTGAACGGCCTCATATAAAATGTATTGCCACCAGAACACTCGATATTTTGTGGGATCCGACACCCAATAAGTAGGAACTCGCTCTAACAGGGGCCTCTTTTTTACAAGTTTCCATTTGACACAACCTCGATCAATGACGACCGCCTATTTGAGCAGTGTTGCCAGTTTAGACCTGTAAAATTGTAACTTGTAGCTTTATAAAACGTGCACCAGGCGTATGTTACATTTGCAAAATTATCATTAACAAAAATTAGCTAAAACAGAAAATGTCGTAGGAAAAGTAGCTTTAAATTATTCAGTATTCATAAAACTGTTGTTTTATCACACATCAGCCGTGGCTTTTTGCTGTCTCAAGCAAGTCAGACATAAAATGTGACAGTGCTATTTAATATCTTCTATTCAAAATTTGATGTAGGTAATAGAAAAATTTAATCTTCAGGGTTGGCTACGCAATTTGCTGCTTGGGACTTCAATCTGTAAATGCTTGTCCTAATGTAATTGTTTGGTCAACAGCCGTTTGGTCGAAAACAGTTTTAACAATTACTAACTAACCTAACTTAACTTGACTCTATAATAAATGTTTATTAAATACATAAACTCACACCTTCATTCCCAAAGTGGAGTAGGCAGAGCTACAAAATTACCATCAACTCCAAAAACCTGTCGATAACTCTGCAACAACACTCTGCACAACTAGGCCAAGATGTTTACCAGTGCATTAGTGACAGGTTGCAAGCCCTTAGTCGACTCTTATGACATCCACGGGAAGACATGGTGTGGCACTATTCTAACCTGGAAACCACACGGGAATGTTTATTAAATAAATATTTTAGACCATACAATTATTTGATACAATTTTATGCGTTTCAAAGAAATACCCTATGGGCAGTGTTTGTTTGTATTTTCCATGTTTACTGCAGCCATTTTGTGCGTGAAATCATTTTCTGTGAGAAACTCATAATGAAATGAAATAATTAGGTCGTCTCAAATTAAACACTTATAAATATTAACCATCATTAACAGATTCAGATTGCCTTATATTTATACTAGCTTTCTCTCGCGACTCCGTCCGCGTAGACGTCGTTTATCGCTGCTCCCTCTGGAACTGTCCAATTTTCCGGGATAAAAACTTTTTTAACCTCGTAAGGCCCAGTGTGCAATAGGATGTACAAATCAAGGCAATTTAATTTGAACTGCGTTGCAATAAGAATAAGGTTTATTTTCCTATGTTCATAAACCGAAAATGGCATTATCGAACAAACGTAACTGAACTTTATTGCCTTGATAGTAGATTCCCAATGTCCCAATTACAAAAAGCTACCTGTTTGTAGTATGGTGGGGCCTTAAGAGGTTTCATGGCACGGAGAAGGCAAACGAGCACACAGGCTGATGGTAAGTGGACCTTAAATCCCATAGTCATTTTAAATCTCAAGATTCTAATTTTACAATGACAACCTCAAAACTAACCAATGCATTGCCAACGGGTACCTAATATTTTATCGAAACACATTTCACCGAACGTATTCTCGCCGCATGAGGTTTTTTTGGTACACAAGT
The DNA here is from genome assembly GCA_946894065.1 of Acleris literana. NCBI lineage: Eukaryota > Metazoa > Arthropoda > Insecta > Lepidoptera > Tortricidae > Acleris > Acleris literana. The sequence continues at coordinate 5,032,529 of OX335683.1, forward strand.
GTTACCTAAGGGCGCGTTTACATAGAACGTCCGTTTTACAGGATCCGTTTTAACGGATCTTTTCACCATTTAATCTTCTTTTTTACTGTATCCAGAATACTATTTTGGGTGTGAACTCGCTCATACAACTACATACGCCATCAAGATCCGTTAAAACGGATCCTGTAAAAACGGACGTTCTATGTGAACGCGCCCTCACTTAACCTACTTAATTAATGTTTAAGATATCCTAAAAACATCACGGTTTCAGCAGAAAATAACGTTTGATGAAATGAAATTCGATGTAATGATACAATTGATGAAGTGAAATTCTATAAAATTATGGGTCACCGTTGCCAACCCTGAAAGCCCTGCCAAGATGCATTACACTAACTAGCGTTTCTATTCGTTTCGTTTTTAAACCAATCGCGTCACCGGTAGATCACGTGACTTTTCATATCACGCCATCTACCAGTGATGCGATTGGTTTAAAAACGGAACGAATAGAAACGCTAGTTAGCGTAATGCATCTTGGTATGGCCACCTGAGGACTTAGATGCCTCTTTGCTAGTCATTTCACTGGTGCACCAGAAAACAACATTGATGCGAATATTGCGAACGCTTCCACTTCTTTCTTCAAACAACAAAATTTCAAACTCAGGTAAATAAACAGACATTATCTGACACGGCCTCACCGAACCGAACCTGAGGCCCCATCATTACTCTTAAATTTTTACTAATAAAAGGAGGTCCAAAATATACTCGACGGTGAACATTGAGTGATGGGTTGACATTTATTTCCTAAATACATCACTGCTATTGTTGGCTTCCTTTATGAAGAAAGATAAAATATTTCCCGAAGCAGGCATTGTGGGCAAATGTCGCGGGGGGGAAGGTTGGAGGGGGACAAGCCACAAGAGGGGTGCTAGTGTAGGAAAACTAATTATAAATGCAAAAGTGGATTCGTTCCGCTTCTCTGGTATTTTTTGCTTTTATGCATATATTGAGTCATAAATGTGGAGAGTGAGCAAACTGGTGTTAAATAATGGCTGTATGAGGTAATATTTTGTATCTCGGTAAGATCGGCAAATACATAAAGTCTTCTCTTATCTTTCTAATATTATAAATGTGAAAGTTTTGATCAGTTTATTTCTCGAGGCAATCGCGATAAATGACTCCGAGTGAAAACTGTTTTTTATGTTCTACAAAGTAGGTAAATAATTATTACTTATTAAATACTCGTATCGCTAGATTATTTATGTTATAAAATCACACTAATACCTATTATTACTATTTGGTTGTTTTTTATATAAATTTGATGGCAGATTAATAACATTGTATAATATATATTATTATTGGAGTTTAAATTACAGGTACATATTTTTATGTTATAAATTTATGTATTAATAAAATAATGTAAGGATTATCTGACACCCAATTTGTTTAGTTTAACAATTTTTTATTTTAGTGTTTTTTATGTATTTGTAAAAAAAATATTATACATTGTTAATTAGTAAAGGATAGTTATATTAATTATTATTGGGCATAGGCCTCCTCCAACCAAAGCGAAAACTAGTATCTGTATAAATAAAGGTCAAACTAGCAAACATAAGTTTTGTACAGTAGTTCAGTGGTGGTAGGACTTTGTGCAGGGTCCGCCTGGATTGCTACCTTGTCCTTTAATCTACCGTTGTTTCCTGCTTTTAAAACATGTTATTTTAGCCACTAATAAGAGTTCAGCGGCACTTAATGTTGGAGTTTGCCACAACTTCGCAGACGTCATTACGCTGTGAATCTTCACCGATTTTATTAAGGAGTAAAAGCATTGAGCAAATAGTTCCTAACGTAAAAGTTTGTTCTGTTTGGTTTAGGCGGAAACCTCTCCAGAACTGCTTATTTGATTTGGAAGTCTTATACGACGTATCTCTTGTTTACTAAATAGAATTGCCGGCTCCTTTTTAATCTACTGCTGGGATAGCATTCCATCTTAGTCTTTGCATTTGCAGTCTTAGGATTGCAGTCTTAAGATTGTAGTCTTGACATATTTGAAATGTGCCAAAATGTATACCTCCTTGTATGGCTTCCGTCCCCGGAGAATTCTGAACTTTGTCATCACCATCATCATGGTCATCATCATTATCATCATCATCATCAACATCATCATCATCGTCATCATCATCATCATTATCATCATCATCATCATCATCATCATCATCATCATCATCATCATCATCATCATTTACTTAATTGCTATGCTCTTGTCAGTGAAGTGATTTCCAATCTTTCCTATTCCAAGACTTCTGTTTGTATCTTTCCTTTTTCCTTCTTTTTTTCCATCAATTATCATCTTAATGTAGTCTAGTGCCGTAACCGGTGACCAAGCATCTTTTCTCGTCTATTTATCTATTCCCTGCAATATACTTCTTTTTTCCTTCACAATGCTTTATTGTTTTGGCGACGACGTGCTAGCCTAGTTGGTAGTGACCCTGCCTACGAAGCTAGAGGTCCTGGCTTCAAATCCTGGTAAGGGCAGATATTTGTGTGATGAGCGCGAATATTTGGTCCTGAGTCATGGACGTTTTCTATGTATTTAAGTATATATTTATGTATTCATATCGTTGTCTAGTACCCATAGTACAAGCCTAGAACTTAGTTTGGGACTAGGTCAATTAGTGTGACATTGGTCCCTGATATTTATTTATTTCCTCATGTCTTCTTTTCAATCGTGCAATTTTTTTCTATCCTTGACCTTGTACAATGGCATAAATATCAATTATTTTCCTTATAAAAAATTAATAAATCATAAGCTTAAAACGTACTACGCACTAAATAATTTAAATGTAAATTAACCGAAATGAGTGCTGCTACAAAAATAATAAACAACAAGGAAATAAGCCGCTTATACTTTTATACTTTTTAAAACGCTTCCGCTCTGCGCTTGAAAGTACCGATTCTTTCCAGAACCTGCCCACAAAGGGAAGCGCCGACGTCAGTGAATTGACGAATATTTATATCCAAAACTCTGTCTATTGAACTGGCGATATTCTGTTGTAGCCTCTTTAAGAAGGGACCGGTTAATTTTCTCACAAAGGTTTACTTTGATAATATCGAGCTCTTAGGAGTCAAAGGTTTAGGTGAGGTTGGTTCGTTTGTAACGATGATTTGAGGGAAATGTAACCGTTTTATGATAGATAAAACATTGACAAGTTGTCTTGGTGTTTTGGATATGACTTTGATGAGAAGATTCGCATATCAGCTACATTAAAAATGGTTGATTGATTAAAGTAATTATTCTTATTTTTTTAAATCCATTTGTTTAGATACATTACAATAAGGCTGAGTAGTGGTCAGTTAACAGTGATGCTGTTTGTACATAAACTCTGTGTCAATTGAAATTGGCAAACAAAACCAAACGAACCAATATACCATTATTAGTCGATAATCCATTCCTTTAATAATCCTTCTCATTCTTCCATTAAAAATTAAGGCTTGTCCAAATTCTCATGTTCATCCATCCATACATAATCCTTTGTTTCCTTGGATGATAATTAATTTGGTGGTTTGAGACCCAGGGCGTGGCCGGTGTTTCGTGGCGTAGTTACGTGCTTTGCCCGTTTCTTGTAATGGCCGGCCGCGACGCGCGTTTTCTTCGCCGAAGTAGCAGTGTTCTTTTATTAGACGGTCGCCAAATGTATTGGAATGCTCCAATGGAGCTAATAAAACTTGAGATTGTTACAAAATTATATAATGAACAAATAGTAACTCTATACTTTACAAGTGTTGTAATTAAAATTTATCAAAAATAACACGCGATAGCCGCGGCGGCGTTGATGGGTCTGGTAGCGGCAGTTCCCCCGCGTCCCGCTGCCCGCTGGGTGCGTTTAAGCACAGGTTTAAAGCGCGGCGTGGACAACGTACTTTTTAAGATCATGTGAGGTGTTTGCAATGATTTGTACACTCGATCATTACTTTCATATTAAGTTACTATGAATAATACGTAATCTAAATATATAAAAGAAGAAACTGACTTACTTATTAATGAACAGCCCAAACCGCTGGGTTCAGTCAGAGATTACAAATTTGGCGCGTAGTTTCCTTATGAGGTCTAGGGGCACTAAAAAAGGATTTTCCAAAAATCGACGCCCAACGGAAAGAAATACGGGGAGTAGCGGGAATTTAACTGGCCTGTAAAACTAGTAGCTAAATAATGGTTGCATAGTACTCATTGCCGGAGGACTACCCGTTTTTGTGCTTTTTATTAGTTAGCATTTCGTCTACCGTTCTTTCATGCTACCCTAGATTTAAGTTAAATAATATGGTTTCTCAGTGACAAATAAATATCTTAAACCATAAATCATCTGTCAATTTCAATTGGAACAGACTATACTCTGCTAAGCCTCTAATCAAAACTGTTTTCGAACTTTGGTTTGACTTATCTGTGTTTTGTTTCTATTGACTGACGAACTACACTCCGCGGCAAAATTAGCGGAACAGAGTGCGTTATTCATACAAACGAGGTTATTTTGAAGCTTTGGTGCTATGCCTGGGGTTGCTTAGAGTGAGGTTTAATAGTGGATACTTTGAGGTTCAATAGAGGAGGTCAAAACTTCGTAAGATACTTAATTGATCGAACAGGCAGTTAACACCACGGTGAGAGAGTTTGTGTCAGCGTTTGGAACTCCTTACATTTTATTACCCCTTTAGATGTTTTTCTGAACATGTAAAAATCCGGCGTTAGCCGCAGATTCAATCGATTGGGTATCTTAGGTACTCTGGACGTCCTGTTTCGATGCAAGGGGTATCCATCATCAGATTTCACTAAAAACCATCCGCAGGCATAGCACCAAAGCTTCAAAATAACCTCGTTTGTATGAATAACGCACTCTGTTCCGCTAATTTTGCCCCGGAGTGTATATCAAATGGTTTAGTTTGAGGACATTTAGTTAAATCCCTACACAAATGTATACTTTAAAATAAAGAACAATTTAAAACACCTATTGAAAAACCAATTTCTAAAAGAAAATCCAAAGTGCGAATACTTGTCTTCAGTCATTTTTTCATCGATAGGAACTTCGGATCGAGTTGAGAAAACCGTTTGAAATTTTGACAGAACTTCCCGATTAGATAAGAGGAGCCGCTAAATCCTATTGAAGAGTTTTCCTTTCCATACTCCAGGAAAAGATTACGTCTATTCTTTGGGAGTTTTAAGTGAGTGGCCCGGTTAAAAAGTCGGCCAAGTTGGGATTTTCTTTTGCGATGTTTTGGGAACACTAAGAATAAGAAGAATTTATTGTCACCCAAAACCAGTAAAATACAAACAAAATAAAAAAAAACTACGCAAATTATATTTTGTAATGGTCTAGGTAAAAAACTTAAGTAAGGTCCTCTTGCTACAAGCAACACAAAACTTGCTACGTGAACAAAACTAATATGGAAATCACGTCAAATTTCAAATATAGAATTTCGGTTTATACAGACTGCGCCTCTATTCTGGGCGGTAAAAACGATATCGTAGTTTGCCTATTATGGTATTGTTATGACGTCAGCCGCCATTACTGTCGAGAAAATAACAGCTATCAAAACGTTGATAATACGATAACAGATCAAATGCGATATTGTTTTTACCGTCTTGAATAGAGGCGCTGATGTGTTACATGCAAGTGGACCTTTATTTAAGTTGACTTGGCTATGGTTGCCACTTATTGACCTTACATCTTTTACATTTGACATACCGAGCGAATGAAAGAGACACAACAAAAAATCATTTTACAAATAACAACCAAGTGAAGTGCTGCCACAAGGTGCATTGGAATTTGGTGAGGATTTTTTGTTAATATGCGTTAGATATTTCTCTTTATACTATTCTTATCTACCTATCTACCTATTTTATCACCAATGCATAGATGGGTTTAAAATGTAGCTGTCAATTAGGAAAGAGGCCGTAGAAAAAGACACCTGGCTCCGAATTAATTATTTGAGTCGAATCTGAAAAAAATACGCTGCTTTCCAACTGGTTTTTAAAGTTTCGTATTATTCAGAACACGAATTTGTTTCGTATCTTATTTGGATTCTTTCTAAAGTAGTATTTGAGTCGTATCTGAACGAAAATACGTACGTATTTGTGTATGTATAGATGTTTGTGTCTGTCTGTGGAATCGTTAGTCCCAAACGGATGACCCATGTGGACGTGATTTTTTTGCACAAGAAAACTAGTTTAGTATGCTTCTTGGCAAGGTTTAATAAAATTTGTTTATGCCGTAAGATATATCAGCTCTGAAAATAGCAGTTGTTATTATATCGATGGTTTTCATCTATTTATTTAACATTTCATATTATTTTACCTTGAGACGAATCTTTAAACCTTTTTTAACGAATAGAATGAAAGAAAATGTCTCTAACTCAATGTCAGCTTTAAAAAACATGTGTCTTCTTCATACTAGGGCGTTATTATGACCTGGCTACGCAGTTGGACACCTCAGCATTACAGTGTCCGATTCACTGTCGCGAAGACACACTCACTACTCTTTTTATTGCCATTTTTTGTTTTAACATTTTTCTGTGTTTCTTATGTGTGTAGTGAATAAATGTATTATATTAATAAACTAGCTTTTATATTAATAAATGACAATATTCTTCAAACAAATTTACCCAATGCCCTTTAATCTAATCCGTGAAAGCGTAACAAACAGACAAACGATAGACAGTATTACTTTCACATTTATAATATTAGTATGGATTTTCTTTCTACAGCAATATCATATGTAGGTACCTATCGATGAATAAATTTTTTACTCATTGAGTATTGGTTTGAACTGACATTTTAGAATTAAATAACCGACTCAATTCATCCAGCGCCATTGCAGCGTGAAGGAGGAACAAATTAAACTCCCTTTTACCCCCCTTAGGGGTAGTTTTTTTCTAAATCGCTGAAAGTCGTAATTTTTAATTTTTAAGCAGTAGCCTAAATACCAATTTCTAAATTCTCAAGTCTCTAGGTCCGGCGTTTTGGTCTATCAACAATCAGTTTTACCCCTTTTCATCCCTTCGGGGTTGAAATTATAAAAAACGCTGAGACACGTATAAGTTAAAATTCAATCGCCAACCTAAACGCAAAATTTGAACCGTAACTTCAAAACTGACGGACTTTCATACAAATGTTTAAATTTTACCCCTTTAGGGGTAGAATTTCCAAAAATCCTTCCTTAGTGGATCTCTACACTATATAAGGTATCTATGTGCAAAATTTCAAGTCTCTAGGTCCAGTGGTTCGGGCTGTGCGTTAATATATCAACCATCAGTTTAGAATTTTATATATAATAGATTTATAGCGACATTTTAAAAGACAGATCTATAGCAGTTAGATAACTCTGCCTCTTTTCTCTCAGCGTGAATTAAACTGCATAGCTACGTCAAAATAACCCCCCCTCTATCCAGAGAAGACAAAAGGATAAAACAGAATCTCCATTATAGGCGAGCCAGTAAATGCCAGAGGCGTATTGGTTCCCACTTTTCGCTAATGTGAAATTTCCCCAATGCTAACTTTAACCTACTATTTTAGGCTTCAGTTTTTGTTTGGTGGTCTGCGGTCGCTACCCGAGGCTAAAGTGTTCGGAAGTTTGAGTTCGTTCGCTAGTTTTATTTTCAAAATTGTTTTGTTGTGTTGAAATCCTGTCTAACATGTTGAGTAGGAGAGTGAACTTTTGTTTTGCGACAAATATAGCAAAGCGTTAACCTACTCTTGAAAATGGTTTCATGAGTAGGTTAACGCTCTACCGATTACCAGCTTCAGTAAATATTTCGTAAGACACAGGCAGTAAATAGGTAGGTTTATAAAAAAAAAGTCATTAATTAAGGCAAATTAATTCGTTTATTTTAATGGGTTTTAAGCATATATATATTAGTTTACGTAGATACACACAGATACTAGAAATTAGAGTATAATTCGACGACCAATTACTAAGCAATTTGGCGAAGCTTTATATTGTTAACTAGCTTTCGCCCGCGACTCCGTCCGCGTAGAAGTCGTTTATCGCTGCTCCCTCAGGAACTATCAAATTTTCCGGGATAAAAACTATCCTATGTCCTATGTCCAGGACCTAACCAATATGTGTGCCAAGTTTCATCTCGATCCGTTCAGTGGTTGAAGCGTGAAAGACGGACAAACATACACACTTTCACATTTATAATATTATTATGGATTATGGATTATGGATATGGATGATGGATTATTATGTAATGTTTTTTTTTACAAATAAAAAAAACTACTACTTACTACGTTTAAAATAGGACCATTAGGCCACCATAACGGATTCAAACATAGATGGAATCGCAGGTAAAGTCAGTTTTGAACCAAAAGGAAAAATGTTGAATTATAACATCAATTATCTTCACGAAGATGTCCAATGTTTAACAAAGACGACATTAAATTGACTTGTCTTTCTTTGTTCCCAGATTAAATTCTGTTTGTGTTACTATTTGAGTTTCATATTTTGTTCGGGAATCACATTTAACTAATGACGGATCATTTGATAATATTTATATTTGAAAGCGTATAATGTCTTCAATCTATTTACTGTGCATTACAAAACTTGGTTTCCTTTAAACAAACTGTTAATGTTTCTTAAATAACTCTTTGTTAAAGAAGGGTGGGCAAATTGGCCTATTGACTAATAAGGACAAGCGGTATGTCACCGGATAGGTAATTCTAAGTTCTTTGTTGTACTATGGCAGGTAGTTCGAAATCTTTGTGTGAAATAAGTTATCGCCATGCAAAGACGGCGGTATTTTATAGTAATTATGCTGATATCGTCTATGTAGGCGTCCCGATACTCCAGATTTAAAAAAAAAACCTCACACTTATTTGAGGTTTCCCGCTACACAAAATCGTTGTAGAATTAAAAAGGATATCCGAAGATATAGTACTTATGGTTATTGGTTTCTAGGCCAGCGTTCATACATTTTTGCCCATTCTCCTTTGCCGACGTTGTCCGAGTATAAGTATTCAGCACAAGTGCATTTTTAGGGTTCCGTACCCAAGGGGTATCTATGGGACCCTATTACTAGTCTCCGCTGTCCGTCCATCTGTCTTCATCTTATGAAGCGTGATAGCTAGAGAGTTAGAAAACGAGTAAAAAGTAAAAATAGTTAGACATACAATTTTATTATATTGTAATTATTAAATTATAAAAGAATAAAAAGAAACGAATCTATTAAAATAAAAAAGACACTATGCTACTTAAGTAAAAGATATAAATATAAATCCAAGTCAGCCTGCGGCATGGTCTCTATGAAACTGGCTGCGTTACCTGTCTAGATAACTAGCCCAATCCTTTGAGAGAGTTAAAGCACCAAGTTTAGTCTATAATCTCCTGAAGCGTCTAAAAATTAAACGAATAAAAGGCGTCTAAAAATTATAAAAATAGTCGCAGGGTTCCTTGACCAAGCAGCTCGTTCAAAGTTAACTGTAATATTTTAACTCTACCTTACGGTTATTACTAGTTAAGTTAATAAATAAATACTAAATCAAACTTTCGAGTATTTATTTTATTCTTATAGGACATAATAAAAAGCAAGTTTTCAAAACCCGACTGTTGCTAACCAACTTTAAATCGTTATAAATCCTAAATGTACATTCAAAATGAAAAATGATGAAAGAAACCTAAAGATGATTTTTAAATCCGTATTCAATGATACTACACTTGTCATACTTGGTCGACATTTTTTTTTAATTTGCTCAGTATTGAATTTTGATTACTGCCATATCTTCAGTGACACTCACCAGATTAAGACAAATCGATTGACATAAAAATCATCAAAATCGGACAACGGGTTTAGTTTTTATAGTGACACAAAGGAACAAACATACATATATAGGCTGTGAAACACATTACCCTCCTCCTTCGGTAGTCGGGTAAAAAAAACGCGAGTTTTAAAAAAGAACAACATTCGTATACTGAATAAAAACACATAAATCTTTTGCACTTTTTTCTCTATCGAATCGTATTGTCGGCAGCCACAGCCCCGCGCTGATGCAAATTTATTAATTTCAAGTTGATTGATGCTGACATACATGCATCACGGCAGTGTCTGCATGTTATCACGTGTTCTGAAACACGTTCACTGCCTGTGACCCACACGGCTTATTAAAATCATATGTGATTTCTATGTAGGGGCAGTGAATTCGTGAATAAATTCAGCGCCAAAAAGTAGATAAGGTGTCAGTTTTGCATTGAAACCGAACGTGTTAAGTGTATACGTGGAGATGGTTTGGTTTAAGTGTTGGGTTTAAGTTGAAAGCAGCATACTCGTAGAAGCATAAATTGATAGTAAATAGCACTTACCTAAGTGAATATCAACAATCACTCTGGGTTAAACATCTTCTAACAAAAATGGGCCTTTATGACAACACAGATTATAGATTTTTTTTTTTATAATGGCTTTCACATCACCCAATTATTGGCACGACGTATTTTGCCAACGTCAGAGTAGACATCGGTCACGTTCAGAGAATGTTGGGTGTATAGAATTTGGATACTTAAGGGAGAAAGATTATAGATTGCATGGTAAAGAGGCGGAGACAATGACACACATACTGTCATTCAGTGTCAATGGATTGTGAAGCGCCTCTAAAATCCCGTATACAAATTTAGCTCCGGGCGATAACGTTTCTCACCCCCTAAAATAAAGTCCGATTTACACGATTTTTTAATAATATGTTGTAGTTATTACAAAGAACTAGGTCTGTAAGGTCTGTTCATTCTTACTTGTCTTAAAATAACTTTCTAATCTCAAAATGAACCTAAAACCGCTATTTTAAACAAAATAAAGCAATCACAGACAATACATTGGCCAAATGATGTCCAAAATGATTATTCAGTTTACTTTATTTACGACAAAAGCGCTGTTTTAGCCAAAAAAAGCTTCATTTTGAGGTTAGAAAGTTGTTTACTATATAAGACAAGTAAGAATGAACATTACGTTTCTGTTTATTGTTTTTAATTTTTTTTCATTCTAAGAAATATTTTCTTGAAAAGGAAAACGTACAGACATAGTTTTTCATAATATCTACAACATATTCAAAAATCGTAAAAATCGGACGACGTTTAAGGGGAGAGAAACGTTATCGCATTTTGTATCGAAATTTTTACCTTCACAATCCTCTTAAGACTACAATCCTAAGTCCACAAGTGCGTTGTATATTTTATTTGACATTAAAATTGCCTAGCCTCCGTTTTGCTTCGGTGGTTTGCTCCGTTCTGGCTTTCAGCCAGCTAATAATGATCTTCATATCATTTTTACCTACTAGTATTGTAAATTCATGAAGCCTTACTAATATTATATACGAAAGAGTTGGTTTGCTTGTTTGTTTCGCCACAGTTTAACGCCTCAACCGATTCATGAGAAATTTCTTTCTTTCTACGGACATTGGGTAGTCGCATAGGGATTGATCCCGGAAAATTTCCGTGGAAGTAGCTATAAATAATTCTACGCAGACAAAGTCGCGAGAAAAGGACAGTTATTTTTATTTCGCCACAAGCTTCTCAACCGTTATTAATACAGAATACAGCACTGAAGATGGCGCGGAATATTGTCTCACCACTCCGCACCGAGAGTCGTGCCTTTGAATAATTTACTTTGCCAATTACGTACCTGTGAGAGGTATATTTCAAAAATCACGCTTACAAAATTATGAGGGTCCCTTTGGTTTCCCCACAAATGTGAAATGTGACGCGGAAGTCGGGTGAGATTTATGCCTTTTTGAATGGTGGCTCAGCTACAGAAGTATTAGGGGTACCGTAAATCGTGGTAACTTAACCTTGGGAAATTGTTTATCGCAATCGTATATTTTTACTACTAAGATTGCATTCGACCAATCTGGAATAAGGTCTTATACCTAGATTAAATGCCAAATTTATGTAGAATAATCTCCGAGTAAGTCTTATTTCAATTTTGGTGAAATGCGGCCTAAGGTTGCATTCGACCAAACTGGAATAAGGTCTTATACCTAGACTATAGATATTGTCAAGTCAAAAATAATATTAAAAGTATCATAGAAAATCAAACTCTCTAACACGGGGCTCTGGGGTGTTATTCTTTCAAAAAACGGCGGTCGGTCGGACGGACGAGCGAATCGAAGCGGCGAGTTTAAGTAGTCCCGTCCGAGCGAACAAAACACATTTTAGCGCATGCATTGTTAATAAGGCAGCCTTATATGTTCGAGAAGTCATGCTGCCAAATTGAATACACGCGCTAAAATGTGTTTTGTTCACTCTGACGGGACTACTTAAACTCGCCGCTTGGACAATCACTCGTTCGTCCGTCCGTCCGTCGCTGTTGAGAGAACCACACCCCAGCACGGCTAGCACATGTTGTCCGCGACTTGTTTGTCGCTCGGATCTCCCTTTCTATCTAGTCCGTAACGATAGAGACGCACTGAGCGACAAGCGAGAAAATACAACTTGTGCTACCCGTGCTGTTCAACAAGGTAAACCCGTATCGTCGGTGATACTGCAATGCAATACCGCGTAACCAACAAATTTATTATAGAACAAAATAAACCTTAACACCTTAGAAAAACGGTGCATTTTGCTCCTCATTCAAAATGTTACTACGCGGTTTTGCAGTTTCACCGACGATATTGCTTTTGACATGTTATCGTATTGTTTTTAACTCGGCCGCCATTACTGCCAAGTAAATAAGAACTGTCAAAAAGTTGACAATGGGATAATACGTCAAAAGCAAAAAGGTAGCGTTTAGAATGTTCTGTTATTATTTGAAATAAGTTTTAAAACTAGTATATCGTCCGAATACGACATGAAAACCATTGCAATTTCGTACTAAAGTGAAGTTATTGGTTTACTTTTGTTATGATTTCCTGCTTTCATAGTAGAGAAACGATATTCGTTTGCTTTCTTGAAATACAAAATCTCCGTCTGCACAAAGATGGTTTGTTTATCGACCGGTTGTTATTTTACTGTCCCATTAAAATCCGTTGCTTCCTCCGCGATACATTTGCAATTTATTTTTATGTGCAGCTATAAAGCCGACTTTAGCGTAAATTGCTCTAGATTTTTTGCCGTTTTTACTTACTGTTTTTTGCAGACATATCTTCTGGCCTTATGTATACCTTTATCAGGTTTAAGTTACACTTATTTTCTCGCCTTGCTTGACTTTCATTTTGATCCATTATTAAACTATATAGAAAATCAGAAAATAGTTCGAAAATTCCGCTTGATATATTGATGTTCCAAATGGCACGTTCGAATAAACTGGTTAAACTTGAAACGCTTAAAATTGCGCGTAAATTCGGTGTGAGACATTTTTTACGGCATGGAAAAGACAAATGAGCACACAGGCCATAGTATAATAAAGTTGAATTCATAGATATGTGTACACTTTAGTACCTTATCTATTTAATGTCATGTTTAAACTGCCATATATGAATTGTCATAGCCATTAAAGTGACAAGGTAAAGTGTACACATATTTATGAACTCGACTGTGCCTACATACGTGTAACATAAAGACATTTCTATACTCTTTCTAAACTGAAAGTAGAACAAAATTATGTCATGTAAGTGTTAATCTTTTGTTGTTATAATGATTTCTTACTCACTCCTATTGAGGTAGAATCTTCATCTTGTAATTTTTTATCCTTTAAAGCAATTTATGTTGACGATATGCTTTACCCCAAACGACCTCTTTACCTGTGTCAGTATTCTTTAAGAAAAGGTCTACGTTATCTTTATCCCAAATTTCGCTTGACAACCATAACTCGAACCCTGAGCTTGTATATATTATACCGTTGTAGGTGCCCTACGACCTTGGTTTTCTGCGTCGACTCACAAGTCAGGTGTTCAAGTTATTATTTCACTTCAGTTCAAATTTAATTTTGGACTAGATTCTGTTATTACGATGGATTGAATAAAAAAATGTAAAAGAGATTTATTTATTAAGTACCTACGGACACTTTTACACGTCAAATATCTACCAGCGCTTCCCAAGAGGCGACCACTGCTGAGAAGAAACGCCGCAAAAAACAGCAGACACATTGAACACACAAATACACAATGATTTGTAATAGCTGATAATGGAGTTGAATTTTAGCAACAGGATCTTTCCTAAACTAAATATAGATCCACTGAGGGAGGACTCGTTAGTCTGATCTCGAAATCGACAAAGCTTGTTTAAAAAAATGGCAGTCTCAGCTAAAATAACACCCCTGCAGTGCAATAAAATAACTTCATCCCTAGTTTCCCGAAACAGCTCGGGAGTATTCTTCAGGACATAAAAACTTTTATCATATTGCGCATAGTGCATTAGGAGTGAGCGACGAATAAAGTTTACTATTCAGCCATGACGAGTCTAGTGCTAACGGAATTAACTTTCGTCACTTAGACGTGTTTTAAGGAGATGCTGTTGTGTATTGCAGTGAAGTAAAAGGCTGGGGTTGTTTTTTTTAAACACGCGGAATGCAAACAAGTACACAGAACATCAGGGCCTCTATTGCGGTAAAAACCGGGCTATTCCCAGATGTCCGCACCCCGATGTCCACACCTAAATAGTAGAGATTTTTTAATCCCTGTTGTTCACACCTAAATTCGTTTTATTTCCCAGTTGTCCGCAGTGTGGACAAAGGGGTGCGGACAACTCGAAATAGCCATAAAATCTATATTGTCTTTGCTTTGAACTGTTATGGTATTGTTTTTAACTAGGCCATTACTGTCAAGTAAATAAGAGCTATCAAAACGTTGACAATACGATAACAGGGCAAACACGATATGGTTTTTACCGTCTAGAAACTCGGGCAAGGGCCTTATTCCACTTAGGTTTACTCCATCTTCCTTCAATATCTAAACCACACTGTTTACGGTACGTTACAACAGCTCACGCTCACATGAAAATCCTACTAAATGTGGAATATAGACCTGGAACTCATAACTGAGGAAAATTACATTTGCAATAACGATATTCCGAATTAATTGCCAACCTTCAACACAAACGTGGAATAACTGAATGCTAGTAACGAGATCCTACTCTGGCTGTTGGAACACAACAGTGTGAACGCTTAGCGGCAAGTTAGCGGATAAAATGGTTACAATTAGGACAGACCCTGAACAAGGTACTACCACAACCAAAGTTTATACTTCATTTTTATTCAAACTTATTAAACATAAAACCCTCCTCTTGAATCACTCTATCTATTGCTGACAACTGCATTAAAATCCGTTGAGTAGTTTAAAAGATCTAACCGAACAGACAGCGGAGCGACTTCATTTTATACTATGTAAAGAAGATAAAGATTTGTTCCAATCTATCTTGGGGTTGGCATCGCATTTGTACAGTCAACAGCATAAATAAGTAATCATTTATGTACCTTGCCACTTTAATGTGGTGTTTGAAATGTCATACAAAATTGTGAAGCGATTGAAAGCGACAAGGTACATAAATAATCACTTATTTATGCAGTTGACTGTACCAAGTGTTTGTGTGTGTGTGTTTGCATATCAATTGGTTTCCAAGCTTACTTATTATCAGGTCGCCTGAAAGCTCGTTTGCCTTTTTCAGGCTTTAAAATATAAAAATTACTGCGAATAGCAAAGTAAACACTGTTATTTTCCTAAGCGACCGTGCAGCAGTGGTGCGCTCCGCTTGAATAGTGGCACTAGCAAATATAAATATAAAAACCAAATAAATTGTTTTGCAATTAAACGAGGTTTTTGTGAAAAAGATGCAATAAGCTTCAAACGACAAAGTACAAATAAGTGAAAGGTGATCATAATGTTGGTTTTTGCTGAACTAAAACAATTAGCCATAATCCCAATTTCGAACTGAAAGTTTAGTCCAAACACACTATAAAGCTCATAGGTAAAGCACTTGAGGGTTGCGTTGTTTGTGTGTAGTAAAACTAACGGGAGCCCGTTGCTTCCCATATTTTTTTGGTCATAATGTGATTGTTCACATACCTACGTATAATTATGTGAATCATAATTTTTACATCGTAGGACTAACGTGTAAATAAGGTAACGGTTTCTTAAAAAAATATATATAACTTGTGATAATTGACGAAGCGATAGCCTAGTCGGTAGTTACCCTGCCTACGAAGCTAGCGGTCACGGGTTCGATTCCCGGTATGGGCAAATATTTGTGTGATGAGCACGAGTTATTGTTTCTGAGTCTTGGATGTTTTCTATGTATTTAAATAAGTCGTTATTTCTCTAAATGAGTATTTATATCGTTGTCTAGTACCCATAGTACCTACAAGCCTAGAGCTTAGTTTGGGATTAGGTCGATTGGTGTGACATTGTCCCCTGGGGTGTGATTCTATCAACAACGACGGACGGACGGACGAATGAGTGATTGTCCAAGCGGCGAGTTTAAGTAGTCCCATCAGAGTGAACAAAACACATTTTAGCGCGTGTATTCAATATGGCAGCATGACTTCTCGAACGTATAAGGCTGCCTAATTGACAATGCACGCGCTAAAATGGGTATTGTACGCTCGGACGGGACTACTTAAACTCGCCGCTTCGATTCGCTCGTCCGTCCGACAGACCGCCGTTTTTTGAGAGAAAAAAAGGAACGGTAAGAACTTTACATAAGTTTCTTAAAAAAAAGCGTTAAGATCGTCTGTTGTATACCTACCTATAATTTAAATGCATTACAATGTGATTTTGGTGTTCAATTAAGAGTATTTGTATTGTATTGTATACGTACGTTGGTAATATGTTCTTGCGTAATACAGGGTGGAATGGTATAATATTTTATTTCAATGAAACATAGTTTCTGTTCTAAAATAACAGAACGATGGATAAAAAAATTGCTGATACGAGTAGCTAAAGCAAACTCCAAACGTTATATTTCTGATTTTTGTGATTTTAGTAACAGCGTTGGAACCCTACACTGAGTATGGTCCGATCTTGCCTGGTTATGTAATTTTATGAATTTAGTCGAAATAAGCTTTTAAGCTTTTGGCATTAACAAGTTTGCCTTTGATTATATTGAAATTTTATTTTTAAAGCTACTTTTATCTTGAAATAGTAGTTTTCACAATCGTGTTATAATAGAGAGCTTTTTAGAGTCGAGTCGAGTACCGTGTTTAGGCCACGAAGCTTGCTGAGTGGCCTAAGTAAGGTACGAGATTAAAAAGCTTGATTATGACACTATTGTGAACAATACTTTTTGTACGAGTTCATTAAAATTAATAATTTAAGTGGTTAGTTTTTATTTTACTTTTTAAGCTTAGCTTTAAAAATTAAAGTTATCACACCACCGGCGCGGCGTCCGTAATGTTGCAGTACTGTGCTGTGATTGGCTAAATACTAGCCAATCACAAAGCGTTTTATTTTATGCCCTGGATACAGCTGCAAGTTTAAGTAGATTTTTGACAGATGACGCGACGCTGCTACGTTCCGAAACGCCATAGGATAGGATCGAGTTTCCTTAAACAACGACACATATTATTGAAATACGAAGGTCTATTTTAATTATTTTTTCGGTTGTCTTGAGCGTATCGAAACAGTTATTTCGGTTGTTTCTGAAGTAACATAGATTATTCAACGATGGAAAGATTGACGTTGCAGTATTCTCTATGAAATCTTAATACACAGATTTTAATCGACGAGTAGAAAAAATCTCTTTAATGACGAATCCTATTCTGAAAAGCCTACAAACAAAATTTGGAGGTAGTATTCCTTGGGTATATATCGATATAGTAGCGTCGAACTAATTTTACGCGTATGAAAGTCGCGCGTCCTCTATAGTCTGTGTCAAATGGAATTGACAAAGATGTAAACACAACCAAACGAACCATTTACCATTATTACTTAATGATCACGTGCTTTTAAATATCAAGATGAGGTCTTAGAAATGATTTATACACTTAATCCTTTTTTTCACAATAAGTTTAATATTAAATAACTATACGTTATTTTAAATAAAAACACGATCGATGAATATTTGAGGTTGTGTGTCAAAAAGTACTACTTTGTTTACATCTTTGGCAATTTCAATTGACACACACTATAGTGTGTTACCTGATCACGTAGACGGACATCACAGCTCCCCCTTATCCGCATGAAATATTCACACAATCATGAGAACAGCCTTTACGTTTCTTTTATTATTGTTGACCTATAAGAAATAAGTGCGGAACGTGCCCAGCCTGCTGCCGTATTAAACGAGCCTCATAAACTCGTAAATGTAAAGAGAACGGAGGTAAACAGAAGACACGTTTTTGTCCAATAAAGCGTGAATTATTGAGTTAGGAAAGTTGGTAGCATGATTTATTTTTCATGGATACCTTTTTATGCACTCTTATTTATTTTTTATTTTTGCCTGGATTATTTTATAACTTGTATAAAACGTTGTTTTTGTTAATGGGTGTGTATGTATGCATATAGATACACCATATCAATGCCCGTTCCTTTGTGGCTTTTTGTAGACTAAACGGATTAACAGATTTTGAGGTAAGGGGGGGTTGGGTTGTAATATGCTCTAAGTATCACAAGTGTGTCAAAGGCTATGTTTTTCACTATCAGCATATACTCATCAAAGTATTTTTTACAAAATACGAGTATATTGCATTGCATGTCAAAACATATGAAATATATTAATACTGGTAATTGGAATAAATGCTAATACAGACATTAATCTTTTATTTACAACACAAGTGGCCATGAAATAGATACATACTTAAAATAAGAACAAACGAACGAACTTACAAAATTACTTAAACTACACTAAACTAACAAACCGCTAACAGTGGGCATTGTTCCCAAAATGCTGGTAGCATTGCCACATTTAATGGCAATGCTTAATCTTTGTGCCAAGTACATATTCATTTACTTACTCGAAAATATCAAAAGTGATGAAGTCACGTCAGCTTAACTTGTGTAGGTACGTATTAATATCATGGGGCGATCTCACACAAATTGACCTAGTGCCCAACTAAGGTCTAGGCTTGTAGATACTATTAGTACTAGACAACAGTAAACATATGTACATATGTATAACTGAAAACAAATATTTGCCCATACCGGGAATCGACCCCGGGACCGCTAGCTTTGTAGGCAGGGTTGGTACCAACTTGGCTAACACGTCGCCATAACCCATATAACCTATCAAGTACAATCATGATTTATTTTCCACGTGCCTACCCAAAAGAAAACAACAGGTAAAACCGCTTAAGGTACATTAACCAGGTTTACAAAGTGCTGTTTAATTTTGCATGTGAAATATTGTTTATTTTACGCCGGGACAAAATAACATTAACCTACTTCCACCTATTTGCCTAAAACGACGCATTGACACAGACCCCTTTGATACCTTTCTCACATAATACTTCGGTAATATTTTCTCGAACCTGGGGGGTTATTATGAGATGGCTCTGTAGTTGATTTTACGGTGAGCGTAAAGGACAGAGCTATAGCAGTCATAAAACTGTCCTTTTCTCTCAGCGTTAATTAAACTGCATAGCTATGTCATAATTAGGATTATGATTTTGGTGGTTTAAGAATCCATGGAGTTGCTATTTCCTAATTATTATAACACATACCGCTTCGATTTTGGCCTTCAGTACTGTCATATTTCAAAATAGACTAAATACATGTTTAGTTCAGTTTATTCATTGCTACTAATATTTGTTTGTTTGTCTCGCTTTTATGATATCCGATAGCGGAGATATCCTCCATACCAAAATTCATTTAAACCTGCTTTGACGATTTAATAAATAAATACATTTTGAAATACAGCAATACTGATTGTAAATAACAATTGGTGCGTGCCTCTCC
Organism: Acleris literana; assembly: GCA_946894065.1. NCBI lineage: Eukaryota > Metazoa > Arthropoda > Insecta > Lepidoptera > Tortricidae > Acleris > Acleris literana. Next base: position 5,052,297 of record OX335683.1, read on the forward strand.
CAAACGATTGGGCTAGCTATCCAGAGAGGTAATGCAGCCAGTGTCATAGGGACCACGCCGCGAGCGGACTTGCTAGAGGGGGTGTTCTTTTTATAGTGGTGATTATTATTTATATCTTTAATATTTGAGTAGTTTAGTTTAATTTTAATTTAAATACGTTTAGTTCTTTTAATTGTTTTAATGTTAAATTATGTAAATATTATGACTATTGTTCATTTAACGAATAATTATATTGTATAAATATTAAATAAAAAAACAATACTGAAGGCCAAATCAAGGTGGTGTGTATTATAATTATTAGGAAATAGCGACTCCATGGATTTTAAAACTACAGTTTGCCACTAAAAGTCCTAATCTTAGTCATAATAACCCCCTGGTCCTATTTTGTGCTTCCTAGTTAAAAGTTAATTAAATGTCAGTCCAGCATTCCACCCTGTTTGGTAGGATTATAATATACGGACCAAAATTCGAGATTAAAAGCAAAGTGCAGGCTTAAAATTTAAAACTCAGATTAACTAACGAGTCCGCGAACGAGTTTTTAACGTGTAGGCTAATTAATTTGGATTTCGTTGCTTCATAATTTTTGAATATTTTTTGCGTTCGTTAGCTAAAATATGGAAAAATGTATTCAATAAAAATGGGGTCTCGTCATATTTTAACACGTTTTATTTTACAAAGTGTCTAACAAGGTTGTCATTCTTATAATTCGCTGACACAGTCGACTACAAGCCGATAATTATGTATTTTTTCACATCATGGCAATTTTTCGATGAAAGTATAACATGGATATGATTATATTTAAAATTAGTGCACGATTTATATATTAAAAATGTATGCAGTTTTATTATCGAGGTTTTAACATGTCTTAAACGATGAAATATCGGTTTATTACTACGCATCTCCCACATCTGGTTGATGTAGAAAAGTCATTCTCTTCATTATAAATGAATCCTCAATTTAAAAAGGAATAGGTTTAATATTAAACAGAAAAAAATATGATAACTTACTATAACAAATTAAATTCAGTGAATTTTTAACAACATAATTGTGGCTTTATTTTTAACAATACAGACTTATCCATATGAGTCATTACGTTTGACGTTAAAGTTACATAAAATGCTACCGGTCGCCGACCATTACTAGTAAAATCTAAAAGTGGACATCACTTTATAGTCGACTGTACCTACGACCTTGCTGGTCATAACCACCTTAATGCTGTGTAATGCTAACGGGGAATGATAGCCGACAATCACCGCGTCAAACGAGCAAATTGTAAAAACAAAGTACCTATGTAGGTATTTGGAATGGCACCGAAAATGTATTTATAAGTTACCGGAACATATTAGAAGAAAATCTGACATGTCACAGTTCAAAAAATGATTATTGGATTATTAACATACAGTGCGTTTTATTCCGTGTTAGAGTATTTAAATTGAAATGTGTATAACCTTTTTTTAGTAATGCATGATGCATAATTGTCATAATTTTGTATGCCTAATGGCCAAACATAGTGACCCTTACCCTCTTTTGCGATTAAACCATTATCGTTAGTAAATAAATAATAAAGTTATAATAATTTGTTTGGAGGAAACCGCGAGTGGGACAGGCTTCACAGACTTACTGCTACTAGTAATCTGAAATTTCGTAAAAAAAAAAACCAGCTATGGTATAAAGCAGCTGTGTTTATAATGTTAAGCCTCGTTGTATTTTATCATGTTTAAATAATAAATAAATATCAGGGGACAATGTCACAGCAATTGACCTAGTCCCAAACTAAGCTCTAGGCTTGTACTATGGGTACTAGACAACGACATAAATACTTATACTTGATAGAGAAATAAATACTTAAATACATAGAAAATATCCATGACTCAGGAACAATATTCGCGCTCATCACTCAAATATCTGCCCTTACCGGGATTTGACTAGGACCGCGAGCTTCGTTCGTAAATAAATCGATTGATTTATTGATTAACGTCTCAAACCAAACAAATGTAAAAAGGAGCACCCTGGTCTAAGAATATCTACAAAAAAAACGATTTGAAATCGTTCGCATTTACGAGTAGAAGTGATCTATTCAGTTCTTCCCACTTCAGTAATTGCGCTCCATACGTCACCCTTATACAGGGTGCCCTAGAGTTGTAGACGCAGTAATCCCGGCGACCGCCACTGTATTTGCGTTGACAACCGCTTAGTCAACGTCCTGGGAGATGAATCAAGTCCGGAGTGCATTAAGGCGGTTCATATGTGGGGGACGGTTAGCGGGCTCATAGATAAGACGGTCTTATTTATACGATACACAGATGCTAGGGAAAGAGGGACCAAGTTGAAGGCAGGGTCTCTGAGACTCTGCATGTGAATAGGACGCTTTGATGAAATAAATGTATTTGATGAGTTTTGTTTTTATTCTACGACGGCTTGCCGTTACTTTATTTAACGTATATTTACGCACCCAGAGGGCCCTGCCTAGATGCATTGCTAGGTAGCGCATCGTTTCTATTCGTTTCGTTTTTAAACCAATCGCGTCACTGGTTGATCACGTGACTTTTCGTATCACGTCATCTACCAGTGACGCGATTGGCTTAAAAACGAATCGAATAGAAACGCTCGTTAATGTCATCTTGGCAGGGCCCTCTGTTTAGGTAAATTGAAAAAAACTGGTAAAGTGCGAGTCGGACTCGCGCACCGAGGGTTCCGTACCGCCACAAAGTAGGTATTATTATATTGCGATTTGAATAAGATTCCGAATCGAATCAGCGCGAGCCCATGTCACACTTGTAATTTTTTTGTATTTGTTGATTCTTTTTCAGGGTTTATACTATAATCACACCCAATTTGATCCTTAGAGGTATATGTTATAACGTTTTCACGATAAAAATAAGTAAAAAACTCTTTTACGGGTCAAAAAAAAAGCTCTTTAAAGTTCGGACGGACAGAGAGAGTAGGCAATAATAGGGTTCCGTTGGGCTCCCTTCAGTCACTATATAGACTATAGCTTTTTGTTTTTTGTTTCCTTGATGTTGCCAACTATAACTGGTTCCAAATGTTTATGGTTGTTCGAGATAATCTCGAACGAAAGAACGATGAATCTGGACGAATGATGATGAATTAATTTAATCCGTGTTGTTTTTCTTTTAACATTGTTTTGTGTTAATAATAATAATAATAATAATAATATAAGTTAAGTGTGTCACTCTCGTCTCTTCACCAAGCGGTTCCAACGAAAGACCAGTGCTGGCTTTACGGCTAGCGAATGCTGAGTTGGTCCGTTTCGCAACAATTTCTCTGTGTTTTGCTCTTTTTGTATGTATGTAATGTAATTTTGTATTGTTGCGAATAAATGTCTCTTTATCTTTATCTTTAAAAACTATAGGAGGTTTATCGTAACTAATCAGATAGCTAATTAAACAAAGACCAAGTTTTCCCAAACTTTTTTTATTAATTATGAATAAGTAGACCGTTTGTTTCAAGGCCTTAGGAAACACAATTTATAATAAACTTGAAGAAACAAAGTTATTTATCTTTAAATTTTATTTTTTAGTCCTGTTAAAGCTGTACGGTGAATAGCCTAGTCATACTTGGGATACTCGAGGTGATGCCGAAAAAGACGGTACCTGGCAGTTTTTTTAATCATAACCTAATAAGCAATAAAGCGTTATACTTTACAAAAGTTAAAACTGTAGGCAACCCAAACAACGAGAACAGTTAGCTAAAATAATCAGACCAAGCTTAGTGTAGGGTTCCGACGCCGGTACTACAAACACAAAAAACTATCTCAAAAAAACCACAAGTATGAGCGGTGCCGTCTTAGATGATTTTTAGTTTTTATTTGATCATATGGCAGGCGACGAGTCGCTTATAACATATACAAAAATATATCCCAATAATTATAAAACTAATCCAATGTTCGCCCAGAGGGCTGCGTTCTTACTAGGCAAAGGCAAACTTCCCTGCCAATATGCATTGCGCTAACTAACGTTTCTAATCGTTTCGTTTTTAAACCAATCGCGTCACTGGTAGATCACGTGACTTTTCGTATCACGTCATCTACCAGTGACGCGATTGGTTTAAAAACGAATCGAATAGAAACGCTAGTTGGCCTAATGCATCTTAGCAGGGCCCTCTGGTCTTCAGGGTTGCCATTACGAGTATTATGAAGAAACTCGCATTTAGCCTGACTTATACCCTCGATGTTGTTGGCATATTCGTAAGCTGAGCCCTACTCTTATTGAAGTGGGGCAACGGGGAGGGCTTTTTGACATTGGATATTGCGTATTCATTAAGTTGCGACTTGGTTATTGTGCGGTTCCTTTATTAACAAGTACAGCAGCCGTAAGGTTGTAGCTCGATTAGCGCCACCCTGTACGGCTAGCGCACGTTGATTTTTCTCGCTTGTCGCTCAGTGCGTCTCTATCGTTACAGACCAGTTAAAAAGGGAGATCCGAGCGACAACCGAGTCGCGGACAACTTGTGCTAGCCCGTCTGGGGATACGTGCAGGGTAGTGGAGTGGCAATTCCTGCGGACGTGAGCAACTTCATCCCCCGATGATTTCTAGTAGGACCAATCAAGTAGTTTTCTTTTTAAATTCCTTATATGTATTTTCTATTTAAGATATTCTCGATTTAAGATGCAGTTTTAGCTGTAGGGGGTGGGTACGTAACTCTAGCGAAGATGGCACTTTTAGGGCGTGTAATTGTTTAGCATAAAAACAAATGGTATAATGATCATTTTACATAAAACGAATTGCATAATTTCAATCTGCATAATAAACCATCGATATAATAGTCATGATGCATAAAACAAAATGCATAATTTCAAAAACTATAATGTTTATTAATTTAAAAAGTAAATATTTCTAACTGCTTCCAATACTATCAATGTGGTCACAGTTCTAACCTAACCTAACCTAGTTAGAATAAATTGACTTAAAATGCATAATAACTAGAAAATGATAGTTATGCTAAATGAGTGTTATGTTATTTGATCGTATGCCAGATAAAATTATACAAATGGTTTTTATGCTAAACGTTCATTATGCTTTTCGTGGTTAGTTAAATGAAATTATGCAAAAAGTTTGTATACTGATTGAAACGCACCCGGCACTTTTAGGGTTCAATATATCCCCCTTTTCATAAACGGTCCCCTAAATCTAAAAATTGATAGTAACATAATATAACAACATATCACACAATGTTGTAAAGCAGGTAAACAAAAAAAAATTAACACTTGCTTTACATGCACGGCAAGTATTCCAAAAATAATTATTTATTTATTACATCATTGATGTTAGTGCGAACTATAAATATCTATCTCAATTATTATCTAATTACAATTTTGTAATTTATATACGTTTCTGAAAAAGTGTTATTTACAGACAAACAGACGAAACTATAAGGACCGTCGTTTTATTTATCTTTCTTTCTCAATTATCATATCAACGGGTACTAAAGATAACTAAAGAAGCATGCTTAATGTGAACTTACCCGAAGTTTGTGGAGTTTACCCACACGCGGTCTGACAATATAAGTCTACCATAAGAGCGGTTCCGCACTACGTCCGATCCGAATCCGATCCGAACCCGTGAAAATACGGATGGCTTCCTTGCTTGGCTTGGGAAGTAAGTCAAGGAACAGCATTGGTAAGTACAGACTAAGTTACCTAAAGATTGCGCAAAGTCATAATGAAATCAAACCTTGTTCATATTCAAATACTCCTGGAGAGAAGGGTAAGACAGACAGTGGTCTGTCAATCCTGGAGGGAAATCAAAGACATTTTCTTGTAGTCATGTCATTAGACTTTGTTATTACAACAGCGTTTTACCTGATAGAATAATTTAAGTTGGTATGTACACTCGGGGAACTTGGCCAAATTTAATTTGCAAAAGAACATGATAAGAAATTATTATTGAAAAAGTTTCGAGCCCCAGGCACGTGGGTGACATTTCCGTCCTACAGGTATTTTTCTTTGAAAAGTTTCTCTGTTGTTATTTTCGAGATTGAATATTTTATAAATTAACGGTTTTTGCGCGCGTCCTTTTTGTGAGGACAAGTTTTCTTTGGCGCTCTTTAAAGGGAGGCAAATTACTATCGAGACATGTATAACAAAATCTTTTTGTCATATTCATAAAGCTATTGATCTTTATTAAAGTAATGTTTTACTGCTTGACCAAAGCTTGCATTAATTAAATTTAGCATCTCTTTTAACTACTGATATTGAGTTAAGAATTAGAGATCAGAGAGAAACTTACAAGGCGCTGATTACAACATTTAATTTTGTAAAGTCCTGTAAGACGACATTTTCTTTTCTTGAACTTTTTGATATCAACCTATTCATTCGTAAAGTATTTTTTGATTTAAAAAGTAATGCTTTAATTATGTGCCTACCAACTTTTTACCAAGTTTTGATACTTTAATTGTCTTCCAAAAAAACTACATAACCCAAAACTAATCCATATCTTACTTGACATTTTCTTACTTGGCAAACCTTATTCTTACTAGACAAAAAACAAGTCAATCAAAACTGAGAGCTATTAAAACATTGTGATTGGATTTACCACTTTCTATCCCGTTAGTACATTGCATAGGCCCACACGAAATTGTTCAATGCGTAATGACAGTGTCCGATCTGATGAGGGTCGGCCCCGGGCCAATCTGAAAGGAATCCCGGTTAATATGGCCGTTATTCCGAATAGGGTAGCAAGTATAGCTTGCTAGGGAAGCCTCGTCATGCTTTCAAGTCACTGTGACTTGATTAGTTTTAGTTTAATATACCTAGTCTAGAGCTGATATGTTGATTTCTAAATCGAAAAGGCGATAAGGAGAATAGTAAGGGCCGGTACAGGCGGACTGCATTTGAACTGCAATCCAGCTGCAAAATGGCAGTTCGACGACAGTTTTGATGCAGTTACATCAACTGCATCAGAACTGCCCATGAACTACCATTTTGCAGCTGAGTTGCAGTTCAAATACAGTCCGGCCCTGAGGTGAAAGCATAAATGTGTTGTGAGAATTGAGTCTATCTCTAAGTTTCTATATAAATCTGCATAATTGAGGATGCACGCGCTAAAATGGTTTTTGTACGCTCTGACGGGACTATTTAAACTGACGATGGAATGATGCTCTTACGGTTAAAACTGCGTCGAGCGTCCAGTGACGCCCTCATTACTGTTATTGTGTTTTCCAATAAAACAAAATATCTATTTTCTTGAAATGAATACACAATGTATAGCATAATAATTACAAAGATTAATAATCTGTAACGTTCGTGTAGTAAACTTAACGGAAAATGGTGGCCGATTTTTTCCGTTAAGTTATGTACTTGCTACTAGTTCAATTTTGATATTAAGTTATTTCATATACCTTAGTTTACTAGAACAAAATAAATAGTGATGAAGACGCAGCTGGACGCTCTGTGCAGACTTAAGAAATATCGTGAGAAAATCTGCGCATTCGAACAGCTGAATGTGTAAGAGGGAGATTGCATAAAGAACATTCTAAGGGCCCGTCTGCACAAGTAACATTTTATTTGTGAAGTAAATAAATGTGTAAGGGGACAAATAAAGGCGAAAACCAAAACATATCCTTATACTATTCCTTTTTTCATGGCATGGAGAAAGCGATCAAGCACAAGTCCACCTGATGGTAACTGGGGGATCCATAGAAATCTGAAGACCGCAATCGTAAGACCGTAAATGCGCTGCCAATCTTGAGGACTAAGATGGAATGGCTCTATGCTAGTCATTTCACCGAGTGTCTTATCCCCATACCGGAACACAACAAAGCGAACACTGCTGCTTGGCTGTAGGTTGAAAGATACGATCGGCTGTCCCAAACCAAAACCTAGCAAGAGCCAAATTTGTCAAAATTCGTTTTTTTACACCACACATCTTTAAATTTAGTGCTGCGTGTAATGCAAAAACACCCATAATTCTATCGCGCTTAGTTTCGAAGATATGAGACCCCCTAAACCTAGCAACTCCATCTGCTACTCGTCGATACCACAGTCAAAATCCTAGCAAGTTACATATCCAAATCCAAACAATTAGTAACTGCGGCTTATACTAGGTTTTTGATTCTGGAATTTGCACTTACTAGGTTTTTGTATTTGTTAAAAAGCGCGAACTAGGTTTTTGAATTGGGAAATTATTCACACTAGGTTTTTGATTTATGAAACGGACGGCTTATACTAGGTTTTTGATTTTGGAATTTGCACTTACTAGGTTTTTGTATTTTGTTAAATAGCACTCGATAGGTTAATTTGATTGATGAATTACTCATACTAGGTTTTAGATTTACGAAACGAACTATTCAGTATTGTTGAATTTGTAATTTATTCCTATACAAAATTTAGTAAGTCGATGTATAAGGAGTGCTGCGGGGCGAGTGGTGAGGTGCGCGGCGTTGCTTGGGGAGAAGGGTCGTCAACGCGCGCCGAACCGTCACTAAGTTTGCTCTGGCGCTGAACGATGTATTTTTGTTTGTTAAAGCTCTACCAAAATGAGTCGAAATCAATGATAAGTATAATATAAAAAGAGGTAGATATGTTACCTATACGGTATTCCGCGTGTAAAAATAGCCCGTCTTACGCACACATAATCAGTAAATATTGCAATTACACACTAATTCATAAATGACAAGTGAAAGCAGGATGGTATGCTAATTTCCGGGACCGAAACAGAGACGAGTGTATGTTGGTCTGCAGACTAGTTCACGGTTCCGTTGACACCGCAAGACTAAGTAAAGGTGTACCAATTGGCTTGGTTTTAGGGTGCCACTATCGAAGTGCGTGTAACATATCCACCTTTTTTTACTATATTATATCATTGGTCGAAATTGTTATAGGAGCAAACTCATTCTTGCAGCCGCTTTATCAAGATATGTATACGTACTAACTTATTGTTTACTATTAAACTTTTTCTCTGAATTAAAATTTGAAATAAAAATTGCGTTGTTTTAGGTAGTTAGATATTATTAATGCGTTAACAATTGTTATGCTCTCCTATTTATATTGCAGTTTTCTTCTGGACACTAATAAGCATCTAATGAATGTGGATACCCATGGGCTTTACTTTGTTTTATGTTGTTTGTTTGTATGCACGATAAAAAAGATACAGATACCTGCTTCATACCTATTATGTGTGTTTAAACTTGTTCTTGTGTTATAGTACTTATAGTATAGGTAAGTAGGGAAAGGATAGGTACATATTTACATAGGTAGTTTCGTGGCGGTGTTGTTGGTAGTAGTTGCAGGATGCGGACTTTATTTTAAATTTTATTATTTTTCATTGCTGTTATTTCCATCTATTTGGTGTCGAGTCGGTACATATTATTATTTATTTGGCTATTTAAAAACTTGCTCAGATTTGCGTTGTGATTTGTTTTTTTTAAACAATGGGTTAAACGTAATACTGAGAAACTACAATTAAAAATATTATAAATACATTTTAAAAACCCTATTCCGCACTAATATAATTACATGACCTTTCGCGACGTTTCGCCAGCTACAGGTAAATATGTAGGTACCTACTTCGATCATCCGCTCCCTAGTTACGAGTAACCTACGTAAATAAAAAACAAACTGTGTACGTATAAGCTTTGTTGGGTTAATTTAATTATGAAAAAAATTATTAGCGAATGGTTCTTGGCTTAATTTTGTGTTCGTTATTGCGTGGAAGCTTAGACACAGAACTGTGCAAATTTTGTACACTTTTTTGTGATTAATTATACAATTAATTAATTAATTTAATTTTGTATATCAAATGGGTAACTTAAATATACTAAAGAGATTGGGTTTTGCTTTTTTAACATTCAGCTTCCGAGGGTGAAGTTAAATTATTTAATCCGTTTTTTTTTGTAATAAGTTTTTTTTTCTGGACGGAGCCAGAATTAGAATATTTTGATTTAGATTGCCTTGATGACGATTCAGTTGCAGATCCTCTAATTATTTAATAAGACTATAAATGTCAACATCTTCATCTAATCAGATACATTTTTGAGTAACTTTGAGGTGAAATTTATTTATCATTATAATTATGTAACAAGTATTTACTTAAAATATTGCACACTTAATTTTAAACTTCAATGATCACAACACACATACTTAAGTACTAGGTTTTTATATAAGAGAAAAACGCTCGAACCGACCAACTAATCAGATCAAATTCCCAGTAACAGAGTATGCTAGGTTATTGATTTTGGTTTTTGAGACATTTTCAGCGACAAATCTACTAGTAAGTCTCATAAAACTGGCATTTACAGTGTTATTTTCAATTTTTTTTACTAATCTATTAGAGTCATTTATTTTCATAATTTAGCACTAACAATCAATTACCTAGGGCTTATAGTGTTTAAGAGGGACATAAAAACGTTTGTTTTGTTTCTCCTGTAAAATTTTCTCAATGGCTCTTACTAGGTTTTGGTTTGGGACAGCCGCGATGGTTGTAGTAATCCGGACGGATCTTACACAAGGTCCTACCACCACTAAACTCACTGCTAATAAGAAATAAGCTGCTAAGAAATATTTATATAGAGTGTTATAAAATACCAAAAATAATATCAACCCTAGTAAGCTTATAGTCCATACCAATTGACTTGTCTTATTCAGTAAACACTTTTATAACCTCAAAAGCATGATTTTTGGCTAAAATGACCGTTTACTGCTGACTATACCAACTAGACTATGACTATTTATTATTATCTTACTTGTGAATCTACTACTATTTATTATATTCTTTAATTAAACACTGTCTCTTCGTTCGTGTGTCACGTTGGCGCCACTGAAAACCAGCGTCGCGGTTTATGCTGTGACATAGTGCTGAGTGGTGTCAATTTCGACGTCACAGAATCACCCATGGCAACATTATTCTTTCCTTCTATATTGTTTTTGTTTTTATTTTTGTGTTGCCATCCTTTTTTTTTTTTTTTAATGATGTTTTTCTCTGTTCAGTTTTTTTTTTTCTGTGTTCGTCGAATAAATGTTTCTATTTCTATTTCTATTTCTATTTTAGAGACCTTCAAAAATCAAAATGTCTTTATTTGCTTAAAATGTGGTACAAAGGATGGTAGTTACATAGTCATAAACGGGCACATTTCACCAGCAGCTGGCATGCAAAACATACAACAAACACCATTATTTTAAACAGATAAAATGTCAACGGTGTACAATACAATCAAGGTTCAATATTTCAATAAGTAGGTCCTTTCAATTAACTAAAATACAAGAAACACAGTGAGAGCTATTCCACATGATGAATATAAATTTAAATTCAGGCTTATAAATATAAAGTGTCAGGACTATACTCTACCAATACCTAATCCAAATTCCCATTCCTTATTTTGCACACCATTTTCCTGATTTTACATCAAGGTTGATTTTTTTTATGCCAAAATTTAAATTTTTTTGATATTTTAGGCGAAAAGTAAGCATTTTGAGGTTATAAAAGTGAATAAGACAAGTCAATTGGTAAGGACCATTACTAGGGCTGTATTTTTTTTTGGATATTATGTAACACGTTGTATATTAGTTGATAATTGTAACCTCTTTGCATTTGGGCTTTTCATTGAGGAATAGGGGTTTAACCAGGTGATGAAATCGATCTGGCAATTTGTCATATTCGGAAAAACTCGATTTTAACCCGAATGACGCTCGGTCCCCCGGATACCTAGAAGAAAGAAGAAGAAAGAAGAAGAAAGAAAGAGGATACCTAGTTACTAAATCACCAATACAGCAGCTGTTCTACTACGGCTGCCACTGAAACAGCAGCGTCAATCGTATAGTGAAACTTAGCTTGTACGCCGTCCATTTTAGTGCTAAAATAGAATAATGAATTGGGTTCGAGGACAAAGCCGTTAATCGACGGTAAGCGAGTTGAGGTGCCTTTCATCACGCGGAACCTATTAAGAGTATCGAATCCGAGATTGCGAACAGATTTGTCAGAGCCTTTGATGTTGGTTTATGATCAGGACAGGATTTCTATTAGTTTTACGACATTGTTCGGTTTGTATCCGGTCTGTAAACGATCCGACGGACATATTTTATTACCTACGTGGTTTTCGTTGGCGATTGAAATTCCCTTCCGGTTTACATTCGGCCTGAAAAAGAAATTGATCATTTTTAGGAACCTTTTGTTTAAGTAAGTAAATATTTTGCTTGGTTTGAACGCGTCGATGTATTTTATATAAAAATACTACGTCAAAGAAGTTGTAATTTTTTTTTAAATCCTTATTAAAAATCTTATAATTGAATGTGGGTCAGTAAGCTCATTCCTAATAATGGTCAATCAATCAATTGATCGATTTATTAATTTGTAAATCATACGACGGTTCTGTGACTCAACCTCGTAAATTGAATTTCGTCCAGTATAAACTGACACGCAATAAGTATACACTCGCGTACTTAGTCAGCGTCAGTTTACACTGCACAATATTATATATACGAGGTTGTCACAGAACCATTAATATGTAACAATAACGGTACAATCGTAATAGTGGATAAGTATCACTATGTTTGGGCAATAGGCATACAAAATTATGTCAGCATGCATCATGCATTACTGAAAATAGCATGGTCATGCAATGGTGTTTGAATGTCCATATTATTAACATAAATTAATCGTCTATCCAACTTAGGAGTTTAAAAAAATAATCTAGGTAAGTGATTATGTTTTTCACACCACATGCTTGAAATTGCCCAATTATGTATCATGCAAACCTCAGCTAAAGTAAGTCATCGGCTATCCAGCGGGTTATAATGAGATACAGTACCATATTGTGACCTGGCGAGTATATGGTACTGAATCTCATTTTAACCCGCTGGTTAATAAATAGTTTTAAATTCCTATGAAAAATTACAACTTGTTCGTTTTTTTGTAATAAGGTTCTTTAAGTTTTGATAAAACGTTGTTTCTAGTAACAAGCCTTGCTTTTTAATGTCTCGCAAGAGGTGAGAAAAGTAGAGTATTCTGCTTTGGGATAAAGCTGTTTTCGTTTTGGGCGAGCTTGAATCCCTCGCTGCACTCAGGACCCCATTTTAATTCCCTCGCTTCGCTCAGGAATTAACTCATATCACCCTCGCTACGCTCGGGAGTTACATCTGGAATCCCTCATTTACTCAGGATTCAATATCGCGCCCGTGACATAAAACAGTGTTTTATCCCCTCGGTGTATAATCTACTATTAAAACAGTACAAGTACTTTAAAAAAATATAATGTTTAATTATTATAAATAGCAGCAGTAGAATGTCACAAACGTGCAAAAGAACGAGAAAGATTTATGCTTAGAATTTTCTTGCGAAATAGAATCAAGAAACTAGAGCCCGCGCAGTGCTATAAACGATGCAGCCTTGAAATATGCAAAATTTTAATAGAAGTGGAACTGGCATTTTGCTCGTAGAACAAATTGCCTCAGTTAAGGCTTGATTCTTAAAGTAGTTCCTTCGTAACGAAAGACTATGAGGTTACCAGGGCCGAGATTCTCGGCGTTGAAAACCATATTATTATCGTCTTTGACCTGCGTCGCTATTGCCTAACGCACTCGCAATCGCTTTCGGTTTCAAAGCGGAACAATTGTTTTCAATGAAATTTCAAATGAAAACAATTGTTCCTCTTTGATGCCGATTGCGATTGCTTGAGCGTTAGGCAATAGCGACGCTGGGCCAAGATACTAACGTCTTTTACCCGTTATGGTATTGTTTTTAACTCGGCCGCCATTACTGTCAAATAAATATGAGCTATCAAAACATTCACAATACGATAACAGGTCAAAGACGATATGGTTTTAACCGCTTAGAATCTCGACCCAGGTTAAAGACGATAAGGTTTTTTACTACCTAGAATCTCGGCCCAGGTTAAAGACGATAAGGTTTTTACTACCTAGATTCTCGACCCAGGTCAAAAACGATATGTTTTTAACCGTTTAGAATCTCGACCCATGTTAAAGACGATATGGTTTTTACTACCTAGAATCTCGGCCCAGGTTAAAGATGATAAGGTTTTTACTACCTAGAATCTCGGCCCAGGTTAAAGATGATATGGTTTTTACTACCTAGAATCTCGGCCCAGTTTAAAGACTATATGTTTTTAACCGCTTAGAATCTCGACCCAGGTTAAAGACAATATGGTTTTTACTACCTAGAATCCGGGCCCAGGTTCAAGACGATATGGTTTTTACCGCCTAGAATAGAGGCCAGATGTATTAGCATTTTGGTGAATGTCACGATAATTTATTGAACACGGGAAGCGCAAGACCGGGTTATTCTATAAATCTTCAAGAGAAAGCATTAAATGGACGACACAGTAATCTTAGTTGGTAACGACCCTGCCTACGAACCTAGCGGTCTCGGGTTCAATTTCCGGTATTTGCAAATATTTGCGTGATAAGAGCGAGTATTTGGTTCTGAGTCATGTATATTTTCATGTAGGTATTTAAATATATTTTTCTCCATTTAGTACTCAGTATGACGTTGCCTCAGAGCTAGTTTGTGACGGTAAAGTGCTAGATTGTCTCTTGATAAGTACTATGTTTATTTGTTAGACATATTTTGGCTGACATCTTGATGAAACATGATTTTGTTTCCAACACGAACTAATCTTAAATTCTGTGCCCGTTTTAAAAGAAGTTCAAGTAAATATCAACATGAGAACTGTCATCACTGACGCGACTTGAGAGTGGGATCTCACTTGAGTAAAGTTTATTAATAAGTACGAAGAGCCGAACTACATGACTCGTTCGTTATTAGGCATTCGTCCCTCGCGCGCCTCTACGTCTCAGTGACGTTTAAAAATTGCTTCTCGTGAGTGGTTGAGATAGGCTATTAAGTTTTGCACATTGTAGGTATCTCTATAGGAATCGTGCCAAAGAATACTGTAAGGCTAGGCAAGATACTTAACGGTAACGAAATCGATTTTCGAAATATGTCAAAGTGTATGGAATTGACGTACGACCGTCTGACAGCTTACCGTTACATCGGGTTACTTTAGCCCTAGGGCCATTGCCCACCCCAAAATTATCTTTGACATTTAAATGTAAATGTTAAATGTAACTCTGTAGCTATACAATTATCTAATCAATTTAAGACTATTACCACTAAAATGTGGACAATGTAGGGCTAAAGTAACCCGATGCGACGGTACATCAATCCTATACATTTTTGACATTACGAACGCCGAATGCATCTTGTCTAGTTTTATTGTGCGTTTATGAATTTATAAATATCAAGGGACGATCTCACACAAATTGACCTAGTCCCAAACTAAGCTCTAGGCTTGTACTATGTACTAGACAACGACATAAATAACTACTTATATAGAGAAATGAATACTTAAATACATAGAAAACATCCAGGACTCAGAAACAAATACTCGTGCTCATCACACAAATATTTTCCCATTCCAGAATCGACCCCGGAACCGCTAGCTTCGTTGGCAGGGTCACTACCATCTAGGCTATATATAATAAAGTAAATCTTCACGGCTTGTGGATCTGTTACCAGGGACTATAATATTCTACTCGGCAAAACGTAATTTCTTTTGACTTGTTATCATAATAATATTGTTTTCAACCCGGCCGCTATTACTGTCGCCGTATTAATAAGGAATTTTATAATAAATAATTTATAATTAATGATAATAATATAAGTATAATTATAGATAATAAATATAATTGACTGGTAATAATAATATACCTAAGTATAGGTGACTTATTAAATCGAATAATAGTGTTCTTGTTAGGAATAGGAATTAGTTTTTGATAACTGTGCCTACTGATTTTACTTTTTACTTTTTATTATTACTTAATGTATATTTTGACGAGTGCTTTTAAGCAATACATATTTTATTGATTGATTGATTGAAAACAATTAGGTTTTGATGATTAGAATAGAGCCTCAGCTTAATCGATCTAGATTGATCGTCATTTGTGTATTTCATTCAAAAACAGTGAATGTAACGACCGTAATGTTTGTAGTTTAATCAATGTCTAATCAATCAAATATCTTCTAAAGCCATATCGGCAGCGTGCTAATGTGACGGTTAAATCAAATCCAACTCAATCAAACTCTCCTGTCAACGCGTTAATTAACCTTGTGTAATTAATAAATATAACTATAAAACGGTAAATAAACACCTGATGTAATAAAGACTTCAAGAAACCTAAGAACCATCCCGATAAAACTAGTTGTCGTGCCAAAAAATCCGCATCCGATTCGGTATATCCGTTTGTTTTTATGCTGGAGGGGCAAACGAGCCCACCTGTCACCTGTTTATTTTCACGTGTCTTAAAAGCGCGATGTCCAGTAAGATCACCTGGTGGGATCCCCTACCTATTAATTTTGTACGTGGGTGATCCTACCAGGTGATCTTACTGGACATCCCCCTTAAAAGTAGCTACTCAGCGTTAGATTTATTCATATGGTCTTAATCCTTGCGATCTAAACTGTAAAGAGAACGCGGGATCATCGCAAGTTAGCGCGAATTTTAGTCGTACGAACGCGCGATCAACCATACTGATCCCGAATAAGTGTCTTAATTGGCACGAACCGTGCCAAAATTACTTTGTGCTTATCTAACTTTATTTTTCCATTGGCAAATCTCAAATCTCACTGAGCTTGCATTGCGAAGCTCAGGCCCTGCGATATCGTACCGTTTGCGTCGACTTGCTGATTCGTTTTTTAATTATCAGAATTTCTCTCAAGTCTCCCAGTTAAGAGCATAGACAAAGGTGGGGCAAACAAAGGCATACTCGTAAAGGTTGTCAGTGCCATGCCACTTGAGCTACAAAGTTGTTGCTGCCGCCGCCAAAATCTTAGCACAATGAAAACAAGGTCTACATTTAAAGATGACCGACTAAACTAACTTTGTTCCCGGAGATACTTAGAGAAACAATGATGATGTCGCCTTTTATAATGCTCGCGATATTAACGCTGCTGTTTATAGAAATATTTGTTTGTTTTTTAGAGAAATGTTTTAAGCCGGGTTTTGCCGCGAATGTGGTTCCTTCATTAGACGTTAACGAGAGTACCACAAAAGCGCGAATGGTCGTTATTTAGTGAATTGGCTTGTGGATTTTAGGAAATTGAATGCGAGCGTTTTGAATGATAGCAGAGTAAGGGCAACGATGTCCTTACTTTTGTATGCAACCGCATTGAAACTAGGGAATGCAAATTAACCGGTTATTAACCGTGTTTGTATGAAAATAACCGGTTAAAATCGGTTAATACCGGTTATTTTCATTCCGTAATTGAAACTAACAGCCACGCAGTAAGCTCAGTTGGTAGCGATCAACTAAAGCAGAGGAAGCTCACGATGCCGAGTCACAGAATACAAACTCCTTTGCCAAGAAAATTGGCACTTACGACTATTTCGAGTACTTACTGTGAGAGGAAATTAGAATTTGTACAACAAAATTAAATGAAATATTCATAAATGCCAATAACAAAAATTTATTTACAGCAAGCTCCGTCAAATATGTTTCAAGAATCATCAGCAACATGCTTCGTCAAAAGTCTACAATAGTTAATCAGCAACATGCTTCGTCAATAAATCTATATTTTTGTCGCCGTATCATGTAATTTTTATTTTTCTTCGTAAATAATACTTTATATAAATTTAGGTATTTAATGTACGTACATATTAACAAATTGAAAAAATTCAAGCTGGTAGAAAATGGTACTTCTTATTATCTTATTGTTGAAACGACGCAGTTTTTTAAAGACTCGATTACATTAAAAGCGATGGAACCTCGCCAGCGGACGTTACAGTACGAGTAGTAGTAAGTTTTATATAAACAGAACTTAGTTTCTGAACAAGTATTGTTCTTATTTGAATATTGTTTGTAGAGATTCTGTTTAGTACCAAGTAGCAAAAAATAAGTTTTAAAATCAGAACTGCATGTTTTGATATTGCAAATAAGTAAATAATTTCTTAATTGCACAAAAAAGAAATTGTTTCACAAAAATAACGCTTTTTTGTACAAAGTATGTCCAACGGCGAACTTATCCCTTTATTGTCGTCTATGTAGCTAGTTATACCCATGTGTGTATAGGGTGGGCACATGGGGACACATATTTAGACACGATAGCTTTACAATTAACATAATGGAAGGGCAGATGGAAGGAAGACGAGGCTCGAGAACCAATTATGTCAGAGTCTCGTCTATATAATGTCATGTTTAAACTGCCATAATACGAATTGTCACAGCGATGAAAGTGAAAAGGTACTAAAATGTACACATATTTTTGAACTCGACGATACAACGGAACCCTTATAACATGACTTAGTCCGTCTGTCTCTCAAGACCCTTTTTCACTGAAACTACTAAAGTTATTGGGGTGAAGTTTGGAACATTTGTAGTATTTACTGGTTCAAACGAAGTCTATAATTAGAAATCTGAAATTATTTCTTTTAGCAGCGAAAAAACCGAGACACGGAGTAAAAAATACTCTATCATGCATATTATTTGAAAGTTCTCATGTTGGACATATGAGTTTTTTTTCAATGATTTTTTGTGATGTTTGTGTAATTAACGTGAAACGCATAGAGAAACACCCTCCCCCTTTACTTCAGAAACTACTGATGATAACAATCTCAAAAAATTGCAACGACTGCTAAAAATAAAATAATTGCTTTAACACTTACGGTTTTGAAACAAAAATATAAAAACTGTCGTAACTGTGTGTTTGTTAAGGTTGGTAAAATAGTTGGTAAAAAAGCAAAAAGGGCAGGCTTTTACGAATTCAATCCACACCTAAAAAAAGCGGTAAATTATGTCCCATACGGTGGGGCTTCTAAAAGACGAAGGCAGCAAACAGCAGTTGGGTTTTTAATATGTTGTACAAATTTAACTCGAACGGTTCCGTAAATATTCGTACAATATTTAACACTTGGTACATATTTTTTTTAAATCCGAAAAAAAACGTTTCGAATATGGGGAACCCTTTAATTTATAACTTTATGCTAATTTGAACTGTAAAAAATGCTAGTGTCTTACGGTCCAAAGATACAGTCCTGCAATCAGGTCCCATTGGCACCGTTTGGGTACCAGCGGGCCTAGTATGGTTACGTTTATCGTGTGACAAAATGTGGACAAAGCATCCGTCACATTTGTACTTATATACAGAATATATGTCAGAAAGTGACGGATGTTTTATCAACATTATGACACGTGATAAACGCATCCATATTAGGCCTGTGTGGGTGTGTAGATATGAGTAAGTAATAATAAAAATCTAAAGAACTTTTTAACTAACTACAATATTGATACGTTAATAATTATATTCTAACCATAGACCGACCGGTAGATATAACATTTACGTCAAGTTATGACACCCTGTAATACATTACGAGGAAAAGTCGGGTCTCGTTATTTTTTCTCACCAGTTTTTTAATAGCATTCTTTATGTCTCTGTATCAAATATAATTGTGTAGTCTTGGAGTTTGAGTACGTTAAAATTATGGAGCTAAACAATGTCACGTGAGACAAAGGGAGAGGAGTGGTAGCCCTCGAGTGACGAGCCCTCCCTTTGTTCTGTGACCCTGGTACCAGCCGCGTTTCTATCGGTCTTTGGCCCAAATTGAAAGCTTAAGCAATCCTCACGAAACCCCATATAATTAGCTAGATTATGTTAAATACGCGGCAAATCTAGTTGGTAGTGAGCTTGCCTACGAAGCTAGCGGTTTCGGTTTCGATTCCCGGTATTATGGGCAGATATTTGTGCGAGTTGCGAGTATTGGTTACTTTTTAAGTATGTACAGCTGTTATCCGCCATTCCATCAGCGTAGAAGTCAATTATCACTTTACCCTCGGGAATTGATACATTTCCGGCATAAAAAATATCCAGAAAATTTTAACAGAGCCAATATCTGAGCTACAGTGAACTTCGTGTCACTGCCTGAACACTCTGCTACGGTATACGACGTTGTGGAGTGCGTCCATCGGAAGGTTGGATGCAGTCTGACGGTTCCAGCTGCGGTCGCTTCGCTAGGCAAGATGCAAACGTGCAATACGTTTCTGTTTTCTATGGACTTGAAATGTTTGATAAGCGGTCGATGCTTACGTCAGTCCTATACGTTTCGTCGATTTTCTAAAATCGCTAACTTAGCGTTCTGCATCTTTATTGACCCGGTCCCGGTTTATGCTTGGGACGTTGAGTGCCCAGACTGGACGAAAGATGTCGTGTTCCGGCAATTTTGGGGCAACCTTCTTGCACCGCCGACGACGTCAACTGTGGCAAATTATGGCCACGCCGTTTTGGCACCTCTGCCTTAGTTTTAAGGTTATTCGTGTGTATGTTAGTCTGTAAGGTTTTTGTATTTATGGGCCTTGTTGCCCGTTTTTTTTAATTGGTAATCGGTTATTTTTATAAATGGGTATATTTCAAAAATATAGTAGCTAAGGATTGTCTTTTAGTGGTGATAGGACCTTGTGCAAGGTCCATCCAGAACCCTAACACCATCTATCGTTTAACCTACCGCCAAGCAGCAGTGTTCACATTGATGTGTTCCGGTGTGGGGATAAGACAACCAGTGAATTCACTAGCATAGAAGCTACCATCTTAGTCCTCGGGGTTGGCCACGCATTTGCGGACTTAGGATTGCAATCTTTTGATTGTAGTCTTGAGAATGCAAATATCTATGGTCAAATATCCCACTTACCATCAGGTGGCCTGTCTGTTCGTTTTTCTATATTATGCCAAAACAGTTATTTATGTGACTGGTGCAAAATGCCTAATCATGCGTACAGTCGCAAACATAACTTTATCTACATGGTATATCATAAGTTTTCTACAATATGTGAGAAACCTGTGTCTGTAGTTACCCTGTATCATAATGTACCTGTATCTTAATGTTCACATTAAAGTATAGGTCACCGATACTATAAAGTGAACATTAAGATGCAACTACAGCGATAACCGATACTGTAATGACATGTAATACTATAATGTTAACATTAAAGTACAACCACAGATAAAGGTTACTTAATATAGGGCATTTGCTAATCGCTCCTGAACATATGTTCAAGTTATGACATGGCCGGATGTATATAATAGTACATTATGTATTAAGGTGTTAAAGACAGAAATACAAACGAGAATCTGTTAGAAGCCCGAAGCCGAAGGCTGAGGGCTTTAATGACTCGAACTTTGTATTTCCTTTACCACCCATGTAACATACAATGTTTTTCATCACATTTGCGAGGAAATTAAATAAAATCAGACAAAAGATCATATTTTTATCTTACGATTCTCACTAATAATTTAAGCCGCGTTGGCGATGTCCGTTGGAGTCGCATTATCCCTTTCTTCTGATGACGACATGTATTTTATTGATATATAAATTTTAATATGTGCACAAAGACACCCTTTTAATTATTATTTTGGAATCACACAGTTTACAATCAGTATTTATAAATTAGCGGCAGACTACATCATTGTCTATCACTTACCACAGATAATGTCAAACGTGTTCAAGAGTCCGATTCTAGTGACAGTCGAGATCAATAGTTTATATGCGACATTTGTAGAAAATTGTATGCAACTGACATTTCCTCATGAAACTTCATATCGAATGGCACAAGAATTGGGGTCCTGACGTATTATGATAGTTTGAGTCCACGTATTATATTTAAAAAAAAAAGCTATTACCCACGATAGGGCGTAATGGTAAAAAAAAGGCCCGCGGGTATTATTTTGGATTTACGGTCGATTTTTCTAGCATGTTAGGAAACTATTTACGAGCAAGTGTGATGAAAAAATAATTATTGTTCTTGAAGTATTTAAATGGCGAATGGACGCGGTTATCGCTTTTCCTTCGATCTTGCACCAACACGTCCCATGTGATACAGGAAGTAGTGTCTCTTTAGACAACCGCAAGAGATCGCTTTTGTGTACAACAATGAAATGCTCCGTCCACCTTCACGTAACATGTTTCAACATGCCTACTTTATTTCCCGCCTTGCCTGCGGCTTACACGAAAATTTCCATGAAAATGTAGCACTATGCACTTTGATGCTACGCCTTTGTTGATGTGACAGTGAATATAAGTGAAAAGGGAACACGTCTCATAAATTAGTTTGTTTAATGTGGATATCCTAATAAGAGGGTGCCTGGGGGCAGTAAGCGGTTTGATGTTATGACCCTTTTATGTCCAAGGCAATAAAGTGCTGAGATGACCCATGGCATGTTTAAGTTATACATACATTTCGTAGTTATTTTACGATTTCAGAAATCATTTATTTCAGCCATCTTTGGACCATAATAATAATAAAGTGTTAGTAAATTAAATTAAAAATTAAACCTAATGTTAGTAATGTTCTAACTATGCACATACCTAAGCTAACCTACTTGGATTGATGTGCCAGTACGTGAATCAGACAACAATGATTCACATACTGACAATCGAACCTCTGGGCGAACATCGCCAAGATGCTGTTGGAGCTGGCCCGCACCCTGCGCACCAGGCATGTGCAGCGTTTTCGCATGGTGGTGTTAAAGCAGTCCACTCTTGCATCCGCGAACATACCTGAGGCGCTGCAGAATCGAGGCAGCCCCATCAGCACCCTAAATGCGTTGTTGAACTGCACGCGTAGGGCGCTATACTGTCTTTGCGTATAGTTTATCCACAGGCTGCTCATGTAAAAGTTAGAACAGTATGCTCTAAAGAGCGTCAGTTTAACCTCAGCGGAACAACGAGCAAACCGGCGGGCCACCATTTTCGCTCTGACAGACAACGCCCTACGCAAGGGGCGTAGGGCGTTGTCTGTCATTATAAATCTAAATATATAAAAGAAGAAACTGACTGATATATCAACGCATAGCCCAAACCGCTGGACCTAGGGACTTGAAATTTGAAGGAAGTAATCCTTGGGTACCCGAAGGATGCGCTAAGAAAGGATTTTTCGAGTAACGGGAAACTAATTCTACGCGTACAAAGCCGCGGGCGTCCTTTAGTTAAAGATAAACATACATACATTAAATCACGCCTGTTTCCCAGAGGGGTAGGCAGAGACCACTTCTTTCCACCTGCTACGATCCTGACAAATCTCTTTCGCTTCTTCCACATTCTTACATCGAGTCATGCATGCACGTCGGTTTGGGGTACTTAAGATCCGGCCCTTTTCCAGTATTAAGTTCGAAAAATTACGCCTAGTGCGGCCCCTTCCGACCCTCCCACTCACTATAATCAAATTCAAACTTAAAATAAAACTATCTAGGATATCAAACAAAGCTTAATATATGTTAGGCTACTTAATAAGTTAAATATAATGGTCTTTTCATCCTCGTCCCAAAGATAAAATCAAATCAAATCAAATTTCTTAGCTAAATTACTAAAATAATGTAAAAAATAAATCTTTAATTCTGTATAGGATATAATTTAAGAAAATAATTTTTTTCAAAAGCTCTACAAAAAAGATATGGCATGGTGAAGGAAACAAGCATACATACCACCTAATCTATACTTATAATAATATAATATTATAAAGATGAAAGATTTGTATTTTTGTGTGTGTGTATGTTTGTAACTAATAAAATCAAAAACTACTGGACCGATTTCAAAAATTCTTTCACCATTAGAATGCTACATTATCCCTGAGTTACATAGGCTATGTTTTATTTTTCTGCGCGGACGGAGTCGCGGGCAACAGCTAGTATAAGGTAAAGATAAGTGAAATCTGAGACCCATAGACAATTGTGCACACAAATGCTTGCCAACCCTGAAGACTAAAACGGAACGCCTATAATTATGCTAGTTATTTTACCGGTTTTTATCCCCACACTGGAACACAACAATGCGAACACTGATGCGTGGCGGTAGGTTAAAGAATAAGATGGTGGTAGCGATCCGGACGTACCTTGCACAAGGTCCGACCACCAATAAGAACAATTATATATTTAATTTATTAAACCTTTATTTCACTAAAAATAGTACAAATGGCGGAATTAATGTCTAATAGCAACTATTATTATTATTATTATTATGAACCCATAATTTCCCAGAGCTGGGCAAAGGCCTCTCTCCCCCTCCTCGACTCTATCCGACCTTGAGCGGTTTCCCTCCAGTTCTTGTCCCATGATCTCAACTCATCACTCCATCTCTTCCTGGGGCGGCCACGTTTCTCTTAGCATTTTCCGGGAGCCAGTCTGTGGCTCTCCTGGCCCAACAATTACGGTGCATTCGAGCAACGTGGCCGGCCCAGTCCCACTTTAGTTGGGCAGCCTTCTGAGCTACATCTATTATTTTTGTCTGGGAACGCAGCTCAGTATTCTGAATCCGGTCTAAAAGCTGAACATCTAGAATGCTGCGCTCCATCTTTTTAACCGACTTCAAAAAAAGGAGGAGGTTTTCAATTCGTCGGGATTTATATATATATTTTTTTTATGTATGTTCCCCGATTACTCGAAGACGACTGGACCGATTTGAAAAAAAAATTCGTTGTTTGAATGGGTATACTTTCTAGTTAGTCCCATTGTCAACACGTCAGGATCTGATGATGGGATCTTGGAGAACTCAAATATTATAGACACACCTATAGCGATTTTGGTATTTTTCACTGTAACTCGTGCATTTGCTTTTGAAAAGTACTATATGGTGAAGTGGAACTGATGATGAAGACCACAGATGGCCACCGGAGCTCCTTAACGGTACCTATTTCAAGGGTGGCGATAAGATATTTCGATTAAGGTAGTTGAGCGACTATGACGAAGCACATTTAGGTTTAAATATGACTATGACATTCCCGCGGCGTTGTCTGCGGCGAGCTTGAAATGTTCTAAGTTTCTCATTAATATTTAGAAGTGGAGCTACGTAACAGCATAAATAGGATCACTAAAAAGTATAAAATAAAATAAATGTAAAAAAAAACAAAAGCCCGCTTTCAAAAATGCAAAAAAAAACTTCTTTTAAAATGGTAGGTTAGCCCACCTGAAGTAGGCGTCCCACAATATTTTAAACCAAAAGCCGAATGCTGTTGGACTAACCTACAATTTTATAAAAGAAGTTATTTTTTGCATTTTTGAAGGCGGGTTTTTGTTTTTTCAACATTTATTTTATTAATAGCAACTATGTATTTAAAAAGAAAAATGTTAAATCGGCCATTCCAACTGCCTATATAGTATACTGGCAAAAAAATGCTGACTGTACTTTAACATTCAATAACGCAAAGAGATCTAACGAGTTTTTAAGGATAACGCTAACTACAGTGGAGTGAGTCCGTTTCCATCCATCATCGGATCAGCACAATGGCGTCATAATATCTAGCAACCCTCTACCTAGTGAATAATCTACTTGAATAGAAGTTGTATCGTTTTTCACTAGACCCACAGATATTGCACTGTCATCGAGTATTTGCTATTAGCTACGATGGGTACAAGGCAGGGATAAATATACTTACTTAAGAGGACATCGACCTCCGGCCACCCGTAAACTGAAGCACCTATTTTCTCGAAATCGAAGGATGGTTTTTTGTTGTACAATTGAATACATGTATAGGTATATGACATATCATAATTGTAGGGGATCCGAATAGGAGTCGACCTTCACCGGGCTGTTTATTCGATAAAAAGTATTAAATATCAAATTTAATATTATGCTAAGTAATAGGTTGACTGTAAAATTTCAGTCCAGTCCTTATATGACAAAAAAAAAAATTGAATGTGAACTTTTTTTTTAAATTACTATTTCTTGTTAAATAGACCAATTACATACTAATCGAAAGTATGAAGCCTATAGAATATGCAATTAGGTTGACTATTTTTTCCCGTCATAACTATTGGGTAGGTAGGTAAGTCGGTACTAATACTTTGCACTAAACCTAATTTTCGCATATTCTATAGGCTTCATGCTTTCGATTCGTATGTAATTGTTCTATTTAACGAGTCATAGTCATAGTCATAGTCATTTATTCAGAAACAATATACATTGCATTTGAAATATCTTATCATTACATAATTCACAAATTAATTTAAAATACATACTTAATAGATCATTAAAAAATACACAATATTTAAAACATTCATTTTACCATATATATATTTAAAAAAAAAAAAAAGTTGTTGTTGAGTAATAGTAATTTAAAAAATAAGCCATTTTCAGTTTTTTTTAATCATATAAGGACTGGACTGAAATTTTTCAGTCAACCTATTCGCCATTACTTAGCTTTAATATGATTTAATATTGATATAAAATATTTTTTATCGAATAAACAGCCCGGTGAAGGTCGTCTCCTAGTCGGATCTTAGACCAAATAACAATTGAACTACGAGTGAGTAACTTAATGGAAAAAAGTGTCCGTTTTTTTCCGTTGACTTGACTATGAAGGTTAAAGGTTATTTACTTTGTCATATATACAACAAAAACCCATCCGTCAATTTCAAAACAATACTTTGGCTTATCAGACAACACAATAATAATAATGAGGGCGCCACTGAGTTCAGTGCAGTCTTAACTACGTAGCAAATACCCACTGCTTACACTGGGGATTGAACCCGAGACCGCTAGTTTTGTAGACATGGTCACTAAAAACGAATCTAACTGTCATTAAACGTTCGGTTTGGATATCGCTAGATTATGTTGTAACCAATACTTTCTTCCTACTTTAAGTGCGTCTTAATTTGCACAACAGTGTGTACAAACTGATTGGTTATTATTGTCTCCTAAAATAACATCTTAATTCTCCTTAGCCAGACCGTCATACATATACAGTGTGTGACATCCATAAGAACATATATTTTAAGTAATGATAGCTTTAAGTGTTGTGAACCATTAAGGAATTAAGTTAATAGCTCCAATAAAATTAGTGCAATTCATTTTTAAAAGGTCCATCGAGCAGCAATGTATAACATCAAGTCTAAGTTAATTGCAAGTTAATTGAGGGATAATTGAGATATTTTTGATACATTGCGTAGCGAATTACTTAGTTAATATGAAAAACAAATTACAACTTATGTTAACAACACACATGTTTTTTTTGTTAATTAGGATGCATATTAACTGTTGTCAAAATAAATGTTCGTATGGATGTCACACACTGTAGATAATTATAGCCAAGCCAAGTTACACGGGCTGTTCATTTTTAATTATATTATTTTATTATTATTTCTTCATGAATCAGCCATAGAAATACACACTTTGAAAATTTCAACTGTCTACCTAGTTCAGTTCACAGGATAGGGTAGAAGTATCGGTTTTGGCCATCTTAAAACCGTTTTTGGCCACTCTAGATTTTAACTATCTAAAGCATTATGAAATTACCAAAATATTTTTATATTTTATCTTAATAATAATCTTCAGACTTAACTATTTATGAATATTATTTATAATTTTACAGTATTTGTGATACATATTTCAACCTTAAGTGGCGAAAAAGGGTACAGTGGCTACAAACGGTACTTCAACCCTACTGCTCACTGTTAGACAGATGGACGGACGGATAGCGGAGTCTTAGTTATACCATTTGGGTACGGAACCCTAAAAACTATCGAAGCTGGTAAATATGTTTAACCTCATGGATGAAAAAATATATCAAGTAAAAATGCACTTGCATGTCGATTATATCGCATCGCAGTGCATTTCACTGTTAAGTCAAACTTGTCACGTCAGTAATAACTGGTGAACGGCCGATTAAAATGCCGGCTGTACCGTCACTCGCGTCCTAATTGTTTAACAGGCTTAACATTAATTATTATAAATTGGCCATTTCATGTCGACATAATTTGACCTGGATATAAAGAGAGCGAGATTGCGCTTTAGTTTGAAAATTTTAATAAATATCAGCAGGCAATCTTACAGTAATTTATTTAAGCTCGCTTTAATGGGTAACTAGAAAATAAGATAGGTATATATGTATAGTTTTAGAAATATTAAGAACACATCGGTAATCTTGTAGCATTTAGGTAGCATTTGATACTACGAACAGATTAGGGATGTGACAGTAGTTTTCCTGCATGAGTCGAGAAAGAAAGGAAACAAATTAGAAAACAAAGTTTATTTTGATGTGAATTCGATGAACCAAAATAATTACGTTATCAAAAACGTGTACTTTTAAGAGCTTTGATATTCTAAAATTTTAATGTTAGAAAAGTGATAATAATAGTTGTGCCATCTCACTAAAATACAAACACATGTATGTTCCCTCTTCAAACACCTTTGATGACGTCATAGACCGCGGGAAATAGCCCTAACACAATGCTCAAAAGCATCAGAACTATTTGTAAGTTTTGAACAAAAAAAACTGTCATGCCAAAACCCGACAAAGAGAGTAAAAAAGTAAAAGATATTCAAAATTACAAGGACTAATCCCGTTTGCGATCGAACAAAACCACTTTCAGTAGCGGAAAAACAACGTCTTTATCGTCAATGAAAGAAAGAAGCATGCCGAATTTTACCTACCTCTGTTGTTTTATTCTTTTAGTATGTGGCATTCGTGATAAATAATTAATAATTGTTCTAAATTACTATAAGTTTGAATATGTCTTCTATTTGAGAAAATCCGCTTTGTGTAAGAACGTTTTCTCTCGACTTCCACAGCAGTGGTCCGATATTTGTGTCTTCAGTTCTAAATAAATAAGATTTTTCCTTTATCTATAACCACCATTGTTAATGATTTGTTCCCTGTTTGTGGTTATTGTAAGTCAGTACTCTAGTACGTCCGTAAAGCTGAGGGTACCTACTTCTTCAGGAAATTTAAGTTAGTAATTGTCATTTAGTTACAAAAAGTTAACGATACTTAACTTTTGTTAATAAGATAAAGCTGTTAGCCGATCCTTTGGAGCGGAGCTACATAGGTTGATGTTTTTTAAAAGACGAATCGCCACAAATAAAACAAAATTGAATATCACCTTTGATTATCTGAGCGCGGTTTTTTTTTTAGGGACCCTATTAAAAAAAAATACAGGTAAACAGCAGGCGGACTTATCGCTGATAAGCGATATTTTTCCAGACAACCTTAGTAGGAACATTTGTTTTAAAAGAAAGTGTAATACCGCCGTCCTACCAAAGAAGGCGACTAACTACATAGTTGTAGTATAAGCATTTTTAAATTTAATGTAGTTACAAATAGAGTATAGAATGGTTTGACTTATACATTGCAGTTAGTCGCTTTCTTTGCTAGGACGGCAGAATAGAATAGTATAAACTGTTATTTATTCAACGTGTTTTTATTTTGATCGTATCATTAAAACAGTAAAAAATACAAGCGTCAAATTTGGTACGATTACATTAAAAAACCTGAAGAATAACAAAAAATACTATAAAATTATCAAGTCTGTGTTGGGCTCTCGCTGATTTAATTAAATCGAGTTCAAATTGGAATATAATAATACCTACTATGCATGGAACCCTCGGTGCGCGAGTCCGACTCACACTTGACCGATTCTTTTAAATACTTTTATTCGCCCGTTCAATCCGATCGTGGCAGTTCTTGTCAATCGACCTAGGCTATATTTATTAATCTTTCATATCATAAGATTTGAAGATGACGTCAATTCCTTTAAAACTGTTCTATTGAATTCCACGCCCAACAGGACCCCATTACTTAGCCTCCACTGTCAATTCGTCCTTTCGTCTCATCCGTGTGTCAATCAACACATGATGCAATCAATGAACCGTAATAGGCAGACAGATGAAATACTCACAAAATATTTATTTCTGTTGCTAACGGCAACAAAAAAATGGACAATAAACAAGCAAGGTACAGAACCCTTCGACTCGCACTTGGCTTGGTTTTATAAGTATCTATAATTACGTCAGTTTAAAAATAAACTCTATGATATAATTACGTTCTAATAGTTCCTTCAACGCAGACAATACACGGATTCTAGGCGTAAGTAATTTCCCTGACTTGTTCAAAACGAATAACCTATTTGAACATAGAGTCGAGCGTTTACAGCAAAAATGAAAGGATTTAATTTAAAAAGTCAGGACTTTAGGTTTGTCTCTTACAATTTACTACAGAAACACGAAACCCGTGGTATTCAATTGTTTTTCATACATAAGAAAATACCAATATAAGTTTGATTAAGCAAAGTCACACAAAAACACAAATCGTCTTTACTAAACACAATGGAGGTATTAAACAGGAAATGTGTATGATCTAAGCAAGTATAACAAAGGCCTATAGAAGAAAGAGGCTTAAACGTAGCCAAAAGGACTGTCAGCATAAAATATATTTAACTCGAAACACTTGAAGCAATAACGTTCGCAACAGATTACTCAAGTTCAAGCCATGGGCTTAAGGCATCCCTAAATAAGCAAGGAAATTAGAGCTCCGCCGAGCCTACACCCTGTATACATACACATATGTACACAGGGCATATACAGCGGGTTCATATACTTACAAGGCGGTGTACTTACTCGATTTTCATTTGCTGCCGTATTTTAGCTCGGTACGTTTATTTCGAATAACCAATGCCAAAATGTAGACTATCTTCCCGTTTATTCGCTTATTTTATTTTACTGTCTTGAATTGTTTATGCAGTAGTTTTTTTGAATTGGAAATGGAAATGCGCCTATTGCGAAAGGGCGTTAGTTTATTTGTTGTTATGTTCACGTCAAACGAAGCGATAGATTGACATGATAATTGTATATCAAAAAAGTACTAGGTGTGCTTCAAAGTCAAAGTCAATGAAATTATTATCAACGAAAAACAATAAATCCCTAAAATGTGGTACCCAAATGATTCGATTATAAATCGTAACATACCTTAAACAATAATAAATAACTTATACTTTAGTTTTTTTTTTTGTTAATTCTGTTTTTTTTTTTATGATTAAAAATTTATTTTCAAACCGCCTTAATATTAATTGTCACGACGCAATCAAATTATTTAGGACTGTTAAAAATATATACAATAAAATATACTTTAGTTGCATCTAAAATAAAACTTTACCTTGTTTCATACTTATTTATTAATAAATATAAAACCAAACCCTTTAAATATAACTTTCGATTACGAAAAATGTCAGGCTATATCTTAATTCAACTTCATTTAACTTTGACAGTGAAATGAGCGAAATTCATTAAGCGTGATGGAAATGTATTTCCGTTTAATTCTATCTACCAGTGTAACTAAATTATTCACGTTTTAACGTTATTATGCATTACGTCCATGAATTGCGCGGAAGGTCCATGAATTTTCAACAAAGCGGAAATCAGCTGGAAGTCTCCTGCAAAACGACTCGACAAACGTGGACGTTCACTTTATTACTTTTTCTTAGAACACGTGTTCTCTCTCAAATTATTTTTGTTATTAGCTTTTATATTGCGCAAAATATTTTAACCTCGCCCTGGTGCTTTCTTTATTACTGTTAATGCTTAACATACTGACTTTACTTAGTTTTCTGTGATTAGAGGGACCAGGTAATTCTTTGACATTACTTCCTGCCTTTCTATAACAAAGCTTAGAATTGGTAGTTTTTTTTTTTGGTAGAATATTACTTTTCACGAACATATTTCCGTTGTTTTAAATAACTCTCAAAACTATTGGAGTGGTTTGTTTTATTGCATTAAATAACGCCCTCCTTTAATTTACAAAAATCAATTTAATAAATTGTCCTCCGATATTTATTTCACATAATATGTCATCATCATTCTCCTGTCCTTATCCCAATTATTTGGGATCAGCGCAACATATATTTTTCTTCCTTACTTCTCTATTAGTCGTCATCTCGGTAGTCACTCCCTTTCTAGCCATATCATCTTTCACACAGTCCATCCATCGTTTCTTTGGTCTTCCCCTACTCTTATAGCCATCCACATTCATACTCAAAACTTTCCTGACGATATTTTCCTCATTCCTCCGCATCACATGTCAATACCATGACAACCGGATTTCCACATAACTTTTCAGTCACCTAATATATAGTTGTGTTGTTTAGTCAGCCGTAGACAGGCAAAACTGAAAACTTATTAATATTATTTTCTTGAAACTAAAGGACATGTGTGTCATAATGATTCCATTTAACAGGCTCACACCATATTAGGCAGTATCTTTGTAACTCCACAAACATCTTCCCCAATTAAATTGTGCTCTCATGAAAATGTCCGTTCTCCACTTGGCGTCTGCAACGAGCACCGAATTACAATTCTCATTTCCACTCCCCGAATATGCGCGCACCTATTTTTTTCTTCGCAAAGATACAGCAGAATTAAAATAAACTCGGTGCTACGTGCTGACGAAATAAAACTGTGTTTTTTAATTTTTTTCAAACGTCTCCCGCCTTTACCATTACGGGCGCTTGAAGAGTTATTGAGAATGGAAGTGGCTGCTATGAATTATGTATGATGTTATTGAAGTTTACTTGTTATCCATTTTAACAGATTTGGTATTCTAGAAAATACAAAACAAAGGTGAAATTGGAGCTTTTTTTTGAGTAATTTATTTAGCAGAATGGCTAGAACACCCTGTATTTTTTCGCTTGTCGCGTCCCTGTCAACACAAGCACTGTAGAAAGGCATTTCCGAACGACAAACAAGTCCAAAAACTTCGGATCCCACCCCCATAATTCCTCGTATATTATAGCAGTCATGCTCCAATCCAATAACAATTGCAAAAAAATTGTTTTAACGAACCCGTTATTTTTAAATAACAATCCCCATTATTCTTGGACAAGTACCTCAAAATCGGGAATAATGCTTAGTTTCCTGGTAAACTCGACGTAGAGTTTAACGATATTCCGTTTTAACAACAAAGCTGCAGTCGGTCTTCGCTATCTCGTTTACGCCGCGGAGAGATATCGAGATCCCGAGTATTATGTTACTTTTAAGAAGTTTGCCTGCGAGCCTGTTACTGTTATTCAATGGTTCTTTGCATAACAACTGGAAATATCTATGCTGACCGAAGGGTTATACCGGGTGTAATCATTAAATATAGCCAGGTGGTTATTCCGTAAATATAACAGAGGGCTCAGACAAGATGCACTACGCTAACTAAAGTTTCTATTCGATTCGTTTTTAAATCAATCGCGTCACTGGAAGATGACGTGATATGAAAAGTCACGTGGTCTACCAATGACGCGATTGGTTTAAAAACAAATCTAATAGAAACGTTAGTTAGCGTAGTGCATCTTGTCTGAGCCCTCAGATATCTGTGAATTTCAAACTGATATCGGAAGTTAAATTACTAATACCTTTCTTTTAATAAATCCAGAATTTTCTAAATATTAACTTCAAACTCATACATGTAGTTCGCCGTTCGTTGGGAGGCTTTATTTTTAAAGGCCTAGTCTTAGTATTAGAATATACGCAAAAAAAAACTGGATTTTAAGGTGTTGCCCTGACCGAAGCTAAAAGGTTGTAGCGCATATGAAATTCATACTTTTATACTACCTTACTCTTTTGGACAGCATGTGGGCCTTAGAACCTACTTAGCATTGTGGGCTTGACTGGTACGTGCCATATAAAATAAAACAATTATTTAATACAGGGTGATATGGGCCCATTAGTAATAACGCAAGCAAAGGGCATTGGGTAAATTTGTTTAAAGAACATCCTCTTTTTTTTATTCATCGTCCACGGATGATTTTTACATAGTTATTTAGAGGACCTCTAAATACATATACATATATAATTTATGGTGTTAAATAATATCGGAGCGGAGATTTTAAAGATTTAAGTATTCAGTTTTTAGTACAAAAGTACGCCCAAGTATGAATATATGCACTTAAAAGTATTACATTAAAAAACAAAATATGTTTGTTTTTAATAATTCTATCATAATTTACCACTTTTAAAAATGGCCGCTCGCCTTGAAAATGTATGAATTTTACAAATGACAACACTTTTACCCAAACTCCTTTATATAGATTTTTTAACGTGGAACTTCATTGACTTCCTACAATTAAAAAACCTTTAGTTGTTAAATGTGTTTTTTTTTCCAAAAATACTACGCTATAGTCTTAGTCTTTCTATGGTTTCACATCAAATAATCTTTATTTTTCTGATTCTAAATACACTGGCATTGGTTAAAAGAAAAATACGACTACGAATTACCTTGGCAACTAAATCGGGATAATCCCTGGTGAACCAGTACATCTATATATTACGGAAAACAGAAAAAAGGTTTATCGTAAGTAAAAGTAGTACATGATGTATAAGAAATAACAATAGTACTTACAATTATTTTAACGCGAAGTTAACTCGACCCTTATTACTTTGTATAAAGGTACGTTCGGTTCCTTTACTCACCCGGGGGCTAGGAATTTAGGCAATTCCACATTTACTCGAAACGTTAGGACGAAAACATTTTAACAAAACATTACATTAGGTTCCAATTGCTTTTTACATTAACAACATTACGAGTTTCCACTAGATTAACGTAAATTAATTTGCTTATATGATCAATAAAACTATTTTTTTAGTGTTTACTAATTTAAACTTTAGGCATTCAAGAGAGGCATTTACTGTTATTGGTAAAAAGTAGTGTTCTAAGGAAAAAATCTTCCATTTATGTATGTATGTAAACTCTTTATTGCACAAAAAACCAATTACAAGTAAATTCTTACATTAACTTAAGACGTTATCCACCCATTATTTAATTATTTTCGTATTTTCAAAGCTTGACAAATTTTAACGTAAGAACCTATGTCAATATCTACTAGGCACTGAACTGACACGGTTTCTGTTTTTTGTTTAATAACACAATATGCTGTTGCGACGCTTCGCTTTTTACGCAATGGGATTTACTTGTATGATTAGTAGACCCCGGTATCGGAGGTGCAAAATGGTAGCTGTCAATTTCGAGCCATTACTAGGGAAGGGTAAACATTGTTTTGAAATATTAACTTCATGTCGATAAACATAGTTATATGTCGATATTTTATTATATCATAATGATAGCGTTTATTCTATAAAGTAGGACTATATAATTACAAAACCAACATGTATTGAACATTTTTATTATTTACAAAAAAAATCTTTCATCATTAAGAAGTTTTAGTTATCTTCTTAGCATAAAGCATTCATAAATAAATTTAAAACAAAATATAAACTCTTTTATATTCACCAAAGGTCATACCATGTTCTTGATGAATGATCAGATTCTTTGCAGTAAACTAGTGTAGTTACAATAAATATACACAACAATTATAATATCTTATCAATGATTATCATAGATCAAAAAAAAATAACTGTGTACAACCTAATGTATAGAAAAATCGTGTATCGATATCAACATCAAAAATATGATTACCCATCCCTAAGAACTTGACAGCTACCATTTTGCACCTCCGATACCGGGGTCTAATGATTAGTAACTTTACTGCAATTTCTGGAACTTTTCTTTATTTTTGTTTGTGTATTTTTGTAGAAACATATTTGTTGCTTCCTTTTTTCCTTGGAATATTAAATTCTATCCCATATATTCAATTAAAGTAAGAACAGGATGCGAAGTATGTAGCGTAAAAATGCAAATCTCTCCCCAAATCTCACGGAGTCCCATAAAAAATGTTTATGAAGACCCTTCCAGAGTTTAATGTGTATGCCATCCGAGCCAATCCTCGGAATACAGAGTGTCGGAAATTAAATTAGAATAAACATAATTAAACAGTTGGCCCCCATTTGCTTCGACTTTCAAAATTACAGGATTTAGGGGATTAAATGCCGCCCTGATGTTAAACGCGGGATTTGGGACCAAAAATGTATAATGCTTGCGAGTTATTTTTTTAATTAATTCATTTGCATAGGAATTTCACGGCCTTAACGTTCACACGGCATAAAAGATGATTTATCTGACAGACCGTCCAAGCGTACCGTTTCAAGTTTTAGAAGATATTTCGCAGCGTTTCCGTGATAAATTATCATTATCGCCTTCTTCATGAACGAGCTAATTGTGAACAAACAGGGCGGAGCAGATGACATTATTAACTAACTAAATATGACTTGTAATAAATTAGGACGGCACACATTGTCGTGTTATTAGCTGTGGCGGAATACAGGCTATTTGGGAATGGTTTTGTTTGTTGCACTATTATTCTGGGGTCCTATTGAAAAAGGGCTTAAGTCTTTTGAAGATTAAGTGAAAAAGGGTTTAAGTATAGTAGACTCCTTTCATGTATATACCCTTTTTTATTAAGAGTTAAGTCGACTTGTACCCTTTTTCACTAGTGGTCGTCCTTACAGTTAAAGCTGCAGTGCGGTAAAGGCTGTTGTGTAGATGTTTAAATAAAAGCTCTTTACAATAGTAATACTGAATCTGCGTAAGTTAGTCTACTCTTGTACATAATTTGCGGAGTTTTCTGCTATTAATAGATTGATATAAGACGATAGATAAACTGTCAGAGTCCTAAGAGAGAGATACTGTTCTTATGGTTTCGATAGCTTTGTCTCTTTGTCCCACTTAGTGGACAGGTTTTAACAGTTACGCTCCACCTAGATTAAGTACCAAGTTTTCGTAATGATAACATAACCTCGTAAGGCCCACCATACTACAAACAGGGAGTTTTTTGTGAGTGGGACTTTGAATCTACCATCAAGGCAATAAAGTTCAATTACGTTTGTTCGATAATGACATTTTCAGTTTATCAAGATAGGAAAATAAACCTTATTACCATTGTAACACAGTTCAAATTAAATTGCCTTAATCGTGTACATTCTATTGCACACGGCCTTACGAGGTTAAATGGTTGATACCTAAATCGTTTTGGTAAGCTAAGAAAGAAAAGAGAAAACATAGCTATGTAAAAGCGAAATGATAAAATATAAATATAAAATTAATATAAATAAATATTTGGAGGCAATGTCTCACCAATTGACCTAGTCCCAAACTAAGCTCTAGGCTTGTATTATGGGTACGAGAAAACGATATAAATATTTACATGGAGAAATCTGGGGACCTAGTAGTCTCCGCATATGACATGCACCCTGTTTTATTATGAGCAAAGTTGACTTAAGCCCATTTTCACTAGGATCCCAGAAATATATACTTAAATACATAGAAAACATCCATGATTCAGGAACAAATATTCGCGCTCATCACACAAATATCTGCCTTTACCGGGATTTGAACCCAGGATCGCTAGCTTCGTAGGCAGGGTCACCACCAACTAGGCCAGCGCAGCGCCGTTAATGTAGTTTGTAGGCTCCGAACCATAGTAACGACTCAAGTCGTCATAAAATGTACAATTACATTTGTTCTGTCATGGAGATCATATTAAAATATTAGAGCAAGATTTATTACGAATAAACATATGAATGTCATTTTTTATACTAAAATAAATCGACTTTTCATGTACAAGTGGCCGTGTTTATAACTACAAGATGCATAACGCTAACGTAAACGATAATCGAAAACTTACAGTCTAACAATTCGGCAGCTTACGTCAACCCAATTTTCGTTAATAACGTTCGGGGAATGTATCTTGTCTGGGTCGGCTGACGAGATCATGGTAATAATACTTTTCATAATAATTAAATGCAACAAACCAATGATGAATAAATACTTATTAAAGCTGTATAGTCCTCACAGGATAACCATTATCCGCAAATATTGACATCGAACCGGTAACAATAATTTTATTCCAAAACCAAAAGCAAATGAGTGCAGATCACAAACATTGAACAGCAAATAAATGCGTTTCGTTTATTCATCTACCATTGTAAGTTGAGCCCTGCTCGCGTACTGAATGGCGTAACCAGCCTGTGATCTAATTTGGATGCCACTACTGTAGTTTTGGCCACGTATCCAATTTATGTTCGCCACATATTGAGACTCGTGCATATGCTGTGGTTCAGCCAGTCCTTTATAGGAAAAAAAACGGAATTTTTTGGCCACGGTTAGCTGTTTGTGGAAAAAGGGAAGCTGTTACGTAACTGCGCAGACCGAGCTCGTTTGTTGAGTGATGAAACTATTTAACTTTAAATTTTTGAGATTGCCTAAATTCCTGTGTCTAATTTTTGTGTGATAAGTTATTGCAAGTTATTAAGTTTGTATTATTTAACTATTGAGATAAAATTTGTATTTTCTTTACTTTTTAATTTAAAATAAGTTTCCTGCATGATTCATAATATACATATTCAAAAAGTTAGTACCTAAACGAGGCTAAAGACCCTATTACTAAGCCTCCGCTGTCCGTCTGTCTGTCAGCGGGCTTTATCTCATGAACCGTAATAAGTAGACAGTTAAAATTTTCACTGAGTGTGTATTTTTATGGTTTCTATAACAAAAAATAATAATAATAAAGTTAAGAGGCCCCTATATAAGAATGGAACGGAACTCTTCGTCCTTGTTCGAATCGCACATGGCCAGTATTTTGACGACGCTGAAATACACCTAACAATATAATGGCCAATCCTCAGGTGACGTCTCATTTGAAAACTCATCAACTTGAATTGGTTTTTTACAACCCGAAGGTAAAAGTTGCGCCCCCACCGTATTTTAACCGGAAGGATAAATTCTCGCTGTACTAATTAGCATTTTTTTTCGAAGGTTTACAGGACGCAAACAACATCCTGTATAAATAAAGCGAAAATGCAATTAATGTTAACGTTCTTTTTGAAATCTTTACGTTTCTTACTAAAATAAAGTAAGTAAATAAATAATCAGAAATAAACGAATAAATTAATATCACGGAATATTCTCACACAAATTGACCTAGACCCAGACGAATCTGTAGCCTTTTACAATGGGTACAGTCAACAGCACAAATAAGTGATCATTTATGTACCTTGTCGCTTTCATTCATTTCACAATTTTGTATGACATTTCAAACACGACGTTACAGTGACAACGTACATAAATGATCACTTATTTATGCTGTTGACTGTACTAAGTAACGACAAACATTCATATACAGAATT
Source organism: Acleris literana (assembly GCA_946894065.1). Classification (NCBI taxonomy): domain Eukaryota; kingdom Metazoa; phylum Arthropoda; class Insecta; order Lepidoptera; family Tortricidae; genus Acleris; species Acleris literana. The sequence goes on from OX335683.1 coordinate 5,091,075, forward strand.
GCAAACTTAAATACAAAGAAAACATCGAAGACTCAGGCATGAATAGTATGAAGAGAGTGATGTTAGTAGGGGACGCGCTATAGTGATCAGAGGCCCTAGCTAAGATGCATTACGCTAACTAGCGTTTCTATTCGTTTCGTTTTTAAACCAATCGCGTCACTGATATATAACGTGATACGAAGAGTCACGTGATCTACCAGTGACGCGATTGGTTTAAAAACAAAACGAATAGAAACGCTAGTCAGCGTAATGCATCTTGGCTATATAGAGTTCGCGATGGACTGAATTAGGACCAAATCTTAAGCCTAAGGGTTGGTTTAGACCAAGCGAACGAACAAGAATTCTATGGCATTATCTCTTACGTATTCTTTGTAAAAATAAAGACAGAGCATTCGCTCGGGTGCGCCAAAGTTCATATAAAATTGCAACTCCGATTATTGGAACTCCGAAAATGTTTCTCATACCATTTTACATCATAATGATCGCTCTTCATACTCTTCATAATATTTTTTAATACTAATGATCGGACTTAAATTTAAATGAGCCAATATGGACCCCATTCGCTCGTTTGGTCTAAACCCACCGTAAGACGTACGCGCATGAAGACGTTGTAGGTTTATTTAGACCGGTGCTACTAACGTTCCGCAGTCTGTGCCTACCCTACTGGGAGACATGCGTGACGGTATGTCTGTACGTAGGTACTCAAGTATAAGTAGGTACTCGCGCTCATCACGCAAATATTTGCTCATACCGGGAATCGAACCCGCATGCTTTGTAGGCAAGAGGGCTCAGACAAGATGCACTACGCTAACTAACGTTTCTATTCGTTTCGTTTTTAAACCAATCGCGTCACTGGTAGACCACGTGACTTTTCGTATCACGTCATCTTCCAGTGACGCGATTGGTTTAAAAACGAATCGAATAGAAACGTTAGTTAGCGTAGTGCATCTTGTCTGAGCCCTAAGGACATATTGATCAACTTCTGAATTGGTATTGAAGGTGAAAATTAAAGTGAAAACTACCTACTTGCGCACTTTTATAATTCTGACTGTACTTTCTATCATGTATATGTGACGTGACGTCTCGATTTATAATATTAAACTGATCCTTGATTAGACTGGGGAAATTGACATATTTCATTAATTGTTATGTTGATTATAAAACAATATTTGACTTGTGTAACTATACACGAATTTACACCAACATTGAGATATTTAAATTAGTTTTGCATATGTACATTTATATTAATTTAAAAAAAAGAGATACCTCTTAACACCGTCTACTTATTAAAACCTCATGTCAATAATAAATAGTGTATTGAGTAGCTATAGCCTAAAATAATCTACAAAACCGACTGGTTTATAATACAAATTTATAAATGTATTTTCGACTCCACTTTTTGACACCCTGTATATTAATCCCCATTTTTGTCGTACAAGTTAAAGTTGTAAAAAACATAAGCAAGCACATAACCGCAAAACATACATTACCGCGTCAACTCCCAACACCTCAAAGATAACTAAACTCACCAAGCAACAGTTACCAAACACCCTGTCATTCTCATTGTAGTTTTGCGCATGGTCGCACTCGTTCCCCCGTTCGCCAGGGATCTCCAAAAGCAGTTGGGTCCGAATCGTACGAGCGCACACTTGTGCCTCGCCCCGCAGTGCCGGTGCAAAGTTTCGTCAGTTCAGTTCGACCGCGGTTTGGAACAGACCCAGTGGTTTAATGGACTAGAGAAGTTTGGATGATAGTGCCGACCGACTTTTTTTGGTAAGTTTGTTGTTTGATCATTGTTTTTTTTTGTGCGTAATATATTAAAAATACGGAAGTGTTATATTAATTACTTAGGGCCTGTTGTTTGATCAGTAGTTAAACTAACTAATCGTTAAAAACCGTAACTAATAGTTAAATTTTAAGGAAATATATCAAATTTTCGATTCATTTTTCAAATTTAAAAAAATAGCTGAGTTAACTATTGATTAAACAACGAGACCTTAGACAATTAATTAGACTTAAATTGAAAAAAACGAGTTAATTTATTACAATACATTAAGTTGAAAATAAGTATTCTAAAATAATTAACTTAATAAATAATTAAATACTTTGCTTTGCGAAGTACGAGTAGGTAGGTACGAGTCAACCAATTTGAATCATAGGCCAATAAGCAACTATGTCAAAGTAACGTGATGATTAAAATCGTAAGAATTGAATTAAAATGTCACTTTGGGATAGTTCCAAGTCTGCAATAGCACATAGGCTCCTTTTTATCTCAAAAAACGTGCCCTTTTTATCGCAAAAAATTCTACGCGGACGAAGCTAGAAGCTAGTAGGCTATATAAGCTTATTATATGTTAAGCTTATTATGTTTTTAGGATTTCGTTCCTTAAGGATGCCAAAAAAATCTTTTTTCCTAAGCACGTAACATTTCGCTTGATGGCGGCTTCATCACGCAGCTAATATTTTACGTATAATTGCAACTCAAAGCAGGTTAACTATTAGAAAGTGTTAGTAGAAATAAATTGTAAGCTTTTTATTCATTATTACTCTTTTAGTATACATGTCATAAACAAACTATCATTCTTGTGCACTCTGCATCTCAGCGGCGGCGTATTTGGTTACCAAATTAAGTTTAACAAAAACTTATGCACGTACAGTCAACAGCATAAATAAGTGATCATTTACGTACCTTGTCGCTTTCAATCGTTTCACAATTTTGTATGACATTTCAAACACGACGTTAAAGTGACAAGGTACATAAATGATCACTTATTTATGCTGTTGACTGTACTTAAACAAACATCTATCAAGCGTGAGGCTGTTACAATTACGTAATTCGATTAGATGTCGAAAGAACCCATCCTGTTGGTCTGGTCTTTCGGTCGCTTCGTTTTTCGAATAGATTTTTTTTACTTAGAGCCACGTATGTACTTCCTATTCTAGAAGCATTATTCACTATTGAAATAGCGTTCATATTCTGTGATTGGGGTATTCCTTCTTGATGCGTTTGTCCAACTTGCATGTAAAAGTAATAGCTTTTATTTACCCATTTTAAATAATAAAATAAGTAAACTCTTAAGTAATTAAATATCATCATCATCATCATCATCATGTCGGCCGAAAGACGTCCACTTCTGGACATAGGCCTCCCCCAAGGCTCTCCACTCAGACCGGTCTTGTGCTTTTCGCATCTACCGCGTAAAAATATAACGCGTAAATATAATTTAATTAAATATAACGTTAATTAAATTTATTAATTATTTGGCACCGGTATTGAGATTGTGTTGCGTATCCGCAAAGCCCTCCTAGAGCTTGGCACGCTTGATATCATCATCTGTCACACTGTTATTCTCCTCCAAGTAACACCAGCTAAGGATGTAACTGAACGATGTCTTAGACATCTTAAAAGAAAAAAAATGAAGGCAGCGTCTTAGATGGGAGGACGATGTTCATACTTGCACCTACCCGGTTTAAAATATTATTATAAAATGATGGGAACTAGGTAACGACCAAAAATACTTACCTCTATATGGAGAAAGGCATACTTATATACAAACAAAACATCTAAAAGGCTCGGGAGCAAATTGTCGTCGCTTATCGCTCAAATATTTCCCCATACCATAATATATTATAAATTCCATACCGTACCATTCAATCATATTATATTGGAATCGGAATCTGTGCATTGCCAAGTAATTTATTCTCCAACTTTTGTTCATTCATCAAGCTCTGGGGCAATAATCATTTCTCAATCCAATATGATTTTTAGACAGATGCGCTGGGAATTTGAAATGAAAAATGTCTTTATCAGCTGATAATTAACGCGGCGTCAAATAAAGCTGCACGAGAACGCAAAAGATTTAATGTAACTAAACATTTGGAATTTTATGTGTTAGGTGTTCGATTGTAAAAAATAACGATGGATATTTTTATGGAAAATTTTGGAGAATATTTTTTTTCAGGTCACAATTTTTCACAAAAAGATTTTTGAGTCATACATACAAATTCCGTAAATTCAAAAACAGAATCGTAAATAGAATCCTTTAAGAATAAATAATAGCAACATTTTCTTTATCTAGAAAACTGGATCCACCGTTTGTTAGTATTTTTCTCATGACCAAGTTAGTAGGCATATAATATTAAGGCGATAACATATTATTATATATTGCATCATTAAACACTAATTTCCTACGGCTATTCCACAGCAGACGGTTTGGGCGGCCACGTATCCTGGACCGTTATTTTATATTTATAAATTTAACAGAACACCTCTAGGATGTACCCTGTCTACAGGGTGCCGATATTCTCTCGCTGTCAGGTAAAGTTTAATCCCGGAGAGATTCGAACGAGGCGCTCGATACAGTATGGTTCACACTATCCCAAGCAAATCTACAGGGAGAGACTAGAGAAGTTGGTTGGTTGGTGTGTCGATAATAGAATTCATAAAAATGTATGCAATCGATAAAAGCTTACCGAAATAAAGGAAAAAGTAATTGAATTTTATTTTGCGTATTCAATCGCAACCAGAGGGCCCTGTCAAGATGCATTGCGCTAACTAGCGTTTCTATTCGATTCGTTTTTAAACCAATCGCGTCACTGGTAGATGACGTGATACGAAAAGTCACGTGATCTACCAGTGACGTGATTGGTTTAAAAACGAAACGAATAGAAACGTTAGTTAGCGCAATGCATCTTGGCAGGGCCCTCAGTAAACGAAATATTCATTAGTTAGAAATGCATCGCTTCCTGAAATTTTAGTTTTCGTATTGTTTTTTACTCGGCCGCCATTACTGTCAAGTAAATTAATAAGAGCTATCTAAACGTTGACAGCACAATAACATGTCAAAAGCAATAATCAAATAGAATAGAGAAAGAGCGTCGGTGGCCTTGAGGCTTAGGGGGTCGACTCGTGATCGTAAGGTACCGAGTTCGAACCCCTGCGCGGTCACCTTGTACCAATGAGTTTTTAACTTATGTACCCGATGCTGTTACGGTGAAGGAAAAACATCGTGAGAAAACCTGCACTTTCGAACAGCTGAGGGTGTAAGAAGGATAATTCACCAAAAGATCCTAGAGGGTCGAAGTGTATCCAAAAGGGCCTATCTGTAAGATAAAATAAGATAAGATAAGTAGAATACAGCCCCAATTTTTTTTTATATATTGCGATGATTAACTTTCACAGAACTTGTCTATGGCTAAAGATTAGGAAATTACGTATCGTCTCTCATCACCTTGTCCCCGTGCCGTATTAAAAAAACCGGCCAAGTGCGAGTTGAAGTCGCGTGGAGAGGGTTCCGCACATAAGTATTATTTTTTAATAGTATTCTTATAGGTTTTCCTATAATCTACAAGCAATGAACTATACGTTGTATTTTTTTTTTAAATTTTAGGCTCTGTAGTTTTGGAGATCAGGGGGGATGGTAAATTTTCGTCTTCTTTCATGAATAAAATCAAAACTATACATACATACATAATCTCACGCCTTCGTTCCCAGAGTGGGGTAGGCAGAGCCACAGAATTACAAACATCTCTAAAAACTTGTTGATAATTCTATAACCACAATTTGCACAATTAGGCTAAGATGTTTACCAGCGTATTAGTGACAGGTTGCAAGCCCATCGCCTAACAGTACTACAAGCCTTTATTCCCTTAGTCGTCTCTTACGACATCCACGGGAAGACATGGAGTGGCACTATTCTAACTCGGCAACCACACGAGGCAAAACTATTCATTTTACAATAATAATAAAAATATATTTGAGATCCTCATAAAGAGCCGTTTCATTTGATATATGACACAGTAAGGTTTGGAAAGTATTTTTTCTAAATTTCCTTATTTGTAAATAAATTTTTTTTTGAAATGACCCTTATTTAAAATAAAAAAATACTATGCACATCTGGTTTTGGGTCATAGGTTTTCACCACCATACCAAATTTCACCTGATTTGGTACAGTAGATTCGGAGCAAATTGGCTGTGACAGACGGACGGACAGACGGATCGGCGCACGAGTGATCCTATAAGGGTTCCGTTTTTTTCATTTCTTGTACGGAACCCTAAAAAGAATATACGATCATTTCAAACTTCAAATTAATTAAACAAGCTTCAAATTGTTTAACAACATCGGGCGACAGGTGTCACGAGACAACCTCGTATATTATAAAGTATGAACTTTTGTTGCCGCTAAGCGACGTGCTACGAGCGTAGCGCTTCCTCGTAGCTGTTGTTAGTTTCGTAACTCTTCGCTCGTAGCTTATTCTACGAAGCGAAATGTTAGGTTTATCATTTGACTTAGCCTAAACGATTTTGTTTTGGATAGCTTTGTATATTGCATTATGTTCTTCGTGGAGATTAGCGGTTTATTTTAGCGGTGGTAGGACTTTGTGCAGACGGTGACTTATAGACAAGTGAAATAAAGGTAATAAACATAAATATAAATATCAGGGGACAATCTCACACCAATTGACCTAGTCCCAAACTAAGCTCTAGGCTTGTACAGTCAACAGCATAAATAAGTGATCATTTATGTACCTTGGCACTTAAACGTTGTGTTTGAAATGTCATACAAAATTGTGAAACGATTGAAAGCGACAAGGTACATAAATCGACGGGTTAATAGAACAAAGGCCTATCCGCAAAATGTCTGGTTTTCAGGAGAGGAGTACAAAGATTCAATCGTGTATATTTCATAAAGTATATAAGTTAGCTTTTTAAAATTCTAAGAGGTGTTTAATAGCAAGACAAATATTTTATAAAAGTAATAAAATATTTAATTTCTTCACTATTTTCCGAGTTACTGGGTTACATGTATACATGGCCCGTTTTATTATGGAACTGCAGACGGCAAATGGTAACATAGCACGTTGTTCTACGGAACAATGTGTGTAATATTTTGACATAGCTCGTTGTTCTATGCAATTTCGTTAAAAAAGTAATGTCCTAAGTAAATAAAATAAGGATATTTATTGACAAATCATTTTTTTATTAAAAATACATATATGTATTCTTCTAAAACTTACATTATCGTGAATATATTATATAGGAACTTGGAAATCATCAGTCAACTATGAGATCGTCATTTATCTTAATCAGTAAACTATAATAAATATGAAACAAAAATAACAACACTTTTTAAATACAAATATCTTAAAGATTTCGTCTAATAGGTATAATAAAACACTAGCCTTTATATTACTCTCTTTAATGTGATGAGGATGAGTGGGTACATCCGGCCGGATCAGGCGGACGGTCGATCGGTGTCCCGGTCATTCCGCCCAGTTCCCCTTGGTTGAGCCGTTGGTTACTGGCCCGGCGACGCTCCCATCCAACATGGATCCCATCTTCTGGTTTTCTTACAGAACAGAAGCGTCCCGTAGTGTATGCTTTTGAGTGCTTCATTGGTTAACACGTCCTCCCGGAATGTGCGGTAACTAAATGACGAGTACATGGCACACTTGGGTAGGACGTGCTGGCTTGTTTCCTCTTTACCATAATGTGGGCAGAGGGGATATTGTCTGATGCCTATTACCGTTAGGCGTCTGTTGAGCAGGCAGTGTCCAGTCAACACTTCTGTTAGTATACTAAGATTGTACTTACCAAGATTTAGTAGATACCGTGTTCTGTTTTTGTTTACCCTTCCAATCATGAGTTTAGATTGTGTTGTTCTCTACGCCTCAGTTGGTCTTTGTTTCGATTCTTCTAGCTATAACTCCCTTAGTGACAGTTACATAATATCGGGAGTACTAGCTCCGGGCCTAGGTACTGTTGGTCTGCTCCTGCTCTAGCTAGTTCATCAGCCTTCTCGTTACCCGTCGCTCCGCTGTGTCCCGGTTCCCACGCCAGCGTGACTTGTGATGTGTCGCCAAGGGTATTCAGTACATTTCTGCATTCTTGGACTAAAGAGGATTTGACTTCCGGGTTGTCTAGTGCTTTGAGTGCTGGTTGACTGTTTGAGTATATTATGTCGTTGCTTCCCGTTATATCGCTTCTTTCCTTGAGGGTCCGTGAACACTCCGTTATGGCATAATACTTCTGCCTGGAAAACACTTGTGTAGCCACCTAGCGGTATTGTTGTGTACTCATTTGGTTCCTGGTTGTAGCTTTCCTGCATTGCCATAGAGATATAACGGCTTTTCTGCATTGCTCTTTTATGTGTGTCTTGTACATCAGTTTGCCGTCTAGTACTACGCCTTTTTCTTGTTGGTGAACAATAGTATTTTTATCTTGTTTGGGTTTAGGTCTAGCCATCTGTGTTGAAATCAGTTTAGTACATGTCGAATCCCTTTTATCATGACTTCTCTCATTACACTTAGGGTATTAGCCTTAACTAGCAGTGCCCCGTCGTGTGAGTAAGCATGCATGCGCGCATCTCCCCTATGTTGGTTTCTTTAATGAGCGAATCTAGTAGGAGATACCATAGGAGTGGTGACAGGCAACCCCCTTGCCTTTATCCTTATCGAGTCCCCACCCAGTTGTGCTGTGATTGCCCTTCCTGTAAGCATATTATGGCCGTTATCCATTTCCTTATTGCGGGGTCTATTTCACCCCTTCGTAGACATTTATCTATATCATGTTTCTATCATATCATTATAACTAATCTAACAAACAGATACACAAATGTATAGATACAAACATTAGATTTACTGTCACCCTTCTTTTTGCGTCGGAGGTTAAAAAGAAACAAGTATAATGTAGTTAATTATCATGGAATACGATTCAATTTATTAATTCACAACAAAATCACAAGTTAAAAAGGCAAATAAAAAAATTATATACACTTTATACACTGTACTATTATAATTAGAATAATTAAGAACTAATGTAACATATTATCTACTTAAAACTAGAATTATTAAATATATTTGTGTACACAATTACAAAAAGAATACCCTCTCTAATAAATCCGGTCGCGGCATTGTACCCATGATGCTGGCTGCGTTCCCTCTCTGTATACTTAAAAATAATGAATGGAAAGTCATGGGATTGTTCTAAATAACACACATTTTAAATCTTAAATCATGAAAAGTTAAATTAACCGTAAAAAAGTGCGATTATATATGCATAAAAAGTTACATCTGAATTCATGTCGACGAACAACGGAACAAATTCACATGTTACCCTCTTTTATTTAAACTTTTCCGAAGAAAAACTGTCGCTGTGCATATACATCACGTCAAAGTTCGTAGAAAAGAGATCGATTTAAATATAAACTGCATATTTTTGTTACGTGTACACAACAAGTGTTTTTAGACTAAATAAGGCTGCTAATCAATTTATTATAATTACGAATGATTTTAATGTAGTGCAAGTAACATGACTGACTCCGTAGTACATCGCCACATATGAACCTAGAACGGACAATTTAACGCGCACTCTCCGCTGGACATAGCTCGAAGTGACGATCGGCCAGCGACGCGGGGTAGCGCGGGGCGCTCCGTGTGCCTTTCGTTCGTTGTTCTACGCAGCAAGATTCACATCGTACGTTTTTCGGTTCAGTTATCTCAGAAACTATACGTCATATAAAAAAAGTATAAATACCAATAGATAGGTCTTCAAAAAAGGAAGTAAAAAATACAATAAAAACGATTTCGTACTAAAATCACATAGATCGTTGTACTACGAACCCGTCGAAATGATCACTTATTTATGCTGTTGACTGTACTATGGGTACTAGACAACGATATAAATACTTAAATAGAGAATTAAATACTTAAATACATAGGAATCATCCAAACAAATACTAGCGCTCATCACAAAAATATTTACACATACCGGGAATCGAACCCGGGGCCACCAGATTCGTAGGCAGGGTCACTGCTAACTAGGTCAACGCGTCGTGTACTCATCATGAGCTGTTTGCCTCCTTGGGCATTTTTTTTTTATCAAATCTATATTGCTGTTTTGTTTGTATCTTCCTTTACTGAGATAAAAAAAGGACGCATGACACCTCACGGTCTAACAGATTGCAATGTTTGTATAGGCATACGCTATAGGTTATCCGTCGAGTTTTGACACTCCGCACCACCACAGTATAAACAAACCAGTAGAACATCTTTGTATAAGGGTACATCGAGCAGCTAATATGTGTGTGCATCACACGTACGCTGATAACGCTGATCAAGTTGTTGTCAAGGAGAGAGACGTATCTAGACTGACCAGAGTTCTGCTTAAGAAACTTTGATTAAACTAGAAAATAAACACGGCATTTTGTGAAATATTTTCCATGCAAGTTAAAAAGGGACTACACACACAGTTGCAATACGAGTATACCAACGAACAAATAAACTCCATCATCAACGAGAACAGCTCCACAGATTTTGATGTTCTTTTGTTTGGTTCGTAATTGTCGGTACAATGTTTGTATGAAAAAGAAATTCACCCAAACAATATGTGTTCGCCTATAACTTCCGAACGACTGCACCAAATTGGATAATTATTTTTTGTTCTGTTTTTTATTGTCAGTACATGGTTATTATAAAAGGCCGCTAGCTTTGTATAAAAATTAGTTCCTAAATTTTATGTTTATGCCGTCCTAGCAGTACTTCACACGGTGACAGCTTGTGCTTTAAGAGAAACCTTACCAGGCTGCATGTAGATGCATCCATCCTAAAGGTATAAATAACCCCAAGCCCAAGCGTACCAAATTCCACTAGTCTTCATCCAGAAACGCGCCGTTCATCGTAAATAAGTTTATAAATAAAGATGGTTTAGGCGAGTAACACACAGAGCGGTGCGGTGCCGCCCACCGCAGTAGTGCGCGGCTCCGCACGGTCGAGTGCTTTAAAATGTTTGTACTGTGGGTAATCCGCCGAGTCTTGTCACACGGCACCGCGGCGCGGGACCGCGTCTCTGCGCTGAGATATTAACTACAGCCGTGGTACAAGATTCCCCAACGGCTTACTGCGCTGCACCGCGCCGTGAGTTATGCGCGTTTTAAGTCACTTAGCCTGTATAGAGACAGCATCAGAATTCAGAATCTCTTTGTTTTTAACTAGCTGTATAATGGGGCGTGTTCCGAGGAACTGTTTACTTGAACCTTGATCATAATATTTTTATCATGGCACTTTACCTTGTTATTACAGTACATCAGCAATAAAATTATATAATCTTGACCTGAAACTACCAACTCTCAAACAGGAGATCATGAAATATAGCATTAACTACCAGAAAAGACTTGCGAATCATAAAAATGAACTTGCCCTTGGACTGTGGGGAGATAAAAGTATACGCTATAGGAGATTGAAAAGACATGTGTTCCAACTCTAATAGATAGATTAATCAGGATGGAATGAGACACTCAACTGAGCAGTGTCTCACCAAGCTAAAGAACCCAATCAGATACCATATATCAAACATCGAAATGGCTTATTGTTGTGTTCAACAGATTGCCATGAAGCAGAACAGAGAAAAAAAAAATGGCTCTTCACCTTGTTATTGGCAGATCATCATCATCATTATAAACACGCTTTAATTATAAAACTTCCATGAGACTCAGTCATATCAAAAAGATAACTACGGGTTACGTATATAAGGTCAAATGTCGCCCGATAGCCGTTGTTCTGCGATAGCGGAGCATTTACTAGTTTCGCCGCTTTGGCGAGAGTACGCAAAGCTATCGAAATCAGTCGTCATTCGAATTATAATCGCGATGGTGGATGTTCGGTACCCCCGAGTGGGAAAACAGTTTTTACTACTCCAGTGGCAGGTGTGGACGCGACTTTAACAAGTGACGTAATTAGTGTTATCTGTAACCATACATTTGAGAAGAGAAATAATAAAAAAACGCGGGTAGTTTCTCGCCAGCCACGCCACTCGCTACGAGCAGCCGGGCAAACAGAGCGCGGGCCCGCACTGTTCGTCGTACTGCGGCCGCGTCTGGTCATGATTAGAGGCTCCAGTATACTATTTACGTGAGTAACCCGTTTTAACGCACTTAATCAACTTCACTTGTAACAAAACCTTGGAAATTGCTTTAAGCTACTCTTAATTTGTTAAATTGACTTGAAATTTTGCATAATAATATTATTCCCATAAAATAAATAAGTTATACAAGTAGGTACAGTCAAAGTCACGGATATACTCGTAAATGCCCAAGACATCGTAAATATTTACACGCCCTTATGCCACTGATAATAAGGTCTATGTGTACATATATTTGCATTTATTGTATAGATATAATTGTTTTGAACTGTACAGTCGACCAAAACAAAACACCTTAGAAAAACCTTTTCTTTCCTAGAGTGGCTTCACTCATCTCCGCAGCGATTCTCGAGAACGTTTGTTGCGCGTACAATAAGGATTTAAAATAAATTTCCCTCTGAGACTTTTATGCTGCGCTACAGTGCAGTTTTTTAAAACATCCTGTATATTGTTTAGACCGGCATTGTTTGAGCAGCTCACCTGATGTTGCTAATGCCTATAGCCTGTGGTGATAATTGACAACAATTCTTTGTGCTAAGGTAGTAAATAAAAATACCGTTTATAGATTTTACACTGCTGATTACAGTAAAAATATTTTTGGATTTTTTTATGCAGTAGTTTTTTTTATATTTAGGGAAAACAGTAAAAAAAGTTGGATTGTGACTGTTATGAATACACTTATAGTGCCTTTAGTCCCTTTATTACCATAGAAATTGAAAAAATTAATACAGACGAGTTTATTAATACAGCCGTTAGAGTTAGTTAATGACGACCAAACCGTTCCTTAGTAACGACTTTTCACGCTAAAGTTTGAAAAAGGAACGAGGTATTGTCTATCAAACATCTCTGAGTAAACCAATATGATACACATCAAAAATGTGTAGGAATAAATAAAAACGTAACATTATTTTGTATTGCAAAATATCAAAATAACGTTAGAATCTTTTTTATCCATGGAAATGTTTCATGTCTAACGAAATAACGAGGAAATTTCAAAGACATTTACTTCAATAGCTATTTAATTTCGTTGTACTTTACTCGCTTTAACAAATCGGTAGAAGATTAAAGGTAAATGTTGTAATAAGACGAACGAACGGAACAGTATTAGAATAGTCCGCGACGGAAACCTTTGTCCTGCAAATTGTTAAAAAGAAAATGGCGAAAGGTAAGGACGTTTTTAATGTTACCAGTATCTCTAAATCATTTTGAACTAATTAATTTGTTTATTTCGTTTTAAGGAAAACGAGATAGCGTTAATGGAAGCTTTAATGCCTGAAGGGATTTTCAACCATTTTGTTTTTTACCTTTAGACTTTTTATAATGAGTAAGTATATCCATTAAAACTCGACACGGGTACGAAAATCATTAGAACCACTTTTAATGGCTTGATATTTAAAAAAAATGTGATGAGGGCGAGTACTTTGTTCCTGAGTCATGGATGTTTACTATGTTTTGTACGTATATCTCTATAAAAGTATATTTATCGTTGTCTAGTACTTACCTATAGTAAAAAACCAGCCAAGTGCGAATTGGACTCGCGCACTAAGGATTCCGTACCATTATCTATACAACATTAGATACTATACCAGTTGCCGTTATTAAATCGAGCAAAAAACGGCAAAAATCAATTTCGTCAATTTCTTCACCCAAAAAACCTCTATTACACAATTTTCATCTAAATCGTTTGAGCCGTTTTAGAAAATGCAATATCAAACAAAAAAGTACGTAAATACTGCTCGTATAACAGCATGAACTCGACTGTTCATAAATATGTGTACCCTTTAATACCTTGTCACTTTAATCCCTGAGACAATTCAACATGACAGTTTAAACATGACATTAAATAGACAAGGTACTAAAGTGAACACATATTTATGAACTCGACTGTACCTTTAGGATATTGCACAGAGTTAGTTTCAAAGCATGGCAGCTATTGTGCCCATTGTTGTAAACGTGGTGAGTATAAAATACATCGGAAAAGTCCGGCTTATTTCACCGCTCCTTGTAACCTAATCTCAGCTGTCCACTCTTCTAGCGTATTAAAATTGTGACAGGTAGCAGACAGCGCCAAGCCGAGAAGAATCATATTACGTTAAGCTAGATTTTAAGTTTTACACGCCATTATATTGTGAGCTCTAAAGCTCGTAGCAACGCTGAGAACGCAGGGATGAAATCAAACTGGTTTATAATTAGCTCACCAGAATACCTTGATATGCCATTCCAAAGAGTTGCTTAGAGTCCCAATATCAATGTAAAATGGTAGTGTGCTAAGTAATTTAGGTTTTTATCTCAGGGAAAAACGCCAAAAGAAGAACAAATACTCATTTTAAGCGCCTTTAAGACCTGCCTAGACTTGCTGAGGGCGATTTATAACGTTTGGAGGTAAAATACCTTTTAATCTTTGATAAATCTTTGAAAAATACCTTTTAATCTTTTGGGCTTTATCTGTACAAGAAATATTTACAGTCGCGGGTGAGCGAGTAAATATTTGGACAGTGGTGTCGTCACGTCATCTCTTTTGGCATAAATACTCGGATGATCTTAAGTGAAAATAGATTTGAACGATTTAAAATCGATAACCAAATTTGACTAACTGGAACAGAGTCTGTTCCAGTTATTCAAAATTAGTTATCGCACGCAAAGTTTTCGCACATCTTGTTTCCATATTGTAATTATACATATTATTGACGCTATAGTATCTAATTCATGCATACATACTTTCACGCCAATAGAGGGGTAATCCCGGAGAGGGGTAAGCAGAGTTACAGAATTGCCTACCTACAACTTGAAACACTTTTTGATAATTCTGTAACCACATTTTGTACAAATACGCTAAGATGTTTACCAGTGTATTAGTGACAGGTTGCAAGCCCATCGCCTAACAGTACTACAACCCTATATTCCCTTAGTCGCCTCTTACGACATCCACGCGAAGACATGGAGTGGCACTATTCTAACCTAGCAACCACACGGGATAGTGTCTAATGGGTGAATTGCAAAAATATTGTACGTAGTTAAGGAGTTAATTGAGATAACGTCAACTTTCTTCCATTGTTTTTCCTTTGCGTAACGAAAATTATCCATATGATTATGACTAATCTTCGTTACACAAAGGAAAAGTTAAGGATTGTTAAGGATTTTTTATTTGAGCCTTTAACTATGTACAATATTCTTGAAATTCACCCTAATTCACTTGACACTAACAGCGGTTCTATCGTAATAATGAATATAGATCCGAAAGGAAGATGTTACTTATAGTGGCGTCAACTGAACAGTTGACGACGGCACGCCTACTGATGTGCAAGTTGCGGAAAGTTTCCAAAAAGTTGGAAAAGTTCTAAGAAATTTCCGGAAACTTTCACAAATACCTAGTATAGGAAATTGAAATTTAAGGAACGGAAAGTTTCAATCCCCATACAAAATTTTGAGAATATTCCGAAATTTTCCTACATGAAATGTTGCGCAATTTTGGAAAGTTTCCTTTGGCACGTCATCAGTAGGCACACCTCAATTTTAAAATGATCACGAACACACAGTCGAGCAACTTTAATTTGATTGGCAGGGACCGCTGTGGATTAAATGCCTATACTTTAATTATTGTGAAACAAAATATCAAATAAATTGGTAATAAAGTAACTAAATAACAGTATGATCTGTTTGTCTTTATAATAATTATTATAACATAGTTGTCCTGTATTTCAGGATAGATTTCAGGTTATCCAAAGAAACACCGTTTACGTGACACACTCGTTTAATCATCGGAAGCAGACTGCCGTACAAAGATGGCCGCGTGTCAATGCAAAAGTTACATATACCTACATATACCACAATAGTATAAAACAAAGTCCACATCTGTCTGTCTGTGTCCGCTAACTCTTCCTAAACTACCCAACGAATTTCGATGTGGTTTTCACATAACTTTTTACGGAAGATTTTTTGAAGCTTTATGACTCTATTTACTGAGTAAGTTTTTTTTTAATTCCTAAAATAACTTACACACGTACAAACAACAAAGGAGCCTAGACAAAGCGCATAACGTTAGCAGTTTTCGAAAACTGTCAAAACGTATAGGATTAACGTAAGCTGACGGATCTATCGCGTAGGCCGCTTATGTCAAAAAATATCGGGATAATCTCACACTAAGTGACCTAGACGCAAAGTAAGCTCTAGGCTTATACTGTGTAAATCTTGTCTAGGCTCTATAGTTATTTTCAGGTGTGTAGGTGAGTAAAATCTTACTTATCTCTTTACTCTCGTCCTTTACATGACCCAGGCTGAAACCGTAATATAGAAACAAAGCACTCTGTTTGCGATTTACCTAAAGAGCAAATATAACAGAAAAACGGCCGTAAATCATTGGCTTAGGCGTGGCGAGAATTTCGTTTAATCTTGTATACAATTGTCTAATACCGTCTTCCTTTCTTGGCATAAATCAGCTCCGAGCTAAGCCTGACCTTTTGTGCCGACCAATTGTTTGTAATATTATAGTGAGTTAGATTGATTATGTTTGTTTAGTGTTAGAAACAAATTATGAAGTGTCAAGTCCTGCCAAGATCGAGGCAAAAGGGACAGAGATACGCGACCATAATAATATCCAACATAATACGCAGGTTAATCATAAATGATTCTTCGATAAAAAATAACTGTCATTTATATTTTAAGTATATCTTATTCCGTAGCACTGCGTGTACGGTCAACAGCATAAATAAGTGATCATTTATGTACCTTGTCGCTTTCAATCGTTTCACAATTGTGTATGACATTTCAAAAACGACGTTAAAGTGACATGGTACATGAATGATCACTTATTTATGCTGTTGACTGTACATATTTAATCATACCGCGTACGTCTTAAAATATTGTAGTGCCGCACGGTTTTTGAATTAATTAAGAAAGGTAAATTCGTGACCATTACATAAGATACCAATGTCATAATACTTGAAACGTCAAGGCTAAATCAGTAAAAGATGATAACTCCTTAACTAATTCAATCAAGTATTGAAAAGTTACTGGGGTATCCCTTTTTACCCCTAGTCCAGAATAAATATTCTACTGAGCTGAGGTTTGGGACATCCTGTAGACTCATAATAAATCACCAAAATTATACACCCATACATATTAAATCGTTAAACACTCATTTAAAAAGGGCAATTTTCTGCGACAAAGTGGATTAATTATTCGAACAACCGTATCGTTTTATTCACTTTGTTAAATCCAAATAATTTGCGTCATTTCACGTATTTTGAGTACAGTTCCAAAAAAGTTTATCATTAAAATACACATGCACTTTGTAAAATAACCATTTTTATTCTACAAGTAAAAAACTATATTGAAAATGAAAAACCAAACATATCGCATCTTTTCAATCGAGGATTCCATTTTTGTGTTCGACTGCATCATCAACTAAGACATAATTAAAATCGACATGCTTAATAACTGATAATTGATAAAACAAGAATTGAAGGTAGTTACCATTAATTTATCCGTAGGTACAGTCAGACTTAAATTTGTGACCCACCTTAGGTCCAAAGTCGATCTGACATTCTTCAACAATAAGGTTGAGTTTTTTATAAGTTATAAATGACTTGGCATTTCTAATAACATTGACGATTTCAAGCATTTTATTTAAATGCGTTCGTGACCGTACATAATTTTTTTGTCACTTGTTCTATTTGTTTTTATGATTTTGTAGCCCAAATAAATAAAAATGTTCTACTTCATGAAAAGATTTAACAATGTATTTTACTACCCTCGGGTCCTAATGAAAAACGGTACAAGTAGACTTAGCTCTTTATTCAAAACATCAAATTCAAATTTCAAAATATTTATTATGTAAATTGGTTACGTCGGTAATATGGAGTGAATCTACCAGCGCTTCGTACGAGAGAGAGCATCATTGCGGAGAAGAAGCGCCGCAAAAAACTCCAGCAGAAGGTCATTCTTTTAATCATAAAATACAATAATACTTAAAAGTAAGTTACGTTACAAGGTAATAAAGTAATAAATAATTATTTTAAAACTAACACAAATAAAATCATTGCAAATGTAAGCTAAAAAAAAGCAAGATATGCTAAAACTGATATAATAGAGCCCAACTGTCAACATTTCCCTCTGAAAGTAAATCGCTGTAACCCGATCAGTTTAATATAACACGACCCCGTGCTCACGCGTTGATTCAGTTTATTGGCACTTAACTCCTTCGAATAATAATATAAAAGGGTATATACATGGACGGAGTCACAGAACAGGAAAAACAGTAGAAGTGTCAAGTGGGCGTGTAACGTGCGGCATGGTTACGCGGAGTTCCGCGCAACCTACCATACTTTTGCTGCGATCGCTTTTTTCGATATTTCGATATTTCGAAAAACGAAAATAAATATAGCGATAGCCGCACCAAAATAGATAGCGTTTTTGGAAAGGCACATAAAATGTTTAATAAAACTCCAACTCAAATATTGACGACGGAATGTATAAATGATTTTAGAAAACTATTTATTTAGGCCGTTGAAAACAATTTTCAATATTTATGGAATGCTGAATACGCTCGCGGAAATTGATGCAAGTCGGTTTTAACTGCATGAGGGCAGCTCTATTTTGTCCTCATTTAAGGATTGCGGACAACACTAGTCAGTATGTTCAATATGGCTGAATCCTGGGCATGGCAATTTTTTTTTCGCTCCGCTTTTTATTGTAAAGACTTCTTGCTTTGCTGTGCTGTGCTAATATTATACAAAATGCCTGGATTGTCCTGATGCGCTGAAGTTTTGGTGAGTTGATTTAGTTTTCTTTAAAATTTGAATCGTGTTTGCAACGGACATTCCTGCCACCGCCGCTCATGACAGAGATTTCTTGGTAAAGACTACGAATGTGAAACCACACCCTTTTTACGATTTAAATCGAAGCTCCAACACTATTTTTTAATTTTCTAGCAGTTAAGGCCTACTACAGTGTGCTAGAATATTTAAGCGAAACCAATTGACAAATTAGATTAATGTTCAAGCATTGCGCATGTTAAACATATAAGATATTTGTATGCCTCTGGGCGGGATGTAGTGGTACTTATTATTAAAATGTAACATCTCTTTTACCTACGTTCAACAAATAAATAATTTGAATTTGAATTTGAAAAAAAAAACATTTTCCATGGAATGTGGCATGTTGTTTTTAAGATAGTTTTTTTTTGGACGATCTTGCACAACTTGACCCAGTCCCAAACTAAGCTCTAGTGTTATACTATGGGTACTAGACAACGATATAAATGCTTATACAGAGAAATAAATACTTAAATACATAGAAAACACCCAAGACTCAGAAACAAATACTCGCGCTCATCACACAAATATCTGCCCTTACCGGGATTTGAACCCAGGACCGCTAGCTTCGTCGGCAGGGTCACTACCAACTAGGCTAGCTCATCGTCAGTTTGTGTTATGGCCACAAAAGGTCTGATACTAAGCGAAGCTCATGCCACTTCCACTGCTTTTTCTATTCCGTGAACGGAGTATACTAGACTTACACCCTTTTTCACTTGATCTTCAGAAGACTTATACCCTTTTTCACAAGGACCCCTTAATCTAAAGCTTACCGTTTCAACGCCACAGTAAATCCTTATGTAAGTCCCTCACAGGTGATAGTATAAACAGGAGTTTCAATTTTAAACTCGCTTGACTTTGTAAATTTAAACCGCATTAAAAATTTCTTAGTCGTATTTATATGTTTTAGTGAAGATGTTTTATAAATGATATTGTGATAAGGGAAATATATTAGTTCTTGTGACATTTTTTCCATTTGTGGTTGAATATACTGTTTAGGTTACATTATACGTCAAGCTCAAAACATGCAAAATAAAAGCTCATTTTGCTTTGTTATTAAGTATGAGTATCTACTTCATCATTCATATTTTTTTGTTCATGTTAAAAATATAGTTAAAAACCACTTACAATGACAACCCTCCTTTTCATCAAACTGCTAAGAATCACCCTAATTCAACAAGTATTTTTTTAAACGATTCCTAATAGGTGTCCCTATAACATTTGAAGAGTCCCCTCGATTTCTCTAGAATCCCATCATCAGAGCCTAAGCATTTCGAAAGTAAATCCTTTTAAACAAAAAAATATTTTTCCGTCGTCGTTCAGCCGTCTTCGAATAATCGGGGAACATACATAAAAAAAGATTCAGACAAACTGAGAACCTCCTCCTTTGAAGGTAAAAATAAAACATATTCAGATCGATCTATCCTTTTAGGAACTACGATGTCACAGAATGACATACAGATACGCACACGTTAATCTTATTACACCCTCTGTTTGGTATGGGCGTTAAAAAATTAAAGTCACCAAAGCCCCAAATTTTAATTTATAATTTTGATGGCTTCGACATCTTATTGGACTGAATGTCTTACTCGTGCCTCAATATCAACTTATTTATTGTCTAAATAAACAATTCCTATTTTCATTGCATTCCAATAGTACCAACTGCAGCGTTTTCTTTTAAAATAAACCGACAAGACAACTTTAATACCTTTCTATTGCCAGCAAACTGGAAGTGGGTTGCGGTAAGTAAAATGCCCGAGACGCGGAACTTGTGTCAGTCGTTTAAAAATGCACGCAAGACAAACATGCAGTTCCGACAACTCTAGTGGTATACATACAAAGACTAGGGCTTATTTAGGAACTAGTGGAATGTTGGAATTCCAAGCTTTCTACGTTTTGGAACGCGCTGTATCTTTATAGTAAAGGTCGCTTGAAATGTTGCCGGTAACAAATGGAGGGCACCAGGGCACTGATCAAAGAGCGTTTCGTGAATAGGTTGAATGGGTATAAAGGGTGTTTGAAAATCCGACATCAAAACCAAGGGCTGATAGAACAGGATGTTAGTTACTAGAGGTAGATTAAGCAATTATGCACTTAATACAAATATAATTAGAAGCAAAATTTAAAAAAGTCACAAATCAGTTTTTGTATTGTTAAAGCTATAAAGTAAATGACATTGAAACAATCTTCTGTAATTAATTTTGCATAGTAATTTGTAGTAACACTTGGAAACATGTTTTTTAGACTAGCTCAAGTGATCATACGAGTTTCATGAAAGTGCCAATATCTCGAAAGTAATATTAACACATAGCTTATGGATAGAATAGAATAGAATCATTTATTTCGAGATTTACACTGATATATTATTAGTAGTTCCTTAATCCTAATTGTTAGTAACTAATAAATAACACTAATTGTAAGGGCCATGTATCCCACAACAATGATGCATGTAAGGGCAGTCTACCCTGCTCCCTATCATGCTGAGGATGATATTGGGGCTGGCCCGCACGCGGCGGACCAGGGACGCGGCGCGCTTGCGCATGGTGGTGTGAAAGCAATCGTTTATGCGCTCGTTGCTTTCACGTTGGATTTTGGGGCATTCGGTCAAATTTATGTCGATTAGCTTTATAATCGGCTGTAATACATGGTGGTATATACAGGTGGTATTGGCAGGTCTGGATATTACAGTGACAACGGCATTCTAGGATCCGTAAATCTTGTTTTTTTTAAATGCTAGTGTGGGCAAACAAGCAATTGGGTCAAGCTATTGTTGTGAGGTTATCACCGCTGCCCATGGACACCTGCAACAACAGGGGAGGTGCGGTATGCAACCAATGATTGTGTTTTTTTGTATTTACCATAACGCCATTGGTTTTCAACGACCCTATGTCAAACGGTCGATTGAACAACCGAAGTCATACGAGCTAGCTCACTCGACGGACAAAGCGAATAAGCTGAGAATGAACGCTCTAAAATGTTGTTTTTACTCTGTGACGGGAAAACTTCAACTTGCCGGTTTTTGTTACGTCGAGTTCATGAGCGAGTCCTTTAAGAGAATCACTTACGAGTATAATAGTACAAGCTTCTTAATAATGTTCGGCTGGCTTTCGCAATCATCTGACAGTTTTTTCTTAATTAATTGCCGTTTTAGACAATCACCATGAACTTATTAGAGAAACCAAGTCCATGGATATCACACGCGAGGACCATTGTTCGGTTAAAGAGTATTTAATCTTGTGGACTAAACTGAAGCTCATGGGGCTAGCTCCACGCGCTTCTGTCATTATATTTGTCACACGTGTCTTGGTATAAATTGTACATTCAAACAAATATGTTTCAGTATGGAACTATGTGAAAGTGAAGTACTTAATCAATAAAATCCTTAGAGCTTTTTTAGGGTTTGACTTAATGCGTCATGTTGGCGAAGTTCTATTTAACTGTCCTTGATTGACGAAAACACAGCGTTCATTGGGGTCAAACTCAATGCCTCGTAATCTTGACACCAAAAGCCACAAAGCTCTGTAACTGTCAATCGAAAAAAATTACAGGACAGTGTTATTTTGTTTATAAAATAAGGCTGGGTTGAAGCAAAACTTTAGATCTTATTTACGCCGTTATACCTGATTTTAGTTTGATAGTTATACGTTTTGTCACAACTAAACCGTACTTAAAGAGTAAAACTAGATTTAACTTTTTGGTTATAGTAGCCCTTATTCAAGGTCCTAATCCCCCTAAAAGTACTGAAATAATTAAGTCTATTTTTATGCATAAAACGTTATTTTCAGCACAGGAATTTAATATCTACACTACACTGCGCAGCTCCAAATTTGTTCTGCCCTATTACGAGTATTAAACTTCGGCACATACAACCTTAAATTATAATTATAACCGAATAGTTAAATATCCAAATTCTATTGCATACACTTTTTTTTACCGAAGAGCGTACTGACGAAAAAAACATAAAACTTTTAGCTGCAACCTGAGCACAAAAATATAACTTCCCAAAAACCGTTTTTAGACTTTAAATTTTAAGATTAAATTTCATTACTAACTTATAGTTTTCGGTTTAACAACTCGCTGAACTCAGGTAAACCATACATCTTATATTTTACCGGCTTACCTCATGTTTTCATATTAAATTGAATCCCCATAAATGATGTATTTTGAATTAAGATTAGTTATTAGTTTCCATAATCAGCTGATTACTTAAATATGCGCGGCAAGCAAACGTGTAGTTTCGCAAGTTTCGTACTAGTTAGCTCCGCAACGTACACAGTTACCGACTATGGCTTGTTTAAGGAAGTTGAGGGAATTGTGATGAATTTTAAGTTGTTACCTTCATTTCCATGCAATATACAAGTAATACAACTGCGGACTGCTGGCAAAGTTTACCATAGAACAAACAAAACAGTGTTCTGATCGGAAAGCCAGTGAAACCGGTTTAATTTATATCATTCCAAAATAAAGGGGGATTCTCTTTCACAGGTTATCCAAAGAGTTCATACTTGCAATTTAATACAAAAACAATACCAAAATAATAATAGAAGATAGCCTCATACAGAGTGATTCGTACATTCCGTATCATTAGTATAGATAGACATAAAGAATAGTCTATTATTACAGATGAATAGGGTATTTGCCTTATTTTTTATTAGTATTTAAATTGAATCTTTTTTACCTTCCGAAGGTTTTTAATATCTTTAAAAATAAGAAAGATATAAATGTTTAAAACTTGCTTTTAGACAGAGAGGAAGATACAGTAATATGACGTCATACGACTCAACCGCCATACGAATTATACGTAAAACATCGTTTCGTGAGAAAGAGATAGACAAAAAACTTTAAAAGGCTATAACTTTTTTATTTTATTACCATTTTCAATTTTGATTTTGAATTAGTTTATCATACTTACTACGTATATTGATATATTATCCAAATTAATATATGAAATTTAATATCAGGCAAATACCCTATTGTCGCCCCTGCCGGCTTCTCTAAGCGGCATTTCGCTAAATCTCATATCATACTTCTAGCGTAAAAGTAAAACCGATGGGTTGACCGTAATTCAAAAACAAAGCTAACAATATCCTTATAGCGCCTAAGTAAATAATATGGTCTTTCCAGAGCCCTTTTCGAAACCTTCCGGTTAGGGCGATGTCCCAAACCTGCAAAATATAAATCTATCGGAGATTGAGCTATCAATCAACTCAACGTGTCGTGATAAAATAAATGGACCGGTTGGTAAACATGTTGACAGACTAGTTGATAAACCGCTTGATGGACGGTGGGATGATTCAATAGGGATAAGCTTGGGGGAAAACGGCCTATCAGTACAAACCCTTGGCTATCCGAAAGTTTCTATGTAAATCTTTCCCTGGGAATACAAACAACCCAAACCATTCCATTGATTTGTGTGAATAGGATCAATATACTACATAATAATGAACGTTATCTACGAGTTCATTTTGAAATGGTAGACATAACTCAGATAATAATTCCGAACCCTACAATGACACTTATACTTTAAGTATTAACTGACACCGTTTTCAATAAGTACGTTGAACTTAAAATACTTATATCCTTAACGAATGCAGGAACAACTTCATAACTGAGTTCTCAAGAAACATATGACTTTTGATAAAGGTAAGACAAACTTTATCAAAAGTTTGCCTTCATGCGTAGTAAGGTTATGCTATTTCTAGGTTTATTCTACTATTTAGAATTAAAATCTGTGTTTATACTTCCAGGGGATGTTTTCATTCATTCAGAGGATCAGTGTTCAGTGAACCTTTCTGAATATGAGTCCGCATTTTAATTAGTGATTATATTTATAAACACTCCATTGACACTACTACAAAGTAGATGCAATTTATTTTGCAACGCTTAGCACCTTACGGCATTTAATTAAAAACTACAGCCTTTATAAAGTTTTACATCTTTCACGTTTCAAACAAGACAATTCGTAAAGTTTCCGCATATTGCCTACATTGTCTTAAACTGAGACACAGTTACTAGAGTGACATAAGGTCGTCCTTTTTCCTCAATTTTTAGGACCCATCCTCAGGCTAGCTCGTAAAGAGAAAGACGGCTCGTACATTTCTTGCGAACCCGGTAAAATTAAGTATGGACTAAGGAAACAAAAAGAATTTGTTTCGTAAAGTTTTTAAGTGCTCTGAGTGGTGCGGGATTGGGGACTTGTTTGGGATCATGTGGTCGATTGCTTTTAGATGGGAAACTAGCTGAACCTGTAGGTTTACCCGTGTGGAACTGGGGAGATTGCGGCTTGTTTATCGTACACAGTTTGTTCGTAAGTTTGTACGAGTTTTGAAGTGTGGCCGGGACTGCTGTAGACAGTTACTCAGGCTACTTTTCAAGCTCTGGCGGAAACGTGTTATAAGTTTTATGTGCGTGCGAATCTGTTTGTCCGGTATAAACCGGTTTGGACGCGGTGTTTTAATAGAAAGCTAGCTTGAGTGGTTTTAAATAATGTGTGATGAAAGTCGTTATAGTAATATCGGCTCTGAAAGTAGGGACTTAATTGCTACATACATACACATACATACCTTGATGCATGTCTCCCAATGGGGGAGGTAGAGACTTTGGA
Organism: Acleris literana; assembly: GCA_946894065.1. Lineage (NCBI taxonomy): Eukaryota > Metazoa > Arthropoda > Insecta > Lepidoptera > Tortricidae > Acleris > Acleris literana. The sequence continues at coordinate 5,116,408 of OX335683.1, forward strand.
ACGCCAGGTGCACCGGTATAAACATTACGTTCATCAACCTCTTCATACATTTACGTCGGTTTCGGGTGCTTTTGATTTGGCCAAACAATTGTTTAAGGGGTTCTATCTGTTTAATAATCGTAGTAATTCAATTTAATATACTCAATGGAAAATTAGCTTTTAAGGTATTTGAATTGACGGTTACTTTGATTAAAACTTAAAAAATCTCGACAGGAATGCCGTGAACGCCGGGGCATTTCGTCTGAAATGTCCTTACCAATCAAATTTAATAATATAAAGTAATTTAAATTGCATTTCAACTATAAACTCCATTTCGATAAAGTAATATTACTCGATAATACGAAATAGAAAGCCAAGACGACATCGCGAAATCCCTTTAACTTTCATTTTTCTCTACATTAAAATCACGTTATCCTTAACACTGAAATCGAATTTCAACTCAATTCCAATAAACTTTGCTTATATTTTTTAATGCAACAGGGGTGAATATATTTTGCGTTTCATCCTTATTTAAAAAGGATTTCCAGGAATACTGCAGTAATACCAAAGAAGACTCGCTCGCCAATATCAAGCTTCAGTTTGGAGCATCGACTTAAAGTCGCTTGTTTCTCGGTATTTTACAAGGTGTATTATGGAGAGTGTGCCCAGGAACTACATGACCTCATCCACCCTCCACTTTTTCATATCCGTCTTCTAGACGCCGGGAGAACTTCTATCCACATGTAGTAGAATACCCAATGGTTCGCACGCAGCGGTTTGCTGCGTCGTTTCTTAGTCGCACTGCCAAGGAGTGGAACGCTCTCCCTGCGTCTGTATTCCCGGAATCATATAACCTTCGTGTTTTCAAGGTAAGAGTGAATAGGCATTTTCTGGGTAAACGTGTACCAAGTTCAAATAATTGCTATTCACTTTAAATCTACAACATTTATAAATAAATGGTTTAATACCAGCGCCTCTATTCTAGGCGGTAAAAACGATATCGCAGTTTTCCTGTTATGGTATTGTTATGACGTCAGCCGCCATTACTGTCAAGAAAATAAGAGCTATCAAAACGATGACAATTCGATAACATATGAAATATGATATTATTTTTACCGTCTTGAATAGAGCCGCTGGATTAAGAAGTTATAATTACTCAACTATTGAACTAGTCATCGTTAAAGATCAACCAAAAACCTGCAAAAAAGGTGTCATATATGATTTTGTCCATATATGTATATATTATTTTCACTTTAAAAAGTCTCAAGGAAATATGAACAAGTTTAATTTACCTATCCAAAGAACAGACACATATATAGACATTATGGTTATTAAGATCCAGGTCACAGAACACTACCGACTTGTATCACATTATGTGGCCTCTTGGTAAATCTTTTTATTTAAAATAATTAGTTATCAATGTTTTCACCATACAAATACAACATAAAATTAGGTCATCCACAGATTGTTTAACAAAATAAAATATCTAAAAATAAAATTACTACATCACCAATACAAAAATAACGAAATACGTGTCTCAAAATTTACTTATTCAAATAAAAATACAAGACGAACTTTCTAATCTAACCCAATTGTATCGACAATGTTACGAGTACAAAGACGACACAATTTGACTTTTCGATGCTTTTCCAATATGCGATGCAACGTTCCGTATTGCCGGTACATGTTACCGGTTAATGTAAAACGGTTCCTTTGAAGTACCGGACCGTCCACAAATTGATATATTTTTGAAAGTGGAGGTGAAGGCTTGCGTCTGCCTTGATCTGGGGAGGGTCGTTATGATTTTTTTATGCGACTGCAAGAAAAGGATTATGTTTTTCCACGTATTTTAGTTCAGTCCTACCAAGGGTCTTTTTCTACGTTGACTTAAGCTTTTTTTTCATCGTATTGTTAACGTTATGACAACTCCTAAGAACTTGACAGTAAAGGCAGCTACCTATGTACAAAATAAAAACTCCTGATAAGTATAAATACGATACCTTCTTTAAGAGATGATATGTTTTAAACAGACCAATCGATTTTCATAAAATTTAGATAAGAGCCATCCCGATTGAACTAGCATTCTTTGAAAAAATAACGTGTCTAATTAAGTATATTAGTTTGGGGGGAGCCTGCCGTCTGGCTGAAATATGTTTGCCAAATGTATCGGCTTCCCAACTTTTTCATTTGCCAGCCCAATGTTTTGCTGTAATTGTCAATATTTCAGGATTCATTTCAGTACCATCGTGTAGAACCCTGCAAGTTAGTTTTTATAAATTCCTGAAATATTTACGGCTACAGAAAACAAAGCGGGTTGCCAAATAAAACGGTTGGGAAACATATTTCGCTGGAACAAAGATAACCCCAGTTTGGGAGCTATGATGCTACAGACAGAAACACAGATAGACAGATAAACACGTTAAACTTATAGCACCCCCTCGTTTTGATCGGGGGTTAGTAAACAATACGATAGCAGAGAAGTCAATGTAGAACAAAGCCCTTTATTGCACTGGGTTGAACCATATTGCTTTTGACTTGTTATCATATTGCTGACGGGACGATAGCTCTTATTTGTACTGACGACTGAGTTCCTTTAAGAGGCTGTATACGAAATTTTGGCGATTTCGCTGATTTACGTGATTTTACAGACGTGATTTTACAGTTGAAATACTGTATTTCTACAAGTTTTAATGCACAACACGAAAGATAACTTCTTATTTTAACGAATTTATAAGCTACTTTTTTGTTTTTATTATTTTATTTTGATTAATCGACCTGACACCGGCGACTGTTATGTGAATTTTGCTGGAAGACGTTTAGAATGTCACATATTCATGAATCGTTTTGACGTCTTAACGGTATGAAAAATTTACAATGTATTGCTGTGAAAGTCGTCTAAATATGTATGAATTACTTTTTGCCACATCCATATAAATTTTTCGAGTAAAAAAATAATAAACTTGGTAATTTTTTATAGAAAACGGGCAAAAAATATTTTTGATTTCAGCTACTCAGAACTCTTATTCATAAAATTAAAACAACAGAAATAAACTTTAGTTCAAAATTAATCCATTACCTAAAAAAAATATCCAAAAAGTTCCAACGAATTGGCAATAAATAATGTTTTAAAACCACCTAAATCTCGCATATAATACGCGACAAAAATAAAAAAGTGGCTCATTTATTCGTAGATCATAACTAAAACGACATTTAATATTGAGCATTAAAACTTATATAAAAGCAGTATTTTAACTGTAAAATGACAAAAATAAGCAAAACCGGCAAAATTTCGTATACGGCCTCTTAATAGTTATCGGCCATCTTTGTTTTTCTATTGTACGATTGAATAACTATACTGTCAGCTGCGAGTGCAACTGTGATAGCAATAGCTTTCCAGCTTGTGTCTGTCAACAGAAATCTTAGAATATGTAGACATATAACAGAGACGTAAGCTGTCGTGTGTACAAGTCCATTTATAATCTGGTTATTCACTCAAGAGCATAATTTAGCCCAAAGCAGCCGGGGGCGGGTTAGTTTGCAACAATCTACGAGCTGCCGTCCATTTACAGTGTTAGCTATTGCAGAGATAATTCATGAGAGAGAATACACTTTACCGAGATAAGAAACAAGGCTCAATAATTAAAGTAGTTTAGCAGTTATTGCAGTATTGGGGTTGATGGGTCAATCAACTTTTTTACCCACACTTTTATTTTACCGGATTTCAACAAACATGTTTGTTTTTAAATATAATATCACTGCTTATTTTCGTTTTTAATAATGTAGTCATTTTACTAGTTTATCAATCTATCTTTTTTAAATACCTACCCATATCTTAATTTCTAAAATGTGTAAGAATTGGGTAATTACGTGTCTACTGAGTTTCTGTTCGCGAATTTGTGTGATAAATAGTGAATTGTCAACTGAGTTACCACATTTTTATTACATACATTTTTAAACAATACATTATAATTTGATTTATGAAAGGAGTTAATGATATTACTACAATTTAAAAATAATTTCACTTAAAATAAGTCCCCAGATTTTATTTTATTTATTAAAATCTGAACGGTGGGCAACGGACAGAAATGTGTGGGTAAAAAAGATGATTGACCCTGATATCATCGATTTTGCATTTGAATAACTTTTTTTTGCAGTGAATAAAATAAACAAATAAATAAAATATCACTGGATTACTTCACGCAAATTTTACTTCTAATTTAAACTCCGCGCTTTTACTTCAGGTGTTAGACAGCGATAAACGCCCTTTTAAAAAAAAACTTAATTACATAATTAAACATCCAAGACTCAGGAACATACAAATATTAGCACGGTATGATCACTATCAACCCTTACATATCAACATACAACGCTGTCCTAAAACACTATTTATAGTTTTGAAAAGGTGAATTCTAATCGAAACCAAACGTTGTCGATTCTCTATAGCACTTAAATTATGACGAGACTGGCGCCAATGTAGATTAGTTTGTGTTATATAGGTTATAGGTTGTGACAGGCTCTTTACCGCAACTTAAATACTCGTATAAGACTATTTTGCGTGGATTCGTTTGTGTTATTAGTTTCTACTTCTTTCGTTTACTTGGTCTCGAAGTTTAATATAGCTGTACTAAAAAATATTAAAGCAAAATAAACCATTTTAAAACTAAATTTAAAACGTAAGAAGACCAGTGAATTTATATAAATAAAAATGAATGACTGAAATGTATCTATACAACTGATATGAAATGTACGCGCATAACTTTTGAACGACTGTACCAAATTGGATTCTTTTTTTGTCGCTTTTATATTGTTGGGACAAGGTTTTTATGACAGCGAAAAATTTAAAAATCCACCGGGAAAGTCAGGAATTTGCAGCAGGGTGTAAAAATTTAAAACTTAAAAAGAATGAGCCCCCGTGGCAAAGTACCACAGATACTGGCAGCATTTCCTTGTTGCATAGCAATGCTTAGGTGCACCAAGCTGCCAGCTCTGTGGTCTGTGATATTAATATTGTAATGGCTTCTGCTTCTTTTAATTGTTTTAATGTGGAATTCTGTAAATATTATGTTCATTTAATGAATAAATGCTTTTGTTATTATTAATTATTATTTAACTAGGCTTGGTTAACGGTAAAGTAAGGACGCGGTTAAATTAAACGTAGCAAAAAATCAATTAAATTAAATATACATTGTACATGATCACGCCAAAGCTTAAAACTTAAATTAAAACATAATAAGATCAAGAAATTAATAAGAACTTTGTTCCAAAAGTCAAACAAACGAACTTGGGTTATTAACGCAGGTTATTCCCAAAGAACAGGAAGCTTGACTTACTAAGTAAGTCTTACCGATGAAAATTAGGTCATGTTATCTTATGTATTTTAAATTCATTTTAATTTACTTAATGAAACTACACTGGCCCGCAAAACTAAGTTTCACACTTTTAATACTACGTAGTATTAAAAGTGTGATACTTAGTCTTGCGGGCCAGTGTATTTCATGTACCGCTGTACTCAAAGATGTTTGAGAGACAATTAATTCGTTCCTTTTTTAAACTTATATATATATAAAATAATAACTAATATGACTTCATCGTCATTTAACTGACTCGGCGTGGGGCCGTTCGACAGTATTTTTGAGCGTTGTGTAATTTTATTAATATGGGTAATACCGGATATCTTAGGTGACTCTGCAATACCGAGTAAGTAACAAATTAAATAAAGTGTAAAATACACCTTATTAAGTACGTCGGTAAAGTACATTTTGCAACTTATTAAATTTATTTGTTACACGGTTTTGCAGTATCATCGATGACATAATTTTGTAACGATAATGACGCACGTCACAAGTCTTCTAAGGTAGCGTTCTCAGTGTAGGGTTCCGAAGCCATTATTACTCGTACAAACACTAACTACTTATCTCAAAAAGCAACTACATAAGTATGAATTAATCTTCTATTTGAAGGTATAAATACTTTAGTTGCCTGTATCTCAGCAACCAATCAAGAGTACCTAGTCTTGATAGTTCCTTCTGAATTCGTTGTGCTTTCATTTGAGATATTTCTCAGATTTTCAAAATTACACGTTTCGAGTTTAATATTCCGTAAACGGTTCCTCAAATCTAAAAATTGATACATACATACATACATAAACTCACGCCTTTATTCCCAGTTTGGGGTAGGCAGAGCCACAGAATTGCCAACGACTCTAAAAGCTTGTTGATAATTCTGTAACCTCATTTTGCATAATCAGGCTAAGATGTTTACCAGTGTATTAGTGACAGGTTCAAAATCAGGTTAAAAATTGATAAAAACATGTAAATAAAGATTTTTAAGAGCTATCCAATGATATTTCACTCGAATCACTCGATGCTTTAACCTTACCTTTTAAAATTTACTTTAAGTAGAACACGTAAGTAAACGTAAGTCGGTACCAAAAAAAATTTTTTTCATCATTTTTTGTTTCACAACTTGCTGTCGTAATTTAAATGTACTAAATACAATGCCAAATTACAGCTATGTAGTACCAAGAGTTTCTGAGTTAAATCGCCGACAGACGGACAAACGAACATGGCAATGGCAAAACTATGAGGGTTCCTTGTTGACTACGGAACCTAATTTAATTACAAGCTAAGTTTGTAGGCTTACATCTGTTTTCATTAGAGTTAAAAGGCTTTCAAAAGGAAATAATGAAGATTAACCGTAATTTAACATTTACTTGAATTACCCTATACCATAAAATTAATGAGAAATAATTTGTGAGTACATTAATATTATTTGCTTGTAGTCGGTTGTAACAATTTTAATCATATTTACATACATATCGATATCGATGCTCTTATACGATTGACGAATTGACGGTGCATATTGCGTTGAATTTTTTCAGGACTTTACACTACCTGCCTATTTCCTCCTGGCAGATCGACTGTGTTGTAAGATACTTTTTCTTAAAAATGTCTGGAAATGTTGACATTCCTATCTACATAATTATAGAGACGCGAAGGACATAGTTTATTGACAGATCTCAAATTAAAAAAAAAAAACATTGCGTGCTTGCTACACAAGCCCGCAATGTTGCATACAAATTCCATTACTATCTAGCTTGTAACTTTTAAAAAAGTGAAAAAGCCCATAATAAAATGAAGGCACAAGTCTTATACATCCAAATTTTATTCGAAACATAACTTTTTTATCTGTGTCTGGAATAGCTTATGTTTTTTTTAAAAACAAATCTTGCGATTCTCCTTGTCATAAACAAAAAGGCGGTAAAGAGTGATGGTTTTTTCACATGAAGTTTGTTTGTATGCAATTTAAAAATTGAGTTCAAGCGATGAAGATTTTACTCCAACACAAAAAAAAACTTGCGATTTTTGAGAAAAGCACTATATTTGCCTCGGCAGGAACAGCAATTGCGGGCTTCGTATTTTTAAACAGACTCGCAAGCTCGTCCGTTTAAAACAATACTCGGCCCGCAATTGCCTACTTCCATGCCTAGGCAATAATGTACTATATCTACACACATATCATAAGTCCTCTATTATGCGTTCAAAACCCGTAAGCAATGACCAGCATTACCTGTGGTAGTAGGTGACAGCGATGACAGCTATTAATTTTGGAAGATGTTCCAAATTCGGATCTCATTACCTTACAATATTCGATAACTTAATGAAATTACGTTACAGCTGTCATCGCTGTCACCTACTAGCACAGATAATGCTGATCATTTGCCTTTCGACTTCGAACCCATCCTAGTGGTGTAAGATCCGAATAGGAGACAACTTGCGAAGGGCTGTTTATTCTATGAAAATAATTTTATATCAAATTTAATACGCTAAATAAAATGTGGCGAATAGGTAGGCTGAAAATTTTCAGACCAGTACCTACTCATATCATTAAAAAAAATATTAAAAATGAACTTTTTTTAAAATTGCAAATGCTTGTCTAATAAACAAATTACATACTAATCGAAAGGATGAACTCTATAGAATATGCAAACGTTAGGTTTGGTGCAACTTACTAGTACCGACTTACCTGTTTATACCTGCCACCCAATAGTTTGACTGGAAAAAATAGTCAACCTAACGTTTGCATATTCAATAGGCTTCATACTTCCGATTGGTATGCAATTTGTTTATTAAACAAGCTATTGCATTTTTTTTTTAAAGTAATTTTTTTAATTTTTAATTAATTATGTACTGGACTGAAATTTTTCAGCCTACCTCTTAGCCATATATTACTTAGCATATTAAATTTGGTATAAAATACTTTTTATCCAATATACAGCCCGGTTCAAATCGTCTCCTATTCGGATCTCCTACTATACAGTACTTATAATATGTGTGTAGATAAAGTATTGTACGCGACTCTGCATAATTGGCATTACGCAACCGTCACGTAAACTACTATTAAATACGCCCTTTTTAACCTCCTACAAAAAATAGGTGAGTGGATCTGTCTGTCCGTCTGATAGCATCGCAGCCAAACAGATGACCAGATTTGGACGCGGTTTATTTTTTCAAAGAAAGCTAGTTAGTTCAATTGAGATGGTTCTTAGCTAGTGTATATGAAAATCTGTTTAGCCGTTTAAGAGATATTAGCGCTGGATGTAGGGGTCGCTATTAGTTATATCGGAGGTTTTCATATATTTATATTTATTTATGTTTATATATATTTATGTTGGTGTGGTTGCCGAGTTAGAATAGTGCCACTCCATGTCTTCCCGTGGATGTCGTAAGAGGCGACTAAGGGAATAAAGGCTTGTAGTACTGTTAGGCGATGGGCTTGCAACCTGTCACTAATACGCTGGTAAACATCTTAGCCTAATTGTGCAAATTGTGGTTATAGAATTATCAACAAGTTTTTAGAGATGTTTGTAATTCTGTAGCTCTGCCTACCCCACTCTGGGAACGAAGGCGTGAGATTATGTATGTATGTATGTAGTTACTGTGATCTGTTTGTACTCGATCAGGGGGCCTAATATGGCTGTATTTATCACGTGACCAAATGCGTAAAAAAACATCCGTCACTTTCTGACACTTATACGGGGTGACTGCGGGGTCGTGGAGCAACAAAGTAAACTAAAACTCGCTACACCATTAGGAACATAACGTAATAGATTTAAAAATGTTAAGACAAATACTTTGTTTTTTATTCAAATAAACATTGAATTAATTTCGTTTTATTCGGGATCATGGCCACATACTCAATTTCTTACTCGTCTGATCGTTCGATTTTCAAATAAGTTTTAAGGGTTTAACATGAAAACGTTTGGTGACCATAATTTTAATAATAATTAGGGAAACACATTATTATTTTAAGAAAATGCTAAACTTTAACTATTTCAAAAATCTGAGTTGGGAAAATTAAGTTAGGATCACGACCCCGCAGTCACCCTGTATAAGTACGAGAGTAACGGATGCTTTATCCACATTTTGCCGCGCGATAAACGCAACCATACTAGGGCCGCTAGTAGGGTCACCGACGGTGACCTCTAGGTTTATTTCACTATATTATTGACAACTCTACACCTAGCAGTAGCATTATTCATAAACCGAGACAGCGGCAGACACAAGTGTCTAACCAGTTCGCCCGGACGACTAACGTGCTTAGCCAAACGTCGCCGAGTGAATAATGGATAAGTCTCGCTTTGATGGACGATGCTAGGCGCAAGCGATTGCATATGGGCTGTATTCTACTCGGTATAACCAATTGCTTTTGATATTTTATAGTTTTTAACACAGCCGCCGTTTTTTTTTTGGGAGTCACAAATCTAACCTTACCGAATCTACGTAGCTAATGTTTAAGATATTCTGAAAATAACATGGTTCAGCACAAAATTGCGTTCGATGAAATGAAATTTGATAAGATGATGGGTTATTTAAAACTTATTCACACAGTAGGTAACTGTGATCTGTTGGTACTCGATCAGGTACGGATACCGACGGTGACGTCTAGCCCCTCTAGGTTTATTTACTTTATTATTAACAGCTCTACACGTAGCAGTAAGCATTATTCATAAACCGAGGCAGTGGCTGATACAAGTGTCTAACTAGTTCGCCCGGACGACTAACGTGCTTAGCCGAACGTCGCCGAGTGAATAATGAATAAGTCTCGCTTTGATGGACGATGCTACGCGCAAGCGATATCACAGGGCTGTATTTGACTTGGTGAAATCAATTGCTTTTGATATTTTATCGTTTTTATCTCAGCCAAAATTGTTGTCAAGTAAATGAAAGATATCAAAACGTTGACAATCCAATAACATGTCAAAGGCAATATGGTTTAAATGAGTAGGATAGAGCCCCTGGGCGGCTAGCAAATGTTGTGTGGCGCTCGGTAATCTCACTCTACTCAGTCACTAATAAAAGAGACGGAATACACAACCTAACCTCAAAATATTACGAATTCAAATTTCAATACCATTTACGTTTTGATAGCTCTTATTTAAGCCGAGGACAAGTTAAGAACAATACCATAGCAGAGGGCCTATTGCCTAACGCACTAGCAAATGCAATTGTTTTCATTTTGACAGTCCGAAGACGAGACTGCTTATAAAATGAAAACAATTGTTCCACTTGAAGTCGATTGCGATTGCGAGTGCGTTACAGTAGCGGCATCGAGTGATGGCACTTTTGATAGCTGACAAATAGTGTTGTGAATGGAGTGTCCATTTTATTGTCGTAAAATTTTCAGTCAAGGGCGAGAAGTATATTTTTAAAAAGAAATAACGCATAAAAATAAAAGGCCATAACTTGTAGATCAAGCTCTCGAAATAAATTGTGTCAAAATATACAAAATGTGAAATTATTGATAAATAAGTGAATAAATAATCATTAAACCACGTTAACTCAGAGCTACGGTCACTAATACACTGGTAAACATCTTAGCCTGATTATGCAATATGTGGTTACAGAATTATCAACAAGCTTTTAGAGTTGTCGGCAATTCTGTAGCTCTGCCTACCCCAAACTGGGAATAAAGCCGTGAGTTTATGTATGTATGTATGTAACTCAGAGCTAGGCCGCGAGTTTGCCAGCGGCGGTGACGTGAAAGTGCAGTGACTTCATTGTCACACGTTGTTGTACCAGTCAGCGGTCCTTTGTTATCATCACGCGAATTGTTTTTTTGATATGTTTTTTGTTAGTTATGATTAAAACGATGAACGCTAGAGTACGAGCAAATAAAAACAACCTCAAGATGAAGCTAGTTACGAAATGCGTTTTGGTAAATTACAGCGCCAGCAGTACAACTCTACTCCGGTACCTGCAACAATGAAGTGCGACATCTGTTCCTTTATACTTGCTGTCGATATTTAGGGAACTTCATGAGCGAGCAAACTTCAAAAGTGCCATCACTCGATGCCGCTACTGTAGGCAATAGCGACGCGGGTCAAAGATGATATGATTTTTACCGCCTTGAACAGGGGCCAAGGGCCTATTCAACACTGTAATAACCATATCATTTTTGACCTGTTATCGTATTGTCAACGTTTTGATAGCTTTTATTTACTTGACAATAATGGCGGCCGAGTTAAAAACAAAACCATAACAGGTCAAATACGATTTGGATTTTACCGCCTGGAATAAAGGCGCTGTATTAGTAACAATAAGCTATTACCTGCTACTTCTTAGGCTTTAAATAAGTGCAAATGAAACAAGAAAATTACCTTTTATGATAATGGTCGAAGCCTTCAACATCGATCATCGAAGATCGATCCCATGCGGCCCGCATCCAGTCGATTTCTACGACCTCCTAAAGAAGTTTTATTCTCTTGAACAACTTACTTTTCGAATCGTCGAGGAGGTACCGGCAAACAAAAGAGGCCGCGCGTGCTCTTAGGCAAGTAAAGTAGAGTTACGATCTTATTCATAAACGTGCGATAGCTTTAGTGTGCAATATGCCTTGTCCATATACTTCATTGTGACATATGGCTGCGTTTAACAAGTGACAAAGTTTGGATAAGGCATCCGTCACCTTCTGACACGTCAATAACGAGAGTGACGGATGCTTTATCCTCATTCGACACGCGATATAGACGCAGACAGTAGGCCCACAGGATGACTTAGGCTAGCTATATAATAACACTTTGGCGTTTTGAAAAGTGAGTTATTTAAGGGAATCACCTAACAGAAAATTCCTGCAACCTTGATCAGACGCCGTAGACAAGATGCTTTGCGAGATCGTTATAATTATCGAAAATGAGCGCTTATTTCAATTCCATACATTTTGTCAGTTTTCGTCAATCGTTTATGTAAGCGTTCATCTCATCTAGGGCCGCTGATCAGTGATCACTTATGTTATTTCTTTAATAAACTCTTCCCTCAAAAAAATACAGAACACAGATATTAAAAAAAACAAACTGTACAAAGGCGAAATTATTCCTTTATAATTTCAAATATCTATGATTCTCAGATCCACACGTACCATTAGGTAGCCTGCATCTCTATTCTCGGCAGTAAAATCCAAGTTAAATTTGACCTGTTTTTGTATTGTTTTTAACTCAACCGCCATTACTGTCAAATAAATAAGAGCTATCAAAACGTTGACAATACGATAACAGGTCAAAAACGATATGGTTATTATCGTGATGAAATAGAGGCCCTGATTACTCGTTCGCCTTCTCCGTACTATAAAAAATAACAATTCTCTAACAATAATAACGCCATTATTAAATATTGCTACGTCATGCAATATCTTCAAAGTAATAACGTAATAAGGAAATTGGGGGCGATTCCGGAACGCGCACTATTCTCGTCCCAAATGAGATAATACGTAACAAAAATGTTGGTAACGCTACGATAATTAAAGAAATGATACTCGTACCTCCTTGATGATGTAATTACGGGACCTTTTTGAAATATAAATAACAAGCGGTTTTTACATAAAACATGATTCTTATTAGGTTGGAAGTGAACTGTATTCGACCAACGTTATCGTTATCGAAAAGTAATATAAGTATAGGACTTACGTAGGCTGCCAGGTGGTCTTGCCGAGCGCTTATGTCAATTCCATACATTGTGGCAGTTCTCGATTATCGTTTACGTTAGCGTTATGCATCTTGTCTAAGTATTTCTAAAGCCATTGGAGAGAACTATTTTGTCTTAAAGATGTGCTGAAAATGCTAGGTTTTTGAATTATTAAAACACGATTCGAAAATTTGACTATTAATTTAAATTATCCATTGAGCGAGTAAATTTCTGTGATAAGGTATCTTTTACAACAAAAAATAATTTATATTACCAAAGCAAAAGGGAATCTCAACACAGTGAAAATAAAAATGACGTAATAGAATGCGGCAAAGGTTATAATGAAATTTGTATTTTGTCGATTGCTGTGGCCTAAAAGTCTACAGATTATAACACTAGAGAGATATATATATATCTCTTACTGTCTTTTTTGTATACATAGTGAAAAATAAATATGAGGGTACAATTCCACACCGATTGACCTAGTCTCAAACTAAGCTCGTGGCTTGTAGGTACTATTGGTACTAAGGAACGATATAAATACTTATACTTAAATAATACTTAAATACATAGAAAACATCCAAGACTCAGGAACAAATACTCGCGCTCAGCACACAAATGTTTACCCTGACCAGGAATCGAACCAGAGACCGCTATATATTACTAGTATAAAAATCTGTTAATGTCCTTTAAGAGATTCATTAGCTAATAAATAGATTTGACTAATTGGAAAATTTACTCTTAAGAGTTACAATATTTGTACGTTTAGCACAAACACACACTATCATTAACAGATTGCTTCGAGCGTTTTTGGCAGAATTGCCCGTGGGTAATATACACCGTTGACGCGTGTCGCGTTACCGTTTACGGACCGTTTGTTTACCGTTTGCCTTTAGTCCTCGTGTGCACAAAATAAAACGGTGTCGGAACCGTCAGCCGGTGGGTGTGCATGTCACTTGCAACATTTTCACGCTGTAAACGCGTTTAGTGTGAACAAGATTTTAGATTTTGTTAGGAGCCGTATAAACTGAGAGCTCTGGAGCTAGTTTTAACTAGATTTAGGTTAATTAATATTATACAGGTTAAAAACTCAGTTGAAGGTAAAAAGGTATAAATACTAATAATAAATTATCTGAAAAAGCGTTACACATGCTTTTGCTATCCAGATATTTTTCCAGAAAATTAAATAAATATCTAGGAAAAGCGAAAGCATGTGTTACGCTTATAAAGCTAAATATTTGTAAAATATTTGATCAAATTTGGTTCAAATTTGAATGAACGACGAAGTCGTAAGCAAAGCCAGTCATCAATAAACGTTTTATACGAGTATATCTTTTATAAACTAGGTGTATTAAAGCGAAACAAATTCTCTGTCTTATGTAGGATTCGAACTTTCATCTCCTCTGGCTATCCGGGCTGAAGCAGGCGCATTACCACCTCCTGTTTTTTGATGTGGTGATAAATACTTAATGTATATTAAAAATACTTAAAAACGTGGTTTTTTTCAGGTAACACTTTTTTATTCAATATTATTCTACATCGCAGAAATACACATTTTTAAAGTGGTTTTACCAAACATTTAATATTTTCCCTTGATGATCAAAAAAATATCAACATTTATATGGCTCTATGGTAAACATCCGTCGGACTTCCTAAACGCGAAAAAAGTAATTAAAACATAATTTTCTACTCCGCGCAAATTAACAGAATTAAGAAATGTCCGCTCTCTAAGTAATCTAATACTATTGGGGGCGCTTTTAAAAAAGAAGGCATCGTTTTATTGTTTGGCAGTTTTAACAAATGTGGAACTCATGGGCCTGTATTCCACTCGGTGAAGCTACATTGCCTTTGACTTGGCTTCATATTGTTGTTATAGGTAACTCGGCCGCCATTACTGTCAAGTAAATAAGAGCTATCGTAACGTTGACAATACGATAACATGTCAAAGGCAATATGGTTTTACAAAGTAGAATAAAGCCGTAAGGAGAACTAAAGATATCTTATAAACTATTATTTGATAAAGAAGTTTCATAACTAGGAGCAAACTGCGCGCTGGAAACGTTATAAGTTGAAATGTTCTTAATAACCACTGAACTAGTTTTTAGTTTAATGTTACAAGTACATGAACAAGCTAATTTGGTCTTTATTGAGTACCTACGTTGTTTTATTTTTGGCAGTTTATAAATTGTTGTTTTTTTTAACTAATGGGAAAAGCTGTAACATCATACTTACCCCGCCTTTTTTTTGGTTTTAGTTATGACTTTTGACTGCACATAGTTTAAAATTTCGTATCTTGATCTCATAAGTATATAGAGATGAATTAAAAACCTACTTGTATTAATATTAATTTAGTTAACTCCCGTAGAAAACAACTTTTTTCGAAAACCCTAAATTTGAAAGGGGTTTGGGTAAAAGTGTTGTCATTTGCAAAATTCATACATTTTCAAGGTGAGCGGCCATTCGTAAAAGTGGTAAATTATGATAGAATTATTAAAAATAATCATATTTTGTTATGTAATGTAATACTCTTAAGAGCATCGGAGCCGAGATATTTAAATATTCATACTTGGGCGTACTTTTGTACTAAAAACTTAATACTTAAATCTTTAAAATCTCCGCTCCGATATTATTTAAAGCCATCAATTATATATATCTATGTGTATTTAGATGTCCTCTAAATAAATATGCAAAAATCATCCGTGGCCGCTGAAAAAAAAATGACAATATTCGTCAAACAAATTTACCCAATGCCCTTTGAGTGATGAAAGACGAAACATTTTTTGTAGGAAACAATACAAGGATAAAAAAATATCATTTCGAAGGGATAGGCCATCCATATTTAAAAATAAACCGATTCTTTGCAAAGAAAAAATTATAAAGTTATTGGGCGTACGTAGGAATTTTATCAGCGTGTGCTAAAATTATTGCATTTTGTAAATATTTTTCTCGATGTAATAAATAAAGCCGCGAGCAGTATAACGTAATCTTATTTTATGGAATCTAAAGTTAATAGGTACATTTAAAGTATAATTTACTGTTTGCAAGCTATGCATAAAACTACCAAAAACGTGTAGGTATTTAAAAAATCGTACGAACATAATAAGTACACTGAAAGTACAGTCTAGTCACCTTAGTAACTTTTGATGTATTGCGATTTGAAACTTAGGAACCATGTAATTTTGTAGGAACGTAATTTTCATGTTAAAAAATTTTTTAAACGTGAAAAAATAAGAATGTATATTAAGATTTATATCTGTAACTGAGTTCTGAGTTAAATTGAGATTCAAATCTCATTAAAACAATGTAACTAAACATGTTCTTTCCGCGTACCCTCCATATGTAGGTATAAATACGTGTTTCGTTTAAAAATTAAATAAGTACAATTTATTCGCATATACTTATTCATAAAACTTAAGGATAAAAAGTAACACAATGCTCTATTCAGTTTCTAAGAGTTTTACTGAACAATAGCCATAAATATGTTTAAATGAGCAAACTAAGCACCTTTGCTCACGCTAACTATTACTGCAAGATACAACAAATAAAATATACGCTTTGAAAAGGATTTCTTTGAGAGCTATTCAGATTGCTCGGTGGAATATAAAAGTTCGTTTGAAATTGGTTGTAAAATTTATTTCAAGTCTCCTATAATTGTTCACTTTGAACCTACACCTGAACTTCATATTCATGTATAGACATTTCTTTAAACATGTCGTCTTCAAAGAGATACACGTTTGCTAGGAAAAAACTGCAAGCTCCTTAATGCTGCGAAATTCTATTTTTACCATCAAATGATTTTATACTTATTGTAAATTATTAACTTTTTATTCCTTACTAGCTTCTGCCCGCAACTTCGTCAGTCTACATTTCGATTATTATTGTTATTCCTTCGGGAACTTTTAATTTATCCGGGTATAAAAGTAGCCTGTGTTAATCCAAGGTATAAGCTATCTCCATTTTAAATTTCATCCAAATCCGTTCAGGCGTTGCAGCGTGAAGGACTGACAAACAATCACACAAACTTTCGCATTTATAGTATTAGTAGGACTAGAGGACGCCCGCGACTTCGTACGCGTAGAATTAGTTTTCCGCTTCCCTATTTGAACCCTTTAGGGGATGAATTTCAAAAACTCCCCTCTTAATGCCCCCTACAATATCCAAGAAAAATTACCTCCAAATTTCAACTCCTTAGGTCCAGCGGTTTCGCCTCTGCGTTGATCGATCACTCAGTCAGTTTCTTCTTTTATACTATCGCGATCGTTAATTTGTGACCCATTTCAAGAAAAATAGGCTTGAAGTCGTCAATGTCATTAGAGATGCCAAATCATTTGTAACTTATAGGAGACTTAACCTTATTGTTGTAGAATGTCGAATGACTTTGGACCTAAGGTGGGTCCCAAATTTAAGTACATACAGATAACAATGCCAAAAAGGTCACCGACATGAACTACCCACGTCATCATTCTCCTGCCCTTATCCCAACGTATTTTTCTTCCATAATTCTCTATTAGTCGTCATCTCGGTAGTCACTCCCTTTCTAGCCATATCATCTTTCACACAGTCCATCCATCGTTTCTTTGGTCTTCCCCTATATCCATCCACATTCATACTCAAAACTTTCCTGACGTAACATAACTACACACGTATTTACGGTTATTTAAATACATGCGATAAGCTTTTATGGGAACATCGATGAGCTTTTATTATGAGTTCCCAGTAGGTTTGTATGCAACTGGTTGGATATTGGAAAACCATAAAGTCATATTTTAAGTCGTTTTAAAGCTATTTAAAATATGCAAATTGCGTTCTCGTGATGAGCTGATCTGACTGCTCATAAGGGGATAATGTATGTACGCACATGGGTACATACGTGGGTATGTACTGGGTAAGTAGGTATGTATAGTTCGTTGTTCCCTCGTAGAAGGATAACGAATGGCCGATAAACGAGATTTATATCCTACGTTTACAAACTAAAAAGAAATCAAATGTCATGTCCTCACAAAAGATCAAAGAGGTGGTCTGGGATCGAGGAAAATGGACGGCTTAGATTGAACTACTCCGAAAACGGCGTGACTTTTAAATAATTTGGGGATAAAATTATAAGCTCCAAAGCATTCGGCAATAATTATCTATTGTAAATTCATATGTGGCGTTATCTATGAAAAGGGACCTTATTGTCGATGGCGCTTACGCCGCACTGCGTCACGCGACGTTGTATTTATATCGGAGCATTTTTAATAATGGCGGAAGCGCCATTGTCAATAAGGTCCATTTTCATAGATAACGCCACATAGTGGACTGGCTAACTGATAGGCAACGCTCAGCCTACACCGCTGGAGTTAGGGCCTTAAAATTTTCTCGGTCCTTAGGAGTGCACTTAAAAAAGATATTTCGTTTTAATTTATTATTTCATTAATGACTAAGTACTGCCTCGGCCCTGACTTGTCACGACGAAATATTAATATTAATCACATCACTAAACACTTAAAATTGGAAAATAATTCTGATGCGAACCATATTAAATACGGGACCCTCGGTGCGCGAATCTGACGCGCGATTGACGAGTTTTTATTATCTTTACAGTTAAGAAACTCAAGCCTGGTATAAAACCAGTCCGCTAGTCCTTATTCCTTAGCCCACTCGCGTCTGTTGGGGAGACATCTGCTGACGCATGGTCCCCGGGGAGCGCTAAATATCGTCGACAGCCCGAATAACTGCTCACCGGACGGACACTTTGCAACTTCCCACTTCGGAGTTTAAGTGCACCGCCTTTCGGTGAAATGTCTGCAATGCTCGAGTAATCTTTCAACCGAGTTGTTGTGCGGTCGTTTTGTATTTTGATTCTGGAAATCGCAAGATGTGCCTTACCCAGTACTTACACTTTTTAGACAACTCGTTCCATTTTCAAATTATTGTATGAAAAATCTTGACGCGGCCAATATTGACTGTTTTTTTAAACAAATGAAAGCTAGTGTTTTAGGGGGGTTACCTTTGTTACGGCGAAATACGTTTGCCAAATGTATTGTTTTCCAACCGTTTCATTTGCCAACCCGCTTTGTTTTCTGTAACCGTAAATACTTCAGGATTTTATAAAAACTAACCTAACGTAACCTATTCATGTAGGGTTAACTACACGAACGCAAACGAACTGAAATAAATCCTGAAATATTTAAAGTTGCAGGAAAAAAATGGCTTAGCAAATTAAAAAGTTGGGAAACGATACAATTGGCAAACATATTTTTGCCAAACAGCAGGCTCCGGTTTTAGTCACATTATTTGATCATGCTTATTACTAATGTTTGCTGGATTTTCATGTAAATAAGGGAGTTAAAACAGTACCATGTATTTATTTATTTAAACAAAATCAACTCTATCAAGCAATGCCCATTTCCCGAATCGCTTGTATAATCCGAATTATTGAACATTTATTATTTAAAACAACAATTTTAAAATCACTTCGCACTCACTCGCGCTGTACACGAGTACTTGTGTGTAAACGAGAGCGTGATACTTGTCGATGTAAAAATGCCTCTCTACTCGCATGAGAGCTGCATATTTATGTTCAACTCAAATATATTGCATATTTGCAATGCATTTTACGAGATTTTGGTGTCGGATTGAAACGATTCAGAAGTAAATATTCGTGTTATTATGATTTTGAAGTCAATAACTGGCGGAATTAATTCATGATAATTCTGATTACATATTTCGGCTTTGCTTTGTAAAGGACATCATCTGGGTTTCATACATTTTTGGTCCAAATGTGTAAGTGCCGGCCAAAGAAATATAATGCTATATTATGTTAGAACTTGTCTATCTGAGCATTTATTGTTATGGCACTAAATTTGTAGGGTCAATGACCTTAGTTTTATTTTAGTTCTGAAATTCTTTGTTTCGGTGAATTAAACTAACAAAAACATATGAATTGTTCTTGATATTTGAACTGATTTTTTGATAAGGTGGCTCCAAACCTATTTTTAAGTTTTTTATAAATAAACAAAAAAAAAACTACATATCTTGTGCATTGTATGGTATTAGTGCATAGTAGCCATGCGATACATTTTCCAGGAATAACACCCTCAGTTTACGGCTTGGGAATATTATTGTGGTTCCAGACTATGGTGGTTCTTTATCAATGAATTAAACGAAGATACGCCTGCACTTTTTTTTAATTATAACAAATCCCTAAATGAACTCGAGAAAAGGTCCTCATACACCCATGGATATTGGTACTACAGCTTTGGTACCATTATAATAAACGTTAAGGTGGACAAGCTATAATAAAATATAGCATTATTTCTTTTTGACCGGCACTTTCATATTTGGACCAAAAAAGATGATGTCCTTTGCAAAACAAACTTCTTCTATTGAATGATGATGACTAGCATGAAGAACCCTCCTTAGTCCTCAAAGTTTGAAACGCATTCACAGTCTTGAGATTGAAATGCTGAGATTATTTACCTGTGTTATTTACCTTCCCCTGTTTTTTTAAAGGATTAAAGTCAAATATATGGACCTACTCCAAATAAACTCTTAAAACATTTATCTCTAGACAGTATTATTTCTCTGCACTCTCTAGACTTCTCTAGATTTATGAACAAAGACAAATCGAGAAAGCACTTAGGTATTGTCGACCAAAAAAGTCCTTTACCACTTGTGGACCCTCACGTCATACGAATAGAGTTGAAAGTGGTAAAGAGTTTCTTAGTCGACCGTACAACGGATGGTGTAATGCGCTGACAAAGTAAAATGGTATCATTAAAGCATTCATTATTATACTGAGCGATATAATTCACTTTATAAATTATTATCAGAAAAAAATATCTTTGAATAGGTTTATCGATGGAACATATAACATTATATTACAGTTTTGGAGTATATTGCGCGTCAACGTATTAAAAAAAAGGTTTAAGTAAATAAAATTTGATTTTCATGAAAGACCGAAATGTCCGTCGTTCCATCTTTAAGGCCAATATCAATATTTCAGATGTCAAATGCAGGCTCTGGAAAACGCTCAAAGTGTCGATGGAAAGGGGAAACCGGGGCAATGCTCTAGGGATTTAAAGCTGTTGCTTACTATTTCCAAACACAAATGTGTAAAATCAACTTATTTATTTAGTACGTTGTCTAAGAAACGTAAATGAATCAATTAATTTATTAAATAGTATAATTCAACAAAAACTATTGCCAAAATAGAGATCTCTAACCTATTCAGTTTTACCCCACTATTATAGATTAAAATGTGCTTGTATCGGTTTTAGTTTAAGCAGGAGATGACGGTACAATAGATGCATTAGAACAACAAAAGTTGTAGTAGGTATAACTGGAAGGTGATGGACAAAACAAATGGTCAACGTGAAAAACACCAAAGATCGGTAGCACCGAATGAGCTAGTGTCGCGGCAGAGGAAGACATGCTCGGTCGATGAGTGGCACATGCTATACCAGAGATGGGCAATATTTATTCGAATGCCGAATAACGAATAAGCATAACCAAATTATTCGCGAATAACGAATGAAATTCTCGAATGATTATTTTTATTCGAATAAATTATTCGTCGAATAATTCATTTGCGAATAATTTATTCGCGGATAATTTATTCGTTGAATGAATTGCCGCGAATTATTATTATGTACTACTTTTATACCTGCTCCATTGTTCTCTAATAAATTAATAAATTATTCGTTATTCGAAAAGTAGTCGAATGATTCATTTGTGGATAAATTATTCGCGAATAAATCATTCGCAAATAAATTATTCGCGAATAAAAATATTACGAATTATTTTTTATTAGAATAGTTATTCGAATAATAACTATTCTAATAAAAATAGCACAGAGATGGGCATTATTCGAATAATTATATTCGAATAATGCCCATCTCTGTGCTATACCTATTTCTGTTTAACTACAGCTGCAAAGTCTACCGCATTACAGGTTCACCCATTCAAAGGGCCGAAAATCAATTCCACCGGTTAAAATATTGTAAATACTGAGCGTATGCACTCACTTTTACATCATTAGGTTAGTTTATTTATTAATCAATGTAATATTACAATATAAGTTGCATTGCATGTCAAAAAATACGAAATTACATTGAGATCGTCAAAACATAAATACTAATAATCAAAGAATACAAAAATAATTAATTGAAACAACAACAATTAAACATCAAATAAATGGTCACTCGTCCGATGTCAATATACAAGGATTAATAACTGTCAACACAATAATAAATAAATTTTCAATTTTAGCTTCATATATTCATCCACAGAGTATAATGGATTATCCAATAAAAGGTTTCTAAGCTGATGTTTAAATGCTTAGTCGGAATGTACATTTTTAAGTGACCTTGTGACTTTCTCAGTAATATAAGTTACTTACTTTTTTATTATTATTACTGACTGTTTCCCACGACTCCGTACTCGTAAAAGTCGCTTATCGCTATTACCTCGGGAACTGACCCATTTTACAGGATAAAAAGTACCCTATGTACTTCTCCGGGACTCAAGCTCTCCACACCTAATTTCCTCGATATCAGTTCAGCGGTTTAGCCGTGAAAATATAACAAACAGACAGAGAAGCTTGGTTAGTTAGTTTGAAGGATTATACTTTTCAACGAAATTGTGATATTAATTTGACAAACACAGTTCCGAACCACCAGAATTGAATATTATAAAACACAATTTGCGCAGACATAATTAGCAGCTATTGGTGGCGACGACTAAGCCGCTTACGCTCGGGAAATGAGCATTCATACAAAATAAATGGTGTTCTATTTTACCCCGGTATAAAGTATTGTACAGGTTTCCTCTTAATTATTACAGGGCCACCGGTCGCACGATTCCAATATCGATACACGTGTGGATTCCACCACGATTACAGCCGATTTATTAATATAAGAATATTCACGGTCTCACGGACGATGTCATTAATTTTATTATCAGTTTATTGGAAGCCACAAATATATTACACATAAATTAAATGTGTTATTTGTACTGTCGTTCACGTTGAAACTATTATGTAGTATAGTATATTAATTTATAATAACCAGTATGAATGTTACTTTAGGCGGCACATAAGTACTAAGTTAGGGAGAAACTATAAAATTTATAGTGCAATCTGGTAACTTGCGAAGTGATTTTAGGTTCGTGCCACAGTTTCACCATGGTCCATAGTAATATTTTGGCCATATAATGAGAAGAGGGAATGAAAGTTTGCAAAGGCTTGTTGCTAATCACCAACACGATTGACTCGGCAGATTCGAGATTCAACGTCTCAAAAGTTTTGCAGCGTGGTGAGAGCGCAATGACGGTAATCATCATCATGACGGTTAGGTATTTGACGATCATAATTATGAATTCTGTATAATTGACATGTGTGCAATGTTACTGTAACTTATTTATGAAATAAATAAATCTAAATCTAAATCTAAATCATCAGAAGATTCGTTCTATGATGATAATCGCCAACCACTATCATCAGTCATGAATCATGATAGATACGAATAACGAGGAGACCATAGTTCATTTATGTAAATATTAATTAATCAATGAAATGGTGTCACAATTAATAATTAAATTGATTTGAAATTAAACGAGTTAAATATAAATGGATTTACTTTTAACAAGGTTTTCTCTTGCGTTACCTGAGAAAATATTGGGGCACTCTAACTAAACTCTGTATCGGAAACAAAGCTGAGGTAAGATATACGTCGGCATAATAAATGTTGATAAACCGCTTGGTGCAGCGGCGCTCGGTGCAACCAGAGCTTGTACGATGCTATGTATTTACCACACACAGCGTCTTATCCATAGTCATTTATCTTATCTTATTTTATCTTGTACAGATAGGCTCTTTCGGATCACTTCAAATCTGCAGGGTCATTTTTGTGTCTCTAGAAATATTATAACTTTAAGGGCTCTTTCCGTTATAGGGATAAATACGCCTCCCACTTTATATTAATTAGCTGTGTGCAATATCGATCATCAGTTAATAATAACATAGTAAAATATACATAATACACTACATATATTAAACAATATGCTTTAAAATAAATTATTTAACTACCTATTTCATTATTTCTGTTCAGGTCCTGATTTTTTGTTATCATTCAGTTTTCCCTATTTCTTCATTTGATTGGAATAGCCCAACTTCATTATATTGAACAAACAGACAGGAAAGCGAGCTAATAAAATCGTAGCAAAACAGTTCTCCGCAATTTCTGCTATGTATGTTGATGATAACATCAAACCCAGTTTGGTCGATTTCATACCTCCCCACTTTCCCTAATACCTTCAACGTATACTTTCGACAGCCCTTACCCAACCGCGGTCCTTAACGCACTCTTATTTGAAAAGTTACGT
Source organism: Acleris literana (assembly GCA_946894065.1). Taxonomy (NCBI): domain Eukaryota; kingdom Metazoa; phylum Arthropoda; class Insecta; order Lepidoptera; family Tortricidae; genus Acleris; species Acleris literana. The sequence continues at coordinate 5,140,710 of OX335683.1, forward strand.
CTTTAACAAAATAGAACTCCTCAATCACCGAACTTAGGGTTGCCAACTAACAGCCTAAATCGCTTCTTTCCGCTGATAGAAACAATTAATCCCTGAAAGTTGCTCCGGTCACGGCCCGGCTTGCAGGGCAGGGATATTTTGAATTATTAAGCCGCACTCTGGCAAAGCCGGCTTATCTCTGTTATGGCCGACTCAGATTTTTAGGGTAGCTGTAAGGCTTTGCGCATACGTACAACTTCTAGGGTATTAACGGGCCTGGAGTGCAGTAAGACGATAATCCCTGACTTTATAACCAAATGTCGGAATGAAAATGAAATTGGACCCGATGAAAATTGCAAGACTTGTTAAGGGTTAAGAAAAATACTTTATAGGTATACCCAAGTTTAGGGCCGAGTTCACCAACCAATAAAATTGAACAGACGGTTAAGGTCTTAATCAGCTGTTAATCAATACATTTTACTGCCGTTAAACCGCTAACCGTCCGTTTAATTGTTAGTGAACTCGGCCCTAACCTTTAACATTTACTGTAGTTTACTGTAGGAAACTTAAACCTTTAGTGTAAACCTACTTTTCAGGGTAAACAACCGATTTTAAGGGACTAGTTTAGGTATAAATAGGTTATCTGTCCGATAAATACTTTATTACACCTAAATTTATCGACATATTCTACAGATCTATCGATAGCTAAAACTTTCAACTTTATGTTCACTTTTAAATCGAACTGTTTTTAAGCCGAAGTATTAGAAAGGTCGATGTTTTTCTCTTTTTAAAAATCAAACGATTTTTTAATTAAACAAGATGTTTGTAAGATTATACCACAATAAGCAGCTTTTTAAGTACGTTTTTGTTATGACTACGTTGTGTATTGAAAAATTATTTTTTTTTGCATATACTTTCCATCTTATTCTTTGTGCTGTTCAATAAACAATATTTTTATGGTATTTTATTATCTACATAAATAAAAAAACCGAATATGCGGTCGCCCTAAACGTGCCATAACACTGGTGGTTCGTACGCGGTCACAAAAAACGAAGTGCGGTGTTGATGCGGCGAGGGCGGTCTCGGTGATAAAGCCACTCTCGCTTCTATTTGGTTGCAAAATCCCCTTGGATTTGGAAAAAAACATGCACACGCCGGCGCCATTTTTACATATTTTTTTAGGTGTTTTGCTACTGTGGGATTGCAAACCAAAACAAGTTTTATATTGTACCTTTTATTGCCGACTAATAATGTTCTTAATTCTGTGATAAAAAGCTATCTCCGTAATCCGTTTTCCTTTTCTATCGTAAAATCTGGTATGGGATGACATTCTCGTGCGTCCGATATACCACGTGGTCAACATCCCATACATTTTGAGCAATAGAAAAACGTTAGTAGCGTTTGCATTTTAGTTAGACTTTCTGTTCTTGCAACTCACGAGTGCGGTTGAATCAATGAAATTAAAACTTTAATACTTTTTAATAGGAGCCATTACAACCGCACTCGTGAGATCCAAAGTCAAATTAACCAATTCCGTATTCGACGGATCTAATAATAGACATTATAGATTTTCTAAGGCCTTTTCCACGGCAGCTCTAAGGTAATTATAATAATATTTTCATCAGAATTAGGAAAACAACTTTCAAGATTCAAATGAAACATAGGTACTAACAGGCGAAGTAATTTAAACTTTGTGAATACGAGTACAAACATCTCGAATTTCTTCCATTACCCAAAGTTAAGATTCGATATAATGTTACATGATTTAATAGGTACGCAACTTCGAAATTCGAGGAAGAAAACGTCGTACTTTGAAACTAGTTAGTTACACAGGGTGGAAAAAACGAACACCACATGGACGCACAGTGTTGCCGCTCCATAGTAGGTAGCGGACTAAATTATTTCTAAGGTTTTTTATTGACCTATTATTTTGATATGGTACAGAATGAAGTATTATAGATAAAAAACTAAATTAATATATATTAGGCACTATATTTTGGGAAATTTAAAAGATAAAAATAAGCAAAAATTAATAAATAAATAAATAATAATAAAAAATAAAAAAAATGTAAATTTGTATATTTTCTGTCCAAACTTTTCGATGGGTCTCGAAATATAACCGCTACAAGTTCATCACGGCTTAATTCCACAATATGCCGTGCAATAAACAATTATTATTACAATTAAAGTTAGCAACTTTGGGTTTTATATTCCAGTAATAGAAGGTCCATACCTCACTGTCATTAACATTTTATCGCGGCACGAAATGGAATATTATACTTAAAAGTCAATAGCAGAAAACTTTCCACCTGCATTTAAGCTGTGCATTTAAATATTTATTATTATATAAAATTATAGTGATATTTAAATTAGATAATACATTTTTACAAGACAATACCTTGGTCTACAGAATCCATATTGCAAAGGGCATTGGGTAAATTTGTTTGAAGAATATTGTCATTTTTTTTTCAGCGGCCCCGGATGATTCTAACATAGTTATTTAGAGGACCTCTAAATACACATAGATATATATAATTTATGGCGTTAAATAATATCGGAGCGGAGATTTTAAAGATTTAAGTGTTCAGTTTTTAGTACAAAAGTACGCCCAAGCATGAATATTTAAATATCTCAGCTCCGATGCACTTAAGAATGTTACATTACGTAATATAATATGTTTTTTTTAAATATTTCTATCATAATTTGCCACTTTTACGAATGGCCGCTCACCTTGAAAATGTATGAATTTTACAAATGACAACACATTTACCCAAACCCCTTTGGTAACAAGTATAGTTTGTATCACAAAATCGTAATTTGAAACACCCAACTCGAAATCACTTAAACATCTTGTAAATAAACTGTTAAACTTTGACAAGTGTCTTGATAATGTTTCTTTGAGAAAGTACCCTCGTTTTGGCATTATGTGATACATTATTAAAACAATATTCAATAAATAATATTTTTATTTGATCTACCTACAATTTCTTTTTTTCGTTTATTTCCTACCGCGGCAACACTGTGGGATGGCACCTACCTTAAATGGCAAATTCTACGCAAAGGAGACTAACTTTTATTTTTAAAAACAATAAATACTGCATTATTGAATTTTTGAAAAAAATCCTCTTCCTTAACCGGGAATTGAACTAGTCGAATATGACAAAATAATAGAGTAGGGTTCTTTCCTTTACTATGGGACTTTATTTAATTTAAAGGTGTGTGTGTTGTAGATATAAATCGTCACTATCACTTTTGATATGTAGCAAAAAGCACGACTTTATTGTTTTATTAATTCGACCAGTTCAATTCCAGTTAAGGAATAAGACATTTTTCAAAAAAATAATGCAATCTTTATTGTTTTTAAAATTAAAAGTTAGTCTCCTTTGCGTAGAATTTGCCATTTCCGATATTTAAGGTAGATGCTGTCCATGTAGCGTTCGTTTTTTCCACCCTGTACATAAGTATTTAGTGGTGGTAGTACATTGTGCAGGATTGCTACCACCATCTTATCTATTATCCCACCGCCAAGCAGCAGTATTCGCATTGTTGTGTTCCGGTGTGGGGATAAAACAACCGGTGATATTACTAGCATAGAGGCTTTCCATCTTAGTCCTCAGGGACAACGCATTTGCCGTTTTAGGATTACAGTCTTAAGATTGTAGTCTTGAGAATTCAAATGTGCTTTTCCACAAAAAAAAAACTATGGAATTAACTTTCTTTCACGGTGTTTCCTCAGCACTATGACTTGACCTCCTTTAAGCGCAGCTTTAAAAAAGTATTCACTGTAAGGAAACAACTTTGTTGTATCCCTAGTTGACGTTTATGGCCAGCGGTGACCACTTACCATCAGGGATGTTATTCTCTTAAAAACGGCGCTCGGTCGGTCGAACGAGTAAACGAGTGAACGCGCCACATCGGCGAGTTTAAGTAATCCCGTCAGGGCGCACAAAATACTTTTAGCGCGTGCATTCTCAATTAGGCAGCATAGGACCAGGGCCAGGGCAGGCCAATATGCATTGCGCTAACTAACGTTTCTATTCGATTCGTTTTTAAACCAATCGCGTCACTGGTAGATGACGTGATACGAAAAGTCACGTGATCTATCAGTGACGTGATTGGTTTAAAAATGAAACGAATAGAAACGCTAGTTACCGCAATGCATCTTGGCTTCTTTCGATAAGATCGAACGTATAAGGCTGCCTTATTGAGAAATTAAGAATGCATGCGCTAAAAGATTTTTGTGCGCTCTGACGGGACTGCTTAAACTTGCCGGTGTGGCGCGTTCACTCGTTCACTCGTTCGACCGACCAAGCGCCGTTTTTAAGAGAATAACACCCCAGGTGGCCTTTCTGATCGTTTGCCTTTTATGGCTATAAAAAAGGACTGGTGCAAAAACCTAATACTACCTATAACGATAACAAATACCTATCATTTCCGTGAGACCCGCACCCACTTAAACCTTGATATGGGCAATAGGCCGTAAATTCCACAAACACAAGATAACTTCGCGTCATCTTAACATGGCGCGTGGGCTAAGGCAATTTAGTCCCAAATACTTGCACTTAAGGTCCTCGTGAGATGCCAAGTCAACGCGTCGCAAGATACGCTTGCCATATCTCGTTGTAAATCACACATATTAAATTTTGCGAGCCGGGGGCAGTTGACAAGGAATTAGGACCCTTATTGGCGCACATCTGTGCCCTTAAGGGTGACAACGACGCAGAGCTACTGAAAACGACAAACGTACTTAGTGAAAATTACATATATTTTAAGAACACTGAGGTTTTCCGGGGTTCTAATCTAGTCGGTAAAAATATATGTGCTTTTTACATGGTATAGTTTTGTTGTATAGGTCAGGAAATATGATTTAGCCGTCTGTTATCTACGTTGCGATCTTTTTTTCTGCGTTTAAATATATCTACAATGTGACTCAAGTATCAAAACCTTTCAACCCACTGTGCTGTTTGAAGAACTAGGGCAGTTTACGATTAACTTTTATTTGATATTAACAAAAAGATTACAGACGGCCAATTCATATTTCCTGAACTATAACTCGGCCGCCATTACTGTCAAGTAATTAAGAGCTATTGTAACGTTGACAATACGATATCATGTCGAAAGCAATATGGTTTTACCAAGCAAAATACAGCCCCAGGGCCAAAACTTTTTAAAGGAAACTTCTTAATGGGTATTAAATACTAGTATCAGTATTTATTTGATGTAACACATCTTTTTTTTTAATATTGGATTAGGGCCAAATCTTAAGTATCCGAAACCAACGTGCATGCATGACTGGATGTATGAATGTGAAAGAAGCGAAAGAGACTTGTCAGGATCGTAGCAGGTGGAAAGAAGTGGTCTCTGCCTACCCCTCTGGGAAACAGATTTAATTTAGGTATGTATGTTTTAAAAACAGGGGTGTTACCGTGACATGACTTAGCAATTCAGTTTAGGGTGAGTGTAGGGGACTGAGCTATAGTACTTATATGGCTCTGTCTCTTTAACTCACAGTAAACTGAATCGGTTAGCTATATCAGAACCTATAAGCCCCCAGAAAATATTAATAAACCGGCCAAGTGCAAATCGGACTCACCACGCCGAAAAAGACAAGTTTCTTGTATACAGGGTGGAAAAAACTAACGCCACATGGACTGCAACTGCCTTAAATATTGGAAATAGTAAGTTTTACTCAAAGAAGACTTAGGTACTTTTATTATTGAAAACAAAAAATACTGCATTAAATCCTCTTCCTTAACCGGAAATCGAACAGGTCGAATATGAGAATATGACTAAACAATGAAGTCGTGTTTTATGACACAGATCAAAAGGGTCATTGATATTGATTATTTAAGTATATAACACATACACCTTTAAATTAAATAAAGACCGTAAAAACCCTTCTTTATTATTTTGTCATATCCCTCCAGTTCGATTCCCGGTTAGGGCAGGCAAATTTTCAAAAATCCATAAGTGCATAAATAATTGTTTTCAAAAATAAAAATTTCAAGCTAGCTAATCACGGTTCGTAAGACACAGCCTGCTGACAGACAGATGGACAGACGGACAGCGGAGGCTTAATAATAGGGTTCCGTTAACACCCCTTAGGTAAAGTCAACAGCATAAATAAGTGATCATTTATGTACCTTGTCACTTTAACGTCGTGTTTGAAATGTCATAAAAAATTGTGAAACGATTGAAAGCGACAAGGTACGTAAATGATCACTTATTTATGCTGTTGACTGTACGAACCCTAAAAAGGTAGCATAATTACGTTTAGAACATTCGTTAAAATAACACGTTCATATTCCTCTTAGTGTTGGAATTACATTTCTATGTTTATTAAATCCACGTTTAATATCTGTTTCAAATAAAACAAGACTTGAAATTCCTCGCCAAAGTGCTGCAAGAATTCTACTTAATTATGTGAAAGTTTTGCTTGTGGAGGTATACGTAATAATCTACACACGATTATTTTTTTTGCGAGCACTTTCGTAGCTTTTATTCCAGTTTTCAAAAGTTTTTACTCGCTCGTAATATTAAAAAAAGTTGGGAATGAAAAAATCTGTTAATGCAGGAAAATAACGTCCATACATAAAACACTATAATACTGTATAATATGTAATATACTATACAATGCATACATGTGAAGGTCACTTTGTCTGTCTATTTGTTACGCGTTCACGGCTAAAACGCGAAACAGATTTCAAAAAAAATGATATAGAGATATCTCAAACCCCGAGAAAGGACATAGAATAATAATAATTTAATAGTCCCCGAGGGAAAACCGATAAACGACTTCTTCGTCGACGGAGTCGAGAACAACACATGGTCATTTATTATTTATTGTCCTTGCAATAATGCAACAAGACTGGCAAAGACCTCCAGAGGCCCGTTTCACTAAACTACAAGTTACAAATTACAAGCGGAAGTCTCTTTATAACTCCTGTTGCTAGAAAGAGAGTTCCGTTTGTAATTTGTAACTTGTAGCTTCGTGAAACGGGCCACAGTTCGCTTTGCTTTCTCGCTTTAATAAATAAATCTTTATGCATTTTGCAACTACACTTAAATCACTTTTTTAAATTATTTGTTTATCCTAAAGCCATTTCAACCTATATTTTGTGTTTTTAATGTTGTTATAATACAACCCTAACCTAACCTAACCGCAGGTATTTTTGGGAAACTTACAAAGTTATCTGACTCAGCTGTAAACCAGTTTATGACAAACGATGTTTTAGGACAAATCTTCTTAGGGATTCCGAGGGACACCGATTTATATAGCCTATACAACCTTTAGAAACCTGTAGCCAGTACCTACCTTCTATTTATTCGTCCCATTTCCCCAGCGTCTTATGTTAACACCGAAGCTCTAGACAAGTGTAATGAAAATATTACCTCCCAGTCTCCAATTGTACCTCTACATTCAGTATAATAAAGGGAGCATCCTCCCTAATCTCAGAACATTAGTAAATTACGCTAACTGAGGCTTAGAGGCAGACGAGGACAAATTTACCTCTGAAACACGACCTGAAACACCTACACGTGATGGAAAAACAATGAAAGTACACTTGATGAAACAAGAAATGTACCTACATTTTATATGATGTTTAAATTGCATCTATTTTTTATTTATTTTTTAATGGAAAGGAGAAGGTACATGGGTGCTCAGGCCACCTGATGGAAAGTGGGATCTGAGACCCATAGAAATTTGAAATCTTAAGACTTTAATCTCAAAACTGCAATCCTCAGACTTGAAATGCGTTGCCAACCCTGAGAACTAAGATGGAATGCCTCTATGCTAGTAAATTCACCGGATGTCTTATCCCCACACCGGAACACAGCAATAGGAACACTGTTCCAGACGGACCCTGCACAAGGTTCTACTACCATTAAATTAAATCTATTTCCATTCTCGAAGAAGTAAAGTAAAGAATTGGCAAAAAAATACAAGTTTCTTAAAAAAAATATCCGGCGTTCCCCATACTAGGCTGTATCTCGGGCATCCAGCGAGTGAAGTAATGAATATGATTAAATTTAAATAATCGAAACAGTTTGAGAAAAATTTGGCAATTATTGTTGAACAGAGATTCTAAGTTTTACGTAAATATAGGCCTACAGTAAAAAAAACATAATAGCTGGCTACAACGGTCGTCAAAAATGTAAAGTCATAATTATAGTTATAGGAAAAACGCAGGTGTGTCTAATTATGTCACCTCGTATGTACTTATGTCATTACTACGTTTAGGACTTTTGATTATTTACGGATCTAGGGATAGCCTATCTCATTTAGGAATAATTTAAATAGCATTTCTATTGATGAAAGAACTTTTAAAATCACTCCCGTATAAATTTTGAATTAATTCATAACAAACTAAAATACTAAAATACAAATCTATTCTTTTTGAGTATTCTATTAGTGTAAATTATGAAAATTAAGGACAATTTTACTAAACACTCCTTTAAATGAGAATTTTTCTTTGCACCCAGAAACATTCTTTAGAAATTGTTTGTGAAAATAATTTTGTGGTTTGCTAATGTTTTTCCGATAAATGATTCGCACAATTTTTGTTCCTTGCCAGGTATTTTCTGCCGAAGAATTTTACTTAAAAACTTCGGGTAAAGCCGGTCAGAAGATAACAGATATTAATAAATCTTTGCCGATGTTTAATGACATAATCTATGTGAAGTGTATCGTTAACTAATACCCATAGTTCTAACCCAGCTTAGACCTTAGTTTGGAACTAAGTCAATTTGTGTGTGATTAAGTATCGGAGAAATACTGGATAAGGGCGGAATCTTAAGTACCTACCCGAAACCCACGTGCATGCATGACTCGATGTATGAATGTGGAAGAACCGAAAGAAGTTTGTCAGGATCGTAGCAGGTGGAAAGAAGTGGTCTCGGCCTAGCCCTCTGGGAAACAGGCGTGATTATATATGTATGTAGGTATAGTTATATTTATTATTATTAAATTCATTTATTTTCTCTTGTGGCCCAACACCTCAACCAATCAACGTGAAACTAGAGTTCTTTTTACAGTTATCGCCCTCGGAAACCGCCCTCGCAATTCCCTAATTGCGTTAAACGTTCGTGATTTACAATACAATACAATACAAAACACTTTATTGAAACACCACATACACCAAGTAACGAATATACAAGAAACTAAAATATAGATTACATAGTGAGTCAACAGGCGGTCTTATCGCTAAATAGCGATCTCTTCCAGACAACCTTACAAAGAAGAGATGGTTAAATATAAACGATAGAAATAGGCAGGCGGTGCAAACTGAATTAAACAATTTAAAAATACATATAAATATCCCTTAAATAAATACATATAGGTACGTAAATTAGAAATACATAAATACAAAATAAAAGGTAAGGAGAAAAACAAAACTAACGAAGTGACAAAAGGTGTTCTTTTAAAAGATTCTTAAAAATAGGAAGTGATTTAGCCTGTCTCAGTTCCAAAGGAAGAGAGTTCCACAACCTAACAGCCTATTGAGCTATTGGAGTCTTAACTAACAGCCTGAAATTACGTTAAACTATAATCATATAAATGTTATTACATAACTCAAGCAAAATCAGACTTCAATTCACGTCATGTTATCAAGTGACACTCACGTATATGAACATCGAACAGGCTCTTTAAGTTTTTCGTAAGCTCTCGGCAACACTCATAATAGCTGTTCATATGAATAAGCACTTAAGTTTAGTTTAGTGCTATTACAACTTCACAAAGCATTCACACACTATGCAATGTGGAAACTTCACTTTATGCTATCGTCGCATGAACGCGTGAATGACTTGGGTGGAGGTATTCTATACCATGAAGTTTTGGTTGAGTTTGTATTGTAATCAATATGCGTATGGTTTCTGAAACACGCATGTTTTACATTGCTTTCATATTGGTTGGTCGAGGAAAGTTGCTTGTGAGTCTGCCTAGTGAGATCAGCGCGATTCTTAAATGTTTTATGTAATACTAGAGGACGCCCGCGCCTTCGTACGCGTAGAATTAGTTTCCCGCTACTACCCCCTATTTCTTCCCGTTGGGGGTCGATTTTCGGAAAATCCTTTCTTAGTGCTCACTTACATCATAAAAGGAACCCCTGTACCAAATTTCAAGTTTCTAGGTACAGTAGTTTCGGCTGTGCGTTAATATCTAAGTCAGTCAGTCAGGTTTGCCTTTTATATGTATAGATAGATTTAAGTATGTACAATATTATAGTTATATATATAACTAGCGACCGGCCCTCGCTTCGCTTCGGTTTATGAGAGTGTTCTGTAACACCCGTACATAATCCAGAATTTATTATTCATAAAAACCTTCCTCTTGAATCACTCTATCTATTGATGAAAACAGTGTTAAAATCCGCGTAGATTGAAAGATCTACAGACTACGGCGGGAAGCGACTTTGTTTTATACTATGTACCTAAAGATTTATCGTTGCTGAGCACCCATAGTATAAGTCTAAAGCTTTGTTTGTGACTAGTTCAATTTGAGAAAGACGGTCCTCTATTTTTTAAACTACGATGGTTTACTTCACCATTAAGGCAGACTAAGTACCAATTTCATCAAACGATGTTAACCACTTAATAGATGATTAGAGCGCTAACAGCTGTCAAAATGTGTGAACTAACAGTCTATTAACATTGATTCAATTTAACATCTTTTGGTGAAATTGGTACCTGATGTTTGATCTTAACTCAACTAATTGTTAAATTCCGAAAAAGGAATCGAAAATTTGGCACATATTTCCTTGAGATTTAACCATTAGTTTAACCATTCGTTAGTGTAACTACTGATCAAACAACAGGCCCTAAAAGGTCCAGAGATTTTTAACATAATATATTTACTACTTTAGAGAACTTGAGCTGAATGGCTGGCGAGGCAAGTTGCTCCGACTCGTCGATGTCCAAAATAGAAGTTGCATTTTTAAATACTTGTACCTATTTCAATAAAAGGTTCCAACCAAAACCAGTGCTGCGCTCCCCGACCACAGCATTATGCTGAGTTACATACATACATAATCTCACGCCGTCGTTCCCAGAGTAGGGTAGGCAGAGCTACAGAATTACAATTATTATTATTATTATCAGAATTATGCTGAGTTGGAACCATTTAATCAGGGTCTCAAATTGTATACCAGAATAATTAAAAAAAACGTTTATCGAGTAGTGTAATAATGAGTCAAAGGTAAACACTACACATGGATATTAAAATACATGCTGCGCAGACATGAGCTGGAAGAAGACTTGACTTGATAAGTGTGGGTCGATAACGTTCATAATGATTTTTTTATGGCAAGGAGAAGGTACTCAGGCCACCTGATGGTAAGTGAGATCTGAGACCCATAGACATTTGAATTCTCAAGAATATGATCTCAAGACTTCAATCCTGATTTCAAATGCGTTGCCAATCCTCCGTTGCTAGTCCTCAGGGACTAAGATGGAATGCATCTATGATAGTAATTTCACCGGTTGTGTTATCCCCACACGGGTACACAACAATGCGAACAATGTCGGATTGGCTGTGGGTTAATGGATCAGATGGTGGTAGCGATCCGGACGGACCCTTTATGAATTTGATTTCTAGGCAATTATGGACTTTGTGTACAATTATCTATCGCTTCCGTAGTTTTTCTATGATTTCCTTTAATTCTCTTACTATCCTATGACCTCTTTTGTTATCTTTGTTTGGCTGATTTCTAGAATTAATGTATATATATATATATATATAATATAGGTGTATTATAATATGTATTTGGTATGTATTTATTAACTCATTTACTTTATGTATGTGTATTTATATGTAGTTTATTTATGTGTAATTAGATTTTATCATAACAGAAGTGTTTCTAGGAGTTTAGTTTGAGTTCTGAAGGAATTAGTTTACACCGCCTGCCATGTATTTTTATCTTTTTTTTTTTTCTCTGTCCAAGGTTGTCTGGAAGAGATCGCTACTAAGCGTTAAGACCGCCTGTTGTATACCTGTAGTTAAAATGTACTGTTCCGTGTTTTGTTTTTTGGTGTTCAATAAAGAGTATTTGTATTGTATTGTAACATTGTAAACCAAATCATATGAAGCCTCTATCTTTTTGGTTGTAAACGTCACTTTAACATAGTCCATAGTGGGCTAGAAATCAAATTGGCTGGCTGTACAAGGTCCTTCCATCACTATGGTAATAATTTATTTATTAGTTATATTATTATAGAAAACGGTAACTCATCATTTTATAGAATTTCACTTCATCGAATTTCATTTCATCTAGCGCTATTTTCGTCTGTAATCATGTTTTCAGGATATCTTACACATTAATTACGTACGTTAGGTTAGGTTAGACATGAGAGTGCCAAAAAAAACATGCGGTGAGTAATGTCTTTGGATGAAATGACAATTCTGAGTAATGATACGTTCGTTGAGAGGTGTTTCGATAAAATAATAGGTACCCATAGCCTGTCAATTTCATTTTCTCAAAAATGTCTGGAAATGTTGACATTACTATCTACATATAGAGACGCGAAGGACATAGTTTACTGACAGATCTCAAAAAAAAAAAAAAATTTAAATTGCATACAAATTCCATTCCTATCTAGCTTGTAACTTTTTAAAAAGTGAATAAGCCCATAATAAAATGAAGGCACAAGTCTTATACATCCAAATTTTATTCGAAACATAACTTTTTTATCTGTGTCTGGAATAGCTTATGTTTTTTTTAAAAACAAATCTTGCGATTCTCCTTGTCATAAACAAAAAGGCGGTAAAGAGTGATGGTTTTTTCACATGAAGTTTGTTTGTATGTAATTTAAAAATGTTGTGTTTGTTTGTATGCAACTCGCAAGCTCGTCCGTTTAAAACAATACTCGGCCCGCAATTGCCTACTTCCATGCCTAGGCAATAATGTACTATTATTTTGACAGATTTCTACAGTCTAACTTTCACAGAATGTGACTTGTGTAGCCGTACTCTCCCATGTATTGAGAAACGCTTGACTCGTAATTTTATTATACTTACTTTTAGTACTGGCATACTAGTATACTTGAAATAGGTTGTCATAAAATGTTCATTAGGGCCGAGTTCACCAACAATTAAACGGACGGTTAGCGGTTTAACGGTTGTCAAATGTATTGACTAACAGCTGATTAACACTTCACCGTCTGTATAATTGGTTGGTGAACTCGGCCCTTAATCACCAAGTATATCTAATTACCAAGTTAAGCTACTACTTAAGAGGATTGTGAAGCGACGCTGAATTTACGTAGCTGTCAAAATTCATACAAACTTAGCTCCGGGCAATAACGTTTCTCACCCCCTAAATCAAGTCCGATTTCCACGATTTTTGAATATGTTGTAGTTATAATGAAAAACTAGGTCTGTACGTTTCTGTTTTTTTTGCTTCATCTTAAGAAATATTTCCTTGGAAAGGAAAACGTACAGAAATTTTTACGTATTTTGTATGGACATTTTTAGCTCCACAATCCTCTTAACCTCACCGATAACCAAGTGTTACAGAATAGGGAATGGAAATAACCGGTTATAACTGGCTTTAACCGGCTATTTTCTTACAAAAACGGCTAACAACCGATTAAATTGCATTCTCTAGTACAGAATAACACTTCTAAACTCCAGCGTTTAGTAACTCAAAGTGTTAGCATTAACAACTCAAGTCATTACGTTCTAGGCGTCATCAAATATGGAAACTAATACACACTATTACTGTATTGCTTTAGTTTAACCTCTCGACTAATTTAACGGCATCCCTTTCAACTTAATTAAAATACTCTCCATTTTCATTGTGTCGGCTTCGAGTAAAGTTCTGGACCGTGTACTACTTAAGGTCTAGTTTCTCATGACATTTTATGAGCGACATGTGTTCTTGTTACCCTAACCTTAGCCACTAAGGACTAAAAACTTAAGTGTATTTGAACTATCGAAATTAATTAACATTTAACATCTGGACTCTAGAGTGTATATTTTAGTGAGAAACCTATGTCTTCTTCTCTAATTGTATTCAGTAGGCCGCACGGGCACGTTTAAAATCTAAATACCAGCCGCAGTTAGGAGTTCAAAAGAGTAATACCTAGTATAAGCATTTTAAATTTAATTTTGTTGCCAATACAGCTTAGAATGTTTCGACTACTACATCCTGTATACCACCTTTTTTTAATTAGGGCAGAATAGAAGCTAAAGTATATACCTCCCTACGTAGTTTAATGTCCTTTGTCTGGAAAAATGGCACATTATTTGCTGATTCCGCTAAACAGCCCATTTTCGAATAAACCATTTTTCCTCCCCATTCACCGCACCATGCCTAAACAAATAGATGATGGCTCGTGAATTTCATAACCGCTCGAAACTGAATTTACCACAGACCTTTGATGTTTGCGGCTGCTAACATGGTTTACTCTAAAACCAGCGCATGCTTCGCCCCGGGCGGAATAACTTGTCGTAAACTTCTCATGACGTGAGGCAACTTTGGAGATAATCGATATTTTGATAAACGTGTATCGAATGTTGGGGTTTTATCGATGGAGCTGCACGTGTAACGCCGCAGGGATTTATTTAACGTGAATAATGGGTTTAAGCTAATTTGTCATTACTGTTAGAGACCTGTAGCACCGAGAACTTGCTGGTTGCGGGCGGCACGGGACCAGTGTTTCTGGTGATTTATGGGACGGCGTTCGTACCGCAGAGAACTCCTTTCGGTCAATGATGATGATGATGAAACATAGGAAGCTCTTGCATTCCGTTACTACACAGAATATCAGATTCGCAAAACATCATATATGCATAACATCATACTAGCAAAACACGATATTCGCAAAACATGATATTTACAAATAGTCGGGTTTGGTTATAGAATCGTAGGTAGGTTATGTTAGATTGTAGTAGCAGTAGGGGAAGGTCAAACCACCCAGAAATAGGAGCTAATAATATATTTTTTTGCTAATGTGCTGTTTTGCTATTTATTTATTTATTTATTTATTTATTTTTATTCGGGACATCAACAGCATTACAGTTTAATGTGAACTATAAAAAGGCACTATAAATAAAGCCAATGACAGATGACCACAATAATACAAAACATATGGAACAATGTTAATGTGAGGAATAACAGTAACAATGGAAACCAATTAACACTAGAAAGAAGAATCATTTAACAATTCAATATTATGAAAGCGTAATAGCGTGTATGTGTGTGTGTGTGTGTGTGTGTGTGTGTGTGTGAGTGTGTTTGTGCGTGTGGATGTATGGGCGCGTGTGAGTGAGTGAGTGTTTGAATTTTCATTCATTGATGATTGCATTGATGATTTGCGAATGTCATGTTTTGCGAATATGATGCTTTGCTTTTATGATGTTTCTGACAATATCATGTTTTAAGAAAATGATATCCAACGACGGAGTGCATTACATTTATTCATTACGTTTGACTTGAAAACATTTTTCTAGAGAACAAATAAAGCGTGACAAGCGTTTAATACAGTGTACCCGGTTCTCTGATGAGTTTCGTACAAACAATTCACAGTTGTTTTGTTCCCTTCTGTTGTTGTTGCAAGAATGTCATTTATTTCTCTTTCAAGTAGTAAACGCCAGAAACACGCAGCATAAAGCAAGATGTCGTTTAAAGATCGATCTAACCACGATCTAACTATCAATCATCTTGTTTTATTTATGACAATGGCATGTTGACGATATTGTGTTATTTTTCTGGTTGCATTTAACCGGATTGTTGGAATAATATTTTTATATTAATATTATGTATCCATATCCATGCTTAATGATTTCGATGATTTTTTTATGGAGATTAAGCCCCGAGGAAAGACTAAGGGTGCCTACTCTTAACCTGTGATAAACGAGCTCTACGCGGATGAAGTTGCGGGCAACCGCTAGTAGGTACTATACAGGGTGTTAGGCAGAAGGTTGGACAAACTTCAGCGACTAACTCTGTAGGTCATACTCATGAACTTTTATTATGGGACCAACATCCAAATCGCGAATAAAAAAAACAGCTGTTCCATACATTTCGGCTGTGTACCTCTCAAAGTTTGTATGGAACAGATGTTTTTTTTTTCGCGATATGTATGTTGGTCCTATAATAAAAGTTGTTGAGGACATACATACATGTAGGTCATACCTACAGAGTTAGTCCCTGAAGTTTTTCCAACCTTCTGCCTAACACCCTGTACAATAAATAGGAATCTATTTCCGTTTGTTTGTTCGTCACGCTCTCACAGCTGTATCGCTCAAACGATTTTAATAAAAAATAGTGTTAAGATAGTCTAATCCCCAGAAAAAGACAAAAAGTACTTTTTACTCCGGAATATTTGACAGATTCCAAGGGAATACACTCAAAAAAATGAGAGCCAACAAAGAGAGATTTTCACTTAGTTGACAAAAAATGATTACAATAGTTAAGATATTAGTTATATCAACCAAAGCTGATAGTTAACGACAGCAATTTCTTTAGTGGTTCAACTAACATCATAGTTGATGTATCTAACGTCTTAGTTGGTGTATCTATCGTCTTGTTAGGCTCGTATGTGGGACCAAGACGCTTATGTACAACAATCACAATCTTGTTACAAGCTACCAATTATTTTTTTCAGTGTAGCAATAAACAACTTCTACGTCCACCAACTTGCGGGCAACATCCATAATTTGTATATTATCAAAAGGCTATTAGATTACTTCTAATTCTCACTAACCGGAGGACGGCGGTCTATTAATCCAGAAATCCCCGTTCTACGCAACTTGAGTAATGTCTGCGTGTAATCCGGGTGTTAGCAAAACAACTGATTACGCAGCAACGAAACTTGCCTCTCCGGGACTTGTAATTACTCGTACTGTTCTAGATTACATACGTTTTTGTTCTGAGGCCAAGTTCCCGCCTCAGTTCATAAGTAATTTGCTGCGTTTACTTGGTTATTTGTTTATTAATACGAAGTGAAGTAGAGGCAGAATTGGAGAATTTGAGGCATCCCATTAATATTAATGATGCGAAAGTTTGTGTGAGTCAGTTTGTTACTCCTACACGCTGTAACGGCTAGACGGAATTAGATGAAATTTGGAATGGAGATAGCTTATACCTTGGATTAACACATCGGCAATTTTCCATCCCGGAAAATTTTAAAGTTCTCGAGGGAATAAAGGTAATCGAAACATACGCGGACGAAGTCGCGGGCGGAAGCTAGTAAATAAATAAATATCACTTGACAATGTCACTCAAATTTACCTACTCCCAAACAAAACGCTGAACTTGTACTATGGATACTAGACAACGATATATATACATATAGAGAAATAAATACTCTTGCTCACCGCAACAACATTTGCATTAGTGGCCTGCACACGTACAGTTCGGACCGCGGGAAACGCCACGCGCCATTCCAATCTTCGCTCCGAACCAAACGTGTAATGCAACTGTAATAGTAAAATGGTAAAAAATGTACGGTTCGGACTGGCGCGTGGAATGGCGCGTGGCGTTTCCCGCGGTCCGAACTTTACGTGTAAAGGCCGCTATTGACTGGGAATTCAACCCGGCCGCTAGCTTCGTAGACTCTCTACCAACTAGGCTGAGAAAGTATTATAACACGGTGGTGGAGAAAATCGTAGGTAGACTCTGATAGATGGATAGACTGTTTATTAACACAAAAAAAAAATAAGAAGATTTTAGTGGTAGTATGACTTTGTGCAAGGTCCGTCCGGGTCGCTACAACCATCTAATCCTTTAAAAACTACCGCCAAGCAACATTTGCATTGAAATTATCATAGAGGCATTCCATCTTAGGCCTTAGAGTTGGCGCGGGCTTAGAATTGCATATTTAGGGCCTTTTGCCTTATTCCTTAAATGTATAGCTCCTTCTGGGGTGTTACTCTCTTAAAAACGGCGTGCGATCGAAATAGAAGCCCTGCTGCCTAATTGAGAATGCACGCGCTAAAATGTGTTTTGTACGCTCTGACGGCACTACTTAAACTTGCCGCTGCGCCGCGTTCACTCTTTCGACCGACCGAACGCCTTTTTTAAGATAATAACACAACTGAGGGCTCAGACAAAATGCACTACGCTAACTAACGTTTCTATTCGATTGGTTTAAAAACGAATCGAATAGAAACGTTAGTTAGCGTAGTGCATCTTGTCTGAGCCCTTTGAAGTCTACGGTACGTTAAGTACGCAAGGCCAGGTGTCTCCTCTTAGGCTGTAATTGCGTATGCGACCGTTTCCTCGTTGGCCGCAGCTTAACATAAAAAATCCCAGAAAATAAAAAATAATCCCATGAAATATGTAACAAGACTACATTAGCTAAACCATCATTAATAACGTTTCCCATATTTTACAAAAGATAAGCTTCCTGGTAATGAATCAGATGGTAATCCCGGTCAAAATGGCCGCTATACCTCCAGCAGGAAAATATAAATTGTAATAAGAAAATATAATTATGGAACAATCAGTAGCTGCACTTTTTTACCTATCCGGTCTCGTATTTTTTTTTATAATGAATTGGATTTAACGGTTGTCCATAAACTATTTTAGTTTTTTAATCAACTATTGTTATTATTTATTGCTGTGCGGTTGGTAGTAGCTCGGCACATGATCTGCGCCTGCGAGCGCCACAGACTGGACTCTAATGGTTCTGGCAGAATACCAGCAGTCATCCCACGACACATGGCTCATTTTTTTTCTGTTGTATGTTTCTGTTTTTTATTTGGTGTTGGTATTTTCTTGATTTCTTTTTGTTTTAAATTTAATCTTAAGAACCAACCTGTGTTGTGTTTTTTATGGATGAATATATTTTTATCTATCTATCTTTGTACCTAGTCGCTTTAACGTCTGTGACAGATTAGTACAGCTGTCCAAATATGACATTAAAATGACAAAGAACTAAAGTATGCAGCTAATTTTGAGGCCGACCGTTAATTTGGTTTATTTGGATACTTTTTTATATTTACCTTTGACGGAATAGCAACATGTGTAACCTAAGTACGAGAAATCATTTTCTGGGAACTGGGGGGTTACCACGACATACTAAAGCAGTTCAGTTTAGATTGAAAGAAAGGGACAGAGCTATAGCAGTTATACAGCGCTGTCCCATTTCAAGAAAAATAGGCTTGAAGTCGTCATGTCATTAGAGATGCCAAATCATTTGTAAGTTATAGGAGACTCAACCTTATTGTTGTAGAATGTCAGAATGACTTTGGACCTAAGGTGGGTCCAAAATTTAAGTTCGTGACTGTACATACATAATATTGACATCTGATTTAAGTGGTGGTAGGACCTCGTTCAGAGTCCGTCTGGATCGCTACCACCATCTTATAATTTAACCTACCGCCAAGCAGCAGTGTTCGCATTGCTGAGTTCCGGTGTGGGGATACGACAACCGGTGATATTACTAGCATAGAGGCATTCCATCTTAGTTCTCAGGGTTGACAACACATTACAGCGGTCTTAGGATTGCAGTGTTAAGATCGTAGTCTTAAGAATGCAAAAAGTTTCAGATTCTACTTA
Organism: Acleris literana; assembly: GCA_946894065.1. Lineage (NCBI taxonomy): Eukaryota > Metazoa > Arthropoda > Insecta > Lepidoptera > Tortricidae > Acleris > Acleris literana. The sequence goes on from OX335683.1 coordinate 5,160,194, forward strand.
CCATCAGGGGCCTGTTTTATAAAGCTACAAATTACAATTTACAGGTTACAAGTTTCCATTTGTCACAACCTCGACTAATGACGACCAGCCATTTGAGCAGTGTTGCCGGTTTAGACCTGTAAAATTGTAACTTGTAGCTTTATAAAACGCGCCCCAGGTGGCGTGAGCTCGTTTACCTTCTCTACGTCATAAAAAAAAACAAGCTGTGAAAATACCTATTACGTTGATGACAACTTTAGCATAATGTATCTTATAAATATTAAGGATCCCCAGCTTCTTAACAGCTTTCGGCTGGCTATCGCTATCACGCTTGCACTCGCAACTGACAGTATATTTGTCACTCGTGTGTCATAGAAAAACGAAGATTGCCGATCGCTATTAAGAAAATGGTTGCACTGTACGTACCTATTAGAAATACAATTTATACGGTCGGCCTTATGGTCTGAGATCCGACTAGGAAACGATTTGCACCGGGCTGTCATACTATGAAAAGTATTTTATATCAAATTTAATACGCTAAATAATATGTGGCGAATAGGTAGGCTTAACAATTTCAGTCCAGTACTCATACCATTAAAAATAGTACATTACTACAGAGTCCGGGACAAAAGGGGTTGCCAGCCGAAGACATATAGACGGCCGAGCAAAGCGAGGCCGGATAGGTCTGAGGCGGGCAACCCATATTTCCCGCCGAGATATGTATAGTGCTTTTAAATTTCTCAAACATCAAACATAATAATAATTAATTAAAAAAATTAAAACAAAAATTACAAAGTCAAATTACTAGGAGTGCATGGACATTAAAAGTAACCTACAGTGCTCAGTCATCCGCCCTGCCCCGCAGCGCACCGTCCGCCTGCGATCTAAGTTGCGCTACGCACCCCTAATTACCTTTGTTCTCCTAGTACTTTAGATAAACATGCAAACGCTTTGGTTGGATGCACGGCTTAGTATATTAAAAAAAAACAGCTATATAGCCAGTTCATAAACACAGCCGCCATGTTTAAAAAAAAAATCGTATATTGTTTTTTTTAATATGCATAGTGGCAGAATGTCATGATGCCTGTGCCACAAATTTATGTGGAATGGAAATTAAAAAAGAGGACTTTGCCGGCCTAGGCCTGCACGATTTGTATGAAATTCCATTAACGACCTCTTGTCCTAGCCGCACCTGAAACGCCATACTTGGCGGCCTGTTATAAGGAACATAACATCAATATTTCATGGCATGTTTGAGAAAAAATATTAAAAGTGAACTTTTTTTTAAATGCGAATGTTTTTTTAATAGACAAATTACATACTAATCGAAAATATGAAGTCTATAGAATATGCAAACGTCAGGTTTGGTGCAATATAATTATTAGTACCGACTTACCTGTTTATACCTGCCTACCCAATAGTTTAACGGTAAAAAAATAGTCAACCTAACGTTTGCATATTCTATAGGCTTTATACTTTCGATTGGTATGTAATTTGTCTATTAAACAAGCTATTGCAATTTTTTAAAACCAAGTTTATTTTTAAATTTTTAATTAATTATATACTGGACTGAAATTTTTCAGCCTACCCGTTCGCCATATATTACTTAGCATATTAAATTTGGTATAAAATACTTTTTATCGAATAAACAGCCCGGTGCAAATCGTCTCCTATTCGGATCTCCTACTATACAGCGTGTGTATTCCATACGATCGTAAAATTTAACATACGATAGATTTAAGCAGTATTAAGAGGTACAGTAATAAATTTTAACAAATACTCTCAATAATTAAGCGTAATGAATTTTTTAAAGTTTTCACGGCCAGCAATGTAATGCAAATATTAAGTTGACAATAACGTCGTCAATAAATCAATGAACACAAAGTGCGTACGTGGACGACTCGGTTATTTGAATACATTGCGTGCCGAATTAATTTGTATGAAAAAAAAAATGTATTTTTTTGTTAACTTAATGTACCAGTTTATGTTAATTAGGGTCTTATCTAACTGCCCTTAAAATATAGGATCGTATGGAATACACACGCTGTATAAGTAGTAGCACACTTTTGTGTTATGTCACTTTAACGTCATGTTTAAACTGCTGTTGTGTTATTCTCTTAAAAACGGCGTTTGGTCGGTCGAACGAGTGAACGCGGCGAACCGGCGAGTTTAAGTAGTCCCGTCGGAGCGAACAAAACACATTTTAGCGCGTGCATTCTCAATTAGGCAGCCTTTTTACCTTCGATCGATAAAATGTGTTTTGTACGCTCTGACGGGACTACTTAAACTCGCCGGTTCGCCGCGTTCACTCGTTCATTCGTTCGTGAGAGAATAACACCCCTGCACTTATCTGTCAAAGGCGTTAAAGCGACAAGATTTAAAAGTGTGCAGCAACTTATCAGGTGTGTTATTCTCTCAAAAAACGGCGGCCGGTCGGACGGACGAGCGAATAAAAGCGGCGAGTTTAAGTAGTCCCGTCCAACCGAACAAAACACATTTTAGCGCGTGCATTGTCAATTAGGGAGCCTTATACGTTCGAGAAGTCATGCTGCCAAATTGAATACACGCGCTAAAATGTGTTTTGTTCGCTCTGTCGGGACTACTTAAACTCGCCGCTTGGACCTTCACTCGACCGAACGATCACCTTTGCTTGTTGAGAGAATCACAACCCTGGCCGTACATTCTCAGCAGATTAGTATTTTAATCACAGGTCTTTTCAACATGCTTATAGTTCGTACTCTCTTTTCCCAAGCCGTTGAAAACTTTAATAAAAATGGTCTCTCACCAAAACACTTTTTTCTCCTAGATTTTAATAACACGTTTTTATGAGAACATTTTTCTTTCCAAAGCTCAAAGTTTATCTAAACTTTAAAGTAAGAACCTAGTTGGAGCGTCCGTGGCGAATATGAAAAAGAATTCCGAACCGTAGTTTTTAAGATTTCCCAAAGAGTCCGTTAAAGTATGAAAAGTATTTACGCTGAAAAAATACTCTTAACCGGAATTATGTTTCAGTGGCGAGGGTACTAATTTTTAAGCTGAAAAGCCGACAGCGTTATTTTGATTTAAAATACCCGAACAGAAAATGGGTGTTATGCTATAAAACGTTTATTTGTTTGTATCAAACTTTCTTACGCTTTTTTTGGTTGCTAAATAATTTGGCCAGATTAGAAGAAATTGTTACGGCTGTTCAAAAGAATTTATTTTGATTTTGAAACTTCCTTCCTAATATTATAAATGTGCAAGTAACTTTGTCTGTTTGTTACACTTTCACGATTAAACCGTTGGACCGATCTCAATGAAATTTGGTATAGAAATAGCTTATTAAATATTTTCTCGCGAGTAAACGACGAGTTGGCCTAGTTGTTAGTGACCCTGCCTACGAAGCTAGCAGTCCTGGGTTCAAATCCCGGTAAGTTGAACGTGAATATTTTTTCCTGAGTCATGTAATTTTTTTGTGTATTTAAGTTTATATTTATCTACATAAGTATTTATATCGTTGTCTAATGCCAATAGAACGGCATAAATAAGTGATAATTTATGTACCTTGTCGCTTTCAATCGTTTCACAATTTTGTATGACATTCAAACACGACGTGAAAGTGACAAGGTACATAAATGATCACTTATTTATGCTGTTGACTGTACAAGCTTGGAACTTAGTTTAGGACTATTTATTATTTATGATAACTATTTAAATAGGTACTAGTGATGTCAGATAATAATAGCTATGAAAATTCAGTACTAAGAATAATGCCGCCCGGTGTGGGGCAGAATTGTGTGTGAAAATAATCAGTCTAACTCACTATGGGACACGTGCCACGAGGGTCGTCCCCTGTCATTTAAAACTGTTCGTCGGTCTGTCGGTGGATTTTTGGGGCACCTGTGCCCTTACCACGGGTTAAATGCCCTGTCCCTCTTCTTTATCTTTTCATATATATATTATTAGCATTGTAAAATGCGAGCAAAATTCTTCGAAGTGCTAGGGTTGTCACTTTAAATTATAATGTAATCGAATAAATTAAATATGTATGGAGGAATTTGTTTATACTTATGAAAGCACTTGTTAGCATTATGGTAATAAATTGCCCTTGTCAGTGTTCATGGTTTATCTATAATGTCAAACTAAAATTTATTTAAATTGATAAGTACTGTCTATAGATTTACGAGTATTATCTTGTCATGATTGTCAATCTGATTGTATTATTTGCATTGTCTCGCCATCGTACTTGCGAAAATTATTACTTTCTATCCCAAGTCTAAAATTGGGAATTGTTTGATTTGAAATTGTAAATATAATAAAAAAATATACCAGCCAGTAAACTAAGTATCGGATTGTGTTCAATTTCATCAGTTATAAATAATATTTGCATTATTTTGGTACCTACCTAATATTTGAGTTCATAAATTTAGAACCATCGCCAACCCTAACTGGTTGTCATACGTTACTTCAATGGATTTTGCTCGCATTTTACGATCCCTGATTATTAGTATAAAATGAAGTCGCTTCCGCTGTCTGTTCGCTTAGATCTTTTAAACTACTCAACGGATTTTAATGCAGTTTCAGCAATAGATAAAGTGATTCAATTTTAATCTATTAGTTCTGGATTATGTACGGGCGTTACAGAAAACTCGCATAAACCGAAGCAAAGCGAGGGCGGGTCGCTGGTACTCTATATGGGAGCGCCAAAGTTCAACTAAAATTGCAACTCCTATTATCGGAACTCTGAAAATGAAATTTTTATACGGCTGGAACCGTAAACTTTTCAGAAGTTCTGAAATATTCAATGTGTAGATAAGACTAGGTTATGTTAGGTTTGATTTATAAAAATCCTGAAAAGTAACAGTTGCTGAAAAAAATACGTTAGGAGTTGCGATGATTAGGACTTATGAGTCATTATGAGTAAAAATAATTAGGTGACCCAATATGGGCCCACTCTATAAGACTACTGCGAGGTCTGCGAGGAACAAGCATTCGACTCGCTAGCGAGTACGGTAATTTGTAACTCATGGTAAGGGTACTGGTGACAAATTACGTTGATAGTGTTATTAGATACTAATCAAAAGTTAGAAGGGCAATTTTAAACTTTTTTTCATCGTAGCCTGAATAAAATATAAGCTGTAGATGTGTTAGTGTATTAACAAATCACTCTATAAGACTACTGCGAGGTCTGTGAGGAACAAGCATTCGACTCGCTAGTGAGTACGGTAATTTGTAACTCATGGTAAGGGTACTGGTGACAAATTACGTTGATAGTGTTATAAGATACTAATCAAAAGTTAAAAGGGCAATTTTAAACTTTTTTCATCGTAGCCTGAATAAAATATAGGCTGTAGATGTGTTAGTGTATTAACAAATCACTCTATAAGACTACTGCGAGGTCTGCGACGAACAAGCATTCGACTCGCTAGCGAGTACGGTAATTTGTAACTCATGGTAAGGGTACAATGACAAATTACGTTCATAGTGTTATTAGATACTAATCAAAAGTTAGAAGGGCAATTTTAAACTTTTTTTCATCGTAGCCTGAATTAAATATAAGCTGTAGATGTGTTAGTGTATTAACAAATCACTCTATAAGACTACTGCGAGGTCTGCGAGGAACAAGCATTCGACTCGCTAGCGAGTACGGTAATTTGTAACTCATGGTAAGGGTACAATGACAAATTACGTTCATAGTGTTATTAGGTACTAATCAAAAGTTAGAAGGGCAATTTTAAACTTTTTTCATCGTAGCCTGAATTAAATATAAGTTGTAGATGTGTCAGTTGTATTATCAAATCGATAGCACTTTTTTTGGGTTTTTCTCATGGTATCCCTCGGTATTCCGTATCCCGTTTTCGTGACATTTTTCTATTTAGGCTATGTACCTATCTAACTTCTGTTGCAATAAATATTTCTTCCCGTTTCCTATCTGTTTTTTTTCTATACCTTTAATAAACTCTCTTGTTGTAATGTTTTGTTTTACATTATACAGTCATATTTAGGACTCTCTTGTACTCGGTAAAGAAATGTTGCTTTTGACATTTTATCGTATTGTTTTTAACTCGGCCGTCATTACTGTTAAGTTATAAGTTATCATAACGTTTGACAATAGAGGCCTTGTTAATTCAACTGGTTATTTTTTCACATGAAACCTCTGGATTTTTTGCGTTTAGTTACCTACGCTCGAATAAATTTAAACACGCTCCGCATTTCCACATAGAAAACTTCATTAAAGGCTTACTTCAGTACCCTTACCATGAGTTACAATTACCGTACTTGCTAGCGAGTCGAATGCCCTGTCTCTCGCAACCTCGCAGTATTCTTATAGAGTGCGAGGGACAGAGCATTCGACTCGCTAAATGTAACTCATTCGACGAATAATTTATTCGAATAAGAATAATCATTCGAGAATTTCATTCGTTATTCGCGGATAATTTGGTTATTCTTATTCGTTTTTCGTCATTCGAATAAATATTGCCCATCTCTGCCACTGCTGAGCTACTAATACACAAAGTGCCATGTGTTAATTATTTAAAACAGTTTTAGTAGTATTGTCTAGCAAAATGATCGTAATACGACGCATATGAGATTGTCAGGCTTAATAGTTGTTTGACATGAACCGGAAACATTTAGCCACCAGTTATAAAAGTAGATTTCACGCGTTGATTGATTGACAAATGATAAAATGGCGGCAGGAAAGGGTATTAAAATAATTACGGTAACATAAATCATGAAGGATATTTTGTAAAGATAATTTGATCATATTGCAAAGAAAAACTTCTATATAAACGTACAGAACGATTGCTCTTAGAAGGTGCTTCGGGTTTGTACTTGTCACTTACTTACTCTCATATATGCTCATTAAGATCGAGTGAGAGAGAAGTTTAAAGCCTTCTAAGTGATTACAGACTGTACTTATCTTAAACGGATAGTACAAATACTTCAATACGTAACGGTTGCATCATCTCGTACAATACTTTATCTACACACATATTATAAGTACTCTAAGATGGGTTCAGAAGCCGAAAGGCAAATGACCAGCTTTACCTTACCTGTGATAGTAGGTTAGGTGAGCTAGGCAGACTTTTCAAAGCAGTAACAAGTCACAATAGTATCGTAACTGTTTCGGCACATTGCGACTGTGTAAGGTTTTGGTTTCTAAGTGTAGAAACAGTTGGTACACAATGCTACCACTAAATAACTAGTAACAATGTTTAGTCGCTGCGTCCACAAATAACGGAAACATTTGTGTCACACATTTTTACACACTTTGCGTTTAGTTTGTAATGTGTAGTAACCGTGTGGTAACTCTGGAACCAAGTTATAAACAATAAACGCGAAGTGTAGTAATGTTACGTCAATGTTTCGGAACTTTGTAACGGTAAATGACGGTGTCCGTGAAACTTTTGAGAGTCTGTAAATAAAAAAATCCATGGAACCATTTTGTGATTTCAGTAGCTTTGTTACTATTTAAAGTTTCACGTCGACACATGTCGACACAAACTAGTAACTGTGTGACCACTTGTGCCTGCAATGTTTGTCCGTCTTAATAACATATTTATATCATAATTCATAAGTTTTACGGTTTATTCTTGCTTTTATATTTATTGTTATTGCTCAAATATATTATTCTGTCTATGAAAGCTTCAGAGATCCTTAAATTATAGACTTATTTAATAATGCAATAATACGCAGTATAGTCATGTGTTTCGATAAATTGGCTAAATTATGATTTTATGATGGCGCGTTGATGAATTACAACTAATATGATCAAATGACACGATGAAATTATTTTCTCATTAAAATTTGAACACAATCATAATTAACATTAAAACGAAATATTTACGTTGTCAAACTTTTTTATGATGGCGTCTCTTCTTATATATTTTTTTAAATCACTATGAAAACGACATCAGACACTCGAACGAATTTCATTTAAAAGAGTGAATGAACGAATGATTTCTAACGAACTGGTTTCAAACTGGGAACATTGTTACCACACAGCGACGGAACAGTGAAACCAAAAGTTACTGTGTCGACTCTTCCCCAATTTTAGTCGCGGCGACGTAACAATTACGAAGCAGCGATCAAACGTGTTACTAGAATCAGTCAGTGTCTACACATAAGTTTCGACAATTTTCGTAACGGCTACCAAAAATGGCTATATGGGTATGCAAACGTTAGGTTGATTATTTTGTTCCCGTCAAACTATTGGGTAGGCAGGTATAAACAGGTAAGTCGGTACTAATAATTTGCACCAAAACTAACGTTTGCATATTCTATACACTTCATACTTTCGATTAGTATGTAATTTGTGTATTAAAAAACCATTTGCAATTTTAAAAAAAAGTTTTTTTTTAAATTAGTGATATAAGTAGGTACTGGACTGAAACTTTTCAGCCTACATATTCGCCACATACTTAGCGTATTAAATTTGATATAAAATACTTTTCATCGAATAAACAGCCCAGTGCAAATCGTCTCTTATTCGGATCTTAGACCATTACGCGGTATTGCAGTATCACTGACGTAATGTACATTAAAACGATTCAATACGCGTTAAGTAGTAAGTTATTTAAATCATTCAAATTTATCATAATCCTAAGCAAAAATTCTAAACGAGTTTTTAGAGTTATCAAAATGAGAGTCTTTTTAGAAATAACATAATTACACATAACAATAAATATATAAATAATTAAATCATGATCAATATAAAATAATAGCTACATAGAATATGATAACTCATTACACATTTAAATAACTTATCAGTACAAGAGGTTTGACATTTTAGTTTTGATAAACCTAAAATATTTCGACACTTTTAAATTACGTTTAGTTTTGTTTGACGCACGTGTATTGCGCATGTACATACCTATTAATTTAAACTCTTATTATTTCTTACACTTGCTATAGGAACATTTTAATTTTTCGTCCCACTCAACAACATTAAATGTTTGTATGAAAAATACCGAAATTAATCTTAAGGCACAATAGTGGAAGGAAGTTATTATGTAATTAACCATAATTCATTGTTACAGGTAACAATTAAACCGGTTTCGAAATGGAGCAGATAGCGAAGCACCTTATAATTATCGCGTCGCTAATGACCGTGAGGCCGGCCACCACCGCCAAGGACGACAAATTGTCCTACTACCAGATACCAGTGTTCACCAATATATGCGATATCGTGGACCGTCGGTCCCTCGTCCACTGCTACTGCGACAGCACCAAACCAAACATGGCCACAAGAGCCGACTGCTGGGTGTTCACTGGAGGAATAACGCCCGAAGATCCCATCTGGCCCAGCTTCTCGTCACAATCAGAAATCGAACACCTCATGTTTAACGTACGCTCCGACGAAGCACTCACCTTCATACCAGCAAAAGCCATCATTCGATTGGAAAGACTCAAACACATATCAATACAATTTGGAACAATTCAAACCATTCCACCCTACGCATTTACCAACTCATCAACGCTCCGCCAGATCAGTCTACGCTCGAACAAGATCAACAGTCTCGAAAGACACTCGTTCGCTCAGATGATGATGCTGTCTAATCTAAGTTTAGATGATAATCAAATAACGGAATTGAGACGGGACGTATTCTTCGGTTTACCGAATTTGCATATTTTACATTTATCAAATAACAACCTAAGTTTGATTCACGAGGGATGTTTCAAACACCTAAACAATCTAATAGAGTTGAAGTTGGATTTGAATTCTATATCAGTTGTCACGCGGGAGATGTTCGAGGGGTTGGAAAACCTATCCAGATTGGATTTGAGGAGTAATAGGTTAGCTATGATTGGGAACTTGGCTTTTAGCGAGCTATGGGGTCTAAAAGATCTGATGTTGGACAACAACGCCATAGAATACGTTTCAGAACGTGCGTTCGGCGGCCTTGCTCAACTAAGAAAGCTCACGCTCTCCGGGAACAAACTAACATCATTTTACGAAGACATTCTCGAGGACGTAAGAAACCTCGTCGTATTGGATTTGAGGGACAACCTCTTGGAAACGATATCGTACGAGACGATTAGGCCGGTCGTAGAAAACGAGAAATCTGCCTCGACAGCGGTTTACTTGGATGGTGAGTACCCTCGCTAAGGATTATCTCAACTAAATGAAATAGCACCGTTGGTAAGGTTGCTAAACTCATACTATATAAATTAAACTGGCAAAAAGCAATTTGTGAACAATAAAGCGAGCTCTAGGAATCGTAATAAATCTCGTCTGTATTCATGTAACGCGAGCGTTTGTTTTTGCCGCGGTGGATTCACGCGGGCTAATATAACTACACAAAGAATGTACGTTCATATAATTCGGTTATTTCTTCGTTACGTAGATATCTTGGGCGTAAATCACACTGCGGGGGCTCGGGATCGTTCCTATATTCGCAGCGACCCGATAAATCTGCCCGCTCCATCGAGGAATAGCTTTTTATTTACAAACAAGCTTGTTCGTTTATTAGCCGTTTTACAAGCGCTGTGCTGGTTATTTGTGAGTAGATTTATCCGTTTCCAAGTCTGCTTTAACGGTGTAAAAATGATAAAACAAAGCATTTAAGCAATATATCTTCTCAAGAGTACTTATGAGACAAAATATTAATCATTCCGCAAAATGTGCAAACGTGATTTACTGAAATGGCTTCCGAGCTAAGTTCTGATATCGCGTATTAAATCAGTTTCGGCGCAGAACGGGGCTCAAAAAGATGAACGATAAGATAGGCGACGAGAATAAAAGTGACGCACAACGAGAGCTGTTTTACTTTGTTCGCGAAACTGGGCCATTTTTTTTAGACACACATTCTCGTACAACTTCATTGTCTAATGAACGAGTAAAACGTTTAACAAACTAAGGTAAAAACTAAACTAGTACAAAGCACTGTAATAAATTCCGTTTAATTCACAGTTTTAAATAAAACGCTTTAGTTCGCTAGTTTTCTGCTCCAGAGAAAACAGAGCCAGCAAATACCCGCAAATGCCTATTCCGTGACGGCCTGGCGATGTAGAATATAACGACGCACTAGGCTTTATTGAAATTGAAATTTAATCTAGCGACACGCTAGTCTATAGTTATTTAACCTCATTGTTAAACCTTGTATAAATGAGTTAGGTAACTCAAAAGACTAGAAATTGTAAGGGCGCTTTTACTGTTAGTTACACGGCACGACACGGTATTATTTTACCGTAACGTTAAAGCAGAAGCCCTAAATGTATGGAGAAGGTTTTAAATTACCGTCCACGGTAACGGCATGCACCGTATACGAGGAAGTGATGGTAAAATCATACCGTGCCGTGGGACGGACTATTTATAGGTATAAACACCTCTAAAAACATTATCTGAGCGTTTTAACTGCCTGACTTTGATGGTCCTGGTTTAATCTAAATTTCAATCAAAATCCGGACATATCGGTAAAATTTTCAGCTACCAAACTCCGCTTTTGCATGACTAAAAACATTACCATACTCCGAGCACTAACATTTTAATCATACGTCACATTTTCGAATCGCCTTTACTATTTGAAAACGTGTTCTAAACCTATCTCTAGCACGAACCCCTAGAATACGAAAGTCGACGTAAATGTCAACTTACTATCAAATTTAAGTACTAAATACATACTAGAGGGTCCTTAGGAGAATATCAATTAAATCAATGACCATACATATTTTCTCGATGACGATACGTTTAAGAACTCAATAGAAGGTAAGAGTTCGTACTCGGAGTACTGTACTCTGATTACTACTGACGGAAATACGTAGAATATCTCGATCAATTTTGAAATGCAAAATATGCAAACACTGGTTAAATATACCCATATTCCAAATTCGAACGCGGTTGGGATGGGGAAATTGTAACTGGTTCCTAAACAATAACAGGATTCGTATCAAACAAACAAGTTCAATCAGAGTTTCATTGTTTAAATAACAATCTAACTTGTTACAAATATTAATGCTGCTTTGAGTTGTTACTCGTATTTTACAAGGGGATCACTTTTTCAGACCAGTGTGCCTTTATACATACCACTTAATGTTGACTTTGAGTTTGTTCAGTGTTAAGTTTGACTATGATTAAGTGATACGGAAGACAGGGCAACAGCGCGATGTCACCAACAGCCCCCAATATAATTTTCAGATATCAATCTTTCTTTTGTTCGCAATTCTAAACGACCTAGACTGATATCGATTTGAGCCATAGTTTAATCAAAGCATAGACGAATACGTACGCATAGTTGTGTACAAAAATCGTAGATAATATTTACTTATGTTACTTTATGATAGCACACTTTTCTTTGTTTAAAAAGACCAATACTACTTATAAAGATGGTGTGGCTTAGATTCTTAATCATTTTGGCGTAAACTAGGTGACTTGATCAGCTAAACCAAATTGAAAATATGTCAGGGGCCCAGGTTTACTCCTCCTCAATTACATATTTGAAATGATTATATTATTTCACCGCCACTTCTACCTGATATCAAAAATATACCAACGCTCGAAAGATATACAGCATGCACTAAAAAAATACGCATAATAAATGTATCACCAACATTTTTCCTACGCGCTCAGAATATGACTTAAATGCGCTTACCATAAATCATAATCCCCGTCATCGAACGTGAACTCGGAATACGGACGGACACGTCCTGCCAACTTCGGATAAAACCCATTTTTCTTAGCTCGAACTATCTTGCAGCAGTGCGGTAGAATGTTAGCTAGGGCTGGCAGTCCATCCAAGTATATTTTAGTTAAAGTTATAAAAGTTAAACATGATTAGAGGTCGGATATTAAAGAGCTTAGGAGTCTGCATGCGGACTTAGCATAGAGCCTTACTCTATTTATTTTTATAAAAGACCGGATTTCTAGTATTACAGTAGAACACGTGAAATTTCTCACAGTGTGTAAAATGTTAAGTTAGATTGTACCAACAGGGACCCTATACTCTATTGTGGTCATAGTGATGTTTTTTGTCCAGTAATTAGATAACGACTAATACGAGAAATCCGATATTAAATGAAAATAAATCAATATTTTACCCGGCTGTAACCGCCTTCTTTAGGTAAATTAGCTCTCGAATCTCGAATCTCTGTACACGATAAATATGTAACTGGCCACTTGCAATTTACTGGGCATTAAGAACCATGCAATATCAAACAACATTAAAAAGTTTATACTGATTCTTACCAGCCAGTGTTATCTTATTTTTTACACGTAAGGTCGATTCACAAGAGCTGCCTTTGGATGGAACGAATGAAACATTATGTCACCTGTGATAACGTGAGTGCCGTCCTTTTAAACGCGGTTCGAATTTCAAACCCGAAACTCGTATTTATTTTAAACACAGTAAAACCAGAGCATTAATAGGTACTTTGTCTATAGCTGTCACACTCATTCTAGCAATTGTAATGCCGGAGGGGGTGTGAAACCGATAGATAGCCGAGTACTATGAATTATTCTGCTTTTTACTGTAATTATACATTCATTTACCTATTCAATCAATTCTATATTTAAACGAAGTAATTAAAACAATTTTATAACTTAAGCACTGAATGCCTTAACTTTTAAGGATACGTTAGTTAATAAAGTTTACCGTTTACTAGCTTTTTGGTGCTAATAGAGACTTTTTATTTCCAAACGAACGATCACAATCCAAGATAGAGCTAGTGATATAAACCATATACCGGCTTATGCTAGTTTAAGAGTACCGTCGGCATAAACTTTACTACCGCCAATTCCCTGCCGTTCCTTGTAAATATATTTTCCTGAGAAAATACGAGAGGATTTTCTTGAGGAAGTTATGCAAAATAATAGTCGGGCGCAAAGCTTTTTTTTTCTAAATGTTCGGTTCTAATGAAGCGTTTGTTTTTCTTAAACAATTATTTAATTATCAAAGTTATTTACTATGGATTGCCGAAGCTCAACTAGCTATAAATACGTTCGAACTGAAAGGAGGTATTATATTTTATCAAAGAAATTAATTGAAAATTGGCGCAAACTCAACCTTTATAGCATGAATCCTGATAAAGTAAGCAATTAAATTCTAAAATTAATTTCATCGGTTCAACAAGGATAAGTTATTCCCCAGAATCAGTATTAGATATAAGTGCCTTGTCGCTTTAACGTCATGTTTGAAGTAATACAGTGATCTGTCAAACGCGTTAAAGTGACAAGGTACAAAAGTGTGCAGTTACTTATAAGGCCGACTGTACAATACATCCTTATGTACGAGAAAATTATCTTTGTCAACGCACGTAAGATCCCTCAGGGACACCAACAGAAAAAAATCGATCAAGTGCGAGATACACCCACCGAAGATTTCGTAGTTATGAAAGGTAACTTTTGTAATTTTTTTGGCTTTTGATCAAAAAGTTAAATGATAAGAACTACGCTTTTGTTGGAAGAGTGTCGTTTTTCTCTATTCTTAGCGAAATTCTTGACATCTTGATACGACGACCTCAACTGTTACTTTTATTTAGTCAAAATAACTTTGTCTGAGTCGCCCTCTGTCAAATTTCGTCCAATTTTCCTTTAAAGATATTTTAAGGAAATTGTCGTGTAGTACCAAGTGTCCTCCCATCTTCTGCCTTTTATTGTATATATCGTTATTAACAGGCTTCTCCTTTCTTTTACAATATTAAGTACCTACTTATAAATTTGTTTTCTTCTTCGTCAAACTTCCCTTCGTTCTTCTCCAAGCCACGTTTATTTTGTAGTCTATCTTTATTTTTCTATGAGTTTGCACGTCTCACATCCATGATAACGTTAACCTCCACCACGCGTTTGCGGATTTGATTCAATATCTCAACTTTGAAATAGTTTTGGACAGTGATCTCATGTAATAAATAAAATTCTTTTAATGATTTCATACCTAAAATATATAGCAAGCCAGGCTATAAAATAACTATATGAAAAGCAAGCTTTAAAAACCCTACTGCATTTTATATACTGTCGTCGATATACCTACATATGTTAATAATTGTCATTTGGCCATTGTTGTTATTTCAATTTTAACAGTGTAGGTATCCTACTCTCGCTGCGAAGACGAATCCAATGATACCTCATTTGTCAAAATCGTCCGAGCCGTTTTTGCTGTAGCGCGGAACATAGAACTGGACATACATACACACATGAAGGTGAAAAACATAACCCTCCTTTAGGGCTCCGCCGCAGTCGGGTAATTATGCCCAAATTAAAGTTGATAGCTTTAAAAGTTGCTTTGAACTAACAGTTATGAGTGATGGTAACCCATAATTATATCTAATTTCACTTCATCGATCGTATCATTTCTTCGAACGCTATTTTCTGCTGAAACCATGATGTTTTCAGGATATCTGAACCATTAATTACGTAGGTTAGGTTAGGATAGACTTGTGACTGCCTAAAAAAAATACCCATGTGACGTTATCGTCATTCGAGGAAATAAAATATGTTCGTTGAAAAGTATTTCGTTAAAATAATTGGTACCCCTGTGTGACATACAGACGGAGACTGAATTCTCACCGTAAGGGTTCCTTTTTTACTATTTTGGCACAGAACCCTGAATCCAGGGAGCCATACATTACGAGAAACACTGATTGTGCTATAGATAGACCGATATAGACCGAATAGTAATATGTGTTTAGACATTCACGAAATAGTTGTTAAACCCTCTGAAATCCAATAACACTTGTGTCAAGAGAGCTTTAACGAGTAAAATGGTATCGGTTTCAAAATCCAAAGCCTAATTAAAACTATTGCTTCATTTAATTTCGGAGATTTCCATTACGGTGATTGTTCTCTTTGAAATATTGACAAAGTGACTGATTGCCACTTCAGCTATTTTGGAAGCAATATCCGGTTCCGTCAGGTATGGATGCCACTCATCTTTTCCACTAATTAAATAGAAAATTATTGTTTGAAAGGAACATCTCCTAAAATGATTGCCTGAAGAGTTTTGAAAGCCACTTTGGTTGCGAATATCAAATTATATTTCCCAAGTAGTTGTTAAAATATGTCTGAAGAGTGAGCTCAAGCTCAAAATCCTACTTCACGTTCCCCTCTCAAAGTCTTAACGAAATAAAATCAAACACTGTATTAAACACTGTACAAAAAAAACTAAACATGAAACGTTTTTGACAAAAAAAAAACATTTTTGCTGAATGTATTGTTTTGCTGTCATTATCTGCTAATCAAGACCAAAACGAATAAGTCCAGCAGGTTGGATCTACATTAAGTATCGACCCAACCTGCTGGAGATCCTGTCGTCACTTTCCAACTCAATCATCACATCAACTCTTAGATACCTATCATAATATTACATTGTCATCATATGGTTTACTATCGCAATCGATAATTTGTGACCCATTTCAACAAAAATAGGCTTGAAGTCGTCAATGTCATTAGAGATGCCAAATCACTTGTAACTCATAGGAGACTCAACCTTATTGTTGTAGGATGTCAGAATGACTTTGGACCTAAGGTGGGTCCCAAATTTAAGTTCGTGACTGTCTGTGGTCCAAATTTAAGCTCATTCCATTAAAAAAAACTGGTTCAAAATTGACTTGCAATTGATTTAACTTAAACTGGTATACATACAGGCATTGCAAGTTATAAAAAACATGCCGAAATAACTATCATTTTATAATTTTACAGTTAGACTATATGCGTTTTTAATGCGCAAAATAAAACTATTTTTGTTGGCAACCCTGTCTAGTGAAACTCTCAAACTCGCGGGAATTTAAATGAGCGCCCATTAAAATAATATCAAGCGAAGTTACATCACTACCGACTACTTTTATACTTTTATGGCAAATAAAATGTGAATTCACAAAGGTGATCCATTTTTACAAAGTCATCATCATCATCATCATATCAGCCGAAAGACGTCCGCTGCTGGACATAGGCCTCCTCCAAGGCTCTCCACTCAGACCGGTCTTGTGATTTTCGCATCCACCGCGTTACAAAGTCAACCAAGAATTAAAAACCGTCCCGTGACTGACTGAAGACAATGTTATTGTTATAATTTCAAATTGTAAATCACAAATACAGTACTATTTACCAAATAGCTATCGGCAATCTTCGTTTTTTTAGGGTTCCGTACCCAAAGGGTAAAAACAGGACCCTATTACTATTTAAGACTCCGCTGTCCATCTGTCTGTCTGTTACCAGTTTTGATTCTATTTAACCGTGATAGCCAGACAGTTGAAATTTTCACAGATGATGTATTTCTGTTGCCGCTATAACAACAAATACTAAAAACAGAATAAAATTAATATTTAAGTGGGGTTCCCATACAACAAACGCGATTTGTTTGCTGTTTTCAATACCGCTGCACAGTAGGTATTACTATTTTCAATTGGAATTCGATTTCGAATCGCATCAGCACGAGCCCAACTCACACTTGACCATTTTTAAGTATTTGTTGTTTTTCTTCAGGGTTTCTTATATAATCATACCAAATTTGAAGCTTGTATGTTTTATCGTTTTTACGATACAACAAAAATAAAAATATGTTGATAAAAAAAATCAGTTTAAAGTTTGGGCGGACGGACGGACAGCGGGGGCACATTAATAGGGTCCTGTCGGGCACAAAACCCTAAAAACTAGTAAAGGAGAATGCCCAAATAATGGCTGGAATGTACAAAGATGTCCAATATTTCAAAAAAATGCTCGTAATTGAATATAACTAAACAAATTAAATAGAAGTCTGCAGCACCCTTACCATGAGTTAGCGATCGAATGCTCTGTCCCTCGCACTCTATAAGAATACTGCGAGGTCTGCGAGGGACAGAGCATTTGACTCGCTAGCGAGTACGTTAATCGTAACTCGTGGTACGGGTACTGAACTCCGAAGAAACAAACACTAATTAATTAGTATATTACTGGAACATCTGTTGCCTTCACGGTTTTATCATTCGTTACGTCAAGTTGCCACTTTATATTAACAAAACAAATAATGAAAATTTTCTACTATCACTCACGCAAAAAGTGCATGATAATTGTCATTAGTTTGTCTTAGCGAAAAAAATAGGTCAAGTTAAATAGTTCTTATGTCATTCACATTTTAACATTTACATAGATCTTAGCGACATCTATTGTAGTTTTTTATGTCAACATAACCTCTTTCATTATTAGAAAAATCTTAATAATAGCAAAATCCCAAGTTTTAAAATAATTTTAAGGAGTTTTCGAAACCACCGTTTTTTTAGCGTATTTTAATGTATGATTGGGTCTTGTACTTGACAGGCATTTCCTTGTATGGCCGGTGGGCATAACCCTTTAGCAATAACATCCCAGTTTAAATAGAACAAAAAGTCTTAACAATTAGCAATACGCGGCTAATTTACTCGTTTAATAATTAGAACAAGTCTTAGTAACAATAACAAGTTCTTAAAGCCTTTGAACAGCTAAAATCTTTTTGAATTTAAAAGTAGAAAACTTTAATATTTTATTATAGTGTAATCCCGAGTTAAGCAATAAACCACAGTATTCGTTCTTGATCATTTAATTTCCAACCGTAACGCGAAGCAGTAGAATCGTTAACCACGTACGTGAGATGCAAGCAAGAACTATTATTCTTTGAGATAAAAACTTTCGTTTTAAATTGCTTTAGATAGAGAACTAAGCCAATTTTAATGGCACCTCTTCAGTCCAAGTCGCGTCGTCTCGAGTTTTCGTGATTTGGCCGCAAAATTGTGTTACTTAAGGGGCTTCTAAACGGGCCATATTTTCACTGCAATATGTGGCCGGCAACTATTGGTGTCCCTCTCTTACTCGTATGTTAGAGAAAGACACCAATAGTTGCCGGCCACATATTGCAGTGAAAATATGGCCCGTTTAGAAACCCCTTTAATGAAATGAAAAAAAATATGAAAATTACGAAACTACCTAACATAACCTAACCTAACCTATTCCGTGGTAAATTATTTACAATATTCATAAAAAGTAAAATTGTACTACATGTATACGTCGATCTAACTTAACGAAATATAATCATCATCATCATCATCAACATCAACATTATCATCACCGTCATCATCAGCCACCATGAATATTTAATAAGTGTTCATTCTTTACTGTAGAAAAGCGGATTATTTTTTAACTTAAGAAACGGGCGGGCAAAATAAAAGCTGTTACTTATTTAAATTCACTTTTAAATTCCCTGCGGACCTGTTATGCTCGTGGTTGTCATTGTAGATAATAAATATCTGTCACTTTCTTACCAGTATATAAGTGCGAGAGTGACGAATGCTTTATTAACTTTTATCTGCTGCTGGCCTCGTGAGGTTGCCGAGTTAGAATAGTGCCACTCCATGTCTTCCCGTGGATTTCGTAAGAGACGACTAAGGGAATAAAGGCTTGTAGTAGTTAGGCGATGGGCTTGCAACCTGTCACTAATACGCTGGTAAACATCTTAGCCTAATTGTGCAAATTGTGGTTATAGAATTATCAACAAGTTTTTAGAGATGTTTGTAATTCTGTAGCTCTGCCTACCCCACTTTGGGAACGAAGGCGTGAGATTATGTATGTATGTATGTCTGCTGCAAAAATGCTTAATACGGGGGCTGGAGTCAAACCCAACAAGTGCCGACTTAGGTTGCGGCTCCACTGAGGCGGAGATGAGCGGAGTGGAGCGGAGCTGTGCCAATATTAACCAATAGCATCTAAACTAACGTGCGCAAGGCGCGCTCGACGTGACCGCATGCGCCTTCTATTGGTTAATTTTGGAACAGCTCCGCGCGTCTCCGCCTCAGTAGAGCCGCAGCCTTACTATTTGTATTTGGCAGACCACTGAAAAAAAAACCACACAGTAGGTGGAGCAAAAAAGGCTTAGAGTAACTGATCACGAAAGGTATCAAACCTCGTAAGGCCCACGTCAAATTTCGTTAATTCGAAAAAGAATCTTATGTCAGTCAACTAAAGTCAGAAGTCACTTTGACAGATGTCCTAAATTTAGGACAACGGGCCTTACGAGATTAAGTGCTTGAAAACATTTATGATTACTGATTGAACATTACCATTTAATTAATTTATAATATTAACAATGCTATACATATTTCAATTTACTGTCAAGACAGTAAAATTTGGCAAGTTACCTCGTAAGGCCCACCATACTACAAACACGGAGTTTTTTGTGAGTTCGACTTTGAATCTACCGTCAAGGCAATAAAGTTCAATTACGTTTGTTCGATATTGCCATTTTCAGTTTATTAAGATAGAAAAATAAACCTTATTCCCATTGCGACACAGTTCAAATTAAATTGCCTTGATTATGTACGTTCTATTGCACACTGCGCCTTACGAGGTTAACTGTTTTTGGACCAGGGCCTCCATTCCCGACGCTAAAAAACGGGTGGCCGTCTGGTCGCATAACAACTATTGTCATAATTTCGATTGTCATAACACATTACTCATAAAGTTGATGCTCTTTTTTTTTTGGCTTAAATTGTACTATGGTATAATTGTTCCCTGTCATAATTATACGGAGTCATAATTGGTTTAACCATAATGTAGAATTTCATACATTTATTTAGTCATAATATTGATAATTATAATTATTTTTAGTCATTCTGCTACCAGAAAAGTAGGTAAGGTTAGAAATGCCACTATAATAAAAACGAACTGCTACCAGAAAAGTAGGTTAGGTTAGGTTAGAATTGTGACCTTATCAAAAACGAACTGCTGCGTTTGTCAATAATTCAGTCAAAATTTTATTGTTATGCTGATTGATAAGTGTGTGTAATGTTTTTATGCGCAATAAATGTATGACGATTATTATTAATGTTCTCAAACATTATGATTAAAAAGGTTATGCACATAAGTGTATGACTATGTACAGTTATGCTTAATGATGAGTATGACGAATCCACGTATGCCTATCAAAAATATGACTTCAAACTTTATGCAACCCGACCCCTACCCGTAAAAACCATATCGTCTTTGACCTATTATGGTATTGTTTTGACGTCATCCACCATTACTGTCAAGTAAACAAGAGCTATCAAAACGGTAACAATACGATAACAGCTCAAACACGATAGGTTTTTACCGTGTTGAATAGGAGCCCAGTAACAATTACCGTTTCAATTGTTAATCTCATATTCAGGTGTGTTATTCTCTCAAAAAACGGCGTCCGGTCGGACGGACGAGCGAATAAAAGCGGCGAGTTTATGTAGTCCCGTCCGACCGAACAAAACACATTTTAGCGCGTGCATTGTCAATTAGGGAGCCTTATACGTTCGAGAAGTCATGCTGCCAAATTGAATACACGCGCTAAAATGTGTTTTGTTCGCTCTGTCGGGACTTCACTCGAGCGAACCTTTCACCTTTGTTTGTTGAGAGAATCACAACCCAGGGCGACTAGCGACTGCGGGGTCGGGTGGCAACAAAGTTAACTAAAACTACACTACACTAAACCGTTAGGAACGTAATGTAATAGATTTAAAAACGTTAAGACAATTACCTGTTTTTTATTTAAATAAACATTAAATTCAATCTTTTTATTCACGATCATGGCCACCCCAATCAATTTCTTACTCATCGGTTGATTTTCAAAGAGGTTTTAATATGAAAATGTTAGGTGACCATAATTTTAGTATTAAATAGGGAAACATAATATTATTTTAATACCCTTCTTTATGGCTTAGAGAAGGCAACGAGCACACAGGCCACCTGATGTTAAGTGGAAACTATGGCCCGTAGACATTCGCATTCACGAGACTGCAAACGCGTTGCCAACCCTGAGGACTAAGATGGAATGCCTCTATGCTAGTCATTTCGCCGGTTGTCTTATCCCCACACCGGAACACAACAATGCGAACACTGCTGTTTGGCGGTAGGTTAATGGATAAGATTGTGGTAACGATCCGGACGGAGACTGCACAAGGTCCTACCACCCGCAAAAACTAAAACTAATAAAATTCTAAACTTTAATTGTTTCAAAAAACACTATACTAATCGAATCTCAATCATTTACTGAGTTGGGAACATTAAGTTAGAATCACGACCCCGCAATCACCTGTAGTTTGTTGCAAAGCAGTGAATGTTCATATTTTTTCAGTTAAAACATACTGCTGTACTTTTTCAGTGAATACGTGCTATTTCGATACCTGCATACTTACTATTAACAAAAATCCGAATATAATTTAGGTCAGAGCGAAAAAACTTAGTCAAGTAGGAAATGAGGCCGATTCGGATTAGTGTTCTCTAATTTTAAATTCTGTGAACCTAAATTTATAAACGTCGGCTCCATTCTTGTTAGACTCGAATCGAGTTCGACGTCTATAAAGTTAGCTTCACGGATGTTTAAAATTAGAAACCGCTGATCCGGATTGGCCCCTATAGGTTATCAATTTTTTATTACACATATTATATGTGCCAATTAATGATTAAGGAAACAAATTAGTAGAGACGAGCCAAGTCAAGCTAAAACAACACGTCTTTTTGCTCTTATTGTATGGAGAATAATGGACATAAAGGTTTTTCTGACCGACCAAAGCCATTTGCTACAGGTTTTTTTATAATGATTCACTAATTTTTGTTCAGTGTCGCTACGCCCGCTTTGGACTAGTGGTCGGAATGACGTCATTTTGTTTGTAACCGCATTTTTTTTCTATGACATAGAAAAGACCATGTGTCGTATAAACTCTTCAGCCATTAGCAGAAATTTGTTTATTTATTTTCCCAGTAAATAATGAAAAAACGGGGTGAGTACGGACACAACCCATACTGACGCATATGCTACTAATTATAAGACTGAAATTATTTCCAATAGACGTAACGTTATTGTCCATTTAATAATTGTTCTTATTTGCAACAAGTTATGACTTATTTTAGGTTGTGTCCCTACTCACCCCTTAATCCCTATGCTCACCCCGTTTTACGGTACTTAAGCATGTTTTTTTAGAACACCTTTTAAAAGTTCCCGTTGTCAATTCCACGTCGATAGATGTAGTGATCTAAGATCCGAATAGGAGACGATTTGCACCGGGCTATTCGAATAAAAGTATTTTATATCAAATTTAATACGCTAAATAATATGTGGCGAATAGGTAGGCTGAAAAATTTCAGACCAGTACTTAATCATTAAAGAAAATATTAAAAAAAACTTTTTTTTTTAAATTGCAAATACTTGTTTAATAGACAAATTACATACTAATCGAAAGTATGAAGTCTATAGAATATACAAAAGTTAGGTTTGGTGCAAATTATTAGTACCGACTTACCTGTTTATGCCTGCCTACCCATTAGTTTGACGGGAAAAAAATGGTCAACCTAACGTTTGCATATTCTATAGGCTTCATACTTTCGATTGGTATGTAATTTGTCTATTAAACAAGCTATTGCAATTTTATAAAACTTTTTTTTATTTATTAATTATGTTCTGGACTGAAAATTTTCAGCCTGCATATTCGCCATATATTACTTAGCATATTAAATTGGGTATAAAATACTTTTTATCGAATAAACAGCCCGGTGCAAATCGCCTCCTATTCGGATCTCCTACTATAGGGAGACTCTTAGAAAACTCTTTTGCAAACATTTACTATTTACCAAAACGTTACTGACCGTTCGCGGCAATAAGCGGCAAGCGGCTCAACCAAATGCACAGAGATGTACGAAGCATGCCAAAGCCATCGCAAAGGCGATAAGGTGAAATCCATGCACTTGTTTCTACCACTCGCCGCACACCGCCACCGCAGTCACCGTCATGTAGCCCAGGCCGTTAATATTACAATATTTAATCATAACATTCCAACCAGCTTAGTTAGTTAACTACTAGTGGTTTCTAGTTAACAATATCCAGGTATTTACTGAAGTAAGCCTTGGAAAATCCGTTTTAATGCAGGCTATTCAAGCGAACGCTGAATAGTACTCGCTGAAGATAAAATGTTGTCTTGTATGCCGTGGACTAAATAATGAGGGTATTTTCCTTCAATTTCTGAAGCAAAATACCCTCAAACAAGATACAGTTTACAAAGAAGTTATAGTTTACAAAGATTCATTATGGTATCATGAATGTTTAAGTTCATTTTATGTCTAGTCAACCAGACAATTTTGAATTTTAACGTAAAATTTGAGACCAGTGCAATTTTTTTATCAATATCAATACTATCATTAAATTTGGATCTCGGACGTGATCGCTGATTTTTAGTTATTTCCTAGGGAACTCAAAAAAGAATTTAAACATTTTATAGCCTGTCCCTGGGCTCAAACATAATATACTATTATACTAAATCTCATCAAAATAAACCAATTACAGAGAAACCTACCTTTGATGCTTATCGAAAACAAAACCTACCATAAAAATAGCACAATATTTACTTAAATAGTCGTATTTTGTTAGTAAATGCAACACCCGACCTGCTCAATATGAATCTGTCACACAAAACTTTGCAAAGTTACATACAATCCCATAAAAAAAAAAAAAACCACAAACACATTTTTAAATAAAACGAAAATTAATGTTAGCTGCTATATAAGGGACGACACACCACTCACCCAGAGGCTATGTTCTACTCGGTAAAAACCTAATTGCTTTTGACATGTTATCGTATTGTCAACGTTATGATAGCTCTTATTTCCTTGACAGTAATGGCGGCTAAGTTAAAAACAATACGACAACTCAAACAGATGAGGGTTTAGTCATCCTATTACCAGGAGTTCAGAACCTGTAAGGGTCTGCTCCGAACTAGATGGCCTTACGGTCAAACAGATGTTAATTAATTTAATCAAAAGCAATCAGATTTTACCGTAGAATAAAGCCCCAAATCTCCACAGCAGGCCGTAATTGATTTCAATCTTAATTAAAAAACATTATTTTTAATTATTTACTTTAAATTAAAAAATGCTAAGCTTACCCTTCGTTGTTCTTATCTCATCGCCCCATAGAATCCGCGGTTATTACGAAAGGGTAAAATTTCCATTTCTTCGCTGAATAAACAGTCCCGAACAACTTCGTAATTTAAATTGAATTTCATCGTAAATAATTCCATTAAACGCTAACCAACGCCAACGATTGACGTTTGTATAGATTTTATACGCACTATGTGTGTCAAGGGCCCTGAATGAATATGTGTAAAAGCGAATCACTGCCTTTTACTCAGAAGCCACATGCTAGAAAGAAGCAGTCAAAGACGACAATAAAACGGCAGCTCGTAAAAGTCCATTAACGTAATATGTTTTCACTGTGCACGAGTCATTAACTATTCTTAAGTGTGCACCCTCATACGACTTGTTTGAAGTGTTTTTGCGTTTATATTTCATATTACTTTTTATGCTGGGAAATATATGATCTGGAACATTTACATTTGAATAGTGATAAAATATACACCGTGTTTTAATTTGAGCTTGCAGAGATGCCCACATTTTAGTAGGAGATCCGAATAGGAGACGATTTGAACCGGGCTGTTTATTCGATAAAAAGTATTTTATACCAAATTTAATATGCTAAGTAATATATGGCGAATAGGTAGGCTGATAAATTTTAGTCCAGTATATAATTAATAAAAAAAGTAAAAATTAACTTCGTTTTAAAAAATTACACTAGCTTGTTAAATGGACAAATTACATACCAATCGAAAGTGTGAAGCCTATAGAATATGCAAACGTAAGTTTGACAATTTTTTTCTCGTCAAGCTATTGGGTAGGCAGGTATAAACAGGTAAGTCGGTACTAGTAATTTGCACCAAACCTAACGTTTGCATATTCTATAGACTTCATACTTTCGATTAGTATGTAATTTGTCTATTAAACAAACATTTGCAATTTAAAAAGAAGTTTTTTTTAATGATATAAGTACTGGTCTGAAATTTTTCAGCCTACCTATTCGCCACATATTATTTAGCGTATTAAATTTGATATAAAATACTTTTCATCGAATAACAGCCCGGTGCAAATCTTCTCCTATTCGGATCTTAGACCATTTTATGTCGAAGTTTTTAATCCTACAAACTTAACACGGGTTGAGTCTGACTCTGTAATTGGATATCCGTATTTATATTTTCCTCATAAAATGCAGTTGTTGATTAATACAGAGAAACCGAGTTTTCTATTTTTCAATGATTTCAAAATTCAGCGGTTACTAGAGCGAATAATTAAGTTGGACGGGATGTTTGCGTAGCTACCTCGACCTATTTTACTCGTTCATCTACCATTTACAAATATTTGCGTAGTTCGTAAATTGAAATACAAAACGGCAATAACGCTATTTTATATCATAGTAATCTTAACAACATATAGTACTTACGAGTAATCTTAATATTATATAAATATACCTAGTTTTATTTTAATGTAATCTTTTAAAAACACGACTTTACAGTCTGCAAGTTAATTTCCAAGCAGAGCTTTAATTAACGAATTGCAATTGAAAGGCGAGTCGCAATAAAAATCCTCCACCAATTAAACAAACTTAGAACTAAATCAAATTAGCATAATGGCTCTCCTAACAAGTGCGCTTGCCTTGTGCGGGGGCCCTTACAACGCTCGCTACGCAAACATTCTGCTAAAGTGCCTTTTGATTACACAGTGTACACGAATCCTAATTCACTCTTTCATTCCAGGGAACCCTCTCAGCTGTAATTGCCGGCTCTCGTGGATATACCACTTGCGCAACGAGACCAAGGACAACACCCTCAAGCACGCCCTCGAGAAAATATCGTGTGTCGCCGACCCTACGCCAGAAAAGACAGACGATAACAACGAAGTAGAAGAAAACACCTTAGCCGACGAGAATTACGATTACTATGATAAAAACGAAGACTATAACAAGGAGAAACTGAAAACAAAGTTTACAAAGCTTACAGATATCCCTCTAGAGACACTGCCGTGTCCTAAGGAGCTCATGCAGTCGATAGAAGAGTCCTACGGTCACCCGATCCAAAACGAAATTAGATTGAAAGCGTTTTCTAACGTCGCAAATATTGCACCTAGCATAATCATTATCATAATAGCTACGTGTTTAATCTAAAGTGTAAGAAGGAAACAAAGATTTTTGTGATATTAGACGATATTCTCCGAATCCGAGGCTACTTTGATCTTTTTTGGACCCAGTTCCGGCCGGTTGGTCTTTCTGAATGGATATGATTTATACGCTCGATGATTTCTGCGCCATTGAGCTGACATATTGATATCATTGTAGTCATGTAGTCACAATTGTAAATTAAAAGTGTCAATTTTATGTCGTTTTCGTGTATGATTCTCTCGTTGAATAATGAATGTAAATATAAATGTTAAACTCTTAAAATATTATGATAATGTTAGGTATCGTTCGTCGTCTGACGTATTTCACGGCTTCGTGTTATTTTAACGTTTTAATATTTTGCATATTTCAGGTATTTGCATTACCTTAAAATGCGTTGTTTGAATTTTAAAAAACCGGTTAGTTGTTAGATTGTTATAAAACTTTAATTATTGCTAGTACCTAAATTTTTTGTCATAAACTAATATTAACACAAATTTGGGTCTTTATTATAGAAGCTTAGCTAAATCCAGATGACATTATTTGTACCTTTTTATGTAATTTGGTTTGATGTTTTTCTCTGCTCACTTTATTCCTAATAATTGGATAATGCCGAAGAAATACCCGGGATATACTTTATCGAAATTAAATAACATAGTTTCCTATTTTGTAAGGATGGTTTCCATTTACTTGGAATAACATTGACAAATTGTTGAACAAAAAATACTTTTTGCCACTAATTCTATACGACATTGTCAAAAATTTGAGGATGACATATCAATATTACTTCAATGTACATGTGCCGTATTTTTTTTTTATTGATGTTACATTTCGCGTTCTTGTCGAATTCTATTTCACAGTCAAATATTTTTTACTTGGTGGATAAAAAATATCAATGTATGTAAACGATAAATCATTTACAACTCTTCCGATCCTTATAATACTGTGCGTAGTTATGTACTTAATATATTTGTTATTTTGTTCAAAATGGTTAATTTTAATAGTATTACGAGACATTTTGTTAACTAGGCTATGTATCTACTTCTGTTGTAATAAATATTTCTACCCGTGTTCTATCTGTTTTTGTTCACACATCTTTCAAAAAAAGAGGAACACTATATTTTATTTTACATTTTTGAGTCATATCTGATAGTTGATATCTTTTTAATGCTACGTTTCAAATTAAATGACGTTATTCCTTAAAACAGCTAGTTATGAAGCTACTAACAATCCAGGAATCTAAAAAACAGACTACATAGGTGGTAAATATCTATCACTGATATTACATTGATGAATAAATAAACTAAACTAAACTAAACTAAATATTTAAAACAAAATTATTTGAGATACATTGAGCTTAAGTAGTACTCATAAAAAATGTTTATTTTAAGATACGTAACATGACCTTTTTTATGCCTATTCACAAACTTCGTGAAGATGCTTAGTATGTATATATTCATTTAAAAGAATTCGGAACAAGCTCTCAAGTAGAATTACCCCAAGGCTTTGGGGATACTATTAAAAGTTTTTAGGCTTCCCTTGTTTGGAGATGTGGGAGAAATATAGAGTTTCTGAGAACTCATATTGTTTTTATTTGAGCTTAATAATAAATTGGTTGTTGGCCCCGTTTTAATTATTTTAGTAAAGCCTTCTTACTGAGAAAAGCCTGTTTTATAATTGTATAGCGAGTTCGTGGAATCGCATTTGATTTTATTACAGTAACATTAGCATACGAATCATAAAATAGAACTACTATTTAATTGACTATTTAATTACTATTGTATATTTTGACCGTTATTATTTTATTTCATTGTATAGTATTTTAAAATTATTATGACGTTCTCTATTGGTGAAATGATTTGTTTTTTTATATAGGTATATATTTTATTAGTTTTTGACAATCATGATGAGGGTACTTTTAATGTTGACATGTAATGCAAACTTATATTGTATTTTTTTCATGCAATAAATAAACTAAACTACTATATTAAATAGAGGTTTATTCACTGTTACTATTTAAAACTTAGAGTAAGATAAAAGACAGACAAGTGAAAAACTGTAATGTTCTTTCAGGTCACTTTGCAAGATTGAAACATACGCTAAAGAGAAAGTTATCAATGTGAAATTTGCTGAGACTACAAAAAAACGCTAATACCAATATATAATGTAATTTTGCCAACTCGCTAATACCAATCATTGTCATCATCATCAGCCTATATTAGTCCACTGCTGGCCATAGGCGTCCCCTAATGAGCGCCATAGTGCCCTGTCTTCAGCTTGCCGCATCCAGCATCTGCCTGCAGTCTTTCGCAGATCGTCATCCAACCTGGCCTGAGGGCGTCCTACCAAAAAATAATACCAATGAAATCGATGATTTTACATCTAAAAATCTGTACCAAACTCCCGCTCCGTCTTCAGTTCCAGAAATAATTAGTGCATCGATTCCGGCGTCTCCGGCATTTTCCTTTTAGACTCAGACGCCACTGTCGATAACCCTACCTGGGGCCCTAAATATGGCTGCGTTAATTGACAACATTTCAAAATAAAAAGCATATTTGTTTTTTCGCGTTTATAATAGCTGGTTAAAAATTAGACTACCCGTGTTTCTCGGTTTTGCTTTTTTTAACTTAAATTCCTCGTTAATACTTTATTAAAGAAATAGTCATTAAAAAGACCGTATATACAAAGTTAGGAATACTGATGTCGTGATCTTAGCATGATATAAAGTAAAAAAAAGTAACTTTAAACAGAAACAGAAATGACTGTCATGTCACGTCACTTGTCAACCATAACAACTGTAACAACATAAATTCGTCGACTTTGGGCAGATTGCGGCTATCCGCTTTTACAAATCCGTTAGTCACTTTCATTTTAATAGCGTATATCAAAACAATAGTATTACGAGAATCGAAAGCGTGTCGTTAGAATCAAGTAATCCGTCAGACAGATAAAAAATTAACATGACAGTTGTATATTTTTTTAAATTCCTATGGTAATAAATTAACTAAGGGCACTATAAGTGTATTCCTAACATTTACAATCCAACTTTTTTTACTGTTTTTCCTAAATATAAAAAAACTACTGCATAAAAAAATCCAAAAATATTTTTACTGTAATTAGTTAGCAGTGTAAAATCTACAAACGGTATTTGAATTTACTACCTTAGCACGTATGAATTAAATACCGCACAGACAAATAACCATATTCTACTAATACTAGACCAGATAGGGTAACCAACAGTGTCCTTTGAGTCTATAATTATGTCCAGTCGTAAATTCGCCCAGAGAGGTTCACTAACTGACTTATATCGAAACCCAAGAGAGTCAAGCGTTAACACATTCACAGCTAGCGGTAAATTTCATACAATCACTAGCTAGCAGCAGTGGAGGTGTTAAGAAGAAACAGCGCAGCGTTTAGTAAGTACATTGTTAAAAGTATTTTTACTAGCCTTAATAGAGCGAGACTTCTGCTGTTTGAAGACCTCTATCCCCTAAAGATCCTATAAGGGTCTTTATCGAGTGGCATAATCATTGTTTGTCCTAATTGGTCGAAAATCGATTGGTTGAAAACGGTTTTACAATGAAAACGATACTAAAAAATATTATATAAACTACGAGTATCCTAACATAACAATACGAATCTACACAAAAGATGTTTATTAAATTCTGTTATTTTAGCCTGATAGAATGTTAAGCGAAAATATTTTACACCAATCTATACATTCAGACAAACTACTGTTTGTGTTTCAAAAGGATAATTTATACCTACTCGTATACATAAAGTGCATTCCATAAATGCTTGGAAGGCGACAACGTTAATATTGAAGAATAAATAAAGGTTTTTTAATACTCAATTTCCGCGTATTTTTTAATCTGTCTATGTACAATGGTCCTGTTGCTAAGTAGCAGATAACACATATTTAATATACGTAGAAACGTAGAGTATGGAACATATTTACCCTTTTATAGTACTTTTCCGGACTTTCGTGGTGCGAGTCGCAATAAAAAAAATATCCTAAATCGACGTTCAACGGGAATAAATATAACAGGAAAATAAGTCTATTACGGGAGCCGCTAAAACCAAAATCTACTCTAACAAAGTCACAAATATCCTATCGTTTTGGTATAAAAGATTCTAACATCTTTTGAGGCAATAAAATTGGCCAGCCTATGTAGCCCGCTGAGCTCATCCCAGGATTTCCCAAAACACCTCTTAACACGTGTACATTATTACTCTGAACAGAAATACATATATTGAAGGTTGGGCTCACTCAAGCCCTCACTCTGTATTCAAACGTAAAAACTATATATCTGAGGCTAAATGGTTACATGTTAGTAACCTCAAGCAACGAGGCCAAATTGGAAGATAGGCCAGTAAGATGATTCTCCTAAACCTTAACAATTCATTGAGTTATTAACCGGCAAACCGATGTTGTCCCATCAGAGCATTATAACCAGTTAGTGCGTACGTTTTTAAATTCGATTCAATGTTTGTAGGTTATGGCTCTATCGAAACTGTCGATGATCCCGCTAACGTCAATGTTAAAAAAGGCACTTGATTATTGAGATTTTGACAGGGAACTTCCAATCGCTGGTTCACTCAAAAGAGAATACATACATACACATACATACATACATACATACATACCTTCACGCCTATCTCCCAATGGGATAGGCAGAAACTATGGAACGACAGGTGCACCGGTCTAAATATACAACTTTCGCTCCCTCTAAATTCATCAATCTAGAATGTCGTGGAATCTACGACAAAAGACCAACAAAAAAATATTGTTTATGTATCCAAATATCATAAACCCTCCATGATGCGTTCAAGAACCGCACATTATGACCACAATAAAAATAGACTGTTTTCTTAGAGAAAATTTCTTATCTGTAAAAATGTTATTATTGCTATAATAACATCGATTTCAATAATATTATTTCATTCAAATTTCGAACATCACTGAAAAACAAAGAAATTTGATTTGACCTCTATTCTAATATCAGTCGAGATGACGTTTAGTTCGAAATGAATTGTCAATTTGCATGACACATGTCGCACGTAAGTAAGTTATCGAACGATATGATAGTTGGAGCCGACTGTAGTTAATCTCTGAATTAAAAAAAAACTATGTCAGCTGCCAGAAAACTTTCAATCTTTTCATTACCGCCATTACCGGTTAAAATTTGTGTGTTAAAATGCATCATGGAGGCTTATGATATGTGGGTAGATAAAGAAGTGTATGTAACTGTACGTAATTAGGCATTAAAACACTTGTGTAATGTCATTAAGAAACTCGCCTTCGGCTCGGTTCATAAACCCACACTCGTGTTTAATGCCCTTCATTATGTACAATCACATAAACTACTATAAACTAACTACTACTACAATAACGATTGTTAATTTTAACGAATTGACTGAGGACAAACTCAAAACGGGAGTAGACTATGTTAGAAGGTACTAGGGCCGTGGCCAAGATGCAAACGCAAATAACGTATTTCCTTTCGATCACTCAAAATGTATGGGATGACAGTTGACCACGTGGATTATCGTAATGCACGAAAAAGTCATCCCATACATTTCGAGTGATAGAAAAGAAAAACGTTAGTTGCGTTTGCATCTTGGCTACGGCCTCTTGATGTTATCAGGACGGAGGCGTTTTTAAATTGGTCGCAAATCTTGACTCGGCTCGGCTAAAGTGGTAGGTACTTTGGCCTACGTGCCTGCGAGTGCGCGGGGCAACTAAAATTTTCCGTTTAATACTTCTTTCTAGAAATAAATAGTAATAAACACCTCAGTTGATAAAGGTTTTTGGACTACACATAGAAACAGTGCCTGTGAAATTTTTACTCAATTATTTTGTATTAACGATTTTTAATAGAATAGAATATGCATGGATTTTTTCAAAGGTGTTTCTCAACGAAATATGAAAGAGATCACCAAAAGTGAAATCAAAATAAAATTGGCGAAGAAATACTGATGATACAAGCATTTTAAACTGCTAATTAGACAGCGATTAGACCGATTCGATACGCCGTGTGACGTCATGTAACAAGTGTCGGCCATATAAACTCCATATTAAATTATGTTTTGCTAGAAAGAGAATCTTTGTTGGCTTATATCTTAGTTATTTTATAGCTATTCAAAACATGGTTTATCTCAACAATTTTTTACAGATTTTATTGAAGCTGTGAAAAAAAGTCATTAATATTCCCTATTAGATCCGTGCTTTTGGACTGACATTGCCATTCTCCTGAATATAATACATATAAACTACGATACAAAATAACATTCAGTATATTAGTAATATCGGAAAAGAGCCCTATAGTGCTTTTATCAATTCACACTAAACCCCTTATTCATAAACGAACAATAAACCTATTTTAGTCAAATTAAAGTAGGTACTACTCGTTCTCCCTTTCTGTCAAATTAAAATGGCATAATTACAGCTAAAGACAGAGCATATTTCAACTACAGTTTAGCTATATTGCGCGTTTATGCATAAAAGGGTTAATGTTTGGTTAGCTCTTAAAACAACATTTAGGTTTGTTTCTTCTCGCTCGGGTTCATACGCTCTTCTGCTAGTCTAACTGGACTTTGACGACACGTGTCCTAGTTGTACTGACCCTGCCTAAGAAGCTAGCTGTTCGGGGTTCGAATCCCGGAAAGGGCGAATATTTGTGTGATGAGCGATAGTATTTGTTCCTGAATCTTGGTTGTTTTTATGTATTTAAGTATGCGTTTCTCTATATAAGTATGTTTGTCATTGTCTAATACCCATAGAACAAGCCTAAAGCTTAGTTTGAGACTAGGTCAATTTGTGTGAAATTGTCCTGTTTTATTTTAATTGTATCTTTTTTAATACACCGTATAACAGTAACAGGTACTAAGGCACTGTGAAATGCATACCATTACATAATATCAAATACTAGAGGACGCCCGCGACTTATTAGTTAGAATAGAATAGAATAGCGCGTAGAATTAGTTTCCCGCTAAATCCCTTCTTAGTGTTCACTTACATCATGAAAGGAACCCCTTTACCAAATTTCAAGTTTCTAGGTACAGTAGTTTCGGCTGTGCGTTGATATATAATTCAGTGAGTCAGGTTTACCTTTTATATACACATATATATATATATATATATATATATATATATATATATATATATATATATATATAGGGTGCCTCTGACCTTGGGGCTTTAAATGCAACCATCGTTTCTACTCGCTAAATTGAACTACTTTTGTTCTGCAACATTAAAAAATAACTTAAATTTAGATAACTAATTGATGTTAAAGTCTAGTTGTAAAATCAGTGTATTACATCATGGCCATAAAGCCACGATCTCATGGTACGGGGGCGACATTTCCTTGGTACGAGGGCTAAAGGAAAATGGAGAATTGGATCGTGTACATTGAAAATTACATTTAACATGTATACATTTTTTTTAATTTAAGTTGGACATATTTTTAACAACTTACAGGACAAAAGAAGTTCAGTTTCAGGAGTAGAAACGATCCATGCATTTAAAGCCCCAAGGTCAGAGGCACCCTGTATATACCACGTGTCCCAAAACTCAACGATAAGCCGGCACCAGAGGATGGAGCTGCTTATGATTAGTCGAGAAAAAATAAGGAAAAAAATATATCTTTTCCTTATTGGTATTGGTATTGGTAGTATCTTGACGTGTAAAAGTGCCCGAGCGGCCTACTTACTAAATAAATTTCTTTTATCTTTTTTATCTTTTTTATTTTTTCTCGACTAATCATAAGCAGCTCCATCCTCTGGTGCCGGCTTATCGTTGAGTTTTGGGACACGTGGTATAGATATGAGTTCACACTTTTCATATCTCTAATCTGATATTACAGTGCTCCCAGTTTCTTAATAGCGTTCTGCTGGCTATAGCTATCACGCTTGCACTCGCAACTGATAGTATATTTTACACTCGTGGTTCATATAAAAACGAAGATTGCCGAACTTTATCCGAATCCGATACACTATTTAAGACCTCTTGTGGATTTAGTATGGCTGCGTCTATATCGCGTGTCAAATGTGGACAAAGCATCCGTCACTCTCGTACTTATTTACGTGTCAGAAGGTGACAGATGCCTTATCTACATTTTGTCACGCAGCCATTATTAGGCCCCCTGAACAGTATTTTAACGACAAAAAGCTAATAACATCTCTCTCAGTTAATGGTCTAAAGTTAAAATCCGAATAGGAGAAGATTTGGACCGGGCTGTTTATTGGATGAAAAGTATTTTATATCAAATTTAATACGCTAAATAATATGTGGCGAATAGGTAGGCTGAAAAATTTCAGTCCAGTACTTATATCCTTAAAAAAATAATTAAAAATGAACTTTTTTTTAAATTGCGAATGTTTGTTTAATAGACAAATTACATACTAATCGAAAGTATTAAGTCTATAGAATATGCAAACGTTAGGTTTGGTGCAAATTACTAGTACCGACTTACCTGTTTATACCTGCCTACCCAATAGTTTGACGAGAAAAAATAGTCAAACTAACTTTTGCATATTCTATAGGCTTCATACTTTCGATTGGTATGTAATTTCTCCATTAAACGAGCTATTGTAATTGTTTAAAACAAAGTAAATTTTTATTTTTTTTATTAATTATATACTGGACTTAAATTTTTCAGCCTACCCGTTCGCCATATATTACTTAGCATATTAAATTTGGTATAAAATACTTTTTATCGAATAAACAGCCCGGTGCAAATCGTCTCCTATTCGGATCTCCTACTATAAGTACCTAATAAGTAACGGAAAAATCATGGGATTGAAGCTGTGCCAAATGTTCCCCCTTGAACTGCGAGTGCTCGGTAGCCTTCCGAAGCGGCTGCCGGAGATTGCCAAGATGCGCTGATATCGGTAAAAACTGCATGACATTAGCACACATGAAGCTAAATTGGGTAAAAACCCCTTCTACATTTTAGAATTGAATTAGAAACAAGCCTACTCCTAATGGGTGTTTTTATAAAAAAACATTACATTCACTTTTATTTAATAAGCTTGAAATCATCATACAAGGCCATCAAGCAATTTTATGTTATCCTGTCTAAAATAAAACGTATCTTGATGTTATGGTTTAAATTTGTACTATTATTTTCATATGTAAGTAATTCTGGATCTGTACAGTCGAGTTCATAAATGTGTATACACTTTAGTACCTTGTCTATTTAATGACATGTTCAAACTGCTATATACCAATTATCAGCGATTAAAGTGACAAAGTACTAAAGTGTATACATATTTATAAACTCGACTGTACTTAGGGTGTTATTACTAATTTATACTTAGTTACATATACAAAATGCTCATTTTATAATTGTTTATATTTTTATCGGTCACATAACGGTATTTTAAGACCGAATCATAAATTTGCTTAAATCACTTACCGAATTGCTTACAAACCTCCTAAACGGTTTAAAAAAATGGTACTAACGAGTTTAAGGCGGGCGAATTCGCAAAACCGAGTAAAAACATTTCATATAATTCCCGCAACGTTTCGATCGTGTTGCAACGGTCGTGGTCACGAGCAAACTGAAGAGGGCTGGTGTTTATTTATGTTGCGTGCGAGTTTTTCGAACTACCCGCTTTCTTTTTTCGGAATACCCACCGACCGGCATATTACACTTAAGCCTGATTTACATTGGTCAAGGACAGTGGCAAGTACAGTGCCAAGGACAGTGGAGTTGAAAAAATAGAAAGCGTTGCTATTCGGATCCACTGGCAAGGCAACTTGACTCGCCACTGTCCGATGGATTTACACTACTGTACTGTCCACTGTCACTGTCCGTTGTCCACTGTCTTCGATCAATGTACTCGGAAATCGAGCTTTACAGTGTCCATGTCTAACGGTATAGGGTAGTATCGCTGAGACTACTGTTGTGCCAAAGGAAACTTTCCAAAATTGCGCAACATTTCATGTAGGAAAATTTCGGAATCTTCTCAAAATGTTGTATGGGGATTGAAACTTTCCGTTCCTTAAATTTCAATTTCCTATATTACTTGTGAAAGTTTCCGGAAATTTCTTAGAACTTTTCCAACTTTTTGGAAACTTTCCGCAACTTGCACATCAGTAGCTGAAACCCACACAGAGAAATTGTATTGAAGTTGTAAATAAATGAATCACTTTTATAAATTATGTTTTTAATACTTTTTCTAATAATAAGATTACAGGAAGATAAGTAAACTAAAATGAAATAATTAATTTTACAGAAGCACCAAGACACGAGATCCCGTGTCTGGTTCTATTGAATGAGCTTATGGATCGATATCCGAATAGATCATAAACAATTTTGAATTTGGAAAGATTTAGATCGAAATGTAAGAGTGGCCAGGAACGCAAACAAAGGAGGTTGTAACAACCTCGTTACATACGGATTTGACCGACGATACATTCCGACGCTTGCACTTGCATATCACCAGATTCCACGTAATCGACTTGTATCCGTCATCCCTATTAAGTTTTTTTAATTATTTGTTTTGTGTGAACGTCGCAAAAGTTTAAAACAAATAACAGCATCAATGTTTTAATTATAAACCAAAATTAATACTTTTAAAAGTATTTTTTTGGTTTGCTTGTGCCCGCTTCAAGCGTTCCGAGAAAAGTTTGGTTTAAAAACTCCTATCAGATTGCAATTAAAAACTCAAGCCGAAACTTTCGAGTTTTTGAAGATTGATTGATTTCGAAGATCTTAATTAAATCACTGATATCTGTTTCTAAACTACAAGTTAGAATATAATAGAATAGAAAAAACTTAATTCAGCGTAATAAGTACCTGCCAAAGCCATGGACATGAAAACACAACAATTAAAAAAAATGAAGCAAAGTTTAAAACAATTAATATATATACTCAACAATAATTTAAAAGGCAAGTTATGTCACTGTTTAAAAAATAACAAATAAACAAATAGTATATTAATATTTTTAGTAAATAAGGCTTTTTATTCCATACAAGTATATAAAGATGTAAGAACATAATCATATTTTCACTTCTCATGCTCAAAAAGTGTGTCATATTAGACTTATCAAGCGAGACTCAAGTAGTACATGTAAACCCTAGAGAATACATTATATGATTTACATTTACAAAACATTTTAATTTGACCAATAAAAATACTTCACCAAATTAAATCCACCAATCAAAATACTTCACCAAATTAAACCCACCAATCACAATACACATCGACTGTCAATCGGAACGTTAGGTTCTTTTTGGTACGTATACTCTTTAACTAATTTAACTCTTTAAAAAAAACTTTGTATTTGGTATCAACCAACCAGAAACCAGCTGTATTAAAAACGACCAATCAGGTAACAGAATTCATTTCTCAAAACATTAGGTGTTCTTTAGTCCTTATTTTACAATCGTTAAAATATGATTAAATCGATTGTGCAACGCTTTCAAGCGCTAAATACTCATACGGTCAGTGGCGTTTATTTGCGGTGTCTATATTTTGTATCTGTGTCAAAGTAGTTTTAAAAAAAACATGCCGCCAAATTAAAACAA
The DNA here is from genome assembly GCA_946894065.1 of Acleris literana. Lineage (NCBI taxonomy): Eukaryota > Metazoa > Arthropoda > Insecta > Lepidoptera > Tortricidae > Acleris > Acleris literana. The sequence goes on from OX335683.1 coordinate 5,198,631, forward strand.
TATTTTCGCCGTGGAATTTGTGGTGGATAATCTTTGCTAATTTTTTACCTTTGTATAGGTAATGTTTTTATTTTCTCACAATCGAAGTGAAAAGTAGAGTGTATTACTCGGGTCTAAAAGCCATATTAGGTACCCCTCAAACAATTTTCCCTCGCTTTGCTCGGGAAAATAACCATCTCGTGGTACTAGGTATGGCTTATTTTAGACCCTAGTTATACAATCTACTATTATTTAGTCTGTAAGAATGCATGCTGCATGCATAGTGTAGTTATTTGTATGCCTACTGGAAAAACATAGTAATCGTAATGATGCCGACGTAACATATATATTTACACTTATGTTTTACAAATAAAAAGTATTTGTATTTGTACTTGTATTTTAAGTTTTGAGTGAATGATTTAAAGCAACACAATAGAAAGTAACATTTAGAGGTGTACCTACTACTCTTCACAATAATAATAGTCGAGCCGAATCGCACAGTCTCAAGTTTTATAACGAACTAGGACCATCTTTGATTTGTAACAATATCATACAATGACAGAAAGAAATTGAAAACTAGTCTGGGATTTTTTTTATCGTTTTGTTAAGCGTTCGACATCTGGGATCGTAACGGTACGGGAGATAAGTTGGAGCGACCTTTCGTTTCAGAAAGATAAAAGACGTCGGACGGTGAGGTACTTATTTCAAATGAATAATTGGTTGACCTCGATAAAATATACCGAGATTCACTGAGCATTTGCTTCTATTCACAATATCTCGCTTTGTATTGTTTAGTTCTTTTAAGGGTTTTGGGAACCGTTATTGTTAGATTTCCATTGTCTATTCGCGCTCGTTTATCTTTGCTTTTATTAAAAAATTCGGTACTTTTACAAACGTTAACGATTAAGTCTGAAAAGCTTGGAATAATTTGGTGCTAGATTTTAGTAGGTATTAACAAATCGGGAAATTTACAACTTTTCTCATTAATAATCTAACGCTGGAAGATTTTTATCGTAAAAAATGCTAAAACCTTTCCCAATCCAACTAAAGCCCTAATCCGGCGAATATTTAAAAAAAGTCTGAAGCTCAGCGGTATCCGGGCCGCGGAACATGCTGCCAATTTGGATGGGTTCCAAAATCACGCCACAACTTTACGCTAATCTCGCGCTGTAAATTGGTCGGATTACATGTAGTTTAATCGGTATTATTAGTGAGTTATCTTAAGTCACGATGACAACTTTATTTTTACGTAAACCTTGATTTGAGGAAATAAGGGGATTAAGTTTTTGGAATGTTTTAAGTTTTTACACCGACAAGGGGCTACGTACTTCGATAGAATTAAGCTTTTAAACGCAAAATGATCATTTATTCATGTAAGTTTTTAACCTACTTGTAAATATGTACAAGTATGCGAGTATGTATGATTCTTTGTTCCCTTGTAAATGCTGAACGGATGAAAACAAACGAGGCGTTATTAGATTCATAGTATAATAGTGTTGCGAGTATGACTGAGTTATCTCACTAAGGTACTTTAACGTATTAAAAGCCGAAATGACTGAATTAAAAATACCTAGGACTTAATTATGAATGTGGAAGAAGCGAAAGACATTTGTCAGAATCGTAGAAGTCGTCTCTGCGTACCCCTCTAACAGGCGTGATTTTATGTATGTATGTATGTAATTATGTTGGCGACAACATCAAGACATACAGCCCGGATTTAAAAAGTTTGCTTTTCGTTAGTCTTGTTGCTCTATTTGTAAAATACCGGGCCGGAGCATGTCTGAACATGCTCAGTATAAGGTTCCAACGCCGTTACTACAAACACAAATAAGTATCTCGAAATAGTCTGGCCTAATTTTCTAATTAAAGTTATTTGGTGATGATTTTTAGTAGACATTACCACTTTAGTCGTCTGTATGTCAAAAACCAATCAAGTGCTTTCATTTAAGATAAATATCTTGATTTGTCTGTAGGGAGGGAGTGAGATGACGTGACCCTAGCGAAAATGGCTTTTTTAGATTTCAATATAAGTATTATTATCCTAATCAGTTTCACAAATCTTAAAATTGATAATGACATACACATAATGGTTTTTTAATCGTTATTCAACCATATGCCATACGATGATGTATTGTAAAAAAAAACAGTGACCCTTGTTTTACTTATACCGGAGGTAGTACCTTAATTATTTTTTTAAACTTATTTCACCATTTTTCTAAAATCATAAATAATAAATATTTATTGCGTATGGAATTCAGGTAGGAATGTTGTTACATTTGCTGTCAAAGTTTCACCAAACCCTGTCTTTTCAGACGTACACACAATACATGCAACGTAGGTACTAATACAAAAATAAGAATTTAATTAAATTTGGTATAAAAAAACATAATTGAACTAACACACTAATCTAATCCAATCTTAGTGCGCGGTATAAATACTATATATCTATATTCGTACAAAAATTCAATTTTGTAACTATGAAAGGTATTGAGAAAAGTGAGCGTGAAATACATACAGACAGACAGACAGACGGACTTGGCGAAACTTTAACGTTTCCCAGGAAAGTATTTAACCGGCGAGTTTAGATTATCCGGTCAGAACGTGCATTCTCAATTGGGTAGCATAACTGTATCCCTCTGATAAGCTCGCTCGCTCATTGACCGATCAACAAAAGGAGCCGTTTATACCTACTACTATACAAATTGTCACTGCAGAAGTTTAAATTTTCCTTTAGAAATACACTTGTAGGGAAAAAGTGCGTTGAGTCTTTAAAATTTACCGTAGCCCTTTCCGTTTGTACCTAAATAGTTGTAAAGACCTCTGTACTAAAGGGGAGTAAATATACCTACATCAAAGGAGATCGCTGAAAATGAAACACAATGAAATAAAACGGTCTCGCCCCGTAATTGGTAGCAGCCAATTAGGTGAACCAGATTTTCTGCTTCTTTTGTATCGAACTGAATACAGCTGTGTGCTGTGTACAGCGCCATTTTGTATTTCGGTAGAGCTAGCTTTGAATTCTGCTTATCATTAAATATCTATTGTCAAATACTAGTATATTACTATTACTAGTATATTAGTATATATTAGTATATTACCTGTGTATGTGCCACCCCCCCTACGTACTCATATGTCGCTATCAACCTTCAAAATTCGCTTTTGAAAAGTTTTATTAAATAAACCACAAAGTGAATGATAAATAGAAACCCTCACCCGCAGAGTGCTCTGCTGCACGAATTGACCGACCATATTGTTGATGGAATATAGACAGGTACAGTCACGTCTAATAATATTATATTTGTACGCTCTTTATTAGCTATAGATAGGTACCTAGAGCGTAGCGTAATGTTCCCTTGCAACTTGCTGAAATGTAGCCGAGAGCTAGGTGCAGTCTGAAAACCAGCGCTGGGCAGCTGACCCTGCTCGCAGCATATGCTGAGACCTGAGCTTGTTGTCACGGAACAATTTATATCTCTTATTAATTTATATATCTTAGAGCGTTTCACATCCTGTTCGAAGTGTGTAATGAATGCCATGTATTTCTTTCTTTTTTATGTGACAATAAATCATTTTATTATTATTTTATTTCACCCTTAATTTAAAGAAAGAAAGGAAAGCATTTATTCCTTATACAACAAAGGACAAATTGATACGCCTAAGAAGATTTGCAATAACAATGTTGCCAACAACAACACTTGAACGGAACAATGTCCCAACTCAGCGTAATGCTGGCATTAAAGTCAGCGCTGGTCTTTCTTTGGAACTTTCAAGTAAAACTACGGAAAGTTACACACACATAATATTGTTTTTTTTCTTAATATTTTTAGGGGCTCTATTTTAATATGGTCCTGGGTTCAAATCCCGGTAAGGGTAGATATTTGTTTCTGAGTCTTGGATGTTTTCTATGTATTTAAGTATTTATTTCTCTATATCCTCGTAAGGCCCACGTCAAATTTCTTTAGTTCGAAAAAGAATCTTGTGTCAGACAACTAAAGTCAAAAATCACTTTGACAGATGTCCTAAATTTAGGACATCGTACCTTACGAGGATATAAGTATTTATATCGTTGGCTAGTACCCATAGTACAAGCCTAGAGCTTAGTTTGGGACTAGGTCAATTTGTGTGAGATCATCCCTTGATATTTATTTATTTATATTATCATAATACTGTATTTTACCTTGAAATGCTGTAATTAGATAAAGCTAAAGAGATTTCAGCGTTTTTTGAGCAGATTAACGTTACCAATGGTTGTGTTAATAAATACTTGCGCGTTATGCTGGATACCGTCCTGCTATCTGCGAACGGTAACGACTGCAGTATTCAAAGAGTACTTATTGGATCGATGTAAGCTGACGTGGCTTAACTCACAAGGCGTATCTCAAGAGGCTTGTTTAAGCTTCCTTAGAAGCCATCTTGTCTAACTCCTCATTACATATCTTTGATTTTTTTTTTATTTTTATAGCTTAAATAATGATGAAAATATATATGAAAAATATGAGTCTCGTTAATCTTAAATCTATATATAAACGTCTGCATTGGATAATTCTTTTTTTGTTGTGTTCGTTGTCAGGACAAGTTTTGTATGGGAGAAAAAAAAACACTGAAATTTGCAATGGGGGTGAAGCCACTGGCGGGACGTTATAGTATTTTATAAATTGTTACAAAGACAATGAAGTTATCTTACCGGTCACGTGGTTAATACATTTCGCGAGTTTCCAATATTTCGGCAGTGTTGCCAATTACAATCATCATGATCATGGAATAACTGATGTCTGCGGGTAAATTGACAGTTAAGAATAGCCAGCCTATCCACTTTTTACCTGACTGCTGTAGGAGGAGGGTAATGTGTTTATTAGCCTATATAATAATATAAATATAATAATAAATAAATAAATAAATATCACGGGACAATCTCACACAAATTGACCTAGTCCCAAACTAAGCTCTAGGCTTGTACTATGGGTACTAGACAACGATATAAATACTTATATAGAGAAATAAATACTTAAATACATAGAAAACATCCACGACTCGGGAACAAATACTCGTGCTCATCACACAAGTATCTGCCCTTACCGGGATTTGAACCCAGGACCGCTAGCTTCGTAGGCAGGGTCACTACCAACTAGGCTAGCACGACGTCATCTGTGTTATATGTATGTTTATATGTTTCATGATTCTTACGAGTATGTCAATCGATTTGTCTTAATCTTGTGAGTGTCACTAAAGATCTGTCAATAATCAATATTCAAACCGGCGGCAAACAAACACCATATTGAAAAAAGGAAAAGAAGAAGAACTCGATGAACAAGTGAATTTGTATTTAAAAATAATGTCTAGGTTTCTTTCATCGTTTTTCATTTTGAATGATCATTTAGGATTTACAACGATTTACATTGGGCTAGCAACTGTTGGGTTGTTTGCTTCGTGAATAATATCTACGATAGTGTAAAGTGTGTTACAGAGCTATAAAAGGGAACTAAAACTAAACCGCGTGTTACGTAACGTTTTCAATAAATTACCTGACGACACACCAACAACACTCCGGAATATTCATGCACGAATGCAGTCAAAAGCATTAAACGAAACGGGATAGTTACTTGTATTCATTACTCGTACGCAACTGTGGCTAATGTTATTGAGATTTTTTTTAAAGTACTTGTGTACTTATGTTATGAGTGAGACGAGTTCATTCGTGCTTTTATAAACCTCTCACAGGTTTTTGAAAAAACGTCTTAGTGTGTATGGTCTATCTATATGAATATAAAATAATCGCTGAAATGTATGTAAGCGCTAACGGCCGATCGACTGCACTTGAAAAAAAAACGGTCAAGTGCGAGTTGGACTCGCGCACCGAGGGTTCCGTACCACCACACAGTAGGTATCACTATCACTATCACTACATAATATAAAACAAAGTCGCTTCCCGCTGTCTGTCTGTCCCTATGTATGCTTAGATCTTTAAAACTACGCAACGGATTTTGATGCGGTTTTGTTTAATAGATAGTGTGATTCAGGGAAAGGTTTTTATGTATAATAAGTTTTGGATTATGTATGGGTATTACAGAAAACTGGCATAAACCGACGCGAAGCGAGGGCGCGTCACTAGTTGATTATTTATATTCTAATTGAATTCGATTTCGAATTGAATCAGCGTGAGCCCAACTCACACTTGGCCATTTTACTATTTGTTGTTTTTCTTCAGGGCTTGTACAGTCAGGGACTTTAACTGTTATGCCACTATGGAACCCTGTCGCATAACGTTAATCATTCATTTAAGCGTAATTTCTATATGTGGTTAGACGCTGTCATTATGAGAGGGTTCCATAGTGGCACAACAATTAAAGTCCTTGACTTTACTATAATCATACCAAAGGATCATGCGTAAATTGGGTGTGGCACCAACAGAATTTAAACCTATATCATAAAAAAGAAACTAGTTAAAACATAATTTCTTAATATGCCCGCAAATACCTAGCTCACCTGAGAACAAAAATATGGACGCTTAAAAACAAGACATATAGTCGATAGAAACTATCGATACTGTCGATAGGTGGCGGAAAACCGACGGATTCAAGTGGAAAATCTTGGAGAAGACCTATGTCCAGCAGAGGACGTCTTCCGGATTTTTTTTATGGCAAGGAGAAGGCACGCGAGCGCTCAGGCCACCTGATGGTAAGTGGGATTTGAGACCCATAGACATTTGAAATCTCAAAACTGCAATCCTAAGACTTCAAATGCGTTGCCAACCCTGAGGACTAAGATGGAATGCCTCTATGCTAGTAAGTTCACCGGTTGTCTTATCCCCACACCGGAACACAGCAATGCGAACACTACTGCTTGGCGGTGGGTTAATGATGATTAAAAAAACACATAAAAACCCCCAATATAATGGTGACCCCTTATTTTAGAGCTAATATCTCTTAACCAGTCCGACTAATTTTCATAAATCATCGCTTAGAACTAACGCTAGTAAACCTACTGTCAAAAAAAAAAACGGCATTCAAATCGGTTCACCCGTTTAACAGCTACGGTGCAACAGACAGACACACACATATAGCGGTCAAACCTATAACTACCCTCTTTTTGCGCCGGGGATTAAAAACCAGTGATTCCAACTTATTACCGAATAAAATTCTTCGGAAAACAGCGCCCGCAACTCTAAAGCATTTTGTAAGCGTAGTCTATTACGGGCAGTGCTTTAATTTCTTTATTTCCAGCAGTTTTCTGCTCGGCTTAGTGCAGCCGGACTTTGGCCCGTGGCCAGGGTTCAATCCTTGATGCACACGATAAAAAGAAGACTCGAGTGGGCTTACATGAGCTACACGGCTACTGATCTCTATTGGTGTGTGTTATTTGCTGTTTGTAATGTTAAATGTGGGTAGTGTTTTCAATCCACACTGCGATTCGCTAGTCGAATTGAGGGTGCAAGGTTGCGACAGTGAAGGAAGGAAGAAACGGTCAAGTGAGAGTGGGATTCGCGCACTTAGGGTTCCGTATCATCAGGTTTTGCCTTCACTTCACGTCAAAAAATACGTTTGAGGACCCATCCTCCACCCCACCACCCCACCCCCTATCTGTTACGGTTTAAAAAACAAAAAACTTTAAGAGTAGAAGAGACGGACGTACGGTGGCAACATAGGCTTCGTTATAGAGTCCTGTTTGGCACCTTTTGGGTGCGGAACCCTAATAATGAAGTAGTGGGGCGGGACATCATGAATTGAAAATAATAGTTAGTTTATCTAAGCGGTTACCCATACTTCTAAGAAGCAATCGGTCACCACTACACTCAAAAAAATGGGAGTCAACAAAGAGAGATTTTCACTTAGTTGACAAAAATTTATACAATAGTTAAGATATTAGTTATATCAATCAAAGATAATAGTAACAACAGCAATTTCTTTAGTGATTCAACTAACATCTTAGTTGATGTATCTAACGTCTTAGTTGCGCAAGTAACACAGAAGCGCTGTATATTAGCTGAATAACTGTCCACAATAGAATCATTAGCTGTACAAGCCTGCTGAATAAGAACGTTAGCAGCGCTGTTTCAGCTGATATAACTCTGATTTGGGCACAAATTAAACAGTTATTAGCTGAATAACTGTAATTATTTGCATTTTATCAGCATTGTTTGAGCATTATTAAAAGTAACAGCAACCCCAAGAGCTGAACATTGACTGATTATTAGAGTGTACGTTACATGTTAGGCTCGTATGGAATCTAGACGCTTACTTATGCACAATAATCACAATCTTGTTACAAGCGATCAATATTTTTTTTCAGTGTATGAGTAAATTTGTGTAAAAGCGGGTATTCTGTTACTGAATAGTTAATAATAAAATTCGTTTTACTCACCCATAGAACTCCAGAGCTTAGTTTGGAACTAGGTCAACTTGCGTGAGATTTTACCGCAATATTTTACATTTTGATAGATTTATTCAGGCGCTAGCTTTTATTGGCTTTTATATTTCAAATTTCACGTTTCTACATTCTGTGGTTTAAGCCGTACGTTATCGTTCAACGGGCCTAGTATGATTGCGTCTATATCACTTGTCAAATGTGGATAAAGCATCCGTCACTCTCGTACTTATTTACGTGTCAGAAGGTGACGGATGCCTTATCCAAACTTTGTCGCGTGATAAACGCGGCTATATTTGGATCCAATGGGCTCTACTTTACTCGGTAATACCCATATTGCATTTGACATGTTATCGTATTGTTTTGAACTCAGCCGCGATTACTATCTAGCATTGTACCGAAAAGTAACTGCTCAAATTGTGAAAGTTTCTTATGAGAAATTTCGGAAATTACTAAGAATATTCTTAAACTTTATATGGAAAGAGAACATTCTCAATGCTCTCAAATATTTCCGATAATAGTCTCGGTAAATTCTTGAGAAGATTTCTTAACTTCTGAGAATGTTCTTCAACTTGTACATTGCTATTACTATCTAGTGCAGAGTTTTCGTAATGTTGACAATACGATAACGTGTCAAAGGCAATATGGTTTTATCCATTAGAATAGAGGTCCAGGGGGGTTATTATGGCATAGCTACGCAATTCATTTTACGGTGAGCGTAAAGGACAGAGCTATAGCAGTTATATAGCTCTGTCCTTTGCTCTCAGCGTAAACTGAACTGCTTAGCTATGTCATAATAACCCCCCAGGAGACAGTTTTACATAACGATACTAGAAACCTTTAATTGGCATCTATCCAACCTAATTTCTACCTTAATAAAAGCTACCATAACATTGAAAATCTGATAATAATAATAACCATAATTATAGGTAGTTCTCCACCGGATTCCCGCAACCTTCACGAGGTTGTCGGACCGGTGGATGCAAGTAGCACGTGACCGGTCGTTGTGGCGATCCTTGGGGGAGGCCTATGTCCTGCTGTGGACGTCGTTTGGCTGAAATGATGATGAAATGATGATGAGGTAGTTCTTATTATTGCTATTTTATCGTCAATTTAATTTGAACTGTCATAACATAGTAGTAGGGCCCGTAGGTTTGTTGCCTAACGCACTTGCAATCGCAATCGTTTTCATTTTGACAGTCTCAAGGCGAGTCTGCTTTCAAAATCAAAACAATTTTTCCTCTTTGAAGACGATTACGATTGCGAGTGCGTTAGGCAATAGGCCAGCTGGTACTAATCCTTATTAAATACAGTAATTATATAAATGGTGATTCCATTACGGTCGTAATTGTTTCCTCAAATGTATCTGCGTAGCCGGACTCCATCTACTTCATTTAATTTATTTTGAGGTAGTTGTTAGCTTCGTTTTTATTTTCAAATTTATAGTAATTATTCAGAAAAAAATATTTTAAATTGTGTTTTGGAGTATTTTTACAGATTACGGATATCAAAACCTGGCAGCTAAAAAGTGTTGCGTTTAGATTAAGAAAACGAATACAATCTTTTAGCTAAATTATTTATTTTTATGTATAAAATTACATTAAGATAAAAGTCACCAAACTTGAAAAGCATACGTGCTTAAAATGCACGCACACTGAAAATGATTTTTAATGCGTTACAGCACCTTTACACAAACTAATTGATATTTGCTAGCAACGACTCGCGACTGCTGAACTTTGACATTCTTAGTCTATCGAAGCTAAATAATAAATTAATAAAATATAAACCCTGTTGCAAAGAAAACAGGCCCTTACGATTTTTTAAGTTCTTTAAATATAATGTAGCTAAATGAGATTTTATGCTACGAAATAATTGAATATAAATTATATTGGTTTAATTTCGTAGCAATTAGATACAGTATGTTCAAATTAATTGAATAAATCGAAAGTGCCCTATATTTTTGCCAACAGGGTTTATAAATAAAAGAATATCCTGATATACTCTAGGAAAATGGGTTTGACAACGATAATCTTACTTATTTTATAAAAATATATACTTAATAGAAAACAGAAAACATCCAAGACTCAGGAACAAATACTCGCGTTCATCAATATAAAAAGAGATGAAATTATACTCTTCTTTATTTAGGTATTGATAATAACAGGACTGGTTACAAATAATAAAACATCTGTTATATAACGTAAACAAACATAAACATAAACCTAGTATTCAACTTTCAATAACAAAGTCTTATCTTGACAGCTGTCATTTGCCTTTCTAGCCAAATAAATAGTTTTTGCTTGCTGAAGCCTTTTTGTCTAGGATGTAAGTTAAAATAAAGGATAGTCCAAACCCAGATATAAAATACGCTGACTCAACTTTAACGTAGTGACGCATCTATCCCGCCGAGCAGGAGCTAACTTTTTTTTTACATTTTAAGCTTTGATCATGAGCCCGTTAATTAGTTTCCCGCTACTCCCCCTATTTCTTCCCGTTGGGGGTTCATTTTCGAAAAATCCTTTCTTAGTGCACCCCTAGGGTATCCAAGGAATACTCCGTCCAAATTGCAAGTCCCTAGCTCCAGCGGTTTTGGCTGTGCGTGGTCTGTCTGTCAGTCACTCAGTTGCGGTACTGTTTTATATATTAAAAATAAACAGACCTAGGAATATACGGGGCAAAATTAAATGACAGCTAGGGATTGCCTATATCGATAAACTCAATTATCGATGCTTTTCCCATATACTAGTGATCGCTCCAAGTTTTGTTTGTCAAAATATTTTTTTATTGAAAGTTTGCAAATGAAACAAAATAGCAACATAATTCTAGTTATTCTTTATTTTAAAAGGATTTTTTAACCTTCTCTCATTATCATCATATATTTTTTTACTCCTAATAATTTCAGAAGGTTTATTTTAACAATAGTAAATGGGACAGCCATAGTGAAATACACAATAAGAAAAAAAATATGATGATAAGTGAAGGTTAAAAAATCCTTTAAAAATAAAGAATAACCAGAATTATGTTGCTATTTTGTTTCATTTGCATACTTTCAATAAAAATTATTTTGACAAACAAAACTTGGAGCAATCACTAGTATATGGGAAAAGCATCGATAATTGAGTTTATCGATATAGGCAATGTCTAGCTGTCATTCAATTTTGCCCCGTATATTCCTAGGTCTGCTTATAAACGTTGAGTAACGGTGGTATAGCTATATTATTTATTGCTGCTTTATTTATTGTATTCAGGATAACAACAGCCAATAATAAGTAAAATATACAGTTGTTTGGATATTTTGGATAGGCCAATAAAAGTTATCCACAAGTAGAAAGTTATCCACAAGCAGAAGTACCTGTCATTGTGACATTTGAATTTGACAAATAAAGACAAAACATTATATAGCTATACCACCGTTACTCAACGTTTATTAGTAAGGGGATTAAAAGATTCTTGACATCAGTCAACTACTGTAATTTTTTATTGCTGTTTAATCCGTGAATTATTCAAGTATCGAACATACTTCCAGTCCCGTTATCAAAATAACGAAGTTTTTGTACTACTTTCTAACTCTTATTAAACTGCTGCAATTTATGCTCAAAAATACTAATAGACGCTTCCTTGAAATCGCGTAATTTTTCCGGACGGTACAAGGCTGATTAAAAAGGGCATTTCCACTTCAAGTTGAGTTTTTTTGTTAAACTTTTAGGATTAGGCACTTTTGTGCTGATCCAACGAGCCGGGATTGCTGCCCCACAAAAAACGGCGATTATATTGTTTTATTCAGGGGATGAATTATAACTGGGGGAGCGAAATTTATTCGATTACAGCAAAATAATAAACAAGAGGATCGATGAGATGTTTTGGGATCGTTTTAAAAGACTTACGGCCGCGCTCAGTCATTTAATGAACGATTAAGTCATTCCTAAGCAACGATTTTTCAAACATATGTTTGAAAAAGGAACGGTTAATTGTTTCTAAAATGTATGTCTGTATGTGTGTATATTTACTCTTTATTGTAGAAGAATAAAAAAGAAATACAAAACACAGGCAATATTTAAAAAAACAAGTACGATTTTCAGGCAGATAGCACTTGAAGAATTGGAATCTCACTGAGATTAAAAATCAAATTTAAAACACCCCACTTTTTATCATTACATTATCTCGACAAATTTACTTGTCTTATATAAAAGACGAATTGTTGACTTGGAGACCTTTTTAAACGAGGATGCTATTTTCTCAATGGCCGTCAACACATCTGCGATTTCTTTCCTGTGTTTTATGGACACCCTATAGGGTGCGGCTCCACTGAGGCGGAGACGAGCGGAGCGGTGCGGAGCTGTGCCAATATTAACCAATAGAATCTAAACTAACGTGCGCAAGGCGAGCTCCACGTGACCGCATGCGCCTTCTATTGGTTAATATTGGCACAGCTCCGCACCGCTCCGCTCGTCTCTGCCTCAGTGGAGCCGCAGCCATAGGCGGCGATTACTTTCGATCATGTAACCCGCTGGCCCATTTGCTGCCTTTAGCATATAAAGGAGCAATATAGAAAATGATCGTATATACCATGTCGAAAATGGGCACTATATGGAATTTACGTGGATGAATTATCTAAGCCTTGGCGCCCTTAATATGGATCTTCTACCTTGATGAAGTAATTGCCAACTTTATGACTATCAGAATAAAGTAACTTTTTTTTTGGAGTGGGCAAGCACACTGATCGCCTGATGGTAGGTTGGCTTAATGACTAAAATATGATATGGTTTTTTTATGGCATATAGAAGGCAAACGAGCACATAGTCCACGTGATGGTAAGTGGGGTCTGGAACCCATAGGTATTTGCAGTCTCAAGACTAAAATATAAAGACTGCAATCCTATAAGAATGTGAGTAAAACTCCGACATTCCTACTAAGCGTTGAAAACGCGCCAAACAAATTTATAGCAACTAATTGTATGGTAAAAATAAATAAGCACACTGAAAAAAAATATTGGTCGCTTGTAACAAGATTGTGATTGTTGTGCATAAGCGTCTTGATCCCATACGAGCCTAACAAGACGATAGATACACCAACTAAGACGTTAGATACATCAACTATGATGTTAGTTGATTCACTAAAGAAATTACTGTAGTTAACTATCAGCTTTGGTTGATATAACTAATATCTTAACTATTGTAATCATTTTTTGTCAACTAAGTGAAAATCTCTCTTTGTTGGCTCTCATTTTTTTAGTGCTGGTAAATTATAATTTTGATTGTGAAAAACTGTGTTTAATTTCATAGTAGTCATACAATTTATTTTGCGAAATTATGAGGTCTCATGTCCATATAATTTTCTCTCCTTCTCTTTGTTATGATAGTTTTCAGTTTTGTCAATCCACATAGTTCTAGAGTATGTAGTAAAGTTCAACATGAGTCATCATTTCAAATTATGTCCAGCAATAGACGCGTTTTGCCTGACACGATGATAATGATAATGGATGTAAAAGCTATTCAATAACTCAAATGTTAGCTAGATTAAATTAGGGATAAGTTTGCCTATGTTCATTTATTTCTGTAATTTTAATAACTGTATAGTGGAGATGTTGTAGTTAAAGAAAGTATTTACATACGACATACATACATACATACATACCTTCACGTCTGTAATCCCAGAGTGGGGTAGGCAGAGCTACAGAATTACCTACACCTTTAAAAACTTGTTGATAATTCAGTAACCACATTTTCCACAAATTAGGCTAAGATGTATACCAGCGTATTAGTGACAAGTTGCAAGCCCATCGCCTAATAGTACTACAAGCCTTTATTCCCTTAGTCGCCTCTTACGACATCCACGGGAAGACATGAAGTGACACTATTCCAACCCGGTAATCACACGGAACATATAGGATACATACATAACGCACATAATTAGGTTCATTGTTTAGACTACAATACTTGAGCTACCATATTTTTTTGTAAATAAACAGGATGATCATTAAATTTTATAAACACTATAAAACCATTATTAAAAAACACCCTATTAATCCTTTAGAATTTTCTTCCAAGCAAGATTTCTAATTATAAAAGTATATTCCCCTTTAAAACTTGCTAAGGCAAAATGTCAGAAGCCTTTTTCATAAAGAAAGAAACAACTTTGAGAGCTTTTTAAACGAATATTTTTTATTCTGCCGACAAAGAAACTTATTCGCAAAGTGATAGATATTTTTATTTGAAGACTAAGATATTGGCCCGAATGATAAAAGACTAAGCCATATTATACGGCTAGATTTTCCCGAGTGGAATGAGATTCCTTGGGATAAATAGTATTCTGTATTCATCTTCGTGACCCATTTGAATAGTTTAGGCCCCAATATGAAAAGTAAACAAACAAACAAGTCTTATGTAACTTTTTATATTATGATTTGTGATGAATACTGTTTTTTTCTTGCTTCATCTGCGTAACACTCGTTTAATTACCTTGGAAAATGTGAACAAATCTGGGTAGTTAAAGTGCCATATAATTTTCCACGAGCCTCAAACTATCTCCGTATCAACAAAAAAAAAAAGTCTGCGATTTAGCCGTGAAAGAACTAAACAGACAGACAAACAAATTCAATTTTGCATTTTTCGATATCTTAAGTACATTCAGATTCATCCCAGGATTTGATTTACAGCGGTCGATTGTCCTCTTCATTTATTTTCAATTACAGCCTGCCTATGCGTGCCTACCTAAGATTGAATTTTTACGTTACCAACGAACTTAGATCCCTGGACTTTTAGAGACTAAAAGAATTATGCTGCTTGTAAATACGTTCATTATGAGATACAATTTTTCTCTCTATTTTTAAATTGATTAAACTCTTTTGTAATTAATGCTAAGTTCTTACAGCAGTTTTTGAAAAGTTTAATCAAATTTTCATATTTAAAATTGCAAGTTCAACATTGGTTTACTAGAAATCCACTAAATTTCGTTTCCAATTACGCAACGCCAGTAATCCATAAATAAAGTGAGTTTATTTATTTATTTATTTATTTATTTAAAGAACATATCAGTCTGACTAACAGCTTGATGCCAAAGCGTCAGACACGGAGTTAAATGTTTCCCTAATTTATTAAGTTCAGATTAATCTCAAAAAATGTGACACTTTTACGAGCCTAAATAATTAGGATTATTAGCCTAATTATTTAGGCTCGTAAAAGTGTACAGTCTAATGCTGTTAAATACCGCTAAAATTGGTCTACATAAAGGTTCTTTGTAACCCCTATGGAAAAACTAAGAACATCCTATACTTTATGTGGGTACACAAAATATTTTAATGATTTAGAATAGAATACAAATAATAACAGCCTAATTTCAGTTTAATTATGCAAAAAGTAGTGAGCAAAAAAAGTTTTGTCTCAAAATGAATTTTTCGAGAGAAACTTTTTTTCCAATAAAATACATATCGCAGAGTATTTTTGTGGCACGGGCAATGTTAAGTGGTTTCTGAGGCCCATAAAAGATAAAGATTAGAAAAACAGGTGATATCAAGTGTATTTGAAGTATTTTATTTTATTTTCTCACCGCTACAGCGTGATTTTTGCACCACCAACGCCTCTCAACACCAAGCATTTTTAAAAGAGTACTCAACAATCTTTTAACCTGATTTCCTTTGAACTTAACCAGGTAGGAATTAATTCATTTAACCGAATCAGGGCCTTTTTTAACGCTTAAAGGCTTTGGTTCAATCAAACGGAAGAATTCATTCAGGACAAAGAACTCCTTATTGAGACCGTTTTAGGGTTCCGTACCCGAAAGGAGAACAACGGAACCCTATTAATATACCTACGTGTCCGTCCGTCGAAACTTTAAAGAGCTGTGTCTTTTGAAACGTAATAGATAGCGGTTTTTTTTTTTGAATATGTATTATTAGTTGTTACTTAAGGCGGATTAATTAACATTTTTTTAAAGGAATTGATATAATAAAGTGGATACAAGAAACGTTTTCCTCTTCAACGTACATATTTTTATGTTTGTTGTTCAAAAAAACTATAAAGTACGTACAACCGTCAAAAGGGGATTCCCACCAGCCATACAAGGAAATGCCTGTTATGTACAGTCGAGTTCATAAATATGTATACACTTTAGTACCTTGTCTATTTAATGTCATATTTGAACTCCCATATATGAATTTTCACAGCTATTAAAGTGACAAGGTACTAAAGTGTATACATATTTATGAACTCGACTGTACAAGACCCAATCATACAATTAAACACGCAAAAAAATTGAGCCTTCGAAAACTCTTTTAGAAATTATTTAAAAACTTGGAATTTCGCTATTACTTATTAAGATTTTTCTTTACAATGAAATAGGTTATGTTGGCATAAAAAAACTACAATAGATGTCGCTAAGATCTATGTGAATGTTAACATGTGACATAAGAACTATTTATCTTGACCTATTTTGTTCGCTAAGACAAACTAATGACAATTGTCATGCATAAATACCTAATACTTTTTGCGTGAGTGGCAACTCGACGTAACAAGTGATAAAACCGTGCAGGCAACGCATGTTCCAGTAATATACTAATTAATTAGTGTTCAGCAGAGTTCTATTTAATCTGTTTAGTTATATTCAATTACGACTATTTTTTTTAAATACTGGACGTCTTTGTACGTTCAAGGCATTATTTGGGCATTCTCCTTTGATGTGATTATAGTACAATCCCCGAAGAAAAACCACAAATACTAAAAAAAAACAAACGAAATCAAATTCAATTCGGAATATAATAATACCTACTGTGCGTTGGTACGGAACCCTCGGTGCGCGAGTCCGACTCGCACTTGACCGGGTTTTGTATACAATCAGAGAGTTCGGCATTTCAGATGTTGAAGAATGTAACGAGCATAAAGTAAGTATCCTTCGTGTGTAAGTCAGCTCACACAAACATAGTGTGTATGGCTGTGTATATACGGTACCTACATCATAATGGATTTCGCATACGATAAGTCTCGTAGTGTAACTCAATTAGAAATTGGAGTTAAGCTGCGAGAAATAAGATCGGAGCGAGAAATTGTTTTTGGCACAAACGAGATTAAGTGTAATGATTATGGTCTTAAATAACTCGCCGGTGACTTCGTTAGAAAAAAATCACCGTTTCCTGACCGGTCAGGGGTTCTAGACAAGGTGCACATTATGCACAACGCTAACGTAAAGGATGATCGAAAACTGTCTAAATGTATGGAACAGGGCTAATGATCTTGAGTTTACTTTGGTCTTATTTCGTCGAAGTTCTGCCAAAGTCCTGCCTAACTCCGCAGAATACCTACGAACGCACAGGTCATTTTGTGGTTGTCAGGCAAGACATGATGGGATGGAAGATGAGGTCAGCGATGAAGTAGCTACAAATAATCGCTAAAAAGCGAAGTCATTGTAAATATTTTGTTTGTCTGTGGCAATATTTTATAGTAGTAATCTCTACGTTGCTTAACGAAACTAGGACAAGCATTTGAAATTAAATTACCTCAACTAGTAGTCTAGTTAAATAATCAATGTAATAGTACCGTTGTCGCTCAAACGGCCCTTTAATAATCACTCACAATAAAACCTTAGAAAACCAAAAGTGCAAAGTAAAAACGACAAAAAAAAGTTTTGTTTTTTCTTTCCCTTGAATCAATTTTGAAACTATGTTTTTTTTTCTAATAGATAGATATATATATTTACTTTCAGGCAGAATTTGGTCTAAACCTAAATCTCCTTAAGAATAACGCATTTAAATCGGCGTATCCGTTTCGGAGCTATGGAACCTGAAACATGCCCACTGAGAGACATGCAAACTGAGAGCGTCAAACTTACAACACCCTCTATTTCAGTTGGGGGTAAAAACGTTTGTCATCCCTTTGAAATGTTCACTTCTGAGCTCCTCAGGCTATCGTAATACGCGGAGTCTGCGAAGGGCGAGAGACTTAACATGTACTTAAGCAACGTAATCGCTTCAAGACCGCCGAGTCGTGCGGCTGACGCGGAAGATTGATAGGGCTGGTCGTCGATCTAGAGAGGCTGGAAGTTGTCACGAGAGTACAGTGGCTGGACAAACGCAATCGTTACCGAAAACGTATACGATTGACGTTAGCGGTCAGACGGTCGCGTCGAGCGCTTATGTCAATTTCATATATTTTTGACCTCAGCACCTCAGTTTTTTTGCGAACTAAACGAGACGAAAACGCGCGTGAGACCAAGTAACTCTTTAATAAAATAAAAATGCGGAGAACAGTGCTAGGTCAATAAAAATGGGTGGTGGGTGGCGGGCTGTAAATATTCATGTTGTTTAATTTTTATCATGTTTTCTTACCTTTAGGTATATGTTCTCGCTGCTGGGGTGAAATAGTACATTGTGCATCAAGGGTAGTATGAAGGGAATTACTAACGAGAGTGTTAGAAGCCCGACGCTGAAGGCGGAGGGCTTTTAATGACTCGAGTTAGTAATCCCCTTACTGCCTGTGATACACACAATGGTTTTCATCACATTTGCGAGGAAAAAAAACAAAGAGAAAACACTTTAACTCTGCAAAATATAAAGAAATAACTTTTGACGAACGGGAACGTAAATGGAAACGATATTTTTTTTGTGACCTCTACCACAGATAATAACTGCGTTTAGTTTCGACCTGGATTCGAGCCAGATTTAGCCAATTTGATAAAAATGTATAATTACTAAAATTAATGATAAATGTTGATATAAACTTGAAATAGGTATAAAAATAATGAAGTTTAATGAAGCGTATAGGTTTTGTGTAATGTAAGTTAGTCTATAGCTAATTTTTAAAGATGAAATTAGAAACCGATTTAATTTTTGGCTGAAAATTAAACCTCCTTAGTCAGAAATGATGTACGAGAGAGTTGCAAATTTTAAAAAGAAAGTCATTACTCCCTAGTGATGAAAAACTCGCCATAATTCCCGCGGGAACAATTTAGGCCATTGTCCTTCTGTATACAGGCATGGAATAAAACCATTTACGAGCAAGTGTGATGAAAAGTTTTATGTGCAACAAGAGACCAAAGTTATTTGCATCTCACCTAGAATCAATCGCTACGCTCGTGATTCAATTATAGAATCCTTCACTTACTCGGGATTCAAAATCAACACTCGCAACAAAAACTAACTTTGCTCTGTTGTTGTACAAATAAATCTTGTCATGTTTCGTAAGTCGTTTACGTTAGCGTTCTACTTCTTATCTAGGGGACTTTGATTACGATAGCTAGCATAGGCTATGATAGCGTAATAATCAAGGAAAAGGAAATAGATAGCGTTTTGTTAGTAATAGTAGATAAGTTACTATCGCGTGCGGCTACCGTTACTAACAAAATGTCAATCATTAAAAAAAAACTCAAGACAATTTAAGCCTTTACCGCCACCGTATTTTCCGCTAAAATATTTACTTCGTCTAATAAATAACTTGACTTGGACACTCACACAAAGAGATTGAAAGCGTCTGAGACGTTGTTTTCACGAAGAGTGGAAAGAATTCGTTGGACGGAAAAGTAAACCAATGAAGAGGTTTTGAAGATGGTAAACGAGAGAAGACATATTTTAGAAACCATAGAATGTAGAAAAAGTATAGATGATGAGACACCAGATACGGCACGACAGTTTCTTTTTGAACATTTTGGAGGCCAAAGTTTAGGGAAAAAGACGACGAAGACGTAGGCTTACTTACTTCAGCCAAATAAAACAGAAGTCCAATGCCGTGTCGTATCAGGAGGTGAAAAAGGTGGCAGAGAAAAAAGAAAGTGGCCATTACTCCAACGACAAGAGCCTAGCTCTTAAGTTAAAAGATGAATATATAAATAATAAAACTCGAATAAATTTCTACACGTGTGCATCGAGTAGGATTAGTAAATAATCGTAAAATCTGACATCATTAAATGTGTTAATCGTTAACTGACATTAATGTTTACTGTCTTTGTTAACATTCCTTACAATCCATTATTCGTCAATTTTCTAAGCTTACTGAAGAAATATAATCTTGGATTCTTGAAAAACTAATCGCAAATATTTCTCCGACGAGATTTTACGTTAGGTAACATTTCTTTTGTCGAAAATATTGTAAGGCCTAGCCTCAAGCCTCATACTAAATGAAGGTTCCATACATTTTCATTTTGTCTAACGGCTAAGTCAATTTGCTGGAGAAAATTAACGGGATGTTGGGTAATGATGAAAAATAACTGACTGTACGAACAAACGTAGTGTGATAATAGTGATAATGCAATTTTATAAATACGTACCTACCTACCTACATGAAGTTTTTCAAGTAACTAGGTAAAAATACAATTTTTTCTTGATTCATATAAAGTTTTATGGTATGGATATGTTCAATTAATTGATTAAATTAATTAAATGATATGATATCGGGGGGCAGATATACACAAACCCAGTTCCAAACTAGGTTCGTGGCTTGTAGGTACTGCAAGAACTAGATAAATAAACATAATTATAATAAAGTGTTTTTAAACATAGATAAATATTTGCCATTACCGGGTATCCAACGCAGGACCTCTAGCTAACGTAGGCAGAGTCTCTACCAAGAAGACTAACCGTGTCATCGGTTTCATTCCACAACCATAAAGTTTTTGAATGTTCATAATTTAGACCGCAGTAATACAATGCTAAACGTATTTGTTGCGTGTGAAGGAACAGTATTTAATAACAGCATTGTTTTGCTGCTCTCAACCAGGGATGTTGCGAATATTCGCATCCGCATCCGCAAATGCGGAGCTTCCGCATAGATTTGGACATCTGCATCCGCATCCGCATCCGCAATAATCAATACGTATGTTCATGCGGATGCGGATGTAATATAAGTTGCGACAAGAGAGAAATTAGGCGGGGCCGGCGAATGTTCGCACGTGACAATGACCAATAGGAGCGAAAAAAATTGTGACAAGATCCGACGCGTTTGTTGTGGTCCTATTACTAATATAAAAATTAGAAAGTGAAGTTAAAAAAAAATAAGTGCATTATACTTTTTACTAATTTTCATTAGTAAAAATGTTAAGAAATACTTTATCATTGTTTTAATTCCGCATTCATATACTATATTTATGTAAGATCTTAAACATCCGCATCCGCATCCGCATCCGCGGATGTGAGCCTTCAAAAATCCGCATCCGCATTCACATCCGCGGATGTGAAAAAATCGGCGTCCGCAACATCCCTGCTCTCAACATTCATTCATAAACTTCATGATCGTGCAATGTGTCAGCATTGACTTCGTATCTGCCAAGTGATAGAGGCTAACCGCATTCCGCTTGAAACATCGAAGAGGGAAGCCTTAACTGAAACAGATAATAGTGTTGAAACTTGAAACCAACTTGGAAGCTGGTATTGCCCTCGTAAGTCAAAAAGCAGTATTTCACATTTAATAACCAAAGCAGTTTCAGTTCTATTGTGTTAGTAATGTGGTTAATATTGCAACAGGAGTTTTGTCTGAGATACTGCCTATTGGCTAAGGAGGGCAGTAGCAGAATGGGCTTATTGAGAGCTAAGAACAAGGTTTTACTTCAAATCTTAGTAATATCTTGCGTTTGTAACTATCTCGAAGTTCCTTGTTATGATGGTTCTTGTAATCTTGTTCAATTAATGGCAATGTGCTCTTCATCCTTGATATTTTGCACTTAATAAAGACAGTACACAGGACTTAATAGGTAATCTTATACTTTAAGCGAGCTCAACTTGTAAATATCAAATTCTCGTAAACGCCTCTAATGATTTTACTAAATATAACGGGTATAGGTTTATCGGATCAAGACATTGATCGGTTAAATTAATTAATCTAGCTATCCAGAGAGGTAATGCAGCCAGTATCATAGGGACCATGCCGCGAGCGGACCTGCTGGAGGGTGATTATTATTTATATCTTTAATATTTGAGTAGCTTAGTTTAATTTTAATTAAAATACGTCTAGTTCTAATTTTTCATTGTTAATGTTGAATTCTGTAAATATTATGTTCATTTATAGATCTTAATAAAGTCAAATTATCATCTTTGTGGAAACAAGGTTTCAATTATTATTTCAACACACGGGACGTCCCCGGTCGCCCAGCTGCTAAGGTTAACAAAAATAAGCAGAGTTTTATGTATCTGTACGGACACTAGTCGATGTGTTTTAAAGTGTTCACTAATCTTACGTCTTACTTATATTATAAATGCTAAAGTTTGGATGTTTGTTACTCAATTATGCCAGAACGGCTGAACGGGTCGTGATGAAGTTGGAAACAGAGGTAGATTATAGTCTCAAACAGTAGACTACTTTCGATCCCGAAAAAATGGTTAGTTCCCGAGGGAAAAATGATAAACGAATTTTACGCGGACGGATTCACGAGTAAAAGTTCGTGTTTTACTAAGTCATCAATCATCATTTGGCAAGGTAAATCATTTTACAAACTTTTATTTCGCAAGGAGGTGCTGCTCGCCGCATTATTTTAGTTTATTATGGTCAAAAGTATAACCTAACCTAACTTATTTCATAATAATTAAGTATAAATATGGTTTTGCGAAATGATGTTTTTCAAACGTATTTTTGCTCAAAATGGCCGGACCCCATTTTAAACTTAAGTCATGCTTCTTCCAGTTCTTTTAACTCTGTTGCCACTAATTCCGTGAATTAACCGCGATTTGTAAATTAATCATCCAACAAATCAGATGAAACAATAGGCCTTCATTAGCGATGCATTAGGTGCCGCGGGACTGAAGATTTTCCTCTCCCATCATGAGGCTTGGGAAATTTCTAGCCAAAGACGGGTAAACAGACAGATGGGCCAACTACAGGAAAATGAAGGAAAAGGAAATGTCTATTTATGGTTCCGTACTGAAGGGCGCCCCATGGGACCCTATTACGAGCACTAAGGCTACGCTGTTCATCCGTCCGTCCGTCAGTTGCACTGTTGGTCTGTTCTACATTTAAAGAGCTGTATTTTTGAACCGTAATATATGTGTTATTATGGTGGATTTACTTTTTTTTTAAGAAATTGAAATAATAAAGCGGATCTCCATACAGTACATTTTTAGGGTTCCGTACCCAAAGGGTAAAAACGGGACCCTATTAATAAGACTCCGCTGTCCATCTCTCCGTCTGTCAGTCACCAGGCTGTATCTCATGAACCGTGATAGCTAGACAGTTGAAATTTTCACAAAAGATGTATTTCTATTTCCGCTATAACAACAAATACTAAAGCCGAATAAAATTAATATTTAAGGGGGGCTCCCATACAACATAAGTGATTTTTTTGCCGTATTTTGCTCGATATTAATAACGGCAACAGGTGCTTGAAATATTCGCAGAATATTTAGTTGTATATTAACTTTAAAAACAAATAATTAAATAAAATTAAAAAAATATTTAAGGGGCTCCCATACAACAAACGTGATTTTTTTGCCGTTTTTTACTAATGTTGTATAGATAATGGTACGGAACCCTTCGTGCGCGAGTCCGACTCGCCCTTGGCCGGTTTTGAATATTATTTTTTTTGTGCCGAACAACGGTAAATCATACAAGCGTCAAATTTGGTATGATTATATTACAAACCCGGAAGAAAAACAACAAATACTTATTAAAAAATCATCAAGTGTTTGTTGGGTCTGCGCTGATTTGATTAGAAATCGAATTCAAATTGGAATATAATAATATACCTATTATGCGGTGGCACGGAACCCTCGGTGCGCGAGACTTATCTTGAATTGTTGAGTTCGCAATTAACCATTACTTAATCAGTTACAGAAATAAATCTTACTATAACTTATTTTTCTCCACCATGATTCCTATTACATGGTTCCTAACGTTCAAATTACCATCAAAAAGTTTCTGTGGTGACTAGCCCTGTTCTTTCCGTATCCTTCAAATGGTTACCACCACCTATGGATTATCATTGGTAAGCCTAGGATTTTGGTGACATATCGTGGTTCTAGAAGCCATGGAGTCGCTATTTCCTAATTATTATAAATAAATAAAAATAAATAAATAAATATCGGGGGACAATGTCACACCAAATGACCTAGTCCCAAACTAACTCTAGTTCTAGGCTTACTAAGCTCTAGGCTTGTACTATGGGTACTAGACAACGATATAAATAATTATATAGAGAAAACATCCATGACTCGGGAACAAATATTCGTGCTCATCACACAAATATCTGCCCTTACCGGGATTTGAACCCAGGACCGCTAGCTTCGAAGGCAGGGTCACTACCACTAGGCCAGCGCGTCGTCAATATATGATTATAATACATGATTTGACCTTCAGTATGGTCATATTTCAAAATGACTACTAATATTTGCTTGTTTGTAACGCTTTAACAGCAGAGATATCCTCCATACCAAAATTCATTTATCGAAATTCAGTTAAGCGATTTAATGAATAAATGAATTTTGAAATATTGAAATACTGAAGGTCAAAATCAAAGTGGTATGTATTAAAAGAATAGGAAATAGCGACTCCATGGTTTCTAGAACCACGATTTGCCATCAAAAGTCCCAGCTCTAGTCATTAGCAATATCAAGGACGGTACTCATACGTTAACGCTATTTAAAATATTTTAAGACGCCCTTTTACGAAATATCGTATAATAGAGCTATAGAAAAATTTCGTCAGAAGCTTATTCTAAATGTTTATTACACGCGCAACAATCATCCTCGAGGATGCTTTAGCAAATATGTATTGCTCATTAGTAGCATTACCTTTGATAAGTATTAAATTTTATTTGAACACGGCATTTTCATTGTGTATTACAAAATAATAAAGCCATTTTTTATTGTTAGTACGCTTATTGCTCGGTGCCGTTGGCGTAATGGCTTAAGGGGTCGACTAATAATAATAATAATAGGTTTTGTCTGTGCAATTGCTGACGAGGTCATAATGACGAACAATTATCGGAAATATATTCTAAGGGATGGCTGCACGGTCGACATTAATTTGTCGAGCATGCCGTTGCCCCGGCGAGTCCCTCAGACATATATAATTTCCGGTTGTTCGCATTTGGCCAACGGCGAGTACTTGCACAGACATAACCTCGCGGCCAGGATCATAAGCAAGTTGCTCTTCAATATGGTCTTGTTGAGTCTGAAGTACCGTATTATAAGTACACACCGGCGCCAGTTCTCGAAAATGGTCGTGTTACGCTCTATTGGGATCGATCTGTCATCACGGACAGGACTATTGTTGCCAATAAGCCTGATATCGTGTTGACAGATCCCGCATGACGAGAACCTCGTGAAGGCTGAGAAGGACAAGCTCAGCAAGTACCTTGACTTGGCTCACGAGGTGACCGCCATGTGGGATGTTGACTTGACGATCATTGTCCCGATAGTTGTTTCGGCAAACGGTCTTATAGCGAAGAGTCCCGACCAACACCTCAAGAGACTCTCGCTAGATGGCTGGATCAAGAGCCAGATACAGAAAGCAGTACTCCTTGACACGGCACGTATTGTGAGGAGGTTCCTCTCTCTGCAGGCCTCACCACCGGTAGCTTGAGCCCTGCCCCACTGCCGGCGGCACTCCTAGGTTAGGTTTTTTATTATGTCTATTTTTTGTAATAGTATTGTTATTTTACTTTTATATTTGAATATTTGTTATAAAAAACCTAATTTACAGAAAAAATTATAAATATCTAAAATAATAATAAATTTTATTTCGAGCAACTAGGCCCATGGTTACAAATACCTTATAGACTAAGATAGATAACTAACAATATAAAACTTAAAAACTAACACCGAGGTGAATAAACAGCGTGTTTATTTTTTGCCAAAATTGGCGTGATGGTCGCTGCCGGTAGGTTGCCCCGAAACCGCCGGAACACGACACCTTTCGGCCAGAAGTCAGGACACTCGACGGTTCAAACTTCAAAGCATAAACCGCGGCACGCGCACTACAAACGAACTGAAGTGCACGTAGCGAAGCGAGCGCAGCTGAAACACCGTCGGGCTGCATCCAACCTTCTGACGGACGTACTCTACCACGTCGTCTACCGTTGCAGAGTGGTGCAGACGAGACACGTAGAGCACCTTGTTTGGTATAGCTGCCCGCAGCTCGGTACTAATGATCGTAAGGTAACGAGTTCGAACCCACTTAAGAACATTACCCGATGCTCTTACGGTGAAGGAAAAAAACTGTGAGAAAACCTGCTCATTCTAACAGCTGAGGGCCCTGCAAACATACATTGCGCTAACTAACTAAAATTTTTATCTCCGTATTTTAATAAAGGATATTTTTATAAAAAATACATTAATTGACCAGATTAGCATTGTACATCCTAGATAACAGTTTTCCGTGGAATTATAACAACGAAACTTACTACTTAACAGTAAAACAGGCCACTTGCGACTGCGCCTGTCAACCGTCAACGGACGTTTTCAAATTCGTCAAGAATCCTGGGGATTATTTCCGTTATTTACGCTGGTTTCGTATTTTTTTAACGCTGTGTTCATGTTCATACTTCACATTGCTCACTGTTGAAGCCGTGAGCGACGTCAAACACAAAACATTGGCACGTGAGAACTCTCTTTGCTTGACGAATAGTGGAAGCATAAGTTGAGACATCACATCCGCCACAGACATTGCCGTACACGATACACTGTTCACTAAAATCTATTCACTCACATCCTTGTTATAATAATCAACAACCTTCCTTTGCTCAAGTTACTCAGTTGTACTCAGTTGTTTTATATCTTTCAGTGCGTTTGTGGAGTTACTGTGAGACAATGAGCGCGTTGAACATAAAATCTCGCAAGGCCACTGCACGTCAGCAAGAAATTCAACTCAAGGCCACCTTGAAACAGCTGCAGGAAGCTAGGACCTTGAATGACCAGTTAATGGGGGAGAGGGATGACAGTGAGGAGGAACTGAAGAAATTGATGGGCAAGAACACGGTGTTGAGAAGTGACCTGGTGGAGTATGATTACAAGTTATCAGATGCTCAAGATAAGTTAGAGCAGTTGCAGTCTGAGATTGATACATTCAACCAGTGCGCTTCCACCGATGAAGTGGCATTAAAGCGCATCACAAACCTGGAGGAAGAACTTGGCGCAGCAAATGAAGAATTAAATTATCTAAGGAAAGAACGTCAGTGTTATGATAGTTTAACAACACAGAACCTATACCAAGAGCTCGTAGGTAATAACGACAAGGATAGTAAGAAATTAATATTTTTTAACAGCAATAATAAATTGAAGAAATATGTTAAAATTATATGATAAAAAGACTGAAGATTTGTGGGGCACATCAGTTAAGGTACTTTTTCATATCATAGATGTAATTCTAGCATTAATCTACAATAATTGCATATCAGAGGGGGTCTTTCCAGATCTCATGAAATATAGTAAAGTAATACCTCTTTTTAAATCGGGCGAGATGAGTGATATAACGAACTTCCGTCCCATTTCCATACTACCAGTTTTAAGTAAAGTCTTTGAGAAAGTAATGCTAAAGGATATGTTAGGTCACTTTAACAGAAATAAACTACTTAACAATAACCAGTTTGGCTTTACCAGAGGTCGATCAACAATTGATGCGGCATCTGTACTCATTAAACATATATATAACAGTTGGCAGAAATCTTGCGATGCAGTAGGAATATTTTGTGATCTTTCTAAAGCTTTTGATTGCGTGGATCATACGACCCTTATTTTAAAATTAGAACATTATGGATTGTCCAACAAAGCTTTAAGCCTTATGTCTTCTTATCTAAGTGATAGAACTCAAACAGTTGTTGTAAACAAAACGCAATCTGTTGGAGCTACATTGAAAATAGGTGTGCCTCAAGGCTCTATTTTAGGTCCTTTTTTATTTTTGGTTTACATAAATGACTTGCCACCAACAGTAGATAAACTTTGTGATATTGTACTTTTTGCTGATGATACTTCACTAATTTTCAAGGTAGATAGAAAATCCGTAGACTACAGTAGGATTAACACCACACTAGTTAAAGTACTTAATTGCTTTACTAGCAACAATTTGCTACTAAATGCTAAGAAAACGAAATGTGTTAGGTTCGCTTTGCCTAATGTTAAACCGGTACATTCTAGTATTTTTCTAAATGACGAGTGTTTGCAAATGGTAGATAAGGCAATTTTCTTAGGCATAACATTAGATAAATATTTGCAATGGAGTCCCCATATAGCTGTACTGGCAGGTAAACTAAGTTCGGCAGCTTACGCCGTTAGGAAAATTAGACAACTAACCAATGTTGAGACAGCTCGCTTAGTCTATTATAGTTATTTCCATAGTGTCATGTCGTACGGTATTCTGGTTTGGGGTAAGGCAGCTGACATACAAACTATATTTGTGTTACAAAAAAGGGCCATTCGTTCTATTTACAACTTAAACTCCCGTGACTCTTTAAGAGAACTTTTTAAAGAAATTAATATCTTGACTGTAGCGTCTCAATTTATTTATGAGAATATTATTTACGTTATTAGAAATTTAGATTCTTTCACCAAAAATTCTGATATACATAATTTAAATACCAGAAATAAAAATAAAATCGCTATCCGAAAATTCCGCGTCCGTAAAGTATATAAATCATTTGTTGGTCAATGCATTCATTTCTATAATAAATTACCTGACGAAGTTTTAAAGTTACCCTTTCCAGCACTTAAAAGTTACTTGAAAAGGTCGTTAATGTCTAAAGCGTATTATAGGATCGAGGACTATCTAACAGACAAAAATGCATGGCCTAAATCCGAAACTTAGTCAATAATAATTTATTCAAATGCAAAATCTTTATCTTGTCTAGGGGACACCGTTGATGTAGGAAAACATATCGAAACTTTTATGTGGTCGTCTCGCACCATCTTATATACACATAAGTATGTGTTTTTTTTTTTTTCTCTATCACTCCCGTAAGATTCTTAATTGGCATGTTTTCCTGCTGAACTACGCATGTTATTTGATACTATATTTAATTTAATATTTATAGCTTTATATAATGCTAGACTAAGTAGTACCATTGTAATAAGAAATATGTTTAAAAAATGACTGACTGCTGAGTTTCTTGCGGCGTTTCTTCTCGGCAGTGGTCTTCTCTTGGGAAGCGCTGGTAGATTCTTGACGTGTAAAAGTGCCCGTGCGGCCTACTTACTGAATAAATTTCTTTTATCTTTTTTATCTTTTATCTTTTAACGTTTCTATTCGTTTCGTTTTTAAACCAATCGCGTCACTGGTAGATCACGTGATACGAAAAGTCACGTGATCTACCAGTGACGCGATTGGTTTAAAAACGAAACGAATAGAAACGTTAGTTAGCGCAATGCATCTTGGCAGGGCCCACTGAGTATGTAAGATGATAATTGCACAAAAGACACTAAAAGGCCTGTAAGATAAGATAACCTCGTAAGGCCCACCATACTAAAAACAGGTAGTTTTTTGTAAGTGGGACTTTGAATCTACCGTCAAGGCAATAAAGTTCAATTACGTTTGTTCGATAATGCCATTTTCAGTATATGAAGATAGGAAAATAAACCTATTCCCATTGGAACACAGTTCAAATTAAATTGTCTTGATTATGTACATCGTATTGCACGCTGAGCCTTACGAGGATAAGATATATAGATAGGTGCTCATTTTCTATAACTTCCCAAAAAAATATGCTGCGGGGACCTATGTTTCTATGTCAACATAACACAGTTTTAAAGTTACCCTTTCCAGCACTTAAAAATTACTTGAAAAGGTCGTTAATGTCTAAAGCGTATTATAAGATCGAGAACTATCTAACAGACAAAAATGCATGGCCTAAATCCGAAACTTAGTCAATAATAATTTATTCAAATGCAAAATCTTTATCTTGTCTAGGGGACACCGTTGATGTAGGAAAACATATCGAAACTTTTATGTGGTCGTCTCGCACCATCTTATATACACATAAGTATGTGTTTTTTTTTTCTCTATCTCTCCCGTAAGATTCTTAATTGGCATGTTTTCCTGCTGAACTACGCATGTTATTTGATACTATATTTAATTTAATAGTTATACCTTTATATAATGTTAGACTAAGTAGTACCATTGTAATAAGAAATATGTTTAAAAAATGACTGACTGCTGAGTTTCTTGCGGCGTTTCTTCTCAGCAGTGGTCTTCTCTTGGGAAGCGCTGGTAGATTCTTGACGTGTAAAAGTGCCCGTGCGGCCTACTTACTGAATAAATTTCTTTTATCTTTTATCTTATCTTTTATCAAGTAACTACAATAACATAAAAAAGTTAAAAAATCATAGCACTGATAATTATTATCATGAATATTGACGAGAAACGCGTCAAAACATTTTGAATTATTTATTTTATTCACAAACTACGAAGCTTTCACAAATTTTGTTCGACTTACTTCGTTAATACAAAGTTGGAGCCATCGCTCCTACGTTAATACCCGGGGACCGACGGAATTAATCAAAAGAAAATACGTAAAAGGAAATAAAGTACCGATATTGGTAATCGGCTTAAAACTAGGGAAAGTCCGCTCCGCTTTACCTTCACCCTTCACCAAATATGCTTTTATTTTACAAGCTGGTTTCCTAAGACTTTGAAATTAAAATCCGTTACAGAATTACAGCTTTCATAGTCTGCATAGTTGTAATCTTGTTATAATAGGGTGTAACAAAAACTTAGGTCAAAAAACTATTTCTAGGGTGTTTTTCTTCACATATCTACATACTTTATTTTACAATACACATAAATTCAGATATAGTTACAGAGTAGGAATGTACAAAAGCGGTCAAGGAGGTGGTTGGGTGGTTGAGACGATAAGAAAAGCAAAAAAGTGGCAACATGTAGACATGAGTACAAAAACAAAGTACTTTGAGTCAGTAACCTTACAAACGTTATAATTATTAAACGGTATTTTTGTTACACTCTGTATAAGTACACAGCCCGAGGAACTTATGAATAACTGACAGAAAGAGAAGGTGGAATATATTTATTAAACAAGGCCAAACACTTGACTACCTTCTTCACTAGGTTTTACTATGGCTTTGATTTGGAAAAGTTTTCTAATGTCGGCTACGATCGACCAAGCTGTGTTTACTTAACCTTTAGAAAGATGGCCCAATGACCTTTTTAAGGTCGCCGGCTGTAAAGGTTTTGGCTAAAGGGCACCTAATAGTAAGTAGGCTCTTAGGCTAATCTTGAGGACGACCGGAACACGACACTCGAGCACTGCGGTTTGGCAGCAGGTTTGCGGGCAAGATGTGTATTGATAGTAGCCACCTGGATGGACACTGCACAAAGTCCAACCACTACACGTTTATTTAGGGGATATGAAGGGTTCAAGGTAGTATTGCACAGTAGGGTAGAAGTACCGTTTGTGGCCACTGTAAACTTTTTGACCACTTAAGGTTCAAATGAGTATCAAAAATACTGTAAAATTAAAAATAATGTTCATAAATGGCGTTTAAAATTCTTAGCCGTTAGCAGAATTTGTTTATTTTTTTTCTCAGTAAATAGCGATTATTTTAACAACACCCTGTAAACAATTTTCTGTTGTCAATTTGAATATTTTGTTGTCAATTTGAAACCGCTAAGTTTACCGGGAACATTTTCCACTTGTCATTAGTCGTATCACGTCGGGAAGTTTATAGCAAGGCTAATTTATGCAGCAAACGGCAAAGCATTCAAATTCCTTGCAGGTACATTAAGAAATTACACAAAACACAGGTACTTAAAATAAAAGTTTTAGTACAAAGCCGAGCCATTTATTCTAGCTATACTAATATCCACGCTAGCCTAGGGAATACGGAATCAAACCCAGCTTACAAAGATGTCAAAGATGGCTTTTAAAGATTCAAAGGACCGAACCTATTCACCATTGGACATCGTTCCGATTGTATTGTTCTTTCTTTGATCCTTTTTCCGTTGCTAAAATATAATAGAACAAGAGAAATGTTGATAGAATTACAGGGATTTAACACAAAAGAAATGTCTAAGCCTGTTCCAGACGTTAAGTCTGTGACCGTGGCTTAGGGAAGACTTGAGATCAGGCCTCAAAGCCTCTATTCTAGGCGGTAAAAAACATATTATCGTTTATGAACTGTTATGATATTGTTTTTAACTCGGCCGCCATTACTGTCAATTAGGGAGGTCCAAAATAGTATGAAGAAAAATAATGTACCGTAAAACGGGGTGAGTTGGGACGCAACCTAAAATGAAGCATACGTTACTAATTATAAGACTGAAATTATTTCTAATAGACGTAACGTTATTGTCCATTTAATAATTGTTCTTATTTGTAACTAGATATGACTTATTTTAGGTTGTGTCCCTACTCACCCCTTAATCCCTACTCACCCCGTTTTACGGCATATCAAATCATTACTCCATATAGCTCATTTTTGTTTACGATAAATTAGTTACTTATGTGACAAATTTAAACTTGTTAAGTGGTCGTTTACTGATCCCCCGAAGCGTTTAGTTTATGATAAAAAGATGTCACTAACTAAACTTACCAAAAATTAAAAACAGAAGTAGAACATTCTTTGCCTACTGTTGCAACTCAGAATACAGTGTCATGATCTGTCCAAAGACTCTCATTCGATATCTTTATTAGTTGTGTGAAGCTCTATACATCTTGATAAGAAACAATTTTAACAGTATGAGCGACCTGTAAAGTTTATTCAATTGCAATAAAAATTGGTATAGCCCAAATTGCTTTTTGGCCACCCTACAGTCAAGTAAATAAGAGCTATCAAAACGTTGACAATACGATAACATGTCAAAGAAGAAATTTTTACCGCCTAGAATCCTGGGCCAGGTGCCGAGTCCCCCCCCCTCCACCTCCGAGGTCCTCTATTGAGTAAAACCATATTACCTTTGACGTGTTGTGTGACGTATTATAAACATTCCGATAACGCCTCTCATTTACTTTACAGTAATGACGGCTGAGTTAAAACATTACGATACCATGTCAAAGGCAATCACTCAGTGTAATAGCCAGCTGGCCTATTGCCTAACGCACTCGCAATCGCAATCGACTTCAAAGTGGAATAATTGTTTTCATTTTGAAAGCAGACTTACCTTCGGTCTGTCAAAATGAAAACGATTGCGATTGCGAGTGCATTAGGGTCTGAGATTATACATATAGTTTTACGTGTTTCCGTAATGCCAACGTTTTAATACTCTTATTTACTTAACAGTACTTACCGGAGACTGAAATTTTCGCGGAGACCTGAGAGACAGGCTCCCAAACTAATCTGTCCTCGACACGGAACCGCGGCATTTCGTGGCAGCTTCCAGTATGCAGCCACGAAATGCTGGAACAATCTCCCTCCTCCTATTATAAATTCAAAATATTTTTTTTCCTTCAAGCTACTTTTAAAAGCGCATTTACTATCTATTCAAGTTTAATGTAAACGGTTTCGTGTTGAGGCACAAATATAAATACAGGTATGAAAAGATTGGCAGGTTAAGTTAATTATCGTATCATAATTCTAAATAAGCACTTATTGTGTAGGTACTGCGTTGATTTATCTATAATGAATGACTTTCCCTATTTAACTTGAGGGGAGAAGCGAATGCAATGTATGCTGTCTAACAAAACCAGTCCGTGGGTCCACAGAAAACCAGCGTCGCACTTCAAATAGGTGGTACGATATATAGCTGAGTGGATTCCATTTTCGCAGCACTACTTCTCACACACTGTATTATGTTATAATTAAGCGAAATAAATGTTTTCTATTCTAAATGTTTTATATTCTATTCTATTCTATTCTACTCGTACTAGCGGTCGAGTTAGGGACAATACAATAACAAGTCAAAGGCAATATAGGTTCACCGAGTTGAATAGAGGCCAAGATATATGTAGTGTAAATATAAATTTATCCTCGTAAGGCCCACCATACTGCAAACAGGGAGTTTTTTGTGAGTGGGACTTTGAATCTACCGTCCAGGCAATAAAGTTCCATTACGTTTGTTCTATAACGCCATTTTCAGTTTATGAACATAGGAAAATAAACCTTATTATTATTGGAATACAGTTCAAATTAAATTGCCTTGATTTATCTACATCCTATTGCCTTATGAGGGTAAGATATCGTATTTGTTCGGAAAAGCTCGTATTTAACTTGTTTTTCAGGCGGTTTCAGTTTGTATCGAACTTTATCGATTTCTTTATCGAATTGAGAACTGTAGATGAATAGATACGAACTTTTCCGATGACAAAAGGTGTCATACGATCATTTATTCCACTGTTATTACAATTATGTTAAAGGTATGTTAAGCCAACACTTATTCACTTAACAGTTTAAGCTATTAATACGTCAACAATAACATTACGATATACAATACATAATACAATAACATTACGGTATCCCCAACCATAAAGATGGTATCCACAGCCACATAAGCGGTCCAAAAAAGATCTCCGACCCAACCCTTCCAATGTCGGGCAAAAGAAAGGAAGCCCGTAGTCTGTAAGCATGCATGCGTCAGGATTCCCACTCCGGAACTCACATAGCTATAAGTCTCTCCCCCCCATCCTTCCAAGGACTTTCTCCTCCGGCCTTTCAGCACTGGCTGGGGTAGTATCCGCGGGAGTCTAAATTGTAGTTGGTAATAGGGGCATTGGTGTTTTTAGCCGTTGCGAGCCCGGCAGTACCTGGGCCCTCCATTCCCAGGTCTCAGGAAGGGATTTTCACCTCTGCCCCTTTTTTTAAAGTAATTCAAGTCAAAAGCAAACAAAAGCAAGGACTTTTGTCTTTGACCCCTCAGGCGATTACCAAAAAAAAAACAAAAAAAAATACGATATAAAAGCAAGAGAGGTTAAAATTGTTCCAAACAAATCTATTATTAACGGACTTCGTAATTATCTTTAAAAATGTAAAGACAAAAGACAATCAGCCAAGCATTTAAAGAAATTAGCGCGCGACCTAACAACCCGAGCTTCGCCAGAAAATAATACAATTCGAATTCGGATAATTACAAATCTCTCGGCTGACTTAGTCGGCGATCTCCAGGAATCGGTAGTCAAGAGTATTCCTGAGGGGTTATTATGATATAGCTATGCAGTTCATTTTACGGTGAGCGTAAAGGACAGAGCTATAGCAGTTATATAGCTCTGTCCTTTTCTCTTAGCGTAAAATTAACTGCATAGCTACGTCATAATAACCCCCCTGGCAGTTACTCGATCGTTTTTTACGGGCAAGCGATCTCTGATGTTCTATGTCATGATAAATTGAACTTGAATCAGCGTCACAGTAAAAACAGTAGTTCTTCTTCAAAGGTATAACGCGCAGCTTGCATGTGTGCGTGCAGGGGCCATACGTGCCGCGAGTGCCGCGTACCACCACAAGCAAACTCAACAGGGGTGTTATTCTCTTAAAAAGGGCGCTCGGTCGGTCGAATGAGTGACGCCACACCAGCGAGTTTAAGTAGTCCCGTCAGAGCGCAAAAAACACATTTTAGCTCGTGCATTCTCAATTAGGCAGCCTGATACGATCGATCTTATCCGAGCCGGTTTAGTCGGGGCTATGCCGTCGTCGCGTTTGATTGTGTCTGTAAGCATCGAGCATTGCGCAAAGACGCAACCCTAGAGCCCGAGACAATAAGGAACAGAAACTCCTGAAATGCCGCAGGCTATATACTAATTTTTTTTATACCATGCCAGAGTGTAGTACGTGCTGCACTCACACTCTCTCATCCCTCACCTACACATGTTAATGTGTATTCCAATTTTTGCCCTATTTTGGACTTTAAACTGGTTTAACATTGACTTAAAAGATTTGAACTAAACATACCGAAAAACTCCACTAATCAACTTAATATTGTGTAAACCAAGCATTATACTACTAGGTAGATAAGAAGCTAATCCTGACACATTGCAAAACCATGAAGTTACTAGTATAAACAGCATTGTTTTACTGCTGACAACCTAATCAATATTCAAAAACTTCATGACTGTGGATTGTGTCACGATTCTTATCTACCTTGTAATGTTATTACCCACAGTGTTCTTGCTAGAATACCAGGGGCCTGTTTTATAAAGCTACAAATTACAATTTACAGGTTTAAAGTTTCCATTTGACACAACCTCGACCAATGGCGACCAGCCATTTGAGCAGTGTTGCCAGTTTAGACCTGTAAAATTGTAACTTGTAGCTTTATAAAACCCGCCCCAGGATAGTTGTCTCACCCATAACAATGTCACGGCATCCACCGACATGGCTATCGATCTTTGAAACCACTTTTATTTGTCCCTGATTCTCCATTACCGTGGAAGTTATCAAAGTAATTATCCCCTATTTTTGTGTTACACGGAATTCCCATTTAAGGGACGCTTCCCACAAACAAATGTGAATTTAGGCTTGATCGGGATGAAATAAAAAGGAATTTTAATGAACGCTAAATGCTAAAGTGGTGTTTTACTGTAAGCACGCCTTTAAGCTGTTTCAACACAATAAAATATATATTTTCGTATCGATCGTTTCACACTGCTCGTTTCTAAACATACAGTCAATTTATTTCATTTGCGTTAAAAATATAACGTTAAAATCAGCGTATTTGTCCTGTATCTCTTTCTCACTAGATCAAATTAACAGAACAAGACTACACTGGCGTTATGTTCTCACAATATTGATTTATGCGTACGGAGTATTAATAATTAATAACAATTAGTTGGAGCTAACGTTATACTACGCGATGTAATTGACTCTAGTAATGTACCAAATGTCCCATTAGCTATTGTTCCCACACACATTCATCATACCCAATGACGTCACGACCATAAATGTCGAGACACGTCTAAAGTTGTACAGCAAATTAACTAACCAACATTACTTAAAAATAATAAACCTTAACCCAAGTAACTAAGAGCCAGTTTTACGCAAATTGGCGTAACGAATTGAATATGTATTATGGTAAGGTTATAGCTAGGTTGTCCAGGAGTGGTCACAATTAAAAGGATATTCCCGATTTATTTTTAACGCAAATGGAAAGCAAATCTACTGTCATGTATTTTTAAAAGGATGCCGCTGATTGCGTCGCTAATGGCCGCTCCTGATTTTTCCTTGTTTTGTTGATTTTTTTTTGTTTATATACAAATGTTTTGGCCTATTTGTACTATGCGATCATGCGAATAAGGGAAGCAAATCAACTCACTGAGCGAACAAAAAGCAAATGATATAAAAATAATTGGAGTCTCCGTTCTTTTTGTTTCTTTAGTTTTATTTTGTGCTCATTATTCTTTGCACTTGCAAACTCAATTGATTTCGCGCCTGTTTAGGTTATTTAGTAAACAAATAACAAAAGTAAATAACTGGTATTTTCTCATATCACAGGTTTAATTCTTCTTTTGGTTGCTCAGCCAGGGAAGTAAGTAAGTAATAATTCCAGCTCAAAACTAAGTGGTAATAGTTTTATGACAAAGGTCATTAGTTCAATAACCAACAAAAGCAGAGCAATTATATTAACGCATCAATGTATGGCAACTGGGGTATGAATCCGTTGCAAACATAACGGGTCTTGGTCTCTTCTAAAAATATCTTCAATAACTATAACATCAGCGTTACCTCATCAACAGCTTAAAGAATGTATAATTGAGATGCGCTGAGTAGAACCTTATGCGTAGTAACATCTGGTTCGATCTCTGCCTACGACGGCGCTGGGCAACGGCGACGGGGGGACGGTCTGGTATTCTAATAAAAAAAAAATGAGTTGATGCCACACAAATTGACTTAGTCCCAAACTAAGCTCTAGGCTTGTATTATAAGTACTAGGTATAAGGTTCACGTAATAATTCCTTGTGGCATAATCTATATGGCCATATTAAGCTTTGTGCATAAACTGTTATCGCAGAATCTAAATTCGCATAGTTTGATTACGCAGAATTACGTTAGTCTGAATATTATTAGGTAATATTTTTCATCGCTATGAATCATGTCTACGCATAAAACTGTCTTGCCGGAGTTGCAAAAATATGTTTTGTCATAACATTATTTGACTGATTTCGATGAAAATTTTATATGTATTTTTATTAGTCAATGATCACGCCTACCTAACCGATTTTGCTGAAAGCAGTACCCTTACCATGAGTTACAATTAACGTACTCGCTAGCGAGTCGAAGCTCTGTCCCTCGCAGACCTCGCAAGTATTCTTATAGAGTGCAAGGGACAGAGCGTTCGACTCGCTAACGAGTACGGAAATTGTAACTCGTGGTAAGGGTACAGTTAGTTTTTGATAAGGTCACAGTTCTAACCTAACCTAACCTGCTTTTCTAGTAGTAGTTGGTTTTGGTTATGGTCGCAGTTCTAACCTAACCTACTTTTCTAGTAGCAGTAAGTATGTCAAGTAAGTTTCGGTCAATCGATAAACTTATTAGGTCGTTTTTGTTATGGTCGCAGTTCTAACCTAATCTAACCTACTTTTCGGACGATCAATAATATGCCGAATAAAATTATGCTAAACAGAATTATGCCTAAAAACAATAGGTCATAATAATAGTATGCGAACATAATTTCGGACTAACTCATTTTCGGGATGTTAAAAATTATGCCAAATAAGGTTTCTGCCACATAACCATTCGGCGAAAACCGATTATGCCAATTCTGTTAAATATGCTAAAACAGTTTCGGGCGATAAACGTTACGCCAAATAGGAACCCACTAGATAACGATAAAGTTCCTTATATAAAGAAATACATACTTAATACCTAAATCCATAGAAAACAGGCAGTTCGTGGGCAGGGTCGCTACCATCTAGGCTAACGTGTGTTTGTGTGTTTAATCCCAAAACAGCGAGTGAAAATCATGTGCGGTTTATCTATCGCTGCCACCGCTCGTGTTATTTCAACATTTTGTGTTTACTTAGTCCTGATTATTTGCGCAGCAACGTCACCCTACTATTCTAACTTTGAGGAATTTATGTGACAAGCGTACCGTGTGGTGTTACGAATTAATTACTGTTAGCTCGTGGTTAATTAACGTGGTAATACAATACTTTGCCAAGGTGCGCGAGATGAAAAATTTAACTACGTTTTTCGTCATTTACATTTTGGTGTCGCATAATTTGTTATGCATGGTACGTCAAGTGAAATTGGGGTTTGAAACATTTTATGTTAGATATGGCCTTAAGATATTTAAAATATTAAGATACCTACCTACCTCCTTAAGCGACATGCAAAATCAGTAACATGCTAGAACCATTTTACATTACACAAAAACTAATGCCAGACATTAGTTTTTGTGTTTACGTTGTAAATAACTTGTCGTCTTTTTGAAGACTTGGGGGCCTTTAAAGAACGAGTCTACTCTTTTCTCAAAGGCTGGCAGCGCACCTGCGATTCCACGGGTGTTGCTGGTGTTTAACGGTCGTGATGATCACTGACTATCAGCTGGCTCGCTTGCACGTCTGCCGCCTTTTTCACATAAAAAGATATAAATTTTTCTTCTTTTTCTTTATTTACTTCTTCCTTTTCATTCAAACTGGGGCTGTATTCTGTTCGGTAAAACATTTTATCGTATTATTATTGGGTCTATATTGACTGACATAATTATTTTTAGTCATAATGTGCTTTAGGTCATAATCATCGCAAGTCATAACGTGTTTTTTTTAGAGAAACTGTTACTTTTTGAGGATTTTTATAAATCAAACCTAACATAACCTAGTCTTGTCTACACGTTAGATATTTCAGAACTTCTGAAAAGTTTACAGTTTCAGCGATATAAAAAATTATGACTATCAAAAATTATCTCAACAATTACATTATGACCAATAAAATTATGGGAAACAAAGGGCTCCCATTATTACTAACTCGGCCGTCATTACTATAAAGTATATAAGAAAAGCTATCATAAAGTTAACAAAGCGATACCTTTTTTCCCCAATATTTGTCTTCTTTACATAGTATACAATGAAGTCGCTCCGCTGTCTGTTCGCTTGGATCATTTTAACTACTCAACGGATTTTAATGTAGTTTTCAGCAATAGATAGAGTGAAGAAGAAGGTTTATATATATAATACATTCTGGATATGTACGGGTGTTTCAGAAAACTCACATAAACCGAAGCGAAGCGAGGGCGGGTCGCTAGTATAATATAAAAGAAGAAACTGACTGACTGATCAATCAACACACAGCCGAAACAGCTAGACTTAGGATCTTGAAATTTGGAGGGAAAATTCCTCGGATATCCTAGGGGTGCACTAAGAAGGGATTTAGAAATTCATCCCCTAAGGGGTTAAAATAGGGGGAGTAACGGGAAAGTAACTTTACTGCGTATATAAGAAGTTGCGGGCGTCATCTTCTGCTAAGTGGGTTAATTTTTTGTATAGAAATTTATTAATCAGATGGCTAAATTAAATAGATATTTAATGATCGTATAAAAAAACGTAAAGTTTTAAGAGTCATGAAATTAAAATTGTTTATGTGGACCGCTTACTTAAAATGGTTCGCATATGGTTGGATCGCATAATTTTTTTACGCATAATGTATCTTTACGCATAAAATCGTTTGACCTAAAATGGTTTTTACAATAGAAAAGGGTATATTTTAATTATTATAAAAAACTAACCTAACCTAACCTAATGTACAAAATAGACGTTTATTAAATTCTGCAATATCAGGCTAAAAGGGCGAAAAGATAAATATGCTTAAAAAATTGTCCAAAGGCCTACCACTTAAAATTCACGTTTTAGACATTATTTTTTAAAAATCCTTTGATGGTGGTGTAAAATATATCTGTACTTTTAACAGAAGTTCTGACTCTCTGCAGACGAAGTCGCTGGTGGAAGGCTAGTCTAGTTATATAATGGCATCGCATTGACACAATGTAACCGCTAAGTTGGTGGATTCAGTTTGATTCATTGTATCCAACCTTCAAAGCGTGACCAATATATATTCCTATTCCTAGGAATAATTTGACTGTCAAATCCTTACAGTCGCCCGTCTAGTTCGCCGCGCCCCCCTGGGAGCATTCGTCGAGAATGCATAATAATCCAACTATCAAAGAATTCCATAAAATGTTTCGTGCTGTAGCCGTAGTCATTGTAGTATCTTTACTTCCATTTAGTTATCTTTACTATTGCTTATTGAAACTGTAATAATGTGTGTGTGGTTCTTTGTGAGTCCTATTTTCACGTTCAAAAGCCTTATTAAATTTATTTTATTTTAATTTATTGCTATTGACCTTATATTTGTAATGATTTTATTTGTGCTAGTTTAAACAATTATTCTTTATTATTTTATTAAATTTATTTGTTCACAAACAATTAATTAATAGTCTTCGAGCATAATTATCTTAAAATTAATATGGTATATGAAACAGTCTCATACTTATATTAAAAAACAAAATATGTCGATTAAATAATTAAAATGAGAATTATACCATGACGTAATGTAACTTACTGTTAAGTATTATTGTATTTTATGATTGAAAAAATGACCTGACAAAACTAAAATGTTTACCAATTGAAAATCATGTAGGATAGCACCAAATAACTAAATGAGAGGGTTTTGCGTTTTGTAATAACAGGGACACAAGTGACAGCTATACAGAGCATGGTTCGACATGTTCTTATTTGGTTTTCCAATTATTGTCGGTTAAGTGATTAATGTTTACGTTAAATGATTGTATTTTATGAACATAAACGCTTTTTTTAAGGTTCCGCAGCCAAACTAGGAACTCGGAAATCGTTTCGACATATCCGTCTGTCTGTCTGTGTTTTTAGGGTACCTCTCGTACATGTTAAAGCAATATCGGGTATCGTGTGATATATTGTAGGACACCGATTAAAACAAAGCATCATATATATGAACGTTTAGGTAATATTGAACTGTTACCCCCTTACTAATAAACGTTGAGTAACGGTGGTATAGCTATACAATGTTTTGTCCTTATCTGTCATTGTGACATTTGAATTTGACAGATAAGGATAAAACATTGTATAGCTATACCACCGTTACTCAACGTTTATTAGTAAGGGGGTTAAAGTGCCATTTTGGCTAGAGCTACGAATTTCAACCCCCTGTAGCTAAAACCACGAATACTAAAATCTGGATAACATCTTAAATGGACATTTAAAAACGACGAATTTAAAAGAAATACTGTCTCAACTAAGTATACTTAATTGGTTCTGAAATACAGGCGACTAAAGTATTTATACCTACTAAAAATCATGTAAGATACCAACAAGTAACTTTAAATAGAAAATTCGTTAATACTTGTGGTTTTTCGAGATAGTTTTTATGTTTGTATTATCGGCTTCGGAACTCTACACTGAGCATGCTCGGACATGCTCTTTACCTTATATTAGTCCAGCACCGTAAACAACAATCATTATAGTGACTCTTCATTTATAAACACGTCGTGTCAACATCGTTGACGGAACCGATTCTATCGAACAGTAAACTCACACGATTAAAGTAAATGACATATGATGAAAAATGACAAACTTACTTCCCGCTTAGATTGACCTGATAGGTACAGTCAACGACAGAAGTTTCTAAGTAAACAAGGCAATCAAAAAATACGACTCTATTTTCAAGAGCCTAAAAGCATGTTTTATGGACCTGGGGGCTGATTTTTGACTTTCGAGCGCTCGAAAGTTTCACTCGGAAGTGAGCAAAATCTACGAAACGTTTTTTGAAATACGGGCGGTAGAATGGTGTGGACCACTCGTCTTGAAATTTTCTATCGCTAGTAATTTCAAAAATACGGTTTCACAGATTTTGCTCACTTCCGAGTACAAACTTTCGAGCGCTCGAAAGTTTCACTCGAAAGTGAGTAAATCAGTGAAACCGTTTTGTGAAATACGAGCGGTAGAATTGAAAACGAATGGTGTGGACCACTCGTCTTGAAATTTTCTATCGCTAGTAATTTCAAAAA
Organism: Acleris literana; assembly: GCA_946894065.1. Lineage (NCBI taxonomy): Eukaryota > Metazoa > Arthropoda > Insecta > Lepidoptera > Tortricidae > Acleris > Acleris literana. The sequence continues at coordinate 5,241,779 of OX335683.1, forward strand.
TACGGTTTCACAGATTTTGCTCACTTCCGAGTACAAACTTTCGAGCGCTCGAAAGTTTCACTCGAAAGTGAGTAAATCAGTGAAACCGTTTTGTGAAATACGAGCGGTAGAATTGAAAACGAATGGTGCGGACCACTCGTCTTTAAATTTTCTATCGCTCGTAATTTCAAAAATACGGTTTCGCCGATTTTGCTCACTTTCGAATCAAAATTTCGAGCGCTCGAAAGTCAAAAATCGGCCCCCTGTATCTCGAACACGGACTTTTTCATTCTATCGAATAAAGACCGTTAAAGTGCCGTCATAAACAAAAAATGTATGGCGATTGGAACAGAGCTCTGGATTTTTTTTGTAATAAATAATAATAATAAAAATAATAATATCACGGGACGATCTCACACAAATTGACCTAGTCCCAAACTAAGCTCTAGGCTTGTACTATGGGTACTAGACAACGATATAAATACTTATATAGAGAAATAAATACTTAAATACATAGAAAACATCCACGACTCAGAAACAAATACTCGTGCTCATCACACAAATATTTGCACATACCGGGAATCGAACCCGGAACCGCTAGCTTCGTAGGCAGGGTCACTACCAACTAGGCCAGCGCGTCGTCAAATACGGGCGTATTTAGTTCTAAATTTGCCTAGCACGAACCTTGAAGTTGATAATTTGTATTGTGATCGAAGCCAAGGTGAATACTTAAAATAATGTACGAAAAAGTAGGTCGGTTTTACGAGTTCGATAGATTCCTTATAAAGAATAGTACACGTTTTCGAATAGTAAAATTTAAAACGTAACGTACGGTGGGTCTTATAAATAGCTATACACTTTTGTACCTTGTCGCTTTAACGCCTTCGTCAGATTAGTACAGCAGTCCAAAAATGACGTTAAAGTGACAAAGCACTAAAGAACTACGAAATTAATTGTGCTCGAGCTACTTAACCATGCAATAGGATAACGGAATCTGCGTCTTTTTTCAAACAAATTAAGTTTTAAATTCGTATACCAAATTTCAAGGACATATCCGAGTTTGTAGTTAGGCGACTCAATATACGCTTTGTAACTTTCCTAATAGCTATACATCAGTTGATCTACGCATTACTTCCAATAAAGAAAGGCCATGGTCTCGTCTCTCAGCTTGAAGTGACCTTTGAGGCTTTTACTTATACGCTCGAGGCTATTATTGGATATTATTAATACGAAGTTTCTGTTAGAAATAATATTATTCTACGTAGGCTAGGATATCATTTCGCTCGCTCGGACGCTCTATTCCAATTAGTTCTGCCCGCCTTGCTTGTTAATGTTCCAAAATATCCATCAGTTACCCTATCAAATTGTAACTAGTTAATCGCACTGCTAGATCAAAATAGTAGTAACTTAATATACAGCTGTATTTTAAAATCAACTTTAATATCACTTCTTTGAACTTGAAACAAAACTACGAGTCAGAAGGAATTTGAGTTGATACTGTTTTGATCTAGTAGCGCGAGTGTTCTTTTACTGGTCGCCCAAAACATTTAGTTCAACAATATTGCTTTTGAATGATGGTGTTGTTTTTAACTCGGCCGTCATTACTGTCAAGTAAATAAGAGTTATCAAAACGTTGACAATGCGATAATAAGCCAAAAGCAATATTGTATAACCTCCTGTAATGTTCAAGGAACATATAAAATAGTTTTCGATGAAATGAAACTCGATGAAATTGTAGTAAGAGAGGACAATAGAGAGATCTCTCTCCAGGCGGGTGTTATGCCTGGGGACCGAAGTCCATTGGAATGAAGTTGAAAGTTGTATATATGTCATCTGACTGGAGAAACTTCGTTAGCGCGTTGTAGAACACTTAAGTTGCGCTGTCTGACGCTGGTGGCGCTAGCGAGGTAGCGAGTTGGTTGATACAAGTTGCCGTTAGATGTCGCTAGGTCGCCACACCAGCCCCCCTTTGAGACCGGAGGTTGATGGTGATGACGTGCAGTCTGTGCGTTGAATTGCCGCTTGCAAGTGCCAGTAGTGGATGTCTCCAGTAGTGCTCAGAGCCGCGTTGGCGAGCGTAGCAGGAGAAGAGGAGTGAGTGGAGTACACAGTGAGTCGTGTACCTGCTCGTGAAGTACTCGTAGTAGGACGCAGTGAGTCGCGTTGTTGCGTGAGAGTAGTGTGCACACTGTAGACACCAGGCATGGAGATATATCAGAATGCTAGTGGTGTACAGTGCGGGTTGTCTGGCTTGCTGTGAAACTGCGTCATAGTTGCTTGAAGGTCGTCAGGTTGCGTAATTGTTCATTGTCGAGGGTCACCAATGTGGGATGGCGATCACGTCGGGGTCACCAATGTGGGAAGAGAGGACAATAGAGAGATCTCTCTCCAGGCGGGTGTTATGCCTGGGGACCGAAGTCCATTGGAATGAAGTTGAAAGTTGTATATATGTCATCTGACTGGAGAAACTTCGTTAGCGCGTTGTAGAACACTTAAGTTGCGCTGTCTGACGCTGGTGGCGCTAGCGAGGTAGCGAGTTGGTTGATACAAGTTGCCGTTAGATGTCGCTAGGTCGCCACAAAATAATACAATCGATTAAATGAAATTCGATACCTACAATGATGGGTCACTACAAACAGGGAGTTTTTTGTGAGTGGGACTTTGAATTTACCATCAAGGCAATAAAGTTCAATTACGTTTGTTCGATATTGCCATTTACAGTTTATGAACATAGGATGGTTCTTAGGAAGCTTTCATGAAAATCAGTTAGGTCGTTTCAGAGATATCATCTCTCAAAAAAGGATCACCATTTATGTCGGGGGTTTTCACCTTTTAAGTAACTATTGATATTTGATGTTGCCAGCTTTGAAGAAGGTAGAGCAAGAAATTCAATAGAATAATTTCAACACTCTATTTCCTTTACAACTCCGGAAACATTCCTTTAAACAAAGACGTATAATATCAGAAAGCAATCTCCAAAGAACCTACAGTCTCACGCATATGCTTTCAACCTGTGCATAGGCAAATCGTTTTGACCTTGCTCTTGTGTGCGTGTGAGTAAACATGAACAAACATATGGCAAAAGTAAGCGGTATTAAGTCCCACGCAAGCGTTGCCACGTGTGTGCGTCAGTATTGTTCTGAATGATTGTTGTGTTGACTTTGCCACTACACGCAAAAACCGCAACCTTCAAATGATTTACCTATATCTCGTTGATCCTGTCGGGATTCATGTAAACATCCGGGATAAAAGTATACCATGTTGATCCAATTGGATGACAAGTGGCTTCCCTTCCAATTGTATAACAAAAGTTGAAGAGTGAAATCTTTATGTCGGAAAGTTGACCTTGGGTTTTGTCCTTGTAAATATTTTTATCATCACATTTTTTACCAATAACAGTCATATTTTATACACATGTACATACTTACTCATTTCTGTGAACGTGATTCAGACAAAATTAATTAAATTAATTGTATTATCCTGTAAAAGACAAGGATAAAGTAAGTTGGTTGCCAACCTTCAGTAATTAGAGAGTCACCACAAAATAAGATTGTAAGCAACTCACAAATCTACGCTACCACAAATAACAAATGTAATATATATCCATACATTATTTTAATATTTTGCAATAGAAGTTTTTGATGTATGTAAACTGTTTGTAGTTTGAGCCTAGATCTTTGCAATATTTTCACAGATTTTGGTTTATTTAACAACAACACAATTCGTACACCATATGGAATTCAAACCGTTAGCAAAATAGAGATCCTAATCCATTTCCACGTCCGAAATCGAAGAATGCGCGTTCATCAATCAACGGGAGAGGCTGCGGGCAAGGTACGGACACACTGTTGAAACATTTTGTTGGAGTCAACAAATAAATCGATTGCTGATTGATAAGTTCAGTACCTCTAGCTTGAGTTTTTACCTTATATCGAGTACTTCGCTTTATAGAAATAGATATAGAAATAATTTATGGGGGTTATCTTTAACATCCGTACATAATACATAATTAATCTATCCTAATCCTAATCCTATCCTAATTCCTAATCCTAATCCTAATAATATTATGATTGTGAAAGTTTGTATGTATGTATGTTTGTTACTCTTTCACGCTGCAACGGCTGGACGGATCGGGATGAAACTAGGCACACATATAGGTTAGGCCCTGGAATAGGACATAGAATAGTTTTTATCCAGTTAAATTGGACCGTTCCCGAGGGACAAAATCTATTGTATTATTCACTAATCCTATTAATGCGAGTATCCTCCTAATCCTACTAATGAGACTTATCTATATTAGTCATTACGTTTGACGTTACAGTGACATAATGCTACCGGTGGCCGATCATTAAATAAAATAAATGCAAAAGTTTGTGGGTTAGTTTTTTACTTCTTCACGCTGCAACAAATGGATGGATTTGGATGAAGTTTGAAATGGAGATAGCTTAGGTAGGTATAGCCTGGATTGAGCCTGGATACACACATCATCGCAATCTACGTGGAAGAAGTCAGTTGCGGACAGAAGCTATTAACAAATAAAAATTATAACTTTTTGCGATTTTAGAAAAACTAATGGTGTAGAATTTTGTAAGTATGAGAGCTTTGTCATTTTTGAAGTTAGAGACGTTAAAATTGGTATATAGGCTACTATTTACAAATAATAAATATAGCTTTTAGCGATTTTGGAAAAACTATCCCTAAGGAATAAGGGTATAAAATGTATGACTTTTGTCATTTTTGTGGTTAAAAAAGAAAAAGAAAATGGGTATTTAGGCTACTACGCATAAATACAAAAATATTACTTATGGTGATTCAGAAAAAAAATACATAGGGGGTAGAAGTAGTATATCGAAGTTGAATAAACTCACAGCTATGAGTAATATGTAATGTAATGTACTGGGAGTAAGTACAGTTGGTTAGGTTAAGTTTTTTTTAACTGGAATTAAATACACTACATATTCTTTATTCTTTAGTAACTAATTGGGCACTTACACCTACTATAATACTTTACGCACTACCATCTAAATCATATAATTCGTTCAGTGTGAAATTGTGCGACTTTAGTTTATACATGAAAGTACAGCGACAGAGTTCTTCACAGCGTCGTGGACGCCGGGAGTTAAAATAGGAGCAGCAAAGCCCGCTCGCGCTCAATGCGCTCATTCAAAAACTTCGTCCTTATTACTTTGTTTGGGTATTGTCAGTTTGTATTATTCAAATACAAAATTGTGATAAAAAATCTGCAAACCCTTTTCTTTTTGTTATATATGGTTATACATAGTATAAATCCTAAAAAAGAAAAACAAATGCTGAAAACCGGTCAAGTGCGAGTCGGACTCACATACCGAGAGTATTTTTATCGACTACGATTTCGGCCAGAGCGATTCTGGGCGCTGGATGAACCTACCCATTTACATCCTATACTACATAATATGAATTACATAATCATATATTATAAATGCGAAAGGTTATGCGTGCGCGAGTTTGTTACTTCTTTGCTAAAAAGGATGGACGAATTTGGTTACATACAATTAGGAATAGAGTTTGTTTAAACACTGGGTTAATCCCGAAATAAATCACTGTTCCCGTGGGATGGCAAAATTACTAATTCTACGCGGACGGAGTCGCGGGCAGAAGCTAGTATATTATTACATAAAAATGAATCCCTATTTCCCTTGGTTACGCCATAACTCGAGATTAGAGGCTGGATGGCTCGAGTGATTTGATAATTTCTTTTTTATTGCGATCGTTATTAACAGGACAAGAATTGTATGAAAAAAAAATTAGGGCACGGACAGCTAGTTATACACAAAAACCTTTCTCTCACTCTATCTATTGATGAAAACCACATTAGAATCCGTTGCGTAGGTAAAGAAGTAACGTTAACGTAATGTACTTTCGCCTAGTATCCATAGACTAAGTCGGCCTTTAGGCTAGGATTACACCTGTAAGTTATTACGTAGGTTTTGAGACGCAACTATGGGTAAGAGTGAGTGGCAAATATCTGCATCTCTCTCTTTCATATAGCTTTGTTTCAAAATTTATGCAATAACTTACAGTGGTCCTACACTGAAACTTACGACTTACGTAAGTAGGGACGCAGTTATTGGTTAGAAGTAGATAGAAATATTTTATCTTATTCTAACAAATAGCTGCATCCCTATTTACGTGAGTTTCAGTGTAAAGCCGGCCTAAGACAATTTGCGAGACACTGTCCCCCTGACATTCATTTATTCTGCAGCCGAGTCAGACTCAGAAGAAGGTGGCCATTTAGTACCTGCATGCTTATTGCCTAACGCACTCGCAATCGCAATCGTTTTTATTTTGACACTCTGAGAAGGCAAGTCTGCGTACAAAATGAAAACATTATTGTTCCACTTTGAAGTCGATTGCAGTTGCGAATGCGTTAGGCAATAAGCCAGTTGGTGGCACATAGGTGATACGTAGTTACTAGATTCAAACCACTCTCTCTTTGATACGACAATGTACAAAAATGTACAGCTAATATTTCTAAGTTTGACTGTATCTACCATTGCTTCTTGCACACATTTTCATAAAAAACAACACTGATGCGTAGCTTACAGTGTTAATTTAAATGGGAATTTAAAAAAAAATCAATTTTACGGTTTCAGGGATTAAAGTTCTGGTGCTGATGACGTCAAAATGAATTTTTGCGCACCTTTAGGTATTAACTGGCATAAATAAATAAATAATATAAAAAATGGTATAATCATCAGAGAGCCTTAACGCAATCGAAATACGGATCACAGTAGCAGCAGCATCATTATGTTCACCATTTATGGCTAAAAATGAAATATTGAGTCAAAGTTTTTTCATGAATGTCCATTTGATGAGTATTGTTCAAAATCATCATGCCAGAAGAGTATTAAATCATAAAAATTGTTACACAACATCATAACAGTCTTTAATTATTATGTTTTTTGCTACAGTCCATATCTACGTCAGTATCGAAGATATGGATAGGTTCATCCAAAACTGTTTCCACATATGCAATTTGATGTCATTGGCACCAAACGTTAGACCCCTTGTGGTAACAAGACTCAAATAGCATCGAAACCTACGACGAATATACAACACTAACAGAGAATAGTCAGATATTCCGACATCAGATATCATGTCGATTCTAGTATCCACTGTCTGCGCTTCTACGTCTACGTGTCAATAGATTTGAAATGGCCACAAAGCGAACGAGCCATGAATGTGTAAATAGAGGGAATACTGACGCTGGCCTGTCATATAATAAAATCCAAATAATAGTGGCATCAAATTCACAATAACCACTCAAATTTCCCTCTCGTTATGTTACTATTTTCTCACAGTTTGCGGAATATGAGCCATCAATAATTACATTAAAAATATGAAATATGCCTCATATTGTGGGGACACTGTTCAGAAGTACAAACCATCTATATCCTGCAAAAGAAATGCGTCAGAATACTTGCTAACGTTGACCATATGCAATCATGTCGGCCTCATTTTATTAAGTTTAAAATCCTTACCTTAAGTAAATTTATGAAAAAACATTTAAGTATATCTTTACACGCCTAAAACAGATATTAGAAGAAACGATCGATATCTCAACAAACTTATATTACCCTTTTCCAGAATGAAATTAGTGACACATAGCCCCCATCACATGATGATAAAAATTTATAACCACCTACCTAACTTTATAAAAAATATAGAAAAACCTACTGCATTTATTAAACAACTAAAACTATTCCTTATAGATAAATGCTACTACTAAACGATTATTTTTATGAAAGTTTCTAAATCTATATTAAGTTACGTTATAAGAAGTGCAATAACATATAGTTTATAGAGAAAATTATTTTAAGTACCTATTGTTACCTAGACATAAATTAGTTATTATATAAATATAGCTAGCCCTCTCGTGTTGCTGCGCCCTTGCAGGGTGTCACATGTATGCCTATGATCCTGTTTGTTCCACCTTGAATTATAATGTGATATGCAATAAACTATTGAATTTGAAAGCCAATTGAGTGAGATTTTCCCTTTGTTGACTACAATATACAGGTGATTAGTAATGTCAGGCATTCCTTTGAGGAGCATATAGTACAGTTCATTTTTAGTATTTTAGGTCATGTGGTACCCTATCGTTTGGGACTAGTAAGCCTCAAAACAATGCTAACGTTTATGTTTTCTATCGACTCTAAACGTATGGAGTTGACATAAGCGGTCGCCGCGAAACGTCATCAGCTTACATCAATCCAATAAATTTGGTCGATTTCCGAAAATCGGTTACTCGAAAACAAACTTGACGGGAAATAGGTTATATTTACAACAAAATGTACGCACTGTACATTTTGTTGTAAATATAACAGTCAATAAGGTCTATTTTAGACAATACAACGTTATAGTAAGTACTTAGCGTCATGCATCTTGACTATATAGACACCTAGGTCACTTTGCATGCAATTGTCTCCTGATATTTCTCTGATTTTTTAATATGAACACAACTTTATGAATGAGCGATCAAATTCAAACTTTTCAAACATTTCAGCAACATTTTCAGCTCCAATATTTTGACACAGGATATTGCATAACTTAAACTCGGTATTTAGGCAGCTGTTGTGTGTGTTATTTTGTGTTATGTTACATAGTTATTTGTTTGCACTGATAATTTTATGTTCTATTGTTCACTGTGATAAAGGCAGAGAATAGTTTAGAACTCTTTGGAACGTAGCATAATAGTAAATTATATTCTTTTGTTGGCACATTAACCCAAAAATGTAGTTTAAATAGTGAATTCCAAATAAATATTACTTATTTATTTGGAATTCACCGGTTTGTGTAGGGTCCGTCCGGATCGCTACCACCATCTCATCCTTGAAACTACCGCCAAGCAGCAGTGTTCGTATTGTTATGTAGCGATGTTGGGATAAGACAACCGGTGAAATTACTAGCATAGATTCATTCCATCTTAGTCCTCAGGGTTGGCAACGCATTTGCGGTCTTAGGATTGCAGTCTGAAGAATGTAGTCATTCCAATGCCAATGTCTATTGGTTACAGATCGCATTTACGATCAAGGGCCTGTTTTATAAAGCTACAAATTACAATTTACAGGTTACAAGTTTCCATTTGACACAACCTCGACCAATGACGACCAGCCATTTGAGCAGTGTTGCCAGTTTAGACCTGTAAAATTGTAACTTGTAGCTTTATAAAACGTGCCCCTGGTATCCTGTATGCTTTTTTGCCTTCTCAATAGCACAAAAATAAAATAGAACCTTGGCAAGAAACATTGGAAACAAAATGGCCGTTTGTGGTAGTTTTGCTTCCAACCGGTCGCTTCGCAAATCAGACAGTATTTACTGAAATATTCCAGACTGTTCTTATTTTTGTGATTTCCCGAGTGGTATGTAATAAAATAAAGAATGGTTTGGGTCTGGCTGAATAAAATTAAATACATTTCCAAATACCTGTGGATATCTTATGTACCTATTACTTACCTATACAAGTAAATGTAAACTTCTTTGTTTATATTTTCGGGTGTACCTACACAAGTTTTATACTTGATAGGTAGATTAGCAATTTGCTGTCTTATTGCCCCATCATGCTGAAGTCTTAAATTCAAACCTGACTGGCACCGTAGCACTTTACTTGGAATTTACCGCTTGTGTTTCAATGTCAAAAGATCCCTAAAGGATACAACTGAAAAGCAAGGGACATATACAAGTACCTACAGGTTGATTATTTATTTATTTAAAAAAAAAATAGCCACAAAATAAATTAAAAACTTAATTGAAATTAAATGTTATGTTGTGTATTTCCTTTTTATTAATAATTGTTACAATAAAATAACAAAATAATATTTCTAGACACGAAAAATAGCTGTCAATAACACAAGCAACGCATATTTGACGACAGAATCTGTGGGGCCATGTCCAGGGGCTCACCTTTGTGCTCGGATTGTCTGAGCCCCACAAAGGCGCCGACGGGCTGCGGTCGCCGCTCAACCGAATATTTACTTACACAAGCCTTGGGGGATGTTCGGGGAGCTTTTACGAATATTGAGGTACATTTTTACTTTAAAAATGTCCTGGTACAAGGCTACATTTTTAGGGTTTCGAATGTTTTGCCATGTCTGTCCGATTGGCTCGTTTCCTTTGTCCTGCGAGTACTGCCCGTTTCGACATTTATTTATCCTGTACGAAAAGTTCTGTTCAAATCGTTGAATATAAACAAATGACGGTGACCTAGAGGAGAGGGTGCTAATTTATTTCAAAAGCGTTTACCTATATATTTTGAACTCAATAAATCAAGAATTACTAGGCCCCCCAAAAAAAATCAAGCGCGATGGTTATAAAACAAACCTAATTAAACGATTAGAAATCACTTCGTCCAGTTTTTGCCACTGTTTCTTATTCTCGGGTAGGCCATCCTGTATAAATGAACCAAAATATTGTCATTGTACATTATTTCTTTAAAAGTTGCTTCCATTTCATCTCGCTGTTTTCCAAGATAAACAACAACTTACATGTCTAAAGATTCCTAATCCGTCTACCCTTTTGAGGCCCAATTGAGGGCGAACGGAAGATCTAAAGACCTTTTACAATACAAATGATAATATATACAAACGTACTTCTTGATCAGAATGATGTTTACTATTAGAATGTGGTACTCATGGTTACCATGGGACCTATTTGTGCTAACCAATGTCGAAGGAGAGATAAAGTACTTAGGGTTTTGGTGAAATCACTACGGAATACTACCGTGGACCGCCGTTACTAAAAAAAAGAAGTACCTAGAGACATCATAGATGAACAGATAAAATCTTAAAACAATACCTAGCTGAAACCTGTTAGGTTAGGTTAGGCTAGGTTAGGCTAGGTTTCTTAAACTACTGAAGTACATTCATTTTACATGTTATAAACTCATTGCAAATTCGATTTGCAAAATTGAATAAACTTCTGACACAAACATAATTCAAATTATTGCCATCCCAAAATGAAATAAAATGGAGGAAAAAACGAATCTTTTTGATCGCAAACTCACCTTTATCATCCTTTCATCCACAACTCAACCTAATTATCTAACGCCCTCATAAATAACGCCAGACATCCTTTATTTCCTGTCCACAATGTTCTCGATCAATCGTTACAATTACACGGGTTTCCAATTACAAGTTAGTACATACTAAGTTTTCATTGAGCATCGAGCGGAACAAAGGTCGCTCGATCGGTTCACATCCCCCTGTAGGTATTAGAGCGATTTATTGAATAGACTTACTTTAAGGTAGAAATCTGAGATGTACTGGGTGAAAAATGTTATATTAATGTTAAAATAGCTATACGACGTTTCTTCTGGGCGTAGAATTTAGATATTTAAAGTTTTTCTGTCATTTTTGTGACACAGTTAGCCTAGTGACCCAGGGGCTGCGGTTCGAATCCTGGTGATGATTTACTATAGGTACCTAATTATTGAAATTTAAACATGTGCATAGTTACAATGGTAAAAATTCCAAAGCACCAGCATGATTTGTGTTACATTTACCTACATGATACGCTAAATGTTTTCACGGATATCGTATAGTTACCATAAAAATGTGTGTTGGCTCAACTTGGCTCTACATAAATTTTAAGGCGTGTTTAAATGTTTTGGAGCACCTTTTATGCTTTTATTATGTTTATTTGCTGGTGACTTTACGTGGAATATGACGTTTATTGAATTCACATCAAAATAGTCAAAGAATTCACATGGTGGCAAATGCATTTCTGTCTAAGATTGTGATTACAATTTGCTCTGGCTCAGGTAGTTTCTATTTAAATTATTTTAGCCTCAATTATCAAGAATCTAGTTAGGACGCGGTCTGGGAACTTGGAAATCCAATACTAGAATATTGTTTTGTCACCGACTTGCATAACTAATCCAATCAGAAGTTAGCGGGATTCTACCTTTAATATTCCATTACGTAAGTAGATAACACTGAAGAAGAATAAGTAAGTACAAGGGTTTCAATACAGAACATAACTTCCTTTCGGTATTGAGACCCTTGGGCCGTGGGGACCCGGTGCTGTTAGCCTTTTTAAGGAAATTTCGAAAAGTCTAATAGAAACCACCGGAGACCACAGAGCTGGCAGCTTCCTCTTGCAGCGCCTAAGCATTGCTATACAACGAGGCAATGCTGCCAGGATCTGTGGTACAGTCAACAGCATAAATAAGTGATAATTTATGTACCTTGTCACTTTAACGTCGTGTTTGAAATGTCATACAAAATTGTGAAACGATTGAAAGCGACAAGGTGCATAAATGATCACTTATTTATGCTGTGGACTGTACTTTGCCATGGGGGCCCTCTCTTTTTTAGTTCTTAGTTAGTATTCATTTAATCGTATTTAAATCTTTGCTTAGTTTTAATTAGGGTATTTTTATTTTTTCTGCCATACTTTTAGTTATTATTTGTAATATTTACTTTGTATTATAGTTTACTTCTTTTTAAATCGGTAATTAATAAATATTATATTTCGACCTCACTAAACTGTTTCGTTTTCTAAGAATGTGGGGCATAGAACAATGTAAAGGTACAGTCGAGTAAAAATATATGTAAGTATACACTTTTGCGCCTTATTACATTGAGATAAGGTGCAAATGTCTATATATATCTTTGACCTTGACTGTACACGCATGTCTAAATGAAGCTAAAGCAAGTTATTATAATTTTTACACCGTATAATAATTTAAGGTCTAATAATTTACAGATTTACGCTTTAAACATTCAAAAGCCCAAAAAATCATCAATAAAATAAATCATTAATTAAAATTGCGTGCAGTACACTACAACCCTAACTCGATATGTGCGTAAGTAAAGTCACAGGGCCGATTCCATACGTCCAAGTCATCCCTCGTGATTGTACAAGTTAAATCGAATGCCCTGCGAACTTGCCAACCCTACATAAATCCAACGGCACTCAAAGAGTTTGTTCTGTTCGAGAAATTAGGTAATAGTTAAGTTTCAAAGCCGTGATAGGGTATTTAAAGATAAATGGATGGATAGATGGAGCGTGATGATAAAAGGTTAATTAATGATATCTAGATACAGGCCGTTTAAGGGCACTGGCCTGTTAATTGATTTTAATTAAGAAGGTACTTTGTTGTAGTGACAGAAGCTTTCAGTGCCAGGCCTCTCAGGCTATAATATTGTATTTGAATTTCTGTGTTTTGTAGAGGTACAATAAAGTGTAAGTGTGTGTGTGTGTGTGTGTGTGTGTTGAAGTATTTATAAACTTAATATAAAACAAAAGGACTCATTACGGTATAAATTAGTAACATTAGTTTCTGTGTCGTTAATTCTTAAATTTCCATTCCTACTTTGCTATTTCTATTTATTCTACATATACTACAAAAAAATATTATTTAACTAGTTTTGTTGTCTCAACAACCACGGATGACAACTGCTACCTTTCACTTGCCTGTTCAACAAATAAAAACCATAATTCACCAACATTTATTTCGAGTAACCTAAAACTCCCTCGTATAATTTTGGCTTATCACAATATGTTCCCATTAGAATTCAGTAGACACTTCGCATTACTTACGACAGCAAGAGTGGCGCAGAATAATTTTGACAGATGGTGCACTTGTACGTGAGACAAGATTATTCGGGGCACAGGCAATTTCCCGACAGCCGCGTCACACGCGTCGTGTCTGGATCGCTGACGCCTTTAAAACAGGTGAGTAGAAAGAGAGCAAGAAATAGATAAGTTTTGTTTCATATATTTTTTATCGCATAGAGAAGACAAACGAGCGCACTGGCCACTCAATAGTAAGGCCCGCTTGCAATTAAATTTAACCCTAGGTTAACCCGAAGTTAAATTATTAAAGAATGTCAGATTCATAATTATAGAACTGTACATTTTAACAATGTAGCCTATTAACCCGTGGTTAACCTAGGCTTAACATTCACGTGCAAGCGGGCCTAAGTGGGATTTGAAATACATAGACATTTAAATTGACAAAAATGCAAATGCGTTGCTTGCCCTGAGGATTGCCTCTATGCTAGTCATTTTATCGGTTGTGTTGTCGAGATAAAAGTGGGTTAAAAGATAAAATGAAGGAAAAGAAAATTATCACAGTAACATGAGTCATCGCGATTTGAAAGATTAGAATTATGTAGTTCTACATTATGATTTTTTACAGTGTAAGTCACAATACAAATATATGTTACTAAGGGCCACTTGTAACAAAAAATTTAACCTGGGTTAAGACGGTAACTCGAGTTAAAATGACAGGTTTCGTATGAATCTGGCGTTTACTAACTCGAGTTAGTGTCTTATCCCAGGGTTAAATTTTCTGTGCAAGTGGCCCTAACGAAGATTTAACATTTTGAGATTCAAATCTAATTTTAAAATAGTGACTAGACATTTTTTCTCCTCATACCGTGATGGTGATAGTGGTAACAATCTGGACGGACCTTGCATAAAGCCCTACCACCATTAAAGTATTTAGATTAAAACCTTATTTATAAAGGCAGCCATTTGTGTCATGTATACATATAAAATGCAACCATAATAATATTTATGTCTGGCAAATACCTATTCGTAAAGCGTAGAAAAGATAGCACAACTAGGTTTCTTGCTTTAGCCTAGCATAAAAATAAGAGCCTAAGAAAACAGTCAACTCCTGTACTTATTATTGCTCCTCTGATATTTATTAATTACATACATACATAATCTCACGCCTTCGTTCCCAGAGTGGGGTAGGCAGAGCTACAGAATTACAAACATCTCTAAAACTTGTTGATAATTCTATAACCACAATTTGCACAATTAGGCTAAGAGATTTATTAATTAATTATTGATTAAAATTTATTAATTTAAGGGCGTGCATTCTCAATTAGGTATCTTAACATTAGCTCGTATGAGCTCGTTCGCTTGATCAACCGATGGACAAGAAGACGGTTTTAAAAGAAAAATACCTCTAATAATACATCCGATGACTTTCCAAAACCAACATTTTACAATGTTCTAGAGGATCTGTCTATTTGTTAGGTTTCTATTTAACACTGCCGTTCTTCATTGTAATATTTTACTCAAACCACAGCACGGCTAGCACATGTCCGCGGCTTGTTTCTCGCTCGGTTTTCCTTTTCTATCTATTCAGTAACGATAGACATGCACTGAGCGACAAGCGAGAAAATACGACTATTTCTACCCGTACAGAGCATAGACCTAGCACTCCTGTCACAAGCGAACAACACTCTCGTGACAAATCGGCGGTCCCACGCTGAACTATCGCGATGAGCGGCAAACTATTTCATTTGTCCGGTTTATGGCTCATAAACGACGACCAACAAACCGCCCCTATGTCTTCGTCGCCCATCCTTCCAAAGTTATATGTATATGGCATACATGACTACATGTGCATATGCGGCAGTATGCGTAGGATGTTATGCCGGGGACATGCTTGCTTATTTGGGTCACATCTTGGCAAACGTTTTCCGTAATTAATTTACGAAAATACCTACTTCGTCATTTAGAAATGTTTGATGTGTCAACGACGCCAATCGAATAAGATACGTAACAAAGATAGTCTAACAGTGTAATAGTTATTGTCTTTTAAAACTGGTTCCAATTTTCTTAGCCCAACTTTCTTCATACAGAAACATATCGTATTGTTGATAACATGAAAGCTCTTATTTACTTCACAGTAATTTACAATACCATTACTAATATGATAACGATTCAGAAACAAACACGGAGTTAAACGTTCATTTGTTAATAAGCTAAGATATTTTTTTTCTATTTAAAATATTTTAATACTGGTATATCATGTATTTACAGAATTCAACAATTATGCAATTAAAAATTAAAACTAAACGTATTTAAATTAAAATAAAACTAAGCTACTCAAATATTAAAGATTTAAATAATAATCACCACTATAAAAATAAACCCCCTCTAGCAGGTCCGCTCGCGGCATGGTCCCTATGACACTGGCTGCATTACTTCTCTGGATAGCTAGCCCAATCCTTTGGGAGAGGTAAGCACCAGCTCTAGGATCTCCGGAGGAGTCTATCAGCCGGGATGACAGGGCCTTAATGAAGCTTTTCATATCAGCTGACCAAGGTCTCATGGTCTCCGCTGTCATATTTGGCTAGGGCTATAAAAACCATTGGATGGATTTGAAATATACAACTTCTTCCATTACGTTACAAACATTACCTATATCTTGCAATAGAGGGCGCCCGTAACGGTGTACGCATAGAGTTTGTTTCCCGCTACATTCTATTTTAACCCCTTAGGGGACGAAGGATCATCGCGAACTTACAGACGGACTAACGCGACGGAGGACTTTGTTGTATAATATGTAGTGATAGCAGCCGAGTTAAAAACAATACAACAACTGAAAAGGAATATGGATTTACCGAGTAGAATAGACTCGTAAGACCCACCATACTATAAACAGAGAGTGTTTTGTAACTGGGACTTTGAATCTACCATCAAGGCAATATAGTTCATTTTCGGTTGTTAGATAATGCCATTTTCAGTTTATAAAGATAAGAAAATAAACCTTATTCTTATTGCAATACAGTTCAAATTAAATTGCCTTGATTATGTACATCTTATTACACACTGGGCCTTACGAGGATAGAGACCCTGCACAACATCCTACCACCACTAACTAGACAATTTTATACACATAGTGTTATTTAGAACAGCTAAACTCAGACGGCGTGTTTTGTTGCATTGGTTGAAAGCGTTTCTCTCCCAAGAGAACTCACGGCGGAGATAACAGTTCTCTAACAAACATGGTTTCCTAGTACTGAGAGTTATTAGCGTTCGGTGTAGAGTATCTTGCTATTCAATCGCTAACATCATGTTACTGCTTTGACAGGCATTGTCTGCTAGGAAATTGTTGCTGAACGTTCATTAGGTATTATTTAGTATTTACAAATTTTAGTGAAGAAAGTCTTCGCAAAGATGATGGTTAGATACAAAATGTCAGGGTCAGATGGTTGGATGGTTATGTAGATTTGAGTGACTTTATGTGAACATGTGTGTCATAAGTGGAACTCTGAGGGCCCTGCCAAGATGCATTGCGCTAACTAGCATTTCTATTCGATTCGTTTTTAAACCAATCGCGTCACTGGTAGGTGACGTGATACGAAAAGTCACGTGATCTACCAGTGACTCGATTGGTTTAAAAATGAAACGAATAGAAACGTTAGTTAGCGCAATACATCTTGGCACGGCCCTCTGCAATGAGACATTATCGACTTAATAATAGGGGATACGAATAGGAGACGACCTTCACCTAGCTATTTATTCGATAAAAAGTGTTTTATATCAAATTTAATATGCTAAGTAATAATTATATTTATAATAGGTTGACTGGAAAAATTCAGTGCAGTCCTTATATGATTTAAAAAAAGAAACTGAAAATTAACTTCTTTTTAAATTGCTATTGCTTGTTTAATAGACCAATTACATACTAATGGAAAGTATGTTGCCTATAGAATATGCAAACGTTAGGGTTGACTATATTTTCCTATCTTAACTATTGGATAGGTAGGTAAGTCGGTACTAATAATTTACACTAACCCTAACGTTTGCAGATTCCATAGGCTTCATGCTTTCGATTAGTATGTAATTGGTCGATTAAACAAGCAATAGCAACTAAAAAAAAAAAAGTTCATTATCAGTTTTTTTTTTAAATCATATAAGGACTGGACTGAAATTTTCCAGTCAACCTATTATAAATATATTACTTAGCATATTTAATTTGATATAAAATACTTTTTACCGAATAAACAGCTAGGTGAAGGTCGTCTCCTATTCGGATCTTAGACCATAAATTCCATTCAAACTATTTACAAGAAACACTGCAGTCCGTTTATTGACTAGTAACGCTGTTAGCATGACGTTCGCATTTCGCTATGTGCAGTAAAGTAGTATTAGTTAAGCAAATTTAATTTAATTTAGTATTTCAGTGTTACAAGTTCAAAAATTTTACTTGATTAATAACCAGAGATCGGACAAATGGGCGTTATTACTCGGAATAAAATAAAATTACATTGAAGTAGACAAAGTTTAGTATTTTAAAGGAGATCCTCCCCGTCCCACCACCCTAAATATAATTCTAGAACCACCACTTCACTAAGGAGCAAAAACAACATAAGTAATACTTACAGATACAAAATAAATACACAAAGATCAACAAGACCGCAAGTGCAATGAATAATGCAGTCCCGTAACTAAACGCAAATACTCCTTAAATGTCATTTCCAAAAGGTGCTTAATGCACTTAAAATATTTGCATCAACTCCTCAAGTGGCACGAACCCCTAGGAGCCGACACACGGACTCGGCGAGGAGATATTTATAGCATCTTCACTGCAGTTAATTAAATGCGCATAATCTTTGCTAATTACGAACTACGGGTACGAGTGTGTCATCTAATAGTTTTTTGTATAAATGGTGTTTTCATTACTCTGCGTCTCTATTCTACGACGTCAAATGATGTAGCTTTTGACCTGTTATCGTATTGTCAACGTTTTGATAGCTCTAATTACTTGACGGTAATGGCAACTTAGTTAAAACCAAAACCATAACACGTCACAATATTGTTTAACGTCGCAGAATACTCGTAGAGACGCAGAGTAATAAAAACACCATTTGTACAGGGCGTCCCAGGAAATAGTGTCAAGTGAAACTCCAGAGGTAGAGGACCTTAAGGGGCAACTGAATCACCCCTATATATCTTCCGTGATTTTTACTAGTTTCGGAGATATTGAGCATTATAATCTGGATTTTTGTAATTTACCCTTATGAAAAGTCTTTAATTTGGTGTTTTATTTAAAAACTACTTCAGTGTTATTTTAATTATTAGAATCATTACGAATCACCGAAGTTTTTAAAATCTTTTTCTTGTTGTATTTATAATCAACTTTTTGAGTAATGACATAAAGTTTGTTTCTCCATACTAGGCGTCCCAGTGTTTATTTTTCACTTTGTATGGAAAAAACCACTTTATTTGATTACTCAAAAAGTTGATTCTAAAAAAAGGAGCAAAAGACTTTAAAAACTTCGCTGATTCGTAATGATTCTTATAATGGAAAATACCCCTGACACTAGTAAAAATTTCTGAACATACATATTGGTTAAATCGAGAGCTTTTTAGCTGCTCTATCAGCCCTAGGCGTTGATTTTTTTGACACCCTGTATAAGTACTAACCTACGACGCGCATGGGGTGCTGTTGTCCTTTTTTTTGAAAACATCCACAGCTTTGATACGCTGACGTAATATCAAAAAAGGCGGCTAACGGTGTATAAGCATTTGACGAGGTTACAAAAATACTTTACAATGCTTCGACGCCTTCTTTGGTATTACGACAGAATGTTGATAATGAAATGCTATTATGGTAGCCAGTGTAGGTATAGGCTGTTCTAATTTGGTTGGACTATTTTTTACAAGGCCTTTAGTAAAAAGTTTGAATCCTCCTAGTCAAATAAATGGTATGTATATAAAAGCGAACTTATCTCTTTAAGGGATCATGCAGATAACCTTAGATCGATTTAGAAAAAAAAAATATAGACACTAGTACAAAACTGTTTACTGGGTTACTATGAAACTAGGTCAAAGTGATTTAATCAAACAAATCCTTCTTCAATCGCGAAGCAAGTTTTTGCCAGCGGCAATACAGCGGATCATCGTGATGTTCTCGGAATAAGTACTTCTAATTAATTGGTAATTGTAAATTCTCCAAGATATTTTGAAATTGAAAGAACAATGCCAGGTCTCCATAGAAGCTGTGGCCTAAGAAAAAATTGTAACGGATAATTATAGAATTGGGTTTATTTGATGTAGAAAAATATTTAAAACAATGCTGTGTTGTTAGATTTTCTGAAGAACTTGTCTAAAAAATATATTTAGAAATTGTATCAACACGTTACTCGCAAGTTGTCTTATTTACAAAGTATCTTAATAGATGGCTCTATTTTTCGTATAAGTTCCCTAAATATTTAAGTAATAAAATACTGAATTTAAATCTCATACAAAACAGGTCATATCAACATCCTTCGTATTTACAGGGTTTTTTTTAATGTGTTTTAAGCCAAGACCTGGCATTGTCCTTTATTGGTCTTAATTATTGTTTCATTCGTTTTATATTTTTCTAGTACTACCACTCCACGACGTCGTATACCGTAGCAGAGTAGTGCAGGCGGAAAACGTAAAGTGCCATGTGCAGTGTCATTGCTTCCTTGTAATTATACAGGGTGTTATGCAGAAGGTTGGACAAACTTCAGGGACTAACTCAGGTTCCATACAGAATTTGAGGGCTAAACAGCCGAAATGTATGTAACAGCTGTTTTTTTTTTCGCGATTTGGATGTTGGTCCCATAATAAAAAGTTGATGAGTGTGACCTACAGAGTTAGTGCCTGAAGTTTGACCAACCTTCTGCATAACACCCTGTATATGGTTTACGACGTAAATCGTGTTGCGGATGTCTCGTCTAGTTATGCAGCACTTATTGCAAGCTCTGTTTGGTTAGTGCTTTTTGTGGTAGGTTATTATTATTGTAAAAGTCCCAAAATCATTGGTTAACACCTTTCGGCAAGAGAAGGGTTAAAGGTGTATTTTTATTTTTCGTAATTACATATCTTGAATACTAAGCATCTCAATAAAAGTAAGACTACCAATACTGCATAACCTCATCAGGGTAGCCGTCTTTAATAATATAGAAATCCAAAGAACATGACCCATAACATTATATTTATGGCAAACACAATACAATAATAAAGATGAATGGTTCTCAATACATTTCTTCCTATACCGTTCATAATAAATCAAAGAGATCATTAATTATACCTATACGAATGGGCAAAGTCGGGTGTAGAGGTATGAATTGCACAGACGTTGATTAATCGTCCACAGGACTGTCTTCAGACAATTCCGAGAGGGAGCAATTAGAGCAGAAATACTTAAAATCTTGTATATAGTTCAAGACACTTAGTTTTGCATCCTATTGGGAAATCGGATTGAAAACGCCAAACGCTATGCTAGTAGCATCGGTATTGATAAATACCTGTGACGCGATGCGTGAATTACCGCCTGCAAAACATTTGTGAACGATGTAAATGTCACAGGTGATCACTGTTTGTGGAACTGGCTGTGTAAATAAACCAGGGTTTTTATAGCCTGTTATCATTTTTGCTATATATCCAGTACTCATTTTGTTAGTACTCGTAATGTCGACATTATTATTGTTAATGTAATACAGCTGCAAAAATAGAACTACGACGAAACTGGGTTGAGATATTATCTACCAAGGAGTTGGATAGCATTAAAATATATACTGTGTCTAGACTTGTAATTTCTAGGAAAATAATCTATTGTTTATTCGCTGTCTACGTGATCTTGATAATGTCTTAGAGAAAGATCGATATTGGGAGAATTTCAGCCACTAATGAAAAAGGTTTAGGAATAAAACGTAATGATAATGATAAATCGAAGTGTACAAAGTTTTAAGAATGCTTGTTACTATATTATCGATATTTATAACAGCTTTTGTCACTGATCCAAGCATACCATACGGTTGGTGAATCAATTCTGTTTCTGCTAAGCAACTCAAGTGACCTTCAATCGCTCAATCTCCAGATACCAAAATTTTATATTACAGATGTTTAAGAGGATTGTGAAGCTAAAAAATTCCATACAAAATGCGAAAACGTTTTTCTCCCCTTAAACCTAGTCCGATTTTTACGATTTTTGAATATGTTGTAGATATCATGAAAAACTATGTCTGTACGTTTTCCTTTACACGAAAATATTTCTTAGAATGAAACAAATTGAAAAAACAAAAAACAGAAACGTACAGACCTAGTTCTTTATAATAACTACAACATATTCAAAAATGGTGGACATCGGACTTGATTTAGGGGGTGAGAAACGTTAACGCCCGGAGCTAAATTTGTATGGATTTTTTTGACAGCTACGCGATTTTAGCGGCGCTTCTGGAATCCAAAAACTTAGCATTTCAATAAAGCAGGTATAGTTATTTATTTGTACCCAATACTTCGAATCCAGTATTTTTGTATTCTGATGTACATAATAATCGGATCGAGTGAGTGGTTTCATTAACACTCAAACACATTTAGTGATAGTCGTAAATTAAATAACTTAGGGCCTGTTGTTTGATCAGTAGTTAAACTGACTAATCGTTAAAAACCGTGACTAATGGTTTAAATTTCAAGGAAATGTGTCAAATTTTCGATTCCTTTTTCGAATTTTAACAATTTGTTGAGTTAACTACTGATCAAACAACAGGCCCTTAGTTTCAGTTATTATTCAAAGTAAGTTGTAGTTAAAAAGTGAAAGGTCTTGTGCGAGTCTAAGATTTTTTGCTACCAGGCTGATTGCTACCGGGCCGTGATACCCAGCTACCATCAATGCCAAAATATTGTGGTAGTGTTCGTTGTTTTTACTGTACTTTTCCATTTTTCTCTATCCTTGACCTTGTTTTTGGATGCCTGACGCTTTACCATCTCTTTTTTTGAGTTTTTATTTATTTATTTAAAATACAAACAATCATTTGCAATCTTATTAGTTAACAAAGAAAATTGTTCAGTGGCAAACATTTAAATTAATTAATGTCAAATAACTATCTCACAGTTTAATTAATTAAATTTGTTGAAGATCAATCTCACACAAATTGACCTAGACCCGAACTAAGTCCTAGGCTTGTACTATGAGTACTTGTCAGTGATAAACATTCTTATATAGCCTCGTAGGGCCCAATGTGCAATAGGATGTATATAATCAAGGCAATTTAATTTGAACTGTATTGCAATAGGAATAAAGTTTATTTTTCTATCTTCATAAACAGAAAATGGCAATATCGAACAAACGTAATTGAACTTTATTGCCTTGATGGTAGGTTCAAAGTCCCACTCACAAAAAACGCCCTGTTTGCAGTATGGTGGCTTTACGAGGATAGAGAAGTAAATACTTATACACATAGAAAACACTCAAGACTCGGAAACAAATACTCACACTCATGTATGTATGTACCTATATGTATGTATGTAAACACTTTATTGTACAAAACAAAAACAATACAATGAAGATTTTTTAAGAAAAAAATAAGAATTTACAAAGGCGAACTTCTCACTAATGGACTCATCACTCATCACCTTATTGGGAATTGAACTCGGGACTTCATAGGCAGGGCCAGTACCAAGTACCTCGTCGTACTGCCTCGTCTTATATTAATGTAAAAAACATACTGAATTAACAAAAGCATGATCAAATTCAACGTATTTAATCACGTAATCAGGTCCCTGTGAAATATTTTTCCAAATAAATTATCCTGCCGTTTATTATTGAGTTGCAAAAACAGTATAGGTTAATTCTGGAGAAATTAATTTCAACAGCAACACACGATTCTTAGGAGCCCACATGTATGACTAAATTCAACGTATTTCATTACGTATTCAGATTCCTGTGAATTGTTTTTCCTAATAAATTGTTTTCTCGTTTATTATTAAGTTGTAAGTACAGTACAGGTTAATTCTGGAGTAATTCATTTCAACTGAGAAGGATTGTTAGCGTTCCACATGTGGGCAGCAGTATTTCATTAGAATTCTTTCCGCACGGCGCTCGCGGCTGAAAGTTCTACTTTAACTGAGCGTTCTTTCACTAATTATGGCTTACACTATGTTGTTTGAAGTTTTTTAAACGTATCTAGGTCTTTTAGATATACAGTGTGTTACCGGCATGCGGGCATTTATTTAAACTGCCGATAATACGTTGCTTTAGCAATTCTTTGCAAGTATTATCAATTAAAAAATAATTAAAATAACTTCACAATTAATTTTCTCACATAACTGTCCATTTTTAATGTAGTGCATGTGCTGCGTGTGTATCGTTATCAGTATCGCTGTTGTTTAGTATAATGCATGTCGTGGTACGGGGGCAAATTATAATAATCAAAGTATCCGTCGACTGTCATTATTTACACTTGTCAAATTGCTATGCTTCACATTGCTAGCAATTAAAATTGAGTTAAAAAGTTAATATTCGTTTATTAATTAAATTAATGTCATGGTTACGTTACAGATATACGTTATTTTAACCTCCTTTAAAAAAAAACAGGGTGCTGGTAACAAACTGTATATTTTTTTGGAAAATTCTCCGTCTCTATATAGCATTTATCTCTTTTATATTGCACGCATGAAGTTAATAATGAAACTTTTTTCCTAATTTTGCCTGTTTTTTGTTCGATTGGTTGTTGTTATTTAACTTTAAGTTTATTTGGATGCTTAAATATGCTGGTTTAATATAAAGCTTGTACGAAAAACAAGATTTTTCCTATTAAAGGTTTCTTACTTCATGATTGTTCACTATTTCATTGTATTAAAAATTCTGACTATACTTTTTTTCAAAATTTCGGACGGACGGGCCGAGTAGGCTTATTAACAATAGGTTCTGTTAGCGCCCTTTTTGTGTGGAACCCTAATAAGCCTGCCCCGAAGAAACTTATTATTCCTTTTTATGCTCTCTTTTTACATATTTATTTTAGATAAAAGAATTCTTGTCTAGATTCTCATCAAAACCTCAGCGACGTCGAGGCGAAGATAGCTTTACGAATATTATTTTTCAGTTAACAATTACCAAAGATTATTGCTAAATGTTTAATAGATGAATTCCATATTCATAGCTAATTTAAATACGCCCACTGAGGCAACTTAAATTATCTACGGTAATTTTATCGTTACTCGTTAGTCGTTAAGACGTAAAAACATTAACACCGTTTATCCATTTTTGGTCTTCGATTAAATCGTTATGAAATGTGGTGCAACGCAAAGGATGGCTCGTCCGCATGTTTTAAAGTAATGAAATGAAGAAAATAAATAAAAAATCGTTCGGCGAAATCATCAATTAGCTGAAATAGACCTTATTGCATGCATACGCATAATAAGTGTGTATAGATGGTGTGAACAGAACCCTTGGTGCGCGAGTCCGGTTCATATTTGACTGGTATATGTGAGTAGTGGTCCCTATTATAGTAAGAGTAACAAACACTTCTACATGTACAAACTAAAAAGTATGATTACTTTTCTTGCAATGTTGCGTAGCATAGCGTAGCAGTCGTAGAGGCTCTACGAACTATGGTACAGTCGAGTTCATAAATATGTGTGTACACTTTAGTACCTTGTCTATTTAATGTCATGTTTAAACTGCCATACATGAATTATAACAGCGGTTAAAGTGGCAGGGTACTAAAGTCTACACATATTTATGAACTCGAATGTAACATTCGCCATTCGCAGAAACATTAAAATGCCGTAATGAGTGGACTGTGGCAAAGAATAAATAGAAAATTAGTACATCTCCGGCACTTTAGGGGTTTTTGTTACCTATTGCCGCTCGTGCACTAGGGTTGCGTAAATACGCGTCGCTCGATTAATACGCATACCGGACTAGGGAATGCAATTTAACCGGTTATTAACCGTCTTTGTATGAAAATAACTGGTTAAAACCGGTTATAACCGGTTATTTGCATTCACTAAACCGGACTAAACCGGCTGGGTCCAACCTGTTGAGCTTGCATGTAGTGGCTCGCGGCGCGTACGGTCCAGGCACGCACACATGCAAGCCGCGCGATATACCTTTGTTTGAAGATGAACTACTGTTTATACTGTGACTGTAGCACCAATATCGTATTTTATTTATAAGTGATATAGGTATGGTCACGGAAGTTAATTTGCTACCCAATTCAAAGAAAATCTGCTTGAAGATGTCATTGTCAATAGAGATGCCAAGTCATTTGTATTTGATAGGAAACTCAACCTTATTGCTGTAGAATGTCAGATTGACTTTGGACCTAAGGTTGGTCACAAATTAAATTCCTTGACTGTACAAGTATTTTGTAAAGCTTTAAAACCCCCAATTCTAAATAGGGTACAGTCATATTATATTCACCTCGTAAGCCTTATTCAAACTGGATACTTAACGAAGCGTATTGAAATTACCTAGCAAATACTATGTTATATACCGTTTTGAAGAAGAGCCGCGCCCTCCAGACGTCCTTATATTAAAAAAATATATTTAATAAGCAAAAGATAAGCAAGAACAACAACAATGAGAAGGCTAAGGAGTATTCCCAAAAAAATATAACATAAAATATCTACTTATCTCAGGGCAAACATTCTGCTGAATTATAACGTTTAGACATATTTTATGAGCGGCAGGCATTTGACGAGAAACGCGAGCGGTATATTAAAAATTCAATTGAACCCGTTTTCCATATTATCGGGAAGTATGTGCCACAGAACAAATAAGGACAGAAAGTCCAGTGCAATAAATTGTGCAAAGTCCATCCAGATCGCTACCACTATCTCATTCTTAAACTGTGTTCAGTTGCCTTCCTTTTTTATTTTGTTCGAATTATCTTGACCGATTTTTGTACCTATTTTACTCAGTTTTCATATTAAAAAATGTACTTAATTTATTTATTATTACAATATATGTACAAGGTTTTGCGTCAAGTACATAATAACGGTTTGAAGTGGTCTCTTTGTTTTGTTGTTTTGTAAGCTGTGTATGCGCGGGCGCCGGAACGCAGCCCGATGCTATGACTAATGAAATTCTTCGCTATTGGCGCGATTCCGCTAATTCGTACGCGGCTGCGGCCGAGGAATTTATCCGATAACGTGTTTACGAACGGATTTTAAACATTAACATGGCATAAAGGTATTTGAAATTTCGGGCGATTATTATTCTCACATTGCATTTCGAACTGTAATGGCAGCCAATCTATTCCTCGCATATGTACTTTATTCCAATGACAAATAAACCATTTATGAACAAAGCTAAGCTCTAGGCTTGTACTATGGGTACTAGACAACTATAATCTTACTTATATAGAGAAATACATACTTAAATACATAGAAAACATCCAAGACTCAGGACCTAATACACAAATTACACAAATATGTTTTAATGTTTTAAGGTTTTATTTGGGCACAAACGGTACAATATAACTTAAAGGTAAAAAAGAACATGAATTTAACATCAACCAGGGAAGTTACCACAAGTTACAGCGAGATATTAAAAATAAAGGAAGCATGGGTACAACAATAGAAGTAATTATCAGCAAAAGGAAACAATATTACAAACATGCTACTAGACAACACTACTTACTCTAAGGGATGACTTAAATTTAGGAAGTGACAAGCTGAAAATATCAACATTACCGAAATAATTATTATATTTACTATACTCTATTAATAAATGAGGTTCCAGCGTATTTAGTGCGTGAAAACATGGTGGGACATGAAACGGGTCTATATTGACTGACATAATTATTTTTAGTCATAATGTGCTTTAGGTCATAATCATCGCAAGTCATAACGTGTGTTTTTAAAGAAACTGTTACTTTTTCAGGATTTTTAAAAATCTAACCTAACCTAACCTAGCCTTGTCTACACGTTAGATATTCCAGAACTTCTGAAAAGTTTGCAGTTTCAGCGATATAAAAAATTATGACTATCAAAAATTATATCAACAATTACATTATGACCTATAAAATTATGGGAAACAAAGGGCTCCCACATGAAACAGACAATTTGTTCGTCGTGTATTGGGGCGAGGTACTCATAAACCTATTTTACTTAAAAGATAAGATAAATATTTGCCCATACCAGGAATCGAACCCCGGACCGCTAGCTTCGTAGGCAGGGTCACTATCAACTAGGCTATCCCGTCGTCGAGATAGTTACTCTTTCAACTAGCTGTTCACTGGTAGAGCTGTGACGCGACAGTTCAATACAAGTGCTCCAAGAATTACGCAATAAACTGCTTCAGAAGAATTTAGATATCTGCGTCGTCCAAATTATATTGAATGCACTCTCGAGCAGAATTGCCTCTCCTCGGAACTATTTCCAAGAAGTAATAGTACATTACTACAGAGGCCGGGAAGTAGGGGGCTGCCGGCCGAGTTAATATATAGGATAGTTACGAGGCTGCCAACCCCTTTTTCACGCCGAGGTTTGTATAGTGCTTTTCTCAAACATAATAATAAAATTCATTAAAAAAATTACAATGTTAAATGCTAGGAGTGCATAAACATTAAAAATAACCTACAGTGCTCAGTCATCTGCGCTGCGTCGTATGCGCCCGCCCGCCCGCCGGTGCCCCGCGGCGCACCCCCTGCGATCTAAGTTGCGCTACGCACCCGTAATTACCTTTGTTCTCCTGGTACTTTATATATACATGCAAATGCTTTGGTTGGATGCACGGCTTAGTATATTTAAAAAAAAAAACAGCTATATTGTTCATAAACATAGCCGCCGTGTTTACAATAAAATTAAAAAAAAATACATCCCGGCCTAGGCCTTTTATTTTGTATTAAATTCCTTTACAGTTCTCTCGTGTTGATCCGCTTGAAACGTGATACTTTGAAGCCTAAAATAACTAATATAACGCCAACATTCCATTGCATGTTTGAGAAAAATAAGTAGTATGTGGTATTGACGACGACGACGCGCTGGCCTAGTTGGTAGTGACCCTGCCTACGAAGCTAGCGGTCCTGGGTTCAAATCCCGGTAAGGGCAGATATTTGTGTGATGAGCCCGAGTCGTTGTTCCTGAGTCTTGGATGTTTTCTATATATTTAAGTATATATTTCTCTATATAAGTATTTATATCGTTGTCTAGTACCCATAGTACAAGCCTAGAGCTTAGTTTGGGACTAGGTCAATTTGTGTGAGATCGTCCCTTGATATTTATTCGATTATTTATTTATTTTATTCGATTTAGGTATCAGTTTCTGTACAGTTTTTGCTACATGAAGTTGTAGGTGTGGTTCTTTTCGCTATAAACTTAATTGAAATGTTGCGCATAGTTGTAGATACACTATTTTGGTGTTTTTTTAACTTTATTTCAATGCTATCTGTTTTTTTTGCTTGACTATCAAAGATGTATGTTTGTATGTATGGGTCCTTGTTCCCTCGTAGAGGCAGCACGGATGACCCGATTTCGATAAACAAGGTG
Source organism: Acleris literana (assembly GCA_946894065.1). Taxonomy (NCBI): domain Eukaryota; kingdom Metazoa; phylum Arthropoda; class Insecta; order Lepidoptera; family Tortricidae; genus Acleris; species Acleris literana. The sequence goes on from OX335683.1 coordinate 5,270,798, forward strand.
TCGTTAGATTTGTCTTAGCGTGGCGAGTGTCTAAGGGCCGTATTAATAAACTCATCTTGGTGGAGATGCCAATCACAAGACACGTCAACAATGACAGCTTTCTATGGGTTGACGTTTACTTTGACATCTCTCGAGATGGGCATCTCAGTTAAGACGAGTTTATTAATACGGCCATAAGAGTACGCAATTTAAAAAAATACGACTGTATGCTTTAAAATTATAACATGGGAGTTTAATATGTATAGACGACAATATCAGAATATGCACTTGGGTGTTTCAAGCTTGTTCTTTATTAGACTACAGCAGAGCTATAGCAGTAATATAGCTTTGTCCTCTTCTCTCAGCGTAAACTTAACTTCAAAGCTAATTCATGATAACTTCCCAATACTAGGTAGATAAGCAGTCAATCCGGACAACCATGCAACATTGCACAACCATAAAGTTTCTGAATATTGATAATGTTGACAGCAATGAAACAACGCTGTTAACTGTTCTTTGACACGCAACAATTAAGAACAAAACGTATTGGTGTACCACAGTAGAACCTTGTCGCAGTAAGGTACGCCACACCACTCAGACTCGAGAGCTGTCATCTGTCATTGTGACAAAGTTCTAGTTTGGTACGCATATCTTGTGTTTATTACTGTTAATGGTCTTTTTAAACACGTGTAAGCATCTAGCTTCAAATTGATCTTTAACGAGAAAAACGCATATGGTTTAATATATATACAGAAAATATTTATTAAGCTACTTTTTCACATAACATGTTTTCCCTGTTTACTGAGAATAATTAAGAAATAACACATTAAGTGGATTATGGAGCCCACGCCAACGTCAAACACCGCCCACGCCACGTCGGCTTGCTGGAAATCGCTTCAGCCTTCAGTCTGTCTATGGCCCTTGTGTTGGCGTAAACACAAGTCCTACTTGAGATATTTCTAGGTACAAACTCAGTATAAGAAGATCGGTTATTTTTATAAATACATTTTTATATATTTCACTTGAAATTATGTAATAAGATCTTGCAAGTCGATTTTAACCTCCTTCTAATTGGATTGACTTGAAATTTTGCGAAATTACGTAAATTCGATGACATATATCGAGCTATTGTGATGATGGAGACGAAATTTTGCCATAGAAACTCCGGAATATTTGGGAGTTCTTTTACTTTTTATTTATAAATAAAATAAAAAAATATTAAAAGGAGAATCTCACACAAATTGACCTAGCCCCAAAGCAAGCTCTAGTCTTCTATAATGGGTACTAGCACAACGATAATAATATAAATACTTGTATTTATATTATTGTCGTTGTAATATAAATACTTGTATTTATATTATTATAGTTGTACTAGTACCCATAGTAGAAGACTAGAACTTCCTTTGGGGCTAGTTCAATTTGTGTGAGATTCTCCTTTTAATATTAATTTATTTAAATTATATAGAAAAAGTAACACAAATTCGAAATTTTCGGAGTTTCTATGGCCATATTTCGTCGCCATTATCACAATAGCTCAAATTTGAAATTTTAGTCACCGGCCAAATTTTAGGGACTAACTCAGTTGGTCATACTGATCAACTTTTATTATGGGACCAACATCCAAATCGCGAAAAAAAACAGCTGCTCCATACAGTTCTGCTGTTTGTATGGAACAGCTGTTTTTTTTTCGCGATTTGGATGTTGGTCCCATAATAAAAGTTGATCAGTATGACCAACAGAGTTAGTCCCTAAAATTTGGCCGGTGACTAAAATTTCACCCTGTATAGCCGAATAAATACTTAAATATATAGAAAACATTGATGACTCATAAAGAAATACTCGTGCTCATCACACAAATATTTGCCCATACCGGGATTCGAACCCGCGACCGCTAGCTTCGTAGGCAGGGTCACTACCAACTAGACTTAACACATCGTCAAATAAATACTAAGATACATAAATTGAGAGCACACAGGCTACCATATGGTAAGTGGGAACCAGAAAACATCTAAGGATCATAAAACTACCTAGCATTCATCACACGGTTCCCCATTGGATCGCATTTTTTTTTACGCATAACGTATCTTTACGCATAAAATCGTTTGGCCTAAAACGGTTTTTACAATAGAAATGGTTTTATTTTAATTATTATAAACAACTAACCTACCCTAACCTAACCTAATCTCCACAATAGACGTTTATTAAATTCTGAAATGTCAGCCTAAAGGGTGTTATGCGAAAAGATTTTATGCGAAAAGATGAATAAATAAATAAATAAAATAAATAAATATCACGGGACAATCTCACACAAATTGACCTAGTCCCAAACTAAGCTCTAGGCTTGTACTATGGGTACTAGACAACGATATAAATACTTATATAGAGAAATATATACTTAAATACATAGAAAACATCCACGACTCGGGAACAAATACTCGTGCTCATCACACAAGTATCTGCCCTTACCGGGATTTGAACCCAGGACCGCTAGCTTCGTAGGCAGGGTCACTACCAACTAGGCTAGCACGACGTCAAATATACGTAAAATGTTTATAAGTTTCAAAAGGAACCCTCATCACACCCGTGGATCAAACCTGGGACGGCTAGCTTCGCCAGGCACTATAAACTAGCCAAAACCAATGTGCAAGTAGCACCTTAAGAATCCTACCCCAACTTAACCTTAATTCATCATTCATAACCTTTGTACTGACATCTTAATCATCAACTAATCGGTTAAGTGATGTTCTGTACTAAAGCCAATTACATAAGCCGTGGTCCCATGGCCTACAAACCGGAGTAGCCGCCAAACAATGGCCTATGTACTGACGTCATGTACATCGTTTACGTTATCTGTTCACAATTCAATATACGCTGGATAATGCCGTATTGTCAGTGGGTACAATAGATACATGTGGAAATTGTGGAACAAAATTGGTGTTTAGTTCTAAGGTTTCTTAATGAGAATTAAATTTGTCCTGCTTTGATGTTGGATGTTGGGATTTACGTTTGTGTGTGTACATTTGACTGTTACCAATAGATTAGTTTTGTTTTCGATTTACCCATTTGTAATCGTAGTTTACTAGTTTTATCGTTGCTTGTGCTGTTTTAATCTTCAAAATATTTGTTAATTCTATTTTTGTTTGTAATTTTTGTAATTTGTTGTAATTTTTGATATTTTTCTGTAATCGTGATAAATTCTTAGTTTTTAGTTTTATTGATCCCCGACTGTGCTAATGCTGTTGCACACCTGTAATTGGTGCACAAACTATTTTCTCTGTATCTTTTGTATTTGTATTTGTTTGTGCTACTGTTGGTGTGTCTAATTGAATAAATAAATAAATAAATAATTGTTTAAAATGTATTTGTATGATTAAAGACATGACAAGTTATTTTGCTCTGTATGTTACGGCACTAAATACGTCTAACATTTAACACTGATGACCATTATTGTTACTCGACAGTTAAATAAATAGCGCTAAGAGCTATCATAACGTTTATAATATGATAACATGTCACAGTCAATATCGCTTTATCGAGTAGAATATACGTAGGGTATTTTATGCAGTGTTCAGAAATATACACTCATCTGTAAAATTTTAGCTTGTTTGGTAATTTGACAGTATTTGAAAAATCTTGTACCAATTACTGACTAATTGTAGAATAAAATCATCTACGTCAGTGAAGCCGTTTTATCTGGTGTCGTCCTTCCTGTGAAATTATATGCTAGTATTGATTAATATATAAATGAAAAATATAGCCTTTATCTTGGGTGTAGCCTTCTATAGGTTTCGACACCTCCACCAAATGTGGGAAGCCCGCCGTGCTGGCTCCCTTTTTCTTTCTTGATTCACTCCCAATAACTGTTGTTAACTTTATTTTAAACTTTCCCTATTTTTAAAACATACTTTTCTTCAATGGCTTCAACAACTCGGTAAATCATAAGTGACTGACACTGTTCTAAAAAACAAGGCAATTCTACATAATTTTAAAATTCTCGCGTCGAATATTACTGACGTAATAGCCAGCCAGTATAACTTGGATGCAGCCAGCAAGCTACAAGTAGCGAACCTTCACAGTAGCATATAAGTGCTTACAAGTATGTATAAAAAACGTTTGAAGTTTCAAAAGAGAACATTTATATCCAATACTCGTACGTAGACGACATCAACCTACAAAGAACTTACAAAGTAAACTAACACAGGAAATTGCTAACGTTAAGTAATTCAATTATTTTAAAACTAGCAAGCAACAAGTCCAACAAGTCGCGAAGAATCGTTGTGGGTACTGTTCAGTGCCACAAGGCGGCGTGGTGGAGCCCCTTTAATATGAGAGCCAGATACCCGGGCACTGAGAGGGTATGGGATATTATAAGACTTTGCTGGTATAACTTAGTTTGCTTTTTATAGAATGGTTCAATGGTATTTATCTACACACGTATCATTAGTCCTCTATTAAGCGTTCAAAACCTGTTGGAAATGACCAGCATTACCTGTGGTAGTAGGTGACAGCAATGACAGCTGTAACGTAATATTGTAATTACGTTATCAAATATTATAAAGTAGGGAGTTTCAAATTTGGAACATCTCCCCAAACCAAAACAATTTAAATAGGCCCAATTCTAGTATCAATTGAAACGTCAACTCGGTATATTTTCAGTACAATATCGTACGACAATAGATTTCGAATGACTTGAGAATAGGGACTTTATTAGTTTGTCTATGATTTAAAAAAAAACTATTAATATTCGTGACACTGACACAGCACAAGTTTGTTTTGCCGCCATTTTTTGTCGTCAAGTCGTCGGTTTCTGAACCCATTTTAGAGTACTGTACATAATTAAGCCTTAAAACACTCGTGTGATCTTATTATGATCTACTATTATGTGCTTGTATAGCGCGGGTATTGGTACGATAATGTAGCTATTACATTTATAACTTTTCACACAACATTATATTTTTCGCCTGCCGCATTAGACTGGCTGAAACACCTGGACATCGACGTTTAATCCTTGCAGAATGAGTGCCATACACAATGATGATGATGATGAATGATGATGACATTTATAACTCTTACCTGGCCCGAGATCTTTTGCGGTAAAAAACCATGGTCTAATAAAACAAGGTCTTCTCTTCCGAAAAGGGACACTTTCTACGTCATCACAAAGTTGCCACTTGATTAACCACTACCCTAAAATAAGGAAAAAAAATGATTTTAGGTTAGTCTACGATTTTATTTCAAAAATATATATATCACGAGCATAATTTATATATTTACTTTCATTTAATGTTTTACTTTAATATTGTATATACATTTATGCTTGAAAATAACTAACAGGTATTTTTTTTAAACATAAAGGTTACATTACAATGTGGAATTACAACAAGACACTACAGGCATCACCGGATTCAACAGATCAAACTGGCCGGTTACAAATTTGTCAACTTGATGTTTCCCGTCATGACTCTAATGACACGCCAATGATTTTCAAACTATCGTGGTAAAAGTAGTCGATGACTTTTTTGTGTAAAATGCAAAATGGTTAAATGCTCTATTAAAAGCTGTAAGAGCAGAAAGGGTAGGACACAGTTGGTTTCTATACTTTTCCACCAAAATAATCGCTTGCCGAGGAGTGGTTGCGATATTGCGGGCCTAAAACCACGGTTAAATATGGTGCGTAGTATTTTATGTCCTATTCTATCTAAATGAGAGGAAGAGCCTAATAAAAAAGCGCTTATCAATATTCAAGTTCTCATAATCCATAGCCCTATAATATTTAGAACTTATTTTTAACCGACTTCAAAAAAAGGAGGAGGTTCTCAATTCGTCGGGGTTTTTTTTTATGTATGTCCCCCAATTACTCGAAGACCACTGGACCGATTTGAAAAACTTTTTCGTTGTTTGAATGGGTATACTTTCTAGTTGGTCCCATTGTCAACACGTCACGATCTGATGATGGGATCTTGGAGAGGCACACCTATTGCGATTTTGGTATTTTTCACTGTAACTCGTGCATTTGCTTTTGAAAAGTACTATATGGTGCAGTGGAACTGATGATGAAGACCACAGATGGCCACCGGAACTCCTTAACGGTACCTATTTCAAGGGCGGCTATAAGATATTTCGATTAAGGTAGTTGAGCGACTATGCCGAAGCACATTTAGGTTAAAATATGACTATGACATTCCCGCGGCGTTGTCTGCGGCGAGCTTGAAATGTTCTATAGTTTCTCATTAATATTTAGAAGTGGAGCTACGTAACAGCATAAATAGGATCACTAAAAAGTATAAAATAAAATAAATGTTTAAAAAAACAAAAACCCGCCTTGCCCGGACTGATCTACCATTTTAAAAGAAGTTATTTTTTGCATTTTTGAAGGCGGGTTTTTGTTTTTTAAACATTTTAAAATGGTAGGTCAGTCCAACTGCATTCGGCTTTTGGTTTAAAATATTGTGGGACGCCGACTTCAGTTGGACGGTCCTACCAGTTTAAAAGAAGTTATTTTTTGCATTTTTGAAGGCGGGTTTTTGTTTTTTTATTTATTTTGTTATGAGTATAATCGTATATTTACCATTAAATGTTCAACATTTAAGTGCCGGTGGTCAAAGCACATTGCTCGTAGAACTTATACCCGTACCTACGTCAAAATGTAGCAACAAGTCTATACGTTTTTTTTTATAGAGAACAGTAAATGGTCGAAACGTAAAACCTATATACAATGATAGTCTTAAGTTAATATATACAAGCTTATATTTTAAAATTACCCCGATTTTAAAGTTTGGAAATCTTCGATTGACGGATATGACGTAGTACGTTTCCACTCACGTGACCAAGGTTTCTCGGAAGAGAATACCAGGCGAAGTATATTATTGTACCATGGTAAAAACCAAATCGTCTTTGGCTTTCGTATTGTCAATGTTTTGACAGCTCTTATTTACTTGACAGTAATGGCGGCCGAGTTACAAACAATACCAATAACAGGTCAAAGACGATATAGTTTTTCCTGGCTAGAATACAAGCCCTTAAACAGTGACTCATTATAGCTAAGCTTAAAGTACAACATTATGTGTCTAGGGACTAAAGTCAATTTTATTTTTATTTTAAGCAACAAACAGCCAGCAGCATTTTTCAAGTGCGGTTCGGTTCATTTTGCGTGTTCAACATTTCTGTGAAATTTCAGTGGCGTGGAAATATTATTGCTTAATTGAAGTATACTCATACTCGTAACTGACTCTTATTTGAGTGACAGGTCAAAATTAACAGGAAGCCGGTCCAAAGAAGGTGTGGAGGATTCTCATTGGGTTTTTGACAAGATGGTGTCGCTTTCTTAATTGTTTTGAATTTTATGCATATTTTGTTGTTTAATGGATAGTAATGATGTATTAATATGCAGTAAATTAACATTCAAATGTGCATAATGAAGAATTCAAGTTTGAACACGTATCGCCTTTGGAAGGATTGCTCCAAGGAAATCCCATCTGGTCTTCGTAAAGTTCTACCTACATCCCTTCACGGAGGCTAGAGGATCACCGTACATAGCCTTATGAATTTTTGTAAATGTAAAATACAAACTTGACATTGGCAGAAATGGTTGCTCGATATTGGGACTGGTTGCCATTAAATAAATAAATAAATAATAATAATAAAGAAGGTGTGTCAAAATTATACTTTTTGAACTTTGTATTATTTTATTTATAAATAACAAGGACACAGGCAATTTATCCTAAATGGCCTTTGACATGTTATGGTATTGTTTTTAACTTGCTGTCAAGTAAGTAAATAAGAGGTATCGTAACGTTGACAATACGATAACATGTCAAAAGCAATATGACTTTACCAAGTAGAATATTATAGATGTAGTGACAGATTGAAAAGGGCATGCTTCAATGGTTTGGTCATTTGGAAAGGACGGATGAAAGAAGGGAAGGGAGGGTCGGAAGGGGCCGACCTAGGCGTACTTTTTCGAATCAAATCGGAGAAATACTGGAAAAGGGCCGGATCTTAAGTACCCGAAACCGACGTGCATGCATGACTCGATGTATGAATGTGGAAGAAGCGAAAGAGATTTGTCAGAATCGTAGCAGGTGGAAAGAAGTGGTCTCTGCCTACCCCTCTGGGAAACAGGCGTGATTTAATGTATGTATGCATTTAATATTATAGATGCTTTAAATCAATATTTTTGATACAATATGACAAATATAATCGATGGCTTACATTACAATAATAGATGGCTATCTGTGGCTCTATTCTACTCAGTGAAAGTGTTACATGTTATCGTATTGTCAACGTTATGATGGGTCTTATTAACTTGACAGCAATGGTGACCGTTAAAAACATTACGATAGCGTGTCAAAAGCAATTAGGTTTTACAAAGTATAATTGTAACACCTTTTTTTTTAACGTAGCTAGGTTATCTAATCTATTTTTAAAATGTAATATTATGAAGAGGAATATTTTTTGTTGTTTGTTCGTTGAGGATAATCTCTGCCACTACTGTTTTTTTTTACTAAAATTAAACATCAGAAGTTAATTGTGTTAAGAGAGAGAAGCTAGAACGGCAGGCCTTTCGCGTAACTCACTCGCAATCGCGATCGGCTTCAAAACAAAACAATTGGTTTCATTTTGTATGCAGACAAGCCTTCGATTTTCAAAATGAAAACGATTGTGATTGCGAGTGTGTTACGCGAAAGGCCTGCGGATCGCTAAATAGTAAGTAATATTTGTGCTCAAACTTATTTTTTTTGTCAAAATAAAACAATAATTAACCCACTACTAACGGTTTTTCAGTGCTATTTAATATGAAAATTCTTAAGATTTACCTTATAACGTCACTGTGACACAGTTCTATAGTGTCATAATCCAATTTTTCCGATTGTACCGAACCTGGTTTTTTTACCCGCGAATACCAATCCTATAACAGGTCAATGCGTAAAATCAAAGAGATACCGAACCGCCTCGCCTGCCGATGGTAATACCCGCGCAATAAAAATCCGTGTAATCCATCTAAAGCTTTATGGACGGCCCGCCATTTTGTTTTTTTGGCGGAACCGTTAAATAGAACATCGATGGTGATAAACTGCGTGTAGTTATCTGCCTACCCCTTTTGGTTTGTATCGTATCGTGTAAGTTTTACGGTAAGGGGTTTAGGGGTTTAGCGGTTTTTTTTTAAAACCAAATATTACCTACGAGGTATAATGGTATTACGTTGAATAAAACGTTTTGCAAATTCAGCCGTTATATATACATACGTACGTTTGAGGTAAAAAAAAAAAGGCCAAGTGCGAGTCGGACTCGCGCACGAAGGGTTCCGTAGCATTATCTATTAAAAATACGTATGGGAGCCCCCCTTAAATATTTATTTTATTTTAATTTAATTATTTATTTTTAAAGTGATTAAACAACTAAATATTCTGTGAATATTACAAGTGTCTACCTGTTGCCGTTATTAATATCGAGGAAAAAATGGCACAAAAATCACGTGTTGTATGGGAGCCCCCCGTGGATATTTATTTTATTCAGTTTTTAGTATTTGTTGTTATAGCGCTAACAGAAATACATCATCTGTAAAAAAATCATTTGTCTAGCTATCACGGTTCATGAGATACAGCCGAAAGACAGACGGATAGACAGACGGACAGTCAGACAGACAGACAGACGGACAGTGAAGTCTTAGTAATAGGGTCCCGTCCCCTTTGGGTACGGAAGAGTTTGTCCGATTATGCTCAGCGTAGGATTCCATCGCCGTTGCTACAAATACAAAAAAAACATTTAAAAAAAATCGGATGATTGTATTTTACACCTTTGTGGGGAGTAATTAATATGTATAAACATGTCAAATTACAGCTTTGAATACTTAGAACCTATGAGTTAAACCGCAGACGGTTGAACGGATGGACAGACAGACATGTTGAGACTATAAGGGTTCTTGGGATATCGTTTTAAAAATGCAGGCGTTATTTTTACTTGCCAGTGTAAATTTGTGGTTAAACTGGGAGAAAAAACCGTTTAAGAGCTTATATTTTAACAATTTTATACTTAAGTATAAAAGAGCTACATTCTGGTTGGTAAAATCATATTGTGTTTGGCATGTTATAATATTGTCAACTTAATGATGGCCCTTATTTATGTGACAGTAATGGTGGCCGGGTTAAAAACAATATAATTACCATGACATGTCAAAAGCAAGATGGTTTCACCAAGTAGAATACAGCCTCTGTGGTTCAAAATAAAACCATTTGTGAGTTCACAGTTGTACCTTCTAAAAATCTACAAAGCAAAATGTAATAATATCTAAGTGCTACGGCGTAGAGGTAGCTACGACGGCTGCTACGGCGCGTAGCTGTTACCAATACACGAGCGAAAAAGTAGATTACACTCCGGATAAGAGGATAGTGGTTGCCTACACCGAGTTCAAAGCATTTTCGTATTGAAATACATACTATCTGTACTCATCGGGTAAACTTCGAACACCGTTAAGTTAAAAGTGGTTTTTTTTATTGCAATTTTTAGGGTTCCGTAGACGTTCTGCGGTTTAACTCAGAGACTTTTGATACTACAAAGCTATAATTTTGCATGGTTATAATCAAACCGATAAATGGAAGGTAAGACTGCAATCTTGAGACTCCAATGCGTTCCCGATACTGAGGGCTAAGATGGAATGTCTCTATGCTAGTCATTACACCGGAACATCACAATGTAAACACTATTGTTTGTTGTTTTTATTAATGATTAATACTTATAAAGTAACTTACCAACTAACTTTTTCCGATTTCCTCCACGTTGGATGAGCTTTGGTTCTCTATTCTGCTGTGTCTTAAGCTATATCGTTATCATATTATTAATATCCTTACTCCTTTGACAACATCAGGAGCCTGTTTTATAAAGCTACAAATTACAATTTATGTCGACCGGCCATTTGAGCAGTATTGCCAGTTTAGACCTGTAAAATTGTAACTTGTAGTTTTATAAAACGTTCCCATATATATGAAATATGTTGGCCAAAGGTAACGTTTCCCAACCGTTTCATTTGCCAACCCGCTTTGCATGCTGCAGCCGTAAATATTTCAGGATTTTATAAATACTTACCTAACCTTACCTATAGGGTTCTACACGATGGTACTGAAATAAATCCTGAAATATTTACAGTTACAGGAAAATACTTGGGTGGGAAAATGAAAATGTTGGGAAACGATACATTTGGCAAACATATTTTGGCCAAACGGCAGCTCCCCATCAGGTAACATCGGGACAATCTCACCAGACAACGATAAACATGTTTATATAGAAAAAAAGACGTTTCTTGACGATGAACTCGTTCCTTATTCAAACTTGTGTATGTAAAATCGTCCCTAAGGAACAACTAAATCGTCATTTACTGACCCTGAGTGTGACCGTTACAAAACATGCAAGACTCAAGAACAAATACTCGAGCTCATTACAAAAATATTTGCCCTTACGGGTAAATGAAACCATAAAAAAGCATATTTATTATTTTCGACTTGGCCTCCTTTACTGTCAAGTTAATAAGAGCACATGATAATACAATAACAATAGGTGTAAATACAAAGTAGAATAAGCCCACTATTCATTAAACAATCTTCGATCCTGTCGATGGCACTTTGCTATCAAACGCTTAATTAATTTAGAATTAATATTGCTATTTACGGATAATGACTTTCAATTACAAACACTAACGTTCACTGACTCGTACAACTCTACTGGCAAAGCCTACAGCTTGGTTATAATATTTGTTTCTACAAAACAGAGTCGAAGAGCTAGTGACAGTAGCTAATACTGATGTGCAAGTTGCGGAAAGTTTTCAAAATGTTGGAAAAGTTCTTTGAAATTTCCGGAAACATTCACTAGAAATATAGGAAATTTAAATTTAAGAAACGGAAAGTTTCCATCCCCATACAAAATTGTGAGAAGTTACCGAAATTTTCCTACGTGAAATGTTTCGCAATTTTGGAAAGTTTCCTTTGGCACATCAGTAGTAGCAAACGAACCGCAAATAAAAAAAAAAACTGTAAATTGGCCACATGAGGGCTCTTTAACACGTCGGTAATATGGAGTGAATCTACCAGCGCTTCGGACAAGACCATCATTCCGGAGAAGGAGCGCTTCGAGAAACCTCAGGAGAAGGTCAGTTTTTCAATCACAAACACACAATAATACTTAAAGGTACATTACAAGGTTACACCAAATACCTATGCGACAGGACCGTGTCCCCCCGCTGCGACTGCGGTGCGGAGTCCCAGACCATCGAGCATATCACGAGCGGATGCCCACTGTGGTCCTATCCTGGTCACCCTGACGACTTCATTCTCCTTACCACCGACACCACCAAATGGTTAAGAAACCTGAATATCTGCATATGATATGATATGACATAAACAAAAATTTTAGTCTCCCGCCCATCCCAACCCCCACTCATATTCCCCCTTTTTGGAAAAATCACGCGGATAAGTAAACAGAGGCAGGACTTTCTCCACCGGCCTTTCAGCACTGGCTGGGGTAGTATCCGCGGGAGTCTAAATTATCATCGCATACATTCGTATGAATGTAAATACTTTACTGTACAAACGGAAAAATAACAAACGACAAAATAGACACAATGAATGACGGAAACACAAAATTTATAAAGGCGAACCTATCCCTTTGTGAAGTGATCTCTTCCAGTTAACCTTTGAGCGATTTACAAATTATTGAAATAAAAAATAGCCAAACTAGAAAGGCTATAGATGTTTCATAATTTTTAGTGGTAGAAAAGAAAAACGTTAATAGTGTTTGCATCTCTGATGACCCTGCTAAGATGCATTGCGCTAACTAGCGTTTGTATTCGATTCGTTTTAAACCAATCGCGTCACTGGTAGATGACGTGATACAAAAAGTCACGTGGTCTACCAGTGACGCGATTGGTTTAAAAACAAAACGAATAGAAACGCTAGTTAGCGCAATACATCTTGGCACGGCCCTCTGATAGGGCCTCAGCTCTCTGACTACTAGAACAATGACTAGCTAATAGTTTGCCGGCGCGGTCCACTCGCCGCTATCAGGGCTTGCTGTAACGCGGTATTAACATAAATACGAATATGTAAATCCACCTGCAGCGAACAGCCTACAATGGATATGGGCTCAGAGGGATATCCGGCCGCCATACGAATATATACTTTATTTAAATACATAATAATACGGATCTATACTGGAATTCCTAATCATCATTTGTCCTAATGTATCGTTTGCCAAAATTTTAATTTATCCTAAAGACTTGTTCGCCTCAGTTTTGTTTTTTTTTAGTGTTGTTATACATACTACAAACCTTTTTTTTTCTTTTTTTTTTACATAGTACAAACCTAACCTAACCTAACCTAAAGTTATCTGACTCAGCTGAAAACAAGTTTACGACAAACCATAATTCAACAAACGATGCGTTAAAACCAGAGATCTAACAATTTGGCGTCATTACTCGCAATAATGTGGACATGACTCCAAAAATATTAATTAAATTAATTGATTTCTTACCTGAAATTGAATTTAGATCCTTTGCGTCATGCAGTAATAAGTAAATGATACGTGGACGTTGCTATTCCTATTAATCTACTTAAGTTTGCTTCATTAATATCAGTGGATTACGAAAGGAGTCTTCACCTCAAAAGTTTATCCTAAGAGTACCTGTAGGTTAGTTAAAGTTTATTTTATGACATCCCAGTAAAATTTAAAAGAAACGAATCAGTTGGTAGCTGAAATTCGACCTTATGATACCGACCTATGAAAGTATGGTACAAATCAAGAAATATAATTTTAACCCTATGACTTACGCATCATTTGCTAGCCTAGGTATGTTCAATCGCAAGTTTTTTTATATTTTCTCAGTCGGTAACTTTGCTGCCGGCTTATCTTTGCATGTTCAGGAGCCCAAGACTAAGCCCCTTGAAGCCAAGGCATAAGCAAAATGGTGAAGCTAATGATGGTATTATATTTGTTGTCATTTTTGTACTAATTATGTGGTAATGAAGGATTCAACTTTTTTTACTGTGCAACAAACCAAATCAAAGGGTCACACATGTGTATAAATAACTTTATTATCAACCGCCAGAAGCTTATTTCCATCTTAGATCTATAGAAACACAAAAACATCCAAATTTCAATTGAAATGCCAGAAATCACTTTTTGTTTATTGATGTTGGCCAGCGCCCCATATTTTCTGAAAATTTAGGACATCTTGCATACATTTTTTGTCGTAATTTTAACACTTCGGCAGAATGAGCTGAATAATTTAAAGAAAAGTTTTTAAAAGGTTCAAGAGGCACGCGAAGTTTTCAGGTTGGAATTGAATTCATATTGGCCAACAAGCGACATCACAATTTATGTTTGTGTTTTAAAAACCGTCTCTTAACCGCCATCCTGTCGACACATCTGCACGTGACAGTGAAATATGTGCGGTCATAAAACTTTCAGCAAAAAAGTGTGTACCGTTGTAGTTTTATAATTTTATGGATATCTTAATGGATATTAAAACAAACATTTTTGGCGTACAAAGATGCGACGCCAAGAATTAGCAAAAAAAAAACAATTGGATAATCAAGTCCCAAAAGATACAAAGTTTAGATATAATAATATACAACATAATTATATTATTTTAAGGAATTAATTTAGGAGATATACAAATTAATGGATTAATTTATTTAATTTTACTTGACATTTAAGTAAGAAAAAGAACAAGAAGAACAAAAATATTACGAGTAGGTACCTAATTTATTGTTTTAAACTGTGTATTTATTTAATAAGGATCTTACTAATTACATGTTAAGGCAGTATCAACTGTTTTACCCTCTTCGGGCATAATAACATTACATTCATTGCACGGGTAAACAGCTTGTAAGTACATTTTGATCCTACGATCCGAATGGATGTAAACGGGATATGTTTTAAACTAAACTAAATATACAATGTTTAAATCATGAATTTTTTGACTTGCTTTATTCGTATGTCCTTCCAGCTCAAATCTTGCAACAATTTTAAACTAGTTCCCTTTATCGTAATAAGCTTAAAATTGTTACACGACTTATTAAAGTATTAATTTATGTCCTAAAAAGATTTGTAGGGCAACTGGCCAGAACACAATAGCCCGTGGTCATGTTGTTTTGATAAAATTATCATAAACTCAAAGGTCATTCCAGATAGTGGACTAGCCTAGGTAGTTCATCCGATTATTATCAAATTATAACTATTGCATATAACAGAGTCAACAAAGTGCATTTGCATGTGCTTGTGTGAAAGCAGGAGACTGATGACAATTAACAATGACAATTCCATTTTATGCAATCATCGTGACATGTGTGCTAGACCTAAACAATTATTATAGGTATTAGAAGAAAAAAAAAAGAACATACACTATATATATTTATTCGTGACAAGCAACACCAATGGACTGACAAAAAAGCATTAGGCATTAGGCGTTAAGTCTGTAATTTGTGTTTTTTTCTTGAGCGATAAAGATTATACAAATGAATAAATAAATACGGCCTAAATTCTCAGGAACTCATAAGAAGTTAGTAAAGATTATTAGTGAGTAAATAAATCACACACACACACACACACGCACGCACGCACGCGCACACACACACACACACACACACACACACACACACACACACACAAACACACACACACACACACAAACTAACGCGTTTTTGTATAAACATCTACAGTAAATCCTGAACCACATTATTCTCTTAAAATATACTTTGCAATAAACGTTATTTTTCGTTTCAGAGCCTCATTACTTCTCCATTTCTGAAAAAAGAAATGTAATTTAGCCATTAATTCAAAACGAATTAACACACGAGTGCTTTTTATTGCTTTAAGTAACACGATTTGCAAAAATATACAAAGAGGATTTGTTTTAAAATTATCATCCCTTTGAGGTTTTGTTACTTGTTCGTTACACAAATTTATAATAATGCGTATTTTTACGTACGTCCGTCTGTCATGGAGGTTACCATCAAAAACTTAGACAGGGGCTTTATTCAACTGTAAAACCATAATGCTTTTGACATTTTACCTTACAATTGTTTAGGTATTTAACCTGTCTCCATTTCTCATAGTTTTTACTAAACAACACGAACTCCAAACGCATACGTAATTCACAACTTAAACACGAAACAGAATAAAAAAGAGCCCCGACGCGAATCGGGCGGCCCAACTAACGAGCCACTTACGAAGATTTATAGAGATCGGCAGGCAGCGCAAAAACCTGCGGAACCTTCTGTGCCGCGGGCGCCGATAATGGAGGAGTGGGCGCAAAGTGCCCCAAACATGTGTGCACATTACAAAGGTTACCGTTATAATCATGATAATTGAAAGTTGATAGACAATTTTATTTATTTTCACCTGGGGCCGTATTATGAAACTGTTAACGTCTCCCATGTTCAAAGCAAAGAAAGGGACAGAGGTGTATAACTTGTCGCGGGTTTTTCTTGGCCCCACGTTGGGCGCCAGTGTCGCGAGGTGGGTCTGGTGGGCCGTCGCATCGGAACACGAATGAGCACCAGGGCAGACATGTTAAATGGATGACTTCTTAAATTTTAAATACAACTTAGAATATAGCTAAATTAGATGAGATTAAAGGAATGGTCTAACTTACAAATAGTTCCTTAGTCGCTCGAAATTTACAAATAAGGGTTATCATTGGTAGGGTAGAAGTACTGTTTGTGGCCACTGTTCCTTTTTGGCGATTTTAGGTTGAAATGAGTATGAAAAATATTGTGATATTAACAATATTATTCATAAATAGTTAAGACTGAAGATTAATATAAAGATAAAAGAGTAAAGATGGCCAAAACCGGTACTACTACCCTATTATGCTTCACTATTAAATATGTGGATGCCCTCCAGCGAGATGGAGAAATGATTTGCGAAACAGTGGTGGCAGATGTTGGATGCGGCAGGCTGAGGACAGGGTAAAATGGCGCACATTAGGGGAGGCCTACGTCCAGCAGTGGACTGATATAGGCCGATGTTGATGGTGATGATGATAATGACGATGATGATTAAATATGTACTTCTAAAAAAAAATTCAAACACATGATAACGGTTTGAGAACTCGTCATTAACTGAAGTCCGTCTGCGCAGGCGAACGTACAATTTGAATGAACTCAAATTATGAATTTAGATTAAAATAGCCAGAAACAAATAATACCAGAATGGTTTTATTCTGCGAGGTGTAATACTTACATACACCTCGTTACAGACTGTTATAGCTGTCTCTTTCACTGCATAGATCTAGATTCGATTTAAAGATTATACGGCCTCTATGGCCCTTGCTTTCGATATCATTTTTTTTTATATCAGACTACCCAAGAGAGAGTATAGGATGATTTCCACCAAACGGCTCGCATCGCATCGGATCGGAAAGGTTATTATTGTCTATTTATGACGGAGCCGGTCGCACGTCGCAGCATACTGTCGGCTACGATCGCGTGTCGCGGAAGACGCCCGCGGTCAAGTTGCTGTGCGGGGCTTGGTAATATAGACTTTAAATACTGTAAACATGATTTAATATCGTTTAAAGACCATACAATTCTTTCCGTTCCGATCCGTTGGTCGAAATAGTGCTTTAATAACCAAATTGTGGGTAAAAAAAATCAAAATAGTTATTCAGCAAATTGGCGACATGAGGGCTTTTTTACGTCAGAAATATGGAGTGACTCTACCAGCGATCATTGCGGAGAAAAAGTGGCGTAGCGTTGCTGCCTGAATGTGATTTTTGTAGGTGAATAAACACTTTAATTAGTCGTCGTATTTCAGGAATACTTAGTCGTGATAGGTTTTCTTTTAAATTCGAGACGGTGAGACGGACATGACGAACATATGAGCGTTCTTTATTGACTACGAAACCCTATAAATAACTAGTAGAACAATACGACGAAGCTCTACCTATTGCCGTTATAACAACAAATAATACGAGAAAATTACAATTTATTAAAAATTATAGGTGGCCCCATATAAGTACGAGTCCGATGCGCGCTTGACCTTTTTTTTCTAGCTGATAGTGCTGTTTTTTTTGTGTTTTCTACAACTAATAAGCCAATGATTGAGCTTATTAGGGTTCCGTACCTCAAAATGAAAAAACGGAACCCTTAAAGGATCATCACTTTGTTGTCCGTCTGTCTATCCGTCAATCTGTCCGTCTCTCTGTCAAGACCCTTTATCTCGGGAACGCGTGGAGGTATCCATTTGAAATTTCAACCATATACTCAAGTCTATAGTCCCTTGAAGGTGTGAAAAACTCGAACTTCTAAGTTAACGTAAAAAAAAGATACGGCCGTTTATGCCGCGAAAAACGTATATTTCGACACTCTCAAGGGAATCAAAATTTATACGGTATTTTCTGTCGACCAAGAACTATGAAATTTGGAAATTAATACCGTCTTATACTACAAATAATAGGGAAAATTCTAAAAATCCTATATTTTTTATTAAATCACAGAAAAAACAGGGTATTTATGCAACGAACGGCGGCGGTGCAAATTTTGAATTGAGTTAACCGTGTCATGTGCGGAACCTTCGGTGGGCGAGTCCGACTCGCCTTGACCGGTTTTTTTATTTTTATTTTTATTGGACACCCCATGTTTTTATCACACGGCGTAAAAAAACTATGAATCTAGCGTTACCCTCAACACTATATAAATATTCATAGAAAATATATAAATCACAGTTGATAAAGCAAGGTTAACAAAACGGCAATCGCAGCATTTCATCTCGGCGCAGATATTAATATTCAGGGCGTGCAAATGTTTACCGGCATCGTATTATTCTTTACTTTGGTACAGCGTTATAATTATTTCCGCATTACTTTTCCTCGCAAACTCGCTTTGACTTCCTGTAATATGTAAAGAAGATTTTAATAATGTACATTTTTCGTGTATTACAAGTCATAAATAAAATAATATAATCATTTTCAAAAAACAAGTTATATATTTTTGCATCAATATTGATTTCATAGTTAGTAACTGCTATAGAAAACACGTATTTACTATTATAGCGGAGATCCTATGACCACATGCGCAGCAGTGTCCGCATTGTTATGTTCCGGTATGGGAATAAAACAACCGGTGAAATTACTAGCATACAGGCATTCCATCTTAAGTCCTTATGGTTGGTCAAAAATTTGGAGTCTTAGAATTGCAGTATTGAGATTATAGACTCAATGATGAACTGGGGTGCAGTGATCGGAATAGGTAGAGTATATTTACCTAAAGTTTGCAAAAGGACATAATATAGAGTGGTTACAACCGGATGAAATATTATTTTATTTTTATTTAATTACGGATTTCCAGTATTTTTCTGTTACTAGTAAATGTAGTAGCAAGGAAGTCTCCAGTTTATGTCTCTGTTCTACGAAGTTTAGGTAAATGTACTACACCTATTATTTAGATAAACTAACACAAAATAACCCATACCGTAAGTAAATATTACGTATATTTAGCATTAAAAATACAGGAAATCCCGGTTGTAACCACTATATATTATGTCCTTTTGCGAACTTTCGGTAAATATACTCTACCTATTCCGATGAATGCTGGGGTTTTATTTTCTTAAAAACGGCGCTCGGTCGATCGAACGAGTGAACGAGTGAACGCGCCACATCGGCGAGTTTAAGTAGTCCTGTCAGAGCGCACAAAACACATTTTAGCGCGTGCATTCTCAGTTAGGCAGCCTTACACGTTAGATCTTATCGACAGAAGCCCTGCTGGCTTATTGAGAATGCACGCGCTAAAATGTGCTTTGTGGGCTCTGACGGGACTACTTAAAGTCGCCGGTGTGGCACGTTCACTCGTTCGACCGACCGAGCGCCGTTTTTAAGACAATAACACCCCTGAAGCGATTGTAACTAGATACTGAGCCCGCTCTTGACCTTGACCTTCGCGTGGGGCTGCCAATCAATAAACAAACAAAATATCAGGTACAATATTGAACAAAAGAGCCTGGCCGTGAGTCATGGTATTAGCTATTTATTCATTTTCACTCACCCGCCAGCCGCGCGTCTTTTGCTTTTTAGGGTACCGAAGTCAAACTAAGAACCTTATAGTTTCATCATATCTCGTCTGTCTATCTGTCTGTTTCTCAAAAACTATCAAAGTTACAATACTGTTTTTTTTCTACAGACATATATATTTGTACCAAACAACAATGTAAGAACAATGACGAAATAAGAAAAAAAAATAGGCGAGGTACCCTATTTTTTTTTCTTCCTTACATGTAAAGCTCGGTTTTTAAGGGTGCGGCTCCACTGAGGCGGAGACGAGAGGAGCGGAGCGGAGCTGTGCCAATATTAACCAATAGAAGGCGCATGCGGTCACGTCGAGCGCGCCTTGCGCACTTTAGTTTATATTCTATTGGTTAATATTGGCACAGCTCCACTCGTCTCCGCCTCAGTGGAGCCGCACCC
Source organism: Acleris literana (assembly GCA_946894065.1). Taxonomy (NCBI): domain Eukaryota; kingdom Metazoa; phylum Arthropoda; class Insecta; order Lepidoptera; family Tortricidae; genus Acleris; species Acleris literana. The sequence goes on from OX335683.1 coordinate 5,291,226, forward strand.
TAAGGTTCCGTATTCAAACTAGGAAACCTTATACTTTGACTACGGAACCCTAAAAAGCAAGATAGGTACGCTAAAACTGATTATAATAGAGCCCAACTGTCAACATTTCCCTCTGAAAGTAAATCGCTGTAACCCGATCAGTTTAATATAACACGACCCCGTGCTCACGCGTCGATTCCGTTTATTGGCACTTAACTCCTTCGATGAAACCTACACCGGCTCGAGCTACAGAACAAATTAAAAGAGCAGTGCTTGGGGCTCTGTACCCTTACCAAGAGTTGCAATTACCGTATTCGCTAGCGAGTCGAATGCTCTGTCCCTCACAGTATTCCTATAGAGTGATAGAGGCAGAGCATTCGGCTCGATTCGTAATTGTAACTCATGGTAAGGGTACTGAGGCCCTAGCCAAGATCATCGTCATCATCATGTCAGCCGAAAGACGTCCGCTGCTGGACATAGGCCTCCCCCAAGGCTCTCCACTCAGATCGGTCTTGTGCTTTTCGCATCCACCGCGTTCCCGCGATCTTTACAAGGTCGTCACTCCATCTTGTTGGAGGCCTACCTACAGCTCGTCTCCCAGTCCGCGGACGCCACTCAAGAACCTTCTGATCCCATCGGCCATCGGTCCTGCGAGCAATGTGCCAAGATGCATTACGGTAACTAGCGTTTCTATTCGCTTCGTTTTTAAACCAATCGCGTCACTGGTAGATGACGTGATACGAAGAGTCACGTGATATACCAGTGACGCGATTGGTTTAAAAACGGAAAGAATAGAAACGCTAGTTAGCGTAATGCATCTTGGAAGGGCCTCCTGATCTACTCGGTAAAATCATGCGTTCTGTTCGTTCGTTTATTTATAGATTCCGTAAATGACCACTTTTTAACCCCCGCACACAGGGGTATTTGACCCAAAAAGTCGGACATATACAAATATATACATTTTTGTGTTCAGGGATGATTGAATTACTTAAAAAAAATTGGCAAAAAAATATCGGTCAAGGTCAAGGTACCCAAATTCTGGTTTTATTAATTAAATGAAACAAAATCAATTTAAAATAGAAAGAACATATAATATTAGCAAAAAAATACATTAATAATCACTTCTTATCAGTTATATTATCAATAAAGCCTTCTACTATAAATTTAGGGACGCCTACCCATATTTAAACTACTATTAATTTACCTGTATGGTAACAGCATCTCTTTCGCAGTTGCCGAAAATGAAAGTTTATTATTATGGGATCTGCTTCGGATACTGCTCAAAAATGGGTCTGAAGTTAAAAGCAACCTATTTAAAACGTCTATGTTGCATTGCTCCCGTGAAAATTTTCGGCTGTAACATTCTCGGTACAATCGAAAATGTTTGTTTCTTGCTTCTGCAGCTTCTTCAGATAATGACCCAATAGGTAATAGAGCATGGTCTATCACTGTGGGCCCATGGATCAATATTTTGTGGACAGTGGGTGTCATGGGTTGCCATGGATAAAGGTGAATATATAGTTTGGCCGTTTCTTCGCAATATATGGAAAATTTGCTGGTGTCTACTTCGTGTCCACTTGAAATTACTTCTAAAATAATGGCGAATCTTTCAATCAAGTTTTGATCAATGCCAGTTATCCGAGCAGATATTCCAGCATTGGCGAAAAATCTCCTGCTTGTATTGCCATCATTGCTACTACCGAATCCAGGCTTAGGAACGTCAATGATAAGACCTAGTTCATTTCTAAATTGCTCTTGAATTATAGATTTTCTGTCTTTTACAATATTTTTGTCTTGCTGGGATCTCGCCTGCCACTTTTTCAATGGTAATTTATATGAAAGGTGGAGTAAGGATTCAAATAATCGGATTCTGGCGTGTAGAATAGATAAACCGAATTCTGTGTTCTCCATGATTACTTCTTTGGTCTTTGTTAAATCATTGAAGTCTTTTGAAGTCAATTTACATATAAAACACCTCATTGTAGATGTTGTTTGAGTTGCTGCGTTGCATACTTTTCCGTCTACCATTGTCAGAAGCATCTTGTGTGTAACATCGATTTCGTGAGATCCTCTTTTTGATTTTGTTGATTGAAGTTCCTTGATCTGATTATTAAAGTATTCAATTTCTTCGTTTGTGATGTCTTTAGTCTCGTGCACAAATCGTATCCTCATCGGTCGACAAAAACGAGGCGAAGACGGCGTTGGATTTCGCCAAATAACTTTATCATTGTGTTTGCAAATAAGTTGAAGAGGAACCAAAGATGATTGAAAGATATGCGCATCAGAGTCAGTCATGTTCTCAAATTTTTGTTTAAATTGTTTTTGGTGTGAACCATCACATCCCCACTTGTAGATGAGCTCAAGAGAACTAAGCTCCTCGGATGATAACGTATCTAAAACTTCATCCAAATACGATAATAGTCTTTCAACCGTATGATTGAGTAACTGTTGCAGTTTAACCTCGGCACACACAGAATTAACGTTAACGCTTTCTTCGCTAGGATAGCACTTCTTTTTCTCTTTTTGTATTAAAGTGTAGCATGGAAATAGGTCTTTATCGCAAGCTCTTATAATCTCATACTGTTTTCTTGTTAATGATGCCTCTACAAACATAGACAGGGCCTCTTGTGGTGTCAATTGTCTTCGAGAGGACACGGGAGTCCTAATGTTTTCTTTTTGGTTAGAATCATCCTTTGAACCCGTAGTCATAATATTCTTGACAACAGTAGCACCGTCAATATTACCGCTTTCTCGAAGCATCATTTGACCAGCAAATAAAATCTCTTGTGCTTCATTATTTTCCCTGAGAGATTCCGTTTTGCGTCTTTTGCTTCTTTCACACAAATCTTCAAAGGACTTTTGCGGCCGGTGGCCGGTATTGCATAACACTTTCATAGGTATTTCTATAGTTCCTTGCAACCAGTTATAATTTTTCTTCAAAAAAGCGACCTCAGCTCGACCAGCTGCTTGCCAGCGAGACTTCATATCGTATTTCAATCGAGCAAATCTCCGCAGGAAGTCTTCTTTCCGCTCAACTGGGAAGCAAGCAGTTTCCACGTGGCACTTTTCCACAAAATCCAGTTTTTTTGCAAAATCTTTCTCGGCACACTCTTTAGCCATGTTAAATATGGCAATTCGAGTAACCATATTCACGCCAGAACCACCTAAAACAAATAAACAGGAACGTTAGAATAACGACCGCAAAGTTATCGTGGTTTGGTCGAGCAGGCCGCTATTTCAAAATCAGAAAAAACATTGATGCAGCAGTTTAAAGCAGTATTTTTAAAATATTACATACAGAATACTGACAATACTAATGTAGTAAGAAAAAATCAAGACCTGATATTGCCGGGAAGTATAACTAAAATGCGAATACTTATAATAGATTGGTGAAAATGGTTAAATATAGAGAGTACTTCTATAAAATGTTAAATTATATAACAGAACTATGCACAACTAGACGTCTTCATATAAATATAAAATGTACATACCTGGTTGACTATTCTCCATTATATAAATCACTGCAGTTTACTTCAGAATAATTCCAAATAAATGAAACGTAATGTAAATATTTGTGATAATATGCACTCGCAACAATTCAACAGTACGCAACAGCGGTCGAAAGTTGACTGATACGTAAGTTGTGTGAATTCCACAATTTTATCTATCATGTATTATTATTACATAGACCCTTGGGTAACCGCAGGTAAAAAAAATTACCTCGATTTCGCCCATTTGGTTTTTGTACCTAATGTCCGCGGTTTAGTGTCAAATACCCCTGTGTGCCCCGGTGAAAAAAGAGGGGTGTTATATGTTTTACCGTGTGTTTGTGTGTGTGACATGACACGGGGAAAATATATAACCCGGCCAACTGACGTATTACGTTAAACTGCTAAAGAGTCAAATTCCTCGACTGTACTTGAATTGAACATCGAACAATTTCGGGCTTCTACTACCTTTAGTTGAATATTTCAGGTGTAATTATATCGACGAGCAGTTCGAACGCCGAACAAGGTCAAACGTTCATTCCCCCTTATTGATGGTGTCCAAATACTTGATTTTTAGAGGTGTATTCTGATTTTACATTTAGGTAATGATGGTTCAGTCGTAGTTTTAAGTACATGATCACTAATGTACTATAATGAAATGAAATGAAATATAGATTTTTTGGTATAGCAATTTTTCATAGATAATACATATAGAGCACAAACTTATTATGCAAATTCTAGAATTGACAAAATTGTTCTAATGAACTGCGATTTCAAATTTTCAAACGATTGAAAGCGATAAAGTACGGAGGTTACCATATACTTACCTATGACGTTGACTATACCTGTTAAACAAAAGCGAACGTCTTGAGAAAACTGTTTAAATTAATGGAATTGACATTTTCACGTCACAATAAATGTGGTAAAGATTCACGGAGGTTCAGGGATTTTGTCTCAGAGATGTAAAATATCAGACTACAACACGTCTTCGACTAGTATCGTCCCCCGCCCCCCGCGCGGGATATGGGAGTGTCACGGACGAATTTGCCAAGCTAAATAAATGTATTGTCAAAAATAAATGGGTCAGCGATATCTAACAAAAGCAAAACCGATTTCTGTCCATTATTATTTAAACAAGAATGAAGGGCAAACATTTAATGAAATATAAAAATGACATAAACATAATAAAAGAATGTCCTAACCCAACGTTTCACTTTTTATTGCATGGCGACCCAAAAACTCCATGACAAAAGAAAAAAATTAACGACTCAGTGAAAGGGCTGAAATTTCCGTTGTTAAAATTTATGATTTCCCATAAATTTGGTATCTTTTCAAAACATTATCCGATGTAAGTCCATGCATGTAGTAATAAATATTATTATTTACGTGTAACGAATATGGGTTAAGAATTGTTTGAGGGTCTACGGAACAGAGGCTGTATTACTGAGCAGAGGCAGCGGAAGGGACGCAGATACATGACTGCTATAACTCTGTCCCCTTTCCTGCCTGGAACTTGACAGGTTTCAACAGCTCTTAATAGATAATAGTAGTCGTGCATTTGCAATAATTCCTAACACTACTAGCATAGACCCATCCCATCTTAGTCCTCAGGGTTTATTTTATTTAGACAACGCGTTGACCTAGTTGTTAGTGACCCTGCCTACGAAGCTAGGGGTACTGGGTTCAAATCCCAGAAAGGGCAGATATTTGTGTGATGAGCACGAATATTTGTAACCGAGTCATTGATGTTTTCTATGTATTTAAGTATATATTTCTCTATATAAGTATTTATATCTTTGTCTAGTACCCATAGTACAAACCTAGAGCTTAGTTTGGGACTAGGTGAATTGGTGTGACATTGTCCTCTGATATTATTATATTATTATTATTTACTAGCTTCTGCCCGCAACTTCGTCTGCGTAGATTTTGATTATTGATATTCCCTCGGGAAGTATGTGTTAATCTGGGGTATAAGCTCTCTCTATTCCCAATTTCATCCAATTCCGTCCAGCCGTTACGGAGTGGAGAAGTAACAAACTACAAAACACACACACAAAAACTTTCGCATTTATAATATCAGTAGGATTTGATCTTCATTGCACAAAAGAATATCCTTAATATACGAAAGCCAAAGTTAATGCCAACACAATTGCAGTCTTAGGATTGCAGTCTTAAGATTGTAGTCTTGAGAATTCAAATTTCTAAGGGTCTCAGATCCCACTTACCATCAGCTGGCCTGTGTGCTCGTTTGCCAATTCCATGCCAAAGAAAATAAAAACATCTGAACAGAAGACTACAAAAAATTATAACTGTTCCAGAAGAACGGATTCTAACGCTGCCAGCTATGACCCGCTCCATCTTCAAAATTAAACATTTTTCTACTCGAATACGCCTTCACAAATCTGTGTTTTGCTTCGATGTAGGTAAACAAGTAGTTATTGACTCGCGGACGAGGGTGCGCCGTCGCCGCCCGCCTGTGTCAACTAAACTGACACAAAATTGACACGAAGAAAAATATTTCTCTTGTTTAGTCGTCATTGGGGATACCATTACTGAATTTGTGAGTGGGTTACAGGGTTATTTATTTATAAAGTGTTTATTTTTGAACAGCCTGTTTGGTAAAATTATTGCATTATAAAATAAAAAAGTTAAGTAAAACCGCTCTTCCACGTGTAACACATCTATATAGAACATTCGACATTCTATATTTTAATTTTGACGTAAATTCCATATTAGTTTAGTATACAACTACATGCAAGAGGGGGTTTACTTAAGTATTTTACCAATACAGTGTGTGACATCCATACGAACATATATTTTGACAACAGTTCATATGTATCCTAATTAACATAAAAACATGTGTATTGTGAACATAAGCTGGACTTTTTTTTCATACTAACTAATACACCACGCAATCTATCAAAAATAGCTCAATTATCCCTCAAATAACTTGCATTTAACTTAGACTTAATGTTATACATTGCTGCTCGATGGACCCTTTAAAAATGAATTACACTAAATTTAATAGAGCTATTAACTTAATTCCTTCTTTAAACGGTTCACAGCACTTAAAGCTATCGTTATTTAAAATTTATGTTCCTATAGAGGTCACACACTGTATAATGTAAATGTGTCAATTACAGAAAGCAAGCATAAATAGAATTGGCACAAGAGAGTTTACAACTCTCTTTGAGTCATGTGAATTTCATACATGTATACCATTTTTAACCCCCGACAAAAGGGGTATTGTAAATTTAAAGTGTGATCTGTGCGTATGTGTATGTGTGTCTGTTTGTGGTATCGTAGCTGCCAAATAGCTTGACCGACATGGACGCAGTATTTTTTATAAAAAGGTAGTTTAATCGAGATAATTTTAGCTAGATTTGATGAAAACCCATTGGGTCTCTTTGAATTTATCTTTTTTGGTGGGCTTTTGTTGGCAAATCGTGGATCTAGAATCCATGGAGTCGCTATTTCCTATTTATTTATAATACACAACCACTTAGATTTTGACCTTCAGTAACTATGTATGTACACACTTTATTGCATATAAACAATTATAAAAAAAATTGCATCTCTATAGATAATGTACATGGGCGAACTTATCCCATATCAGTATTAAACTGCTAAACTAATTTAAATTAATTTTGGTATAGAGGATATCTGTGCTGTGAAAGCGTCGCAAACAATCAAATATTATCAGGTATGAAATAACCGAACTAAAAACGTATTGTAAAACACGTTATGCCACCAAAATCCTAACCCTAGTTATCAGCTATCAAGGTAGGAGTCGACATCATCATATCCGGAGTTTATATCTATATAACAGTTGTTCCTAAAGACTAACGTACAGAATTCCCAGCTCCTTAATTGCTTTCGGCTGGCTATCGCTATCACGCTTGCACTCGCAACTGACAGTATATTTGTCACTCGTGTGTCATAGAAAAACGAAGATTGCCGATCGCTATTAAGAAAATGGTCGCACTGTACCGTAACGGTAAGGCGAGCTCTGCAAATTATTCAGGCCTTAGCGCCGTTAATAAAAAGTGCATTACGCAGCAGAAACGGCCGCGTGACGCAGTTACCTTCGTGTTAACTCGGGTTTAAAGAGCATGTAAAGTGCGGTAATATGTGTAGTGCTTGGGTATTCCTTTGAAACGCATTTTTTTTGTCCTAATGTATTGTTTGTTATAAAATCTTATCGCCTAACATTATTAAGGCTGAAATTACATAATTTCATTAACATCTATTGTGTAGATTCGTTTAGTTAGGTTAAGTAAGTTCTTAAGGTTCCGTGCCCATACACTTTTCCGTTTATATATTAGTGACGATTGAAACACATACATCCTTAACTAATAATAGTGTTATGCGATAATTGTTTTGTAACGGTTTAAGTGAGTGCGTAATTAAAGTCTACTTTTGATTATCGGTGTATTCGTGCATTTCTATCAGTTACCTACCCCCACGTACGTAACAATAGTATGTAGGTAACTATGTAAACTCTTTATTTGTACACAGGAAAAACAAAAACAAAAGGATATAAGGCGAACTTATCCGAATAATAAAGATTATCTAACACAAGTACAGAAAATTAAATTATCAGCAACAAACACATAAACACAAAAATAGTCACATTAACAGTTGGTTTAAACTTCATACCATTATCACAACAAGTGTTAATTTAAGTAAAATTACATTTCAAGGCCACGATACTGATAACAACCTAGTTCAGTACTTAACTATTCCATTCGTTATACTCATCATCAATTCTAAAGATACCTCCCATTCATAAAGCCACTAAATTCCTGAACGCAAACAGACTAGGTAAATCCAACAATCACATCCTCTCATAATTTATCACAGACGTACCCATTATCTTGAATTCCACTGAGAACCTAATTTGAAATTTTGATGAATAAATTGGAATACAAATTTCAATTGTTTTTAATCTATTCCGAGCCAAAAAAGGTAAATAAAATCTGTCATGGATTCAATTATTCCCCGCTTGGGAATCCAATTAACTTTTTCGCTACAAAATGTAATAAATTAGTGGAAAGGCCGCATTAATTAGTAAACTGATTGGGCGAGATAAGAATTCCTCGAGGATTTTGTTGGCGCCGCGAAAAAAGTCTAACCTAAGTTCTTGCTTGGTTCACGCTAAATTTAACCGCAAGTTTGTGAGGATTTGCAAGAAATTTAAATAAGGAGCGGGTAACAAAGCATCTGTTTAAGGCGAAGGGTAGCTTATGATAAACATCTTAAACTAGCTTTTGATTAACATCTTAAACTAGACAACAATTAATAAACTGCTTCTTACTGCAGTTTGAATCATGAGTTCCTGGGGTGATTCTGTCAAAAACGCGGTCGGACGAACAAACGAGTGAATGTCGCAGCGGCGGGGAGTTTAAGTAGTTACTCGGCGTCGTCGTTTTATATTAACGGGTAATAGTGCTATGAAGTATAATTTCGTAAAAGGCTATTCGATGTTTAATATGTGCCGTCCTTGAGAGATAAAATGTGTTGAGGGCAAAGCTTCCGTAACACCAAAGAAGCAGCTAACTACAATGTAGTAGCCGTAGCATTCTATACCCTATTAGTTACCACATTAAATTTAAAATGCTTATATGCTACTTTGCAGTAAGGGACTTATTTTTATTATTATTATTCAGATATTTATAAAAAAATCTGTAAATTAGGTTTTTTACAATAAGTATTCAAATATAAAAGTAAAATAACAATACTAATACAAAAAATAAACATTATAAAAAACCTAACCTACGAGTAACGCCGGCAGCGGGCCAGGGCCCAAGCTACCGGTGGTTAGGGCTGCAGAGAGAGGAACCTCCTTATTATTATTTATTGTTGGGGGGGTTGGTATAGGCCTTGTGTACCGCTTCGACCATTGCTGATCTTTTGTGGCAGCCCTTTGTTTAGAGCTCACCGCAAAAGCCCGTTGCGTCTAGGAATTTCCAGATGCTTTGGGCAGTGAGGAGTGGTATCTCTTGTGCGTCCATGATATGGCGCTCTAGGCAGATACTTCTGTTGCCCTTAGTGGTCCGCAAGAGCAGAGGATGTGCATTCCTGTCTCCTGCATGAAAATAAATAAATAAATATCAAGGGACAATGTCACACCAATTGCCCTAGTCCCGAACTAAGCTCTAGGCTTGTACTATGGGTACTAGACAACGATATATAAAGAAATATATACTTAAATACATAGAAAACATCCAAGACTCAGGAATAAATATTTGCGCTCATCACATAAATATCTGCCGTTACCGGGATTTGAACCCAGGACCGCCAGCTTCGTAGGCTGGGTCACTACCAACTAGGCCAGCGCGTCGTCAAAATTGTCGTCAAATGTCTTTGGTATTACTGCAGCAAGTTATTAACCCCCGACACAAACATAATGGTGTTATAGATTTAACGTGTGTATCTGTGTTCTATGATGACGTAGCTACCAAACGGATAGACAGATTCCGACGCGGTTTTTTTAAGACAGTTAATTTATTCGGGGTGGTTCTTAGCTTGGTTTGTTGAAAATCGGTTGGGTAGTTTAAAGTTCGATTCGGTATATAAGGGTCGCCATTATAAAGGGGTTTGTATTTATTTAATAGTTATTTTAACTAAACTGAAGAGACCAGTTTTTTTGATCGACTGTACTTTTTGTATAGTGATGACTACAAAACAAGTACAGTCGGTCAAAAAGTGCGACCATTCAGCACTATTGCCATCGATTTTACTTAATTATTCATTCATAGTTAGAACTTGAATAAGAACTGATTCAAAATTAACAACAACAACAAAATACATAAAAAGGTCTCTCGATTAAGCAGTACCTTTCCAAAATGTGTTTTTAATTATTGTCAAACGTATTTAAATATAAAATGGTTTATTATTAACTTCCATTAACAATCTGAGTCAAAGAAACTCGAAAAAAACTCGACAATCTCTAAGGGTTGCCTCTTAAGTGAACCTTAAGTCCCCCGCGGTGTCGCACCCACTTTCATTAATTAAACCGAGTTTCTTGCACTAATTGTCTCGAGCTAGGCTAAGGCCAGGCCAGGCTAACACCAGGACCGACCGTGGTTTAACTTTGCATATAAACTGATTTAACTCCCGCCATTTCAGTTAATTTAGGCTACCGATCATCCCTATCCATACCATTGTAAATGCAAAAGGGTTTGCTTGTGCCTTCTTTGCAATTCAACCGACCAAAGAGATTTGGTATAGAGAGTAGAATAAGATTATTTCGGGCAATAAGTCCAATATTTACAAATACGTTACAGACATAACTATACATGACGTGACATGACTTATAATCTCGTGCTTACAATTCGCTTCGAGTCCAGTACAATAACATTTTCAGAATGCTGTTGAAACTGCCGCGACACTGTAGTGCGTCAGGTATGTTTGCCGTGGCGCAGACCGATGACTTTTATGCGGTCAGGCGAAAGAGAGTGGCATCGCTACTGCAATGCGTGCGTGCCAGTTGCAACGGCATCCTGAGGATGTTCTCTGAACGCCTGGACTGTCCCATGACACAGCACTGGGTTAATATAGGTATTGGTAAGATAAAGTAGAATTAGGCTTAGATTTAAACTGTTTTTATTATTATTGTTTTTGTTTATACTAAGTTGTGACAATTTTACAATTTTATAATTTTACAATTTTATAATTTTGAAATTATAAAATTGTAAAATTGTACCAATATTAAAGTTGATATGTAATAGTACATTACTGCAAAGACCAGTAAGTGAGCCATCCTGGACGAGTAGGAGTTAGAATACATATTTACGAGTCCAGGATGGCTCTTAATGGTCGAAGCATGTATAGTGCTTTTCTCAAAAACAGAACAAGTAGAATGATTTAAAAAAAAAGTTGTAAAATATTGATGACCTCATGTACATAACCCTCAGGGCGCAAGTCCGACTCGCGCTTAGCCGTTTTTTTAAATAATTTAAACGATTTACTATATGTTAGACAGGTCGCGATATACTAGGCGCGCATAAAACGGACATGGTGCGTGTGACGTTCTTGTAAATAAAGAGAAATCGCGCCATGTCTGCTCTGAACGAGAACTGCTTTGGGTTTATGATGTACTGATAGAAAGTTAAGAATTACCAGGCAATGATCAAAAGTGTCCGGTAAGTAGAAAGGATTTGAATTCGGAATGAAAAAGTGTCCAGTAAGTAAGTATGAAATTCCATTACATATCATGTTATTTCAATTTGGAACTATCGGTACAGACCTGTGGACAGACAGCCTTCAAAAAGACTACAGAGGTAAGCAAGAAAAGGTCACATCACAAAAAAATATATGAAATTGAAAACTATTTTGACTCCATTAGGATTTCAGCAAAGAGCACCATTATTAAAAAAAAAACAATTTAAATTGGTTTTTATTTATACATGAAAAGCTGAATAATCAGCTCTAGTTGGCAATTTGATACTAGAAGATAAATAAAAAAAAATAAAAAAGTGCCCGTAAAACAATTTCCCCACAAAAGTACCAGCACGGGTAGCACAAGTTGTATTTCTCGATTGTCGCTCAGTGCATCTCTATCATTACTGACTAGATAGAGAGGGGGATCCGAGCGACAAACAAGTCGCGGGCAACGGGTGTGTAATGATCGGTATAAAAATAATTAATATAATTTCATTTAATATAATAACATTTGATATAATTTTAAAGGATATAATCACTCATTTTATATAATAAACGATTGGTATATTATCAAAATATCTATTTTTATTTACTATAATTATCATTTGGTATATCGTTTATTTATTATAAACATAATTTGGTATAATCATCATTTTGTATAAAAATCATATTGTATAACTATCAAGTGGTATATTATTTTTTATTGCCCCATATTTAAAATAATTGTAACGCCTATGATTATTTACGTAGCAAAGACGTTAATACTAAAAATTGACACGATATGTTAAAAAACTATTTAGGGTGGGTAGGTTTCTTGTCAAAACTCAGTATAAGTAACCAGTCTACGGTCGTGTTTACTACCTATGTAATTGAGTGTTAAAATGTCGGAAATTAAATGTGAAGTGTTTAAAAGTTCTAAAGGTTATCAAAAACTATTCATTAATGGATATAGTTACAATAAGAACAGAGTGGTAGACGAAAAATATTATGTGCAAATTGCGTTTTATTTACCTAACCTAAACTACTTTTCTGGTAGTTGTTAAGTATATTTCTTTGGAATAACTTTTTTGTCGCATGTTTTTTTGGTACAACGCTGACAGTGAGGCAAAGTCGACGGAGCTCCGCTTTGCGGAGCTCCTATTCCGCGTAGTTATGGCGCTTCGCGCCTTGACACAATTCTAACCTAACCTAACCTATACAGGGTGTTTTTTTGGTCAACAACTTCGACAATAGGGGTTACTATATTTTTTTATACCAACTGTACTTTATATGAAATTAGCTTTATATCATAAGTTGATTATAGTAAATATGCATTATACTTAATGCATGTTATATAAAATATTTTTAGAACAAGTGATCGTTATATAAAATGATAATTATATCATATTTAAATATATTAAATGTTGTTATATGATTTAATTATTATATCAAATGAGCGTTATATCGACTGATATTATAGAAAATATTTTTATATCGATCGTTACGCACCCGCGGGCAACTTGTGCTAGCCGTGCAAGGCATCATAAACCCAAAGCAGCTCTCGTTCAGAGCAGACATCGCGCGATTTCTCTTTATTTACAGGAACGTCACACACACCATGTCCGTTTTATGCGCGCCTAGTACATCGCGACCGGTGTAACATATAGTGAATCGTTTAAATTAATTAAAAAAACGGCTAAGCGCGAGTCGAACTAGCGCCCTGAGGGTTATGTACATGTGGTCATCAATATTTTACAACTTTTTTTTTTATCATTCTACTTGTTCTATTTTTGAGAAAAGCACTTCGGCCAATAAGAGCCATCCTGGACTCGTATGTATAAAAGGCCTCGCCTAGCGGCTCAGCCTTCTAACTCCTACTCGTCCAGCACGGGTAGCACAAGTTGTATTTTGTCGCTTGTCGCTCAGTGCGTCTCTATCGTTACTGACTAGATAGAAAGGGAGATCCCAGCGACTAAGAAGTCGCGGGCAACTTGTGCTAGCCGTGCAGGATGGCTTACTTACTGGTCTTTGCAGTAATGTACTATTACTAATATATGCAAAGGGGAACTTTACTAACGATTCTATGGGGAAACGTGAAATAAATAATTTTGAATTTGATAATCAAAACAACTATTAAAACACTTTCGCGGAGTCAGCTAGCGCTGAAATATGACACTGTTCGGCAAGAATTCCTCCTTCAAAAAGGTCAACCGATTGTAGGTTGGTACTGTAGGTAGTAACTATTATTTAATCTGTGGTACCTACTGTGAAGGTTCGCTGTTTGTAGCGTGCTGGCTGCATGTCACTGGCTGATTTTTACGTCAGCAATTTTCAAATGGAAATGTTTGATAGAATAAAGGTTTTTGTTTTATAGATGAGTGACGTCCGCGTGAAGCCCGTTATGTTATATGACGTGAAACAGAAATAAAATAAGTATATAGTGTAGCAGGACACAGCCAGTGGATCAGACTGGTAAGGCACAGGTTCCTTGCTGTTATAGCTCGTGGACGGACATAGGTAATTTCTTATCTAGGAAAATTAGACAGGTCCCGAAGAAATAGCGATACAAGACATCTAAACGGGAAAATGGTAGTAGTCGAGTAGAGTAGCAGCGAGAGCCACTTCGTGTACAGTCGAGTTGATAAATATGTGTGCATTTTAGTACTTTGTCACTGTAATCACCTGTGATAATTCATAAGGTAGTTTAAACATAACTTTAAATTGACAAGGTAATAAAATGCACACGTATTTATGAACTGGACTGTACAAAAGATAAATCTTGCTTAAGTTTCAAATCTAGATTGATGACTGACAGTTCCATTACAATTTGATACACTTAAACTGAACTTAAAACACAAACTAGGTTTAGAACCTTTTAGCCATTTTAGCCTAATTTTCTTTTTTTTTTGTTAAGCAATCGTTATTGTTTGTAAAGTGGATTTTGATTATGTGTACACATAAAATACTTTTATTTATTATTAGCTTTCGCCCGCGACTCTGTCGGCGTAGAAGTCGTTTATCGCTGCTCCCTCGGGAACTGTAAAAATTTCAGGGATAAAAACTATCCTATCCTATTCCAGGACCTAACCAATATGTGTGCCAAGTTTCATCTCGATCCGTTCAGTGTTTGAAGCGTGAAAAACGGACAAACATACACACTTTCACATTTATAATATTAGTATGGATGGATTTATTTTTAATAATATAGCGAGGATTCCGTTTCTAACTAATCGTGTTTTCACGTTTATAGTCCCAAGGAAATATAATCAAGTTTAAAATATCCAAAGAACAAACACGTCATGGTTATCGAGATCCAGATAGCGGAACACTAGTGACTTTAGCTGATGTGGCCTCTTAAGTCTCTATTCTACCGATGCCCAACTGACCCCTTAGGCGCGGGCCAGACAGAAGAGACGTAAGACACGGACGCGTCGGCGTCGCGTCGCCAGAGCTTTTTAACTTTCTCCGCCGGCCTTTCAGCACTGGCTGGGGTAGTATCCGCGGGAGTCTAAATTCTAGTTGGTAATAGGGGCATTGGTGTTTTTAGCCGGTGCGAGCCCGGCAGTACCTGGGCCCTCCATTCCCAGGTCTCCGGAAGGGATTTTCACCTCTGCCCCTTTTTCTTAAAGTAATTAAAGCAAAAACCAAACAAAAGCAAGGACTTTTGTCTTTGGCCCTTAAGGCGATTACAAAAAAAAAAAAGCCCAGTGCTTAATCTGGGACTAGTCCAATTTGTTTGAGATTGTCCCTTGATATTTATTTATTTATATGCATGATCAGGTCATTTCGTGCGACCAATTACGGTGATTCATAAAATTGATCAGTGTATCAAAGGAAACCCACCCACCCACATACATATAAACCCAAAACACTCTGACACCTGGTAGATTGGGTTTACCTAAATATTTTATACAATACAAATATTCTGTAATAACAGCATGGAAAGTAAATACAAAATTATAGTGAGGCAATTGGCGGTCTAATCGCTACTTTAAAGTACTTAAAGAAAGAAAGAAAGAAATAAAATATATTTAATACTCAATACTCAATCATTTATTGCAATCATAATGTTACATAGATCTTACTTGCTAGCTTAGAAGTTAACACTAGAATAGCTCATTATGAACCCTGATGGGCACCGCAAAAGATGGGAGAGGACGACTTACTGTACTATTAATTGTCATTTATAAATTCATTAATGGTGTAGTATGATTTTTATATCAGCAGTTCTTTAAGTTTATTTGTAAACGCTATGTGGCTGGATTCTTGTTTCAGTGTTTCAGGTATTTTATTATATATTTTAATAGACATACATAATGGGCCAGAGGATAATCATTTGAGTTAATTTACGAGAATAGTTTCCCATTTCTATTCAGAATTGCTCGCTACTCGGCCAAATATGCTCCAACCACGCGCTAGTCAATTAGCTCTCATTGATTGCGTTACAAAAGACAGTCCAATCGATTTTAATTATATTTAATAATTCAGTGCTTCTAAGCTCCCGGGCAATTCTCAATATAATTCCATTAACAAGTCATGAATTCAAGTCCAATATCTCCCGCCAATAGTTCTCCAGTAGGACTAGACGATTCGACACGAAAATAGCATTGCCTATTGTCAGTCTGCATCGTCAAAGAATATGTACCTTTATAACGATACTATAGTACTGTTAGCCTAAAACTGAGATAAAGACGGCCTTCTAATAATCAAGATAAAGTTCAATTTAACAGCAAAAACAGTGATTTAAGAGCTTGAGAAAATACCTAGGCGATTAGTTGTTTTAGAAACGTATCGATTGGATTTTATATATTATATTATAAGGAGTAATGACGTATTACAGTTGGACTTTCAATTGTGTTCAGTAAAATGACATCTTCGGTGGTGTAAGTTGATGTGAAAAATAAATAGTGATGGGACTCCTTGAATGAATAATAATAAAAGAGTAATTTTTAATACCTAGAGAAATGGTTTATTTTTTAAAATAAAAATAAATAATTAAAGTGCCATATTGCTTCACGTACTAAGGCTATTTACAATTGAGAAACATTACATTTTAAAATGTGTAGGATAGCAATATTTCCACTATAAAAAGAACACGCCCTCTAGCAGGTCCGCCCGAGATAACTAAATAACTATTTAGATAGCGGACTAAATAAAATTGTTTTAATATAAATTAGGCTATTTAGGGACCAGATAAGTACTAACATTAGGTCTGCTGTAGTAATTTAATATAATGACAATTCCTTGTCAAAATGAAGATGCTCAAGTAATCCCCAAACAGATTCACAAATAAAATTAGACCCAAAACTTGGCTTTCTGCGTACGCCGAATTCAATAAAGCACGTAGACAACTAAAATAAGTACGTATTATTGTGTCATCGACAAACTACCCACGTATTACGCATAAAGAAATATTTCAGTTCATATTACGACTAAATACATAAAGCTAGTACATAGCGGTTTCAATACACCAGCGGAATAAATAACGTCTATTTACAATACGTCCGTCTGCCGTCCATCGAGCGCATAAAATGAAAGCCTACAATAAAATACTTTGATGGCCCATTCTCTCGATTTGCGGGAACACACAGACAGATATAAATCTCTTTTATGACGTCTTTTATAGGTAACTTGTAATAATGTTTTTGTCGTAAAAGTTGAGATTATGAAATGCTTGAGTCGGCCTTATTTATTTGTATTGTGCTCGCGATTATTTCTGGTTGTTTTTCTCGCTTTGGTGTGTGTTTCTTTTAATTTGGTTGTATAGCTTGTAACTGTTATCAAATTACTTGTAAATGTTATTCATTTTAGTTTTTGAACAGCAACAAGTCACAAAAATGCTCAAAAATTTAAAAATAATAATTACGGCCATCAGTTAAAGTTTATGCACAGAACATAGATTTATGCTAGCCTACCCTGTGGCTAGCAGCAAGTTGTCCTCGATGGACCTTATGACGTTGTTCTAAGGCACGCTAAAAGGTTTAAGGTCTAACTGGGTTACACGTTCAAAGTTGCTCGAATTAATGTAAAGATGTCGAGCAAGCTTGTACTTGACGTGTTATCACCTAAATATATTTGCTCGATACGTTAAAACTAAAACTCAGAGAGCATGAGTGAACGGTGAATGCAACTTTAGAAATTTCTGTAGATACCACATTTTTTCTTTAAGCATGCATATATCTACGTACATAGCAACCATGAGTGTATATAATCACGTGTATAAGCAAGTCCAAGCATGTCTGTAGTCTTTAGAAGATAAAGTCATGCTCCACAAAACTTGCTTACCGAGCGTGTATGAGTGTGTGGTGCAACCGGATCAGTACCACCATTTTTCCCTTTAACGTGCCGCGAAACAGAAGTGGTCGTAAGACAACCGGGGAAATAACTAGCACATTTTATTTGTTTCGTAAGTAAACGGAAATCGGGTGTTTTTACCAATCTTTTCATTAGTCCTTGGTTTCCCTGGACGATGGAAGATAAGAGGCTTACCCGGAGATTGGGCATTCTGCCCTTTGTGTGGATTTGTCCTTAAGTAGATAGCGCGATATTTGACGGTGTAAACATTATCAGTCGCTCTGGCCAAACTGTAGCGATGTTTTAATGTGAATAACAAACCGGGTAAACAAGGCTAGAAGACCAATAGAGGTTTCTCATAAAAACGACCGAAAGGAGATTGAGTAAGCGAAGTCATACGAGCTCTCTCACTTGACGTATAAAGCGGGTAAGCTGAGAATGCGCGCCCTTAAATGTAGTTTTTATGCTCTGACGTAACAAAGTCAAGTCATCGGTTTATAATTGGTTAGAAATTGGATAATCAGCTACCAGGATAGCATGAAGTCACTGTCGACACATTTTTGATGCGACATATACAAACACAAAAATACAAAATACAAAATTATTTATTTCATAAACAGCACTTGATTACATGGTTAACCCTTAAACGGATTTTGTCCTTTTTAAAGGACACATCAATTAAATGCTCACACTTCTATTATCTCTTCTATTTCAACGAACTGTCGCTTAGATTCAGTACCAAGTGACATTCATTAGTTTATCTCTTTCCCACTTATGCATTAAGAACGACGAGAACAAGACGTGAGCAAATTAAAAAAAAAACACTTGAAAATTTACATTATATTTTTCTTTTCTAACCTTAATTCCTTACTGTAGTTATATATATATATATATATATAGAGTTAATGGATGGAGCTTCCCATTAAATTTGATATTGCTTTATTTGTATTTTTGTATTTTTTAATATATGCTAACATCAAATTTAAATTAACGTACAGCCTAATTGCGAAATTGAAATGCATTAGTAAGCCCAAACGAATAGAGCCTAGCATCAAATAAGTAGCGAAAATGTGTTTACCTTTATGTAAACTTAGTAGGTCATTATATTAAATTGCAATACCTAGCAATTTACACGTATTTACCAACACATCAGGTATTAATTTGAAGCTGAAAAGCAATTATTTTGAATAAATATTTATTGATAACACAGAAACGCAAAATTATAATACAAACTGTAAACTTAATACTTAATGCACTTTGTTAATGATAATCTGCATTTTTTTTAGCAAAACTTTACACAAAACTTTTTTCTTTCTTGTTTTATTCAAGAGAGGTAGTTTCCGGAACCAAGTCACACAAAATAAATTAATCTTAAAGATACAAATTAAATAAACTCTGACTTTGGTTAAAATATCAAGAAACTTCCCATACAAATAGATCTAGTCTTAAAATGACCTCTTGGTATTATGGATAAAGTAGGCAACGATAAACATACTTCAGAAATACATACTCGTAGAAGTTATAAATACGTGCCATATGGTTCCCCTTGTTTACGCATAATCATAAATTGTCCGAATGTATGATTTCGCAGAACACTAATTTCGCATAATTGTTATTCTACTGATACCTTTGACTTTTTTGAAAAGTTATAAAATAAACCTAACCTAACCTACTCTGCCGTGCAGGCCCTAAAACGCAGTAACAGGTTTTTTCGAGCTTTTCAGTTGAATATTGAATTTTAACGGGCACGCTATAAGGAACACAGTGATCTAACCTATTTTTTGATCCGATGATTACACGATGAAAAAAACCAATTTGTAAAAGCAGTAAACCCTACACAGCGAGTCTATATGTACTGTAATACTAACTAAAATACAGTGATAGCAGTTACGTCTACAACGACCCGTCACTTTACCAGGTAATACGCAGTAACTATCTTTATTACCACAAAAAAAATGTTATCTTCAGCTTAAAAAATATTTAAGAATGTAAACTAAAACGCAGTAAGTAGTTTTTGTACCAAAAATTTTATACTGCGTAGTTGATCACTTACTTATTTCCTATGAACTACATATTAAAATGCAGCTTCGTGCTTGAATGAAGTATTTTATTTAGTATTAGTCAAGTAAGTTGATAGTGAAAAACCAACTAAAGTGCGACAAAGTCAAAACACTTTCTTTTACTTTTATCGCAATATCAATTTTGAACACGAGTGTTACTGCCTAAAATGCAGTATCTTCATTACTTACTGCAGTATAGTTCGCATTGTTTTCAGGTTGAAAAATAACCTAATGCTAAATAAATAGCAGTATGAGAGCATTTCACTGCATTTTAATTGGTAACTTAAAAAATGTTAATAAATTTCACTGCAGTGAGATCATACTTTACTGCGTTCTAGTCAGGATCTGTGTTGCTTTTTCTCTCGCTTTAGTCGCTTAATCAGTCGCAAGTCGATTACTGCGGAAGAAAGACGTTGGCGTCGCGCCGGTGCATGGAGGCAGCAAAGTTCTCGTCGAGGCAGCGTACTTTGTATTAGCTACCGCATTCATAAGGTTCGTAAATAAAACAAGTACTTAGTTATAAAAAAGTCAAATCTAATGATTGCAACCAGTGGCGTGCCTAGGGTTTCAGGATGAGGCAAGCCGAGAGATATGATTTTGTAGTTTTTAAAGTTATTGCGGATAAATGTCTCAATTCGCTTTTTACCAAAATTACTAAAATCATTCGTAGCCGAAATCGATTTAGTCACGTTAGCCACATGGAACTTTAGAGGTTGTGCCTTACCAGAAGACAGGGTCCGTAAAAAAACCACAGGAGAAAAGAGGAATGGCCATTTTTATTAGCAAACATATAGAGCAGGAACTTACATACCGAAAGATAACTACCATCGTAGCGATTCATCTTAAGGTAATGCTAGCCAGCTCCAACATTCCTGCTGAATTTCTAATATTCAATGTGCACATGCCTGCCGGAGCATCTACCTGTCTAGCACACATTGGGACGCTCCTTCGTCAATCCCCAAAAAAGGCATATCCCATTGTCTTAGGTGATTTCAATGCGCACGTAGGGTTACGAGAAGCGAAAAATGCCGAGCCGCATGTTTCTAAAAGGAATATGTTCCATCAGGAATCTAATATCAACGGAAGCCTACTTATTAGTTTCTTGTTAGAACATAACTTATTATATAGCAGATATGTTTACAAAGGCGATACCGATGACAAAGTTCCACGATTTAAGAGCACGATTGAATTTAATTTAAGATTGTTAAATGATTGCTTGACTTTGTATCAATTGTTAAATGTTATATATATTATGCTTGATTACAGTAGGTAATCTTATGTTTGATTAACTGCAATAGTTTTCTAAAATTGTATTAGCACTCGTAGTTATATAATAAAGTAAATTATTGAATTTTTGAGGGGGACTGTTGGTACGAGGGCTACTTATGTAACCGGAATAGAAAAAAATAACAAACGTATATGACTAAATATGGTTTTATTGTTTTTCAAAATATTCTCTCTTATGATCGATGCACTTTTGCATACGTTGAAACCAATTTTTTAAACATTTTTTCCACTCTGACTGAGGTATCTCCAAAACGTGCTGTTTGATCGCGTCGACTGCATCTTCACGGGTCGAAAATCGTTGACCACGTAATTTATTCTTTACATTTGGGAATAAATAGAAATCATTGGGTGCCAAATCAGGGCTGTACGGCGGATGACCCGTTAATTCTATATTTTGACCTTCCAAAAATCGAGTCGTTTCGCGTGATGTATGACAGCTGGCATTGTCATGGTGAAGAACGATTCTGCGTCGCTGGTTGTTTTTACGTATTTCTTCAAATACCTCCGGCAAACAAATGGTCGTGTACCATTCCGAATTAACCGTTTTACGATTCTCTAGTGGCACTGTAGCCACATGGCCATTAATACCGAAAAAGCAGGCGACCATTTGCTTCAAGGTGCTTTTTGCACGAGTTACTTTCGTCGGGTTCGGCTCATTTTGAAACACCCACACTGTTGATTGTTGTTTAGTTTCCGGATCATACGCATAGATCCAGGATTCGTCACCTGTGTAGATATTATGAACAGCTTTTGAGTCACAACGGATATATTTTTTTAACATTTTCTTGCACCATTCGACTTCTTTAATAATACCGCGTTAATGATACTATTATCATTTTTATAATTTTATTATGCATGCTTTTAGGTATATTGAATGTTTGAGTATTTCTTATTTTTGATAGTGCAGTAGACTGCAAAGAGATGTATCCAAGCAATGCAATAAGGGGAAAAAGTGTATACATCTCTTTGTAGTCGACTGTACTTTAGAATTTTTTATAATTTATTTTTAGTTTATGTGCTAATGTGTGAAAGATCACATGTTTCTCGCGAAAGCAAAACTCACTTCAGATTTATTTTTAGTTGGGTATAATATATGCCATATAATGAAAGATCTCATGTTTCTTGCGAAAGCCAAACTTACTTTCCTATTGTTATCTTAGGATAGGTACTTAATAAGATAATGTTACAACTGCATGTGTTCAGAGCACCTAAATTTAAGTAAGCTAGCTAAAATGGTAAAAAAATAAACATTATTCTGATATATAAAAGTGTATTTTTGTTTTATCCTACCTAAAAGGCATCTCGTTATTAGAAAATTTGTTATATACTTGATACTACATACTTAATACGTTTAATTCGTTCAAAATGCAAGTTAAAGTGCCGTAAAGAAAGTCTTATGCCGCAAATTAGTCTGCAAAGTAGCAAATAAATCGTAAGTTTTTGTAGTATCAAGTATTTTTACCGCATTTTAGTATGCATATGTGTACCTTTTCGTGTGCAGTAACTGCCATGATTTTCAAAAAAACCTTTTTATTTTTACTATAATAACCTAAATTTAATTATTTCTTTGTAAATTCAATCTTTGTTGTCACTTGGTCCTCGTGGCAATAAAAACATCCACCATACAACTATAGTATGAAAAAAAACGAGCGTCAAAAAGTTTTTCGCGGTTTTCTCGAAACCGCCTTTTTTCTCATACTGCGTTTTAGAGCCTGCACGGCAGTACTAATTTCTACCAGGATTATACAAAACATTTAAATAAATATTTTCCATTTAAGCTGGAGTAAAATAATGCGAAAACAAAATTCGGCGTAACTATACATTCGGCGTAAAAAGTTTCGGCGAAATAGAGGGAGCCCGTGCTATATTATGTGATTAATTATTTAATTAACTAAGATTGCAATAATCTCTGCTTACGACCAACCATCAAAAACAACTAAAAATCTTTACACCTACATTGTTGGTCCTTCGAACCGGATATAAGTGCAGACAAAGACATTTTCCTTTTCCTGTTTCTCCGACAGGCCCCGAGTAAACACGGACAGCATAATACGGATGACGTTCATTAGGGGTGACAGTCATCGCCCTCTGTATTGTTCGGTCAAAATTGCCGCCTTTACATTCATAGGGCGTAAAAACAAAACTAGTATCACGTTGCAGTAAAGGGAAGGAGCGATAGCGTGAAAATCTTTTTCGATTCTCAGGCTCTAAAATTATACATAGTGTCTAAGTGGACTAAAGTTGAACAGCCAGCTAGATGTTGCTCATGTTTTCAGAGAGGGCAGTGGTGCAGGTTGGTCATGTAACTCGTGTAAGACAAACCTGCCTTACCGACGATGTCGCGACATGTAGCTGGCTGTTTAGTGGCGCACGACCGCCTTTTCCGCTTTGGAAAAGTTATCTATTTAACATTGGTTAGGTTCCCTAGTTGACCGTAAAAACACCTGTCTCTTTCAGCATTTGAGTGATTCGTAGATAGTAAAACAGAGCGCTCCAGGTTGTATTCTCTCTAATTCTTGGAAACGTTTTTTGCAAATGAAATACACATTAGACTAAGAAAATACCGATGCCTTCTAACGTTCAAATATTCAACAGCTGTATAATTCCAATACTTACATAAGTAGCGCAAAAATGGGCTTGAAACAAAAAAATGGCAAAAGAACTAAAAATCGTTCGAAGGAAAATGGAAAGAATAATACCTACTACAGAAAAGCCTGCTCCACAAAATCGCCAACAATGAACAACGTAAAACCCAAATGAGAGACGTCTTCCAAGTCGCTAAAAAACTGAAATGGAAATGGATAGGGCACGTGACACGATACAAAGTACCTGGTGCCCAAGACATCTCAAAAGGTAAGTGGGACGACCGAGTACAAGATGGCGCGACGAACTAGAGGTAGAATACTCTACTCAGGAACAACATGGAATGGACTAGCTACCAATAATCAGGCTTGGAATAAAATGCGGGAGGCCTTTGCCGCTGCTGCTGGTAAGGAGCGTCGTTGTCGAATGCGCAAACAGAACCTACGGCCCTCGCCAACAACGGCGGGGCGGGAGAATCGCAGGGTTATAATGGTATTTCGGCTACTTGGGCTCCCCTGGGCCCAGGTGGTAAGCGTAAAAATATTTTTCCAGCGTGAAAAAAAAGTGCTGACGTTGCTCTGTATTTCTCAATGATGCAATATACGCCTGTCTAAACTCAGCACTCACGGTACATATATTAAAATACATATTTTAAGTATCACTAGGCAACAGGGGTGTGTCCTGGGTAAAAAAAATATCTAATTAGTCCGTCAGTAGATTATCAAAAAATATTGAACACGTACTTTTAGCTTTATCAAATCAAATCAAACAAAGATCGGGAGTGGTGGCTCGTGACGTCACAACGTGATATAAAGTGTGCCACGACGTGACGTCACGCGAAACTTTAACGCACTTTATCTTCGTATTTTTTTTTTAATTTACAAAAGAAAAAATAAGTGTTCAATATTTTTTGATAATTTAAATGACGGACTAATTACAATTTTTAGGACGCTATATCCACGATCTATATCTAGCTATATCTATATCGGGCTATATCGACGATTACGACGTCTATATACGAGACAACTTAACCTTGTGAGGTTATACCAACAATAGCCCTGCGCCCCTGACTTGACCCGCTCGTAAATGAAACACTCTAGAGGCGTCAAAGAAAAATTGTTACAATTTATTTAGGAGGGCTGAATGGAGAGAAATTTCTTCGTGTACAAGCATTAACGTCGGGTTTTTGCCTACGGGCACAATGGAGCCCCGAGTGCAGCCCATTTGATTTGGGCAAAAAATAGGGGGTCCTGACTTGTGTTCTCAAAACAAAACATGCTGTGTAATGGTAAATCTTATCTTATCTTACTACCTAACAATATAAATGAGAAAGTTTGGATGTTTGGACGTTGGTTACTCAATCACGCTTCAACCACTGAACGGATAGGGATGAAACTTGGCATACTTATAGGTTAAGTCCTGGAATAAGACAAATGTATTATCCCGGAAAATTTAAAAATTCCCGAGGGAATAACGATAGTTAAAATCTACGCGGACGAAGTTGTGGGCAGAAGCTAGTACTAATAAATAAATATTTGGGGATTATGTGTAAATAAAGCGAAAGTTTAAGACATTCTATCTCGGGACAATCTTACATTAATTGACCTAGGTCACCTAGGTGACCTATACTTAGGGCTAAGTTCGCCTGTGTACACTTATATGTTGTAAATATTGTATTGGGGTTTATACATACATAGTCAGCTCTAGGATTGTACTATGGGTACTAGACAACGGTGAAAATAGTAATACAATAGAGTTTATATACACTCATATCATAAGACCTCTATTATGCGTTCAAAACCCGTAGGCTATGACCAGCATTACCTATGGTAGTAGGTGACAGCGATGACAGCTTTTGGAAGATGTTCCAAATTTTGATCTCATTACGTTACAATATTCGATAACGTAATTTCAAAATACATTACAGCTGTCATCGCCGTCACATACTACCACAGGTAAGGTAATGCTGGTCATTTGCCTTTCGGCTTTAGAACCAATCTTAGAGTACTTATAATATGTGTGTAGATAAAGTATTGTACGTGGCTCTGCGTAATTAGCATTACGCAACCGTCACGTAAACTACTATTACAGATATAAATACTAATACAATGACAACATTTAAGTTTCATGAACATAATACTCGGACTCTTTATACAAGCCATTAACCTTAATGGGAATCTTACCCAGATTAGCTAGTTTTATCTTCTAAGCTATACACGTTGATAAATATGGTTCAGTTAATAAATAAATAAAACATGATTTATTTCGCACCCCTGAATTATGTATACAAGAAGTCCAATTTCGTTCCAACGATAGCCATAAAATTCTAGTTCAATTTTGTATATCGCCTAGGCTTGTGTCAAATTAGACCCTAGGGCCTCGTGCCGTTTGAAATAGTCTAAGGTAAAATGATAGCTCTGGGGCAATAGTTATAACTAAACGATAAGTAGCCTAACGATACGGAGCATGAGTAGGCTCCCCGTAAGGTCGCAGTATAAAATTGACGTGAGCAAACTTTTTCATTAAAGAAAAACGAAAAAAGAAACCAGCGGGTAAAAGCGCCATTTTTTTATTTGAAATATCCATGTTAAAGTCAGAAACTAAACTACTACGACGACTGTAGCAGTTTTTGTACACCTGTTTTTGTCGATGATGCTCTCACAAATTAAATTAAATTAATTCGCGATTGTAGGACCGTCCCGTCGCACAGGCTCTTTCTCCAAAGGTATCGGTGTTCAGACTTATTTTTCCAATTTTAAGGGCCAGTGTTGGCACGCGGGCCGAGCTTTGCCCACTACTAAAATTAACTTTTTTTGTATTAGGGGACCGACGTTATCGTGAAGTTCGCTATAGAATCCACTTGATATCTTTTAGCTGACATGATGATATGTCAAGTAATATACAGGTTGTAGTTTTAGACCGTTTTACTAAACTCAAATTCAGTGGCCCGAAAACGTAAGGTGAAATATGTGTTATTTGTTTGTAAATAACCTACATTATTTGTTTATTAAAACCTAACTAACTGTTGGTCAGTATCGCAAAATATTCCAGATGTAACATACTTTTAAACACAAGTAAAAGTCTGCGGTTTGCAAGTAAATAACTCGCTATATTTAGGTAGAAGTTTGTAACTTTCCCCATGTTTTCAACGGTTATTTATGTTAATCCATTCATGGCAATTAGTTGCGGGCTAATTTCCATGAGGCGTTGTTTCCCGTAATGAAATTCTTGGTGCGTGTTCTTAAAATAACGTGACTATGCATGTTCTTGTGTTTGCAATTTGTTTTACCAGTTGTGTACAAAGTCGTCGTGCTAATTGAAATTCAAATATAAAATAAACCAAAACAAGGAAAATATTTTTGAAGCTATTTAAGAAATTTAGCGAAAATTGACCATTCCACTTGGGCCTCATTATTATTTTAAATACTGTTAATATTACTTAACTTATACAGTGTGTTACCGGCATGCGGGCATTTATTAAAACTGCCAATAATATGTTGCTTTAGCAATTGTTTGCAAGTATTATCAATTAAAAATAATTAAAAATAACTTCACAATTAATTTTCTTAGATACTGTCCATTTTTAATGTAGTGCATGTGCTACGTGTTCATTGTTATCAGTATCGCTCTTGCTTAGTACAAGACATGTCGTGGTACGGGGGCAAATCATAATAATCAAAGTATCCGTCGACTGTCATTTAACACTTGTCAAACTGCTGTGCTTTACATTGCTGGCATTTTTTTTTAGAAAGTTAACGAAGCCTGAAAATATGTTTATTAATTAAATTAATGTCATGGTTACGTTACAGAAATACGTTATTTTAACCTTCTTTAAAAAAAGCCCGGGTGCTGGTAACACACTGTAGATTACAGGTACCTAATTTTAAGAAGTCTATGTTATTTAAAGTAACATGGGAAATTTCTCAAAACATACGGAACGTTAGTTTAACTCCCACTTGTTCGGTTTTTTGTCAGCTGTCATAATCAGCGCCAGAAACTATGCGCTATGTTAACACTAATTGGCGTAGAGCCCCTGACCGAGCTCATACACGTTCAAACAAACGTCACAACTCGCAACTAGTTCAAGGCTTGCCCTAAGATTTATGAAACTATTCACAACCCGGACCTAAGTCCCTCGGCTCTGACTCTGACAAACTACGTGCACAGCCCATATATCACAGTTTACAGTGTCCCGTAATAACTCCCCTGCTAATGCTGTAATACGGTAATTCGTTCAGTTATTTGGGCAAGAAAGTTCCCTATCATAAATTAAGTGCCGTCTAAGTTGGGGGTTGTAAATCTTCCGCGCCCGCCGCGTCACAACAAGCTTGTGACAACCCTATTCGATGATTGAGGGACCGCTCAGAATACGGCAACACTTTAACTACTTATCATTTTGATGTGATTACGTTAAAAATAAGATGGATTTTGATAATGTATTTTTTATGTAGAAAGCGGGTACGCGATTACGCTTTGCATTGAATGCTAGAAGACAAATTGTAATTGCCAGTTTTCATGTAGTTTAAGAAGTACCAGCTCTGAAAGAAGGGTTGCCATTATATAGTGGGTTTTTTACTCTAAATAGGTTTTCACTAATTACAAGCCCATACAAGCTATGTCATAAAAAAGGTAATAGATTCAGATTTGGGGGGAATTAAATTTAATGGACAAAAAATTCACTTCATTAGGTTTGCGGATGATATTGCAGCATTTGCTGAAACCAACAGTCAACTACAAGACCTAGTTGTAAAAATGGAGGAAATTTTCAATCAGTTTGGACTTAAAATTAATAGCAGTAAAACTAAAACTCTTATAACATCTAAACATGCAAAAAAACATAACCCAATCATTCTTAACAATAGTACAATAGAACAAGTAAACAAATTTAAATATTTAGGAAGTTTAATTACCAATGACTCCAGATGCACCGCAGACATCATTCAAAGGATAGCCATGGCTAAAAAAGCCTTCAATAACAAGAAGCACCTATTAAGAACTAAAATATCAAAAAAGGCTAAAAAACGCTTAATTAAAATCTACATCTGGAGCATTGCGTTGTACGGTAGCGAGACTTGGACACTAACACAGAGAGATAGAGAAAGGTTGGAAGCGTTTGAGATGTGGTGTTGGCGAAGGATGGAAAAAATTAGCTGGACGGAAAAGAAAACCAACGAAGAAGTTTTGAAGATGGTGAACGAGAAAAGACATATTTTAAAAACTATAGAATGTAGAAGAGGAAAGATGATGGGCCACTTGATGCGGCACGATAGTTTCTTTTTGAACATTTTGGAGGGTAAAGTCGAAGGAAAAAGAGGAAGAGGAAGACCTAGGCTCACATACTTTAACCAAATAAGACGGAAGGCGAATGTCGTGTCGTATCAGGAGGTGAAAAGGCTGGCACAGGATAGAGAAAAGTGGCAATTACTCCACCGACAAGAGCCTGGCTCTTAAATTTAATGATGATGACAAGCTATGTCTTGTTATTAAACTGTATAGTTTAAACCATTCCATGATAAGGGTAGTTATCATGTAATTCGTATAAATGGCCCTGGTATTTTACCATTTGTATCAAGATACTGTCGAACCGGTCATAAGTGTCATAACAACCAGCATGCCACAGTAAAATAAGAAATAAGAAGAATTCGCTTCATGCCTGAAGCGAATTTATTAATTAGCTTTAATTAGCGAAAATGTGGTGATTCTACGTTACACGACTAGTAGAGCTAATTTATCTATTTCGTCAGGGTTGGCAATATAATGGTAATCCTGCGTGCCTGTATGCTCGTCTCCTTTTTTTAATAATGTTAAAAACTTGCATTAAATTGCCGTTCGTTCGTTGTTGAGATAAACAGGGCCAACTTCTCATTCATTTTAAGTTAAAAGAAACAAGAGAACGCCCGCTAACATTCACAACTTGGTCTATTGTAACATTTCACCGAACGCTATTTTCTGCTGAAACCAAGATGTTTTCAGGATATCTTAAACATTAATTACGTAGCTTAGGTTAGGTTAGACTAGCGAATGCCAAAAAAAAACTCATCCAGTGAGAATTGCCTTTCCATCAAACAAAAATTCTGGGAAATGATGCCTTGAAAGATGTTTCGATAAAAGTATTAGGTACCCTTACAACTTGGCTAGGCTTAGGTACTAATCAGAATGCCGCTTGCGCTTAGGCCCGCCACCGTTCCTTCTATTTAGCACTTTGCCTATCGCAATACAATACGGCTTGTGCTGCAGTGTATTTGCGCCGGCTGCCAAACGGCCGCAGCCGAGATGTATGCACGAGTTAAGTGCACGCTGCGACGGGTGCCGCTTGATTAAACCATAAATACTGCCGCCACTGCATGTCAACGTGCGCTGCCTAAACGGAAGGACAGACAGAACTCTGACAGATTTAGAAACATTGGTCAAATATTACACTCACGACACAAAAGAAGTTGTACTCTACTAGAGTTCTACTACTTGTAATTTATCATCATAACTTACAAACTAGGTACGAGGATTGAACTATATAAATATAATATTTTTTTTTAGGTTGAACTAGCTAAACATACATACATACATTAAATCACTCCTATTTTCCAGAGAGGTAGGCAGAGACCACTTCTTTCCCCCTGCTACGCTCCTGACAAATCTCTTTCGCTTCTTCCACGTTCATACATCGAGTCATGCACGCACGTCGGTTTCGGGTACTTAAGATCCGGCCCTAAACAAATTAACCAAAATCAAAACACGTCTGTTGTTGCACAAAAAAAACACCGTTGTTTATTTTGAAAAATACTTTAAGAGTAAGTACAAACTATTTTACTGGGAGATGGACGATGTCCTGGCTAAGAAACATCAGAGATTACACAGGTATCAAAATCGTCGAACAACACTATTCACAGTTCACACTGGCTATGGACCGGGAAAAACTCAGGAGTACAGTCGATTACTAAGAGATGTATGCTCTTTTTCACATTATTGCAATGTAATAAGATCCAAAAGTGGAAACGTCTCTTTGTAGCCGAGTGTACTAAGGTACTGCCGACGCGTTGGCCTAGCGGTCCCGGCTTCGATCCCTGGTATGGGCAAATATTTGTGTGATGAGCGCAAGTATTTGTTTCAAAGTGTTGGATATTTTCTATGTATTTAAGTATTTATTTCTCTATATAAGTATTTATATCGTTGTCTAGTACTCATACCACAAGCCTAGAGCTTAGTTTGGGACTAGGTCAATTGGAGTGACATTGTCCCCTGATATTTATTATAATTTTATTATTATTACTGCCAACTTTCGGATGGAGAGACACTTTAAATACTAGACTAGCCACACTGCTTCGTGGCTTACGTACCACCTTTTAAGTTTGTGTACGCTGTTTATAAAACATCATTTCCGCGCCATTATACTGACAGAACATTATTCTGGAAGCCGCCTCTAGTGTATTTAGCCTCAGGTACCTGGGCTCATTACTCGAACATGTTACACATGTTGTTGTTGAAGCGTTAGTTCCGAGGCAACGGTTTGAGCTTTACAACATTAGCTTAAAGCAGCTAAATACAGTTGGCAAAAACAAAACATCATATGGTTGTATAGTTTGCAGGCTTATATTCCCTTCTTTAGATTTTTTAATTGATAGAGTAAGGAATGAAAAAGTCAGAGGGAAATGTGGACTAAAATAAGACGTAGTGACTAAGATTGAAAAGGACATGCTTCGATGCTTCGGTCATTTGGAAATGATGGACGAAAGAAGATTGATGAAAGAGATATGCAGAGCGAAAGTGAGTGGAAGGGTCGGAAGGGGCCGCCCTAGGCGTACTTTTTCGAATCAAATCGGAAAAATACTGGAAAAGGGCCGGATCTTAAGTACCCGAAACCGACGTGCATGCATGACTCGATGTATGAATGTGGAAGAAGCGAAAGACATTTTTCAGGATCGTAGCAATTGGAAAGATGAGGTCTCTGCCTACCCCTCTGGGAAACAGGCGTAATTTTATGTATGTAGATTTTTAAGTCAAACTAAGAATCCTAATAGTTCGTTCCGCCATGTCCGTCTGTCCGTCTGTCCGCTACCGAACTCAGAGAGTTATGGTACTACAAAGTTGTAATTTGTCATAGTTATAAATTTAAATTACGCCGACAAAGATGTAAAATGAAATTTCGTTTTTATTTATTAAAGTATCTCCCATATGTTTTAAACAAAGGATTTTTAATACATTATTATGATATTAAGTGAGGTTTCATTGGAAATAATTTTCATCATATACCGTTTTTGAGTTAGTTATTGCCTAAAAACTGCGCTTTTCGACAAAAGGGCGCAAGCACTATGAAGATACGCTGTTTTGCTGGTGCACTTTTTTGAGTTTGTAGTAATTGCGCAGCGTCGGAACACTACAGTGAGCATGGTTCGACACGCTCTTAGCCGGCTTTTCTTTAAGGCTGAAGCCAGACGAGCGTATTTTTTGAGTTGTGAGTCGCGTAATTTCTGCTCCTGCATTCAGTTTTATAGTAGTAGTAGTATGATGAATAGAGGAGCAGAAAATACGCGACTCACAACTCACAAAAATACGCTCGTCTGGCTTCAGCCTAAGACAACTAAGCACTTCAGCTGCTTTACATAAGTAGGTACTATGAAAATAACCCATGTTGATATAGGTAAAAAACTTAAGTAAATCTCCTCTCACATGTAGTTGTGTACATAACTTATATGGAATTTACGTCAAATTTCAAATATAGAATGTCGAACGGTCTATACAGATGTGTTACTACTACATGCAAGAGGAGCTTTACTTAAGTTTTTCAATAAAAATACAAACATAAAGTTCACTGGAAACTTTCACTCAAGTATAAGCCACGCATAAGTTTTTGTCCGTTTTAATAATTTTGTGGCAAGCGTTTACAATCCTCTGTTATGATCTTATCAATATACCATTAGATAAGTGCTTTTATTGCGCAGTCATCAAGTGCTCATTAACATTAATCAAACTCGATGGGTCCACGTTAAGTGCATCAGAGATAAAGTTGCCACTTTCTGACTTCATCATCGGATTACAATGTTAAAATATAGCATTATCATCCGACTTATGCCGAAGATATGTATGTATGCTCTTCAGGCCCTTACAACGAAATTTATCAATGGAATATGAGCCCATTGTAAATATCATAGAGTTAATTTTCTAATTCGATTGTCAGACATAAAAACAATGTAAATTCCATTTTATTTCCTTTGCAATCTTTATTCCAATGGCTATATTATGTTTTTTTTTTGTACGTGGTACCTACGAGGTTAAGCTTAATATAATAAAACCGAGCGATCAAAAAATGGATTACAAATGTCGAACAACGGAAGATTCTCATATCCTTACGCATTTACCTCATGTGTTGATATTTTCCTCCTCGGTCTGTTAACTTAATTTTGTGCCTGACCTGTACAAAGATAATGAAGGTGAGAGTACGCACAATACCGTTGAACAGAACTGTGGTTAAATTATAACGGATTCATTAAATTATAATTATAATTCGGTTTAAACCTATTTGTTTATATTTGTATTTAAATCCGAAATCAATTTGCGCTGCACAAAATTGTGGTGAAATATAATACTATCAGAGTAATGTAGGTATGTATGTATGTAAATTCTTTATTGCACAAAAATATAAATATTACATTGGAGGGCTAAGAGGGTTCCGCTATGGAATCCATAATCTTCATTTGTCCTAATGCAAGTGTTGTTATACACTCTAACCTAGGTATTTTTGGAAAACTTGAAAATTTTCTGGCTCCACTGAAAGCCAGTGAAGGACAAATTATAATTCGAACAAACGATGCGTTAGTAACAATTATTAGGGATTCCGAGGGACACCCGTTTAAGAGAACTAAACTTACAACATTACCTATAGGTTATTGACAAAAAACCTTAAATTTGAAAGTACATAAAAATGTGTGTGTAACAAAGAGAGATTTTGACTTAGTTGACATAAAATGAATACAATAGTTAAGATATTAGTTATATGAACCAAAACTTATAGTAATAAACGGCAATTTCTTTAGTGATTCAACTAACATCATAGTTGGTGTATCTATCGTCTTGTTAGGCACGTATGGGATCAAGACGCTTATGCACAACAATCACAATCTTGTTACAAGCGACCAATTATTTTTTTCAGTGTGGGTTATGTTTGTTACCTCAGAACTTTCGACTGGGTGAACCGATTTTGAAGATTCTTTTTTTATTTGAAAGCTGGTGCTTCCCGATTGGTCCCATTTTTATCAAAATGAAGATCTGATGATGGAATCCATGAGGAATCGACAGAACTCTTCAAAATTTATAGGCATACCTATAGCGATTTTGGTATTTTTCATTGTAACTCGTGTATTTGGTCTTGGAAAGCACTATTTGGTGAAGTGGAACTGATGATGAAGACCACAGATGGCCACCGGAACTCCTAAACGGTATATAATTCGAGGGTGGCGACAAGATATTTCGATTAAGATAGTTGAGCGACTATGACGAAGCATATTTAGGTTTAAATATATGACTATGACTTTCCCACGGCGTTGCTTTCGGCGAGATTGAAATGTTCTATTGTTTCTTGACAAGTGGGAGAATAACAGCATAATTATGATCACTAAAAAGTATAAAATAAAAAAAAAGTTTAAAAAAACAAAAACCCGCCTTCAAAAAGCAAAAAATAACTTCTTTAAAATTGTAGGTAAATAGGTCAGTCCAACTGAAGTCGGCATCCAACAATATTTTAACCAAAAGCAGACTGACCTATTTACCTACCATTTTAAAGAAGTTATTTTTTGCTTTTTGAAGGCGGGTTTTTGTTTTTTAAAACTTTTTTTTAATCAATTGTAGTCATATCCATATTACGGATATCGCTCTACATTCATCATCATCATCATCATTTCAGCCATAGGTCGTCCACTGCTGAACATAGGTCTCTCCCAAAGATTTCCACCTCACCCGGTTGGAAGCGGCCTGCATCCAGCGGGTCCCCGCGGACTTGACCAAATCGTCAGTCCATCTCGCGGGGGGTCGCCCTACGCTGCGCTTACCGGTACGTGGTCTCCACTCGAGAACTCTACTGCCCCTGCGGCCATCAGTCCTTCGAGCAATGTGGCCTGCCCATTGCCACTTCAGCCTGCTAACCCGATTGGCTATGTCGGTTACTTTAGTTCGTCTACGGATCTCCTCGTTCCTGATTCGATCTCTACATTATTTTGACGTAATTTGCATCCGTCAGCCGCCTATTACACATTACCATTCGTCAAAAACCGATTATGCCAAGTCTGTAATACTAAAACAATTTCGGACGATAAATATTATGTCAAATAGAGAGAACCGTATTGTTTTTATTCGTAATTAATATATTTTTGGCTAAATATGTCCAAAATAATAAAATGTGAAACTCAACCGCGCGTTATTGAATGAATTTGCCTGAACCCTAAATTAAATAGCAGCCGTTATGTTAATGAGTTTCCGCGGAATTTAATACTGCTTCCAGCCGCCATACTGCGGACAATATTGGGGATCACGATATATCATTCATGTTAACCGAATGCGAATCGTTAAACGTACGTGTTCTGCCATGTCTAACGTTACTGCGAATTTCGATTTTGGGAGTAGAGCCGATATATTCAGGTAATGTGTTAAGAGGCCAACTATGGTGCCACGCCCCCACAAGAATGAAAAGGGATGGCTTTATGTGCTTCCGCTCGAAAAATGTGAGATGGAGATAGTTCGCGCGCCTAGATGGCAGCGTCAAATTCAATTAATTGCTGTTTACTTTAAAACCACAACATTTATTGAAAAAATGGTTTGCTAAGATTAAGAAGTTACATATACTCAACTATTGAATCGAAAATCAACGTTCAAGATTATAGGGTTTCGAAGATACAACCAAAAACATGAAAAAAAGGTATCATGTTTGAAAAATAAAACTATTGAGCATTTTTTTTCTAATCGTGTTTTCACGTTTGCCAGTATCAAGCAAATATTAAATATATATATAAAAGTAAATAATTAAAATAAATGTAAATATATAAAAGTTTAGTATATCCAAAAAACAGATATAAAGGCGTTATGGTTATTGAGATCCAGATCGCGGAACACTCCAGACTTTAGCATAGGTGGCCTCTTACGCTAAAGCCACACGCAGGCCTATTATCCAGGCCTGCTATGATTGCGTTTCTCGCGTGACAAAATGTCGATAAAGGATCCGTCACTCTCGTACTTATATGTCAGAAAGTGACGGAAATTTTATCCACATTTTGTCACGTGATAAACGGAGCCTTATTAGGCCCCTTGGTCGTGTTTATCGATGTAAATAAACGTGGTTTAAACATATGTCACTTTCTGACCAGTATGTTAGTGCGACAGTGATGGATGCTTCATCCACCACGATAAAGGCGGTCGTAATAAGGGGCAGATGTGGCATGTTCAGTGGCAAGCGCTAAGCTAGTTGCTTTCAGGTAAAACTTTTACTAACATGAGATGATTGGATCTGTTTTGGCTTTTGAATTTGAGATAACGCTTACTGGCTTAAGTACGAAGACACTATGGGCTATGCCACAGCTAGACTTAATAATGGTATTGGCTACGCTTCGACGTTATACGATGACGACAATTTAAATAACAAACTTTGTGAAAATAAAAATTGACAGTAGAACAGCAATAAAAAAATTAGCATACCTATTTTTTACGAATTGAACCGAACACTTACACAAACCTCCGGAAATGGCTTACAAAAAATATGAAACATTCTCAATCAAATTTGCCCTTCGATCATTCCTCCACCAGTGTGGCCTTAGCCTTAATTTAGAGGGTAGATAGGTAAAAATGCGAATTTATACGCTCGCCCCCAGCGATACCAACTTTTTGCGTTAAAAGAAATTTATAACGGTTTCCAATACTTAGCAGCTCGATTATCTGAGAGCCGTGGCTTATAAAGTTTGGGGAAAGGTCTGCGTCAATCAAGGTTGAGTTTTTACTTGCATTACTAAGGGTAATATTTACCATTTACCATGCATTTACCATTGTAAACTAAAATTATCTTTACTCTCATATTCAGCTAAAGATTGAAAGAGAGATGTGTAGAATAAAACACGGCGATACCAAACAATTTCAGAAAAATGTCATCACTTCTCTAGCGATTAAGAACAAGATAACTTGAAACATAATACATCGAGGGGCATAATAATTGTTTATTTGACTGTATTGTTTGGTCGAAAACTTTTTTTTTAAATTATTATAAAAACTAACTTAACCTTACTTAAATCTTCTAATCTAATATATAAATAAAATTCTCGTGTCACAATGTTTGTAACAAAACTCCTCCGAAACGGCTTGACCGATTCTTATGAAATTTGGTGAGTATATTGAGTAGGTCTGCGAATAGGACGTAAAGTATATTGCATAAGGTTTGTATTAAAAAATATACACCCGGGCGGCGCCGGGCGCGGACAGCTAGTAATAGATATTTATTAAATTCTGTTATTTCAGCCTAAAATGACGTAAGGCGAAAATAATTTAGATCTAACAATTTTATGCGTTTTAAAGGGATACCATAAAAATAAATACCGTATAAAGTGTAATAAGCCATTTTTAAGGCAGCCATACATATTAATTAGATCCAAACGGTTCCAGTGCGTGACGGACTTCTGTAAACTCAATTATTTACGATATAATGAGGTATTACGGCGAACGTGCCATGAAATTATTACCACGGTTAAACTTCGTTCATTTGCCTCGCAACTTCACACCCAATTATGTTTAAAATGTTTTAAAAACATTATACGTTGTAAGGTCAACATTTTTTTTTAAATTAATTTTACGCAATATTACTTAAAGGAGCGACCACACCGCTACTCAAAATACGATGACGGTTCGGAATCGCAGTGACGCGCCGTAAACGTCACGACTTTACCGAATGCTCTCTACACTGCTGCCGTGACGTTTACGGCTCGTCACTGCGATTCCGAACCGTCATCGTATTTTGAGTAGCGGTGTGGTGTGGTGGCTCCTTAATACATCTTTGAAAATGTTAAACTTTGCTTTAAATGTATATTACCTATGTGGTACAGGTGGCAAAAAGGGTAACCCCCTTACTCATAGTATGCTTGAAATATGCTTTGCCCTTATCCTTTATTGTAACATTTGCATCCGACAGAAAGTGACAAAGCATACTTTAACTACAATATGTTTATAATGCGTTTTTTAATAAAGGGTTTATTAGTTTTTTAAACATGTAATTCCCATAATACTTATGTTGTCCTTCTTTATAATACGCCGAATACTGTTTCGTATTATTAAACTTGAAAATTGGATATCAGTATTTTAGTATTCCAAACAAATATTAGTCAGTCATATAAAAAAAATAAAAATAAACATTTCTTAGCATTCTTTTGTTTTAAAGCGACGTATTAATGCTGCTTAAATACAAAAGCGACACAAATCAAAAATAAATATAGTTTGATTTGAAACTTAAAATAAATAGCATTCCGAATTTAAATGCAACACAAACACTTTTTGATTTGTGTCGCTTTTGTATTTAAGCACCGTATGTCTACGTATTGTGGAACAGAATAGTAATCTATAGTAAAGCAAATAGTCCGTAAAATCAACAGCTATCAATACAAACTCCTTGCATTTGGATAGGAACTTCAGAGGCTTAGCGTTCTCGCCTCATTGATCAGTAACAAACGTTCATTGCCCAAAATCCTGATATACCAACAAAATATGCCCATTTTCAAGTCCCGGGCACCGAATGACATGCGTAAGCTAAAGGGGTAGACGCTTATATCCGCTTGAAATACACATAGTTTTCAGCCTCAGCGGATTTGGGTGAAGTGTGGCCAGAGTTAAAGTGTTATTTGCGGCCTGCCTACACGATTTAGTCGGCAAAGTGTTAATGTACAGCATTTTAATTGAAATAAGTACTGATATAAAACACAGCTTAGGATAACAAATCACGGTATTGTAGCCTCTTCTTATTACTCAAACATAACCTAGTCAGTGTTGTGATAATATACAACACTCGTCCCTTTTTTAGGGTTCCGTACCTCAAAAGGAAAAAACGGAACCGTTATAGGATCACTTTGTTGTCCGTCTGTCAGTCAAGACCCTTTATCTCGGGAACGCGTGGAGGTATCGAGTTGAAATTAAAACCATATACTCCGGTCTACAGTTCCTTGAAGCTGTGAAAAAATCAAACTTCTACATTAATGTAAAAAAAAGATACAGCTGTTTATGCCGCAAAATTACGCGTATTTCGACACTCTCTGGAGGGAATCAAAATGTATAGTGTATTTCCCGTTGATCTAGAACTATGAAATTTGGCAAGTAACACCGTCTTTTACTACAACCATAGAGAAAAAAACCTGAAGTCTGCACATTTTTAATTAAATCACAAAAAAAGGGTCTTTATGCAAGGAACGGCGGTCCAAAGGGGTTTGGGTAAAATTGTTGTCATTTGTAAAATTCATACATTTTCAAGGTGAGCGGCCATTCGTAAAAGTGGTAAATTATGATAGAATTATTAAAAATAAACATATTTTGTTATGTAATGGAATACTCTTAAGTGCATCGGAGCCGAGATATTTAAATATTTATACTTGGGCGTACTTTTGTACTAGAAACTGAATACTTAAATCTTTAAAATCTCCGCTCCGATATTATTTAACGCCATAAATTATATATATCTATGTGTATTTAGAGGTCCTCTAAATAACTATGCGAAAATCATCCGCCGCTGCCGCTGAAAAAAAAAGACAATATTCTTCAAACAAATTTACCCAATGCCCTTTTGAATTGAGTTAACCGTGACATGTGCGGAACCCTCGATGGGCGAGTCCGACCCACACTTGTCCGGTTTTTAATTCTTTGAAGATAATCCTTATATCTAAGTTCTACATGCAAATTAAGTGAAATTTCAACTTAGTAACTATTAAATAGGGTTAGGATTTTGGCGGAATATCGTGGTTCTAGAATCCATGGAGTTGCTATTTCTTAATTACTGTAATACATGACATCGATATACATTTCAGGGATAATCTCAACCAAAATGGCCGTAATCCCAAAATATGGTCTATATCAGGGC
Organism: Acleris literana; assembly: GCA_946894065.1. Taxonomy (NCBI): domain Eukaryota; kingdom Metazoa; phylum Arthropoda; class Insecta; order Lepidoptera; family Tortricidae; genus Acleris; species Acleris literana. The sequence continues at coordinate 5,331,143 of OX335683.1, forward strand.
TTACACGTCGTATACATACTAGGTACGAGTATTGTGGCTATTTTTAAAAGGCCGTGTACCGCAAGTAAAACTTCTTTGACAGTCTCATTAAAACCTTAATAACTCACAAATTAATTAACTAACTTGAAATTTAAAACTAGATTCTGGACCGATATCGAAAGGGCTTTATTATGCTTTAATAATTACGTCTAGTTCAGGGATAAATAGGTAGGTATGTATGTGCCTATGTGACTCTATGACGTGTCCAAGTTTTTTTCTTGTGACTCTTTTAGCTTCAAATGTGAGATACTTATCGGTTACTCTGAGTAGTCATTTGTTTTATACAAAAAAAAATTGCTGCTGTAGTATTTTTGCCTAAGTTTACTACAACAACGAGAAATAGATTTTATTTTAAGTTATGTTTTCTGTAAGGGTACTCTGCGTAAGCAAGCAATAAAAAACCTAGACCGAGCTGCCATTTTATCATAAAAAAACCCAATAAATACCCAATGAAACAGCAATAACCTAATTTTATGTAGAAGAAACTGCTGTCAAAAGCTATTCACATATTTCTGGCCCTGGCAAAAAAGGGGTAAGTAGCTTTTGAGGTTAAAATGAAAAAGGGCATAAGTCTAATACACTCTTTATGATATATAACATTTTTATTACTAGCTCAGACAATATATCCACAGGATTAAGTACATATAATGTGTAAGAACTTACTAATAATACGTCTCTGCGAGAGTGTGTCAATATCCTTCTAAACCAGTCTTACCCTCGTCATTTGAGCCGACAAGGCCACTTCAGATGACTTCATGGGGTTATCCAAATCTTAAGCCCAAAGACAGATCCATCAATCAATACTGTCAGTTTTTACTGACGTTCAATTAATGGCACGTTGCAAGGAATAATAAAGCTCACTTGACCGTGTCATCACATTTTACAAGAGACAAGAGATAACAATTTAGAAAATATCACAACTCAAACACAACAGCCTTTGTTATATAGCCTTTCGTATGACACCCCGATTACTGTAATAACCTTTCTATTATTTCTCAATCTCAATAATAAACATCATTTCCAATAATTATGTTTAAAAAAGTACTTATTCGTACTATAGATGCGGTCAAGTAAGTTGTATAACTAAGCAGAACTTCAGGTTGAGAGCTGCTCTTGTTGACAAAAACAGCTGTGATATAAAGGTATACAGACAAACACCGAAATCTGTCCTTAAGGGTTCCGTTCTTACCAATTTAGTACGAAATCTTAAAGATATTACCTACAGGCCAACACCCGTTGTAATATCGTCGATGAGCAACTAAAACCTCATATATCCTTCAGATTCGTTATTGAATAAGAAACTCTAAGACTTACCGATAAAAATTTACATTCTTAAAAAGTATTCTGGGTAGATATGAACTTTAAGTTCGGCATTCCCCTTCACACAGGGACAAAGTTCGAGCCTAACAACTTTCCCGTAATGTTTTATTAATATTCAAAGGAACGGAAAGCTATAAATAAAACGACACGTAAATTATTGCGTTAATTTATTGTACGAACAACTCCCCATACAAAGGATGAAGGATGTTAACAATTTGTTTCCAATTATGTTCACATTTGTTATTGAATATACAGTAACCGGTTTGTTGTTTCAGATAAAATACTCGTGCCATAAAGAGTAAATAAACATACAGAACAAAAGAGGCAGTGGATACTTTAACTTACAAAATTCTCTTTACCTTGAGATCGCTGTAACCACTTGAGGAACCTTAAATTTCTCAATCCAATAACATGTCTAAGGCAATATGGTTTCACCCAGTAGAATAGAGGCTCAAGCTTATAAATAATCCGTCAGCTAAATTTTAAGATTCAGTATAAAATCAAGTCCAGGCAAGCAGTAAACATACTCGTAGGGGTGTGTCCTGGGTAAAAAAGTAATAATTCTAATTAGTCCGTCAGTAAGGGTTTACTAATGTGTCGACGAAAATTATTTAGCAAATTCTTAACTCCCCAAACTACGTATCGCATATTTTTATTTGGGCAATTTTTTATTTCCCGACTCTACGTTTCGCACTGATATCATTTCCCAACTAATGATTTGATAAATTATTGTTGGACAATTTTTACCTGGGATTATTTTAAGATGTCAATTATGTTTTCGTCAAATGTATTGATTGGCATACCTTAATTAAAAAATAACCCTAACCTACCTATCTCTGGGAGCAGTTTCGTTTTTAGTGTTATAAAAATAAATAACCTTAACCTACCTATCTCTGGGAGCAGTTTCGTTTTTAGGGTCATAAAAAAAATGAAATTTGACGAAACGTAATTTGGCAAAAAGGCAGTACACACAGTAAGATTATCAAAAAATATTGAACAAATATTTTCGGCTTTTTCAAATCAAATATAACGCGCATCAAAGTTCGGGAGTGGGGGCTCGTGACGTCGCAACGTGGTATAAAGTGGGCCACGGCGTGACGTCACGCGAAACTTCAACGCACTTTATCTTCGTAACTTGACAAAAGAAAAAATACGTGTTCAATATTTTTTGATACTGTAAAAGACGGACTAATTAGATTTTTTTAGGACACTAGCCTATGGTCCGGTGGCCTTGAAAACCAGTGACACGGCTTAAGAAGCCTGACACAAAGTTGAGCGTCAACGATTTCGGTGTGGGCTATTCCATTTGTTAGAAGAATGGGAGTGAACTATATAGTTGGAATTTATGTTTCCATCTGTTTACAGTGTGAACAAGTAAGAAAAATATTCTAACTTTTTCATAGTATAAACAAAGGTGAGAAATGGAAATAGAATGGCCCTTCGTTGTTGCTTTTAGTTAAATAGTTTAGTTTATACAATTATTTTTTCGAATGTTGGTTATATATTACAATATTGTTGGTTCAATTTTAAGAGCACCGAATGAACCTCAAGCCGTGGCCGCACTGGTCAGGCGATGGCGACGCGACAGCGACGTTAGTAAAACAAACACCTTTCAAGCTATGTTGGCGGCCGCATTGATTAAGCGACTTGCGACAAGATTTTGATTATGTCTCTCATAGTATTCAAATGTTAAGTAATGCAGTAACGCGTCAGTGTTAATGCGGACACTAACAATTCGCGTCGCCAGTCGCCCGACCAGTGCGGCCGCGGCCTCAAAGAGCAGTACGCTGATTATGAAATAGGCATGGCATATTGACACAATACTGAGGGCCTACTTTGAAAATTAAAGTTCGAAGTTACGTTAGCTCCATCCCTTTCTCTCGATTTAGTCTCGAGCGACGAGTAACAGGGACTTTGGATGTTTCGAATGTAGTGGTCCATGGTAACCATTGTTGCCCTCTATTCCACTTTTCTTATTCCCCATTGCAATGGTATTGTTTCTGAGTCAGCAGCCTTTACTGTCAATAAAAGCTATCTTAAAATTAATAGTACGATAACAATAGGGGTAAAAAAATCGAAAAAGGACTGGACCTCTATCACAAGCGAATCTCTATTTCGAAACTATATCCTTGTAAGGCCCACCATACTGCAAACAGGGAGTATTTTGTCAGTGGAACTTTGAACCTAACATCAAGGCAATAAAGTTCAATTACGATTGACCGATAATGCCATTTTCTGTTTATGAACATAGGAAAATAAACCTTATTCTTATAGCAACACAGTTCAAATTAAATTGCCTTGATTATGTACATCCTATTGCTCACTGGGCCTTACGAGGATATTGGGTTTTTAAAAACGACCACGGTTACTGTCACGCCATTGAGACCTACAACGTTAATAATATGATAACGATATGGTTTCAGCAATGTGGAATAGAGGCCTCGTTTGCTTTGCTTTGTAGAATTAAGCCCTTAATAATTAATAAGGGATTGAAAACAAACTGCGCTAAACTGGTAATTACCCGGAGGCAGTGCTGTCAATATTATTATACGACGACTGTGATACCAGCTCAATATCAAAGACGATAACAAATAAGATGTGTTTGTACATTTCCAAGTTTTTGCCCGTAATCATTTCCTCGTTTTTTTTATTATAAATATATGAATGCGATTGAGCCTGCTCGCGTCAAGTCTGGATCATAATTCACATTAACTAAGTGATAATAATAAAATTGGTGAAAAATAGCCCCCTCATGAATAAATGAATAAACGCTGCAATCTAGGGTGAAAATAAATATCCGCACAAAGGTGCAAAAATATGTACACATAGACCTTATTGCCATAGTAATAGTTCTGTGTACATATTTTTGAGTTTTTGTAGTGTATACCTACATATTGGTGCCATTGAATGTACCATTGGGCCTGTCTTGTTGAGACATAAGGAATTTTTTATCCAAATCTATCCATGACAAAAGATACACACGTTAAAAATAGTCTTAAGGTCTGCATCACACGATATATTACAATATGTGGCAGAAAAAAACACCATAACGGGTTGGAATGAGAACCATCTATGTGTACCTACTTTAATGCGTAAAATTATAAGGATGTTAAGAAAAGCACTAGTTAATCAATTTTCACATTTTTGATTATCATTTTTTTAATCGTTTTTATAATGTAAACCCTGATGGCACACACATACTCGTATTTTTGACTCGTGTTTACGATTTCAGTCTTATCATATCGAGGCTACAATTATTTTCCGATTGCATCATTTACAATTAAACAAATTAATATTAAAATACTTAGTTGAACTTAGCAATAATTAGTCTCGAAATTGAATCGATTGAATTTGACAGCCGTTAAATAATTATATTTAATTCAAACAGAGTCATCATTCGTTTTTATTAAACTCAAATAACATTTAATAAAACGAATAATTTTTCCGCTAATAAATTATTCATCTATTTCTTTCAACGAAAGATTTTCGTTATTTTAATTAAATACATCCCACAAATACAATTCTAAATAGGAACTTTCCAACGTCTCTGGCGTTTTCGGGATTTTATTACCGTTTTATTGCGACCAATAAAATTCTCGGTTGGTCGATTGACAGTTTATTTACCTTACTTAATATGGTTTACCCATAATAAAAAATCATTATCCGCCAATATATTCTTCGACGAATTATTTATTCAACAAATAAATTGCTTTGACTCATCATTCCAAATTATATTATTCGCAACAAAAAATTGCTGATGTTTATGAGCGGTGGTGATTACTTCCCATAGGTAACCTACATGCTGGTTTGCCTCCCACACTTATAAAAAAAAACCTTAATATTTGAATACTCGGGTACACTTTACGTACTCGACGGCTAGCATAAGTTTTCCGCGACTTGTATGTCGCTCGGATCTCCCTTTCTATCTAGTCTGTCACTATAGAGACACACTGAGCGACAAGCGAGAAAATACAACTTGAGCTAGCCGTACTGGTTTAATAGCTGTCAAATTCGACCTATTCTTTGAGTACTTTATGACAAGAAATGTTTTAGAAGCGGAGTAAGTATACTTAAAAATAATGCTACATACAGTCTTCAGTTGAGTGCAATGTCTTACATATTAATGGAACCATTTCTAATTAACTGATTTATTAATTCTCCAACTTTGACCATCTTTTCAGTTCAATTTATAATTTCGATTATTTCACTGCAAATTATCAGCAAAATAACAAATTTATTCCTTATATAACCTATCAGCGTCTTATTTTTTGTTGAAATTACAGAAAAAACTAGTTCACATAAATGCCAAAGTTAATCACAACCTTACACAAGAAAATAAATAATTTAATTAAAAATAAAAATTAATAACATAAAAATTTACAAATAAAACTAAATAAGTTCACGTCATAACAGATTAGTTGAAATGAAATCACGCCAAATAAAATTACAAACGAAGTGCCAACAAACTTTAAGTACATTGCCATAATTTCACTGGTTTTTACAAGTCAACAGAATTAATTAAAAATTAAGAGATTCATTAAGGTTTGTACAGTGTGATAGACAATATTTATATAGAAAATTCGGCTTTAAATGGAATTTCTTTCCCTCTACAAGGAAACTTCGGCGATCAAACCATACGTTTATGAAGCAAGTTTCGTATTTTCCTCGACGGTGCCTGGAAACTCCCTTCATATCAAAGTTTAACTTTTACATTCATGACTCTTTTGAAACTAATTCATTACGCGCAAAATGGCGCAAAATGAGACATATTCCGAACTGGCAGCGCGCAACGTAATACGCTGTTGTCATAGACCTAAATACAAAAATTAAATATCAGTTGTCAAACTATAAAAAATCAAACATTGAATGTTTAGGAAATAGGCTTTATCGTAGTACCAAAAATATTACTAGAACTTAGATATGCAAAACAATATTGTATGTCTTCTAAGACCTAGCCAAAATAATGTTGCATTGCTGCGTAAACGTAAAAATAAATAAAATTTTGTACTCTCATTCACTTGAAATGATATGGCTATTAATTTAATTGATATCACATATCTTCCGTTGTCCGGCGAATACGCCAAAACTACCAAAATAGCAGAATATTTCTGCTGTAGCAACACTTATAAATTTCGACCCTTTGTTAAGCGTAATAGTCTGATTGGATCACACGTATTGTCTCGTTGTTGGTCCGTTCTTCCTCGTTCGTGGAAGTGTGTCGTCGTTGCTTCCAGTGTTGCCACAATTGTTGTTGTGTAAAAAGGACATTTCCACGCCTCCGTCTCCACTCTGTTAACAAAATATGCAAAATTAAATTATAATTGGGTAAAGCTGCTAAGCGTTTGAACTAGTTAATGTAGTTGTCATCCTACACATCATTTTTTAATTAAGATAGATAGTGGAGAATCCAATTACTGCAGAATCTTTTTCTTTTTACTTTATACTTATTTGTCGCCATCTCACATTGCTTACAGAAAAATCTTAATGCGTGATTATCGACTGTGTTTAATTTTATTGTAAAGCACCACGTCGTGCGCTACGATTGAATTCTTTCTCCATACAAGTTACCTATAGTTAGAGTTGCCATATTAAGACATTTACCTCAGCGTGCATAGGGTTGGCTGTTATAGTGATGGGCACTTTCGCTGGGATGTAGCCGTTGGCACCCCCGCTTTCTGGCCCGCTTCCTTTTTCCTCTGGAAATTAAATAAGCAATAAATATATAAACAGGGGATAATCTTACAAAGAACCTAGTCCAAAAAGTAAACTAATACTCATTACACTCATCACAAAAGTATTTGCCAATACTAGGGATCAAACGTTCAAACGTTTGGGACGCAGGAGACTAGGCTAACCGCGTAGTCAATCAATATCAAACAACTAGAATATCCACAGCACATCATTGTATGACTAACTACTAATTATTAATTATTCGTTATTTTAAATAACAACACGCTTAATGAATATTTGAGGTTATGTGTGAAACAATACTAATTTGTTTACTTCTTTGGCAATTTATAGTATTACACGTTTTGCTAAAATACTCGCACAATGGATATTATTTTTAGTCCGATTTAAAAAAAAAAAAATATTTAAAGGAGGCTTTTGCCTAAAGAGAGCCAGAATTAGCTTGTGCACCCTATGACATCACAACGTCACACAATGGGCGCCATACAAGCGTGCGGATCTCCAACTCATATCAAAAGCTATTTTCAGGGGGAAGAATTATCTTATAAATTGTTTATAGAAACGGGTAGTAAATAATTGTTTTTGTAAAAAATGGGTCTTTCATTAGTTAACAAAATATGTAAATACTAGCGTCTGCCCGCGACTTTGCCCGCGTAGATTTTGAGTATCGTTATTCCCTCGGAATTTTTTATATTTTCCGGCATGGATAGTAAGTAGCCTATGTGTTAATCCAGGGTATTAGCTATCTCCATTTCAAATTATATCCAAATCCCTCTAGTCGTTGCAGGGTGAATGAGTAACAAACTAACACATAAACTTTCGCATTTATAATATTAGCATAGGTATACCGTGTTTATTCATACTTGACTAATATAGTAAACAACTGTCTAACCTCAAAATATTAAACAACTATTTTACCGTAAATAAAGTAACTGAGTACTTAAACATTTTGGTCATCACTTGGCCAATATTATTGTCTGCTATAAAATAGCTGTTTTAGCCAAATTAAATTTTGAGGTTTGAAAGTTATTTACTATATTAGACAAGTAAGAATAACCACGGTATAGGATACATACTTAAATATAGTATATAACTAAAACACCCAAGACTCAGAAACAACTCAATTCAATACTCGTGCTAATAATTAATTGTATCCTTACTATTGGCAGGCGGTCGCTTGGCCCGCTTACACAGCACTGTGACGACGAGCGTCACGAGCAGCGCGGTGGCGCCGATGGCCCCGCCGGCCGTCACCAGCGCGCCCGGCGCGCGGCCCTCCTTCACGTCCGCTGGTGGGGGCTCGGTGGTCGTCCCCGGTGCTGACGCAGAACGGAGCGTCTTTGCCACCTATAGAGAGGTTACATAGTTGAGATGGTGGTACGGATACCTTTGAAACATTGGAGAGAAATTAATACTGCACCGAGCTCCAGTTGCGCCCTCATTACTACTGTTATGTTTTATAATAAACTTAAGTATTCTCTTTAAATCGAAGGATGATTTTTGTTGTACAAATGAATACACAGTGTATAACAAATATGACAAAGTTTAAAGACTTCCACTTTGGCCACTTTTTTCCATTAAATTATTGACTCTTACGTCAATTGTTATTAAAATATGACATGTACCCTAATTTTGTATTGATTTGTACAACAATAAACCACTCTTCAACTTCATTATAGTACTTTACCTTATTATATAACACCATAATGTTAATGATGGCGCTACTGGACGCTCGGTGCAGTCATAACCTCGTAAGGTCCAGTGCGCAATAGAATGTATATATATTCAAGGCAATTTAATTTGAACTGTGTTCCAATAGAAATAAGGGTTATTTTCCTATCGTCATAAACTGAAAATGATATTATCGAACAAACGTAATTGAACTTTATTGCCTTGATGGTAGATTCAAAGTCGCACTCACAAAAAACTCCGTTTTTAATATGGTGGCCCTTGATGATAATGATGATGACGAGGTTAATTTACATGTTGGTTTTTTTATGGCATGGAGAAGGCAAACAAGCCCACAGGCTAAGTGGTCTCTGAAGCCCATAGACAAAAGAATATACACTTTACCTTGCAATTCAGCTATGCAGCTGTGTGGCATGTGTTGTTCAAGTTCCACAAATCAAAACCGAGTCGATTGATTGGCGAGAAAGTTAATGAAATAAATTAAATATTTTACCGCGGTCGCTATGCGGGACAAATAAAGCTCGCTTAGCAAGTATGATTAAAAGTTGTTGCCAGAAACGTCATCTCTTACATCTACATTATTAAAATATCAAGCCAATTTGTACACTAATAGGAAACATGCATGGATTTTTTAAATTACATTTCTCAACAATATATGAAAACACCGTAAAAGAGATCACCAGAAGGGAAATTAAAATTAAAATTGGCCAAGAACTGCTAATTAAACAGCGATCAGACAGAGTAGAGTGCACTGTGACGTCATGTAACAGATCGGCCATATAAATTCCTTGTTTAATTCTGTTTTACTAGAAAGAGATAAGAACAAATCTTTGTTGGTTTATATCTTGGTTATTTTTATAGCTATACAAAAAAATATTTTTCTCAACTGTTTGTTACATGAATCAGATTTTATTGAAGCTGTGAAAAAATGGTCATGAACATTCCCTATTGTAAGTGGGTGAAAGTTGGCTTTTCACAATGGATCGAAAGTACGGCTATCCCGACTCGGGCATTCAGTTGGATTCGGGGTAATGAAGCTCAGAGTAATCCTTTGTTTGTGGTTTTACCTAAATACCATTCGGACAGACCGTAAAACCGGAGAGTATAAACCATTTAACTTTATCGTTTTCATCTCATGAAGACACTCCCCGCCACGTCATTTGACATTGCACTATTGAGTTTTAAAGCAAAATTTAGCTATGGGTAGGGGCCAGCAGGCCTTTCGCGTAACTCACTCGCAATCGCGATCGGCTTCAAAACAAAACGATTGGTTTCATTTTGTATGCAGACAAGCCTTCGATTTTCAAAATGAAAATGATTGTGATTGCGAGTGTGTTACGCGAAAGGCCTGCGGGTTTAATGTTTGGCATTTTACTATCGTATCGTATCCAGCCAGATATATACAAGTCCGGCCTGTCCTTTTGGTTAGTTAAAAAGAAATTCTATCATATTTTTTTTGTATCAATACTTCGGTGCTAAATATACTTTTGCACAGTCATAATTTGCTTATGGAGATCTAACTAACGAATTTAATTTCGTGTGTCTACGTAAAAAACATCTATTTTATATGAAAGCTAGTATTTGTTTTTTGGGAGGCGATGCAAATCTATGAAAAGAACATTATTTCAAAATTTTAAGCAAATCGCTTGAATACATCCCGAAAAACAGTACATCAAAAAAAACATAAAGTAATCATAAGTCGAGAACTGCCACAATTAAGATGTTGATACTCAGCATAAATATTCTTCACTATAAGAGGTACTTACAAAAAAACCCGAGCCCATTAAGGCAGTAAGGGCCGACTTACTATGCAAACCCGAATATGGCCAGCAAAAGAATGTATTGAATCTTTTTTGTAGAGAATTTTATGTAGATTAATTATGTAATGGAACATTTTTTGCTATGGGCCACCGTTTACGAGTTATTTATGAAAAACTAAAAAAAGGGACCTTTACACCCCCCTCCACCCGTTAGCTCCACCCCCACCCTTTAGTACTTTTAGTATGTGGTTTAAAACACCATTTCCTGCAATTGTGCCAAAATTCGCTTAAATATACACGAGTTTTTTCCACTGAGTTCTCTTCGTTGCTTAGGCTAGACTAAACATGAACCTAAATGAAAATTTGTATAAATACCAATCCTCAACTCACCAGTATCCGGCTAAAGTCTGACGGCGCCTGCGCCGTGTAGCTCTGCAGCTTGAACTCGTACGCAGTGTCGGGCGCGAGGTGGCCGAGCGCCGTGGAGCGTGCGTCCGCGCCGCCCGCCACCGTCACCTTCTCATACTTGCCGGCCGAGTCCACGGCGCGGTAGTACACGTAGAAGCCTTCCGCCTCTATACCGCCGCCACTCGACCACTGAGAAAATGAATATGAGGGGAATCTCACATAGATTACCTAGTTCCGAAGGTATCGGCTTGTTTGCTGACGATAATGCTAGAAAACAGCATGACTGATATGACCACGATGCATTAAGAATCTGAGAGAATTACTTATTAAATCTGTTTAACAACGTTACTCTGGTAAACTTTAGTTTGTAGAAGTTAGTATGATGAACAGTTGGGTCGGTTTTATCCATCGGTCTCAAACGCTAACTCTGAAATTTAATAGCGAGTAGACATCCCATCCCCCGAAGTGAAAACGTTGAAGTTACTTTAACTTCGATTTTAGAAGTAGTTTTCGCCACCATCCGTAGGTTAGATAAAGCCAAACATTCCTGTAATATCTGCCGACAGTGTACATTCGTATTAATTTTCATTATTCCTTGCAACCATGGTATTCACAAGATGTTGGGTTTACCCTTGTTTCACCGACACTTATTTCATAGAACGTATCACTTCGCAAAATTTTCGTTTCATAGAAAGCTATTTTCTGCTGAACCCATATTGATTTCAGGTTATCTTGTGATGGTTAAAACTCTAACCTAACCTAAACCTACGTGAATCATATTTAAGATAGCAGAAAATAGCTTTCTATAAAACGAAAATTCTGCGAAGTGATACGTTCTGAATGAGTGTCAGTGAAACTAGGGAACACCCAAGTGGTTGTCATGTATAAACGGGAGACAGGGGCGTAAGAACAGCATTCCATCGACTTACCGTCCAATTAAGCCTCACGCTGGTAGATGATTCCGGCGCAGCGACCTTCAGGTCGGGCGCTCTGGGTCCCTCGATTCCACCGCGCTGCAGGAAGAACTTAGCGCTGCTGCGGCCTTGTTTGTTGTCCTGGTTGGAGTACACAGCTGCTATACGGAACCTGCCAGGAGTAATTAATTATTGTTACAACCGTAGAAATGTGTGGCGGATCAGCGCAAGTGTTAAAGCCTTATGGCCTGCCCTGGGCGTTTTTTTAAGTGAGACTGACTAGGGATTGATCTCTATCTCTCGATGGTAAGTGACGATGAAGTCCATCGAAGTTCTTTCAATCACGCATGAATTGCTGAACGGAATTGAACGAAGTTTGGCAGACATTTCATATCCTATATTTAGACATAGATTACTTTACCGCCAGAAAAGAAGAGAAGAATTTATGAATGCACTTAATGACAAAGTCGCTGACAAAAACTTGTAATTTTCATAATACACCAGTACTTACTTGTAGTATCTATCAGGAGTCAGTCCATCGACCTCATACGAGTGGATGTAGGGCGGAATGTCCGACGTCGCCGTGTGCCACTGGACGTTACTCGAGTTGGTCACCTCACGGAATTGGACCTGGATTAAAATCAAATAAATTAATGTCATAAACTATCCAACCTTAAAGTGTGCATCACGGGAGGTGACCTATTGACGGGTAGACCGTTGATATGGCAGCAAGCCTACAGAATTAGATTTTTTATCGCACGAAAGTTGGAGGGCCACGTTTTTGTGGTTACATACACGTGCCCGTTGTCTACGAATGCGTACCTGTCACAGCTTAGCATCGCCATAGTGTTCGTGACTATAAGCATTACAACTACAAGTAAGACCCACCCGCTGGCTGGAGATAAAACAACGGTACTCGTTACCAAAAATGGCGAGGATTTGGTTTACGTGTGTTTGTGTTTGAATGTTAAGGCAGTCGGTGTGATTACTAGCACTACCAACTATGCTAAACGCGTCGTCAAAGTAAATGTTCATTTTCAAAAGCCTGTGTTTTTAGACCTCACTCCTCACCTCACTTCCTAATTCTTCGTACAGTAAGCTGTAGAAAAAAGTAACCTCTAGGTTCCGTTGCAAATGTCTTCTACTAGGTAACTACAATGCAGGGGTGGTTACTTTTCTCTGAACTGTACATTAACGCAATTTTGCAACGTCACTTTGAGTAGCGACGGGGGGCGCCGTCATAAATTGAAAGCACTATCCCCCCAAAAAGCCTGTGAGCTTTTTTGCCTTCGGCTTCATGCCATTTAAAATCCAAACAGGTCCTTTGAGTTCTTTCTTTTCAAATTTACTTAGACTAACAGGGGGCTATGCAGTTCACTTTATGGCGAGCGTAAAGGACAGAGACTCTGTCCTTTTCTCTAAGCGTAAACTGAACTGCATAGCTACGTCATAATAACCCCCCAGACCTGTTAAGATGGTGTTTTAAATAGTGTTCAATAATATTAGACTTGAGAAGAAACATGACAACATTTAAATTCAATACGAAACGAGCAAATGGTGAAGTTTTAAAAGTTACAAACTTCGTATGGCCAAATATGTATCTTAACTATTTCCTAACTAATATTGTAAAGTTTTCCGTCAACTCTGCCAACTTCGCCTAACTGTGGCGACTTCCTCGTCCCAATAACTCGCATCTGCATCGCAACGATAATGTTATTAGCAGGGGTTATTATGAAATGGCTATGCAGCTCATTTTACGGCGAGCGTAAAGGACAGAGCTATAGCAGTTACAAGCTCTGTCCTTTTCTCTCTGCATAAACGAAACTGCATAACTATGTCATAATAATCCTAGGAAACACTTTATTTCCATTGGTATCCAAAAGTTATCTATTTGATTATTGCAAAAGATTCTTTGTTTCTCTTTCACGTAAATCGGAGCACATACGTACTGAAGAGGTCTTTTGTACACAGTCTTTTGTAACTGGATAAAAGAGCGATATACGCTACTTTTTATTCTGGGAACTTCGATTATTAATTAATTATTCATTCTTTTTGTTCGGCCCACTGGTTGACTGGTAAAATGCGTTAAATCATTTGTACCTACTTTAATTTAACTATATAAGTATGTCTATCGTTGTCTATTACCCATAGTACAAGTCTTGGACTTAGTTTAGTGCTAGGTCAATTTGTGTGAGATTGTGCCCTGATATTTGTTTATTTACTTTGTGTATTGTAAAATAAAGTTTAAATAAATAAATAATATGCGATGAAACAGCAATAAAATAAAACCTACGACGGGCCCTACCTCGCGTGCCTAAGGGCCAGTTGTTTGATCAGTAGTTAAACTGACTACATACATACATACATAAACTCACGCCTTTATTTCCAGTTTGGGGTAGGCAGAGCTACAGAATTGCCAACAACTCTAAAAGCTTGTTGATAATTCTGTAACCACATTTTGCATAATCAGGCTAAGATGTTTACCAGTGTATTAGTGACAGGTTGCAAGCCCATCGCCTAACAGTACTACAAGCCTTTATTCCCTTAGTCGACTCTTACGACATCCACGGGAAGACACAGAGTGGTACTATTCTAAGCCGGCAACCACACAGTTAAACTGACTAATTGTTAAAATTCGAAAAAGGAATCGAAAATCTGACACATTTCCTTGAGATTTTAACCATTAGTAACAATTTTTGACCATTAGTTAGTCTACTGATCAAACAACAAGCCCTAAGCTAGTACTTATTTAACTCTGTTTTAAGCACGTTTTAAGCACTTAAGTTATTCAATTGTATCAACCGTAGAATTCCACCACATTAAGGTATGAAACGAAAAGTAATTAAAATAATAACTGAAATTATTAAGGATCGGTTTAATGTCTTTTAGCAGTAACTTCGCCTCAGGTGTTTTGTCTAGACGATACAGGGCAACGCACAGGTTCATTGTTTCTTTAAAAGTTTAATAATTATTGGGTTATTTACTAGAAATTCGGGACATTATAGTAATAAGCCAGCTTAACGTTGGAGAAGTTCAGCGTTAATAGCTACGAGTACAGTCAACAGCAAATAAGTGATCATTTATGTACCTTGTCACTTTAAAGTCGTGTTTGAAATGTCATACAAAATTGTGAAATGATTGAAAGCGACAAGGTACATAAAAAATCACTTATTTATGCTGTTGACTATACTTTATTACCCAACTGCCGAAGGAAAAGGGTAATGTTTCGACTTGTACCTATGTTTTATCGCACGAAACCGGGTGGGCCATACTTGTGCGTGTAGA
Source organism: Acleris literana (assembly GCA_946894065.1). Lineage (NCBI taxonomy): Eukaryota > Metazoa > Arthropoda > Insecta > Lepidoptera > Tortricidae > Acleris > Acleris literana. Next base: position 5,346,246 of record OX335683.1, read on the forward strand.
TCCACGTGCATGTTGTCATTGAGTGCGTAGCTGTCGCCACTAAGCGTCGCAACCATTAAAACATACATACGTATGAATGTATGGTTGGATGGTTGTTTGTATGTATGGTTCTGTGTCCCCTTGTAACGGCTGGACTTGGCCCAATTTCAACAAGCGAGGTTTCACTAAATTCGTCATAACGTCGCGGGTGTCACTTGGTACAAACGCGTTTTTTTTTTAAATGTGAATGTGGCGAAACAAAAATTATATAAAGTAGATGATAACTAACTTATATTGACGACGTTATCCAAACAGCTGTTGGGTTTATAAAGCATACTAACACAATTACAATATATTAAATTATCATACGAAAATGTCATATGCACGTTAGTTGTATTTTTTTTATTCAATACATTTTTTGATATTTCTGACTGTAGCTTATTTGCTATATTTTTATTTTGTTTAATTGAATTCTTATTTTTACATTTTGACTGCGTTTGTTTATTTTATTTCATTATTATTTTTACTTTATTTTTTTACACTTTGACGATCTTATTGTGAATTCATTATGATTATGTGACATAGAATAATGTAATTTTCAGTATGAAATAAATGCCTACCTACCTACCTAGTAACGGGTGCACTCATGGTCTAAGATCCGAATAGGTGACGACCTTCACCGGGCTGTTTATTCGATAAATAGTATTTTATATCAAATTTAATATCGTGTGGTTGCCGAGTTCCTCGTGTGGTTGCCGAGTTAGAATAGTGCCACTCCATATCTTCCCGTGGATGTCGTAAGAGACGACTAAGGGAATAAAGGCTTGTAGTACTGTTAGGCGATGGGCTTGCAACCTGTCACTAATACGCTGGTAAACATCTTAGCCTAATTGTGCAAATTGTGGTTATAGAAATTATCAACAAGTTTTAGAGATGTTTGTAATTCTGTAGCTCTGCCTACCCCACTCTGGGAACGAAGGCGTGAGATCATGTATGTATGTATGTTTAATATGCTAAGTAATATACGGCGAATAGGTTGACTGCAAAATTTATTTATTTTTTAATTTCTATTGCTTTTTAAATAGACCAATTACATATTAATCGAAAGCATGAAGCCTATAGAATATGCAAACGTTAGGTTTAGTGCAAAGTATCAGTACCGACTTACCTACCTACCCAATAGTTATGACGGGAAAAACGTTTGCATATTCTATAGGCTTCATGCTTTCGATTACTATGTAATTGGTCTATTTAACAAGCAATAGCAATTTAAAAAAAAAGTTCATTTTCAATTAATATTTTTAGTCATACGAGTATAAGGACTGGACTGAAATTTTTCAGTCAACCTATTCGCCATAATTATATTACTTAGCATTTTAATTTGATATAAAATACTTTTTATCGAATAAACAGCCCGGTGAAGGTCATCTCCTATTCGGATCCCCTACTATCAGCATTTGCAATAAGCCAATAATAATGATGAATAATTACAATGAAATAAAATAAATTTTATAAATAAATATAATACTGAAATCTTATACATTACCATATTAAAATTAATTATAATAAAGATAAAAATAAATTACACTAATAACCTAAGTAATGAGCAATTGGTTAGGTAAGTTTTTTTTTAAGGCAGCAAATTTTGGCTTCAGAGGTAGCTTCCTGCCTTTATAATTCCGAAATCATTATTACTTTAGCAACTGAAGGCATACGTACACTCAACAAATTTGATTAATGGGCCACTATCGAACCATGTCAAAGTGAAGCAATAAGTAAGAACGCTTTACATTTGGAGTTATTATATCACTTTGTCATAGTTCCATAATGGCCTGGTAATCAAATGACTGACTGTACAATCATTAAAGGTTAAGTTCCGTTTGCACGTAAAAAACCAATAAGGTTGATAGTTGGTCTATGATTTAAAAAAACATTCATATTCTTGACACCTGTCAACCTGTAGGTTTGTTTTGCCGCCACATTTTGCTCGTTATATATTTGTTGTGCTTTAAATGCTTGTTTTAATAAATACTTTCTCTGTTTTGATTTGTTTCTTCAGATTATACAACAGGTAGACATGTATCAGTAACATTAACTACTACTTATAGTCTACTGAGAAATAATACTTGGTTTAATCTGTCATTTCAAATTGCCAGCCAGTTCCGGGAGTTGATAAGTCGCTTTGAACTATTACCAAAAGGGAGAAATGCAACTATGAAGAGTTTTTGGTCGGAAAGCGTCTTTTGCGAGAGATTTACCCCATTTGACCCTTTTCAATATCTCGTCGACACGAATAAGTGATTGAAACGCCCGTAAATTTACCCTTCGTCTTCTTTGTTTTGACATTTCCTATCTTGATTTAGGTACAATTCCGAAAACAGCCATCCGTTGTGAGTTTAGAGTTTACATTAGTTTGTTTCGGGGTTAACAGTGATCTAACAAACTATGAGGTGATAATTGGTTTGTAATGTTACGATGAATTTAGACATTTACTGTAGATGGAGCTCTATTCTACTCGATAAAACAATATTGATTTTGGACATCGTATATAGCATACATATAAATATCAAAAATAATAAATAAATATCAGGGGACAATGTCACACCAATTGACCTAGTCCCAAACTAAGCTCTAGGCTTGTATATACTAGACAAAGATATAAATACTTATATAGAGAAATATATACTTAAATACATAGAAACCATCCATGACTCAGGAACAAATATTCGCGCTCATCACACAAATATCTGCCCTTACCGGGATTTGAACCCAGGACCGCTAGCATCGTAGGCAGGGTCACTACCACCAAGGCCAGCACGTCGTATACATATAGTATATTTGCACAGCGCTTCGAGAATTACCGATGCGATACTGGCTGAAAATCAGCGCTGTAGGTGTCTGACACCTCAGCATAATGCTGAGCCAGTATCCGATTCACTACCGCGAGGACACGCACTCCGTGCTGCTCTGTCACATTGTTTTTTTTTATGAAATGTATTTTTTCTTCTTCTTCCTTCATGTTATCATATTGTTTTTAAGTTGGCCGTCATTACTGTCAAGTAAATGGATAATAGAAGATAATACGCTACTAATATTGTTTAACTGAGCAGAATAGACCCCCAGGTCGTCCTTTCGCTGCCTTTTTCGACAGCTTCAGATTGGTAACTTTTTAGGGTTCCGTACCTGAAGGGAGCCCAACGGGACCCTATTAATATGCCTACGCTGTCCGTCCGTCCGTCCGTCCGCCCGTCCTAAATTTATGTAGAGAGCTGTATCTTTTGAACCGTAATAGAAAGGGGGTGGTTTTTTTTTAATGTGTTATTATGGCGGATTTATTAACATATAAAAAATTTAAGAAAGTGAAAAAATAAAGGGGGTAGGCGGTATAGGGATACAAGAAATGTTTTTTTTTACATATTTTTATTGTTATTTTTCCGTAAAAACGGTAAAACATAAGCGTCAAATTTGGTACAATTATTACAAACCCTGAAGAGAAATGAAAAATAATCGAAAAAATCGTCAAGTGTGAGTTGGGCTTGCGCTGATTCGAAATCAAATTCAAATCGGAATATAATAATACTGTGCGGTGGTACGGAACCCTCGGCGCTTGAGTCCGATTCGCACTTGACCGATTTTTTATGTAATGTTCCATTCATCTGACGTTTCAAGTTAAGGATGATTCTTCCGAAACTCCAGATACCTACCCCATCCCTTTCACTTGTGATTCGACGCTTTATTGGGAGAAAGAGATAGAAATAACGTAACATCGGAATTCTAGCCAGCACTGCTTTTTCAAAACGACTCCGACTTCATACACAATGTTGAGGATTTTTTCTTTGGAATTTTAATAAACGTGTCAATGTACAGTCACCCAATAAATATGATGAACAAACTTAGAACCTTATCACTGTGGATGTTATTGTCAACATCAGTCTTGTCATTTGATGTTCAGTTTGAAGTTTACCATGACAATGCACTAAAGTGCTTAACAGTTTCGTTGCAGTACTGTACATACAAATAATTTAATAAATACTTCAATAGACTTAATTATCTTCATCATCATCATCATCATCATGTCAGCCGAAAGACGTCCACTGCTGGACATAGGCCTCCCCCAAGGCTCTCCACTCAGACCGGTCTTGTGCTTTTCGCATCCACCGCGTTCCCGCGATCTTTACAAGGTCGTCACTCCATCTTGTTGGAGGCCTACCTACAGCTCGTCTCCCGGTCCGGTTAATTATCTTACCTTAAAGATTTGTATGGGCATCCCGATGCTGGAGTTAGACCACGTCACCATGACGCTCTCATCCGACATTCGCGTCACATTCGGCCGTGACGGGGGCACCATTACTGTTAAATACAAAAAATATATCTTCGTTGCTAAACAAAAAGGAAAATTCAGACAAGTACTTCAAAGAAATTCAGACAGCAAGAGGTAGCAGATAAGCTAGTTAGTAGGTAGCCTCGTAAGGCCTACTTCAAACAGGGAATTTTTTGTGAATGGGACTTTGAATCTACCCTTAAGGCAATAAAGTTCAATTATGTTTGTTCGATAATCCCATTTTTAGTTTATGGAGATACTAAAATTAACCTTATTCCCATTGCAACATAGTTCAAATTAAATTGCGTTGATTACGTATATCCTATTGCACACTGGACTTAGATTAGACAAGATGCTTAGCGGTAACGTAAACGATTGTCGAAAACTGACATAATGTATGGAATCGATGTTAGCGCTCGACGCGACCGTCCGACTGCTTACATCAATCCTATACATTTTCGATATCGTTTACGTTCTCGGAACGCTTCTTTGTCTCGAGTGTAAGTTGCTGTTTACGCGGCAAACCGTCTCGAACGCGAAAATGACCACGTTATTCATACGAGAAACGCAAACGCGATCGAGACATTTTTGTGTATGAAAAAATACACTAGAGGCTCTTGTCTATGCCACTGTACTGGAACTGCTGTTCTTCTGTCTACATTTTCATCTGCTACTCACTTTTCACTGTTCTCCTTATTTCTAAATAATTCCTAATTTTACTTATAATGCCAGTATATACGGTCTTTTTTCGTCAGAATGCGAAATAAAACTATACAGTTACACATGACCTTTCTTGCATAAAAAAATAAAGGATTATTTTATTAGTTCACATCTCTCGAGAAACAAGTGTCCAAACCAGAACATGGCATAAACCGAATCTGTCAAAACAATAATCTTTCCAATCAGCAATACGGTATAATGGAATCAATCAAATATTTAAGCACGTGTACCTACCAGAGAATGCAATTTAACCGGTTATTAGACGTTTTTGTATGAAAATAACCGGTTAAAACCGGTTATTTGCATTCCCTAGTACCTACATAATTATATGTGGCCCATTTTGTTCTAAATTGTATCTGGCTGGCTTTATAATGGCTTGACACACACAAAAAGATCGCAGCCCTCAAACAGAACCTTTACACGCCTTAATAATTAGTGTCACATACCTTTTTTCCTTCTGGAAATCTTGCGATTATGTCTCTTTGGAAGGGGATGAGGCATGTGAGAGGTTCTTGCATTTTCTGCTGAATATTCCTACAACAAAAACCGCAAATAAACCACTAAAATTCCAAATACCGCTCTTCCAAAACTACTATACGTGATTTAACCTGATTAAGGATGCTCCATGAACACCACAAAATAGTTGACGAATGACAAAAACAAAGACAATAAACTAACTTCGGGTACTGACACTAATTTAAACTTTAGCTACATTAATATAACGTGTCTTCCAGCTTCTCAAGTAACGTTTCCCAGATGATTTGCTTTGAAGAATTTTCGTTTTGCTAAACGCATTTTGAACCCAGTACGTGTACTTAAAAACCGTCCAAGGGCATGTCGGGCTCAACAATTCCGTACCGTACCAAAATCTCTTATAACCTTTGGTACCACTTGCGTACGGAAGCCTAAAAACGCATACTGCGTCGGGGAGTAACTTGCGGCTAAACCCTTGTCAATGAACCACGACGTGGCGTGCTCCACTTCAACACATCTAGGTTAATGACAACACACGGTTCAACTGAGCGATGCGATGCACACAGTATTGATATAGAGCGCGAGGGACGGAGGATTCCACTCGCTAGCGAGTACGGTAATTGTAACTCATGGTAAGGGTTCAAGCTGTAAACGTGGATGTTTGTCGCTGAAGTTAACTACTGCCTATCAGTAGGTTTAGACAACCCAAGCTCTTTATTATTATAGTTGCTCAAAAGTATTTTAATGAACATAGTTTTTTGGATTCTAAGGCGATTAAACTTTTCACTTTTTTAGAAATAAATTCTATTTAAAATGGAATCCTAAAAATACTAAGCTTGAAATTAAAAAAGGGAATATAGAGCTTGGCTTTTGGTTTAAAAGAAAATGTTGAGAAAACCTATGTGTTATAGTAAGGGCAAAAGAAAACAAGCCAGAACGAGACAAAGGTGGGAAGACGACAACATAAAAGTGGAAAAAACTGGATGGAAAAGCCCAAAATACTCGTAGAGACACTTGGCACTCTATGGAGGAGGCCTTCACCCTAACAGGGGTTCAAAGTTAAACATACTTTTTTTTGTATAAAGTTAGGTACTTTTTTGTTACGTTTTTTTTTTAAGTAAACTTATAAATAAACAGGCCTTTTATATTATTTTATGGATAGAGATCAAAAATATACAAGTATAAAAAATGCATTTATAAACGCACCTGCTCAGATATCTGCACTGGCACCACTGTGAGGAGTGCGGCGTCGTGTGCGCAGCCGAGGGCATTGCACACGAAGCACTGCACCGCGCCTGCGTGCCGCTTCTCTGCGCGGGCGATGCGCAGCTCCGACCCTGCGTGAGGAAAAAAAATGTATTTTGAATCTGATGTCTATTATAAACAAAGCATGGAGCTGTTCGCCCGTGGGCGTGGTTAAATAGGATTGTGCATTGGATTGTCTTTGAATTTAAAATAAACGTACCTACTTACACGTGAAATCCAACAATGACACTATGTTAGAAAGGAATTCTTATAAAAGTTAAATCTTTTTGACCGCAATAATGTCACTATTCAAATGTTTTTTTTCGTAATTTTGTGTCACTTTTCGATTTAACGTGCGGTATGACTTGCTTAAGTTATATATTGGCAATAGGGGCCTATTTGACTTCCATAACAGTGTTAGCGATTTTCGAATATCGTCGAAATGTATAGGATTGACGTAAGCCTTGCCAAGATGCACTAAGCTAACTAGCGTTTCTATTCGACTTGATATGAAAAGTCACGTGATCTACCAGTGACGCGATTGGTTTAAAAACGAAACGAATAGAAACGCTAGTTAGCGTAATGCATCTTGGCAAGGGCCTGACGATACGACTAGATAGAAAATGAAAACGTTAGCAGTGTTTGCGTCTTGACTAGGCTTACTGAAAGTTAACTACAACTTAATTAGTACACGAATAAGCTTCAGCATTTATAGAATTAGGTACATTATGCGCAACTTGCTTGTACGTGCTGGCAAATTAAGAAAAGAATAAAACATGAAATTGCAAACTATAATGTGCTTTAAAATCCACTTGTTTCTTTGGGCATTGTTAGATATGAATGTTAGTAGTCGCATCAACTGTCGTCTTTCAGAGAGGTATTGCTTTAGGCGCCTCGCCGGGCGACTCAACTATGTGCAAATTGCAGTTCTGACTGGTCCTCTGTGAATTACTTCGGGTTTGTCCACGGAGATGTCGAGAACCTTTTTCTCTGAACTTGCGAATGAACTTGTAGGCAAGATATAAATATAAAAGCTATAGAAGTAAAAGTGTACATCAACGTACAGATGTAGTGAAATATCCTTTCACATCGTATTTTCTCGGAAATGTTCGTATTTGTCATGCTACTTCAGTCTGACTCAGTACCCATCAAGACAACGTGGGGGACGTCGCATCGCGAGAGTGATAATCGATATAGAGTGGGTAATATCAGAGTATTTTTTGGTAATTAAGATTAAGTTCGTTTTCAGTTCTTTTTAATAGTCATGCCGAAAGCATTAAGACCTGGGAAACGTTTAGATCGACAAGCCTGTGAAATTATTTTTAACATTTATTTATATTTCTTCCTGTTTACCTACACCTAATTTCTATTTATTTGATAGTGGTGATTTTAACATCTTGGTGTGATATACTTCAAAGTCGTGGTTTGACATTTGACACTGATAACTAAAGTACTCAATTTATTTAATACAAACATGTCACTTAATAATTCAATAATTCATGGACACGTCGGCATCATACGGAAATAGACGTGAGTTCCGAGTTTTCACGATGTGAAAGGATTATTCACTAGATCTGTATATTGCTGACTGTCGTGGGATGATATAATCTCATCATTTGGCGACGTCTTCTTGCTGATTCTTCACGATGTCTATTTTCTGATTCAACTGTTTCAAAGTCTCACCAAGTTTTTACAGCTCTATAAAGCGAGACGTTGTTTATAAATTTATTAATTTCAGACGACGATCTTCATTTGATGCCCATCTGATATCATCAATGTACTTTGTAAACTAAGGTGGGCCGGTATTTATTTATTATACTTGAGTAAGCATCCTTTACCTAGGGTAATAAGCCCTGGAAGTTGTAAGCACTTCAACGTCACGCGTCACGCCAGCTGTGCAGAAAATGCGAACTGTGCATTCCTGGCAACAAGAATAGCCACGTGCATCCGAGGTGTAACTGGATCCACTTGTCACTAATCATTGATGTTTTGATCTTGCATTATGTTATGTTTTCGTTTACCCTTCGCAGGTGGTCTTGGTGCCTTTGACGTTATACCTATACATTAGTTGTCGCAAAGGACATAGTGAATGTTCCTCATCGATGGTAATACATGTGTTTATTTGTTGAAATTATGAAGATATTATTAATCTGTTGTGCTGTTATGATCCAGCGTAATTCATACTGGTCAATGTTTAGAAGGGGGTTCAAAACCCAAATATTCTTCGGATATGGTTGACAATGAATTTGCAGTATTAGGAGACTGCAAGTTTTAAGCTTATAGTCTTGAATGTCTATGGGTCTCAGATCCCAGTTAGATCACGTTTGCCTTCCATTCTGCCTTCTATCTTACTTATTACAAATGAGCAAGTTTGGATGTTTGTTTCTCAATCACTCCAGAACGGCTGATCAAAATGAACGGCAGACGGAGTCGCGCTCAAAAGCTATAAAAAAATAAAATATTGACGACTTATAGAATTAAAGTTCAAATGGCGCCGTCTTTGCCACCTGTCATATCAAATTTACCTAAGGACAGTTAACTTACCAACGACTTGTATTTCCTTTCCAGTGTGAATCGGTTCAGCGTTCAGCATCCAGTGAATAGTGGGTGGAGGTTGCCCAATCGGCGTTCCGCAGGAAACCAGGGCTCTGCCGCCCTCGCTCACGTTCACTCCTACTGCGGAACCATCCCAGTACGGGGGCTGGAGGGCAATCACCTTCCAGGAGCGACGAATGCCGTTGACTTCACAAGAATATATGCCCTGATAAAAGGAAACCAGAAATTGAATTAGCGTTAACTGAATAAAATTGAAACTGAATAAATTTATAAGGCAGGCTCTATATATTGTAATCATATTGCTATAGCACAGTCACTCTTACTCACCAGAGGAATTAAGCATCTACCTCTAACATCAACAATATGCTGAAGTGTACGAGATCACCATTTTCTACGATTAACCTGCCTGTACAATTTTCAAACGTATTTTTTCTGGTAATTGTTTCATGCCGTGTTTAATAACATGTTTATATTGTACTGAATCTTGCCTCGTCTTCAGTAGTAAACGGCTGCACCACCAAGTCATGCCGCACAACTCCCCGCTCGAGCTTATTGCCCTTGCTCCACCGGACCTCGGGCGGCGGAGTGCTGACGGCCCCGCACCAGAGCCGCAGCGAGCTGCCAGGCCGCACCGGAACCGTCAGGACACCTTCGCTGTCCACCACTCCAACGAACTCTTCTGTCTCTAAAAATCTGATGAGAATAATAATTTAGATAGTATAAAGATTTTCATTATCAGGAAACTTTAATTTGATATTTGAAAGAGTGTGTTCAACAGCTAAATTGTTCTACCGCGTGAGAAAGTCAAAGAGCCAGGTGGTGATTTTATATCGTTGAAAATAAGGCAGGATTAAAGGGAATAACGCGCACACGCAGCCAGAGTCGCGTTTCATGTTAAACTAAACGAAGGTTTCTAAGCTCCTCTGGTACATACCTACTCCGGGACTTGGGGCCCTGCAGTTTTCGACACTATTATTTGTTTCGCTGTGACAAATGTTTAATAAACGTTCGTTCAAGCTTTCTTTCTTAGAAAAAGAACGCATTTACATATAAAACTTTAATTTTAGCAGTACTTTCTTCTCACGTCAACGCATGGAAGCCAATCTTCATTGTTTTTAAGGCATACTATGCGCCATGGACACTAAAAATTTATGAAGAATAATTCAGTACCTGACTCCCCCTCGCCCCTCATGCTGCACCTTCAGGTACGTCTTCTCGGGCAGCTCGATGACCTGCCCGCTCAGCTCATTGGCAGCGGTGCAGCCGTAGGTTCCGGTATCTTCTGCTGTCGCATTGTGGATCACCAGGACCCCATGAGGTGTGTCGACGGGTTTTTTGCTACCCTAAAGTTTAAAAATTGATCAATTTACAATATTGCTGTACCTGAGTTCGTAGGAAAATAATCACGAATTGTTTCTGGTAGTAGAATCAGAGACAGGCACAAGACAAGGTTAAATGTGCTAAAGGACATGTTGTCAGGCATCTAAAGACGACGTTGACGGATGAATCCGTGATATTATTAAGTTTTATTGCTAAAGGAAACTGAAGAAATGTAGAAAAAGTGGACGCCACCATCGTGTGGGATCCTTTTTTTTTGGAATCTTTAGCTTATTGTCTTACAAACCGTTTGTTGGTCAGCCTTCTACAACGTAGACAAAAGATCAGACATAGGTCGGGGAAACAGCTAGATGCGAATAACATAGCACCGTTGATGAGATCTTAGGAGAAGCCCTAAAAAGTCCAGCAGTGGGCGTGTTTCGGCTGTCATTATAGTGATAATGTTAATTTTAAAACTTCAGTGTTGACAGTAAAGAAATGGAATGAAGGAACTCTAGTCCCAGTAACTTTTACGTCAAATCTAAACTTTTAAAGTCTAAAAACGTTTTTATATCTTACCGGGGCAACTTCCTTCCACCAAGAAAGCACCGCTGGTGGCTCCGACGCTGGCTCCTTGCAGTGGAGCACCACGGTATTGTGGAGAGGAGCGGTGATGACTCTCCTTTCTGGCGTGTTCCGGCTCAGGTCCATACGAGCGATGGTGAGGCGAGCTGGGTCTGAAGCCAGGCTGATGGCTCCATACCATACCACGCACTGAAGGAAAAACATGACAACATAATTGGAGACCCAACAGCTTAAAAAACAGGATAGAAATTAAATAAATAAACATTTTACTTTGACTTCTGCGGCCCAAGGAAAAACATGAATATCGCCTCATTCCCGCCGCGACGATTCTACTATGCATATTTTATGCACCGCTCTCTATGCGTTTGTTGCGGCCGTCGTGTAAAGTCATACTCGTAGCCAGGTCGATACACGTGTTATCATATTTTTTGCAAACTTTCTTACAACCCGAGTCTGTACATTATAATATATGAAATGTAAATGTCTAAATTTAAGGTTTTAATTTCGAGGTTGCACAGGTATAAGCAAAATTTTAATGATTCTTGTGTTTTCGAAAAGCCACAAACATTAACTACTTAACTTTCCTATCTACTTTTGTAAAACATTTTAATGATATCGATCATCACCATCGTTTATTCGGCCTTTTGCGGTTTCGGTGAATAGAATAAAATAGAATAGAACAGCAAAGATAGCATACGCAAGAAAAATATACAAAAAATTGTCGAAGTGTGTAACAAATACCAACTAATTTAAATTTTGAACACTGGTCTTCAACAAAAGTTTGAAAAGTAAAACACCCTAGAATACTCGTATTGCTTTGGATCGGATACCATGTCATTTGGCCCGATAATGAAATGAAACGAACTGCGTTAATATTAAAATGTCGTTAATAGAACGGAGAGACTGAAAGACTAAAAATACTTAAAAATACTTTTTGCGCAGGATTGTACACCCTGTCACAAAAGATTGGCACTTCAATTTTAAAAGAGCGAGCGCTTTAATTTAACACAGCTGCCTTGAGAGCACTTTCCCGTTTCAAGAGGCGAAATAAATGGCATAAATGCATTAATGCTCATATCCAGATAAAAGTGGTCGTAATATTCCAGCCTCGGCCATAACTGCACAGCTCAATCCGAGTGCCAAAAATAACTCCGTCATAATTTGTGCTCGTTAATAATTTCAGTACCCAGAACGCCAACACGGGTCGGCTTCAAATGGAATCGAAAGAGGATGGCGCTGTGTTAAGCGTTGGTTCCATTTGGCAGCTAGACGACTGCAAATCAATTAGTATTTCTATTTTTTGGCTAGAAATACTCTCTGTTTTATTACTCACCACTGAACAACGTGTGTCGGGTCATCGCTAATATTTTTATAAGTGCAAAATTATTCTAATACTCGTAGGTAGTATAAGGTTACACCTGTAAGTTATTACGTAAGTTTTGAGACGCAACTATGGGTAAGAGTGAGTGGCAAATATCTGCATCTCTCTCTTTCATATAGCTTTGTTTCAAAACTTACGTAATAAGTTACAGGTGTAATCCCGGCCTAAGATAAACATAGCAAACCACAAGATATGTACGTACTGTGGACACCGTGCGTCCTCTATTAGCAGATGTGTCCTTGCATTAAATAATAAACCATGGATGTATCAATATACAGCAAATAAAATTAGGTAGGTACTTCAAATATTTTCCCAAGTTTTTTTTTATTAATGGCAAATCTAATTTCAAATGAGACAGTTTCCTGTCTACGCGGATGAGAACACAATAAAACAATGAAAAATCCATAACACATACCTGATACAGCCCAGATTCTGTATCATCCTTTATCTTGACCACCAGTCTGGTGGTAATCTTCTCTCTGTCGCTGTTGCCCTCCGCGTCTCTCCACCGCTCTTCGGGCCTCGCGATAGGCTTCCACCGCCAAGCCAGGCGCTCTCCAGGCACGTTCACTGCGCACTCGAAGGTGACTTCGTCTCCTACGGGGGCTGTTACTGGCTCTGGAAACTTCGTGAACTTCCATTCGAGTCCTGAAATGGAGAGATTTGATTGTAAACGTACCCCGAATAAGCAACTTATAGAATGTATCGTTAAAGAACCTTATCATAAAAAGTCAATGATTAATTTCAATAATTGAACGTGTAGGTACATTATTACAAAGTCTAAAACTTGTCACGTCATGGGCTTCATTTTAGAAGGGGCAGAACGCAAAGTTGCAAGTGACGCAAGCAATGTATGCACCTACTAGTTGTTACTAACAGCATGCGGGCTGTTGACCAATGACAATGAGCCTGTGGTCTACAGGTAGCTACGCACTATGTTTAATCCTTTCTTGACATAGAACTAAAGTAATATAATATTGATAATGTAATATTTGTTCTCGTATGAGCAGTAAAATAGGGTCCTTCGATCCATCCTGTCGTCAACTTACACGTCTCGAATTCGGTCTCTTACAGCGAAATTCTTACTTCCATACGTTTTATTATTCATTATTATCGTCGTCCCTTGATTCCCACTTTTACTCGCACTAATATATGTTTTAAAGGCCAGATTATTTGGACGTCTACAAGATACGACTTTGAGCGGATACCACTACGGATGAGCTACAAACCTTTCGTATATGGGTATAGAACTAAATGTCGCTTTTTATCCCTGCATCAGCCAAATGGGACCCGCTAGAACCCGATGACAAAGGGCTGACGCTTTTAGTTTAATAGTCTTACGGCTAAAGACGGATCAAATACGGGTATACTCGCCTTTTGTACAGATTTGCTTTGGAATGCCGCTTATCCAGCGAAAATGTAGGTGTTCTATTTGACACGTTTAATGGTATTTTATTTCCTACAGAAATTTATAGGCTATCGGCCACGCTATACAGCTTACATTCCGATAGCGCCGAGAGAATGCCATCAGCAACGCTTTTTATTTGCATACCGATACAGGAGATTGTTGACCAAAATCAAATTAACAAAAAACAAATCCTGTTGTCCTTGGAACGTTGTTACCCACACATTGGGATGACGCATAATGCATGAAGAGACATGTTCGGTGGAATAAAAACCTTAGCCGATATTTTTTGAAGTTCATTCAGGTTTGTCGAGTTAATTGAGTTGTTTGGTATGTGGCCTTTTGTGTGCAATCAAATTTATTGGTGATCGGCAGCATGAGTCAATGATCGTTTGATCGTGCTCTCTGGATAATCTGATATGTACAGTCGACAAATAAGTGGCGATTCAATCGTCACAACTTCGTATCAAATGGAAATGTCGATAAAGTCGACACTTAAAATTTACAGACACATATTATCGTCCTTATTGTTGTATGACTTGCAAACGAAATTAACCTTATTTGAGCGACTATACTTCTATAATACAGGAGCGCGGGTATTTTGAGATTTTAATAGCACTACAGCATAGCTGCCGATTCTGCATAATTGGATATCATAATATTGTTGAAGGATTATCGATCAAACAGTCATGACGTAGATAACTAGAATAAGAAAATATGATGAAATCCAGGACATATTACGTAAGTAGGTACTTAGATTATCTGTTCTCGATTCGCTCACAATGCGTAGGACTTAATAAGTTTATAGGATGACGTCACATTCAGGCTAAGTCCTCGCTCTATCCTAAATACTCGTAGAAGATTTTTATGAAAATGTCCGAAACCCTATCTAGGTAATCTCTAATATTATTATCTAATCAATCAAAAAAAATAATATATTGTTAGAGAAAAGATCGAAAATAGATGGCGCTAGTGTAGCAACGGGATGTCGGGCAAACAGCTACCGAATTCTCAAGCGAATGTTCTCACGAAGACCAGAGAAGCGAGCGACTGCTGTGGATGGCCAGGCTGTAACACTTTGGCTCGAGACGTACCCCGGTGCGGTTGTCAGTAGTTCTAAATGTCGAATATTATAGATTGGTGACGTGTTGCATTGTTCTAGATTTCTTTATGTTAATCCTCATTAAAATAATAACTAATTTATGCTTGAACGTTTATTTTAAATCAAATCTGTTCCTTTTGCTAACAATATAATCTATATTAAAGAGATTTCGGAATAGAGATTTTTATATTCTAACCTCTTTTGTATCCTTGCTTTTTACCTCCCAAACAATCAGTTATACATACATGAAAGAATCATTATCAGTTCGCGGAATGAAACAAAGGTATTCATCTCACTTAAACCAAGTGCTTATTAAGCCTTTATAAAACGACTTAAATGTCGATAAACCTTTCTTAATTTGCTACCCGGGCCATTAACGTTAATTCCCAACATGTTTTGATAATTAAAAATTGAACGAATTATTACTTTCTTTGAATTTCATTTGTAAATAACAAAAAGTATGTAACTTTAGGCATCTCGTGAATCTTGCAATATCTTTACTTTCATCATATACAAAGACGTTTCCCGCCGTCTGTCCCTCTGTATGTACAGTCATCAGCATAAATAAGTGATCATTTATGTACCTTGTCGCTTTCAATCGTTTCACAATTTTGTATGGCATTTCAAACACGACGTTAAAGTGACAAGGTACATAAATGATCACTTATTTATGCTGTTGACTGTACACTTAGGTCTTTTAAACTACCCAACGGTTTTTAATGCGGTTTTCATCCATAGATAAAGTGATTCAAGAACAAGGTTTTAATGTATAAGAAAATCTGGGTGTTACAGAAAACTCACATAAACCGAAGCGAAGCGGGGCGGGTCTCTAGTTTCTTATAACTAAGTAAATTTTGTGACGCTTCATTATAAGGATCTCCTGATACTATAAATGTGAAATTCTTCTATCTATATTCGATACGTTTGGACTAAACGACCCAATTCCGCATACTTTTGTTTGTCCTACTTTGGACACAAGTTACTTCTCGCGCCGGAAATTTTTGCAACTCCCGGGAGATAACGATGAACGAATTCGTAAACTCATAATTTAGGAAACGGAAACAGATGAATTAAATTTCCGTACAATTATAACCGAATAAGTTTCTGTCAAAAATGACATTTCAGTCTTTTTTTTACCGACAGTTTTTACAGTGATCAACTGGTTAACGATATTAACGTAAGAATTCCAAACTTGCTAGGTCTAAGTTAAGTATGTATGTATGCATGTAAACTCTTTATTGCACATAAACAATTACAAGACACGTTTGCATCAATATAGATATTGTACATAGGTGAACTTATCCTATATGGGATCTCTTCCAGTTAACCCTGGATTAGAATAAGCAAGGACAATGCAGAAGGATAGACAAATTAACAAAATTACAGGAAATAACAAATAGTACATGCAACAGAGAAAGAGGAAGAAAATAAAATATCTTCTTTAATAAAATACATAAATAGATAATAAGTATAGAGCATAGATCCTTTTGCCACCCTCAGATCGAACCACCTACCAACTTTTAAGCATCATTGGTTCAAAATTGGCTCACAAGACTAAAAAATTACAATCAAACACTAACATTTCCCAAAAATATCAGGAAACGCCTCTTATAGGTATCACTAACAATAATAAGGTACCTACTCGTTGTGTGTATAGGTATGTTGGCTGTATGAATGTCTTTGAGCTTGTCTGCGCGGGCCACCGTAATGAGCTTGCGTGGGGGCCAGGCAAGTGCCAGGCAGCGCCGCTTGAGTAGTCGCACGCCACTTAGCTATGTGCCAAGTGTCAGCCATAAACGCGATTGCTATAGCTATCTAATGAGAGCTTGTAAGCATGATACAACACAGCCAATTTATTTTCCGGCAGTAAATATCAATATCAATACTATTCGTACGGTCACGAGATTAAAGGGCATTGGGTATTTGTTTGAAGAATATTGTCTTTTTTTTTCAGCGGCCTTGGATGATTTTTACATAGTTATTTAGAGGACCTCTAAATACACAGAGTATATATAATTTATGGTGTTAAATAATATCGGAGCAAAGATTTTAAAGATTTAAGTATTCAGTTTTTAGTAGAAAAGTACGCCCAAGTATGAATATTTAAATATCTCGGCTCCGATGCACTTAAGAGTAATAACAAAATAATATGTTTATTTTTAATAATTCTATCGGGTCCATATTGGCTCACCTAATTATTTTTACTCATAACGACTCATAAGTCCTAATTATCGCAACTCCTAACGTATTTATTTCAGCAACTGTTACATTTTCAGGATTTTTATAAATCAAACCTAACCTAACCTAGTCTTATCTACACATTGAATATTTCAGAACTTCTGAAAAGTTTACGGTTCCAGCGGTATAAAAAATTCATTTTCGGAGTTCCGATAATAGGAGTTGCAATTTTAGTTGAACTTTGGCGCTCCCAATTCTATCATAATTTACCACTTACGAATGGCCGCTCACCTTGAAAATGTATGAATTCTACAAATGACAACACTTTTACCCAAACCCCTTTGGTGCCGTAGGTCCAAAGTCAGTCTGACAATCTACAACAATAAGGTTAATAAGGTAGGTGCTTTAATATGAGTAGCTTAGTTTAATTTTAATTTAAATACGTTTAGTTTTAATTTTTAATTGTATTAATGTTGAATTCTTAGTTGGAAGTAAATAAAACAATAAGCTTGAGTTTCCTAAAAGTTGCAAATGACTTGACATCTCTAATGACATTGACGACTTCACGCATATTTTTCTTGAAATGGGTCCCAAATTAACGCTCGTGACCGTACGATGAGATACTCGTAATATGATGAAGAGTACAAAGGATTTTTATAGCTTGTGGAAGTGAGATTGCATGTGTTAAGGTTGAAAATGCATTGCACGCCAACCATGTCCCACAGACATGGCTGCAACAGTTTACCTGCAGTTCCAAGGCCGCCTGACTGTCCAAAACTTATGAAGAAATTCTTAAGATTTTGATAGCATGTGTTCTAACACGATGAACTGACAGGCTTAGGTCGATCCACGGACTGTTATTACGTGGAGCCCTTAAGGTAGAATAAATATTTATGTCGCAGGCTGTCAACATTGGACTACAACTGTGTCAACACTGCTGCTTTACAGTATGGTTATCTGGGGTGTGATTCTCTCAACAACGATGGACGGGCGGACGAACGAGTGATTGTCCAAGCGGCGAGTTTAAGTAGTCCCGTCAGAGTGAACAAAAAACATTTTCGAGCGTGTATTCAATTTGGCCGCAGGACTTCTCGAACGTATAAGGCTGCCTAATTGACAATGCACGCGATAAAATGTGTTTTGTTCACTCGGACGGGACTACTTAAACTCGCCGCTTCGATTCGCTCGTCCGTCCGACCGACCGCCGTTTTTTGAGAGAATAATACCCCTGGTGAGATGATAATAGTGATTTGGGTACGGTATTTGCGAAATGGCCACTGATAAAATTAAGTACTTATAACAAATGGGTCCATATTGGCTCACCTAATTATTTTTATTCATAACGACTCATAAGTCCTAATCATCGCAACTCCTAACGTATTTTTTTCAGCAACTGTTACTTTTTCAGGATTTTTATCAATAAAACCTAACCTAACCTAGTCTTATCTACACATTGAATATTTCAGAACTTCTGAACAGTTTACTGTTCCAGCGGTATAAAAAATTCATTTTCGGAGTTCCCATAATAGGAGTTGCAATTTTAGTTGAACTTTGGCGCTCCCATAACAAATATTCAGAAGCAATATCGAAAATATTAAAAATTATGTTCAAGTTGATCCACTTCCTCAATTTAAATTAAGATTATGTCTGAATAAAATTAAGTGGGGTTAATAAATTTCTTGTCAATATTCTTACGTTTTACTTAGTTAACCGACGTTACCGAGAAACTTCCTTAAGTATCCATTAAGTACTTAAATCATTTTCCAAACTTAACCTAAATAAATAATCCCTGAAGCGTACTGTAATTTTACTAATTTTGCTCCAGGGGATTTATATCGAAAAGGCTCCTTAAGTACCTAAATTATTCAATCCATTGTTGGGGAAAGAATATCAAACATACAATATAAAGCTGACGGGAGGTTAAACTGGGGCTCTATTCTACTTTGTAAAACCATATTGCTTTTGACGTTATCGTATTGTTTCTAAACGAGAGTCATTGCTGTCAAATAAATAAGAGCTGTCGTAACGTTGGCATTACAATCATGTTATTCTTTTAGAAACAAAGTAACTAAAATTACTATATAAAGTTTGTTTTTTTTTTAAATTATAAATAATGTACTGCACAAATGTCGTGTACAATTATAATAGTGTTGTTAACTTGAATTGATCTGGATTGTGATTTGTGTTGTTATGTACTGTTAACATCATGTTATTTTACTGAATAAAATAAATAAATAAATAAACATACTCCGAATACGGGTTTGGTCTTTAGTCTTTATACCAGAGGGCCCTGCCAAGAGGCATTGCACGAACTAGCGGATCTATTCGTTTCGTTTTTAAACCAATCGCGTCACTGGTAGATCACGTGACTTTTCGTATCACGTCATCTACCAGTGACGCGATTGGTTTAAAAACGAATCGAATAGAAACGCTAGTTAGCGCAATGCATCTTAGCAGGGCCTTCTGTGACGCGATTGGTTTAAAAACGAATCGAATAGAAACGCTAGTTAGCGTAATGCATCTTGGCAGGGCCCTCAGTTGCCAGAATGTAATCTGTTTGCATGGCGATTGGGCAAATGTGTGCGTGAATGTCTAAAATTTTGCGAGGTGATATTTAAGAGTTTTAAGAGTTATAAAAGCTGAATAGCTGGCTATACAGCCCTTATGCAGCTCTTATATTCAGCCTCAAGCGTATTCGTACTCCATTATTCCGCTGCTATACAGCTATCTGTGCTACTTGGGATGATAGGCCATCTAGTATCTATTACCAAATGACTTTTCGCACCTTCAGAACAATAGTGACCTAATTCAAAATTTTAGCTTTTAAACTTCAAGTCATGAATTTATTGTTATAGAAACCTAACTCGAAATTTAAAATTTCTAAATTAGGTCACTATTGTTCTGAAGGTGCGTTTTGTTATTCATTTATTATCTCTACCGTTTGGTTACACTACTTAAGTATCTCAGTGTATTGGTAATACTGTAATGCCGTGTATATTTTAATAAATTACACTTGTTTCCAAAAACAAACGATAACCAATTCTATGTGAACCAGCCCTAACATTCAAATATTCAATTGAGTCCGTACTCGACACTTTGCTCTATACTGGAACGTTTGAAAGCGACCAGGGCTACGTTCTTGGAAGGTGCACATTAAAGTGTCGACGCTTTCAAGGCGACATATTCCCTTTATTGTCAAATATCGAGTTCTGTATATTGTTGCCGGTTCTGTTGGTGTCGCTACTTAAGTTTGTTCATGGAAATAGTCCGTCTGTAGGTTGGTTATATGCATTTTAATGAGAAATTACGAGAATTAGAAATCAATGCTGCTTAGCTCATTACTCGTACATACACATGCATAGCTCACATGTGTATCTTAATATTATGCTTGAAGTTAAGTTTTCAAAGTATTATTATAAGGACCAATAATTATAGGATATAAATTAACGGTTTTTGTACGAATTCTGGTCTTCACTATCTAGAGTCTTTTGTTTATAGGAGCAAGAGTCATATTAATTTGCAAAATATGATTAATTTATGTGCAATCAGCAAGGAAGAATGGTGAAAATAGGAGAGGTATTTGTCCTGCAGTGGGACCCTAACACAGGCTAAAAATAAAAAAACCGGACAAGTGCGAGTCGGACTCGCCCACCGAGGGCTCCGTACAAATTCGTACCTATAGTTATAAAAAACGGAATAGGTTATTTTTTCATTATTCGTCATAAATCGAAAAATATTTAAAATTCTATTTAAGCATGTGCCAATGAAGCCCCTTCATACGATACTTCACATGACACGGTTAACTCAATTCAAAATTTGGACCACCGTTCCTTGCATAACGACCCTGTTTTTTTGGGATTTAATTAAAAATTTATGGTTTTTAGACTTTTCCCTATACTTGCAGTATAAAACGGTAACACCCTATAAATTATGATTCCCTTGAAAGTGTCGAAATATTATTTTATTGCGGCATTAACGGCCGTATCGTTTTACGTAAACTTAGAAGTTTGTTTTTTTCACAGTTCAAGGGAGTACGAGTATACCTCCAAGCGTTCCCGAGATAAAGGATCTTGACAGACAGACTGACGGACAATAAAGTGATCCTATAAGAGTTCTGTTCTTTCCTTTTGAGGTACGGAACCCTAAAAATAAGTAATTTAATAGCGTAATTTGATAAGCTTATGCCCTATTTCTAATAATAATAAGCGAAAATTGATGAGCTTAAAAAATATGTCTAGTAATTTCACTGTAAATTCAAATCAATTTTAAATATAATTATGTAAATAATTTTAAACAAAGCTATTCGCTATTTCTTAAACCAAGCATTGTATTTATTAGAACTATTTCCCACGCCCACAAATTGAAACGATAAAGTCTATCTTATCTCGAATCTGTGTAATACGAGTTGATTTAACCATAATTTGTCCATTTCCTAAAGCCATTCGTGTTCAGGCCTACACAACTGGCTTTACTGGTTTGGTTTAAGATTTAAATGCCTTTACGAACTTGCAAATAGATGCCAGTAACTTTATATAATGCCACCCACTTTAAGTATTGATGGACGTTCGGAAGCTATATAACAAGGTTTGTAGGGGAACAAGGTTTTTAGGGGAACATGGTTTGTAAGGGAACAAGGTTTGTAGGGGAACAAGGTTTGTAGGGGAACGAGGTTTGTGGGGGAACAAGGTTTGTAGGGGAACAAGGTTTGTAGGGGAACAAGGTTTGTGGGGGAACAAGGTTCGTGGGGGAACAAGGTTTGTAGGGGAACAAGGTTTGTAGGGGAACAAGGTTTGTGGGGGAACAAGGTTTGTAGGGGGAACAAGGTTTGTAGGGGAACAAGGTTTGTGGGGGAACAAGGTTTGTAGGGGAACAGGGTTTGTAGTGGAACAAGGTTTGTGGGGGAACAAGGTTTGTAGGGGAACAAGGTTTGTAGGTGAACAAGGTTTGTGGGGGAACAAGGTTTGTAGGGGAAAAAGGTTTGTGGGGGAACAAGGTTTGTAGGGGAACAAGGTTTGTAGGGGAACAAGGTTTGTGGGGGAACAAGGTTTGTGGGGGAACAAGGTTTGTAGGGGAACAAGGTTTGTTGGGGAACAAGGTTTGTAGGGAAATAAGGTTTGTAGCGGTACAAGGTTTTTAGGGGAACAAAGATTGTAGAGGAAGTCGGACTATTTATCTTCGAAGTATCGGTTCTTCATAAGGTTTAAGAATTTTTAAGGCATAGAGAAGGTAAACGGGAGCACAGCCCCCCTGTTGGTAAGTATGGGATCTGTGACCTGTAGTGACTTGCATTTTCAAGACTACAATCTAAAGACTACAATCCCAAGACCGCAAATGCGTTGTCAGGTAGGTACTTAAGTAGGTACTTAGTATTTCGATGAGGTAAGCTTTAAATTAGAATACGTAGTTGCCGAAATGATGGTAAACTAAGGTGGAGGGATGACTAAGATGCCCTAGGCTTCAACGCGACTACTCAGAGATTGCAAAGGACAGGACTTGTTGAAAATCCGAGGGAGAGGTCTTTGCCCAGCGAGCCTAGTATGGCTGCTTCTACATCGCGCATCAGATGTGGATAAAGCAGCCGTCATTCTCGTACTTATTTACGTGTCAGAAGGTGAAGGATGCGTTATCCACACTTTGTCACGCGGTAAACGCTACCATTCTAGCTTGCTATCAAAATAATCAAATAGGTACCTACGCCAGGTTCTTCTGTTTAATGTTTATGTTTTAAAAAAAGAAATCTAACTAACCCCTTGATAATATTTAAGTGAGTACTAAGGCGCGGATAATTACTTTTTGAATGAATAAATCCTTGAAAGAGTTTCCGCAAATGTTTTTGGGTCGCAATGTTTCGGACAATTTATTAGCTACCCGACTCTTGGACGATGCCATGTGTAAGTACTTCACAACCTAAAATCCTTTAGGTTTGTAAGGAAATAAGTAATACAATAGAATACATCCCTTACTTCTATTGTAAAAGAGCTTGAAATCACTGTAATCTATCACAGTTTCGTAGTCCTTGATTGCAAATGGTTAAATAGATAATTAAACTTCAACAGAACAGTTCGAAGAGTAAGGAAAAGTAATGGCACCTGTAACGGACAAGGACCAATCTTGAATATTTGATTCGTATTTTAAAGAAGATACGTATTATTTATTTAGCAACAAATAATTTCTTAACGTATGATCGTAACGTTGTGGAAAACCTTGGGAAGGCCTTTGTCCAGCAGTGGACGTTTTACGGCTGATGATGATCGTTGAATTAAGTTAGCTAATATCTAACATTCGTGCCACTACCTCCACGCTCAAATGAAGTTAAATACGCATTGAGCTTTAAAAGTATTTTTCTTTCCAAAAACCTGGATTTCCTTCCCAGAAAATCACAAATTTATAAACATTTTCCGCCCTTAAACCGCAATTGCTTATTACTATTCCCAATCCAATATATTTTTACTAGAAATCAAACAACCTATCCATAACCTTAGAAATTCAAATCCACAGAAGCATTAAGCGTAACAAATGTCAACCATCTATTTGGCGTTCATAACCTCTTCAGTGCGCATGGCGCACACGAAGCCTTGGGACTCCACTCAAATTACGACAATGGGCACTGAACGCAGGGATGGGGTCTAATCTTCGGAACGCCCAAGATTCGCTCAAGCACTATTTACCCAAACTTACCGCCTATCTACAAACACTACAAGAGCTTTGTTGATTGTTGAACATTACAGCCGTGACGACTTCGGAGAAATTCCGACAATTCACGACAGATTCCGACAAATTTCCGAACACAATAGGTGTTTGACGTTGGTTCCGAGGCGGGTTCACCGATATCAAATTGTGAACCTTATGGATTTATTTATTTTATCATTTAACATAAAAGAATAACCAAGAAGGATATTGCTCAAGGACAATCCGATAGTTGGACTAGCTAGACCAGCTATACTCAACCTGGGGCCCGCGTGCCGCATGCGGCCCAATGAGCTTTTACGAGTGGCCCACCTGGAGATCCTGGTATAGGTACATAAATTGTCAACTTTTTCAAATTTGCGCATATTGTATTTGTTTTTTGGCCCGAGGATACATAGCTATAACGTATTTGTAGCCCGTCTAACAATAAGGTTGAGTATGGCTGAACTAGACTTACGATACATATGAAAGTAATCTAAATTAAAAAAAAAGCCCTAAACCAAACTCCCTTCTTAAATAACCCAGGATTTAATTATCAAGATTTCTTATTCCAGAAAATAAGCTCTTACTTTTACCGTTGCCCGCTTGTATTGGGAAATAGGTTAACCGTTTCGTTCCAATTACGTTTCTTCGCCTGCAATATCGGCCATAAAATAAAACAGGAATAAAACCTGCAACGTCGCTTTAACACCGGTATTTTCCAGAAACCATCACCAATTTGTCTATTAACTGACCATTCAAATAGTCGTAGTCATGTCATCTCCAAGCCTCTATCAAACATATTTCCTTGGCATTCACCGAAAATAGTACATTTTTTGTCCCGTCAACAAGTCGTCCGTAATAATCTGTCCGTGTGTGCGTAGCTACCTGCCGTATCCGGGAGCTACCCGTCACGCCCCCGCACCAAATAGACCAAAATATAAATTATCACTTAACACCCCATTCAATACGGCCCGTCAAAAGTTACACAAAAACTACCGGCGCGCCAACGCGGCAGTGTATTCAAAAGTTCTCGTTAATCCCAGATAAGCATCTCATGCCAGGGACTTCGTGTAATAGCCCGACCCATGCAAGGGACAGGTCCCATCAATTTGTTCGGGTTTAAAAAGCAGATAATCATTTGAGCAATTAATTTTAATGAGTACATACATCTAGTTCGAGCGGATAACGCATCTAGTTAAATTAATGTTATGTTGGGAGTTTGAGATCGTTATTCGCTCCAAAATTACTAAGTTTATTTTTAAAAATTCCGGAAGCTTTTGAGTCGTTTAATGAAGCGTATTTACATACCAGCTGTTACCGAGGCAATCGCCGCGAGGAGCAGCGGGAGGAAGGCAGGCTCCATTCTCGGTCCCTGTAACAAATTGTGAAGAAACTGAATAAGTAGCTCTTCAGAAACATTTAACTAGGAAATTGCTTATTTACAGAGTTTTTGCTCGTTTGGGTCGGGATTGCATACGAGTACGCTTCGCATGAGTGGTTGTTCTTCGGATTTAAAATGAAAGCATAGAAACTCTGTTATACATAAACAAAGCTAGGTTAATATGGATACGGTTTAATCTTTATCGGAATTTCAGAAAGTCGTGTCACTAACTATGATATAACAAATGCTTTTTCTACAGGTTAAAACGATATTGGCTTTGACATGTTTTGTTATTGTTTTTCACTCGCCCAGCATGAAAGGGGCGGAATTAAGGACTGAAATTAAGGAACTTTAACTTTGTCAATTTTGGCGGCCGTCAATGTATAGCTAATTTTCGTGACAAAACTGACAAAGTTAAAGTTCCTTAATTGGGTACACTTTTTCGTGAAAATGCCCAAGTACGGCAAAAGTACGGCGTACCTACTCGCCCGTCTATCACCCCTTTTACTGCCACGTAAATAAGAGCTGTCGTCACGTTGACGACACGGTAACACGTCAAAGGCAATATAGTTTTACCATGTTGAATAGAGGTCCGGTAGGTGATTTTCTTAAACAAGTCGCTCTTGAACTGGACGGCCCAATTATTAACTACCGAGATGAAGTTGTTCCGTCAGAGCGTCAAAACAACATTTTAGGGCGTGCATTCTCAGCTTACCCGCTTTACCAGTCGATAGAGCCCACTCGTATGATTTCTTTCTCTCGATCTACGGTTCGACAGAGAGCTATTTTTAAGAGAAATACACAGGGCAAAGATGACGCTGACACAGACTGTTGAACTTTTTTCTATTGAAACTTTGCACCTGCTTCACTGGTTCCCGTCATCAACATAATGTATTGGATATTACTATTTATTGAAAGGTGAGTTCTGTTTAATTCCAGCCATATCTGACCCTAGAATTTACCCCCAACTAAGCAGCAATACAAGCGAAAGGATTAGCAGTACCTACCTACCATGGTCAGTGACCGCAGTTGTCCATAAGTGCGACCAAACGCAAGCGATTATAAATCATGTGTCAAATAAATCTCCTTCGAACTGCGTTGGAATTTAAACCACGATTTATGAGGTATTATTCCCACTATACCTAATTCTATCTTTTACAAGCAATGCAAATGTAATTTACAATTCCTTTTGAACCTATTTACCATCTTGACGGGTCTAAATTACCAACAAAATCCTAGATTTTTTGTAGCAGCTCAGTGGATTTAAAAACGTCTTCATAAAATATTAAAGTCATTATTTTTTTGTAATTTCATTCGTAAGATCCTTCAAAAAACATTTTACTTATTAATGTTAAGGTTGTATTATTTGATGGTTTTGATTTGCGAAACATTTTCTTCGGCATTATTTATAACTGAAGGAGCTAAAATTTAATACCCAATTAAAAGGAAAATACGAAGTTACTTTAATATTACTAATTATAATCAATTTTATTGGTCTAGTAGTTTTTTATTAAGGCTGATTTTTATTATTAAGTAAGAGTTAAAATATAAATAGCTGGCTAGGTATTAAAGAAAATTGAAAAGATTTAACGTCTCGCTATTTTCATTCGCGTCTAATAACAAGGTTTCAATCTAAACATAGCTCATAAGCCCCTCAATCTTTTAACGGCTAAATATTATTATTGTAAGAATTTATCGGCGCGTGTAAAACAGCAAAACACAAAATGGCGCGTGCTTTTTACTCAAAACTAGCACGACAGGAATAACTTAAGAATTACCGACAACGGTTTATTTGGGTCTGATGATAAAACGAGCCGGGACATAAAAACCGGAGGTTTCTCCTGCGTTTTATGGTTTGGAATCTTCATATTTTGTCCGATTACCGTCCATATGGATCGAGTTAGCGTAAATTGGGATAGAAATTGCATTTTTGATGACAGTGCGCCTTGTGGGGTTGAAGAGGGAAACTTCCAAAAATGATGTGCGCTCCAGCTTAGGGTAACGAGTTCTGACAAAGTTTCAATTATGGAGCTGCGCTGACCGCTCCGGCATGCTTTGAATACATTGTTGGCTTGAAAGGAAATTTATGAATCAATTCGTATGGAGCCTCGAGCGTCCGCAGTTTAGCACCTACATATTAAAACGATGTTCATTGTATTGGTCTTACGTAATTATCGCTTAGCCTGACTATATTAGATTGTAACAAATACGCACTATTACAGGCTATTTAAATTCTTCTCGCGTTAAACGGTGCCTTGATGAACATGGACTGGTGTTTTGATTGACGTGATCAATTTGGGTGACCCGTTTTATTTCAAATTACATCGTTTATTTACCGCTTCTGGCTTGGACATCTAGAGTGCATTAACAATAGGAAGGAGAGAGCCAGATTTCTTGGAAATTAAAGCTTGGCACTTCTTGACCTGGTTCTTGGGAACTGAAGTTTGACGCTACTTGATTTTTAATTGTTAAGCTAAAAAAGGGGGTTGTGTTTGAAGCCCGGGACTCGAACGGTGGATGAATTTTAATAGGAACAATGTAATACAATACAAAACACTTTATTTTACACCAAAAAAAAACATTAGAGAGAAACTGTACATTTATAAATAACACAGGAAAACAATCTCCTCCAGACAACCTTAATAAGGATATGGTGTGGTGTCAAATCAAAATATTTTACACAGTAGGTGTTGCACGCAGACTTACAAGACAGACTAGGTAGGTACATTCTTTTTTGTAAGTAAAAAGATTTTAAAATCTTGAATTGCTATTGATATTCTATCGGAGATAGAATCCTTACTAAAACGATTTATGCGAAAGTATATATTAGCTTAAATAATCCATCTTCACTGGTCAAGGCCTAAACTGATCGGTGTGAAATTTGGGCAGAGATATAGGAACTTTTAAGGAATATCACAGATATAAACCTCTCCTGCGTGTAGTGGCAAGGGTAAAAGCTAGTATTTTTTTTGGAAATGAGTGAAGTTAAATAAACTTAGGTATAGGTTGATATTAGTATGTAGGTACTTTTGATTCAATTTATGAAGTGACGTATTGTCCATATTATGATAACACAAAGCATTCAGCTCGGAATAGCAGACGATTCCTGGACTTGGCTTAATCCTTAGTTCGTAGAATGGTAATTACTAGTAATCGTTGTGCTGAGTGTAGACAAGCCATAACCGATAGCTTATCTTTTGGACGACTAACGACCTGCACCTTTAAAACAGTAATTAAGATTTATATAATAAATCTATTAATTTAGATCTATTTTATAGTCCGTGTTCCTGTATTCTACGGAAGCTAACACCGGTAGAAATCTCTTAATTCGGTCACTGATTCATATCCGGTTCGAAGGACCATTACATGTTTAGGCCGTTTAAATCATGTACAATAAATATCTGAAGATCTATTCCACATTTAAATCTAGTACAAAATATTAACTTTTCGCTCTGACCGTGAGAGCAACGAGCTCTGTATGGGGCACAGATAATTAAAAAAAATGTATGTCTCGTACAGTATGGAATTGACATGGGTGAGCAGACGCACGACAAGTTACGCCAGTCCTGTGCTTTATTTCTGAGCGTTTGCAGTAGCGGCTGCGTTTAAAGGGCACCGCAGGATAAGAGTATGTCCGATATCGTATTAGAACGTAGACCATCAGTTTATTAATAGAGGATTGTGAGGCTTTCTTTATTAGGAAACAAAGCTGGTTAAGAAGGTTCAAAGCCCTTATGTCGAATTGTCTCTCATCCACATTGTAACGGAATATCACTGTTTTGGATCGTAGCCCTCTGACCTTCTGGTAGTATCCTCCACGCTCCTAAAACACCTTAAAAATAAAATCAAGTAGACAAATTAGGTCTGTTAAAAGTTTAGGTCATAGCCAACTAACTAACTTCGCAAGTACTATCTCTTTCACTGGACAGTTATTGCGCGATCGAGAGCTAGGGACAGGGCTAATGTAATTACGATTGTCTATTTTAAAAGTCTCACCCTGTCACTAAACTTCAATCGGAAGCAACTTATATTTAAAACTTCTCTGTGAACCATTTATTTGAGGCCATATACCTGCCAAGTTTCAGTCAATCAAAAAGATAGAACTATAGAAATCATATCAGTAAATCACAGCACCTGAAACTCGCCAGGTTTCGACAGATCATTGTAATTCAACTGAATGACAAACTTCCTAATTGGTAACTTACTAAAAATATTTAGGGCAAATTCTACATCGATAAAACGTTCCTTCTCAAAACACAACATATGCCAATATTGTAGAACAGACAATCGATTTTTCTTGTTATCTCTCATATGCATACATAAGAATAACAAATAAGACAATCCTCGAATACCGCGTAACTATCAAATGTAATGTGTTGTATAATGTACCTTACTGACTTACTTGCTAAGGTGTATTTTGCACCTTATTTAATTTGTTAGTTATGCGGTTTTGCTGTATCACCGACGATAGGCAACAATACGAAAATTAAAAGAGGTGATAACAATTAATTCTGCGGCATTCTGAACCATAAAACTGTTCATAAAGCATTTAAATTAAAACAAAAGTCCTTTCATTAAACCCAGTCGTAAATGAGCCCGCATGCTGAGCTTGTAAGAACACCATTATCTTTTTCCATTGAACCACAAGGCTCACGTTTCGAGTTTAAGAATTCAGAGCCAGCGAAAGTTTACGGGTGATACTAGTGATGCCATGAGATGATTATTTATTTATTATTTATTATTTATATCAAACAATATTTTACAGCCTTACAGTTACCACCAAGACGCTGTACAATTCAGTAAATATTACACTCAAACTAGCTTGGAAAACAAATACAAAAAAATAAATTCACAGACTTTCAAAAACAAATCCATCGTCTCGCAATACCTCAGGCACTCAGGATGATAGGTAAGACCTTGCGCAGGTTTCGTCCGAGTTATAGATGGTCAAATATATCCAGGAAAAATAATTCAAAGATGGTATTTACCTCGGGTATTTCCTCCATTTACCGGGTATATACCCAATTGACCCCGCATGTTAATACATAGACAATAACTGGGTGGATTTTCTGGGTGGGCCAAGTATTTACCTAAAATTTGGGTATTTACCTAGATATATTAGGTATATTTAGTATTTACCTGTCGCCATATCTAGTACAAGCTACCAACATCTTACCTAGCTAGCAGCAGTGTTCATTATTGTGTTCAAGTTTGGGGTTAAGACACGCGGTGAAATGGCTAACACAAAAAACCTTTCTTTTTTAACCTCAGGTAGTGCAACGCATTTACAGTCTTCAGATTGCAGTCTATCGGCTTCAGAGCCCGCTTACCATCAGGCACCGAGGGTTCCGTATTAAAGATTTTCAGACGATACCCCATATGACACGTTTAATTCAATTCAAAATTTGGACCGCCGTTCCTCGCATAAAGACTCGGTTTTTTTAGAATTAATTAAAAATGTATAGATTCAGTTTGTTTTCTATACTTTTAGTATAAGACGGTATTACATGCCAAATTTCATAGTTCTAACTCTACGGAACCCTATAAATTTTGATTCCCTTGAGAGTGTCGAAATATACGTTTTTTGCGGCATAAACGGCCGAATCTTTTTTTTACGTTAACTTAGAAGTTTGATTTTTTCACAGCGTCAAGTGACTATAGACCTGAGTATATGGTTTTAATTTCAACTCGAGGCCTCCACCCATTCCCGAGATAAAGGGTCTTGACAGACAGACGGACGGACAGATGGACAACAAAGTGAAAGGGTTCCGTTTTTTCCTTTTGAGGTACGGAACCCTAACACGAGGTGGGGCAGACAGAATGTCTCGAAACTACCCACGACCCAGGGGTATTAACTATTAGGTAATTTGTGCCCCCGGGCTCGGTCGGGCTTCCGCGCCCGGACGTCCCGAACTAATAAATGCTCGAACGCGATCGATTTTTAAGTGGCCTATCTTACATAACCTTCCCCTTCCTCTCTTAAGTTTTTCCTTCCTTAAGCTTAATCGAAAACAAAATACTTAAGATAGATAAGGAGTTGCCTGAACGGCAGTATAAATTGCCATACGGAACAAATGGTACACAAATATACATTTTGTTCCTGAAATTGTGTCACGTGATGAAAATACTAAGCGTGCCAAAATTCAGGTAGTTTATGCGGTTTCGATATGAAAAGTTGATAAAATGGCAATGTTGAACAAGAAAGTAGGTACATAATTACACAGTCGGGTAAATAAATATTGCGGTAGCATTCGTTCGCAAAAGAGACCGCGATTCCTCTCGAGGTCTTTGAGGTACAAAGAGCATAAAATGGTGCAAACTTTGAACTACAACTTGCATTCTACGAAAGTTCATTAATAATTTGAAAGTTAACTCCTTTGAGAGCTCTACTTGGAAATTTTAATAAGTTTAATTTTAAACCTTTATAGATTGTGTATGAAGCACTGTACCCTTACCATGAGGACTTGTACTATTACTTATTCTGTGCCATGAGTTACAATTACCGTACTCGCTAGCGAGTCAAATGCTGTCCTTCGCGCTCTATAAGAATACTGTGAGGGACAGAGCATTCGACTCGCTAGCGAGTACGGTAATTTTAACTCATGGTAAGGGTACTGTTGTCATTTTGCCAAACCGCTTTGGTTACTGTGGTATCCCAGCGCGCCTAGAGAAGATGCTTTCTGCGAACGTTGGTCGGTAGGTAGGGATGCGTCGGAAGTTTATGTCAAATTTATATTTTGAGATTTTGACAGTTTTCGAAAATCGCTAGCGATCGTGGAACGCAATCATCTTGTCTAGGCCTCGACTACCAAGTCGGTATGATAATGACGTGCGATGAAACGTACGACAGTTAACGTTATTCTTTGTTATATATCTATATTTGATTTTGGCAATGGTTAAGTTAATTTCTTTCTTACTATCTTTACCAACATAAGTTCCAAATTTTCGAAATTTAAGTAATATTTCATTATGTGGATATGTATAGTTGTACCTACGTCTGTTTCTTTGTAAACCTGAACTGCTTGACGTATTTAACTAGTTGTAAAGTTTGGAAAGGTTTTTGTCGCAGCAGTTGGACATTTTAAGATTACTTTAAATTATATTTGTTAAGTGCTCAAATTAACTGAATTTCGACGATACAGACGTTACCTCCCGACGTCTCATGTTTGTAATGGCGGCTTTAGGTACACATACATGTTTGTATTAGTTGTTTCAGTTTCCTAGCAACTCTGTACACGTTAATTAGGTTGGTCGGTGTTTGTATACAACTTGGTTTACCGACGCGAACCTCCTGCCCCTATTTATTACATTGACAGCATATTGAATCGCGTAATCCGACCTGCAACATACCCGGAACTGTGTGTGGTCTTAGTCAAAGGTATTGATTAACTATCGTGTTTCAAAACAAACGCTTTGGCAACGTGATTATTGATTTGTGAGGTGAGTGTTGGACGAGTCAACACCGAAAATGCGACAGTTGACTTATTGCACGCGTGATATGTTTAACTGCGGCGCTCAGGCCGTCAATAAATCATTAAGGAGGAAATCCGGGCAGTGGGTAGTATAAACGTTTTTCCCCCGTTTCCCCTTTGGATTTTATCAGATTAATTTGATTTCGATTAAGTATTATTTTATTAAATGGTGTTTATTTTTTCATTAATATTACTTGAATGATGCAAATATAGATATATAGCACTTTAAACGTCGTAGCCGACTGAGCGCGACAGCACCAGTAGTAATTTCCTCTTAAGGGGCACTCACTAAAAATTGACGTTAAATGGACTGACAGATAGACGTAGTTTGTACGTGTACAGTTTGGTCGTTCTAAGAGTGCTGATTTGACGGCTGTCAACGCAGTATAAAATTTAACCTCAAACACATATTTTGTACTGAGTTGACAGCTGTCAAATCGGCCCTCTTAGAACGACCAAACTGTAGTGACCCGTTTTCGTTGCTCTTAGATGTTATTTCTCTAAAAAGATGATTTAAGAATGTTTTATTTTTAAAAAGAAAAAACGTTTCATTTGTTTATAAGAGAAAACAAATTGATATTAGTAATATCACCGCCTTATAACATGCATGACGTTAATGTCATTAAAGATTTTGTAAAAACTATCAACAATTTTCTTCACAGTACGTACAAAACAACTAAAATTACGCGAAATCTTCTATAGCTATAAGTACATCTGCGGAGCCAGGAGAGTCCATTCGTTTTACTTTCAGAGACACGAGTACTCAGCTAAAAAGCGCGTTATAAAAAGGTAGGTATTATCCGATTAAACGTTTGTGAAATTATTGCGGGCGGAAACCGTATATTACTTTATCAATACTTGTTACTTTTTAACCCCGGATAAAAAAGGGGCTGTTACTCGTATAATTTAACGCGTGTACTTATATGTGTATGTGTGCCCGGGATCATGCCGTTTGGCCGAAATATGTTTGCCAAAATGTGTCGTTTCCAGTGCCGGATTAAGCCTCCGTGGTGCCCTAAGCATTTTCGTGTGTGGTGCCCCCTGTGACCTTAGCTATTACATACCCAAAGGCCTCCCTTAAGATTTCGTAGTTAAACTATACTTTCGTTTGCCGTTCTTCTACCCAAGGAAAAATATCTACACTTCACATGATATTCAATTACTTTTCTTCTCAATCACCCACAGGTTAACGGAATTTCACGCAAAATAGGCGCATTTTTAAGTCGTCGAGTTGCGGAAAAGAGCCAGGGGCCACAACCTATAGGGATGAGTTCGCCTCTGTCATCTTTGTATTTTTTTCTGTGTATAATCAGGTATATAATCTATCAATTATACTGTATTTTTCAAGCAAAAAAAAATCTGATTTTTGATCGGAGATTTTGGTGCCCCCTGACTCGTGATGCCCTAAGCAGCTGCTTACTTTGCTTAATGGCTAATCCGGCACTGGTCGTTTCCCAACCGTTTCATTTGCCAACCCATTTTTTTTCCTGTAACTGTAAATATTTCAGGATTTATTTCAGTATCATCGTGTAGAACCCTATAGGTTAGGTTAATTTTTATAAAAATCCTTAAATATTTAAGGTTACAGAAATAAATAAATAAATATCACGGGACGATCTCACACAAATTGACCTAGTCCCAAACTAAGCTCTAGGCTTGTACTATGGGTACTAGACAACGATATAAATACTTATATAGAGAAATATATACTTAAATACATAGAAAACATCCACGACTCAAAAACAAATACTCGTGCTCATCACACAAATATCTGCCCTTACCGGGATTTGAACCCAGGACCGCTAGCTTCGTAGGCAGGGTCACAACCAACTAGGCTAGCACGTCGTCCAAAGCAAAGTGGGTTGGCAAATGAAATGTTGGGAAACGAAATTATTTGGCAAACATATTTCGCCGAAACAAAGGTAACCCGTGTGTGTATCTGTGTATCTGTCTGTGGGATCCTAACTCTCAAACGAATGGCCGGATTTGTACCTGGTTTTTTTTAACCTTTTCAACGCCACAGTCGGCTCTGGCCGTCAACTAAGAGTCGTGCCACCTGACGCCACGTCGGCTACAGCCGACAAGAATTCAAGATTAAATAAAAGAGACTTTGTTTGGTAGCAATAAGGTGTAATTTGCATAGCATAGCAAACATCTTTGGCGTGTGGGTGGCACATTTTGTATTCGACATATGGCGTTCAAAAGGTTAAGCAAGCTAGTTTATACGGTTCATACCTAGGTCTTATGAAAATCATTTAACAGCTCCGAAAGGAGGGGTTGCCATTAGGGTTTTTTGTCAGGGACCGGCCCGCTATCCCATTCAAGGGGTTTCGAATGGGTTTTTAAAAGGATTTATTTAGAAAAGCCGTATCGCTTGAAAGCCATTCGATTTGCTTTTTAAAGCGCTAGTATTACAAGGGTTACCCTTACCAATCCCTTTCGTATAAGTCTTGTTCGATTTTGCTTTTAAAGCGCTATATTTTAAGTGATACCAATATCCTTTTAACTTAAAAAAGCCGCTCGATTGG
The DNA here is from genome assembly GCA_946894065.1 of Acleris literana. Taxonomy (NCBI): domain Eukaryota; kingdom Metazoa; phylum Arthropoda; class Insecta; order Lepidoptera; family Tortricidae; genus Acleris; species Acleris literana. The sequence continues at coordinate 5,381,559 of OX335683.1, forward strand.
CTTTTTAAGCGGCTATTTATAAGGGTTAGCCTTATAAAAAGCCGTTCGATTGGCTTTTTAAGCGCAATTTGTAAGGGTTTCCCTTATATTTGGTTATCAATTTACTGCTGACGATCTGAGCTTTAGCCCTTTAGGTTTCTCTTAAGTGATAATGGTTAGTTTAACAAATAACTAAGTCATAATATTTCCAAAGGGGTTATGCTTCGAGAGGCAAGTTTTTAAAGGCTTTTATCGGGGAATGGGTGGTCGGCTCCCTGGTTTTTTTAAATCTATTTATTAGTTATTACGAACTCATATACCATACCAAGTATGTAAATGGTAATTCCCGTGACGTTTTTAGGGTTCCGGACCTCAAAAGCAAAAAACGGAACCCTTAGGATCACTTTGTTTTCCGTCCGTCCGTCTGTCTATCAAGACCCTTTATCTCGGGAACCCGAGGAGGTATCAAGTTGAAATTAAAACCATATACTCAGGTCTACAGTCCCTAGGCCGTTTATTTCTATTACAACTAACTTGACCCCACACTGCATACATTTTTCTTAGGAGCAGGGTTCTGCTAATAGTAGATTTTCATAGTCACGGCTGATTTTAGCGTAACTTTTGTACGGAACCCTCAGTACTCAAGTCCGACTCGCTCTTGGCCGGTTTTTTGCGTCGTTATAAAGATAATGATTATATCGGAACATTAGGTCATGAGATCACTGTCGTTGATCGCTGTGAGGCTGTTCTGTGACGGAAATAAGCACTAAGTAGCCACTCGAAAAATTAAACTAGGTACTTTTTCTGGCACTCTTTAAATTCAAGCAGCACTTCCATCCACGTGCTAACGCTAAGTGCGCCCCATTAAAGACCTCCATGAAAGAGGAAATCTCGAAAATGACAATTTATTCATGCACCCGTCAAAATCCCTGGTGCTTTAACAGCGTAGTAATACGGGAGAAAGTGGTGTTATTTCGGGATTTTGTAACTGTATTTATAATTTTGTACCGGCCCGTGCTGAAAAGCTTGATGGTGGCACGCGATGAAAAGCGGTGGCGTCGTGGTGGAGTGCCAAGCGACCTGTGGGGTCCGTGTATTTTAGTTTTAGTGAATGTATTTGAGGTGAATCACCGCGAATAATATTAATTACTTTGCATGTTGGTGATTGGACGAATATGAAATGGTTATTAAAAATACGAATAGCATTGGAAACGGAGAAATATAAAATGGCGCGGTTCCGTAGTAAAACTCAAGCAAACTTAACACTTATATAACAACTGTTTATTGCTAACTGTTTGCAACTGGACGGCCTATGTAATTTAATCTGAATGTCTTCAGTGTGATTGAAACGTAGACATGGACACATAATCACAAACCTTCACTTTTTATAGTATGTACCTACTAGCAGGATACGATAGTAGGATAGTAGTTTTAGTAGGAAACGTAGGTAATAAATAGTAAAGTGCATCATCTCAGAGCACTGTAATGTACCTAATTGTTGTCACAAACAAAAGAATCTAGTCGAATTGGTAAAATCATATTGCTTTTGAATTGTCTCATAATTACAACGTGCGACAGCTCTTATTTACTTGACAGTACTGATGTGCAACTTGCGGAAAGTTTCCAAAAAGTCGGAAAAGTACTAAAAATTTCCGGAAACTTTCACTTGAAATATAGGAAATTTAAATTTAATAAACGGAAAGTTTCAAACCCCGTACAAAATTGTGAGAAGTTTCCGAAATTTTCCTAAATGAAAAATTCCGCAAATTTGGAAAGTTTCCTTTGGCACACCAGTACTTCACAGTAATGGCCCTCAGCACGTCCTAATGCTTAAAATACAATAACACTTTATGACGTCGCCTGTGCCATCAGGTTGAGTAACAAACACCTAAACTTTCGCATTTATAATATTAGAAAGAATATAACTATGCAAGAACCGATAAAACTAGTTCTCAATAAACAATAAAAACGTTTAAAATCACTCCAAAGAGCAAAGGTACTACACAGACAAACGACATAGCCGTCTTAATTAACACTCCTCTCTTTTCGGTGGGGGTTGGCGTCGCGCGGCGTAAATACTACGCACAAAGTAAACTCTTATTTTAATCTGAGGTTAAGTACCTACATGTCTATGCGTACCTACTTTTATCTCTATCATGGTTCATCCACCACGGCTGTGTCAAAGTCGATGACACCTACCGCCGCCCAACCCATAACCATTCAAGGGTCAAGAGTAGTGTTGCCAGGTCTAGTCTAATAAATCGGGACTGTGCTAGAAAAAAATGGGACTTGGGTTCTCAAATCGGGACACTACATAAAATCGCCCTGATTACAGCCGTATTTCAATGCCAATATTAACAATACGTTCTTGGCCTTCTTGGTTGTTAGTAATTAATTACTAATCTTTATGTTTATGAACTATCTGGCGAATGTGCTGAGAATTGGAAAAATTGGCGTCCCAATCAACGGCAAATTGGGACGTATCCATAGACCCCTGAAAATCGTACGTCCCCAAGAAATCGGGTCGTCTGGCAACACTAGTCACGTCACGAGAGACCGGTCTCGACCGCCCGAAAGAAAACAACTCCTCATTCTTTCCCTAACACGTTTTTAATTCCCCGTATCTCATTTGTTTTACGCCCCGCTCACACTTGGCCTCAAATTAATGGTTATAGACCCGCGTAACAAGATTTTAAATTGAGTAGATTCCATCATCACTATAAATAAGTCGGAGTAAGTCAGGTTGTTATGGCCGGCGGCGCCTGCGCTTGTCGGCGTCTTTACCGCCCGATTACCACGAAACAACCTGTTAAATAGACCTTCGTGTGATTATATTTTTTGTGAATTTTAGACATGCATGATTGGAGGAGATTTTAGTGAGGTTAAAGCTATGCATAGATTTAAATCACGGTTTAAAAAACCGGGCAAGAGCATATCGGACCATGCTCAATGTGGGGTTCCGACGCCGTTAAACACAAAAAACAACGAACGAATTTTCTATTTAAATTTATTTGGAGCTGTCTTATAGGTATGATTTTAGTACGTACAGACACTTTATTTATTTTTTGCTGTACATGTACGCGACGGGAGGTACCCTAAAAAATGGTTTTCTTACTTATTTCATCATTAATCTTAGTGCGCGGTATAAATATCTCTATATGTGTACAAACTTCAGCCTTGTAACTTTGATAGTTTCTGTGAAAAAGTGAGTAGAGGATATAAGAAAGAGAAGATAGCGAAACTCTATGGGTTCCCAGTTTGACTTCGGAACCTTAATAAGTGAGTTCTTTTATTCAAGCTTGTATAAACGCTGTTCAAAATAGGATTACAATTTACGGAGTCTTAAAGGTACCTATGTGGCGTCTATTTACTTTTACTTATAACCTTATAACAGGATATCCCTAAATTAACATCATGATATGTTACAATTAATTTTATTTATTTATTGATTGAAAAGTATATTTACCCAGCACTATAGATTTACACTAATACACTATGAAACTAATATGAAATTAAACTAAAACTAGAGTTAGAGGTATACCTCTTAGAGGAACACACAGCCATCCATCGCCACGCACAAACATCCCATTCCGGTGCTGACACCAAGAGCGCATTAAGCAGTGTTAGGGCATGAAGACACGGTGAGTTTCGGTGCGCCACAGTACGTGCAACTGGCACGTCCAACAGGGAACGCCTACGGGCTCTAAGGGCAATCCTGTGAACCTGAGGAACACGCAAGCTCACAAGCTGCTCCACCAGCTCCAAACAATCGGACTCTCCCCGGAGAACACGACACACAAAGGTCAGCAAGCTGAATTTGCGCCTCACCTCTAGTGAATTAAATCCCCAAGTTATTTTCGACAGTAATTTCCAGAGAAAGCCTGTTCTTTTAAAACCATATGATTTTCCTTACAAGTCCCATTTGATTTTAATCATCCCTTTTGTGAAAAATTATACCATGGCCTTCAGTTACACTGTTTTAGTAGATTTCCTTACATAACACGTATTTGCTTGGTGAGGATAAGTTTAAACTTAGCCTTTTGCATTACCTAATATTTAATTTAATATTTGTTGTTATTACAAGCAATAAAAAAACGCACTCTGTACAAAAAACTTACTGTCTACCTGTTACGGTTCATGAAATACAGCCCGCTGACAAACTGAGGGACCGGTAGCGGAAGCTTAGTAATAGGGTTCAGTTGATACCCTTTAGGTGCGGAACCCTAAAAAGAGTGCTATTATAAGTTTGACGTCTATGTATGTGTGTCTGTTTATTTGTATGCGTTTCGTAGCCCATACACGAATGGGCAGATTGCGAATGCGGTATTAATTGAAATCGGACGGACCGTAGTTATAAACTTTATTTTAAAGGCACCTTTACTAGCGCTTTGGAGCATTTTCCGTCAGCCAATTAACTTCTAAGCCCGTCGTACAAAAATAATGAACCTTAGGTAATTTTCATCGTTTTGGTTTTCCGGCACAGTCGCAATTCTTCGTCAAAAATGCTTCTCGACAAAAGTTAACTGTATTTTGCTGTCTTCAAATTACTAGCAGGACGGTTAAATGTATTAGTAGCTAAGTGGATTTCTTCCAATCAGCTAGTTGTTGGTGCTAAAGTTAAGGTCCTAGCAGACAAGACGACTTTTGACGGACTATCTGCATTCGGTTGCGAATTTTGCGATATCGGAATCCTCGTTTTAGTGTTATCTTTTCTTACGAAAATCATCAGTGGCCTATTGACTTGAGTTGTCGACTTTTTATAATATTATAGTATAGATGTATCGTCTTTAAAAATAACATTAAGTTATTACACGAAAGGCGTTGCCAATTCATGGCGTCGTTATTTTAAGACGTCGTCGTCCTTGACTATCTACAAAGAACTAAATCAGTTGGACGGACAAAATTACTAAAGTGGAGGTCCTTAAACGTATGGCGAAGAAGGTAGAGCTGGTACGCACTGTCAAGCAGCTTAAGGTTGCCTATTTGGGTCATGTACTGCGACACGACAGATACCATCTATTACGCACCATAATGATGGGTAAGGTGGCAGGAATGCGAAGGGTGGGAAGAAGGAAAATGCCATGGCTTCGTAATATCAGGGAGTGCGGCATTAAGACCGTGGAACAACTGTTCAGGCTAGCTGGACAAGGAAAGATTAAAAAAACTGACTGCCGACCTTCAGTACTGATGTGAAAGTTTCGGAAAGTTTCCAAAAAGATGGAAAAGTTCTAAGAAATTTCCGGATACTTTCACTTGAAATTTAGGAAATTTAGATTTAAGAAACGGAAAGTTTCAATCTCCATATAAATTTGTGAGAAGTTTCCGAAATTTTCCTACATGAAATGTTCCGCAATTTTGGAAAGTTTCTTTTGGCACATCAGTAACCTTCAGTAATGGAGAGGCACCTAAAGAAGAAGAAGAAAGAACTGAATCGTGTGGTAAGCCCTTAAACTATCGATTTCAGCTAGAGCTGTGATTGCAGCCACTGTCAACAAGCGGGTGCAATACTCAATCCGACTTAGTTAGAGCATTAGTTAGGCGCCTCGAGCCCTGACAAAGGATCCGATTAATCTTGGCTTCTCTGTTGTTGCTTGCGTGGTGTTTTTTATTAACTTTGCCCAAAAATGCCTGGATTTGGGAAATGTACCTATGTCAAATTCTAATTCCTAATTGAAATGTAATTTATTAATATTTACAGGAAATAGGTCAAATTAAAGGTGGCCCAAGGAACGTGATTTTTTCGGCGTTCTTTGTTCGACCATAGCAATCGATGTATCTCTGGAACCGTAAATAAGTAGACACAATTGTTATGAAATTTTCAAAAAACTGTGTGGGCTGCTATGACATAATTAAATAGCGGTATCTCAGGCAAAACTCCTGTAGCAGGGGCAACCACATTACTAACTGGAGAGGATTGAATTTGCTTTGGCTATTGAATTTCAGATACGGCCTTTTGGCGTATTGCCGCTATATTATCAAACAAGTTTTTAAAAAAATACTTTTTTGCACAATTCAAATAAATATAAACTACAAATGGGAGACTTAATGCCAAAAGACATTCTTTACCAGTCAACCACAAAGAATGGTACGGAACCCTTTGTGTGCGATCCCGACTCGCACTTGGCCGGATTTTTATATTGAAATTGAGACTTAAATAAAATTAATTTTCAATTTAAAGTGTAAGCCATCTCTTAAGGTATAAGGCAATCAACCAAACGAGCGATAAACTCTGAATATATTATCCCGAAATAAATTCAGCAACCAGTGTGGTTAGTTACCAGTAATTAATGTTTAGGGTTACCAAACTTAACGAGTCACTTTGTTCTAAACTTTATATGTACAGTGACCCGTGCTCATAACTCTTGAGTGAACTAATAAGTTTCAATTACTTTATACAACTACAACATAGGTCTAAAACAGTTCTTCTTGACCTTTTCATAGCCACAAACTGTAATCAAAATTAAAAAAAACAGACCTATTTTGAATACGTTTGTAAAAAATAAAGTTTTTTTAACTTTAGAGCTATTATCAAAGTCAAAAGTCAAAGTCAAATTCTTTATTGCATGACTATAGGTATAAAGATAAGATGTTAAGTAATAATGACAAATTCCTAAATCTATAGCCTACCATTATCAATGGTGTACAATATTTTAAAGTCTTAACCTAAATCACTATCAAAAAATTTAAACATAACAATTTAATATTTATATTTTTCCTTTAATATTTAAAAAGTCAGATATATTGTAAAACATTTTATTCAACAACCATTCATTAAGGGCTTTTCTAAATTTAGTATCGTCTAGGGATTTGAATATGTCAGGTACATTATTATATATCTTAATTATCATGAAGTAAATACTATTTCTATAAAATGCTGAGCGAACAGGATGAACATGTGTTAATTTGTTGTCATGACGAAGATTTTTTTTATATTTATCACCCTTTTCAAAGAGAGTCATGTGTTTCCTAACAAACATAGTTACCTCCTTGATATATAGGCACGGGAGTGGTAGTATATTGTACTCTGCAAATATGGGTCTACATGAGTCTCGTTGAGAGGCGCCATTTAACGCTCTTATACAACGCTTCTGCATTTTAAATGCTTTTTGCCAATCTGTAGAGTTGCCCCAAAAGATGATACCGAAGCATAAAATTGACTGCACGTAACCAAAGTACGTCATTATTCCCGCTTTCTTTGATGAGTTTTGCACTATGCGGCGTAAAGGGTAAATGAATTTAGACAATTTAGAACACATCCCGTCAATGTGCATTTTCCAATTACAGTTGTCATCTATCATGAGACCTAGGAATGTTGTGCTTTCAGCTTTTTTAATAGCTTCCGTTTTATATGTAATATGTAGTGGCATTGCCGGTCTTTTTACAGAATGAAATTGAACTAAATGTGTTTTTGATAAATTTATATTTAGTTCATTATTATTTAACCATTCAATAATATCGTGAAGTGTTTTATTAATGTCTAATTCGTATTTATCAACAGTGGAAGTGCATTTAATTATTGCCGTACTATCATCGGCAAACAGTACCATCTGATTACTTATGCATTTTGGAATATCGTTTATGTAGAAAAGGAACAAAAGAGGGCCCAAAATACTTCCTTGAGGGACACCTCTTTCATTTACCTTATAGCCTGATCTCATAACTTTCATAGTCTTAGTTTTATTACAATAGAATCGGACCTCTGAGCATTGTTGTCTACCAGTAAGATAACTTTTCAGCCAATCTAGTGCTTGCCCTCGCACACCGTAACATTCTAGTTTCTTAAGTAGAATGTTGTGGCTTACACAGTCAAAAGCCTTGGACATGTCCGTAAATATTGCTGAAACGTGGGTTCTACTTTGTATGCATTCGTATAAAGGCTGTAGAAGTTGAAAAATAGCGAGATTTGTCGATCTATTTTTACGAAAACCACATTGCTCATTAGTAATTAACTTAAATTTATCGGCAAAGACTGTCAGCTTGTTATGCATAAGGCGTTCAAACACTTTTGAAAACACCGGTATCAACGTAATGGGCCTATAGTTATTGAGATTTTCGGTGTCTCCCTTTTTGTGGAGAGGCTTTACAACTGAAGATTTTAGTCTCTCTGGAAACTCACCAGTTTGGAAAGAAATATTTATTATATGTGCCAGAGGGGCTACTATTAGGTTAACTGATTTTTTAATTATTTGTGTCCCGACTTCGTCAGTTCCTACCGATTTTGTATTTTTTAAAGATCTTATTGTTTTAGCGACTTCATTGTTGGATACTGGGGATAGATATATACTGGTACATTGGCTCTTTGTAACATTACTCATTGTTATTTTTGTTTTTGAGTTTTGCGCTTTTGGTATAGATTCTATAAAGAAATTGTTAAATTGCGTAGCAATGGTCTCAGGGTTCGTAATCAAGTTACCCTTATACTTTACTTTTTCAATTAGATTTGGCATTTTGTTCCTTCCAGTATAGTTTTTAACAATGTCCCAACATGCTTTGCACTTATTTTCCGAGCGTTCTATTAATTTGTGGTTCGCCTTTTTTATTGAAGTATTTACACATTTTTTTAACAAGTTCGAGTAATTATTGTACTGACCTAGTTTATGTTTAAAGCCCCTATACTTGATGTCCTTATACAGACATCGTTTCTTTTTGCTTGAGACTTTGATACCATGTGTAATAAAGCTACTTTTACTAACAGATTTAATCTTAATTCTATTTGATGGAAAGCATAGGTTGTAGAATAATTTGAAAATATCAATAAAATTATTATATGCAATATTTACATCTGTTGCTTCAAACACGTCAGCAAATGATAAGGAATTTAAACAATTCAAGAATTTCTGCATGTTTTCTTTGCAATAGTCACGTTTGCAGATGTACCAGAACTTGGGAATTGGTTTCCTTTTAAGTTTAAATGTAAGGCTTTGTGCAGTATGGTCAGATAGACCCAAGTGGTGTATTTCAGCTCTCCCGTCTTTAAAGTTACAAATAATATTATCGATACACGTTTGCGAGTTTTGCGTTATCCTTGTCGGTAAATCAATTCGTGATACAAGCTGGTACGAGTCTAATATGCTAACAAAAGTATTAGGTATATTTTTTTTTATCCTATCAGCTGAGAGATCAATATTAAAATCACCACATAAAATCAATCTTTTGTTCTTGTATGATATTTTCAGTAAAAGTTCTTCAAGCTTATCAAAAAAGATATTAATGTCACTACCTGGAGTGCGGTATATACATATTATTGTAACATTCTCGATTAGTAGCGTGATCCCACAGCATTCAAAAGTTTTTGTAATATTGAGGTGCTTAATACCATCAATTATTTCGAAATCAATTCCCTTTTTTACTAGGATACAGCAACCTCCTCTTTTATTATTACTTTTATCCTTAACGTCCTTCGCTTTACTTCTAGCAAAAATATCTGCCAGCACAAAGCCGTCAAGTTGCAAACACGACTCCTGTCCAAGTGGTATAAAATGCTCTGTTAAACACAAGATATCAGGGTATATTGAGAGTTCTTCAATTTCGTTTAATGCAATACTAAGGCGATTTAATTTACCCAGAAGTCCTGCGATGTTTTGGTGAATTACGCAAAAGTTAGTTTTCACGAAAAAACGTTGAGTCCTGAGGTTCTTTTTTGTTCTTTGGAAAAATATTGTTGTTGTAGTTATTGTTGTTGTTTTTGTTGTTGTTGTTGTCTTCTTCTAGTTTTGTAATATCTTCAATCGTGTTATTTTCAATACTTTCAACCATCATTTTTAAATGGGCAAGGATATTTCTCATTCCGGACTTATTAACTACACCAGTTTTTCTCGAAAACATATCATAATCATAAGATAAGGTCAGGTTAGAATCCACCAAATACGCATATTTATGTGTTTCATTATCTAGGTAAAGTAGGTTGTTAAAGGCTTCAACCCTCTGGTTAAACACATTGCTTATATTGTTACATTTATAAGTTGGTAAGCATATAATTATGTTTGTGTTAACAATTTTTCGCATTGACTCTCTCAGATGATAAATCAATTCGATGTAATTGTTTGTCTTTCTGAAATCAGTTTCGCCGACAAGTATGACACAGTAATCTTCTTTGGTGAAATTTATTATTTTCTTATGAATATCGTTCGTAAGTTCTTTCAATCCACGATGCGGTAGTAAAAAGTGGCAAATGTTTTTAGTATTTGAAAATACCTCCCCAGAGAGCTTTAAAACCGGGGTACTTTCATTATCGCTTATAATGCATAGCTTTGGTTTATCTGATTGCAACGAGTTGTCTACCATTTTTGAAGGGGAGCCCGCGCCAGTAGCATCTTTAAATTTCGGAAAGGTTATATAGGCAGAGCCATCTGGTATTTGGTTTGCAGTCGGGGTGCATTCCTTCACCAGTGTTTCTTTATGTTCATTGTTCTTATTTAAAGCTATTGCAGGTTGTAGATCCAGTACACTATCATCGTGATTTGATTCTGAGTTTCGCCTCTTTGTAACCCCTTTTTTTTTTGACTCCGTGTTTTTTAATGGCGTTTTTTTACTTGAAGGAGTTTTGATAAGCAGCTGCTTGAATAAATTAAGCTTCTTCTGTTTCTCCTCGAGGTTTTTTTTTAGGGTGATTATTTCAATGTTCAGGCGTTCTATCTCGTCATGTGCGCTAGCTAGCTGAGTTGACAGGCTATTAATTTCAAGGTGTAGACTGTCTTCATGCATGTTGCCTATGGTTGTAATGTTCGGTAAGCTTAGAGACGTGTCATCCAAGAAAGTTGTTTCAATTTCAGAGCCTGAAGTTTCTTGATCTTGGCATGGTGTTACAAAAACTGAACGGCCAGATGGAGGGGTATCTATGTGTGTCGTTTGTTCTTGGTGCGGTGTAGATATTGCATTGTGAAGTGTCGGTGACTGTAGATTGCTAAAACTTGTGTTGCCAGCATGCTGCAGTAGTAAATCTGACTGCAGGTTGTCATTATGTTGTTGTGGCAGGTCTATCTGTGGGGTGTTTTCAGGTGAGTTCTGACTTTTTGAAGTCTTTTGTTTTTGTTTTTTCCTCAAGGTGATGTTTGAGTGGTCATTTGGTGTTTTTACATTACTTTGACCTGCTATACATAATTTGCATTTCCATTTCTTTTTTGACTCTGGGTTCATTATACGATGGAGCTTCTCCGAGAATCCAGCACAATCAAATTCATAACTACGCTGACATACTGTGCATGACATAGTATTTTTAGCATTGACAGTTTTTTTACATTTGTAACACTTCACGAGTGTCTCGTATCTCAAGGTCGATGCTGCATGAGTGAAAAGATATATTATATTCATAATTATCATAGTATGTACCTTTGTAGCATGGCGCATGTCGTCAATAATAGCCCAACAACACAACGAGTGTTTAAATCCACCATCTCTGCCAGACTTAAATACCAGAGATATTTATTTATTTAATCTTCATTGCGCAAAAATTAAAAAATCAGTTGGAGGTAGATCTAATATCGGACTAAATAGCTCTGTGATCCGATCCATTTATCCATTGCAATTTCAAAACCCATCGCCTGTTACTTTCTTCTTGGCAATAGGTTGGCAACACAGGCGACTATTTGTTGGTATTTCCCAACCCCAGTCATGTATCACTTTCCTTGGTGTACCAAGGGACACGTCATTTTATCTATACTTAGATTAAATAGTACCAAAGGCCTCTTCGATATTGCCTTTTAAATAACCGTCCCCATGGGCCCGTTACTATAAAGTTTACCAAACCGACATCGTAAATTATATCTTCTAACCGGTGACTGAACCAGTAATGGACAAGGCACCAATAATGGACACTTGATTCTTATTTTACAGAAGATAAGGGTTATTCATTTGTTTTGCAACAATCAATTTAGGACCATAAATGTAATTTGAATTAAGAGGTAAGTGTCCATTACAGGTTCCTGTCAGCTAAAAGTGTCCAACACTGGTGCCATCACCCTATAATAGTTTATTTTCATCGGTAGCTGCAGATTTATACTTACAAGAATTTAGTCAGTGATGTTGAAAAACTGTTGCGGAAAATCGATCAAATGCGTAAGGTATATGTACGTCCGTAATGTTAATGATACCATTTAGATACTTATTACATCTTTTATAAAATAAAAATGCCTTTTTAACTGACTTCAAAAAAGAAGGAGGATCTATCTTCCACTGTATGTTTTTTTATGTACTCGTATCTTCTCCGATTTCTTCGTCAATTGTGGACCGCTTTTGAAAATTATTTTTTCGTTTGATACGGTACACTCCCGAGGTGGTCCCATTTTTAGATATTTCTATACGCCCACGGATTACCATAAGAAAAGGGCCTATGATAATATTATTAGGGTACCTAATCTATACTTTAAAATAGTTTCGCTGACCTTTACAAAGTCAAGGCGTTTATTTACCTATCGACAGGGAAACTCAAATTACCAAACTTCCTCGGATCAGTCAGACTACGTGTAATATATCTTTTATATATACTGGGCTCACTATCCGCCAAAGGCAGTAGGTATGCGCATATGTACTTCATTCTTATACTACCTTTTTCTTTCAGACGGCAGCGTAGGTACGTCGTTTTCATCAGAATAAAGCCATAACAATTTAATCTATCGCTCCACTTCAAACTCCTTTAACATTTCAAGTAGTCTGCCAAGTTGTTTCTGAGATGATTTTAATACCTTAGATGGTATAGGTTACAAGTCATATGGAAAATGTCAATGGTCAAACTCTTTTACAAGTTATATGGAATCTTGACTTCCTTTTGCATAATCCTATTACAAAGTACTATGGGGTTGTTGGGGATGTTATTAAATTAAACTATATAATTACAAAAAAAAACATTCCGTCATGTCGTGCCATGTTAAGGGTTAAAAGAATATTTGCTCTGGGCTTTCCTCACTCGAAGCGGAAGCACGTTCCACATACGAATTGCCTGAAGGGCAAAGGATTTGAACCCAGGACCACTAGCTTCGTAGGCAGGGACACTACCAACTAGGCCAGCGCGTCGTCATATCGGGGGTTTCTATATGTTTACTTAATAGTTATTGATATAGCTTTATAAGTTATGTCATCTATGTATAGATCACCCACTTTTACTAACCGATACATTTCAAGGACTGTTAGGATAATAAATTTTTAAGCTTCCTTATTGAATAGGCTAGTGTCCTAAAAAAACTAATTAGTCCGTCTTTTACTTTATCAAAAAATATTGAACACGTATTTTTTCTTTTGTCAATTAAACAAAAATGACGAAGATAAAGTGCGTTGAAGTTTCGCGTGACGTCACGCCGTTGCACACTTTATACCACGTTGTGACGTCACGAGCCCCCCTCACTGCCGAACTTTGATGCGCGTTATAATTGTCAATTTTGATTGATTTGAAAAAGCAAAAAATACTTGTTCAATATTTTTTGATATTCTTACTGACGGATTAATTAGAATATTTTTTTTACCCAGGACACACCCCTATTATGTTATTTTGTTGGTAATATTTTACATTTATTCCATTATTATTTTCATTATTTAATGATCTAGTTGTTTAAGTAAGTCGTTAAATAAATAAATTAAGGCGTATAAATAGACTTATCATAATACCCACTGTAAAAACCCATACAAATACCAAGAAAAAATCCCAAGATAGTTATGCCTCTCAAATCACGTACGCATATCGTTATCACGCTGTTAGCAATTATTCATGTCAACCGATCGTATATCACTACTTCTATATGTATAAACAAAGTCACTGTGACATCAACACAAGACGAGCGCTCCTAACACGGCCCACAGATAAAATTAAAAGAATCGACACGTAATCGTTACGAAATCAGTATTCTGTCGGATCGATCCATACGTCAGACCTATGAATGCTTCATTAATAGTTTCTTTGGATAAGCTAGCTAGTTTGGCTCGGCTCTTTGCTACTGCTTAGCAAGTAACAAAAGTTTATAACAGATTAATCTCTTGGGAGAATTACTGATTGGTTATGTGTACTTTGGCTAAATATTGTGTATTTCGTAGAAAAAGCCAGACGTAGCAGAATCAACGTTTTAATCAAACTAATGGATGGACGCCTCGTTAAAAAAGTTGCAGATAACAAAGACAATCAGCATTTTTTTTTTAAAAGGTAATCTTTGCTAGATACCTGGGTCCGATAAGGTAGGAGCCGGGTTTTGAGGGATTAACTAGTTACTGGATTACCCAATGTAACCCCCTACGTAGACTGCCTCTACGCTTCTCAGGTAGCTTTGGAACCTTTGGAATTTTGACCAAAACAGTCAGCTCAGTGGAGGTGTTTAACCCACTACTGGGCACTACCAGTGCTCTCATGATTTATTTATTTATTTATTTATTGAGAAACAAACAGCTTAAAAAATAAAGGACAAAAAAACTAATTTGCTTAATACATAAGCCCACTAATGAAAAAAGAAACATAGTTGCTCTGAGAAAACTAAATTAAACTTAAGTAGTTATAGTCTGCCAAGAAATTCATGAAATGAAAATGATTTTATAATTGATCCAAAGAGCTAAATTACAAGGAGCAATAACAATAAACAAAAACAACACAACTTACAAACATACATTGATATGTGAGATTAGCTATTGTTACCGAATTCAACTTTTTCTTTGACTGCACAGATAAATTGATTTAGCCGCAAAATAAACAAGTTGATGCGGGAATCTGGGAATACTTTTTGTTATAGCTTGAGCACGCTCTAACAACGGAGGAATGATGAGAGGGTTTCGGCCATTATCCCTAATCTCGATAGATGGCAGTCTACTACTGTGAGATTCTTGCGAAACCTTTAACCGATCACGAAAGTTTTCTGGAACCAGCTATTGCGGTATTCGCGGCGGTATTTCTGGACCACCACCAACGCCTTGAGGACTTTCTCAAAGGACGGCAACACATCTGTGATTCCTCTTCTGGGTTGTTGGTCTCCTCTAGCATATAACCAAAAACCAAAGTACGTCACAGCTGTGTGTAACTTGTCTCAAGATACTTTATCTTAAAGCATATGGTAAAAACAATTTAAATTCCACACACCAATTATCCGCTAACCTACTGCCAATTACTTTTTAAATTGTTATGGTCATATCGAGATTAGTCAGCTGGTGAAAAAACTAGCATACAAGCACTTTATCTTAGTCTGGGTTGGAAACGTACCTATTCGAAGTCTTCCAAGTTTGCATTTGCATGAATATTTGTCAATGGGCCATCATGTGGCCTGTGCCCATACCATACAAACACGCCAAAATTCTAAAAGTATAAGACACCTTCAAACAATGGCGGCTATTTATGAGGCACATCGAAGTTACTGTTGTTATTTTGTCTTAATGACTTTAGAAAACCTTAACTTTATTTTACAAAAGCCACCCCTTGCTACTTCTCGCCTTGGCTGGCCTAAGTCTTCGTGATGACAACCGCGACAGTCGGCTTATCGTGTCCATGGAGCACGGCGATCTGTCGACAGAATGTCAGCTTAAACCCGAATCAGTCATCCCCGTGAATAATCCTTGAGGCTGCTGAAATGCATCCCTATCTAACATTCTTCAATATTCTTTCTTTTGTTGCATCGAGTCTTAATTCGACGTCAAGATTATTTTCTAAATGTATCGCCCTGCTTTTGAATTAATAAGAAAGGATATAAGGATAAAGACAAAATAACAATATCGATTGGGCGACCGATTATGAATATCGTGATTAGGTGAATTGATAGTTAAGTTAGGTGGTTACTTGTTCTGCCAGTTTTTTATTGCCGTTACGAATCTAGAATAGTCAAACACGTTTTGATTGTAAGTAAAAACTTAAGCGTTCCTAATTATGTGGCCACTTCTATATTATATGCTCGGTAAGAATCAGAAACTGCCAAAGAACTAAATACAAAACTTTCAATGCTCTTATTCCTTTTCACTTTCCAGTTTACTAAGAGGAGAGAAAGTTAACTTTGATTTTCTGTAAACTCTTCTCAAGTAACCCCAGCCTAGACTATAGGCGTCAAAAGTTGCCCGTTTTCAAACCCTAAACAACGATCTAAGTACTTTGTTGAACGCCAAGTTACTTTCATTTTCCAATACACCAACATCTAAGCAAACTTACATTTGTGGAGATCGCTTGAGTATTTGCATAGTAAGAATAGAGAATTAAACAATATGACTAAACCGGGTTGGTGCGTCCTGTTGAGTTTGCTTGTGATGGCTCGCAGTGCGTACGGTCGAGGCACGCACACATACAAGCCGCGCGATATACCTTTGTTTGAAGACGAACTACTGTTTATACTGTGGTATTTGTATCTTATTTATTAAGGGTCACTTGCACCAAAAATAATGATGGGCAAACATTTATGGAACCCAGCCCAATCACCAATAGAATTATAACGTATGTAGGCTGATTGATCCCACTATTTGCTGTAATTGTTATTATGACGACTAGACTGTGAAGGCTGGGAGAATCGAGATATTTTTGTAACCCCCGACGCAAAAAAGAGGGGTGTTATAAGTTCGACGTGTAAGTGTGTGTGTGTTTGTACAGGGTAATCCCTGGAACTACCCGTCGGATTGGAATAAATCTTTGTACATGATAACCAGTTTCATGAGGAATAGTTTAGTCTAAAAAATCAAGCGTGAGTCGGATTTACGGGAAATAGCATTGCAACGCATGCGCGGCACAGCTAGTGTAGTAATAAACGTTGTGTGTGTGTGAATATTTGCAGGCTGATGACTCTCTTCTCCGGGGTTTTTGTAGTTTGTCCCCGTATTAGAAAATGAAGCTTATGTAACTAGCTTTCACGTGGTATACACGAGATTTGTATTGGTTATATGGGCCAATTTGCCCATCATTCTTTAACCCTGGGTTAAGAGAGATACATAGATAGATAGCGTTTATTTCGGGTATTGACCCATATAAATCTTATAAAATTAAACTTACAAACAACAAGAAATTAAAAATTATTACATTATTACATTGCCATTTGTTGCAAGCATGCTAAAAGCCGCATATGGTCCATTTGCATGCATCATATACCGCCCTTAGCATGCTATTGTCTGTATTCGCGGTCCATGAAGGACGCATGCCTTTTTCGTATGACAGGGTAAAAGTCGTTAAGACACTAAGTTAGTTAAAATGACAGTTTTTGTATGAATCTGACGTTTACTAACTCGAGTTAGTGTGTTAACCCAGTGTATATTTGTTGGCTCAAGTGGCCCTAAGAGACCCACACTTGGTTCGGTCCGTTAAAAAGGCCTTAATATTATCGGCCACAGTGAGCGACTTCACCGGGTTAAGCGATGCATAAATTATTTAAGTATTTAGTTCAGGCCCTTCACGAACAGTTTCAATACCATTTCTGTTTGTCCATCCGACAAGCCCTCAAGGATGTGAATCATTATATGTTGAAGACCGCTGACGGACGTATCCTATAACGCATTTAGACTAGGAAGGATGTTATTGTCATAACAATTGTGTTGTTGTTACTGGTAGAGAATGCCATTAGGCATTAAGTTCACCGTTTGTACTCAAATTTGTATTTTTGTGCAATAAAGATTAAAAAAATAAATGTAGAAAGAGTGATTTTGACACTTTTTTTTACACCGAGCGCTCCCTAACGGAAGACCAGGGGGTTATTATGACATAGCTATGCAGTTCATTTTACAGCGAGCGTAAAGGACAAAGCTATAGCAGTTATATATCTCTGTTCCTTTCTCTCAGCGTAAAGTGGCCTATTCCCAGTTGTCCACACCCGCTTTGTCCACACTGTGGACAACTGGGAAAAAAAATCCAGTTGTCCACACCCTCGAAAATAGGTGCCGACAACTGGGAATTTTTATTCCCAGTTGTCCACACTCTTTAATTTGACTCAACTGTGTTTGTTTTTACTAATGTACTTAAGTAGATATATTCGAATTAAAACAGAGTAAATAGAGGAATAAAACAGAGTTTATGTAACTGTTTGTTAGATACTCTTGAAGAGTATCTAACAAACATTCATTCATTTATGAGTTTTTGTTTTTTCCTGAACCTAGTTATAATATAATATATAAACCAGATTTTAAGTAAACGTTTGTTAGGTACTCTTAAATGACTCTTTGTATTTTCCTGAAGCTGGGTATAATATATAAATACGAATATATCTACTTAAGTACATTAATAAAAACGAACACAGTTGAGTCAAATTAAAGAGTGTGGACAACTGGGAATAGGCCCGCAAAGTGAACTGCACAGCTATGTCATAATAGACCCCCAGTTTTGGCTTCCCAGCCTGCAGATCATGCTGAGTTAGGAGTGTTAGGACGGTTTCGCAACAATTACCACTGTCTGTCGTCTCTTTTTTCATATTTTTTTGTGTAATATTATTTTTCTTTATCTCTGTGTGTTTATTATTGTTTTTTTTTTACTATTTCTTAATACTAGGCTGAACCATATCGAACATGGACTTTCAGGGCCAATAGTGATTTAGGTTCCGATATTGGGTTAATTTCCTATGGAAGCCACAGAGCCTGGTACATGACAGTTTGAAATGTTACGGGGAAGCTTAAAGCTGTAGGGAATTTATTTGACGAATGCGATCGAACGCTGTTGAACACTATGCGCACTTAAAGTCGGCGTCAAAAGAACTTGCGAACAATGTAAACAAATTAGTACTGTTTGACACATAACCTCAAATATTCACCAAGCGTGTTTTTATTAAAAATAACGTATAATGAATACTTATTTCATCTTAAACTTAATATGAAAATAATGATCTAGTGTATAAATCATTGCAAAGACCTCACTTGATCTTAAAAAGTACGTGATTAACGAGTAATCATGGGGAATTGGTTCGTTTGGTGTTGTTTACATTGTTCGCAAGTTCTATTGACGCCGACCTTAACTAGAGGCTAGTACCTACGAATAGATCCCGGATAGTAACTCACTCGCAATCGCGATCGGCTTCAAAACAAAACAATTGGTTTCATTTTGTATGCAGACAAGCCTTCGATTTTCAAAATGAAAACGATTGTGATTGCGAGTGTGTTACGTGATAGCCCCTCGGGTAGAAATACATATCAGGGAGACCTAGGTGCGCGGGGTTAATCTGCCACTGAACCTGAGTGAAAAGAACACTCTTAGACAATTTTTCCGAGTCCCAAACTAAGCAAGGCTTGTAGTATGGGCACTAGATGTCAAGAACATACTAAGATAGAAAACATCCAAGACTCAGGTACAAATACTTGCGCTTATCATCAGTATCATCACACAAGAATTTGCCTATGGAATCGAACCCGGGACCGCTAGCTTCGTAGGCAGGGTCACAACATTCTAGGTTAATCACGCCGTTAATAAAATTTACAGCCGTGTATAAGTAACAGCGACCCTTTCTTTCAAAGCTGATTAATACTTAAACGACGACGACGACTACTACCATGAAACTAGCTAGGAACCATTCCTATCAAACTAGCTTTCTTAAAAAAAACACCGTATCCGAATTGGTCCTGTTTGGGAGCTACACTGATACACATACACAGACACACAGATACATACGTTAAACCTATAACACTCCTACTTTTTGAGTCAAAAAATGTCATAATACAGTCATTTTCCACCGATTTGAATGTGAACTTTAATGAACTGCCCTTTGCTGCCTAAAACCTATACATACATAAATACCTTCACGCCTTTATTCCCAGAGTGAATCAGAGCTACAGAATTACCAATAACTCTAAAAACTTGTTGTTAATTCTGTAACCACATTTTGCACAAACAGGCTAAGATAACCAGTGTAGGTACCTATATTAATGAGTAATGACAGGTTGCAAGCCCATCGCCTAACCATTCTAAGTACAAGCCTTTATTCCTTAGTCACCTCTTACGACTTCCACGGGAAGACATGGAGTGGTACTATTCTAAACCGGCAACCACACGGCATAAAACCAATTGCAATTGGGCTGTAACATTGACAGAAAAGGACAGGGCCTCTAATATTCCTTTCACATTGTAATCATATTATTTATCTCCCTTGACCTACTAGGTATATAACGTCAAACATATGACAAATATATAGAACCAAGATGAGCTAATAAACGAATTTGAATATGGTCCCCCTAGACAAGATGCATTCGGCGTTCGCTATCGTTATCCGAAATGTATAGCATTGACGTAAGCTGTCAGACGGTCGCGTCGAGCGCCGACGTTAATTCCATCAATATCGTCAGTTTTCGAAAATCGTTTACGTTAGCGTTAAGCAAATCGTTTAGCCTCAGACTACTTTATATATTTTCCGGATTAACCTCTCCGGTTTCTATCCCACGTGCTCTAACAATTAACACAGAGACATGCTAAATCTGGCTGTCGCCGCCAACCTAGAGAGATTACTACTACGTAGTACTTTGTCGTTGTTGCAGCTTTGCTCCTAGTGCACTTGCTTAACTTAAGCTGAGCTACTTCCGTCATTATTCAGTTATTTGGTTCCATTTGATTTTACGTAATCCTACTAATATTATAAATCCTACTAATATTATTAAAAAGTTTGTATGTTTTTTTGTTACTCCTTCACGCTGCAATGTCTCGACGAAATTGGATGAAAATTGAAATGGAGATATATCCTAATAGAGCATATACCCTGGAATAACACATCAGCTACTTTCCCGGCAAATTTATAAATTCCCGATGGAATATCGATAATCGAAATCTATGTGGACGAAGTCGGAGGCAGAAGCTAGTAAATCACTAAATTAATAAACTCATGGTACGGATTGTTGTCCATTTAATTTAATAATTCCCCGCAGCAAGTTTGTTTGCGGTTTGTTAGGTACAACATTAATAATTGCTGCTGCCCGCAAATCTGAAAATACATGTATCCCGCAAACAGTCGCGTTTCGTACTTATACACGTTTTGTTAACCATAATATACTTAACTAGGACATTCTGAAGCTCATTTAAAACTAAAAACGGTACCTACCAGTATTTTTATAATCATTTAAGTATAGCTTTCGCATGTAAAATGTGCAAATAGTTGTAAGTACGGTCACGAACGTTAATTTGTGACCGATTTAAAAAAAAATAGGCTTGCTGTCGTCAATGTCATAAGAGATGCCAAATCATTTGTAACTTATAGGAAACTCAAACTTATTGTTGTAGAATGTCAGATTGACTTTGGACCTAAGGTGTGTCCCAAAATAATCATAATCATAATCATTTATTCTGTGCAACCATGGTATTTACAAGGTGTTAGTATCTTAAATAACCAGTACAAACATGGACCCTACTAGGGTGTAGCAGAGGAAACTTATGAGTAGGTATAACTATACATTTATAAAGCTCTATATTTATATTTAAGTTCTTGACTGTAGGTACTTTAACCATCATCAATTGCAACCTTTTGCAAGTTTTGCAAATAATGTGACTTGCCTGACCCGTCAATTATATATATTTTAGGTACATATTTCGGGTTTTGATTAAGCTAGAAATTATACCTATTATTAGAAGATGGTGGTTGTGCCGGTTTTGTCAGCAGCATACATATTGGATATTTCTAAGATTCTGAGACAACAGGACGCAAAGTAGGAATAATCCAAGATTTTTATTTTCTATGTGAATTTTAGTTAGGTATAACACTTAAATCACTTCTGTGTATTTATTGTTGACAGACAACAGACCGCCTACCACAGTTCCGGCGAAAACTTCAAACCGAGTTGTAATGGTTCGAAGGACCAATTTTAAAACCCCGCTCCAAGTATCGTATAACCTTTTAGCGAAACTGCAGCCAAACGTTCTTTGTTGTCCAAGTAGCCTGTTTCTACCTACGTAGGGACCGATATTCGGCGATACATTTCTCGCAGGTATTCTATCAAGTGACCTTAGTGTCCATTGTGCTGTAAACAAAACAGTTCGCCCCGTTCACTTGCTCCCGCTATCTCTGTAATTACATTTGTGTAACGATTGTGGGGTTCAATATTTTCGGTCACTCGCAAGGTGCGCCCGCGGCTACGACTGGAAGTGCATTCCTCCAAGAGGGACGCGAGGGAACGGGTTGCATTCTTCAAGATTCTTACCTCAAAATAGCAAAATCCACACAAATCCTCGTGTTAGTTAGCTAGAAACACGGCTACCACATATTTATAAGTCACGCTGTCAAAAAACAGCTAAAAATAACACAGTAAACTGTTCTTTTTGTTTACATCACTGTTTAGTTTGAAGAAGCGAACACACGCTGCCGAGCGCGCCGGCTATAGCAAACTGGATCCATTCGGCTATTCGCTGCGGAATGCTTTTGTTCCGTCCCTCTCGCGCGTGGTGTTTACGTTGTTTCTTCTCGCTCGCACGGAGAAAGGCGCCAATGCGCGGGCGCCGACTTCTTCCTTCGGGAGTCAAAAAAAGTTTGAAACAAGTGGTTAACTGGTATCGGTAATGGGGCTTACCTGCCACGCGAGGTCCCGCGAGATGAGCGTTTAATGACCAGCGTCAGATGTGATGGAGATAAATCATGATTGTTGCCGTTTTTGTGGATAGTTTAATTTTAACCGGCATGCCGAGGCATTGACCTCCAATTAAACCCGTCTTATCAGCCAGACCCATAAAGAATTTTGGGATTCAATATTTTTACCGTCTACTAGACCTACTACTGTGTTAAAAATATTATTATTTTTCTTAGGTGTCTGCATCACAATGAGAAAAAGTTAGAATTCTTACCCTTTGACCGCTGTCTGCTAAGCATGATGCTTATAAGACTAGCAACCTTCATGCGACACGTGTAGACTTATATTGGCTTACCGTGCTAGTGTGATTTGGTTACCAAGCATAAATGGATTTAACTTTAAACCATTTTATTGCTATAAGCTCTCGAATCTAATTTCGACATACTTATCTATAATTCTCATATAAGACGTAAACTGATAAGGCTGTAACTATACTTACTATCATCCGGAATATCACGGACCCGCTAAAAAACGGCCGTGAATTCGAACCATCATAATGAATATTTCATTCGTCGACTATAAAACGATCTGAGGTCATTAATTTGATCCCGATTTTTATTAAAACCAGTATATTTGGTAGTGTAGTCGACAACATGCGGATTTTTTCTCGAACCAGGGACCTCAGTGTTATGTAGCGCTGGCCACCATTGGCGAACCTCTTTACCTAAAAAGGCGCTAGATTTACCCAAAAAGGCTATAAAATGGTAATGAGTCAACCGGCGCTGCGCAGACGCAGCCTGTCTCCACTCGCACCAAATGCTTTTTTTTTATGGCAAGAAGGCACGCGAGCACTCAGGCCACCTGATGGTAAGTGGGATCTGATACCCATAGACATTTGAAATCTCAAGTCTACAATCTCAAAACTGCAATCCTAAGACTTCAAATGCATTGCCAACCCTGAGGACTAAGATGGAGTACCTCTATGCTAGTAATTTCACCGGTTGTCGTATACCCACACCGGAACACATCAATGCGAACACTACTGCTTGGCGGTGGTTTAATGGATAAGATGGTGGTAGCGATCCCGACGGACCCTGCACAAGGTCCTACCATCACTAAAACTGGCTGAGCTGGCTTTTGCCGCAATATCTGTTTTTTTTTTACTTTCTTTATCAAATATTATATAAGTATTTATATTATATATTTGTGTGTAGGTATACCTAATCCATGAATTTTTGACATTATTTTTTTGTTTTACTTCTCTGACGATCATAATATGATTTCTGTATAATTGGCATGTGTACAATATGACTGTTTACATTATGAAATAAATAAATCTAAATCTAAATCTAATAAAAAAATTGTTTTTGCCTTACTTGTAAGGATGTGTAACAACAAATGCGTGTTTAAAATTACATACTTTTTCTATTCTATTCTATTCTACTACCTGCGTCCCAAGTCTGTCAGATCTCGCCTTACATTCCGAAATCTCTAGAGAAATGTATGAAGTTTAATGGAAACTGGTGGTCTCGGTTCTATCACGATGAACTGACAGGAACATATCGACTGACGGACTGTTATTATTGATTTACATTGGTCGACCAAAATCATGGCAGTAGAAGTACATTGACGAGTTGGTTTTCACATTTGAAGCGAGAGCTATTGCAACGACGCAATGTACTTTGACTGGCATGATTTTGCTGCGCCTCTATTCTAGGCGCTAAAAACGATATCGTAGTTTGCCTGTTATGGTATTGTTATGACGTCAGCCGCCATTACTGTCAAGAAAATAAGAGCTATCAAAACGTTGACAATACGATAACAGATCAAATGCGATATTGTTTATACCGTCTTGAATAGAGCCGCTGGACCAATGTATATCAGCCATAGGCACTTGGTATTTGTTTCGGTTTTGGGTGGACCCACTGCTTACCTAATATTTACGTTATCACGTAAAAAATAAGCAAAAATGGGTATTTTTGCACGGATAACGTTGGATAGCCCGCAAAAAATTGACACAGGCTACAATGAAAATTTAGCGAAGAAAAATATTTTTTACAAAGAAGAATAGGTACCTACTACACACAGACAAAATTGAAATGAAACATAATTTATATGTATAGATAGATATTTGTTTATTTATCTATTTATAAGAAAGTATTACGTAAGTAAGTAGGTACCGACTATCTGTCTATGAATATGGCTTATCTATTTCATTAATGGAAAGCCAAAATTAAAGTCACGACCTGCTTAAATGGGATCCACTATCGTGGACCCCCATTTTCATCTCATGGACCCCCATTTATTTTTCCTGCTCACATGGACCCCTTGCAGCACGGCTAGCACGTGTTGTCAGCGACATGTTTATCGCTCGTGTCTTCCTTTCTATCTAGTCTATAACGATATTGACGCACTGAGCGACAAGCGAGAAAATACAACTTGTGCTACCCGTGCAAGTCGTTGTCGACCCCTAGGGGTCGATATATACCACTTTGGGGATCACTGGGCTAAGCGGTTAGGTGAAACACCTCAATGCGAGTAACACGTTACAGGAGCGATCATGGTGGATATCTTCGGCATATCTAATCTGTCCAACAGTAGTCGAGTTTGCTTATGATGGTAATAATGTTACTCGTAGGGACTTGGACTTTAATTGTTGAGTCACTGTAGAACTGTATCATAGTTAGGGTTAGGACTATTGGTGGCATATCGTGGTTCTTAAAATCCATGGAGTCGCTATTTCCTAATTATTATAAAGATACCAATTTGATTTTGGCCTTGCAGTATCTGTTGTCATATTACAAAATATTCTAAATACATTTTTAGTTCGGCTTATCCATATATAATAATATTTGGTTGTTCGTAAAGCTTTCACAGCGGTCATATCCTCGGTACCAAAATTCATTAAAACTTGTTTAGCGATTTAACGAATGAATGCATTTTGAAATATGACATTACTGAAAGTCAAAATCAAGGTGGTATGTAGGTATTATAATCATTAGGAAATTGCGACTCCATGGATTCTAGAACCACGGTATGCCACCAAAAGTTCTAACCCTAATCATAGTACCTGATTATTACACAACATATTAAAATTCAATGTAGGTTACCTATGGCCATACGTAAACTATTTAGCGAAATAGGCTTTACTGACCTATATTTATTTAACCGTCAGGTTTTTTGAATATTCGCGTCATTAAA
The DNA here is from genome assembly GCA_946894065.1 of Acleris literana. Taxonomy (NCBI): domain Eukaryota; kingdom Metazoa; phylum Arthropoda; class Insecta; order Lepidoptera; family Tortricidae; genus Acleris; species Acleris literana. The sequence continues at coordinate 5,407,131 of OX335683.1, forward strand.
CAGTGTTCCCCATTTTAACATATTTTACACTCACAGAAGTTTTGACGTTACTTTTGTTTTTAACTCGGCCGCCATTACTGTCAAGTAAATAAGAGCTAGGTATCGTAACGTTAACAATACGATAACATGTCAAAATCAGTGGGAATTTTACCCACTAGAATAAAAGCCCAGGGCTATTATGACATAGCTATGCAGTTTATAGCTCTGTCCCTTTCTCTCAGCGGAAACTGAACTGCGGTTATTATGACATATAGCTATGTGATAATAACCCCCCAGAACCAATTTGAAAGCGGCTTACATATACTCTGATTATTCTAAGGTGATGCCTGTGACAGCCGTATTTCGTAATTACAATCACTTTACTTATACTCGAAGTCAGAGAGAAATGTGAGCTAAAAGAAGACGTAGTGACTAAGATTGAAAAGGGCATGCTTCGATGGTTCGGTCATTTGGAAAGGATGGATGAAAGAAGATTGACAAAAGAGATATACAGAGCGAAAGTGAGTGGAAGGGTCGGAAGAGGCCGCCCTAGGCGTACTTTTTCGAATCAAATCGGAGAAATACTGGAAAAGGGCCGAATCTTAAGTACCCGAAGCCGACGTGCATGCATGACTCCATGTATGAATGTGGAAGAAGCGAAAGACATATTTTGTCAGGGTCGTAGCAGGTGGAAAGAAGTCGTCTCTGCCTACCCCTCTGGGAAACAGGCGTGATTTTATGTACGTATGTATTTACTTATACTCACAAGCGATGTGTTTAAAAAACGGCGTTGCTAGGTTTGTACCGATGTAGTATTTATGTAAAGTTCAATAAATAAGTAGGTATAATAAGTTTTTATATGAGCTGTCACAGGCATCATCATAAAATAATCAGAGTATAGTGTCATTTAGCTTGATATGATAACGTAGGGCCAAAATTGCGAGTATTTAAATAATAACCATACAAGATGCAGTCATTTTTCAAATGATAATAGGGAATATGCATGGATTTCTCAACAAAATATGAAAATACCGTAAAATAGATCACCAAAAGTGAAATTAAAATTAAAATCGGTCAAGAAATACGGATGATACAAGCATTTTAAAATGCTAATTAGACAGAGAGATGCACCGGTGACGTCATCGTGCAGTTCGGCCATATAAATTCCACGTAAAATTCTGTTTTGCTAAAAAGAGATAGGAACAAATCTTTGTTAGCTCATATCTTGGTTATTTTTACAGATATTCAAAAAATATTTTTTCTCGCCTTTTTGTTACATGAATCTTCTTTTATTGAAGCTGTAATAAAAAATCATGCATATTCCCTATTGAAAATTATATCGTACAAAACACCATAGGTATTTACTACATACTTAAAGGTGTTTTATGGGTCTTTTGGGTTTCGAGTTACGACCTTAAAAAGGAATTTGTACGACGTTTTGGACCTAGGTTAAGTATAAGACATCAACGCGTTCCAGCTTAACGAAATAATATTAATTTTAACTAAAACAAAGAATAAAATATTAAAATCATTGAAGTGAAATAAGTTTCGTCGAATGGTCGAATTTATTACCCATGCTCTTTTGGTCTGCTCCTGTGGTTCCTCAACTTAACACCTCCTTAGGGTTAATTTTGTATGGTGCTACGAAATCCTCGATGCGGAGGGTCTAAATCCAAAGCTAATAAAAAAGTGTTTTTAAGGTGTATCCTTCCAAATCTCCGAAAGAAAATTTGAATGTTTTAAAATTAATGTGATGATTTACTGTTTGCGACAAACTTTCACAAAGATTCGGCAATATAGGGTGATGGAACCAGTAATGAACTAGTACCAATGATGGCACTTAATTCTTATGATACAGAAAATATAGGTTAAACATTTATTTTAAGATAATCGATTCATAACCTTATGATCCTTGATTTAAGAGTTACGTGTCCATTATTGGTGCGTTCAGCTAAAAGTGTCCATCATTGGTGCCGGCACCCTAAGACCTTAATACATCAGTGGCCCTGCTGCCCACCAATCGCTCGCCGTCCTGAGAATGCTTGTATAGGTAAAAAACTATCCTCATCTATCTATCCATTTATTTTGCAACAATCAATTTAATTAGGTGTCCATTATTAACACCTGTCAGCTTAAAGTGTCCATGGCCGAGATTCTAGGCGGTAAAAGCCATATCATCTTTGACCTGTTATCGTATTGTCGACGTTTTGACAGCTCTTATTTACTTGACAGTAATGGCGGCCGAGTTAAAAACAATACCATAGCAGCGCCTCTATTCTAGGCGGTAAAAACGATATCGTAGTTTGCCTGTTATGGTATTGTTATGACGTCAGCCGCCATTACTGTCAAGACAATAAGAGCTATCAAAACGTTGACAATACGATAACAGATCAAATGCGATATTGTTTTTACCGTGTTGAATAGAGGCACAGGTCAAAGACGATATGGTTTTTACCGCCTAGAATAGAGGCTTAGTACTGGTGCCATCACCCTAACGTCTATGAATCTTAGATAGCAACATTTTGAGAAAGTTGATTAGTGAGCTAATGCAATAACCGTAAAACGAGGTAAATAGGAATGAAGGGGGTAAATACGGACACAACCTAAAATAAGTCATAACTTGTTACAAATAAGAACAAGTATTAAGTGGACAATAACGTTACGTCTATTGAAAATAATTTCAGTCTTATTATTAGTAACATATGCCTCATTTTAGGTTGTGTCCCTATTTACCCCTTCATTCCTATTTACTCCGTTTTACAGTAATTGGTGTTATTCCTGTGTAGAAACGAGTTACCTACTTATTATATAAATTACTTTTTTAAGACGTTATTTTTAAAAATTCGTAATTTCAAGGCTTTCCCTTAAAAATAAAGGAAAACACAAAGCAGAATATAATTCCCGAATCCACAATTTGAATGACTGAGTGATATATTTACATTAATAATCAAATAAAATCACAATTTACTTCATCGTATAATGTATTTCCTTTGCGACTGGATGTTGAACAAATATCACTTAAAAGACTTAGGTACATTTGCTTAAAATTCATACATTGTTTCACACTGTTTTACTGCTACAGACAGTTTTTTAACTTCATTATAATATATAAATGAAGACATATACTTGTTGTATACATTAAGAATCTGTACAGCATTCGATGGCTTTAGATCATGCGATACTTGTGTTTGAGTTGCGTCCTTTTGGAACTCGATATTTTAGTACGTGTTCTAATGTGATAAAGTTAAGCGTGTTAATTATATTTTTTATTTTTGAATGTTGTTTCACAGAAAAAGTGTACAAAAATTAGAAAGTTTTCTAATCATCACTGGTATACACTCGCTGAAGTTAATTTATAATTGCCACGAACCTAAAACATAAATATTTCTAAAACAAACAACTGTCCCAACCGCCCGTAAGTGCGAGGGAGAGAGATTGACTGCAACAAATGTATCATAAACCTGTGTATAGTATAGCAGTCTCTGGCCCATCTTCTCGTTGGCGGATCATGGGCCAGCGTAAGGGACGTAGAAATACGTAAGAGTGAGATGCAAGAATTTGCTGCGCACTCTAAGGTGTAAATGCGTCCCGTACGCTGGCCCATGATCCGCCAACGTGTAAAGGGGCCATAAGACCAACTCAGAGCACAAATATCGTAACTTCGTGATTGCGATCCGCTCGATTTTGGAAGACTGATAAAACTGCTTAAACTGGAAACGTCAGTGAGTTCAAACTCTGTCTATCGCAGGAAAACTTTCACAAATCTATAGCCATTTATATTATATCACATAAACTATAATTATTATAAATACAATAACATTCTCGCGCCATTCGCCATGTTTGGGGACTCCGCGTTAACCATAGACAAGAGAGAAGCCGCGCTCGTATAAAAACGAATTCATAAAAAAGTAACCAAACCACAGACAATAAATAGACAATATTTTGGAATAGAGGGAAGGCGGCCATAAAATCGATTTGAGATTTGTAAATTCACTTATGTTCGCTTTTCGTACTAATTTATTTAAAATCCCATCTGTTACTGAGATCTATAAATTCAATAATCAACGAATGTGACGTGGCATGGTCCTCACTGGAATGAGATGATTATCTTTATATCTAATATGTTTCGTAAACTCGTTGCTAGAAGCAAGAAATTAAATTAAAATTACCGTGCCACTGACGTTATGAAACGCCATAATTCATATCACAATAAATATAAATACCAATAATTTAATCTCTAATACGAAAAGCGATCATTCTTCACAGGCTTCGAAGGTAAAAAATAAATTATACTAATAAATTAGAACACCTCACTATTATAACTCGGAATGTTCGTCCTTACCGTCGGCTATTTGCGGCGTCTCGGTCGTTTCTCCGCCTGAATCTTCTGTTTGCTTCTCTTCTTGAACGTTCTCGATCACTGGCGTTTCCTCTAGAGTTTCTTCTGTTTTATCACCATCCCCTTTATCACCATCCCCTTTTACTTCTGGAATAGTTTCAGTTTTATTATCAGTTTCCTTTTTAACTGGTTTCTTCGGCCGCCAAATCTTCATCTTGTTGACAAGATATTTGACTTCTCGATCTAAACCTGCCATCTTCTCTCTAATACTGTCAATAGTCATCTTTATTTCCTCATTCTTCTTCAGTTCATTTTGCTCTTTGATGGACTTGCTGAGCCACGTTTTAGTTTCCTGTATTTTCTTCTCAAGAACTGTTATTTCCACTTGTGTGAACATGTCCTTTTCAGGGTTTATTTCGGGAGTGAAATTCTTTGCCGATTTAAGGAATTCGTTAGAGGTATTGAGCATGCCGCGTAGAGCAGCGATAGCATCTGGCCTCTCTCTATGTTCCCAATGTTTGTATAATATAGGATTCGCTTTCTCTTTGATGAGAGCAAGTTTCTGTTCGTACAATTCTGTGGGCGCTTCATAGCCATCTTCGTAAAGCCATTCTGAAGTTTCGCTGCACAATTTTCGGACTTCTTCAATTTGCTCTTCAGTTCCACATTGAGCGTACTCGTCCATATCGATTTTCATTTGTGTATCAACGACGAAAGCTTCTAGACTGTTCAATGCGGATTCTCTCTCTGCCTGCTTTCTGTCAATTGCGTCTAATTCAGACACCTTCGTTTTGGAACTCTTAAATTGTTCAGTCGAGAGAGGCTGTAACACTAGCACTTGCTCGTCAGTATTGATAGGTTCTTTCAACACTACTATTTTAGGTTTCGGTTTGGCCTCTGAATCGGTAGCATTCTGTTTCTCAGTAGTCGTCTCATTGGCCTTAGCAGTGTCATTCTTCTCAGCCTCGGGCACCTGTTCTTCCGGTTTCTCTTCTGTTTTTTCAGTAGTTTCCGAATCGGAACCGAATAGTTTGCTAATAGTGCTTCCAAGTTTAAAGAGTGTGCTGTCTTTGTCTTCTTCTTCTGTAACAGTTTTCTCGGCTACAAATTCTACGTTAACTAGGTTAAGAACACCAGAGTCGTCCATGTTGAAATGTGCTTTGATTCCCTTATGTTCTACATTTTCTCCAACATGTTTGTTTAAGGCTGCTCCAACACCAGTAAGCACAACTTGGGTGAGGTTCAGAGAGCCGATGTTCTTGAGCTCGGCGGCTGGGATGTGATCCAACTCCGCATAGTTGACATTGAAGGAGAAGTCGTCTGTGTGTTTGTTGAACGTAATCACTTTCTTCTGTGGGTAGGGGTTCATCGGACCGAAGAGCGTTCTTTTGATCTGTAAGAAAAAATAAAATAATTGTTAAGTCATCTTTTCAATAAACTTATGTCCGTTTCCAATATTCAAACCGCCGATAAATTTGATACTTCTGGTGAAATTAGACACATTTTGTACAGTCAAGGACTTTAATTGTTGAGCCACTATGGAACTCTGTCATAATGACACCGTCAAGCCACATGAAAGAAATTACGCTAAAATTAATGACTATACTCGAAAATGTAATTAAAGACCAAAGTGGGCCACTAAAAAAAAATTGCCTTAGTATATTTCCACTTTTAAAAGACCGCACTAAGAATATTTATTTGTAGGTAGTTTTAAACCTTCGATTTAAATAAACAAGTTAATTCAAGTTACTTACACAAATACAAGATGGCCTATTAAATATTTAACCATAGAAGATTTTTGGTAGCAAAACTGTTATTGCACTAGTAATACTTCAGGTATTAATAACATTTGGTACGATAATAAAAACAATAGTTGTAAACAACGTTAGATGCAATTTAAATATTACATACGTTTAGCTATTCGACAAAATAACAGGCCAAAAGTGTGTTGCATTTTACCAGCCATGACACCATGGGGTCCATGGGTAACTGTCAAGTTTAAATCAAGCATAAGTGTAAGGCATCCGAATTTAGCTTGTCATTTTGTTTTAGCTGATAAAAAAATCGCCATTGAACACACACACCCGCCATTTAATGACTTAACACACTATATGAGAAAATATTTGGTTTGGGATATTTTAATGTTTTGAATATCGGGTACTTAGATAAAACATTGAATGCATATTCCCTATTGTTAAATATAACTTATGATATTGAAAATGTTAGAATTATCTACAAATATATACAACAATTTGATTATCAATGCAAAACACATAACTGACATTGACACTTATGACAGTGACGTATCTGTCGTAGTTTTTTTGGTCTTAAATTAGATTTTCGAGTATAACGTTATGCGACAGGGTTCCATAGTGGCTCAACAATTAGAGTCCTTGAACGTACATGGCAAATGTCAAATTTTAACCAGAAGTATTAATCTATCCACGGTTTGGACATTGGGAATAGACATTATGGTATAAACTTGAATGAATTGTTTTTGTATACTATAATCTCATGAACCAGGGATACGAGCACACAGGCCCCTTGATTGTAAGCGGGCTATAAGGCACTTGGACATTTGAATCTTGATTGCAAATGGGCTCTGAGGTACTTGCGACATTTGTGTCTTGATAACTAAAAAAGTTGCCAACCGTGAGGACTAAGATGGAATGATTTAGCTGCAAACGCTTGGAGTTAATAAAACAGGTAATTTCACAACTAACACTGCTAATACTGCTACTTAACAGGTAACATGATGGAAGCAATCCCCCCCCCACCCCCTCAAATGAGAAATGAATGTTTTGTTAGTAGAAAATAACTCATTGTTACAAATCACAAACATATAACCCGACCGAAATGCTTAATAAAAAACCTCACCGATTCCTGAAATTAATAAATCAAGAATTTAATAAATTTGTACAAACAGAATTTTTGGAAAGAGAACAATACTCAAAGGACATAATTATTTAATATTAAAGACAGCAGTATACAGGGTATGCAACAGAGATGACGCGATAAGGGGAAGTCTGGGGCCCGTTTCACGAAAGCCTGTAACTTGTATTACAAGCGGAAATCTACTAAAAAGAGACTTCCCCTATTATTACAAATTAAGCTCTAGGCTTGCTATAAGTTAGGCAACGATAAACATAAAAAATATATACAGGGTGATGGGCAGATAGGTGCAAAGCTTTAAGATGAAGCGAGTATAGACCATTTAAAACCATTTGATCTATACGAGCTTCATCTAAAAAAATTGCACCTATCTGCCCATCACCCTGTATACCTACATAGAATATCATAGAATCAAGACTCAGGAACAAAATAGTCGCCTAATCACACATTTTGTCACATGAATCTGACTCGGGACTGGCTACAATAAAGAATAAAGAATTTATTCAGCTATTAAAACACTACACTTGAGACTAAAATAACAGAATTAACATATCGGGAAAACACGAAATAGCTGAAACGGTGTTATAGCATGATGCTGTGACACGATAATAATAACAAAACATTGCATAAAACATATTCAGCAATTAAAAAATATTAAAACTAAATGAGATCTAGCGCGAAATAACAGTTGTTTTTTCACACAAAGCGGGTTTGTCATTCTTGTGTGTATAGACGCACGTGCACGTTGTCTCTAAGTGCATAGCCATCGTCGCTAAGCGACGCCGTAGTGTGGGTGTCTATACGAGTTACAACTACAAGTATGGTCCACCCGCTTTCGTGAGATAAAAAAAACTGTACTTATATTAACCTAACCTAATTTCAAGATAACTAACGTCAAGATATGGTCCAGTAACTTTAGTCAACATTTGGTTGCGTCAAATCCGGTAGTTCTGATTTTTTGCTGACTTGTTTATGCTGTTGGCCCAATGAATAATCCAAGTTTGTGACCTCGAGCGCCGAACGCAACTTTGTCAAAATTAAAAAAACCGCGAAAATTTCGGACTTTTTTCAGAGTTTGGCGATTATAACCCTAAAGGACTAGTTTTTTAAAGTACCTTTTCAAGACGTTTTTAAAGCAAACTAAATTTGCTACCATATGAGCCTAGAATTGTCTCTGTAGACCCAATAGTTTTTGAGATAAAGCTTTTCAAAATTCATCATTTTTTTGAACTTCGCAATTTTTTGCAATTAGGCGTTCTGTTTGGGATAGTTCACTTTGTAATACCAGCACCAAATTTTAGTATGTTGCTACACGTGTTATTCTATCTTAAAAACCGTCGGGACCCTATCTGTAAAGTGCCTGAATCCGGAGATATGACGTAATCAATGGCGGCCGCGGTATTTTAAAAATTGCGAATAATTCTTATTCTATGAACCCTATGTACATGTGTGGGGTATCAAATGAACGGGAATTAAATGTTCGCAATTTTTAAAATACAGGGTTTAAGGTTATAGTCGCCAAAATCTGAAAAAAGACTGAAATCTTCGCGGTTTTTTTTAATTTTGGCAAAGTTGCGCTCGAGGTCACAAACTTGGATTATTCGTTGGGCCAACATCATAAACAATTCTGCAAAAAATCAGAACTACCGGATTTGACGCATACGACGCCGTACTTTGAATCCCCAATTTTACTGAAGTAATAGGGGGAAATATAATATAGTTTTTTATTTACATTTGGTTTTGCGCCTAAACAAACGGAGTATAGGCTAACCGCCGCTAAGATATACTGTAATATAGTATAGTTACCAGTTTATCGTTGCCGTCAACGTGTCTGGTGAACACGACCTGTACGGGCAGAAGCACGGCGTCCTTCACGTTCAGCGCGGCCACCTTGTACCCCGTGGCTTGGGACGCCGCCCTGGAACGATGCACATCCACATTACACTCGCGCCGTTGAGAAAGAGAGAAGATTTGGCAGGTGTTAACTCAGTACATAATGTGTTTAACCCTTAAAATGCAATTGGTCCATTTGGACTGACCCTCAGTGTCCATCATAAAGTAATAAAATAAAAAATATCAGGGGACTACCTCACACCAGTTGAACTAGTTAGGTCCCAAACTAAGCTCTACGCTTGTCTTATGGGGACTATACAACAATAAACATACTTGTATAGAGAAATAAATACTCATATGTATGTAAATATACTCGACTCGGACAAAAAATCTCGCTCTCATCACAAAAATATTTGCTCTGACCTGGAATCTAACCCCAGACCGCTAGTTTCATAGGTAGAGTCACTATTAACTAGGTCAATCGCGTCGTGTCGTCACCATAAAGAGTTCACTGAGTGTATAAGTAAAGGTACCTGTAAACAGCGCCCATAGCAGCCGCCTCATCAGCGTTGATAGACCTCGAAGGCTCATAGCCGAGTTCCTTCAGCGAGTTAAGGACAGCGGGGACGCGCGCGGCGCCACCGGCGAGCACTAGTCTCGCGTTGGGGTTGGCTCCACCAGCTGCCGCGGCCCGAGATAACACTGAAGTCACGCGCGGCCATAAGTCGGCGCAGAGCTCGTCGAGTTCTACGCGGGACACCTGGGGAAGACACGAGTTTTACGTTTTTCACGTTTAAATGAAGAGTGTTAAAGAAAGTTGTTCCTTGGAGCTTTCTAGATATAATTAAAGCGATTCTCAAAATAACTAATGCTTTAGTTCGGCTTTGATCTGCGGATAATGTCAACTGAAGAGGAGAAGCATAATAGTTAAATGGGAAGTCGCTGGCAACTTTGGATACAGATAGTGTAGTTGTCGTGGTAGCGACCAGATGGGTAGACCTACAGCCAGCAGTCTTTCTTTTGACGTGACAACAACTCGACAAACCTAGCATCAACGACAGACAATATTATATGTAAAGAAAAATATAATTTTCTTTGGTTTAAATATTCCCGCGCATCAAGTTCAAGTGTCATCGCGACATACGCGGATGGATATTTATTTTATAATCTATGGTAAATAATTATAACCTGTAAGAACTGTCATGAGAAAGCAATTTATTGAAACTGATTTTGGTGAATAGAAAGAAGAAAGCCTAAAAGACACTAAAGGTTTAATATAAAGAAGAAAGCCTAGAAGAAATAACATAATTGTGGTTTAGGAATCAACATTGTGATTATTAACATTAAATGTCGTTTCTTTTCTAACAGAGAAACTCAGTTGTATTTTAATTAACTGTGTCCAAACCACTACGAATAGAAACTCATCTTATAAAACGACATTAAAAATATAATCTTCACCGACTTCACTGGGTTGTGAACCGACGCTTAAATCTCCTACCTTTAAAAAAAAACATACCAATTTAGCTCTGGGCGGACGTTTCTCATCCTCTAAATCAACTTCGATTTCCACGATTTTTGAAAAAGTTGTGATGGTGAAAAACTAGGTTTGTAGTTTTGTACGTTTCCAATTTTTTGTTTACAGACTTAGTTTTTCATAATATCTACAACATTCAAAAATCGGACTAGGTTTAAGGGAATAGAAACGTTCCTCTTGAACGTTGCGATTTGATCGTTATTACAACTATTCTATGAGACATTTTATAAGAAGAAAAACTTGCAAGATCCTGCTCGTAATACAGAAAGTCCAATAAATCCCTCACCAAGTGTTTAAAGTCCTTGTCATCCAGCAGGCTCTCGATCTGCGCGTTGTGCTCGGTGTTGGCTGAGAGCACGATCTTGAGCCGCTCGGCCTCTCTCAAGAGCTTCTCCATGGCGCGAGGGGAGGCGCGCACGTCGCCGCCGCCCTGCGCCTCCCACGCCTTGATCAGGTGCTCGCGGAGGCGGAGGGTGATCTCAAGGCCGCCGAGGGTTCTGTCAATATTATAGTTGATTATACATCGTCAGGTAATGGATGCCTTCTGTAGGCTTATCGCACAGCCAGTTCAACAAATTTTAGCCAATGCCCTAGGTTGATGCCAAACAATTGCCTGCCTAGACGACATAGGGCATGCAGACGTGTTTACCGACAGCTGATACTCGTTAGTGTGTAAAATAATCTGGCTTTGTAAGCCATATAGTTCGTTAACTTTAGGTTATTTTAATTAAGCATTTAATTAAACATTGTAAGCGTCTTGGTTTCTTACTGTAATGCCTACATTTGCATTTGTATAAATAAATTTATTAATTATTAAATAGGGTTCTAGAGAAACTTGCCCAAAATGAATAATATTAGAAGCTAAGTAAAAATAGTAAACATAACAGAAAATTGAAATAAACAGATTTTATTATTATTATTATAGATATTTATTTAATTTTCTGTACATTAGGTTTTTTATAACAAATATTCAAATATAAAAGTAAAATAACAATACTAATACAAAAAAATAGACATTATAAAAAACCTAACCTACGAGTGCCGCCGGCAGCGGGGCAGGGCTCAAGCTACCGGTGGTTAGGGCTGCAGAGAGAGGAACCTCCTCACAATACGTGCCGTGTCGAGGAGTATATACTGCCTTCTGTATCTGGCCCTTGATCCTGCCATCTAGCGAGAGTCTCTTATTATTATTATTATTAGAAAACCAAAATTATTATTTTAATGATCTGTTCAGAGCATTTTGTAATAAATCAATTCAGATTCTTGTCAATAAAAATTAAGAGCCTAACTTTAAATTCAAGGACAGACATGATACGCGCTATGAATTTATCCCGAAATGTATTATTTTCAATGCTGAACGAGAAAAAACAAGTAAGCGTGTCAACTGATGGAATGTTACTAACGCCGCCGTAGGTTTTTCTCTATGAAAACAACTGTTGATATTTTGTCTGGGTTTTTAACAGTTCCGAGATCGAGGAAAACCGTTAGCACACTTGTTTACAAAATGTTTTCAAACAATCACATTGCTTTGTATCGCACATTAAGTGAGTAACGTCGCATTGTATTGAAACAGCTGATTAATAATTATCCTTCTAAGGCCCACCATACAGTGAAATTTGCCCATAATAGAAACCTAATGTCAATTTTCTAAATTGGTTGTAGAGTTCGTTTTTAAGTAAAAATTAATCACCATAACGTCCCGACGACTGCACCAAATTGGATTATATTTTTTTTTTTGTTGTGTTCGTTGTAGTCAGGTCAAGGTCATTATAGGCAAAAAAGAAAATCGAAAAATCTACCGGGATGGTCGGAAATTTGCAGCGGGGCGAAGCCGCTAGTACAAAATAAACAAGATTTAAGAGCAGAAGAGCAGTCTACTTTCCTTAATTAAAATGCATCCTGATAATTCTGCTAATGCATAAAAGCATTAGAAAATAAATGCTAAAAGCATTTGACCTTGTAGACATTGACATCCTGCTCCAAAAGTTCTCAGCTCTTGGATTCACTCCAAAACTTTTATCTTTTTTTTCCAATTATCTTAAGGACCGAAGGCAATATGTGCAAGTGGCAGATTTAAGATCACGGGATTTTTATACTCGCTCTGGTGTAAGTCAGGGGAGTAATCTTGGCCCAACGCAATTTTTGGCAATGATAGATGATCTTAAAAATTGTATTAAGGGTACTCGCTCATTGTTGTTTGCAGACGACCTCAAACTACTGCACCCCGTCAATAGCATTTCCGACTGCAAACCGCTCCAGCAGGCGGTTGACTCAGTAGCGCAGTGGAGCGCAGTCAATAAATTAGAGCTTAACGTACTTAAGTGTAAGGTCATCACGTTCACTCGTTCAAACAATCCGGTTTATGCCACGTACTGTAACCTCCCAAGCTACCTAACTAAACCTAAGCACCAAAAACCGACGTCATACCCTACTCTGCCTTGCTATTCCCTAAGAAAACTTTTAGAATTGATCTAGTTTGTAGCAAATACGGAATTGTAATGGCCAAGTGATCTGTCTAGGGATAAAAGAACTAGAAACCTACGTCATGACCCGAAATGTAACCCAAATACTTTTGAGAAGTGGCTACTGAGAACAATACAACACCTAATAAACACTGAGGAAAGGAAACTATCGAGTTGATTGTAGAATGAGATTGTGAGAGAGAAAATTAACTAAACTAAGTACATGTTTGGAAAGCATGTAAGGTTTGCGCTAACGGTAGAGCCCCACACCCGCTCTGGAGCTGGTAGTGCCCCCTGGCTATCGCCAGACCTATGAGACTCGTCACCAGACTGGGTATCCCTCTAGCGCGATCTAAGATGCTAAGATGATACTAAAGGAATTGCCTATTTATTGTATGTCTGTCGATCAGTAGTCTCTGTCAAGCTAGGGGTCAAGAGGAAACCCTCTATAGAGTGCGTAGTTTGTGATTTTGTTTCTTTTCTTAACTTTTATTTTAGAAGACAAGCACTCTGATAGGGCAATACTTTAAATAGCCAAAGAGAAAATATTATGAAGGACTTGATATTTGAATGAATGAAAAGATGGAAAAGATAGCTTAAGTAGTATATCCTTGGAAAACAGTTACATCAAGCAATTAATTCAAGCTTTGGGCATTACTTTCGCCTCTCTTGTATTTCCGTAGGAAGTTTAAATTACTGTATTGTCCGTAGACTTGAATGATCATTTTCTTATATCAGTTTCTCAGGGACAGCGTTCAGCGAGACCTTGATCTTCATCTGAACTTCGATTCATCAATCGATGTATGAGATCCTGAACACTAGAACGTTCATGTCACTGGGACTTTCCACCAGATAAATATATCAGTTTGATTTTCTTTATTACATGAATTTCTTAATTGCAAGATGAACAGTTCCAGAAGTTGAAAGGATGTACTGTAGTTTACGATAAAAGATGAGAATAAATGATTAAAAACATAAACCAGATTAGCGGTATCCGCACGAAAATAATTTATACTGGTTCACAAAAACTGATACAGATGATTACTTCCCTGAATTTCTGCCTCTACCGCATGCCATACTGGCTAACATTATCCGATTTCGTAGCGCGAAAATAGATTCGTGTACACTTTATTTACTAATTCTTTTAAATAATCTTTTTCATGTATTTCTGTTCCCCATTTTTCTTGTTTTTTTTTCAATCCCCTTTTTTTTCCCGTCAAAAAAACCATCGCTAAACCTATTGCAAAGGTTTTGCTTGCTATCCAAGATAAAAAACTCCTTCATCCAAAACCTAATTAAAAACTTAGATATTATGGAGGCGTTACATTATCTATAACTGAAAGTCTACTTCTTTATGCTCTATCTCAATAAAATTATATATTTGTGAAAGGGACAGACGACTATGGCAAAGTCGTAGTGTCACAGTACAACTTGTCGAACATCCCCCTTACTCACGTTAATACAACTCAGGACTTAGGCCTCTCCTTAGATACCCGTATGGACATGCGCGAGCATATCGTTAACACCTGTAAAAGTGCTAATAAAATGCTAGGTTTCATTATAAGGACCGCGTCTCAGTTTCGTGATCCTAAAATAGCCATCATTTTATATAACGCGTACGTTCGGTCGAAACTCGAGTATAACGCTATAGTGTGGGATCGACGTGAAGAAAAGTATGTTTCCATGATAGAGCGAGTCCAGAAAAAATTCGCTAGGTACCTCTATAAACTGAAATATGGATCCTACCCATATCTCTTCCCGTCTTTGTTTGTTTCCGGGATGGTCGGTTTAGAGACTCTTGAGCTGAGACGAAAGATCACATCGCTCACCCATTATTGTCTGCTCTTACGACATAAAGTAGACAATCCTACCATCTTGGAAACGCTCAATTTGTTCGTGCCTGACCACTACACGACTGCTGTGGGCCGAAGTGCGAGTGGGCGAGTCCGTAACCTTTTTTCCATCCCTAGAGCGCGCACTCTGCAAGCTGGTAACGCTCCTACCATCAGAGCCGTTGCGTTAATAAACGAGTTCCTCGCACAGTTCCAGGACGCTGACGTGTTCGCCGGCAATTGGCCAGCTCTAAAAAATGCTTTACAACGCTATATTAACGTTTGGTATTGTAAAATTACGTAATTTCTATGTTTTTTACCTTTTGTTTACCTATTTGTACCTTTTGTGTCTTATATTTTTGTTACAATTTTGTTTACGTATCTTGTTGGGCATTTTGGTTTACCTGTTAGTTCACAAGAATAGACTATAATAAATAAATAAATAAATAAATAAATAAATAAATAATGAAGGCTGAGGTTTTAAAATATTCAATTTACACAGTAACTATACTACTAGGCAGGTAAGAAGTCAATTCGGACACATTACATGATCATGAAGTTTTTTATTAGGTACTGATAATGTTAACAGCAGTGAAACAATGCTAATTTATTTGTTGCGTGTGAAGAAATAATAATAACAGCATTGTTTTACTGCTGTCAATATTAAGAGACTTCATGGTTGACCAATGTGTCCAACTTCTTACCTGCCTAGTACTATAGCGCGTAGAAAAACATTTTTGCGTATCCCTCGAGAAATGTCCAACTTTTTAGGATCATTATGACACGAAATGCGATCTGATTGTTTCTTACACTTTCTTTATTCTTATTTCTTGTTTTACGTTTGTTATAATTTGTAACAACATTCCATTCTATTCTATTCATTTTATTCAGTTTGTCCCGGAACAAAAACTGGATTTGGCGGCAAGGTTTTTCTTTTTATTCAGACTGGTTGTCCCAGCCAACTTTTTTGAAATTCAAAGTTAAAAGAATTCCTAACTTTTTAAACTCCCCACACTAGTAAAGTATACGGTAGACATGACACGTATCCTATTCAATGGGTGATTGAAAAACATGCGCTTCTTGCTGGTCACATTACGGCTCTCATTGTTTTACACTCTATCTGGGTCTCTATTCTACTGGGTGAAACGATATTGCCCGTGACATGTTATCGTATTGTTTTTAACTCGGCCGGCATTACTGTGACTGATGCATAATGAGAGGCATTAATACACGACTGTGGTTTTATGAAACGAGCCGAAAGGCTAGTACTTTATCTACATGCAATGCATATCATAAGTTTTGTACAATATGTCCTGTATCCAATAATTTCATGTGAACATTAAGATGCAACCACATCGATTAAAGTATTGCATGTCATTAAAGTATCGGTACTTTAATGACATGTAATACTTTAATGTTAACATTAAAATACAACACAGATACAGGTTTCTTAATATAGGCCATTTGCTTAACGTTTCTGAACATATAGTAGGGAAGTTATGATATGGATGTAGATAAATCATTAATAAGACCTCACTTTATCTTTAAAAATATGTGATTTTATTAGGGAGTAATAATAGTAAATTGACTCGTTTGGTATTGTTTACATCTTTGCCCATTTCAATTGACACCGACTTTATACCCGACTGCGTCAGAAGGAGGGTTATGTTTTTATAATGTTTATTTTGTTAGAACCGCTCGAACTATAACGCACTTATCATAAAAGTATGACTCTCACTGGTAACAATTATCCGATAAGTCTCTAATAGAAGGTCAATTATTTTGATACTTTCGAACCATGTACAGGGAAGGCCTTCCTATATCGTCTGACAGTGACATGACAAACACACTCACCTGTCATAAGCGACCCCTAACACCTGCAGCTGCGGGACCGTCTCGACGTAGCCGCGCTCCTTGACCTTCACGTTCTTGTACTCCACCAGCGCCGCCTTGGTGGAGCCGGCACCCATGTCGAAGAACAGCGCCTGCCACGCGGTCTCGTTGATCTCCTGCGAACAAATAGGTTTATTAATTGAATAGGTGTATTAGAGTACTTACTAATATAAGAAATGATGAGAGCTGTAGGCCATACTTCTGCGTGTAAATTTGTTCGTAAACATAAAAATACCCTAGACCTGTAAACGTCTACTCGGAGGCGCACAACTTACGGCACCGGAACGGATTGGCTCTTGCCACTGTACAACTTTACATGGTACAAATGTAAAGAAAGGTCCCCACACGATGTTTATCAAATTTTTTAATAAAATTCCTAACCATATATCCCAGGAACAAAAATTCACCACTTTTGTAAATGTCCATACTCTCTGCAGGAATACATGCAGTATGTGCCAAATTTGAAATCTCTAGACCCAGCGGTTTGGGCTGTGCGTTGATATGTCAGTCAGTTTCTTCTTTTATATAGGTATATTCAGATTGATTCAAATTATACAATATGCTTAATAGTCAATCTTGTGTTCGTAGTATTTGTTCTTAACCGCCAAGTAGTTTGCAACTGTGTCAACATTACAGCAGCAAGCTAATTAAATAAGTAAATGAAAAAAAACCTTGCGCTAAAATCACTTTTGACATTGAACTGCACCTGGGTCATTGTTAAACTATACCTGGATGGTTTTAAAAAAAACTGTACCTATTTAGGAACTAAAATTAAGAAACTGTAACATTAGTCATTTGAGTAGGTAACGAAAATTAACTATTCTGCGTTAAGATAAATGATGGTATCTCACACAAAACTCCTGTAGCAAGTGCGATCATATTACTAACAGGTTTGAATCTGCTTCTTTTATTGAATTTGAGATACCACACACACACTATAAAATGATGAAATACGAAAACAATTTAACTGACCTTCCTCCTAAATATGCCATAGTTGATAGCAATAGCAGTGTAGTCGTTGATCAGCTGCAGTACATTGAGCCCAGCGAGGGAGGCGGCTTCCTTCATGGCTCTCCGCTCCGCCTGATTGAAATACCCAGGAACTGTGATGACGCATTCGCTGATTTGTTGACCTGCCAACATACCGAGAGAATTTAACTATATATACACAATATATGAGTCACAGTTTGTGTTCCTTTTGCATAAGGATAATGAAAAAGAATAATTTAATACTCAGGGACGGGATTTAGATATGAATGGACTTTGGAATTCGAAACCATCCTTCTCTACCTATTCTATAATGAAGAAGACACAAAACAAGCAATATTCAAGCTGTCCTAGCCGTAAGGCTATAAAAGCATAAAATAAAAACTGGATAATTTATCTTCGTTATTAAACCTGAGACTTATTACTGTACTTAAACTTGTCAAAGTTTGCTAAGCTTTTTTTTCCATGAATGTCAAATATGTAATAACAAAACTGTCCATAAATAAGCGCTTTAAAAAAACCTACCATGATTGGCTTCAGCGAAATCCCTGGCCTTGCCCAAGAACTGCGCCACCAGCTCCTCAACCGTGAACCTTGTGTTCTCATCATGCACGAACTCTACAGTGCCTCGGTCAGACTCCACAATTTCATAATATGGGAAGCGCTCCCTAAAATGAAATAAATACATTGTTTAAGCTGGCTATTTTCAAAGAGTGCTTTGCTCTGGAACTCTGGGCCCCAGCTGCTTCGCTGAAATACAACCTAAATAACAATGTTTAATACGTATTACTATCGATATATGTATAAATAACAATGTTTGATATGTATTACCATATGTATTGCTATACATATAAATAAAACATTGTTATATTTCATTGATTTTCATTAAAAAACGAATATAAAACCAGCTTATGCTTATTTTTAGGAGTTGCATAAAATATTCAGTATTTTAAAATCTTAATAATGTAGGAAAATTATTAACCTTTCTTTTCTTTGCTATGATATTATATTCTATTCTATTCTATTCATGGTGGCAAAATATTCAACCTATATTGTTGAATGTGTTAAAGAGTTGTTATAAAAGTTTGAAAATGGCTGGTTTAAGCCAACAACTATACCCCAATTCGATTGTATTATAAAATATATACAATCGCATGAAATTAAACTTTAGTGTCAAAATGTTTGCAATTTCATGTTCTAGTAACGTATTATTATGTGTTATCTTCCCTACCCTGTTTTTTTTTTTTATAATTCCTTTTCTACTCCCCTAACATAATTGCATTTGTCCGTCAAACGTTTCATGGCTTATTTATGTTTGTGTCGTCCTTAACTCGTGTTATTTGTTTTAGGTTTCCTGAAGTCCGGATCCTTTCACTTAATACAAAATTTCTCTACCGAACATTTTCCCAGCATGTCTAATGTCAAGTTGTCATTGGCGAAATACATCTTGTTACGAAAGATGTGAAAACCACTAAAAAAAAAAACTATGTTTCATGGCTCACCACACAAATAAAGAGAATGCCATGTTCAAAGTCAGTTAATGACAATTAAGTCGTTACTAGGTGACGATTTTTCATATGCACATTTGAAAAAGATACCAGTTAATTGTCTCCGAGTATGGCATTTAATGTGAACTCTAATTGTCTCCGAGTATGGCATTTAATCTGAACTCTTGAGATAAAATGTGAAAGCAATTTAAATTCTCAATATTGCATTGAACTACTTGTTTAGAAAAAACAGATAGTTCAAGAAGTTTAAAATAATATTTAAAAAAAATAAAGCCGTTTTTACAAATAGATGACTGAAGTTGCTATGCATTTCAAATTAGACATGCTTGCTTGACTCACTGATAAAATCCAACTACATAGTCATATAAACATTATTTTATGGCAGCATTTCAGATGGCAAGAGGCTTCAACAATTTGTCTTGGCTGGGAAGATTTTGAAATATCTATGCAAGATCGTGAACATTGGAAAACCCTTATCCAAGCCCTATGTCCCCGATAAGGGATAACAGGAAGGACTTGATTTAATTTGCCAAATACATTTCTCACATTTAACCTCGTAAGGCCCAGTTTTCAATAGGATGTACATAATCAAGACAATTTAATTTGACCTTTTTTATAATAGGAATAAAGTTAATTTTCCTAACTGAAAATGTCATTATCGAACAAACATAATTGAACTTTATTTGCCTTGCTGGTAGATTCATAGTCCCATTTACAAAAAACTCCCTGTTTGTAATATGATGGGCCGTGGGACATTTTAACCTCTGTTAAAATATTGAATGCAAGAGAAGAAATTAAAATATTTCACAACAACCAACTGAAGTGACACTATCAGGTTTTCCAACTGTAAAAGAAAGGAAGGATGTAGGCACAAGGAAGTAAATTCAAAAGTAACTTGAAAAACCATTCCTTGTAAATATAACTTATGTTATTTTATTATAATATTTATAATTCATTTAGAATAAGGTAAAGTTTCATTCATTCAGTGCTCATAACTTAATATTGGGTCCATTTTGTATGGAAATTACTAGTTGCTAGGCTGATGACTTTAGAATTGCTATTGGTTACATTAGGCATTCAAAGCATGTATAAGTCAATGAACTATTATAAAAACTCGTTTCTGACTAGTAACCATTCCTTCATCATTGAAAATGTTTTATAGCAATTGAAACAAAAAAAAAAATGCTTATATGTGGTTCTTAATATTAAGTCAGCATTGCAACATTTTAACTTTCTAGAAAGAATCCCACCCCACTCACCTCAATTTGCTCTACTGTATGTATTTTAAGAACTTTATGCCTCATATGGTAAAATAAATGAAAAATGATTAAATAAATTAAATGATAAAAAAAACTGTGAAACTAACTACTTTCTTTGTTACTTAAGGTTTCATGTTAAGCCACCCAAAAATTCGTCTTAAAAGAGATAAACATCTGTTTTTTCTGCAGTCATGGATGTCAAGAATCAAAATTGTTTAGAATTGAAAAAGTAAATGATAACCTCACCTATATAGTTGTACTAGGGGATGGCCGAAAGGTTTTCCAAGCAGGTCTAGTAAATATTTGTACGAATTCTTCGGGAACCGGACGCCGACGGTGACGGCGTCTTCCCCGAACGTCCGCTCACCGTTCCTGAACGCTACGACCGCCGGGGTTTTTCTCTTCGACTCCTTGTTCAATACTATCTCCATCGGCACCCCAGGTGACACGATGCCGATCTTCAACCATTCCGTACCCAAGTCAATAGATATCACCGCGGCACAGTCCGCAGATTGCCCCCAAAGCGACGCTAACAACACCAAACTCCACACTCCATACATTTTCTAGAAAATTAAAGAAATAAACGACACGAAACTCAAACACCAAAAACACATCAGCGATTTCACACATAGGTTGACTTAAATTTGTGAGTGTTCTACTATTAGGAAACACTTACGAGTTTAAAGGCCATGTTATTTTAATATGCCCACATCAGCCTCAATACTTTAGCACGTTTATTCACTTATATTACAGAAGAAATTAATCATTTACGCATAGTGCCGCTGAAGTTCTTTCTAAAATAGGCCAGCTGCTTTCGTCCACGTCAAGTTTAACGTGTTTTCTTCTTTTTGGTAGAACGATAGTTGCCAGCCTATACAGCCACATTGCTCAATTAATTCAAAGGAAACAATTTTCTAATTATATGTATATAGTATTAACAGTATTTATGCTTACAATTTAACCAAAATGGAACTATAATTTTCAATTTTAATTTTTTTTGACTTGGATGTAAGATTTTCTCATGCTTTATTTCGATGTCATTAAAAAAAAGTACGATGACAGTGTTGCAAATTTATTTTCCTTTTCTCCCTAAAAGGCTTTCTTTACAATGGCTCGTTATTTAATAATACTTTTATTTTTTTTACTTAGCTACTATCATTTAACAATCAAAGAAATCTTGCATTCAAGTTATTACAGACTTTAAAAAAAATGGGGATTCTTGATTGATTTACAAAATGTCATGGACAACAAGTACGTTTGGATACTCTCTTGAGGGTTTCTGCTTGTATTTCTTGACAGTATGATTTCCGTAAATTGCAAACAACATTGTATCTATGCCGATGGTAGCAGTACTCTGAACTACGGAAGAAAGTATGCCCTCGAAGCCCAGCCCTCAGCTCCACGCCTTGTTTCTATTATTTAGAATTTACCCGGTTCTAAAGTCGACCTTAAAGGGGTGATAGACGGGCGAGTAAGTACGCCGTACTTGGGCATTTTCACGAAAAAGTGTACCTAATTAAGGACTGAAATTAAAGAACTTTCACTTTGTCAGTTCTGTGACGAAAATTAGCTATGCATTGACGGCCGCCAAAACTGACAAAGTTGAACTTCCTTCATTTCAGTCCTTAATTGGGTACACTTTTTCGTGAAAATGACAGTACGGCGTACTTACTCGCCCGTCTATCACCCCTTTTACTTATTCTTGACTGAGAGGCTGTTATGCCAAACATTTAAATCAGCGATCAGATCGGTTTACGGTGGCACTTCGCGGGATATCGAGTAGAAATCTTAATATGGATGGATATAATACAATAACCCCGCAATACTGTTACAAAAAGTTATTACGTGTTATATATAGTTATTTAAGTATGATAGTAATCAGTGTAAACTATAACATTAATTAAATTCACCCCAATACCCCAAATGTTACCTCCAAATCCGATCACTGATTACCTATAGTGGAGGACTTTGTCATTCTGATGTGAATAAGTTGAATGTGTTGACGTCAATTTAGTATCAAGAAAAGAACGATTTTATGGGTTCTGAAACTGATTGTAGACTATTATATTTTTTATGAAAATGTGAAAACGCTAACACAAATAAAATAAATAATATTTTCTTTGTGTCTGTGTCCTATGTTACCAACAAAGGCGCATGCGCACGATGCGACGCGGCGATACGCGAAGTTAGAACTATTCGCGCGAACTTATTAGCGATTTTAAATAGTAGGCTATTGAACCTGAAATTAAAAATACAGTGCAGGAAAGGTCCTATATTGTAGGATAAATAAATAAACTGCCATAACTGGATATTATCACATTGTGAATGGAACAAAATGACTTAAAAAATGAGAACTGCGAGAACTTAAATGAAAATAATGTATTTTTTATTTGTTTAATTCCTCCAATAAAAATAATGTATTTTATATTGGTTTAATTCCTGATTTAGTTTCTCGAAATTATTAGTGATGATTTAGTCTTGGTTGTAACTGTAAGGCTTAAAACATGTTTGAAATAAATAATTAAATGAATCAATTTTAAGTAAGAGTTTTTCAACATCGACTGAATTGGGTGACGTGATGCGACGCGATCTCAAGTCTCGTTGCGTAGCTTTGATATGAGCTGTCAAAAGTCGCATCGCTTCGCGTTTGCATGCTTTGCTTACGTAGGATCGGTAACTTATGATATACACGGAAACCTCCGAACTTATCTACTAACCCCTCGTATGAGTAATCGCCAAATTCCAGTGTAATAGTATTTGAAAAATCTGGTTTTGTTAACCTAAGCGTCCGAGGATACATTTTTTGTATTTGACATATCAAATCTGATTACTGGTACCGTGTATCCGAACTAGAAAATACAAATCATATGTTTATATGTAGGTTACTCTTTAGTTTATGGTTTGATTGGGTGTTGATTACGAAGCTCGGAGGACGCGGAATGCTGCTTTATAGTTTATGTTGTTAATTCTTATTAGTGTTTTTATCAAAGGATTCATCTGAAAGGTGAGTGCACTTGTCCCGTCGTAGCTTAACACGCATCGCTTCCTTGTAATCACCAAGTTCAAATAGCATCGACGACATCGTTTCTTAAAAGAATTTTATTATTACGCATTTCGTGTTCTGTTCCCTGAATAACAAGAAATAACAAAGTATCACGTTGCACTGGGCCGATTCGCGATTGTGTCGGGTCGAGCGAACCGTATCGTTTACATGCGGTTCTAAAAATGTGTTGGGACGCGTGAGTGAGGAGCGTCGGGAGCGTTCGGGAGTGTGTCGGTGGGCTCCTTCTATAAATGGAACTTGTGCGTGGAGGAGTCCTCGGGCCGGGTGGTCCGCGGGCTGCGTCCCTGCGCCGCGTACTTATGTAACGGCCCTTGGCGTCGCGCCGCACGTGCGATGCACGCGGCGCTTCCACGTCGGAGCACGTCGCAGCGAGCACGCGGTCGCGCGCCCCGAGCCCCAGTCTCCTAGCAACGCTGTTGACGCGCTGCTGACCCTATAAACAGAATATCACCAAGCTTGTTGTTATATCACACCACTCGTTATTTTCGCGTAATACGCTCGTTGCTAAGGAGTCGACATCATAACAAATTACGTGCCCTAGTCAGTTTAAATTTTGATTAAGTGGACTTTGGTTTGCCTTGTTCTGCCTATTAAAAGAGTGAGTACTTTGTTTTTATAATTCATTTACCTGTTGTTTATTACTTGGACTTAATTTGTGACTTTGGTATGAATATGTGGCTGTATGGAATGTATATGTAGTTGTTCAGTGGTTTGCACTGATTACAAGGGCTACAGTATCCTACAATGACACTGGTGATGTTTTCTATAAATAGTACTAGACCTTTGTGTGACCTAGTTAACAGTTACACTTCCTAAATGTGTTCTAAATTTAATTGTCACTGCAAAGCAATGCTCTAGTTTCATCATTATTTTTTAAAATAGATGCTTTTGCAAATGTAATTTTCTTTTTCCTTCAGCGTTGGGTGAAAATAGTTATGGGCTGTGATGACTGGTTGTTTATGTGTTGAATTTATACACACCCATCACTATCACATAATTCTATGCCTATTCATGGTTAAATAAGTAAATATATATCAATATCTCTGGCACCAAGGCTACGCAATCTTAAATGATAGCTTGCATATCTGTTTGGTAAAGCTGTAATACAGTGATACTGTTTCATACATCTGATTTATCTATATAGGATAAAAATTGGTATTATAGTATTTAAAAAATAACCAGAGCGTTCACTATAATAGAAGGTATGACAATTTTTTATCAGATGAACCCACATCATACTTTTAAGTTTTGTAAGCAAAATGTTTTCCTCTATCACCATATAATTTGATTTGATTTGCTCCATTTTAGTAAACAATGGAATCCAACTGGATGGCTCGCACCTGATAATCTCTGCTGCAAAGCAGCGGTGGTTCACATTGTTTTGTTTTGGTGTGACAGCCATTGAAACATTCCATTGATTTGATTTGGATGTTTTAGTGGCCATTTTATTTTCCATCTTAAGTCTCTGGGTTGGCAGTATGTTAGTCATCGTGAGATTGCACACATCCCTGGACTTAAGCACCTGCTTCCACCACCACTACTTACCACCAGGTGGCCTGTCTACTAGTTCGCCTTCTGTATGTTACGAAACAAAACCTAACCAATTCATGCCATGCTACTAATTCCCATAATGAAATGGACTAATTGAGTCACTGGCATTCAATAAATAAGAATTTTCTGCTGCCAATATTGCTTTAAATGTCTATTGCTACCAGAAAATATGATGACTAAAATAATATTTTGATAATCCAATCTAGGGTAGAGTAATACTTTCAACAGCTACATATCCAATCGGCAAAACCTTTATAAATTTTAATAACCTGTTAAATATTAATTTCCTCAAGGCATTCCAGATTGAAAAATCAAACCAGTTGCTTCTTTATAATTATAAGGAAAATGAAAACTTCAAATGGCTTACCTTTCCTTGCTACTTGGATAAAAACATTTCCTGTATATTCCATTGATTGCCAAATATTTATTTAATAGGTACTGGAATTGTACACTCATCTAAATTTGAAACATAAGGAGATTATAAGATTAAGAGAGCTTAGGTGAACTAGACAAGTTTGACGACGTATGTTTGTGGATATGTATGTATGTATCTTATCCATTGTTATGGCTTCTTGGAAATACCCATCGGTTTTATGCTCTTTATATGTAAAAATAATAGTTATTATTACACTTGATTGTACATTTTACACTTTTTGTCGTGCTTCCCAAAATACCAAAATTGCGAAATACCAGATTCCCAAAACAACACATTCGAAATATTGGATACAAATAACCATACCTGTATTTAAATGTTAAGTTTTTTAAATTCTTGTTTGAGTTTGGTATTTTAAAATTCTGGCGTAACGAGAATGAGCAACTATACTTCGTGGTCTTATAAGATCCCAACATTTTTGTTCTAAGGAAATCACTTTCCATTAAACAAAAATAAAACCGCAACAAAGCTTCCCTAATTTCCTCTTCATAGCTATTAATTCTATATTACTCATCTCCACCATTGTCTATACTATGTCACAGCTATATTTGGTGTCTGAAGATCAAGCCATGCTCTGAGAAAATGTAATTAACTCATTCACCGCCCATGACGCCATTGTGCATCACAATTCATAAATCAATATAAATGGCAGTAACAGGCACTGGCTGTTTTAAAGGTACATTTGTACGCAAGGGCTTGTTATTCTTCAGTTTTTGTACTTGGCATGGGCCGCGTGGTGATGCAACGGCATTGAGGAGTTAATAAGCAACACAATCAACAGTGTTTGTTTTGATTCCGTGTGTTTGTTATGGTTTGTTTATTGTTACTTGTTTTTTCGCGCCAGCGTTGGCATGCAGAGGTTTAGGAATTTATCGTTTTAAGAGAACATTAGCTAGTTTTTTTAGGTACTTATTTATTACTAGCTGATGCCCGCGATCCGTCCACGTAGAAGTCGATTTGTCGACGCGCTGGTCTAGATGGTAGTGACGCTGCCTACGAAGCTAGCGGCCCTGGGGTCAAATCCCGGTAAGTGCAGATATTTCTGTGATGAGCGCGAATATTTGTTCCTGAGTCATGAATGTTTTCTATGTATTCAAGTATATATTTCTCTATGTAAGTATTTATATCGTTGTCTAGTACCCATAGTAGGTACAAGCCTAGAGCTTAGTTTGGGACTAGGTCAATTGGTGTGACATTGTCCTCTGATATTTTATTTATTTAAGTTGTTTATCGCAGAAAAAAAATACCCTATGTTCTTTCTCGAAGTATAAGCTATCTCCTACTGAATTTCATCGAAATCAGTTCAGCGGTTTAGCCGTGAAAGCGTAACAGACAGACAGTTACTTTAGCATTTGTAATATTAGTCTAGATTGATTGTTATTATACAAAGAAACCTACATACACTGTATGTCATACAGGTATGTATTTAAAGGAATGACTGTTGCATCATATTGGGTGATACTAAAACAATTGTTATGCAACACAATAGCCGGACCAAAACACTATTAGTTTATCTGGGTACTCGACTGACCGTGGACGGATGTAAATTAAACAACTAAGTTGGTACTTAGGTGTTAAGCCATTCTTCTTTTTATATGTCGTGCAAGTAGAATTATACGAAAGGCTATGAAGTACATACGTCGAGGGACATACGTCAGCGAATTACATGAAATTCAGATGTAGAAACATTGCGCGTGGGTCATACACAGATTTAGGTTACGGTCTTTGCTGTGGACATACCCAAAGTTAGCGTTTTTAAGGCCTAATTTTAGGATGAACCCACATACGCATAAGCGGCGTCAGGTCTACTTAAGTCCTATCATATAAAAACATAACTTATATGCACACAAGCTTTTAACTATTGACCACAAGAGAGACAACTATTGTTTTTTGGCCCGCGCCTCCCGTGACCCGCCTACCTATTATTAATTTCGAGTCTCGAGAGTACAAACCCAAAGTATCTCTCATTATAATATTATTGGGATCGAAACTGAACAATGAGCGGTCCATCCATTGTTACAACTTTTGTAAATCTTCCATTCACGATTTTAATTTTAACTCTTCATAAAAGTCATGGCGTTCAACCCTTAAATTGCTGGCTAGTTATAAATTATATGTTGCGAGTTGGTAGTTAATGTATTTACTGTAGAATGGGACAGGCGAGAATTAACGGTGTTATAGACAAATCATAATCATAGTTAATGTAACGAAACTTGTATTTCAAAAGTTTTTGGAAAAACACTGTCAAATTCATTAATAATCCTTTGCGCAGCATAGCTAAGCGCTAAGTTAGCATTTTCGAAAATCGACAAAATTTATAAGATTGACGTAAGTTGATGACAGATCACACCGACCGCTGATGACAACGCCATACATTTCGAGTCTACATAAAACAGAGGCGTTTGCATCATGGCTAGTTCTTCAGGTCTAAAGATTTCCTAATAATGAGCTTCCGTGGGTGATATCATCTACTAGATAGTGGTTCTTCACTGCATGTATTATCACAGCTTGACATTTAAGATTGAATTATGTTGTCTCCTTATAATTGCGCAAATGAAGTTCCCGAGGCTAGGCTATTTTATCGCATCCTAGTTTCTCCTTTATCTTCCACGCACAGTAGAACTGTGTTTCACGAAGCTACAAGTTACAAATTACAAGCGGAGGCTGATTGCATAATAAATTACAAGCTATTAGTGGTTTTGCATGGATTTTTACTAATAGTATGGGCTTGTAGTTTATTATGCAATAGGCCACGGGACTCTCTTTCTAGCTTGTAGCTTCGTGAAACGGGCCCCTGTAAGCAACTTTATAAAATCTGGGCTTTAAATCGCAAAACTGAAGCTGAAATATAATCCTATTCTCCAATTCAATTGTGGCAGCATGGTCACAAAGGGAGGGAGTTAACACGATTTTAGACTTAGATTTATGTTAGAAGCACTAGGCCGTTAGTCAAAGGCTAGTGTGTTACAGTGTTACTGAGAGCAAGTATGACTTCGTGCCTTACTGGGGCTTATCTAAACTAGCGTCCGTGTTTTGTATACTCAGGTGGGTTATACCAAAACAATTTCAAAATGACTGATGTTTTTTTTTTTCAACCGACTTCAAAAAAGAAGCAGGTTCTCGTCTGTAAGTTACTCGACTTCTCCGCCGATTTGAATGACTCTTTTTTTATCATTAGGGTATATCTCGGGGGCGGGTCCCGTTTAAATTTTGTTAAGCTCTGTGTTGTTGATGTTTATTCGACGATGATGATGTTATAATAAAAAAATAATGTAAAATTATTCTTTATTTAGGTGTTAAATTAACCCATCAATTAATCAAACATTCAAACATTAATGATAATATTGTACGCACTTCGCTCTCAAAATAATAATGAAAGTTCGTGCACGCCTGAACAATACTGTTGCCCGACTTGCTCAGCCTCGTACCAAATGACCACCGTCTTTTCCGCAACACGGCGAAGAAGTCATCCACTCTGTTCACGGCAAACATGCCGGCCGCGCTACACCGCCACGGCAGCCGCAGCATCGCTCTGAACGCGTGGTTATACGGCACTCGAAGTCTGTCAAGAGATCGCTTAGTATACTGATACCACAGCTTGTTAGTGTGGAACGCCTGACAGTACGCCCCGAACAGCGTTACCTTGACTTGGTCCAAATCGGCGCGCCAAAATATTGCTTTTAATAGCAATGGCCCGTTCGAGGTCCTCGTCATCTTTTAGTTTTTCAGTAAGTACATGCCCCAGGTATTTAAATACAGACAAAATATAGCCATGTCTGTTGAAAGGCCCGCACAAACCCAAATTGTGCATCAGTTCAGTAGATAATTATAGGATTAATTAGCCTTTCTACAATCTTCGAGAGAACTGTGGTTAACGATACAGGTCGGTAATTAGACGGATCGCTAAGATGGCCGGTTCTGTTTTTAACAATTGGTACTACACTTGTTCTCATACAATCATCTGGCAGGTAACCATGAACTAAACATAAATTAAATAACAATGCTATTTGATGCAGCGACGGACCACCGTACAGAACATGTAAGATTCTCAGGCTGTCGTCGTGACACGAAGACTTCCCGCGCTTCATTTTACGAACAAAATCATAAACCGTATCTTGTGTAATGACACTAAAGACACGAACCGGGCCAGTTTAGTTTGCAATAATACCCATGATGGCCCTTATTTGACCTCACCTACAGGTGGATGTGAGAATCTAACGTGTCTGGGTCAAGTCAAGTAAACCACAGTTATTTTGTTTATTTATTTTTATAGCTGTTACTGGGTGACGCAAAAAGCTTGTTTTATCTATAAACAGAGGCGCGTGTAAAACCTGTTACCTACGCGTTGTTAAATAAACAGCGCTTTATCTTTGATTATACCTATTTCTACTTTTGTGAATTCATAATGCGTAGTAGTTATTGGACATGAATTTTAATGTCGAAAACTTTATCGTACCTCACGGCATTTTATCTGTTATAGAGGACGCTCGCAAATTCGTACGCGTACAATAAGTCCCCCCCTACTCCCCATATTTCTGGGGATTGATTTTGGATAAATTCTTTCTTAACGCACACCTAGGGTAACTAAACTTCAAGTCCCTAGGTCCAGCGGTTTAGGCTGGGCGTTGTCTAGTCAGTCACTCAGTCACGGTGCGTAGTGTCAGTCACGGAAGACTTATATGTATATATATACACTGAAAACTTAAGGGAAAAGGTCTAAGAGGCCCTGGTAGCCTTGTGCCCGTATGTGTCAATCCACGTGAGGTACATTAGGAGTCACCCACAACAATGCGGCGGTCAGTGTGTCAGCGAGTTCACAGTGACGCGCAGACGCCGCTTCAGCCGCGACTATGCCAAGGCCGATACGACGATAATGAGATAAAAATGTACTATCAACGTTTCCTTGTTACGTAAAGTCGCGTGATTTTCTTGCCGAATATCTAAGGTAATTGATCCGATTTTTACTGTCGCTGTAAAATAATCGAAGTCGTCAGTTGCTTGGTCGTAATCGTGAACTTAGACACGCACTATGTCGTGTAAAACGCTATGTATATAAGTTTGCGTCGTTTATGAATTAGCTAACGCCTGAATAACACGCCCTAAGAAAGGAAATGCTAATTTTGAAAGTCATTTAGACTGCATTGATCTTTGAGGAAATTAAAACCTTGGGACGGTTCTGCGGTCTTACGATAGCTCGTGTTGTTTATATACTTGCTTGCATGTACCTTAAAGAATGAGATGGAAGTAGCTTTGATAGTGACCTAGAGGCGGGATAAGGCGAATTTGGCTCATCGTTATCGAAAATAGAAATTATAATATCAGACATAAGCTTGCGGAGTGTCTGAGGAGAGCTTATTTCAATTGCGTACATTTTTATGATTGCTATTTTTGACAATGACGAATCGAAAACCCATTTAATCTGCCTATTGTTATTTCACACCACATAACTATGCCTTATTAGACATACGGCGCCTAAATTGTTACGCATTATTTGGCTGAGGATTTTAAACAATGTATCGTGTACTTCAAGAGTTCAGTTCTGCAGATCAATTTGAGTAAGATTGTTCTCTGTTTTTTTTTTAATGTTATTAACAATCCTCTCAAGAAACCGCAGACTTACTACACACATTAAAAAGGTCTAAGGATTAAAAATATTAAAAATATTCCTGCATATTTTTGATATGTCGCAATGCAAATGTGTAAATGTAGTACTTAAAAATATCAAACTAATGGAGGGATAATTTTGAACCTTAGACATTTTGTTTTGTGTAATCTGTCTGATGTCTGATTTCCATGTATTCCGTGTAAAGAAAAACTGTTACGCAACATTTCCTTTCCTTGCTAACAAGACTGTTGCTACGAGTTACTAAGGCTTTGTATGACTTCCAACGATGTTTTGATAATGCTAATCGATTTTTTAAGGAAGTACCTATGTGCCGTGTTCCTAAAACATTTAGCTCGGACATAGAAGTGTCAGCTTATTACGAGTTTACGAGGGTCTAAAGAAAACTCGTATGCTTCGTTTTGTGACGATACTGGCGCATTTAAAAAACTTCAGAGAAAAATTATCGAACTGATAGTGAAAACCGCTTCAAAATCCATTGCGTGGTTTATTAGGAGTTAGTTGATATACAGACAGGCAGACGCGGAAAGCTACTTTGTTTCATACTTTATAAAAATACTATGATATAGGGTACCTGTGTAGTAGGCAGTGGGCGTGAGACTTGTGCAATAATGTCGCACGTGCCTTGATTGAATGTTTGATACTAAGATGTGAAGTCCCTAATTACGTAGTTTATATGAAGGCCAGTGGCGTAGGATAGTTGTTCGTCAGTGTTTTAATCCACAAAGACGCGCCCCACTGCGTACATTGCTTAATTACTAATTTACGCAGGTACATTGACGCCGCCATGCAAAGTATATATTTATAGCAATTGATCAATGAAGCTAGTTTTCGTGGTTTGAAAACACTATACTCTGTAAAATAGGGTAAACAACACAGACCCTTAATGATTATGGGCATCATGAACTCTTTTTTAAGGTCATAGAAGTGTCAATAAATGGTATTTTTGATGTCAATAACCTGGGCTTTTAACCTGTTCTGAAAGTAACTTGTCACTGTCGAACGAGCGCAACTTAATCATGACAACTGCTGGTAGTTCCTCAATAATTACATCTATTTCCACCAACAGATGGCGCCAATGCGCGGTGAGCGAGGCGGCTCCCCGGCCCGGGGCGCGCGCGCGTCCCTCCCCCTCCCGCGGCGCCTGATCCGGCAGATCGCACGCCACGTGGCGTCCAGCGGCCGCTCGCTGCGCCGCCTGGAGGTCTCGGGCCGCGTCATCGACAACTTCGACGACCTGGACGACGTCAGCGACGAGTCGGATCACGAGGTGCCGCAGCCGGCGTAAGTTGATGATTATGACAATTCTGCTGCAGTGGTTTTATCAACAAAACACTGCTAGCTACTTACTCTAGTGTGTAAATAATACACAGAGCCCACATGTCAATTTTTTCGTTCAACAAAGTTTGAAAAATATGAGCACTTTTTGGAATGAAATTGGCCAAGGCAATAGAATCCAATTTTACCCAAAAACTGCTGTGATGGAACAGAATTTAACGTAGTTACCTACACAAAAAAGAGTTTGCCGAGGTGAATCACGTCAAACTCTTTTTTTGCTAAGATATAGTTCAACAGGTCGCTACTGAATGGGTACCTACTTACCGGGATCTATAAAAACGCTTTATACTCGTGTATATTATAAAGTTACTAGATTTGGCTAATGGTGCTGATAGACTTGAGAACATTCGCTAATTCTAGTTCTCGAGTAAATGCTATCTAGGAGTTTATCGTAGCGTAGACCCAATGAGTTTGGTCTCGATAAGCAGATGATGAGTGCAGTTAAAAAAGTACAGTTTGTCGAAAATTGCATGACAATTTTTTTTGGAAAACAATTCAAATTAAATTTAACGTAAAAACTCAATAGCGTTCATTATTATCGCGAAAACGCTTCAGTTATCTGACCACAGACAACCACGTAACACAAACACGGGCGTGTGAGAGGCGAGGCAAGTCTCGTGCACAGATATCAAAGAGAATGACGTTCACTGTTCAGTTTCACTTTTATATTACCCCAACGGACAAGTGACGCTGTTTAACGTAACGTTTATACCTATGATGATATTAGACGTGAGAAGTCTGTTAAAAATAAGAGGCTGGGAACTACGTATTTTACAATATACGGTCATGTAAAGAACATTCCAAAAAGTTAACCGCATCATTAGTATCAGTTTTTCGAGACGTTTTTTCCCCATTTTGGGCATGACATTTATTTGACATTCATGTTTGTTTAACAAAATTTGTATAGGATAGGAAGACCGTTTACAGGGGCCTTCATTTAATTTTACTAATCTACACTAATTATAAAGAGGAAATATTTGTATTTTTGTATGTTTGTAATGGATAAACTCAAAACTACTGGACTGATTTCAAACATTCTTTCACAATAACAATGCTTCATTATCACTAAGTAACATGGGCTATGTTTTATTTTGCGAACGGAGTCGCAGGAAACAGCTAGTGCTATATATGCAAAAGTTTTGATGTTGGTTACTCAATCGGAATCGAAACGGCTGAACCGATCTGGATGAAATTTGGCACAGAGATAGATTATAGCCTTTAATAGCACATAAGCTACTTTTTATCCCGCAAGATTGACAGGTCCCGAGGGAATAGCGATAAATGACTTCTACACGGACTGAGTCGCGGGCAAAAGCTAGTTCCATATAAATTTAAATAAACTGAACTAGATTGGCTTTTGGGTATTTTCCACATTGATTCCAAGTGACATGTTGCGTTGGTATTTTTTGCCTCTTTTTCTTGACAGAGCAAGAGTGGGACAAAACTTAACAATACTTAACTTATCAATGATAAAATAAACAATTTTGTTTATTTATTACCGAATATAATCCCTGTAGTCTGCCGCTGTAGATATGTATGCTCTTATAAAAACATGATAGTTCAATGGCTATCCAAAAAACTTAAGATGAACATTGTGATTGCGTATAGAGGCATGTTGGTACCATGACACTATCTACAGATAGGCCCGTGCTGACGCCCGAACGTGATAAGACAGAAGTCTTATCTTTGGCCAAATTACAAGAGTCAAACAAATGAAAGTCAACTAAAAACAACGCAAGAAACGTGGTTAATATTTGGAAACATTGAAGTCGTATTAAGACTGCATAGGATTAAGTCCTGTTATTACACCAAAGCAACTGCCATATGTAATGGGCCCGAGAATCCCGAGATGCCTGTATGAAGACGCGTCAAAGGAAATGTCATCTCTGTCACGTCTCATAACGGGCATCATACAATCAGATATTGATATAGGTAAAAACTTAAGTAAATTACCTCTTGCATGAGTTGTTACACATCTGTATAGATTGTTCGACATTCTATATATGAAATTTGATGTAAATTCTATATTACTTCCATGATTATTAAGTAAGGCTTTTCCAAAACTGAAAGTGTACGAAAACAGGTCCAAAATACACGCTAGGTAGAACAATATTGCTTGTGACATGTTATTGTATTATTTTTAACTCGGCCACCCCATTACGTACTGTCACTGTCAGTAAATAAGAGCTATCGTAACGTTGACGATACGGTAACATGTCGAAAGCAATACGGTTTTACCGAGTTGATTAGAGCCCACATTAAATGTAGAGCGTAAAGAATACGCGATCCTAATGTGGCTAATTAACCGCTCAATTACATTTATTGTGGGTTTTTCTACTGTCTGGGTCCCGGGGTAGTTTCCGATGGCAAAAGAGATTTTTCGATTAAACCCTCATAAACAAATAATCTACAATTTTTACTTCGTACGTATAATTTGTAGACTCCGTGGGTTATACATAATGTTATATTTGATCGAAATAACGTTGTCGCACTTATCAGTTTATTATGATTGTGTAAACTACGGCGACCGTGATCCGTTTAGCCCATTATATGACGGAATAAACATGACAGTTTCATACATTAAAAAACAAAAAACCGCCTTCAAAAACGCAAAAAATAACTTCTTTAAAATTGTAGGCACCTAATAGGTTAGTCCAACTGATGTCGGCTTTTTGTTGAAAATGTTGTGGTCGCCGACTTCAGTTGGACTAACCTATTAGGTGCCTACAATTTTAAAGAAGTTATTTTTTGCGTTTTTGAAGGCGGTTTTTTGTTTTTTAAAACATTTATTTCATTTTATACTTTTTAGTGATCATAATACGCTGTTACGTAGTTCCACTTCTTAGTTGAAATGAAACTTTAAGTTATTTCAAGCGCGCCGCAAGCAACGCCGCGGGAAAGTCATAGTCATATTTCAATAACCTCCTTTTTTGAAGTCGGTTAACAAGTAAATATTCTTCGTTGTAGTCGCTCAACTATCTTAATCGAGATATCTTATCGCCACCCTTGAAATCGGTACCGTTAAGGAGTTCCGGTGGCCATCTGTGGTCTTCATCATCAGTTCCACTTCACGAAATGATACTTTCTGAATGCAAATGCTGTATTTGTTACTAAAAATACTAAAATCGCTATATGTTTGCCTACAATATTTGAGGAGTTCCCTCAATTCCTCACGGATCCTCTCATCAGATTCAGATTTGGTGACAATGGGACCACCTCGAAAGTATACTCTATCAAACCAAAAAAAAAATTTTGAAATCGGTCGACTATTGACGGAGTAATCGGTGAACATACATAAAAAAAAAAAAAAAAACATACAGTGGAACGTATAACCTCCTCCTTTTTTGAAGTCGGTTAAAAACTAGTGACCTGCCCTCACTTTGCTCCGGTTTTACGGAATAAAATATAGTCTACATGAGTCAAGGATAATGTAGCTTTCTATCGGTGTTTTTATCGGTTCAATAGTTCTAAAGATTACCCCCAAATACGAACATACAAACACACGATTTTATCTCTTCATAATTTTTGTACCTACCTAAAGAGACATGCTACTAGTCATAGTATAGAAAAGTAGTTCGAAGGTGCGGCCCCGACTAAACCGGCTTGGTGCGTCCTGTTGCGTTTACTTGTGCTTGCAGATGCAAGCCGAGCGATATATCATTGTTTAATAACGAACTATTGTTTATAGTTATACTACGCTATAATCTTCTTTTTATACAATAAGTTACATATTCTAATAGGCCTATCAAATGGGCCCGTCTTTAAACTTCTTGAACTCCGAAACTAAATCTCATTCATAGTATTCATATCTATATTGCTTGACGTACATTTGGTTATATTGTCATGCCATAAATTTATCCAAAATCTCGTGCATTATTCACCTGACAACATGACTGACAACTGTCTTGCGTTAGTAACAGCTAACACAAAGCTGTATTTTAAGTCGTTCATAATTTAGATGGCGTCGTCGTCTATCTGAACTAAATCGACGTCCGTAAATTGGGCTAGGTAGGAACCATCAATCAAAGACAAAATTCTTCGTGAATTGTTACAAAATGTTATCAATTCGGTAGGTTAGTGGGTAACATAAGAGATAAGAGAACAGTGATATATTGAGGCTATAATAAGACGTAGAATGCT
Source organism: Acleris literana (assembly GCA_946894065.1). Lineage (NCBI taxonomy): Eukaryota > Metazoa > Arthropoda > Insecta > Lepidoptera > Tortricidae > Acleris > Acleris literana. The sequence goes on from OX335683.1 coordinate 5,443,798, forward strand.
ATCTATTTTGTAGGGATAATGGACGCGATAGTGATTTGTTTCTGTAACTTTCGATTAATACTTTATTGATCTAATAGGTACTCATAGTGCAAGCCTAGGATTTAATTTGGGATAAATAGAATTCAGGAAACATTTCCCTATGATATTAATTTTTACTCCGAACAGTCCGTCTTCAGTTACTTTTTTACTTGGGCGGTCCGGTTCCATAAAAGGATCAAGCTCCCTTAATAAGAGGTTAAAGGCTAAATGTAGGCTAGTTCACAATGTAAATATAGGGTCATGGGCAGATAGGTGCAAAGCTTTAAGATTAAGCTAGTATAGACCATTTAGAACCATTCGAGTCATGGTTGTCTTAGACGAAGTCTCACTAATTTTTTTTGTAGAAAGTATCCTAAAAATTTACAATTAATTGCCAATTTGAACAATGAATAAATTTATTTTTCAAATTTGCCGTTATTAGCAATTAATTGTAAATAAATATTAGGGATATTTTCTCCAAAACACATAATTATCGGTAAAAAAATTTAGTGAGACTTCGTCTAAGACAACCATGGCTCAAATGGTTCAAAAATTTCTATACTAGCTTCATCTTAAAGCTTTGCACCTATCTGACCATCACCTGTATATAGCCCCCAAATATGTGACTAAAAAAAGGTAGAAAACTCTTCGAAACTGTTTCTGTACTTTAATTTTAATCAGCTATTATTGCATAAGTGTAACCTAAGCGGAACGGCATTGTAGGTTTAACAATATAGAACCAATTCGAATCGATCATTCCTTGATAAAATATTCGTCGCATACCTTTTATTGATAGTACCTGAGACCAACGAGAATCGACAGAGAAGACTGTTGAGTTTCTTGCTGCGCTTCATTTCATCAGTCTTTGTAGGGTGAATATCCACCAGAGCTGCGCAAGGTATCGGAGCGGTGTGCGAGAAAAAATACACCAATAGGAATACTTCATTTTCAAAGCCTCGCACAACGCAGCTCTCCTATTGGTGGATTTTTTACTCGCACACCGTTCCGCTACGTCGCATAGCTCTGGTGGATACTCACTCTTATTTAGCTGGATCCCTTTGCCTCTTTACCACGTTTAACCCAGGAAGTGTTTCATGGGATAGTTTGGATGTAATACCAGCCGGTCACGAATCGTAAAAAACTATAATTTCGTTCCCGCCATCTAGAATCTAGATTCTAGGTAGTTGACCGCCCACCGTGCGATTTTTGCATGCCTTTTTGCTACGCGAAGTGCGTAAAGAATCGTCTGTAAATAATCTACTTTCAGCGTTAAGACTTGTATTTCTGGAGTAAAACCTCCAAATAGGACTGTAATAAAATTCAAATCGGCCACTTACTTTTTTTTAAACAATCGCGACAACCCTGCGCGGAATTCATTGTGTATTATATACGGAAACCATCTATAAGGGATAACTATGTTAGGAATTGCAAATCGGTGTTCTTGTTTTTGAAATAATCGCAAATAAACATATACACACATATTTATTTATTTAATTCGCTACCAGTCCACCAAATAATCAATAACTAACACTTGGAGCCCAGAAAAAGAAAGAGAAAACGAAGCAAGAAAAAAAAATACTAACATATCTACGGGGCCGACACAAAACTACCTTATTTTTTCGAGCCAAGATTTTATTACGTTCATTTTTGAATTTAAAGGGTATCAACATACTCTAAATAGTGTGTTTGCTTGCAGTGTGGCGTGCGGCGGCAACGCCGGCAACCTGCCGCCCGCGGACCACGATGACGACCTCACAAGCCTTAGCTGGCTCCAAGACAGAAATCTACTCAGAGGTAATCCATCGACTCTAAAGAGAATTGCGTGAACGGTGAACATCAGTGTTGAGAAACATCACTGGAGGGATTTCAACAGTTATTGCATTTCCAAAATCGAGGTACTTAAAATGAAATTTTGTCCGCGACTCCGTCCGCAGTCGTTTTTCGCTATCCCCCAGGAACTTTCGATTTTTTTTTTTTACTTTTTAGGTTAATAAAAAAACATGTAACTAGACTCAAAAATTCGATTTCCATTTATTCACAGTTGTTAACATTGTATGCAGTAATGTATACATAGGTAGTACCTAGAATATATTTCGCTTCACGCTTAAACAGAATTGAAAATTGAGATGCAAGTCATTCAAGTCTAGCCGAATCGATGCAAAAAACATCAACAAAAAGTGTTTAAAATATTTGACATTCATTGATCTCTACCAGTACTTAGTACATTTATTTTTACACAGGAATCAACCTAACAAAAGGCGACGTCGAAGACCCAAAAATGAATGGCAGCCAAGTTATAATAAAGGTATGTTATTTTTAGTACTTTATTCGGGATATGCGAGTTATGCATACGAGTTATATTTCGAGAGGCCTTAAAAGGACCTTCGCGTTTGTACAGCTCTCTTGGTTGCTGTTATATGAATTTAACCGATTTTAAACGAATTCGAAGATCTTTAAGCGATCGCCCGCTATATTTAGAAATAGGTTAACTAGAAGACTAGTCGTTTTCCAAAATGCGGAGCATTCCCGGATATTCATAAAACGCGCTAAGCCTAGTCCATCGTCGTTGTAAGAAAAACAAAAATCTATTTTAATTGTGAGTTTTAGCATTTAATTAAACAAATTGTGATTTTTAAGTAATTTTTTTAAAATCACGTATACGTACATTGTTCTTTACTAACCTAACCTAACCTAACCTAACGATTACCTACCAGAATACAACGACTAGTCTTCGTCCATTTTGTCTATAGTTGCAACATTAATTCAAAATTTATATTTGTATCTTATTTTATTTTATTTAAGTTTAAATTGTAGTCATCTTTCACGCTCTGTCTCTTGTATAAATGGGTTATGTAATTGCCTGAAAATAAATGATTATTATTATTATATTATAGAGAGCCGAATAGCTGGCTTTTCCGACTAGTCTGTTAGTAGTCGGCCCATTTCCAGTAGTAGTCCTTTGTATACATTTTAACTCTTCATTTACGTCATTTTGCGTTGAATAGACCCCTGTTAGTCTTGCTTCCTAGTAGTCCAGTATACACAGAAAACAACTGGTGTTGCATTTGTAGTTTCGATTTCATTCGTACATTTGTGCGTAGGAACCATTGTGAGTGTGTTGACCGACTTAATATTTGAACAAGTGTGAAGCGCAACTATTCAATGTCGTGACACATTAACTCAAATATGGGAATGTTCGTGCCTTCTGGATTATCGCATACACTTAAATATGTCAAGAATACGGTAGGAATTAATTTTTAAATTCAACAGTTTTGGATTTACGTCAATTGTTACTATCGTATGATGTCACTGACCATCTTGGGTGTTATTTAACACGATTGGAGGCTTTTTCGGGCGCTGGTGTTGCTTATCAATTATAACGGTTAAAACATGCAAGTCATTTTATATTGCCAGTTTATATAGTCGGGATCTCTTTCTTTCCGTAGTCAGACAAAAACCTTTTAACCAATATTTCTCCATAACAACGTATTTTTAAAGTTCTAGCAAGGTCATTTTTTATTTTGATGTAGAAATCTATATTAAATATCGTCTTTTTAAATACAATAAGATTTGACATAATGGTTTTCATGATATTTTACTGTTAGAAATGATCTTGTCTTTGAACATGTAGTGATGTGTTGATAGATGTGAATGACTAATTAACTAAGAGAGGTTTTTACGAATCGTGCGACAGAGACGGAATAAACGTTTAAATAACGAATAACGAAACAATCAATGGTGCTTCTGAATATTTCGAAATGCCTTTTGTTTTGCAGATGTTCGCATGAACGCCAAACGTCTAATAAACTTTAATTGTAAAAATTATACTTTGTCTGTATAGGTAGTTAAATAAATATAAATATAGAAAACGATGTGACTAAGGATCTAAAATTGCTAGCCAATCAAGACGGGACGGGCCGCAGAAACAAAATATGCATATTAAAAAACCGATCAAATCGAATTTCGGATTTCGAATCGAATCAGTGCCAGCCCGACTTATTGAATTATAATAGTTATTGAATTATAAACTTAATGTGAAAGTAAAGATCAAGCGTATACATCATTGCTAAGACCTCGCTTGATCTTTAAAAGCACGCGATTACCGAGTAATAATGGTAAATTGGTTCGTTTGATTGCGTTTACATGTTTGCCAAGTCAATGAGCACAGAGTATAGAGGTGTGTGTCGCCCACCAGACGGAGCTGGCGACGACGCCGCCGCCGGCGGCGCGGGCCGCGTCCCCGCCGCGCGCGCCGTGCAAGAGCCCGCCGTCGCCCGCGTCGCCGGGCCCGCACGCCAAGCCGCCGTACTCGTTCTCGTGCCTCATCTTCATGGCCATCGAGGCCGCGCCGGCGCGCGCGCTGCCCGTCAAGGAGATCTACGCCTGGATCGTGCGCCACTTCCCCTACTTCCGCCACGCGCCGCAGGGCTGGAAGAACAGCGTGCGGCATAATCTCTCGCTCAACAAGTGCTTCCACAAGGTATGTCCGGTAAATGCTCGATCATACTTTAACTGACTTTAGTTATAAAACGGCACAGATCGCTCCGGCCGCTGACGCAAAATTAAAAGTGACACTGAATTCAAGACTTTCTTTCGTATCAAATAAGTTGTAATTTGCATTGCGAGCATGTTTGGAATGCGAGTGACACACTTTGTATTTGACGTAAAGCGTTCAAAAGTTTAAAACACGTTATAGTAAACTAAGCAAGTGCTCAGTTAACAAATTTCTTTCCTTATACATAGTGTTACAAATTCCTGTAATTTATCATGAAAATAAATTGTCCACTTTAATATTTTTTTCGTTAGTTTTGTAATCAAAGATTGTTTGTTAATTTTATCTAATGCTTTTGCAGGTTGCTGCAGCTCCAGGTCTCGGCAAGGGTTCCCTGTGGACTGTGGATCCCCAGCACCGGTCGACGTTATTACAGGTACATTTTATTCTGACCTTACTAACAATAAACCCATCAGCCCACATGAATTCATATGACCCTATTTAGCAAATTAATCCCATATGGGATCTCATACAGTTAAAATAAATAATCCCTCTCGTGTACCCAGGCATTCGGCCGGCAGCCGATCCCGCCGGCCACGGAGGCCGTGCCGGCCGCCAAGAACTCGCCCGACCCGCAGCTGTTCCCCTTCCTGGCGCGCCGCCTGCGCGCGCGCCCCGAGCCCGGCGCCGACGAGTACCTCGCCGCCGCCACCGTGCTCGCCATGAAGTACGGGCCCGCGGTGCTGCAACAGGTCAGTCACACACACATACATACACGCGGACGCGCACGTTTGATATATTACATAATGTCACTCATGCTAACACTCAATACATTCATTCACGTTCGCGTTCGATACATTTACTCATGCTCATACTCAATATAGTCCTTCATCCTCACACAATACATTCATTTACTCTAAAGCTTGATACAGTCACTGATTCCCACACTTACACTTAACGTACTTACTCTCACTCTCCATATTCGCTTACACTCAATTCACTTGTTCATTTTCAAGTTCGATACTCACGATCATCCTAATTTAATCACTCTTACGCTCAATGTACTCACTCTTACGCTCAATACATTCACTTACTCTAAAGCTCGATACGGCCACTGACGCTGACGTTCTATATACTCACTCAAGTTTAGTACAGTCACTCACGCTCACATTTAATGTATTTACTTTTTCTCCATAGTCACTTACACTCAATTTGTCTATTTTTTCTCAAGTTCGATAAAGTTACGCACGGTCAATCTCAATACACTCACTCTGACGCTTCGTGAGTGTACTATTCACGGTTCATACAGTCACAAACTCGCCTTCGATATAATTTCTCTCTCTCACTCTCGATATTGGCACATTCGGCACTCACACGTACACTCAATACACTTATCTTCACCTCCCACTGTTTGAGCCTGTAAGTGACGTCCCCGCAGCTGCCGCCGGCGGCGCACCTGGTGATCTCGCGCTGCGCGCGCGACGAGCACTCGTACAGCGGCGGCTGCGAGGAGCGGCGCACGGCCGAGGCGCTGCTGAACCTGGCCGGCGTGTGCCCCGAGCCCGCCGCCAGCTAGCGGGGGCGCGCGCCGCCGTCCCGCGCGGAACGCTTCCCCCGCCTCCGACCTGTTCGCCATGGTCACACTTTTTCGCTTGTATAACTTTGATGCAGCCGGAATTCCACGTTACAGCGGTGCCGCACGAGCGTTGCCGGCGACGCGACGCTGCGATTCCGACATAGAGCGACGCCCGTATTTCGACGCATCGTGGGGCATGTCGTTCTAATTTATTTGTAGAACGACGCAGCGCTCCGCCCGTGCGGCACCTCTCTTACTCGCGTGAGCCACGCGAGTCGATCATTTTAAGTGTCGTTATTTGTGCGTACCTAGATCGTGTTAATCATTCGAACATCGTATTTTGTCACATAAGTTCGTATTTGTCTCGCTTTCTCAATTAGCTTATCGATGGATACTAAAGCTGACTGAAAAAGCGAAGTAAATGCATTTTTTCCGACCAAAAACGATGTTCTATATTTATTGACTACGTCTGTACTCGTGTGAGCCCCGGATCGATTCCCCTCGACGTAGGAATATCTAGATACATTATGATACGATACAAATTTGTACCAACGTGTGCGTGATGTGGAATTCCGGCTTTGAGGCCTGTCCGAGTTGAAATGACGCGCTTCTTCACCGCATTGACATGTAAACCTATAAAACTTGAATGAGTTTTCGATAGAGGGTCGCGTCATTTCCACTTAGATAAGCTCCTGCGAAAAATTAGCACGATTGGCTAGAAATGTCCAGCGTATAACACAGGTGAACACAGAACACTCAAAATTACATGGACATTTCAAGCATTTGCTTAAAACGAGAGTTGATACCTTAAGGGGTAGAAATATCGTGTCCAATTCTTTAAACATCAAGAACAGGTGGGACGACTTATATTTTTGTGACTATGTAATGACCCAAATATCGACCTTCTGGAGTTCTAAACATCTGTGTTGGTTATTGAGGCGGTGCAGACAGTTTCAGTCGCTATATGACGTTGGTTAAGAAAATACAGGTTTACAGATTGGGTTTCATAGCGTTCTATTGATGTTATGAATGTATTATATACAAATACATTTTGGATATAATATACTCGTCACGACCGAAAGAATGTCTAAGCCTACGGATATCCAGATCGATTTCCGACTAGTACTAACGTCATGTAATAATTTCTTGGCTATCCGTTGCCCCTCGATTATTACGGCGTCACTTGCAGCGTCTGGTCAGACCGACGGTAGACCTCATTGGAATAGAAGCTAAATGTGATTCGGTAAACACCAACGATTTCAGTTTTTTTCTAATAGGGTTGCCACTAATTGTGTCAAGTATTTTTTAAACAGTGTCTGGCTGTTTGGTTTGAGGCTAGAGCGATCCCTTTCTAACTTATATATCTGAAAAGGAACGCTCATAATATCGGGTGCCATGACATGTGTGAACAACTTTAAAATGGCAACACTATTTTAGTTGGTATTATCCTGTAAATTATCTGTTGAAATCCATATCAACCCTCATTACGATTTACAATATTCATGAAATGTAATCTACATTATAAATATTTTCAAATGCAAGTAGTACAAACAAATAAGTATCGAATCATTGCGAATACAAAACGTCTTCATAGTCTTTGTATGCATAAACACTTCGCAGTAAGATTGAACTCTGGACAAGGGTGGTTGTAGCGGTATGTTCTTTAAGTATAGCCTATTTATAATTTAATTTATACGTAGGAGGTTGGCCGCAGCGCCCTCTGTTATCTATTGAAACTATTTAATTATGTTGTACTGCTCAAGTTTTTGCTTTTTAGTAATCACGAAATCTAATCTAAGAAAAATGTTTATATGAATTCATGATATCGTTTCTCAAAGAAAAGCCGTTCGGCTGGGGCAAAGCTCTAATGAAATCCACGAGTGATGACCAATCATTATATATTGTTGGCTTATGAGTTCGAAGAACGAAAGTATTTAAATTAAACTGTCGCGGTTATAAATTAATAGACGAAAAGGTTTACCATTCTCTAGTCCAATAAAGACAACCCACGCGGCGGCCCGGGCGCCGCGCAGCAGTCGTATTATTCTTTAGTTGTATCGAATAACAAATAGAAATAAGACGGCTCACTCATTAGTTAGGACTTATCTATTTTTCCATTCAACCTAAACTATTTGTAATATAATACATCACGTCATATTTAATAGCAAATCTTGTTGTTTCAAGCTTCTTTTGAAATAATTACAACATAGCGTATAGACGAGTATAGTGATAGTTGTGATACTACCTTCTTAGTGCTGACGTTTCTTAGCGAAGAGAACGGGGAATAGCTAATAGGAACTCCCTTGAATGCATTTAGGTTCTCTCCCGGTTAATGATAGTTACTCATTCTTAATTGTAAGAAATATTATTATATTATAATTGAGGTAATTTACTGTGTTACCACATTTCCGTCTGTTTTAAAAGTATTTCGTTCAATGCCAAATGTTGCCAGTATAATAAAGAGAATATTACATTTTAGGGTGTTGCACCGTTGCTAAATTAAACCTAAAATATAACGGAAATGTGATAATCTGTAGTTTTAAGTTGAAAAATTGCATTCTATTTATTAAGCTTTGTCTGCGGTTTTATTATTAATTTTAGTAGATGAATTAAGTTACGAATGATATTTATTATTTATTTTGGAAATTGAGCAATAGAATACTATTGTGATATACCTACCATCATAGTTGTACTGTGATCTGAACGGATGGTACCCTCGTGACCAGCGTCTCTTTGTAAACGGAAATAATAGGTTTACAACGAGTGGTAATGTGGCGACGTCCGGGAATCACCTCCGACGCTTCCCATCACCAAGTGTATATAGTTATTGTGAAATAGTGCGATAGCCGTAAGCAAGTTATTGTCTTCATTAGTTCTACGTCATTCAAGATATGGAAAATATAATATTTACTGTCTAAGAATAAACGCGGATCTCTGATGGAGTTATTCTCTGGAGAGCTATTCAATTGAATTGAATAGTAATATCGGTAGCTTATTTAGATAATTTAACTATATTTAAATCGTTTATGGAGTTCGTTTACCTCATAAGCTTCCGTCAAGGGTCCGCATTTAGTATGTAAGGGCAGGGTCCCGCTTATGTAATATTCAAAAGTAATAATTAATTTTACAATCGTACTTTCCTTGCTGTTGACTTCAATATAAATGTCCCGATATCGTTCACAATCAGCATCACATAATTATTTGACTATAAAACGTATACTTGCTATTTTTGACACCAAAAGGATCGAACACGCTGAAGCTTGAAATACGCCGTAACTGCGTAAAATTGAGCTGCGACAAATAGCAAAAAGTTAAAAATGTGACGCACTCGACGCGTCATTGCGTGCGTAAACGTTGCGTCAGCGTATTTTAAAGCTTTAGTGTGGTATTTTAATGCTTCACGCGCAGATATAAATTGAGGATTTAACGTAAAATTTAATTGGGGTTATTAACGGACTGTGGTTACTTGCGTAAATAGGATGCTGGCTGTAAAGAGAAATTGGAACGAAGTTAACGGATTTCAAGTGCCTATTAGTGCTTTTATTCTATCTTACTTAAGGTACGGTGGGCGGCTAGGGTCGGAGCATACTACACCATCACAGACATTCAAATCATTTTACTATAATAACCAGTGACGAATTTTGAATGATATCCGAGACTTAAAAAGCACAGTATAAAATCAGTAAGAAATATACTGTCTGTCAGTATGGTCCGACCATAAGTATGAGGTATTGAACCCTGCCGGGAAATATGAGGCGCGAATCGAGATGAATTCTGTGTATTGGTTCGTGCGAGAGAACGCATCTAGGAATAGATGAAGGTTGATATGACCGGTAGGTGCGGGGTCGAGTGATAGAACACCAACTAGTAATATGTGATACTGATAACACTACAGTCTAGACTAAATGGTACTATTTCACTTGGGCTTACACTACTCTGGCTGTCGGCCGATAAATATTTATCAAACTTAAATTATTAATCATATGTATTTGTATAAATTAAGGGGTTGTACGTTTTATATCTGTATGTACTTGTACGTGCGCGTATATTTGGTTTTATAGGTGTTTTAAGTTTTAATAATGAAAGAAATATAAAGTAACGCATAGAAATATTACTAGACTGAAGCAATGACTGATTTGTGATGAAGCAATATTATTTATTAGTGAAATTATGGATACATTTTTCTTTAATCAAGTCCGAGTTGTAGACAACTCGTTCATGTTACCTATTTATTTGTACGGACATAATAAAATGCAGATTTTTGCGTCTGGTCTCCTGTTTTATATGAGACCGTTTGTTTTTAAATAACAAATGCAATTTGGCTGGATGCTTTGTTAGAGGGTGTTGCGGACGGGCTCGCGTGCCCCGTCATCTGACGAACGCACTTCGCTTGTTTATGAACTGTATGATAATAGAGCACCCTTGTTGACAAGTCTTCGCTCGGAAGGTAAATCAGTTAAGTAAGTAGACTAAGTGGTCAAACCGCGATTGTAAAGCAAGTTGACGATTAGATGCATCAAATACATAATTCATATTGTTTTCTCACATTCGTTTTGTCGCTTCACTGCAGGCAAGGGGTTTGTAGCTGTGCCAAAATATGATATACTGTTGTACCGTGTGACAGGCAAATTCAAATGATTTGAATGTATTTACATAAAAGAAATATACTATGTAACGCATAGATTAGGTAATAAGTGATATATAGAAATATGTTTTAATGCTAAAGTATAAATACATACAATTTTGCTGTATTTAGAGGCGTCTTCCATCTTACTCATTATTTTCTCATAGATAACTTCTGTCTGGGAACAGACAGACCAGTGTGCGTGTCGTTAGATATCAACACGCATCGCTGAATGCTGTTCTACAGTTTGGTCGTTCCAAGAGGCCCGATTTGACAGCTGTCAACGCAGTATAAAATATAACCTCAAACACATATTTTGTACAGCTGTCAAATTGGCCCTCTTAGAACGACCAAACTGTAGTTCGGGCGATAGGCGCCGCTGACACCGCATGGAGTCTGTTTCTCGACTCACTATAGCCTTTCTGTCGGTGGATAAGGATAAGGAATGTAGAAGAAACTTTACAGCAATAATTAGTATCTAATGGTAGTAGTATTTTGCTGGTAGAAGCTACGTATATAATATGTGTGATACATACACTGCGATTCGTTTATATCGTGTGCTAGATTTTCAGTTGCTTAGCCTTGAACAACTTTATAGTTACACACGTAAGTCATAAAGTTGTTCAAGAATAAGCGATGCCTTTTTAAAAGTTATATCAATATGATATTAAAATTGTTGCGGCTTACAGTAATCGTGAAACAAAATAATTTTATCTAATTTATTACTTAAGTTATGTAACGCTGTTATTATTTAGTTTTAGTCGGTATTGGTTTTGTGAAAAGAGAACTTTTTAGAAAAATCTTCTCGTAAATCTATTTAATTTTGTTTAGATTAATTGTTTTGTGGCTTGTGTTACGGTGTTGCCGCTACGTGGTGTGAATCATGCGACCGTTTGTATCAACGTACCAAATGAAATATTGCTTATTGCTTTTGTAAGCGGGCTTTTAATCAACCATAAATAATTGGTAAATATTTTAAAGTTAATCTGCTAGCGGTAACACCACTTGCTTCTCTTAGCTCTAGGTTGATAACTCCGAACTATATTTAAGTAAACAAATTATTGTTGTTGTTGATATTTTTTCCGGCTTGTGAAACACCACTTTATTAATATTATTGCTATTGTTGAGAGTTATTGCCAAATTTTTATTTGTCCTAATTTTTTTTTGTCTTTGTACATATCCATTAAATAATGATGTACCGAGAATACTCTTGCTTTTTTATTTTTCTTTAACACCGATTTGCCCACTAAGCTGCAGAGACCGGGAAAAAGGTCGTTGCGGGACGAGTATGAGTTACGTCAAAACTATTATATATTACGCCGCGCTCTATAAGAGTCCAGCAACAACCGCCTTTCCGGCCGAGGCTTGTATTGCGCTTTTCTACTACAATGTGAGAAAATATATCACAATTGTTCATAATACACACAGTCCCAAATATTCCTTAAAAAGTAAGAACAGATTTTTTTTATTTTTCTGGTCAGGCTTTACTTATAATTCTATTAACCCTTAAATGCATGATGTAGGATGCATGCTACGTAACAACAAACTCAAAAATTGATCTATAATCTACGCTATAACGAGCAATAAAACGAATTTAACGACAAAAAAATCATGCATTTAAGGGGGAATCTCATGGAAGATATTTGACTGTGTGAGTGTTTGGCTGTTTGGAGTTAGTTATCCTAATCCAAATCATGGTTTTAAAAAGTAAAAAACGCGGTATGTAATGAAATTTCATTCATTTTCGCGGCTGGTGCCATTGCTATATAACTTTTTTTTGGCATATCCTGGAACTCGGAACTTCGCGGGCTTTTTTTACAACAGATTAACATTTCCGAGCATGTAGGAGAAAAAAAATACAAATTCATATATAGAGTAGGAAACTATTTATTACCTTCGATATTCTTCATAACAATATTTAGTTGATTTCATAAATACATCAAATCTGTATCATACTATTCAATACTAATGCTGCTGTACTTATAAGCTTATTCACATTCATATTTTACATTCTTCGTTTCTTTTTCTTCAAAAAACAAACCGGAATTCTCAAAATGTTTCTAATAAAATCATATTATTATTATTGACATTTATAAAAACAATGATACCAAGATAAGACATCGTAGCATTTTAACCCTTTATAAGGCCGCAGTTATACAGTTATGCTACGTAAAATTCAAATACGGTTTTATGTTTGACACTTCCTAGGGAATCTCGGATCTAGGAATCGGAATATGTACAGTATTCCCAGCTTAATAGCTTCCGGCTGGCTATAGCTATCACGCTTGCACTCGCAACTGACAGTATATTTGTCACTCGGGTGTCATAGAAAAACGAAAATTACCTATCGCTATTAAGAAAATGGTAGCACTGTATCATATTATGTAGTACGTAAGGTTAAAATTCTAAATAAATATATGTGGTTGCTAAATCGCCTCTACCTTATACAGGGTTAAATTAAATTTTCACGAATTAACCATTTTACGGCTGATCATGCTTTAAATGCAAAACCAACGTGACATTCGTTTCCAAACCACAGACACAGCTTTATAAGTCAACTTTCTAGTAAATAATATATTTGAGTTGCAATATCGAAAACGGCTTCTGTCACAATAAAAACTTTAGGTTAAAGAAGGATGCAAATATACATCCAAGTTTGACGTATCAATTTTAGGGTTATTCCCATCTGATCCTACCCGCACACTTGCTGGCTTGTTACAGTTGAACAAAAGTTCAAATTGGCAACAAAAAAAAGTCGGGTGGTAACGAGTGGGAATAACCCCAATGTTATATCGACTTCTTAAACTTTTTAATGTATATACACACCAACGACGGCATCCAAAATACTAGTGATTTTAGGGTTTCACTAATGTTTTACAAAGTCATCACTTGGCAACTACATCATTTTCCAAACTCTTATTGCGCAAGGAGGTACTTCCGCCGCATTATTTAACCGTAAACGTATTCTTGTCAAACGTACTTTTGGTCAAATGAACGGACCCCGATTGTAGGATTATCGCTTCTATTAACTTGAAATTATAGTCCATGGTAGTACCATATGTTGCGCTAATTGCTACACAACTACATTTATTCTGCGCCATCAACCGAGACGGATTTATCCGTGCAAATGGACCTGTGATGCGAACATAACCTTCATTGGCGTTAAAAAGGTTAAAAAACAAGTATATACATTATAAAAAACCTTTGTTAGAATGTTCATCTAAAATTTAAGTTACTCTTTCCAAACACAAAAGTCGACACTCACACGCCAATGACAGCTAAAAGCCAGAGCAAATTTCAATCTTACATCATAGATAATAAATATTATTTTTGCGCTGATAATCGTGACGGATGTATCCGTCGTTGGTGCGGAAACATCCATCAATGGCGTCGAGTTAGAAACCTGAAATTTTACAGGAGGTCACGACAAAATTATGAATGATCTCCTAAAGGGATACCTCTGTGTAGACAGTATAAAGACCCCTGATGCCAAATGCCAAATTTTGGTCTGCCTGCGCACAGTGGTTGCGTTATCTATATAGTGCGCCTTAAAAACTAAGTATCGTTCACGAAAAAAAACGGTAAAGTAAATATTTGGTCAGTTTTTACATATTTGACGGCACCAGGGCGTCTCTTTTTATCCCGTCAACCCAGAGTAATATATTAGGAGACCGTTACAGAATTTGTCGTGACCTCCCGTAATAATAAAAATAAGTGTGGTGGGACATTATTTCCCACTTCGTAAATAAGAACAATCTAAAGGTTAATAATCATCACCTATCATCGAGTCACAAAAGGAAAAGGGTAGTTTTCAAAAATAATGTACCTGATTAAGGATTAAAATAAAGAACCGGTAAAAGTCATGTGAGTAACGAAAATTATTCAAACAACTTATATAGTGCCCTCATACACCCATAGGCGATATGTCAAATTCAATAAACGAAGCAGATTCAATCTTCACCCGTTAGTAATATGGTCACACTTGATACGGGAGTTTTGTCCGACATACCACCATTTGTCTTATAGCAGTATAGTTATTTTTTGATACTCACGTGACTTAAGTTATCGTTTCTTAATTCTAGACCTTAACTAGGTACACTGTTTTTGAAATCCACCTATAATTGACAATAAAAAAAACGTCCCGTATATACTACGCTAGTAGGTACTATATTACTTCTAATATTACTTTAACTTTTAATAGAAAAACATTTAAGCCAAATCTAAAGTTATTACATTACAATATTTACGTTCCGTTTTCGAACGCGTCTTGCTCCATGGGTTTGCTCAAGAGAAGTATATTTGGCGCGCTTCCGAAGGGGACTGCTCCATCGGGCAATACGGACATTTTAACCTGTCGACAAAAGAAAGTTGAAATGTCTGAAAATAGAGCGCATTAGCCTTATTATACGTTGTAACGGTGATCTAATAACGAAGAGATAAAATTGGTGCTTGTTCGTTTGTTGGGAGGGTCTCCGAGATAAACGAACCGATTTTATACGTCTTAGACTAATAGAAAACTGACTAAAATAGGTTTTATTTTATTGCGCTAAACTGAAGCAGGGATAAATGGACTTAGATCTTAATCAAAAACGAAAACAAGAAGCCTTTAAGAAGAAAAAACAATTCACGAGCTGACGGAGCGACGTGTTTATACTCAGTATTTATTTGTAGCTACTTGTTATTTATAGTAGGTACGTTGTTATTTATAGTAGGTACGTTGTTATTTATTTAATTTAAATATTCGAGGTTGTGCTCCTACTCTCTGTGTACTCGTTTTGAAATAGGTGTTGGTGTTATTTACTACAAATTTAATTATTTATTGTTCAATAGGACACCTATAGCATTACATTGGAATTACGACTTGGTAATTATCGGGTCTATATTGACTCCCATAACATTAATCTTTCCATTTGTTTTATCCATACCGTTGTTTTTCATAATCGTTGCTCGTCATTTTGTCTTTGGTCACAATTTCAATAGTCATAATTTCCTTCGCCCCCTATTCAGTAGTCATAACTATCGAATGCCATACCGTTATTGGTCATAACATTCAATGTGCTGATTGTATTGAATGGTAGAATTTCAAAAGGAATATTATTATTTTAAATAACGCTTACAAGATTGAAAATTATTTATCCGAAAATTTTAGTGCACTACTAAGCCGCACTATTGACCAATGATTTCTATTTCTAATTAAAATTTAACGGAGTCGACGGAGCTCAGCTGCCGCGGAGCTCCTTTTTCTGGGTGGTTTGGCCCTTCAGGCCTGCTGAATAACTAACATAACCTAAACCTACCTCATATTTATGATACTAGTTTTGGTCAGTAGTGCGGTTTGGTAGTGCCGATAAGATAAGCTATAGTCCCCCCTTCCCCACGGCACTACTAAGCAGGGGTCACAGTTCTAACCTAACCTAACCTACTTTTCTGACAGCCGGGGGTTTTTTGTAAGCCAGTGTTTTGTTTATGTATGACATGTATTCATTCTGAATTTTAAAATTAGTCCTTTAAAACATTAGAGAATAATATGATATGAATAATAAAAATTAGTAAATATAAAAATATAACCTACAATATTTATGAAAAATAAACGGTATGCCTTTTGATAGTATGCTGATCAATTTTATGACTTTTGTCTTGTATGATATGTAACATTATAGTACTTAATCATTATATCTATTTCGCGTTATGCCTAACAACGATTATGACTAAAAGTAATATGGATACCAATTTCTGACTTTCGAAAATCGAAACAATAAAATTATGGGAGTCGAAGGGCTCCCGTAATTATCATTATCTAGTGAGTGCGAGGGTCGGAAGGGGCCGCCCTAGACATACTTTTTCGAATCAAATGGGAAAAATACTGGAAAAGCCCTGGATCTTAAGTACCCGAAATCGACGTGCATACATGACGCGATGTATGAATGTGGAAGAAGCGAAAGAGATTTGTCAGGATCGTAGCAGGTGGAAAGACGTGATTTAATGTGTGTTCAAGGAAGTCAAATACAAAATAGATATAATTTTGACGTTATTTTATCACGACATGACATCATTCTGAACCTGAAAACTGACTTGGAGCCCATGGCGAGCTTGTTGAGCGCGTCGCGCGAGATTACGTGGCCGCACAGCAGGCGCATCGGCGGGTTCTGCTCGGAGGCCTGCTGCCGGAGGATGGGGCACGCGAACACCGAGTGGTAGCCGCCGCCTTCCTCTCCTAACTCCACCTGTGGATTTACCATTTAGTAAATACATATTCGAAATAGGTATCGTTGGGGAGTTCCGTTGACTGAGTACACTGCATAACCCAGAATAATCATAATTCCGATTGATCAATATTCCGAATTTTCATGATTGATAGAAGACATAATTTTTTAATAACGCATATAAATCAAACCTAACCTAACCTACGTGTAGCAATTACTTTATGCATTTAATACAAAATAGCTCAAGCATATCATGGCTTTCGGAAAAATGAAAATTCGGACAAATGAATAGTAGGATTAAAATATTTCAGAGTATTTGGGTGGTCCCCCGGTGGCCATCTGCGGTCTTCATCAGCAGTTCCGCTTCACCAAATAGTGCTTTGCAAATGCACGAGTTACTATAAAAAAAATATTTTTAAGTTTGCCTATATATTTGAATGGTAACCTCGATTTCTAAGATCCCATCATCAGATGTTGACAATGGGACCAGCATGAAAGCATACCCATTCAAACAAAAATATACTTTTCAAATCGGTCGTGCGGTCTTTGAGTTACCTGGGAACATACATTAGAAAAAACAAAGACCCCGACGAATTGTGAACCTCCTCTTTTTTTTGAAGTCGGTTCAAAATGCTATTACTTCGCCAGTAAGTTTCACTTGTGGACTGCACGTATGCAGAAGTTCGCAGTAGAACCCAAGTTAAAGACGTCGGTATGCGGGTCCTAAGTCCAAAGCTCTAAGTGCCAATGGGTGAGTCATTCGGCGAGTCGCAAAGTCGATCCGTGGTCTAAGGCTGTATAAAATAACGCCGTGATGGCCAGGACTATGTGGAAGCGGTCAGTTAGTAGACCGCCTTCGCGATGATCAGATGAGGAGGTTAGGTTAGGAAATAGGAGAAGAACTGGATGAGGCGAGCACAGGATTTAACAGCTTACCGTGAGAAAGATGCATGTTAAAGTGTTTGGTAGAAAAAAGAAATACCACATGTTCCAAGTTATAATACAACAATAGTTATAGCTCTGCAAGCGTACACAAGTGGGACAGGAGTGGAGTTATCTAAGGTCTGTTCATTCTTACTTGTCTTGTATAGTAAACAACTTTCTAACCTCAAAATGAATTTTGGCTAAAACAGCTATTTTAAACAAAATAAAGCAACCACAGACAATACTCGTACATTGGCCAACTGATGTCCAAAATGTTCACTCAGTTTACAGGTCGATTCACGAGAGTTGGCACGAATGGAATTAACAAAAGTAATGTCACCTATCACTGTGTGAGTGCCGTCCTTTGAACCGACATTCGAATTTCAAACCGAAACCCTATTATTATTTTACACTCTTGTATACTTTTGTTCACTCATTCAATCCATTCGTGCCAACTCTTGTGAATCGACCTGTACTTTATTTACGATAAAATAGCTGTTTTAGCCAAAAAGGTTCATTTTGAGGTTAGAAAGTTGTTTGCTATATAAGACAAGTAACAATGAACGGACCTTACATGACCCCCGAATTCTCCTGATTTTCCCAAAGCAACGCCAAGATTTCTGGTTAGACGCGAGTCGAGGCGAAGATTATCGATTGCCTTAAGATACGCACATGGTTTGATCTGAACAGGAAGCATCAATGGCTATAGTTGCGCCCTTATAAGAGGCCGGATTTGATAGCTGTCAACGCAGTACAAAATATTACCTCAAACCTGGGACTTGACACAAGCGCGTTGAGCTAACCCTATGTGCTTCTGTTTAGTACATAAGAGAAAATTTTATATAACCAAACTATTGTACTCGCGTGTTATATCCTTGAACTTAATTCTCTTATAAGTCCATGGTGATTGTTTATAAATAACTCGACGTAACCCTATCAAGAGTGAAAGCCACTAATTAAAATTTGAATTAGAACCTCAAACATGCCTCAAACACATTTTGGACCGAGTTGAAAGCTGTCAAATCGGGCCTTTTATAACAGTACGAGTACTTATAGATAGGTTTTTTCAGGGTGCACAATCTCAGTACTGGCTATTCGGGTTGAAGTAACGGATAAGTATATCAAATTAAAAAGGAGGCTAAAGAGCAAAGAATCCTATGGAACTAAATGACGTTTTCTTCGGCAGTATTATTTTCGCGCATCTTTAAATCACACGTATAGATGGCACTTTACGGCATCTGGTCTGTTCTTTGAGTACCTGATAACAGAAAACCGCGATAGATGGTGTTATTGCTCGAAAAAGAACATCAGTAGGGTAGTATGACCAGCTCAAAGACATTGTTATATTTACAGTAGATTTTTTATTATGACGCGAAGGTGTTTTCTTTCATTTAACATTCAAAACTTTAAGATTACACCAAGTACTTGCATAAAGATAGTAACAGCACACGAAAACTCTAAAATCACAAGCACAAAAAAAGATACATGTTCTAACGGGAGATATTTTTTTTAATGTATTGCAACACATTGTAAAATTTGGTAGCTTCTGGTCGATTCACAGTTTGACTTGAGTTTGACACTGGCGGCACATTTATATATACTGGGCTAATATAATATTTTGGGCTAGTTTCTTTTCATTCAGGATCCAAGGAGACTTTACATAAGTTTCCGAATCCGGGAAAGGATAAGGAGATGTTTAACACGTGTGTCTACAATGTTGGAGGTCCCATATTAGGACTTGAAAATAGACATATTTTCAAGTACCGACTTTTTTGTCATGTGCACTTCGAAGAAAAATATTCGTGCCAGAATAATCGTATCAGCAACATAGCTGTACCGACAAAAAAAAATGCCAGGTTAGTGAGAAAATTATATTGTTATTTAAGTACCAATTAATTACGCCCTGAGTTATTCTTTACCACTTCCATGTAAAATTTCAGGGACTGTATCATGGTCGCCTAACTTTATCATGGTGGATTCACTTTTGCTCTTACATACTCTGGCCCGTTTCACGAAGCTACAAGTTACAAATTAAAAGCGGAACTCGAAGAACGAGACTTCCGCTTGTAATTTGTAACTTGTAGCTTCGTGAAACGGGCCTCTGTCCAGAAAGTATCAGAAGTTTTATCCGCATCAATAAACACGATCATAATAGACCCGCAGATCTGTTATATGTATGGATGTAATGCTAAAGTTTGTTAACAAAAAATAACCGACTTTATAATTTTCAACGGATAATAACTATTATTTGGTTGTGTTTATGACTTGCAATACCTATAGTCACCCCACATACTAGGCACAGTGCCTACCATGCACTGGTGAGCTAGCCGAAAAAGTCCAGTACATTTAAATCCGGATAACTTGGGGCCATTCATTTTTTGCAGTGGAAACCATGGGACCTTGGTCAGATGATATGAAAAGCTTTATTAAGGCCCTGTCCTCCCGGTTCATAGAATCCTCCGGAGATCCTAGAGCTGGTGCGTACCTCTCCCAAAGGATTGGGCTAGCTATCCAGAGGGGTAATGTAGCCAGTGTCATGGGGACCATGCCGCGAGCGGACCTGCTAGAGGGGGTGCCCTTTTTATAGTGGTGGTTATTATTTATATCTTTAATATTTGTGTAGCTTAGTTTAATTTTAATTTTAATACGTTTAGTTTAGTTTTTAATTGTATTAATGTTGAATTCTGTACTTAGTTGGATGTAAATAAAGCCTGTAATAAATAATAAAATATTCGAAGTGTTATTATTTTATCATCTTTAGCGTGGGTTACTTTTTTGCTGGCATGATCTATGTTATTAAATCCAAAATCAGCAAAAAGTACACCACGTTTAGAATAAATTGAAAAGAGTAATTCAGGGTGCCTATGCTTGTGTGTATATATATAGGTATATGAATCTGACAGATAGTTACAAATCACGAGTTCAGAGGGCGACACTTTCGCGTTACCTTTTCTGACCGCGGAGATAGGTCTCTATTACGGTATATAAAAAAGGTACTCTGTGGGTTTTTTCGCCGTTAAGTTGCAAAGCAAAGGAGGAAAGATGGCTGATTGAGAGAAGTCTTTTACTTTGATTTATTTTCTTTACTGATTTTCTCTTACTCGCTTGCCATTGGCGAAATTACTGCAGGATGCGGTATCCTGCCGGTGGACTGACATTAATAAAAAAGAAGGAGTATAGTTAGGGTATGGTGTGTAGTTACCTCGAGCGGCAGGTCCTCGTCGGACCAGGCGGCGACGACGTGCGGGTGCGTCATCTTGGCGCGGATGTCGTGAAGCGCGGGCAGCACGCGCGCGCCCGCCAGCACGGCGCCGGCCAGCGGCGACAGCGGCGCCAGCCGCAAGAGGGCGCACGCCTCGCGCACGAACAGCTCGGCCGCCTCCGCGCCTGGGGACATGCATCGTTTATCATCACCAACACCATTTCAGCCGAAACGCGGCCACTTCGATGACCCTCCATACGCTTAAGAATTGTGAATCAAGTCCAATTTTTAGCTGGTTAACGATTGCATAAGCTCGGGCGAGCTTTTGAGTGGCGATCATCACGCTTTGCTTAACTATGCGAACTGGTTTATTATGGCGCCGGGGTTTCGCGTTCCGACCAGGGCTTGGAACCGGTTCCAAAAATACCGGTACTTAACCGGTATTTAAAGCATTTTTCATTTAGGTTCGAGAGAACCGGTAAATATAAATACCGGTAATCCAAAGAACAGGTAAATACGAATACTGTTATTTGTACCTTAAAATACCGGTTCTTAATAAAGGTTCCAGCGACGTTGCCGTTTTGCGCAACAAGGTCAAGTCTCGTCGGCGGCTCGACGCTCGCGCCGCTGCTTTGGTTGTCGACTTGTCACCATGTACCTACACCGAACGCGGCGTTGTTGCCGGGCGGCGCCTTTGGCTTGCAAATTTTGAACAATTTCAAATTTTCAATCGTGTCATTAGCCCTACGACCTTGGCAGTGCCGCGTCAAAATGAACCTAAATCCGAAGGTCCGGGTGTACCAAAGCACTAAAAAGACTGACCAAAAGTGCAAAAAACAAGTCTCCTGCAGTAGTATATTTGTATGTATAATGATGATGATGATGATGGTGATGATGATGATGATGAAGATGATGATGATGATGATGATGATGATGATGATGATGATGATGATGATGATGGTGCTGGTGATGGTGAGGGTGATGATAGTGAGGGTGGTGAGGATGGTGGTGATGACGATGATGGTGATAGTTGATATGGTTTTGATAGTGATGATGATACTGGCGGTAATGATGATGATGATCACCTCCTTCATCATTACCATCATCATCACCATCATCAGCACCATATTCATATTCATCACCATCATCATCATCATCACCATCATCTTCACCAACATCATCATCATCATCACCGCCATCATCATCATCATCATCATCATCATCATCATCATCATCATCATCATCATCAACTAACATCATCTTACATATCAGTCTTTTTTCAGTGGTTACGTTGCATAACCTACTTAACAAATTATGATAATATATGATTGAAGGAGTAGGCATAGGTAGTTAACTAAAATGTGTAATTACACTTACCGTCACCGTCCATTAAAAACCCTGCAATACCTACTTATTTATAATCTAAAACACAAATCCAAATGTCAAAATTTTAATCGAAATAATATTATGTTAGCGTGCGTCAAGCCGTCGACTATCGACAAGTAACCTGAACTAACTAACTAACTGACCGACCATCAGGCCATTTGCCGCTTGAAACATAGGTACCATGCCTATACTATTATACTATTACCTATACTATTCTCTGTCTTTTTTATCCCTTCCTCGCACTTATACCCACTATTACTGAATACCGATATTTTTACCGGTATTAGAGCCTTATTGGTACCGGTATAGTACCGGTAAAATACCGTAAAATGGGGTGACTTTGGAAACGCGATGCGACATTGATAATTTTTTGAATCATTGATTTTGAGCAATGTCTGAGTTATTATTAAGCTCTTTTGCGACATTACTTTCATATGTTTCATATGCGAGCGCAAAATATTAGTACTTCAAGTATTTTCATACATATTGGATTTAAAACCTTCGAAAAAAAAAAACACTATATTTTGACATGCTTCGGGGGTGATTTTGATATTATGATGTAAACACAGGGATAATCAAAGTAGCCCCATTTTAAGAATCGAGATTTTCAGCTGCATTATTATTTTTTCCTACTAAGCCGTCTACCGTAGTCTGCCTCTAGCTGCTTTAAGTTACTCCAAATGAGTAGTCGCCAATACAATATTTTTAATAATTTATTTTACGATTAAATGCGGGAGTTACAGAAGATTTCTTTTTAAAATTAATCAATCTAACCCCATTTTACGGTACCTGTATTTCTTACAAAATACCGGTACCTAGACTAGTACAGGTTTCCCATCAAGGCCACAGTACCGGTTCTCAAAAATACCGATATTTCAAGCCCTGGTTCCAACGGGTATAGGGTGAATAATCTGACTCGATCTAAAATTGGCTAGAAAAAGCGGAAAGCTAGTTCGTAGTCTCACCGAGCGCCTTCGGGTCGAGCAGGTGCCTGTAGATGGGCGGCGGCGGCGGCGCGGCGGGCGCGCACCAGGCCAGCGCGCACACGGCGGCCTGCAGCGCGCGCTCGTGGCGCGCCGCGTGCGCCGGGAACTCGCGCCGCGCGTACGCGATCGCCGCGCCCACGCCCTCCTCGCGCCCCAGCTGTCGGTTACACAGCTTCGATCAATAAACGCGCGCCACACAAATCGACGCGACTAGATTGCGTCGTGTACATACATTTAAGAATTAAAGAGAAACTTTACGGATAAAATAAATATATTACAGTAGTAAGTTAAACAGTATGTTACATAATCTCACGCCTTCGTTCCCAGAGTGGGGTAGGCAGAGCTACAGAATTACAAACATCTCTAAAAACTTGTTGATAATTCTATAACCACAATTTGCACAATTAGGCTAAGATGTTTACCAGCGTATTAGTGACAGGTTGCAAGCCCATCGCCTAACAGTACTACAAGCCTTTATTCCCTTAGTCGTCTCTTACGACATCCACAGGAAGACATGGTGTGGCACTATTCTAACTCGGCAACCACACGAGGCGGAACAGTATGTTCTAGGTTAAAAAATACAGAAATTAAGTGTGTGAACACCCGTGACCGGAGTGAGGAGACCCCGAATGAATAGTAAAGCTTTGTTGTAATACGATACATAATTGTTAAATTGTGTGTCGGGTACCTTGAGCGCCTGCATGCGGTGCAGCGTGAAGGGCAGCGGCGAGTGCTGCAGGTCGGCGGCGCGGCCGGCGGCCCACTCGAGCGCGGCGCCGGGCTCGCCCTCGGCCAGCGCGCCCGCGCAGCGCTGCAGCAGCGCGAACGTGCACGTGCGCTCCACCGGCGCGATGCCCGCCTCGGCGATGAACGCGTCGCCGGCCTCCTCCAGGCCCTGCAGTTACGATTACGGAAGGCAATCCCGCGAGACGAATTTAATCCCGGTATTCGGCGGGACTGACAGTTCATAGTGTCGTGAAATCCTAGTATTCGCAGGATCCCGCAAGGTAGTGTAAGAGTACACAAATATATCATAAGCAATATTTAAAAAACGACTGACTGTTTTTTTTTTGCGGCGTTTCCTCTCAGCAGTCGTCTCTTGGGAAGCGCTGGTAGATTTTTGACGTGCCTAAGTGCTCGAGCGGCCTACTTACTCAATACAATAATAAAACATATTTTATCTTTATCTTTAATCTTTTTTTATCCCGATATATCGCATTCCCTAGTTACGATGTATAATTGGGTTGATCAACTTTTTGCTGTTGTTATTCTGTGCTGTAAGCCTACAGAAAACGGTGATAGAATTTCTTAGTAAAAATATATATTGTGTTCGATTTTCGTCATGTTGTGTGTTATTTATGTGCCTCTAGCACACTCAGGAGAAAATTCATAAAATAATTATTTGTAATTGCCAGCAAAACTAATTTTTAATGGACTATATCCTTTGAAATCAAAGTTTTAAGAGTGACCCAAGGGCCAAGAGACGTCACCATTGCAATGAAGGTCAACAAAAAGTTAATTGATTCAATTACTGCAAATATAACTGTTATGCGAAGATAGGTAAATCAGTAAGAACCCGTTTTATTGCCTTTAGTCCTTTAGTATAACGTTATTACCTGCCTATACAGGTGCTGCGCTATGGCCTGCTCCATGATGGGCCGGTTGGTGTCGGAGCAGAAGGACTCCGCCTTGGGCGCCACCGAGGCATAGTCCGCGATGAAGTGCCGGTCTATAGACTTGCCCACGCGTGACACGGTGGCGTGCAATTCTCGGTGATCTGTCACAATATTATTTAACTTTTAAAAAAGATTGGTAAACTTGACTTTAAGAAAACAATATAAAACAAAACATTTAGGAGAAGTTACAACATATCTAATGTTTTGAATTTAATAAGGTATTGACTGATTTTTAATGGGATCACCATTACTTTCTGATTTTTTGGCTAAAAAAGATTCTTAAAGACTTTCACATATTGATGCGGATTCAGTAAAGCATATTACATGCAGTTATTTGGTATCATTTTCAATTCGTCATCATCATTTTTTCGTTGTCTAGTACCCATAAAACAAGCCTAGAGCTTATTTTGGGACTACGTCAATTGGTGTGACATTGTCCCCTGATATTTATTTATTTTATTTATTTCTTGATTTATCAAGAGTTATGTCAATTTAAAGACCACTTCTATAGCCGACTTAAACTATGTCAAAGTGATGTAAGCAATGAAATCTCAACCAGCTTTACTTCTATAACACCTGCATTTTAATAAGAAAAATTTTAGATAAAAAAATCCACTCGCAATTGATCTTTAAAACCAAATTTGAGAAAGGACTACGTCCATTACGGAACGCTAATGAACTAACTCTCCAACCAGCGCGGACAAAATTTGGTAAAAAAAGTATAACTTACGAAGGAGCAAAATTTTATAATAAAGTACCTAAAAATATAAAAGAATGCAAAAGTTTCAATAGTTTTAAACGAAATTTACTGCATTATGTAATGGACAAAATCTAAGTCCGGCCCTGGCACGGTCTGCATAGGAACAAAGGAATGTCTTATCGGGCCTACGACCATCTATTTTATTTTCGCTTTTTGTAAGCGGGTATGTATGCGTACCCGCAATAAAATGCATAATTCTACAACAGAGTACCTACTATATGCCCATTTGTTAACGTAGCTAGTAAATATTAATCAGGAACTACAAATGTTATTTACTAATTGCATGCCCACTTTTTTAAATATTCTGTTCTAAGCTCATCTCACCTTCTATTTAACCTGTTGTTTGTTGCTTACATTGTTGCAAAATGTTGCCTACATTGTTATTATTAATCTTTGTTCACTCAAAACCATAACTTTAAGCCGTCTATGTTTTCTCTGTATAAGTGAAATGTATATATTTCTTTAGAGAAAATAAAGTTCTTTAAACACAAATCCAAACGCAATGAATACTTCGACTTTAATATTTTGCTGTGCCCTTACAGGGCGTCACTGTCTGTATTTTGTTCCATCTGATGTGTTGTAATGTGACAAGCAATAAATATTTTTGACTTTGACTTTGCCATAGTTCGATTTGTTTGACTGTACTTATTGCAAAATAAAAGGAACTCAACCAACTTTATTATCTGGTTTGTCAATTAGGTAACCATATCCAATCCAGGTAACACAAATTAATTATATTTACCAGTTGACAGTTGAAAGACATTTTGCTTGACAGAGGCTGCTAAATCACTCACAACAGTCGCTTGTTCCTGTGACAGTGGCGAATTTGAGGGTTCTGAAATGGAATGAAAATCATAACTACCCACGGAAGGTTAGGTCACAATATAAATTGCGCAAACCAGCTCTTACCTTGAAAGATTCCTATCGAATATGCATTTTTACTAATAAAACTTTATAATTCCTTGTCTTCAATGCTAAGAAGTTGTTAGTATTTAAGAATATGATTAATGCTGGCTCACTGAAAAATGCTTCTATTGATTCTTTCAATTTGCAGCTTAGGTAGGTATCATGTTTTAATGAATAGTTACTATGACTGTTCAAGAATGCCATAATAATTCCAGGATTGTATGATAAAACAGTAGTCCTGCTTTGTCTTTTTATGAATAAATGAATGAATGAACAATCATTTATTTGTACCACAATAGATGTTGATGAAAATTAAAAACAAACACTCCTTTTACCTATGGGTTTACAAAATAAGGGCTTTTACAATTATAGCACTAATTAAAATAAACACAAGACTATATGCAAACAATAACCAACTAATTTATTATGTTTCAATGTATATTGAGAATTCACTATGTCAATCATTAGCAATTCTTGTTCATTGTAATTGCTTTCAAGCTCTAAATACCTCAAAATAAGACAACTACAATTGGAAAACGATAACAGAAGTACCTAGAACTAATTTATAATGAAAAAGAATTTGTGATAATATATAGTGTTATGTTTGTGGTATTTGTTACATACTATTCACAACAACTGGGCTCAGCTGATTACAACTAACTAATAAATATTAAATATTTTTATCAATTTCATTTCAGCCATTTGAATTTAAATTTAACAAATTCAGCAAAGCATTCCATAAAAAGTGTAAAGCTGCTTGTAGAATATGGATAGGGATCTGAACTACAGTTAAATATGCATCTTTTAAGGGTGAAACTAGACAGCCCTTAACATACTATTTAGATACAGGGCTTGTGAAAAGAGTGTAATAGAATATTAACTAAAAGTAAACATGGGTGATTCCCCAGGCGTTTCACCGCCGTCAGTCCGTTGTCCTAAGTATTTAAGAAATAGGTGATAATATACTTAAAATTCGATCAACTGTGGCAAGAAAAACGATAACAGTATAGCTCTGTGTGAATGTTAGCTGCTTGGTGTAGCTCTTTCTTTCAATATTTATGACAGGGGACTGACAGTGGTTGAAACGCCTGTGGAATCACCCAAATGTTACCTACCTTAGGTACAGAGAACCTTGTTAGCCAATAAAATACACAACAAATTGACTCTCTCACGCACGTTCATGCTATTATTAAATCCCCCTACATATACACGATAGACCTATTTAAAACAATACGGAGAACAAAGGAAGCCGAAACATTGTGAACAAAACTTACGATTAGCGATCTCGTTCTTTAATTCTTCGATCTGCTGGATGATATCTTCTAGGCATTTATTAGTGTGCTCGTGCAATCCGTTGAACTTTGTTAGAGCTTTGTCGAGGTCTTGCTCCACTCCGATACAGGAATCCATTGTCGAACACTTGGCCTTTATACTACTTTAAAACCTCTAGAGCAGCCACGATAGAGAGGGCGAGCTGCTCATGGAACCCTAATAAAGACTAATTTAAATATTTTGAAACTTGTATACTGAAAACACGAAAGACATTTTGTTTTGTCTTGTCACTCATGTCAATGAACTTAGCTGTCAGCTGTCCGCTGTCATATATTTCATAGACATTTAATTTTTTGGTTTAATTAGAAAAGGCTAAAGGCATCACGCACAGGCATAGTTGATCACACGCACGTTTTATAAAGCTACAACAGGTCTAAACTGGCAACACTGCTGAAATGGCTGGTCGTCATTGGTCGAGGTTGTGTCCTGTTGTGTCAAACGAAAACTTGTAATCTGTAAATTGTAATTTGTAGCTTTATATTATAAAACAGTGTGATTTTAGGGTTCCGTACCATAATGGTAAAATGGAGACCTTATGGTGAGACTTCGTTGTCTGTCTGTCTGTATGTCACAGCAACTTTTCTCTGAAAATATAGATGCTATCCACTTCAAATTTGGTAGTCGTACTTGCTTGCCCGCATTTTAGTATAAATAATGAAATTATTATTCTACTTATTTGAATAGGGATTTTTAGAATGGGGGAGGGGGTTGAAAAATGAAAGGGATTTTATTATAGAACACGGGGTGTCATATGAATGAAAGGGCTTACATTTCAAAGCAATTTTTTTTAATTATCTGGCAGAATTAACGCTTAAAAAAAAACTGGCCGCCACCACTCTTTTTGGAATTGGTGTCGTTGTTATTTCCTTTAGAACAATATACAACATCTAGGTAAAAAGGATCTTATGTCCTTCATCAGTATTTAAGCTATCTCTTAACCAAATTTCTTAAAAAGGAGTTCAGCAGTTTAGGCGTGAAAAGTAACAGAGAATGTTTGACAAAAAAATGCCAAGTGTGATACCTACCGCCATTATATAAAAACATCCTATAGGGGTGATAGATGGGCGAGTAAGCACGCCGTACGCCAATTAAGGACTGAGGCCCGTTTCACCTGTGGTTTCACGAAGCTACAAGTTACAAATTACAAGCGGAAGTCTCTTTCTAACTACTTTAACTAGAAAGAGGGTTCCGCTTGTAATTTGTAACTTGTAGTTTAGTGAAACGGGCCACTGTAAGTAAATTGTAATTTGTAGCTTTATAAAACAGGCCCAAGGGGTTAAATCGATAGCTTTTTAGCTGCTCTACAGCCCTAGGCGGGTTGACGTCGGTTTCTGGGACACCGTATGTATCTAGATAAGATACTATCTCCATCTCAAACTCAAAGGTATACGCACAGAGTACCTTTTTTATATACTGTACTGTGGGTATACGCGAGGGCCAAGTCTACTTATTTTATACTCTGTTTACGGGCACAATCGAGTCACATTTTTATCTCATATGTCATATCATTAGTTTTTTGTTCGTCTGGCAACCCTAACTCTCTTGTCTATGTCTATTGCACAATTTGACTCGTTCTTTTAGCTGTATAGGTTATTTTCGATTCTAGGCATTTTGTTAGAAAATTGTTCTTAATATAGTTTTTATTACTATTTAACCATGGCTCAAAGTAAGCTAAACGATATGGCGGGGAAATTTGCAAAAGGTGGACCACCAGGGCTGAACATCGGCTTAAAATTGGCAGCTGTGGTCGGTGCGGCGGCCTACGGAGTCTCGCAGTCGTTGTTTACCGTTGAAGGTGGTCATCGAGCGATTATGTTCAACAGGATTGGAGGTATACAGCAGGACGTTATGAGCGAGGGCTTGCACTTCCGCATTCCTTGGTTCCAGTACCCTATTATCTATGACATCAGATCGCGGCCTCGCAAGATCTCTTCCCCCACCGGATCCAAAGACTTACAAATGGTGAACATTTCCTTGAGAGTGCTCTCGCGCCCTGATTCCAGCTTCCTTCCCACCATGTACAGACAACTAGGAACTGATTATGATGAAAAAGTTTTACCTTCCATTTGCAATGAAGTTCTGAAGTCAGTGGTTGCCAAATTTAATGCTTCGCAGCTTATCACACAGCGTCAGCAGGTCTCACTACTCATCAGGAGAGAGCTTGTGGAGCGCGCATCTGACTTCAACATTATTCTTGATGATGTGTCTGTGACTGAACTGAGTTTCGGCAAGGAGTACACTGCCGCTGTTGAAGCTAAGCAAGTAGCTCAACAGGAAGCTCAGCGTGCAGCTTTCGTAGTGGAAAGAGCAAAGCAAGAGCGCCAACAGAAGATCGTGCAAGCTGAGGGTGAAGCTGAGGCAGCTGAGATGTTGGGTAAGGCCATGGGCATGAACCCTGGTTACCTGAAGTTGCGTAAAATCCGTGCTGCTCAGAGTATTTCTAGAATGATTGCCCAATCTCAGAACAGAGTCTTTCTTCCTGGTAATAGCTTGATGATCAACCTGCAGGATCCTACCTTTGACGACCTCTCAGAGAAGCTGACTAAGAAGAAGTAACATACGGCCTCGGTGGAGTGTGCTGAACTTCTGGAGCCAGCGGCCACTCTGACCGATGTTGAAACTTCTGTAATCATCAGTGGCGCTGCTTCAGTTGCTATTTAGTGCAATAACTTCCTATTTTGAGCATTTCAAAGTCAAAGATTACATCCGGAATGGAATTCTTAATGTTGCATTTTATGTTAATTAGTTGTAGGTCTATAGTGTGTATGGGAATCAAAGATTAAAGTATCTTACACATTCATTCATCTTTTACTCTCCTTTAGTTGCTTTCCTTTTATTAGTATGGTAAACCAGTAAACCACATAACCAGCTAGCAACACTGCCCTTACATTACATACCTAGCTAGGGAAAAGAAAGTCAGTTTATTCTTTATACCTATTTCATTATCTGTAAGGTATGTTGCATCATCTACATTGTGATTATGACAGAAAGATAATGCAACAAACTAAGTGGGAGTCCCAAAGAAAAAGGTCCCGTGCTGTCTAACTTGTCTCTAATGCGGACGGCTTATATTTATGAAAGAAGTACATGTAACTACCCTTCTCAACAAACGCACCCCCTTGAATACAAAAAGCCAAGTGGACAGTTAATTTGCATGACATGCTTAACCCTTAGGCAGTGATTACACAGCTAATCTAGACCGCAATCCATGATCGTGATCAGGTGATCTCGATCCAGATTGACTGTGTAACGTGTTAGGTTGACGGATCACAACATCGGATTACATATTATCTAGATTTTTTGAAATCTACTGCGATCCGCGACCTTGGTCGGATCACGATCTGGATTGACCATGTAATGGCTGCCTTAAATGCATTATGTACGATGAATCCTAAATTAACAAAAACTCAAAAATGTTTACCTATAATCAGCACACTAATTATGTGTAATAGAAATTATAAAAGTAAAAAAAATTAAATTATGCATTTAAGGGTTAATAGATCTAATTTGGTGGTGAAATCTTTTTTGAAGACATTATTTCGACACATGCAAGGAAAAACATTGTATCTCAATTTACTGTGACTTCTAATTTCAAACGTATTTGAGTGTGAACAAAATTGTATCTCAAGCTAACATAAAATTTGAGATACAATGTTGTTCCTTGCATATGTCGATTTTGTGTATAATTGATATGAAGATGTTTATTCTTTATGAGTTGAATGGGTTAAATTTAATTAAGTTCAAAAGTTTACATTATCTTCTTGGACTATCACTACTTATACATACAGGCGAATTCAAACCTTTATGCAAATGCAATACTTTATGTAGTAGAATTTTGGTTTTGTGTTTGTAATAGTTAACCAGGAGTGCTTTGGTACTTCATTTATTTGGATTTGTGGACACAACTGTTAAATATAAAATTATTGTCGTAACATGATACTATTTATGTTCATTAGATTGAGGTTGTGGGAGCTAATGACTCACAGAGCTAAGTCAAAACTCTCATTCAAACACCGAACTGTGTTCTGAATTGCAAACAGCCAGCATCATACCCGACCTACTTACAACAGTGTTGAAACTCGACAGTATAATCTTTGCGTG
This sequence comes from Acleris literana, assembly GCA_946894065.1. Lineage (NCBI taxonomy): Eukaryota > Metazoa > Arthropoda > Insecta > Lepidoptera > Tortricidae > Acleris > Acleris literana. The sequence continues at coordinate 5,475,984 of OX335683.1, forward strand.
AAGTATAAAGACAAACTGAAACTTTAAGAGTGAAAGGATTTAAACATAAACATAACTAAATGAAATATTCAAATGTATCTATTTCATAATTTATTATTACCAAGGATTCAACAAAGTATATATATACTAAGAAAATTTAAGAGAAGCGGTTTCATTTCTTGATGGCAGAGGGTTGAGGGCAGCGGTACTTCAGCATTTCGATTTCAGCCTCAAAGTAGCTCATGTTGTTATAACAAAAGTACTCGGGGACTTTGTATGCACCGGATTTGTCAGGGCTGACTCCAGGACCAACGGGCTGGGATGCAGGAGCGATGCAGGCATGGCTCAGGCCCGGGACGTTTCCAATCGTTTTCTCCGATGTCTGAGAAGTTGGTTGAGATGAGCCTGGTCCACCTTCACTATAAAATCTAGGAAATACTCTCAATACAGGACTTCTAATCGCGGATCTGGCAATCATTTTTGAATTTAATTTTTCCTGATTTATTCGAATAAAACAATACAAAGTAACTACGATTTTATTATACAATCATTACAAAGGCAGATTGTGACGTTTGTGACTTTTGTAGTAAGAAGTGAAGTGAACTGTCAGTCAGTAGGTATTGCCCAATTAAGGCTGGCCGCATACACACGTTTTCCGTATTCGATTTCCAAATCCGTCTTCCGTATTCGGTCATGCGAATGCATGGAATCAATATAAAATACATTAACTGACGCACATGTTCGCTTTTTTTCCGAAGGGATTCCGTACCTATGTTTCCAATGCAAGCTGGCGCGTTTGGAGAAACCATCTGGAAAAAACCTAATAACGTCATGCGGAACGCAGCGCTTGCATTGCAGCATTGCATACATTTTATTTGTGCCGGCGCACACGTTCGGAAATTTCTATTCAGTATCGCGCCTGCGCCGCGCGTTTCGGACGTATTCTCGTATAAGTATATGCTAATAAATCGTCGTCCTCCATCGTCGTTCGTCGTCGTTCACCACGCTATCACTATCCGCATACATTCCGAATGAAGAAAAACGACTGTTTGCGCTAGTCTCACGGATTTCCAAATCGAAATTCCGCATTAGGACACCGAATACGCAAAACGTGTGTATGCGGCCAGCCTAATAGACGGGTTGCTATTTCTTAGTTTTGTAACATTGCCATAATATATAACCTATTTAGCAAAATATTGAAACTATAGACTTTTTGGTTTAAGTTGGCACAAAATGCGTATTCTACGATACATAAAAGCCTGACCAGATAAATAAAAACCTCGCTATATTGTGGAAATTATATGACCTGTCATTTCTAATTCACGAAACAGATAGAAAAAATATTAGTGGCGACCCCATTAGAGGTTTTTTATTTTTCTAGTCAGGCTTTACTATAGTGTAAGCTATATATGACTGTTATAAGTCTTTAGAAAAAAAAAACACATTATTAAATATTTATTTATCAAGATCGTGGATCGTTACGGTGCATATAGCTAGCTTTACAAATGTTTGCGTCTTTACTCTAGATGCGTCTATGGTTCTTTTTCACGACTGTTTTGTAGTTTATCTACCTTTGCTTATTCCGCTGATTATTGAGTCCGGAGAGTAGTATGTGCATGATTTGAAGCATAATCCATAACTGTTAAGTGCAAGAATGTGTTGTAATCAAAGTTAAGCCTGCTTGTTCATAACAGATCCCGTAAAGCGCTAGTTCAGCCATTTACATGAAAGGTGAGCACAAAAACGATACCTTAAGGTTTTTTTATTTTCCAGTTAAAGCATAGGTTTCACTGCTGCTACTGTGTCAACACATTGAGTTTTATTAATTATCTATATTATGCTTATTAGTTTCTGTTAATAGATGTAAGATTTCTTGCATACATGATCGTTGTCGTATATAATAAGGATTTGTATATGTCTATTTGCCGCTATTTTGTATTTATATTTATGTATATGCTAGTATAACCCGACCATTTTGGGATAGTCGAGCAGCAGGTGGAAGGTGCGTTCCGTTTCAAGTAAACTTACGTAACATTACGTTTTGAACGAATTTCTAACACTGTTCGTGATACGCCTCCTGTCTTGCTTGAGTATACGACAAAAGATGGCTGCCATATTTCCCTAATTAGTCTCATCGTGAATTAGTTGATAAACGCAAGTTCGTAATTGACTACTAGCATACTTCAAAAGTGAAAAGTTTGTAAGTTGTCTTATATTGTGCGTCCGAAACTGAACGAATTTTAAAAGATTTTTTTACTCTATGGTTTTTTATTTTCTTTCGCATTTGGTAGTGTTATAATTCTTCTGCGTCGCTTTTCTACGTAGGTACCTATGTACGTACAGTGTATTCGGGATTATCGATGAACGGAACTGTAAATTCATATTTCATTAGATGAGATATTGGTTTTTTTATACATTTTTAAGTGATTTAATGTGATCGACACAAAATGGCTGAAGTACCCGTTAGCGATGTTCTGTGTGAAGCTACGGAATATTTGTGTAAATTGGGATTCAATCTACGAAGTCGTTCCCAGAACCTAAAAGAAAAGAGAATAAGCAAAGACAAGTTGAAAAATACCCATGCGGTGCGAAAAGCTGCTACCAAGCTGTTGTTGATGTGCGAATTGTCTAAAAAATCATTAGAAAATGTTGAAATCGGCGTGAGAAAAGTGTTGAGAATTATCGAGTCCTCGCGGCGTTCACCGTGTGTTGGCGCCATAAACGAAACCTCGAAAACCGAAGGCTCGCAAAAAGAGTGGTTTTATATCGAATACGATTCTTGTAAATTGAGAATATCTAAGAAGATTTCATTAGAACATTACATGTCAGTAAAGGTTCAAGCCAAATCTATGCCTGTGTCTATGATAGAGAATTATCCCGTTTATTACAAGTGTGCCTTGTTCAAAAACCGGAAAAAAACCTTGAGGGAAAGTAGATTCATTGATTCAAACAATGAAAGTAGTGGGATAAATTCGAAAAAAGGTGACCCTCTCGAAAATGTATCCAACAAGGAGGCAACTGGTTCTGATGTTCAAGAACTAGCTCAAGGGAAAGATAATGATATGATATTGGACCTGTGTGATACTACACCAGAAAAATGTGATAAAAAGAAGAATGAAAAAAGTTCAGAGAATCATTCCGATTTATCAAAACCTGCTGAGCAAAGCGATGCTAATGCAGAAGCAGATCAAAACAAAGCCAGTTTGCATTGCAAGGAAATAAAGAAGAGTCCTGATATTCAAGAACCAAAACAAAGGAAAAGGGATACAGCAGAGTCAGCCCAGAGTGATTGCAGTTCGAAAAATCCTGAAAAGATGATTGAGGAAAGTAATAGAGACAAGAATGCGAGTCAAGGTTCTTGCAATGTTCAGGAAACTGATTTTAGGAAAGAAGATGCTGATGACTCACATAGTGATACCAGTTCTAAAAAACCAAAGAAAGTTGAAGAAACCCAAGAAGCTGCAAATAAAATAAAATTATTTGATAAATGTAGTGGAAGCAAGAGTGAGGGCAAAGAAACATGTGTTGAGCCTAATTCTGAAAATTGTAGTAATTCAGATAATGATAGTACTCATAGTGAAATGTCAAGCAAAAGATCTCGTTCCGTTGATGAAGATAATAAAATATTGCAGCATAAAAGAAAAGATTCTAGGGACCATATAAAATTAAAATTTAAAATTAATTCAAAATCTAATAATAAGAAGAGTAGTGAAAGGAAAAGTAAGGATAAAGAAATATGCGCCGAGCCTAATTCTGAGATTTGTTCCAAATCAGATAATGATAGTACTATTACCCAAAATGAAATGTCCAGTAAAAAATCTCATTCCCTTGAAAAAGATAATGAAATATTGCAGGGTAAAAGTGAAAATTCTGGAGACCATTTACAAAATGACTCAAAACCTGAAGAACCTGAAACTAGTTCAAAATCTAATAATAATAATAAAAATGTTGAAAGCCAAAGTACAAAAATATGTGCTGAGTTTAATTCCGAGGATTGTACCAAATCGGACAATAATGGTCATAAATCTCTCAATGAAATGACACAAAAAAGAACTCATTCTGTTGAAAAAGAAATTGAAATACTACAGCATAAAAGTGAGAATTCTAGAGAACATTTACAAAGTGACTTAAAACCTGAACTTAAAACTGGTTCAAAATCTAATAATAATAAGAAGAATAGTGGAAGTGAGAGTGAGGGTAAAAAACTGTGTGTTGAGCTTAATTCTGAGAGTAATAATAAATCTGACAATAACAGTACTCATGATAAATTGTCAAGCAAAAAATCTCATTCTGTTGACAAAAGTAATGAGATATTGCAGGATAAAAGTGAAGATTCTAGAGAAAATTTACGAAGTGACATAACCCCTGAAGAACTGAAACTTTGTTCAAAATCAAATTATAATGAGATAGTTGACAAAGAGGAAACTGAAGGAAAAGTTGAAGACAATAATGTAAACAGTAGGATGTCTACCAAGTCACCAAGTGTGATGTTATTAGATAGCGATTCCGACAGTGCTGCTCAACCTACAAAGAGTTCGGAAGGTGATAATAGCAAGAAAAGGAAACTCACTGAAAAAAATCAAAGGAAAGAAATTAGAAGAAACATATCTACTGAGCCTGAGGTAGTCAATTTAATAGATGATGATGACTCGCCAAGAAAACAGAGCCAGTTACCTAAAGCTGAAGATGCAGATAGTGATTCAAAAACTGGCAAAAAACCTATGATTAAATTAGTAAGTCTTAATAAATTGCTTAAACCAGACATTGTTAAAAATAATTTACATGAAATAAATGAGAAAAATAAAAATAGAAAAGCAAAACCAGAAATTGCTTATTTACAAGAAAAAAAAAGAGAAGTTCTTGCCTTTAAACCTAAAAAATTTAATGTGGTAATTACTAGGCTGCCAAAATTTTCTGATGATTATTTACGAAAATATGGGTTACGAAAGATAATTGAACATGGGTCTACCATTTATAAATTGACTAAGGAATCATTAAAAGATACAGAAACAAATATTGATTTGACGAAAAGTAGGCATTCTTCTAAAAAGGCTAAAAGTAGAGAAAATATAGAAACTATAGAAATTGATCTTACTGATGATGACACTAGTATGGACAAAACAATTGGTAAAGAAATTCAAGAAAATTTAGTGGAGAAAGATGACAAGCCCAAATTAGACTCGAGTCCAGTAGAACAAGATAAAGATAAAAAAAGTGAATGTGATGAAAATAATAAGCAGTCTGTAGATCGCCCAAGAACTCCAGAAAACAAAAATGAAAAAACTGACAAAACCACTCCACGGTCTATGAGAAAAGCTATTATGAAAAGCATGGAAGCAAAAAAAATGTTGCTAACCCACTCATCAAGTTCAGACTCTGATGATGATAATTTGAAAATTGCATTAAAAGCAAAACATTCACTCTTAAATGGCAGCAGTTCAGATGAAGATGTAATAAAAAAACCAATGCTGGCAAAACGCAGACGTTTGGTTACGCCATCTGATTCTGATGACAGCTTGAAAATAACAAAAAGACTACAGAAGCATAAAAAGTATAAGGGACTGGATACTGAAGCAAGCAGTATTAGCCAGATTGATGGTACAAATGATGAACTGTCTAGTACTGGAAGTAGTAAGGTTAGGCAAACTAAGTCCTAATTTTTCCGTGTTCTTGTTTGTAATTCGCTATACATTCCTTTTTTTTTCTTTATGTAAAATGTCCACTGTATATTGTTAGATTGTTCTGAGCAGCTGTTCTCAAAGTGTGCTCTGCAACCTATCTCCAGGTTAAATGTTCAGTTGTAAACAATGTTATTAAGTACCATTTATTTTAATTTTAATAAAGAACTTAAATTAAATGGGTATTGCCTTTAACCAGCCCCGATATTTAGTGCTTCAGAATGATCAGTACGAGATATAGAGGATAATGTGAGGGTATAGATTCCTTGTTTGCTTGTGAAAATATATTAATTAAGAATGTTGTGTTATGAATTTATGATACAGTGTGCCATAATAATCTTATTAAAATTCAAATTAATAACAAAGTGTTTTCTTTGGGTTGGGGTTCTTTTTCTAAATTTTATGGGTTGTCTGATCACAGGGTTGCTTTAAACTCGTTTTGCATGATGCAAGTTTGAAAAAGTATGGAGATTAAAAAATCTAAATTTCCAGATGGGCCGCTCTAAAACAAAAGTCTCCAGTAGCAGCAAACAAACTTCTGAAAGCGTGGACTCAAATGATGAAATTAATAGGTAAATACAACAAAACCACAAATATTATTTATTTAACACCACATATAGCATCAAATATCATTTATTTGATGAAAGAAGTGCAGACTCTAATACATAAAGGATAGGCAACTCTTAAATTCTATTAATTATATGCAATACAATGACAAAAAAAAAAAATATTACATATAAACTTATAAATCGAAACAGCGGCTCTGGGGTGGGGCTCTGGGGCTCTGGGGTGGGGTGTTGGTGGTGGTGTGGGGCAATAAGGTATGAATTGCTAATAAAAAAGTATTTTGTTCTAAAACGAGATATCCTCCATAATGAGCCTAGAAGGCTCAAAGTCGCTCAAAATAGCAATGGAAAGAAATTTCCCCTGCAATCAAATCAGAACTTGAAATTCTCAGTAGAACTAGGGTTACCGACATTGCCCATAGAAAGAAAGAAACAAAATATTTAATGTTCTTAACACACAAAAATATTACACAAAAAAATCCTAAAGCTCTTAACTAACTAGAAATAATATGAAATGAATCCTACGCAGAACAAAACAAACGTGGCTAGAATCTGACTCAGCGTTTGCTGTAGGCCCGCTCCGGCAATGCTTATAGTACGAATGGAAGGATGGGATGGGATGGTTCTCTATTGGCGATCAAATACCGAAAGAAGCAGCGTGGGATGTCCATGATGACGCGACTGATCCTTGTGGCGATCCTTTGGACATGATGATAATTAATATATAATTATTATTAATGGTTCCTGTTTCGTGGGAGTAATAAATCAGAAAAGAAAATCTAGCTACGTACTTATAGGATATTATAGCTGGCCTAAATGTTGTAACAAGCTGTAACTTAATACGTTTCACGGAACTGCTGTTAACTCGGAGCATTATAATTCGCTAGGGGTGAATATTTGAAATGCGATGGGCTATTGCGCTCGATCTATTTATAGTATCGAACAAGGCATGTCGAATGGTCTCACGGCGAAACTACTCGTAACTTTCAATCGATAACATAAATGCAGATATTACAACAAAGTAAAGTTTGGTCTTGCATGTGTAAGTACCTAAATGAAAATTTCAATCTCACTCAAGCACTAGTCTGCGTACATTTTGTCAGGAATAAAATTATGGTTGCGTTAATTTTACAACTGGGTCATTATTCGAGCGTTTCAACCGCCTCATTTTCGTGGACATAATTTTTTGAAGAATTGGGCGTATATTTTGATGCCGTTTTTGGATATTTGTTAGATGTCCGGTAAACTTAGATACCTAACCAGAAACGAACTCGAAATCTGCAGCCACTTCTACAAAATCCAAGAATCTCATCCCTCAATTGAAGTAATTTCGTTATCAGTAGGGACATTCTTCGAGTATTATATTGAGTGCCAAATTTATTGGTTCTTTACAAAATGGACCTACCGAACTTAGGTACCTACACAAAGTAAACTTAAATCATAGTATAATACAACTTGAGATCTTTATACCTAATAGCAGTCCAATTTTGCACTAACACAGACCAGAAGAGCCTGAACCTGGAAGAGCTGCAGGCGTTTTCAGTCCTTTGCTTGAATTCGAACTGCTCAAAAATAAGTAGTGGTAGTCAACCTTGATCAAATAATCGAAAATTAATTGATTAATGTCTACAAAATGTGCTGTATCTGTATATAATGAATTGATCTATATTTTCCACATTAAAGGTGAATTATGAGGTTTGAATGAATATGAAAATTGTAGTTGATAGTAAAAACTACGTTTCCAATAATCAATATCAATATCTGCACTACTCCTTTCTCATCTAATATATGTATATGTGCGCTCAAAATTTTCATGTTTTCATCTACCTATACCTAACAACACATTGTGCCGGACACATTGGACAATTTCGTTGGGTATAGATAGATTGGTTCTTTCAGGATACAGTAACAAATCTACTGCTTATATTTAACTACTTATATGAAATAAAAAAATAAACAAAATAGGTTTAGTCAAATAATTTAAAATCGTAGTCCAGAGAAGTAGCCATCATTTACATTAATGATTTAATTCCGTATTTTTGTCATCAAGACATCTAATTTCGTCATCTTCTCTTCTAATTTTATTACATGTTGGATACTTACATGCTTTCCACTTGTCTGCAGTTATTTTGGTAAAACTATTTATGTACAACACTCAATTTCCAACAGTAAGGACAAGAATCCTTGCACATGAAACACATGTAGGTAAGTGACATTAATTTGTTTTATCATGTTTAGCAATGAATTAAAAATATACCTGATTTGCAATTTTTCAAATTCCGACCTCCGAAGAATTCACTTGAATTCTTCGGAGGTCGGAATTTGAAAAATTGCAAATCAGGCAACTTTGCGACCTTCATTAGGTTCATTCACAATGCACGTTTCTGAATAAGAGTTTAAATTTAGGTTCAAACAAAAATACAATGGATCTTTAAGTAGTAATACCCATTATATCTCTTTCTGTACATAGTATTAAACAGTCTCAATCCGCGTCTGTCTGTATATCCACTAACTCCTAAACCCGGTTTTCACCATCAGTTAGATAATTTTTCACGGAAGGTTTTTATGTATAATCAATTCTGGTTTATGTACGAGTGTTACAGGTCGCTAGTTAATAATTTACTGTTATTAGTCGTACAGTCAAGGAATTTAATTTGTGACCCACCTTAGGTCCAAAGTCAATCTGACATTCTACAGCAATAAGGTTGAGTTTCCTGTCAATTACAAATGACTTGACCAGTGTTGGGCACTCAAGAATAAAATCATTATTTGAATGAAGATTCGTATGAATAAAATCATTTCGATTTTATTCCTGTCAAAGTTATTCAAATAATTTCGTCGGGAATAATTTGTACGTGGGAAAATTTAATAAAAATAACTTATTCTTAGTCAATTACATTTATTCATGATTTTTTATTTTGAATAAAAGTATCTGAATAAGAATACGGTAGGTAAATGTAACTTACGTAATATTTACGTACAGTACAGGTAGAAACTCTAGTACTCTGGTCTAATTTATACCCACTATGCTATCTTAATTAAATCTTGTAAATCGAACGTTATATGCTTTGGTCCTCGTATTATTTTTACATTGAGAACCAGTGTAACCATGCTGTAGCCATAAAGTATGTATACATATTTATGGAGTTTTTTTGCAGTATACGTACTGTATAGTATACGTTACTGACCTTCACTGTATAGTGGTACTACGAAATTAATTTTATTCCAAGTAACATGTTAGTTGAATAAAACGTTAGTTAGAATAATCCCATTTCCAAAATAGTTATTTCAAATTTTGTTCTTCATTTGAAATAAAAGTACCATGATTTATTCACTAGTATTCCATTTCAACTAACGAGGTACAAGAATTATTCTTATTCAAATCGATTTGAATGAGAATAACTTTTCTGTTTTATTCTTATTCTTATTCAAGTTAATTTTTGCCCAACACTGGACTTGACATCTCTATTGACAATGATATCTTCAAGCAGATTTTCTTTGAAAAGGGTAGTAAGTTAACTTCCGTGACCGTACCATACTTATTTAAGTTCAACTAAAAACATCTTCTATGAGTGCGTACCTATTAGTGTTTTCATAAATCTTTCTGGTAACGTCCTTGTTGATTTTTTTTTTTACTACCTTGTCAGCTTTTACTTCCTCCTAAGAATTTAAACGATAGCTCAAATAGGATTTTGTATGATTCATACATACTTCCAACTCTGGAGTTACTTTAAGTGACAGTTTTAGTTTTACGAGAACTCTCTGTGTGTTATAGCCTTTAATCTTCTTTATTTCTTTAGAGAGGTTTACAAATAGCGGCAAATAACTGTACGTAAGAACAATTTAAAAATGATAGTTCCTTAAAGTCACAGGTCTGCTGCGGACGCACGCAATAATGACTAGGCGTAATGCGATCTGTCCTTGTATGACTAACCATACAAACAATAATAAAATCCTTTGGATGCGTTGCGTACGGTGCGGTCCTGTGGAACGGTAAGCATACAATAAGAAAGAAGACACTTTAGTAAAGAAATCATCCCATGAAGGACGTTTAGCCACACAAATTGAAAGGCAGCCGGGGTGGGGTGCGGGGCATGCGTAAGAGCAAAGTCGGCCAAAGATGTGGTCTAACACCCTACGGTTGAAGTTCATTTGCACGTCATTACACAAAAAGTTTGATTTTCCCATGCAATTATATTATGACAGTGACAAGTGTCAACCTTGGCGATAATTTGATCTCACAGAAACTTGTCAAAACTGGTAGACCACCTTCTTGGGCGACCGTACATACAGAAAAGTAATTCAACGTCGGCCCTAAGAGGATTGTGAATCGACGCTTAAATTGCGTAGTTGTCATAAAAAAACACACATTTAGCTCCCGGCGATAACATTTCTCGCCCCCTAAATCTGTCCAATTTCCACGATTTTTGAGTATGTTGTAGTCGTTATGAAAAAGTAGGTTTATACGTTTGTTTTTATGGTTCCGAATTCAAAATAGGACCTCTTGTGGTCTCCCCATGTCCATCTGTCCGTCTGTCCGCGGTCTAACTCAGAGACTTTTGGCACTACGAGGCTGTAATTTGGCATAGTTGTATTTAAATTACGCCGCCGAAAAAGTTATAAAATACATACATACATACATAAAATCACGCCTGTTTCCCGGAGGGGTATGCAGAGACGACTTCTTTGCACCTGCTACGATCCTGACAAATGACTTTCGCTTGTTCCACATACATACATGGAGTCGAGTCATGCATGCACGTCGGCTTCGGGTACTTAAGATTCGGCCCTCCTCCTCCAGTATTTCTCCGATTTGATTCGAAAAAGTACGCCTAGGGCGGCCTCTTCCGACCCTTCCACTCACTTTCGCTCTGTATATCTCTTTCGTCAATCTTCTTTCATCCATCCTTTCCAAATGACCGAACCATCGAAGCATGCCCTTTTCAATCTTAGTCACTACGTCTTCTTTTAGCTCACATTTCCCTCTGACTTTTTCATTCCTTACTCTATCAATCAGTTTTAAACCACACATACTACGTAAAGAGCGCATTTCAACTGCATTTATACGACTTTCATGCTTGTCCTGCCACACCCAACATTCACTACCATACATCAGAGTAGGGTAGAGTTATAAAATAAAATATGGAAAAAATATTCCTTTTAGGTTACCATCCCGTTCATGTAAATCAAGTGTTTTCTTTTACATTATAACATCAATTGAGGCATCATTGGATAACTCAAATCATTATGTACATGTTATTATCAATTTTTAGATTTGGGAGGACCGTTGAGGAAATGTGAACTCCACCCGTACACCCCCCACTACAGCCAAAACGACAACTAAAAAAATCTGTAAAAATATCCTAAATTGAAGATTAAACTATAGGTGCGAGAGAAACGTTATCGCATTTTGTATGAATTTTTTTAGCTTCACAATCCTCTTAAGGAGCTCGAGCTAGGTACAGTCACCAGCAACAATATATTATCCAACATTGGGCGTAAAAATATCTGACACGCCTTTATTACTAGAGCTATAAGAGCGTATCAGATATTTTTCCGCCCAATGTTGGATAATATATTATTTCTGGTGACTGTACTTACGCTGCCGTCCTACCAAAGAGGCAGCTAACTGCATAGTAATAGTCAGAGGTCGGAATAGGCAGTGCCTATTTGCCTAAACTTCGCGGGTGGATGTAACTAAGAGTGGTTACAACCACCAAAAATAATGATTTATTTTTATTGAATGCGGGATTTCCGGGATTTTTTTAATAATACATAAATGTGGAAATTAATACTCAAACTCAATATCGCATGTTAAAAACATTTATTGTATACAATTTTACATGATCATCAATAACAAAAACATCTTTCAATCTGAATCATCAATAACATAATTACAATCATAATTACTATTATTATGAGATAAAATATTATATATTACGAAATACTTTGTTAGTTTACATTAGTAATAAATCAGAATATGCCATTTGATCATGTAAAATTGTATACAATAAATGTTTTTAACATGTGATATTGAGTTTTAGTATCAATTTCCACATTTATGTATTATTAAAAAAATCGCGGAAATCCCGCATTCAATAAAAAGAAATCATTATTTTTGGTGGTTGTAACCACTCTTAGTTACGTCCTCCCTCGAAGTTTAGGCAAATAGGCACTGCCTATTCCGACCTCTGGTAATAGTATATGCATTTTAAATTTAATCTAGTTACCAATAGAGTATAGTTGCGTTTCTATACGACATAAAAAGGTCAAATACGGCTTTTTCTGAACCAAAGATTTCCTTTAGCAGGATTAATCTTTGGGTTACTAAGATGTTTTTAAGAAGTGGAGCCACGCAGATTTTTCATGCAAGTGGGGGGGAGGGTTTTCCGCCCCGGTTGAGGTTAATAACTATAGGTACGCAGAGATTTTCCTAGCACGAACGACGTGTTGTTAGTGCTTGACATAATAAAAACATCGACAATCCTGTTATCGATAAGTGTACCATTTCAATGTCATAGACTGATTTTCACTGATGTATGTAAAATATTAATAAATTGATAGTTTTGTTATTATTCTTTTATTTTATAACGCACCATGTTGTTATATGAATCATATGACATAATTATGATTGTAATTTTTCCTTGATGATATGATTTCGCTATGTTCTTATAAGGAAGGTACTTCAATGTGTTTTAGAACATTGTGTTTTTTTTAAATAACTATAATAATATGATGCACGAGTTTTTCCTATATTACGTTGAAGTCGTGGTTATCGATAAAAGGTTTGTCGATATTATAATTATGTCACGCACTAACCACATGGTGTTTCTGCTAGAAAAATATCTAGGTATATTAATAACTGTTTAAGTTTAGGTACTAAGACAAATTTGGTATCATTTTTAACTAAATCAAGGATGTACAATTCAATCCTGAAATAAAAATTGCATCAATCTGTAGTAAAAACACAAAAAAAAACAAAAAGAGTTAAAAGTTTTATTTTTTTGTAACTATCGAAGATGAGGCTGAATTGGATCCAGAGGCATTCGGCGAAGTAAAACGGGGAACACCTGGACCACTTTAAACTTTTTAATGTAATAAATACCGTTGTAAACAAGGTATTGCGTAGTTCATTAATTTGATATTATTAAGTTTAATTTTCCTAGATATTATGGCACGAATTGGCCTGAAACGGAATGCATAACCATTAGGTTCTTATTTTTTTTACATTTTTATCATGTTTGCGAACTAGGGTTGCAAATAGAAAAAAAACCAAATGTTTTTTTTCAAATTTATGAAAAAAAACATGAAAAAAAACCTGGCACCATGGTTTTTTTTCTAAATTAGGTTTTTTTTCAGATGAAGAAAAATATGCCACAATAACGGTTTTTCGTGATTTATTTAACTAAACTATTTTTAGTAAGTGCAAAAAGAACTTTAAACCAATTCACTAGAACTATCAGCACTATCAACACTAAATTGCGATAACTCCCACTACAGATTTCATTTATGTTGTTATTAATCAAAGTTGTTAAATGTAATTGGTTTAATGGTTAACATAAAGTCTAAAACAAGTAAAACAACCGTATAAAAGTATTAACTGCCTTGCAAATTTTGAGTTTTCATACTTTTGAAAAAAAACGTACTCCAGAAAAAAAAACGGTTCTTTTTCATGTTTTTTTTCAAGTCAGAAAAAAAACCGTTTTTTTACAACCCTATTGCGAACCCATCCCTATCATTCCAGGATCGCAAAATAACATTTCAATAAGAATTTTTCCATTTCAATTTTTAGCACCGTCAACAGTTTTTTCGTACTACACCCATACGAAACATTTTAATTTGACATTATACATATTTTTTTTAATGAACGATTAATAGGGCTCTCTAAAGCATCTCTTTTTTTTCAACATTCATAATTGTTTATAAGTTATGGAATTTTTCCTTGTGAAATAGGGAATTAAAAAAACAAGTTTTCTTTTATTTTATATATTTTTACTTCGGAACAGTGTCAATATGATACCATAAAAGAATTCGGCATCCCCAATTTATACGAAAACGATACCAAACTTGGCCTAGTAGCTTAAACGATGTAGATATATAAAGAAAAAGTGGTCACTCCCGCCCCTCAAAAATTTACATCAAAAATCTTGGTGGCTCCACTTCTAAAATCCATCCTCGGGTCCTAAGGACCAATCCTGCCAAAGGAAATCTTTGGTTCACAAAACGCCGTATATTTTCATCTGCTACAACTGCCACTAGTATGGAATGATTTGACTACTACACTGCCCTGCTAATCCAATACGCAGTATCTCAGATAAAACTCCTGTAGTAATATCAACCTTATTACTAACAGAAGATAATTAAAACTGCTTTGGTTATTAAATTTGGGATATTGCTTATTAGTTTAGTAGGGCAGTACATTGCATTTAGCCGCCTTCTTTGGTAGGATGGCAGTAGGCACGTAGGAGGCGCGGCTGCGACTGATTCAGCTTTAACAGCGTTGTCCCTTTGCCACAGACGACAGCAGGTAACATGTTAGCAAGGTACTTTTCACACACTGTAAAAATTAAAAATTAAGCGAAATAAATTATATTCTATTTTAAGAGCGAAGCCTGCCTAGACACCAGAAAGTTATATGCAGAGGCACTACTTTGAAAATCGAAGTTAGAAGTTACTTTAGCTCAATCCCTGTCACTCGTCATTCGAGAGTAAATCGAGAAAAAGGGATGGAGCTAACGTAACTTTGATCGTCGATTTTCAAAGGATATTTTTTATGTTTCACACATATCTTGCGGTCATCTCTGCGCACATTGGATATACAAAGACCTCGTTGGTCTATTCCCACTAATTCTATTAAAGTAACTTTTAACTGGAAGTCTAGAGCCATATAGTAATGACAGTAGAACTTGGGGAATAGACCCTCTTGTTAGCTCCTTTCCACCAAAATTAAAACGATATTGGCGCCTTTATCGCTCAGTAATAATGCAAAACCACCGTCCGTCTTATCCTTTTATAATTGTATTGCCCTCTTAAATAAAAAGGACGCATGCGTAATTTGCTGGTCAAAGTAAATTCAACTGTCCGTCTTAAGAAATAAGGTCACTAATACATACGCGGTTCTATGAGACATACGCCCTTTTTCTAAGGAGGGCAGTATATCCTTCCCACCAAGCCGCATTGTTCGCATTGTGGTGTTCCGGTGCAGGGATAAGACAGCCGGTGAAATAACTATTCCAACTTACTCCTCAAGGTTGGCAACCTATTAACGGTCTTGTAATTGTAGTCTTGAGAATCCAAAATGTCTATGGGGGTCAGATCCTACTTATGGTAGGACGTGCCCAGTGTGGTCGTTTGCCTTCTTCACATAAAATACATACATAAACTCACGTCTTCTTTCCCAGAGTGGGGTAGGCAGAGCTACAGAATTACCTGCAACTCTGAAAACTTGTTGATAATTCTGCAACCACATTTTGCACGACTTTTATTAGTGACAGGTTGCAAGCCCATCGCCTAACAGAACTACAAGCCTTTATTCCCTTAGCTGCCTCTTACGACATCCACGGGAAGACATGGAGTGGCACTATTCTAACCCGCCACATAATAAAATAAATAAAATTATAAATGTCGTCATGCAACATCTCTTCTCCAGATTGACGAATATAAGCAGTTTGACCCGCTCGCGCCGCCGGCACCCGCGCGGCTCGAGGGACGCGCCCGCGCGGAGCTCCCGCAGGATGCCCAAAGCTCCGCCTATCCAGATCGAGGGAGACGTGCTCCCTCTGGAGAGCTCGGACTCCGTTTCTGGGAATGACAGCACTGCTGGCGACGTGGAAGGTGCCACATTTTTCTCGAACTTCTTTTACATTTTATCTTTATCGAATAACCAAATTCTAAATATTGAGTAAAAATTAGGAACGAAATCTACACACTTCAAAACAATTTTAAATTAATTGAAACAGACGGATAATAATATTTAACACTCTTTACCGACGATAAAAGAGAAGGAGGTCCATTATGAGGAAAGTGAGTAGGGCTAAGAGTGATAATGTTTAAATTAAGAGAAGAAGCATGTCAAAGAAGTTTACTGGAACGATGATCATGTTAAAATGTACTTATTACTTTCAGATCTGCCGCCCATCACCATGCAGGAGTTAAACGGAGACGGCATCAATGACCTCGCGAAACAGGACTTACTGGCTCAGAGCGACTCATCTAGCTCACAGAATGAAAAGGCCAATGGTTCAGAGGTAATTAACCTTTTGTACGCTATGTCAAATGCAAAAGACGTCACTCACACGTCAATGACAGCTTAAAACGCGAGTAACTGTCATTCTTGCCTCCTCCGATCACCTCACACGAGCCTGCGAGGGTGAGTGTGGTGGGTTCGTACAGCGTTGTTACACTATCAAAAATTTTCTGGATCGCGGCCCATTGCCACGGGCCGTGCTTGTACCTTCATGGTTTTACCAATCTTGGGTTTAGATGAGCCTTCTCCGGCTTTTAATTGCCTTTCTGTGGATTCTTCGGCCTATCGGCGGCATAACGAAGATGGCCGAGACCTGGCTGTGCTCGTCGTGTCACGGACAGGGGATTCTCGAACCTTGCCTCATATATACTTGGGTCTATTTTACGCTGGCAACCGCTGGAAATATCCGTCAGTGATGTTGAAAATATTAAAGGAAGGAGAGGACAAGTAAGAGATATCAGGGTGCGAAGACAAAGATGTAAGGCTAACGTTATCGTTAGCAATTTTCGAGAAGTTACCAAATTTATGCAGTTGACCTAAGCGGCTGATGCTATAGACTTAGTCGATCCCAGCCTTTAAGGTAGAGGTCGGCATACTCGGCATTTTATCGGGGGTTTTATCTCTAACTAGCTTTTGCCCGCGACTTCGTCCGCGTGGAACTTGTTTGACGTCCTCCCTGGCAAGAATGATCTTTCAAATACATGTAATATTGAGCTAGAAATTTACCGGGACACCAACTTTAACCATGAACTAACGGGAGGGCACTCCGGATACCTCCAAATAGTTCAGAGGGCTCAGACAAGATGCACTACGCTAACTAACGTTTCTATTCGATTCGTTTTTAAACCAATCGCGTCACTGGTAGACCACGTGACTTTTCGTATCACGTCATCTTCCAGTGACGCGATTGGTTTAAAAACGAAACGAATAGAAACGTTAGTTAGCGTAGTGTATCTTGTCTGAGCCCTCAGGAACTCTAAGGGTAGGACGTGACTTGCTCTGTGTCTATGACATTGTCTTCCAAGAGATACTCCACAACATCGCCTTCTACGTGAAACATATTTTTTTATTTATCCGCCCGACAATTTCGTTTGTCGGTGCTAATATTATGCCCTCTCGCACAAACATTCTCTATTCTTTATATTGTTTTTTAGATCGGGGTACAGGTTATTTTTTAGATCATCTGTGTTTTGTACAATATAACAGAATTCGCGGTTTAATGTATCGTTAAATCATTACTATCTCTCGCCATACGATCTTCGCCATTTTTTAGTAGAGCTCCCGCATATATTGCCCCGACTGTATATCATTGTGTTCTCATAATTCCTGGCATATTTGTAGTGAGGAATTTTTTATTTTTTATATTTATACTCATATCGTAGATGCCGAAATGCATTTATTCTATCCGCTGGTGTGCCCCTAGTTATCACCGGTAGATGAGAATCTGTCTAAATTCGCCGTCTCAAAGCACCATCCGTCCCATGATAGTTTGGTTGCTCTTAAAATATCCATCATAGTTCAATATTACTTACATTATATTATGAGTCTTAATACAAATTTTAATGTATCTATCATTATAAATGGCCGAACTCCTAAACATAAATGACCGAATTCTCATACAAACTACCATTACCCCTAGGTGATTTTCGAGATAGGTAATAAGTATAAATTTAATCTAAATAATTCGGTTCCGCGGTTAATCCGTGAAAGCGTAACAAACAGACAGACGACACACAGGATTACTTTCACATTTATAATTTAGTATGGATTTTCAGCAATATTATAATTATGGGTACCTACATAGGTACCTATATTCGATGTATAGATTTTTTACTCATTGAGTATTGTTTGAACTGACATTTTAGAATTAAATAATCGACCAATTTCCGCCAAGAAATAAAATGACTGTCCGTATTTTTTTTAAGTGATCATAATAACCGCCCTAATATTTAATAATATTTAATAAAAAGTTAAAATCTGGATATGTCAAAACTGTCAACGTCAATTTGACACCGCTCCTTTTGATATAGACTAATAAAACTGAAAGTACAAAGCCTGTCCCATTGTCACACTGGGTGGCAAAAGCCATAGAAGAAATAAATTAATCAATTTCACAATGCATGCATTACCCGTGACAACTTTTAAAAAAAACATCATTGCCGCCAGCTTGAATTCTAAATTTGACATCATTTTCATAATCTGCGCCCCCAAAATGTAAGAAAATGATAACATAGACGATTTTTTCAATAAACATCATGGCGGCCATTTTGAATTCCAAATTTAATATCATTTTCGAAATCTACGTCAACGCAACCTAAGAAAATGACACCTATGATGACTTTTTCAAAAAACAACAAACGTTGTCGTTATTCCCTCGGGAACTTTTAAATTTTCCGGGATAGGATTTTTCTATGTGTTAATCCAGGGTATAAGCTATCTCCATTCTAAATTTCATCCAAATCCATCCAGCGCCATCGCAGCGTGAAGGAGGAACAAACTAAAATTCCCTTTTACCCCCCTTAGGGGTAATTTTTTCTAAATCGCTGAAAGAAGTATTTTTTATTAATAAACAGTAGCCTAAATACCAATTTAAATTTAAAAATAACTAATCTCTTTATACAAATTTCTACCCCCTATTTTAACCCTTTACTCTTAATACTAATAATGTAGGTATCTATCATTATAAATGGTGGAACTCCCAAACATCATCCGTGGCCGCTGGAAAAAAAAGTCAATATTCTTTAAACAAATTTACCCAATGCCCTTTAATCTAATTCGGTTGCGCGGTTAATCCGTGAAAGCGTAACAAACAGACAGACGACAGATATAATTGAATTGCCATTTTGAATTTCTACCTATACTTTCACATCATTTTCGAAATCTGCGTCCTCAAAATCTAAGAAAATGACAATTATGTCCACTTTTTAAAAAAGATTATGGCCTCCATCTTGAATTCTAACTTTGCCATAATTTTCATAATCTGCGTCCACAAAATGTAAGAAAATGATACCAATGACGACTTTTTCAATAAACATCATGACGGCCATTTTGAATTCCAAATTTGATATCATTTTCGAAATCTGCGTCAACGCAACCTAAGAAAATGACGCCCATGATGACTTTTTCAAAAAACACCAAACATTGTCGTTATTCCCTCGGGTACTTTTAAATTTTCCGGGATGGGATTTTTCTATGTGTTAATCCAGGGTGCTACCTTCATTTTAAATTTCATCCTAATCCATCTAGCCGTTGCAGCGTTAAGAAGTAACTAACTAAAACCCCCTTTTTCCCCCTTAGGGGTAGTTTTTTCTAAATCGCTGATTTTATTTATAAACAGTAGCCTAAATATCAAATTCCTAATGTAGCCATTTCGATATCTCCCATACAAATTTCTACTCCCCATTTATCGCCTTAGGGGGGGAGTTTTACCGAAATCACTGAAATATTTTTTAATGTTAAACAGTATTAAACAGTAGCTTAAACACCAATTACCACGTTTCCAACTAAAAAAATTAACATAAATGACCAAATTGTCATACAAACTACCATCCCAAATCTCACCCCCTTAGGGGTGATTTTCGAGATACAAATTTAATCTAATTCAGTTCCGCGGTTTATCCTTGAATGCATAACAAACAGACAGACGACAGACATAATTACTTTCACGTTTATAATATTAGTATGGATTTTCTTTCTACATCAATATTATGTATACCTATCGATGTATAGTTTTTTAACCCCTTGAGTATTGTTTGAAATGACATTTTAGAATTAAATAACCGACCAATTCGCCGAAAAATTAAATGCCTGTCCGTAATTATTTTCAAGTGATCATAATAACCGCCCTAATATTAAATAACAGCCGTAGAATTAATACGCCGTGAATAGTGAATAGTATTGAAAATAACGGAAAAAATGTTAATATCTGGATATGTCAACTCTGACAACTTCAATCTGACACCGCTCCTTTTGATATAGACTAACAAAACTGAATGTAGGTACAAAGCCTGTCTCGTGTTGTCACACTGGATGGCAAAAGCCATAGGAGAAATAAATTATAAAATTGCGCAATTTTGTCAAATAATTACTAATCTTATTCTATATTCGTAATTATTTGCGTCCCCAAAAACTAAGAAAATGTTACCCGTGACAACTTTTTCAAAAAACATCATTGCCGCCAGCTTGAATTCTAAATTTGACATCATTTTCATAATCTGCGTCCCCAAAATGTAAGAAAATTATACCAATGACGACTTTTTCAATAAACATCATGGCGGCCATTTTGAATCCCAAATTTGATATCATTTTCGAAATTTGCGTCAACGCAACCTAAGAAAACGACACCCATGATGACTTTTTTAAAAAACACCAATGATATTGTCGTTATTCCCTCGGGAACCTTTAAATTTTCCGGGATGGCATTTTCCTATGTGTTAATCCAGGGTATAAGCTATCTCCATTCTAAATTTCATCCAAATCCATCCAGCGCCATTGCAGCGTGAAGGAGGAACAAACTAAAACTCCCTTTTACCCCCCTTAGGGGTAGTTTTTTCTAAATCGCTGAAAGAAGTATTTTTTATTAATAAACAGTAGCCTAAATACCAATTTAAATTTAAAAATAACTAATCTCTTTATACAAATTTCTACCCCCTATTTTAACCCTTTAGGGGATGAATTTCCAAAAATCCTTTCTTAGTGTACCCTTAAGGTACCCAAGGAATACTCCCTTCAAATTTCAAGTCCCTAGGTCCAGCGGTTTAGGCTGTGCGTTGATCAATCAGTCAGTCAGTTTTACTCCTTTCCATCCCTTCGGGGATGAAATTATCAAAAACGCTGAAACACGTATAAATTAATTTTCAATTTTCAACCTAAACACAAAATTTGAATAGTCTGACTTAAACAAAAATTGACGGACTTTCATACAAATTTTCATCCCCTTAGGGGTGTAATTTCCAAAAATCCTTCCTTAGTGGATCTTTACACTATATAAGGTATCTATGTGCAAAATGTCAAGTCTCTAGGTCCTAAGGTTTGGGCTGTGCGTTGATATATCAACAATCCGCGTTACCCCTTTTCATCCCTTTGGGGTTGAAATTATGATAAACGCTGAGACACGTATAAGTTATAATTCAATTGCCAACCTAAACGCAAAATTTGAAGCGTCTAACTTCAAAACTGACGGACTTTCATACAAATGTTTTTCCCCTATTTTACCCTAGGGTTAAATAGGGGATTAGGGTCGGAATTTCCAAAAATCCTTCCTTAGTGGATCTCTACACTATATAAGGTATCTATGTGCAAAATTTCAAGTCTCTAGGTCCAGCGGTCTGGGCTGTGCGTTGATATATCAACAATCAGCTTAGCATTTTATATAATAGATTATTGTATGTGTGACCTTATTAATTTGGTTGGTTTTGTTTACAGGAAGATAAAAAAGAAGATTCTGAGGACGAGGATGAAGACAAGTAAGTTAAGAATAACCTGTTTAAGCTGAATAGGATTGTTTGTCGTATAAATTCAGAGAGTATTGAGTTATATTTAATTTTGTTCTTTTCAATTATTTTTTAACGTGTCTGTTTGTGGCATCATAGCTCCTAAACAGATGGACCGATTTGGACGCGGCTTTTTTTTTAGCTAGGTTTCATGAAATTTTGTTGGGCCGGTTAAAAGATATCAAGCTCTCAAAGGAATTATCGCCATTATATCGCGGCCTTTTATCTTTCTAACAGTATCGTAACTACGAATAATAGGAGAAGAGGCCTATTTTAGTAAATTCAAGTACCGTAAAACGGGGTGAGTTGTGATTAAGGGGTGAGTAGGGAGACAACCTAAAATGAAGCATATGTATACTAATTATAAGACTTAAATTATTTCCAATAGACGTAACTTGTCAATTTAATAATTTGTTCTTATTTGTAACAAGTTATGACTCATTTTAGGTTGTGTCCCTACTCACCCCTTAATCCCTATCATCACTCACCCGTTTTAAGGTACTAAGAAGTTAAACAGTTTCCAATACATTGATTCTTGTGCCTTGTGATATCAGTGTTAAATCAAGGCGGCGCAAACCCCACACAATATCGTCGGACTCCGAGGCGGGCTCGTCCCGCCGGAAGGCCAACAAAATGAGCGATTTCGACGATTCCGAAGAGGAGAGCCAGCCACGGAAGAAGACCAAGCGAAAGAAGAAAGAAACCGATAGCGACGCGTCTCTGTCTTCTCACGATGGGAGGTCAGTTGCTGAAAGTCAGAAAATCTAGTTTACTGAAGAGTGCCAAGGAAAAAATGTATATTCAAATCAAATATTTTCTTATCCGAATACGAGTTTAGCATTAGTATTAAATATTATTAAACTACGCCGTCACATACAGCCTCATCAGGGATACAATATTATTAATTACGAACTAAGAATAATTAACATGCACGTTAATCTCAAAAAAAAAGTAGTTCTTTTACAAACGATTAATCTTTAATTTAATAAAACCGTTTTTTTATACAGTTTCGTATTAAATTCAGGCAACTTATATTTTTTGAAAGATTCGGGCCTTACCGTTACCTAATAGAATTAGACTTGTTGTTAAATTGAATATACATAATGCTTTTTATTATACATACATACCTTCACGTCTTTATGTCCAGAGTGGAGTAGGCAGAGCTTCAGAATTACCGACAACTTAAAAACTTGTTTTTAATTCTGTAACCACATTTTGCACAAACAGGCTAAGATATGCTTTTATTATTTACAGTAAAAAGAAGCGCCGTCGTATAAAACAAGTGAAAGACAGCGATGGATCTGGTTCAGACACTGAAAATGAAGGGAAGAACAAACATGGAAGAAAAAATATTCGTAAGGTGAGTCCGTATATTGTTAAACATCAATAAGTCCCAAACCCATATACAAACTAATATTACAAATGCGAAACTGTTTGCGTGTCTATTACGCTTCCATAGCTAAATTTCTGAACAGATTTTTTTGAAATTTTGTATGGAGTTAGCTTGAAGGAGGACCCTCGGGGGTTCATCGGGGTTCAAGGGATAGGGAACTTTTAATGCCAGGAAATTAGCCAGTTTCGTTCGAATGAACGGAGACGTGGGCAACAGCTAATCTAAATATACGTCGAGGTCTTTTTACTTTTAGTTTTTCGAATTGTTTTTCTCCAATTTTGTTCTAATTCTGACGTGTATCTATCACAGGTGATGAGCAAGGATCAACTGGAGGAGGCGACCAAGAAAGCTGCTCGCCAGGAAAAGGAAAGAGTTGCGCGAATTGCTGAAAGACAGAAGACGGTAAGAGCTCGCATGGTTACCCTATTACTACCCAACTGCCGAAGGAGGAGGGTAATGTGTTTGTCAGCCTATATATGTATGTATGTATGTATGCTTGTGCCTTCGTGGGGCTCTAGAAACTAAACACGTGGACCTATTTTGATGATTCTTATGTCAATCTATTTGTCTTAATTTTGTGAGTGTCATTAAAGATATGTCAGTAATCAAAATTCAATATGGCGGCAAACAGACGGCACAATGTAAAAAATAAAAATAAAAACGATGAACTATGGCAAGTGGGGTATCATTGAATAGTTATCATCATCTTTAGGTTTCTTTCATAATGTTTCATTTTAAATGATCATTTAGGATTTATAACGATTTAAAGTTGGTTAGCTTGCAAGTCCTGGCAAAATCGTTTAGACTCGCATGTAAATTTTCTTTTTTTTATTATCAAGGACTCTGGACACTATTTTCTGTGACACCCTGTATAGGCTGATAAACACACTACCCTTCTCCTTCGACAGTCTGGTAAAAACTGGCTGCAAACTTGTGTAAAATATAATTTTATTGATTCGTCTTGTCGACAGTACAACAACGTGGAGTTCGACGAGTCCGGCAAGCCGGACGAGGTGGTCCTGGAGAAGGTGGTGCTGGACTTTGACCCCGAGACCAAGGAGCCGCTCATCCAGGTCGACCGCGGGCTCGTGCGCAAGCTCAAGCCCCACCAGGTTGGTCGCGGCACCTCACCTTTATGGACATTCTTCAGCGTTGAAACCAATCCATTCTGGATTAAATTAACTAGATTTTCCCCTTAGTTTCTGCTTCTATTTACATCAAAAGTTTACTCATCTGGTCGTTATTACTATTTTCTAATGTAAATCTAGCTAAGGTGGAGTGTTGTAATTGCTACTATCTGGTTATTGCAACTGTTTTGAACATCGATAGGCGTGATATTGTTCTTCTATAATGAGAAATACAATATCACGCCTGTCGTTGTTTAAAACAGTGATTCTAGAGGGAGTTATTTAAGTCAGTTGCCAGATACCAGATAGTCGCAATTATAAAACATCTTAAATCAAAAGTCGTACGATAAATTATTGATAACCACATTAAATTTAAAATGCTTATACTATTACTGTGAAGTTATCCTGCTCTTTGTTATTACTATTCAAGAACTAATGGGTAAAGTTTGTAATGTTTGTCTCCCTTAATTTAATGTAATGTTTTTCAGGCAAACGGTATTAAGTTCATGTGGAACGCGTGTTTTGAGAGCGTGAAGCGGATCAAGAAAGACCGTGGTTCGGGCTGCATTCTTGCGCACTGCATGGGTCTTGGAAAGACTTTGCAGGTAATTTACCAGACTCGAAATGCATGGTGTTCAACCGTAGCCAGGTTCTTCGAGATAGACACATTTTTTCAACTATCTTAATTGTACAAAAAACCGCAACAATGGCAAACCTAATTATGCCTTATGGCCACTACCAGTCGACCAATCAATTACTCAACTATTAGGAACTTAATACCAAATATCTCCATGTGTGTTAGCTGTCTCTTTCGTTGTGAACTACTCAGGGAAAGACTTAGTTGTTCTATCTATGTCAACTTAAAGGCAGTTAATACTCGTAAGGTGTCTGGAATTATTTTAATTCACCCTAGACCCTAACCATATTTTCCCAAAAAAACATATATTCTTTTTATGACAATCACGTATCGACATTTTTGCATCAACGCGCGACGCTCGATACAAATAAACGCGGCGACGGCGGCGGCGGTTTGCTTGTGGAGTCTCGCGGCGCGCACGGTCGAGGCACGCACACATACAAGCCGTGCGATATACCTTTGTTTGACGACGAACTATTGATTATCCTGTGGCTTTCCCAAACCAATACAACTGTCTTCCCAGGTGGTATCCCTGACCCACACGCTGCTGGTGCACAGCGAGCTGACCAAGGTGAATCGAGTGCTGGTGGTATGCCCCCTCTCCACCGTGCTGAACTGGGTGAACGAGTTCAACATGTGGCTGAAGCACTCGGAGACCGACTTCGAAGTGAACGTGTTCGAGCTCTCTAAGTATGCCAGATGTCAAACTCTAAGGCTCTATTCTACTCGGTAAAATCATAGCGCTTTTAATAGTACATTATTGCCTAGGCATGAAAGTAGGCAATTGCGGGCCGAGTATTGGATTAAACGGACGAGCTTGCGAGTCCGTTTAAAAATACGAAGCCCGCAATTGCTGTTCCTGCCGATTTTCTCAAAAATCGCATGAAAAAATTTGTGTTGGAGTCAAATCTTCATCGCTTGAACTCATTTTTTGAATTGCATATAAACAGAAACTTCATGTGAAAAAACCATCACTCCTTACCGCCTTTTTGTTTATGACAAGGAGAAACGCAATTGTTGTTTTAAAAAAAAGCATAAGCTATTCCAGGCACAAATAAAAAAGTTATGTTTCGAGTAAAATTTGGATGTATAAGACTTGTGCCCTCATTTTATTATGGCCCTTTTCACTTTTTAAAAAGTTACAAGCTAGATAGTAATGGAATTTGTATGCAACATTGCGGGCTTGTGTAGCGAGCACGCAATGTTTATTTTTTTTAAATTTGAGAACTGTCAGTAAACTATGTACTTCGCGTCTCAATATGTAGATAGGAATGTCAACATTTCCGGACATTTTTGAGAAAAATATATTAATGTGTTGTTAACGTTATAATAGCTCTTATTTACTTGACAATAATGGCGACAGAGTTAAAAACAATACGGTAGCATGTCAAAAGCAATATGGTTTTACCGAGTAGAATAGAGGGGTGTATCGTAGTTTCTAAGAGCGATATGATATGTTAATCCAGTGTATAAGCAAACTCTATTCCTAATTTTATGTAACCTAATTCGTCCATTCTTTTTAGCAAAGAAATAAACTCGCGCACGCATAACCTTTCGCATTTATAATATATGTAGTATAGGATTTAAATAAGTAGGTACATCCAGCGCACAGAATTGCTCTGGCCGAAATCGAAGTCGATAAAAATACCCTCGGTATGTGAGTCCGACTCGCACTTGACCGGTTTTCAGTATTTGTTGTTTTTTTAGGATTTGTACTATGTATAATCACACGAAATTTAGAAGCTTGTGTCTATTATCGTTTTTACGATACAACAAAAGTGCTTTGCATTTTTTTTTATCACAGTTTTGAATTGGAATAATACAAACTGACAATATCCCAAACATAGCAATAAGGACGAAGTTCTTCGATGAATGAGCGCATTGAGCGCGAGCGGGCTTTGCCGCTCCTATTTAAACTCCCGGCGTCCGCGACGCTGCGAAGAACTTCATCGCTGTACTTTCAGATATATACTAAAGTCGCACAATTTCACAATGAACACTGGGCACTGGGCACACAAGAATTTGGGCCCGGCTGCTCGCTGTTACTGTGTCCGATAAAAATAGTTTTGAGAATAAATGTGACAGTGAAATTGTCAAGTCCTTCCCCTTTGGATGGGGGTTCTGGGCACGGGCCCCGTGTCCTTATGGTAAAGACGGCATTGGCGATATTGCATCCGCCCGTATCGTGTTACAGAAACAAGCAGAACTCGGAGCGCGCGTTCCAGCTCCAGCAGTGGGTGGAGTGCGGCGGCGTGTGCGTGCTCGGCTACGAGATGTTCCGCAACCTGTCCGCCGACAACAACAAGAAGTTCAAGAAGAAGATGCTGGCCACCTTCCAGCAGGCGCTCGTCGATCCCGGTAACTACCCTGGATGCTAGCCGTTTAGCCTCATAAAATAACGGTAGAGCGCGGTTGTTAGTTTGTCTGTCTTTATCTCTCAGTCTCTCTGTCGGGTTGTGTCTCATGAACTGTAATATGTAACAATATATTTTTTAAAGTGAGTAATGCTATTGTCGCTGTTAACGCACGGCATATGTGTGACACACACACATGCACACGCAGCGATGGACCGCGGATGACGTATTTTTACCTGCTCTCGGAGAAGACACCCGCATTCATGTATTTGTTATAAAATGCATTAAACTTTGTAAAAAATCATAAGGACTTCTTCATTACTCAAAAATCTCCACCGTTCGTCAAGCTGCAAGACGCACCTGTTCTTCAGTCGCTATAAGAACAAATAATAAATATAAAAATATTTTTTATAATTAAAGGGGGCCCAGGGGCACAGGGATGGTACGGAATCCTTTGTGTACTAATACGACTTTGACTAGGCCGGATTTTTTAGGAACTTTATGTCGTAGGTTTCAACTTAATAAAGATTATTTATATAAGAATTTGTTTTGTGTATCTCTTGTACGTGTTAGCGAGGGTGAAATTCTAGTTTTATTTTTAGTAACGGTAACGAAATTGTAAACTGAACATAGCCCGACATGCTCTTACCAGTGTGTTTAATTATTTAAGACCTCAGTTCTTGCTTTAGCTTCTGTTTTATGATATAATAAGACGTAACACTTATCGGAGGTTTATTTTATATAGGTCCTGATTTGGTGGTGTGCGACGAAGGGCATCTCTTGAAGAACGAAAAGACCAGCCTATCTCAGTCCATGAACCGTGTCCGCACGCTGCGTCGCATTGTGCTCACGGGCACGCCGCTGCAAAACAACCTGAAGGAGTGTACGTATTAGACTAATGCATAACCATTAATTGTAAGAGATATAGTACATTACTGCACAGACCGGGAAATAGGCCGTTGCGGGACGAGTAAAGTTAGCGTGGCCGAGACGCAGTCGAGGCCGCGCTATATACGAGTCCAGCGACCGCCCTTCCCGGTCGAGGCTTGTATAATTATTTTCTCCCACAATGTGAGGAAATTTAACACAATTGTTAATAATATTAAACACAGTCCCAACATTTCCTTGAAAAAAAGAAAACAAAACGTACGATTTAGCATGACATACTGATATAAGGCATTAATTAAATAAGATCACACATTTATACGTAAGAAATTCAATTTGAATAAAATATAGTATAAATTATAACATTTATTACGCGTTTATGTTATTTCGGCAATTTATTTTGTTTACGAACGCAATTTGTTTTAAAAAAAACGTCATACTATTTGATACACTTTTAAATACGCTGTAAACGCTATTTGAAATATTTAACTTTTTTAGTCTATGACGTTTAAAAAGTAAAATATACAAGGAAGAATTTTGATTGCACGAGTCTTTGGCTGTCTGGAGTTATTTATCCTAGTCCAAACATGGTTTTAAAAAGTAAAACACCAGGTACGTAATGAAATTTCATACATTTTTCGCGGCCGCTGCCGTTGGTAAATAATAACTTTGTTTTTTAAAATTTTGCCTGGACCTGGAACTCAGAACTTCGCGGACTGATTTTACAACAGTAAGGTTAACATTTCCGAGCTTGTGGGAGAAAAATACGTTTTGTTACGTGTGCCTCGTGTGGTTGCAAAATAGTGCCACTACATGTCTTCCCGTGGATGTCGTAAGAGACGACTAAGGGAATAAAGGCTTGTAGTACTGTTAGGCGATGGGCTTGCAACCTGTCACTAATACGCTGGTAAACATCTTAGCCTAATTGTGCAAATTGTGGTTATAGAATTATCAACAAGTTTTTAGAGATGTTTGTAATTCTGTAGCTCTGCCTACCCCACTCTGGGAACGAAGGCGTGAGATTATGTATGTATGTGTGTAAATACGTTTATTCAGTAAGTGGGCCGCAAAAGACTCAACAATTAATAATTCTTAAACATATTACATATCACTTATTTATTACAATGATAATACTTAGCCTATTCTACTTAAACTAAAACTTTGAACATAAAATAAAATACATTGAGCAGGAAAACGTTTCAATGAGAAAGACAACCATTCATCATTGTTCTAGACTAGCTTGTGTACAATACTGTAGTGTCAATGGGGGTGTCGTCACAGGTATCCAAAATAAGACAAACATGACTGTTTTAATGCACAGATATCAAAAAGTTACATTCGTATCATGGCTCAAGGGGGGAGGATCATGGTCCTGGTATCCTGGATCTTAATGGTTGCATTTCTAAATATGATTCTTCCTCAGATTACTGCATGGTGACATTCGTGAAGCCAAACCTCCTGGGCAAGTACAACGAGTACCTGAATCGGTTCGTGAACCCCATCACCAACGGGCAGTACACGGACTCCACGGAGCGCGACATCAGCATCATGAAGCGCCGCTCGCACGTGCTGCACACTATGCTGGACGGCGCCGTGCAGGTTAGCGACGACGAGTGTAACGAGTATAGATCTATATCGTCTGCCATAACTTTCAGGATTTTTATTAATTAACCTAGTCAGGTCTACACGTTAGAGGCTTAAATTCTGAAAAGTTTACTGTTTCGGCGATATAAAATGATGACTCAATAATAATGTCACCTATGACATAACCAAAAAAATATGGGAAGCAAAAGGCAACCAACGAAGATAGCCTGGGTGGTTAGGGTTCGAAAGGATTATTATCATGATTATAGTTGGATAATTATTAATTGACTAGCGTAGGGGGGTTTAAACAAATAAGTAATAGTATACGTCCATCCGGAATAATGTACCTTTTAGATGGTGAAATTTTTTATCGAATAGGTACCGTGGTTTCGGAGATAACCTGTCCGATAGATACAAACTCACACAGTTCGCGCTCTCCCTTTATAATATTTGTATAGATATCAAAACAATGTGCTAGCAAATGTGAACTGTGCTCGAACGATTGTTACAATTCTAACATAGTTGCAAATATCAGATAATTATCAAGAAGTGTAATTTTCTCGATATTTTCGAACTATGCGGGGGAGGTGGAAGGACTCGGGGGTAACCGGGGTATCCAGCTAATCGCGGAGTTCAGAAAATTTGGGAATAGACAAACGGAAGGAATCGGGGCAACTCGTATCGAATTAGATTGTCGTGATAAGCAAGTAACGCACATTGTGCTAGCCATACAAAAAGGAAGAGCATTTCTGTTATCTTTAAGTTAGTTACGAGTACTATAAACTATTGTGTTCATTGGAATCAACGCGTTTAATAAGGTAATAAGGTTCGGTTCCAACGAGTTGACATAATTTGTTTTCTTTCCAGAGGAGAGATTACGGGGTGCTGGCACCGTTCCTGCCTCCAAAGCACGAATACGTCCTGTTTATCACGCTCACCGAAATACAGACCAAGCTCTACCAACACTACCTAGACAATTATTCCAGAAGGTAAATGGTTTTCAAGTTGTTATTAACGGTAGTCTCTATTTTATATTACGTTAAATGGTAGAGTTGCCATTAATTATATCAGAGTAGAGAAGTTACTTCAAAAATAAATAAGCACGCTGTATCTCTTTAACCCGTCAGGTGTCCTGCGCACAACAGTTGTGCGTAGAAAATTTTGGCCGGTCGTGTCCTACGCACAACAGTTGTGCGCAGGACGGCGCTGTGATTGGAGAATTTATATTTCATAAATGAAGACCCTGCTAGTGTAAAAAAATAATCCTATTGATTTGTCACTTATTTGGCAACATATTGGATTTTTTTCACCAAAAACCAAGCATCTGAACAAGCGAAAAAATAATATAAACGAAATTAATGCGCAATAGAATGTGCTCGTCCGCAATGGCCGCCGCCTGCGCCGCTCCGTAAACAAATAATTTTTGTGATGTTGTTTATATGTCTAGTGATGAATAAATTATTGAATTCGGCGCGTAAACTTATAATGGTGATAGTTTAACAATAGAAAAGTGAAATGTGGCAATATATTAAGTGCAGTGGGTCAAAGAATAAACCGTTCGGATGAACAAAATATCAAACCTAATCTATTATATAAAATGCTAAGCTGATTGTTGATATATCAACGCACAGCCCAGACCGCTGGACCTAGAGACTTGAAATTTTGCACATAGATACCTTATATAGTGTAGAGATCCACTAAGGAAGGATTTTTGGAAATTCCACCCCTAAGGGGGTAAAATAGGGGAAAAACGTTTGTATGAAAGTCCGTCAGTTTTGAAGTTAGACGCTTCAAATTTTGCGTTTAGGTTGGCGATTGAATTTTAACTTATACGTTTCTCAGCGTTTTTGATAATTTCAACCCCGAAGGGATGAAAAGGGGTAAAACTGATTGTTGATACATCAATGCACAGCCCAAACCGCTGGACCTAGAGACTTAAAATTTTGCACATAGATACCTTATATAGTGTAGAGATCCACTAAGGAAGGATTTTTGGAAATTCCACCCCTAAAGGGATGAAAATTTGTATGAAAGTCCGTCAGTTTTAGTTTAAGTTAGACTATTCAAATTTTGTGTTTAGATTGAAAATTGAAAATTAATTTATACGTGTTTCAGCGTTTTTGATAATTTCATCCCCGAAGGGATGGAAAGGGGTAAAACTGACTGACTGATTGATCAACGCACAGCCTAAACCGCTGGACCTAGGGACTTGAAATTTGAAGAGAATATTCCTTGGGTACCCTAAGGGTACACTAAGAAAGGATTTTTGGAAATTCATCCCCTAAAGGGTTAAAATAGGGGGTAGAAATTTGTATAGGAGATTAGTTATTTTTAAAGTAAGCAATTTGGAAATTGGTATTTAGGCTACAGATTATTAATAAAAAATACTTCTTTCAGCGATTTAGAAAAAAACTACCCCTAAGGGGGGTAAAAGGGAGTTTTAGTTTGTTCCTCCTTCACGCTGCAATGGCACTGGATGGATTTGTATGAAATTTAGAATGGAGATAGCTTATACCCTGGATAAACACATAGGAAAATCCCATCCCGGAAAATTTAAAGGTTCCCGAGGGAATAACGACAATATCGTTGGTGTTTTTTAAAAAAGTCATCATGGGTGTCGTTTTCTTAGGTTGCGTTGACGCAGATTTCGAAAATGATATCAAATTTGGGATTCAAAATGGCCGCCATGATGTTTATTGAAAAAGTCGTCATTGGTATCATTTTCTTACATTTTGGGGACGCAGATTATGAAAATGATGTCAAATTTAGAATTCAAGCTGGCGGCAATGATGTTTTTTGAAAAAGTTGTCGCGGGTAACAATTTCTTAGTTTTTGGGGACGCAAATAATGATTAGTAATTATTTGACAAAATTGCGCAATTGAATAATTTATTTCTCCTATGGCTTTTGCCATCCAGTGTGACAACATGAGACAAGCTTTGTACCTACATTCAGTTTTGTTAGTCTATATCAAAAGGAGCGGTGTCAGATTGAAGTTTTCAGAGTTGACATATCCAGATTTTTTCCGCTATTTTCAATACTATTCACTATTCACGGCGTATTAATTCTCACGGCTGTTATTTAATATTAGGGCGGTTATTATGATCACTTGGAAATAATTACGGACAGGCATTGAATTTTTCGGCGAATTGGTCGGTTATTTAATTCTAAAATGTCATTTCAAACAATACTCAAGGGGTAAAAAAACTATACATCGATAGGTATACATAATATTGATGTAGAAAGAAAATCCATACTAATATTATAAACGTGAAAGTACTTATGTCTGTCGTATGTCTGTTTGTTATGCAGTCAAGGATAAACCGCGGAACTGAATTAGATTAAATTTGTATCTCGAAAAACACCCCTAAGGGGGTGAGATTTGGGATGGTAGTTTGTATGACAATTTGGTCATTTATGTTATTTTTTTTAGTTAGAAACGTGGTAATTGGTGTTTAAGCTACTGTTTAATACTGTTTAACATTTAAAAATCTTTCAGTGATTTCGGTAAAACTCCCCCCAAAGGCGATAAATGGGGATTAGAAATTTGTATGGGAGATATCGAAATGGCTACATTAGGAAATTGATATTTAGGCTACTGTTTATAAATAAAATATACTGCTTTCAGCGATTTAGAAAAAACTACCCCTCAGGGGGTAAAAGGGGGTTTTAGTTAGTTACTCCTTAACGCTGCAACGGCTAGATGGATTAGGATGAAATTTAAAATGGAGTTAGCACCCTGGATTAACACATAGAAAAATCCCATCCCGGAAAATTTTAAAGTTCCCGAGGGAATAACGACAATGTTTGGTGATTTTTGAAAAAGTCATCATGGGTGTCATTTTCGTAGGTTGTGTTGACGCAGATGTCGAAAATGATATCAAATTTGGAATTCAAAATGGCCGTCATGATGTTTATTGAAAAAGTCGTCATAGGTATCATTTTCTTACATTTTGTGGACGCAGATTATGAAAATTATGTCAAAGTTAGAATTCAAGAAAGAGGCCATGATCTTTTTTAAAAAGAGGGCATAATTGTCATTTTCTTAGATTTTGAGGACGCAGATTTCGAAAATGATGTGAAAGTATAGGTAGAAATTCAAAATGGCAATTCAATTATATCTGTCGTCTGTCTGTTTGTTACGCTTTCACGGATTAACCGCGGAACCGAATTAGATTAATGGGCATTGGGTAAATTTGTTTGAAGAATATTGTCTTTTTTATTCAACGGCCACGGATGATGTTTGGGAGTTCCACCATTTATAATGATAGATACCTACATTATAATTAGTATTAAGACTCATAATATAATATATGTAATATTGAACTATGATGGATATTTTAAGAGTAACCAAACTATCATGGGAGGGATGGTGCTTTGAGACGGCGAATTTAGACAGATTCTCATCTACCGGTGATAACTAGGGGCACACCAGCGGATAAAATAAATGCATTTCGGCATCTACGATATGAGTATATAAATATAAAAAATATACCTCCTACAAATATGCCAGGAACTACGAGTACACCATGATACACAGTCGGGGCAATATATGCGGCAGCTCTACTAAAAATTGGCGAAGATCGTATGGCGAGAGATAGTAACGATTTGAATACATTAAACCGCGAATTCTGTAATATTGTATAAAACACAGATGATCTAAAAAATAGCGTGTACCCCGATCTAAAAAACAATATAAAGAATAGAGAATGTTTGTGCGAGAGGGCGATATTAGCACCCACAAACGAAATTGTCGGGTGGATAAATATAAAAATATGTCTCATGTAGAAGGCGATGTTGTGGAGTATCTCTTGGTAGACAATGTCATAGACACAGAGCAAGTCACATCCTACCATTAGAGTTCCTGAACTCTTTCGAGGTATCGGGAGTGCCCTCCCGTAAGAGTTAATGGTTAAAGTTGGTGTCCCGGTAAATTTTGAGCTCAATATTACATGTGTTTGAAAGATCATTCTTGCCAGGGAGGACGTCAAACTATAGAATTACTTAAACCTATTAATTTACTTAACTGCGATAAACGAGTTCTACGCGGACGAAGTCGCGGGCAAAAGCTAGTAATAATATATTTGATTAATTGAATCATTTATTTTCATCAGTAAAACGTAAGGGTATAATCTTTATTCCTTTCTACGTGCATTGCCTGTTCTTTTATCTTTCCATTGGTATATCAATCATAAAATATAATAATACCAATCGTAAACAATTCACCATTTTCTAAACTCAAACAAAAAATAAAAATATCTCGAAAATCAGCTGGACATTTCGTGAACTTATGTAAATCAAGGGCCGGACACTTGACGGGTTAAACAGTGATGAGGTCAATATTTTTAATAACTTAGTCTGTTTCGATATATTTAATAGTATTTAAGTATATCTAAATAAACTGCATCAATTTATAAATAATTTTGAGATACATTGATGCAATTTACATACACTGATGTATGTACATATACCTCCAGTGTATGTTTTTTTTTTAAATATACCCATACATACTTCTTATTTCTATTTTCACGCCGGTGTCCCAATGGGGTAGGCAGCGACTATGGAACGCCAGGTGCCCCGGTTTAAACATACAACTTTCGCTCCCTCTACATTCTTCAATCTCTTCATGCACGTACGTCGGTTTCGGGTGCTTTTGATTTGGCCCTTATTCAGTACGTTGCTAATCTGATCGCTGTATGTGCGTCTAGGGCGACCCCTACCGACATCCCCGCATATAAAAAATTGTAGATGTGCTGAAGCTTTTGAATTATTTCCAGACCGCTGCCAGGCAAGTCCTCTGGCTTCCTGTTCCCCGACTTCCAGTCGCTGCAGAGGATATGGACGCACCCGCTCGTGCTCAAATACAACTCCGAGCGATACGAGATTATGCAGCAGAAAAAGGTACACTTATTTTTATTACTACTTCCACTCTGAATAATGTATGATCTATGTCACACCATGGTGTAGATTCCCCGGGGTTCCTAATATTTTCATGTAAATTTAATTAAGAGCATTGTCAAAAGACGTTTATATCGCGTAGCTGTCAAATATTTTGCATACAAATTTAGCTCCGGGCGTTACCGTTCCTCAATCCCTAAATCAAGTCCGATTTCCACGATTTTTGTGTATGTTGTAGTTGTTATGAAAAACTAGGTTTGTATGTGTCCGTTTTTTTTTACTTGTTTCAGACAGTAAAGACCTAGTTTCATGAAACTTGTTTTATTTCAGAGGGATAAAGAAGAAGAAGATTCAGAGGGTTCGCTGGCTGATTTCATCGATGATGACTCTACGCCCGACGTAAATATAAAACATTTTGCTCCTTTAAAAAAGAGCATAAAACAAGCTTTTATTAATACATTCGAGCCAAATGTAAGCGTTGATATTAAGTCAAGGAATAATTTTCTTCGTTACTGTTATTTAAGAAAGCGTTGTGCTCGTACCTATTGTAAAACAGATACTTCTGGTCGAAAACGCAAAAAGATCATTATTATCTTACGCAAGCAAGAGCAAACAAACACATTTATAATATTTGAATGGATGAGAATGGATTTAATTATAATTAGTCTTGAATTAATGCCAAAGGAGGCAGCTGACTGTAATGTAGTAGTTGAAGCCATTTATACTTTATTATTGGTAACCGCATTGAATTTAAAATACTTATCTTTGGTATTACGGCAGAATATTAACCTATGTTACATTTGCCTATTGCAGGAATCGTCGACGGAAGAGTCGTCCGACGACCTGTCGGACGCGAGCGACGACAGCCGCAAGAAGAGCAAGAAGAAGAAGGCCGCGAAGAAGGGCAAGGGCAAGGACAAGCCGCGCCGCGGCACGCGCGCCAACCCCGGTAATGCTCCACACTCACACACTCCGACTCACCACATTTATTTACTAGGACATGTTCGAAGAGCCTTATTTTTTAGACGTTAAATGAACGTATGAAAACCCATTGTTCTCCGTTGTGTTTTTTTGCTGTTATTTGCATACAAATTCTTTCGAAACAGGGAAAATAAATCATAAAGCCAAGGCAACTGCTAATTTTACTTATTGTCATAAAATTGCAAATAGAGGGAACGCCTTATTAGCTTGCTTAATGCTTGCGTAATGTAATGTAACGTGTTAACAATAAGCCCTACTGTCTTATGTTGCTACGCCCTTACGCCCCTACGGGCGTCACATGAATACCTTTTCGTAATTCCATCTTTAAATACTTGTAATGTGACATGCAATAAACCATTTGAATTTGAAAATGAATAAATTGACAGTATTTTACACTATTTTACTCTGTAAAACCATATTGTTATCGTATTGTCAACGTTACGATAGCTCTAATTTACTTAACAGTAAAGGCGCCCAAACAAGAAGATAACATTGCCAAAAGTCATATTCGATATTCGATAGTGGTCGTGCATTGCAAGTACCATAGCAATAGTAAAATCTAAGCTTAAATATCCCTTAAAAAACTGTTAAACACGACATTAAAAGGTAAAGAAACAAAAAAGTTAGTTTAATGATGTCTCTTGTTCGGTAGTGGAACAACTAGAAGAAGACAAAGGCTTGTCGGACGTAGAAGAAGTGAAGTACGAGAACCCGACGGAGTGGTGGATGAAACTGGTGACGGACGAGGAGCTGGAGGACATGCGCCACTCGCACAAGCTGCTGCTGCTCTTCGATATCCTGCGGCAGTGCGACGCCATCGGGGACAAGCTGTGAGTACTCTACTACATTCGTTTGGGGGCGGCTGGCAACACCGGCCGGTGCAGACGTCAAAATCAACCACCGGTTTTGTTAAATATAGTTCTAGTAGTTTTAATGTTTAAATCGTTAATATTTGGGGCTAAACCCAAAGATAAACACGTAAATGGGTCATACACACTCGCAAAAACAAAAGTTGTCTCTCCTGTGGTCAATAGTTAAAGGCTTGTGTGCATATAAGTTATGTTTTTATTTGCTAGGACTAAAGTAGAACTGACGGCTTTATGAGCATGTGGGTTCAGCCTGCAAATTAGGCCTTAAAAACGTTAACTTCGGCTATGTCCACAGGAAAGACGGTAACCTAAATCTGTGTATGACCCAAATGTGTAGTGTCAATGTTATCACCACTAGAAGTGCTGTGAAGAAAGTATTATCACAAGTGCGAGATTTAACAAGTAACTAGGTCTACAACTGTTATTTAAAATGTTTTGAAAAGTACACCGTTTGTTGTGCTGATTGATCATCAACGAAACCAGGGGCTTGTTGTTCAGTTAATTATTCTGGTTAAGGCTTTTGGACGTAGAGACCTTGTCGTGTTTTTCTCATATTCATCATTTGTAATGATTTTACTTTTACTAGTTATAATAATTATTATTTATTACTTTATTACCTTGTAATGTAATTTACTTTTAAGTAATTATGTTTTATGATTGAAAAAATAACCTTCTGCTGGAATTTCTTGCGGCGCTTCTTCTCCGCAATGATGGTCTTGTCCGAAGCGCTAGTATCTTAACTTCATATTACCGACGTGTAAAAGAAAGAAAGTGTAGCCCTTATGTGGCCAATTTACTGGATAAATATTTTGAATTTTGTTTACGTACTTCACTAACTGTAAACGCACCAATTTACGTGGCCCGCCGGCCCTGTTAAATAACCAATCATAACTGTTTTGTTTAGCTTTGACACTTTTTGTTTCAGACTCGTATTCTCCCAGTCCTTATACTCTTTGGATCTGATCGAGCATTTCTTAGGCAAAGTGGATGAGGCGACTCAGGACGCGCGCATCGACGAGAAACTTGCAGGACATGTTGGTAAGCAAAAATACAAGACAGCTACAAAAATACAGTACAGGGCCAGTTACAGGCACTTGTGTCATGTTCTTTTATTTGCAAACAATAGTACCAAATTTGTTGCTAGTTCTAATTATCGGGTCGGGTCGGTCATAACTTATTGTTTTATTTCCCTTTTCCGTGGTTATTGTATGAGTATATTTTATATACATATACGGCTGGTCTGTCTTCCTGTGCGTTACCGAACTTGGCTTGACATACCGCCATGTGTCTAGATTGAAAATGTGTTAGTACACAAACACTCGGCGTCAAAAAAATCGCACCGTTTTCAATTTTGACTTCATGCCGTTATACACCCTATTTCATTTAAGGTAAGGTACGACAGTTGGGTCTCGTGTTCGTGTTTTTAAAGGTCATTAGGAGACCTAAATTTGTCCATCTCCTTGCACTGTCCCTTCTTTAGTAATTCTACTGCGAGGTCCGCCATTACTGTGTAAATAAGTGCTCTCAATACGTTGACAAGTTCAATATTAAAAGAAACTTCGATTCGTATGAAATTGGTTTTTTGCATAGCATAGCAAATATGCTTGCCGTGTGATTGACACATTTTGCATTCGACGTAAGCCGTTCAAAAGTTTTAAAGCGAGTCCCACACCGTCAGGCTCGTGGTCGCCGGGCGTGGACTACTTCCGGCTGGACGGGTCGACGTCGTGCGAGAACCGCTCCATCTGGTGCAGGAACTTCAACCGCGAGGACAACCCCCGCGCCAGGTACATACTATAGTATTCCTTAACCTGTACTATATAATACTGTGAGGGACAAAGCATTCGGCTCGCTACTCGCTAGCGAGTACGGTAATTGTAACTCATGGTAAGGGTACTTTTTACTGTTTTTCTGGATCACTCACTTGACAATACTCTATTCATGTAATTCTTGTAATACCGAATATGTATGATAGAGGTGGTTTTATATCGGGAAAACAAGGAACAAATGTAGCGCACGTTACATTAGGTGAGTACAAGACTTGAGCACATATCGTCCCTTTACTTTCTCAACCTCGTATCTGATCGAATAGTTAGATAGGAAAATAGTCTTTATTCTCTAGGGTACATGAGTGCTTTTCCTATCTAACTACTTTTACTAGTTACTTTTAATCGAAATAAAACACAAACGAAATATAGCGTTACGATAACGATATTTTTCATAACGTTATGATGGTCTGAATTGACAGTGACATGATATTTGTTGTAGACTGTTCCTGATCTCGACGCGCGCGGGCGGGCTGGGCATCAACCTGGTGGCTGCCAACCGCGTCGTGATCTTCGACGTCTCCTGGAACCCCTCCCACGACGTGCAGAGCATCTTCCGCGTCTACCGGTTCGGCCAGAAGAAGCCCTGCTACATCTACCGGTTCTTGGCCATGGTACGTCGAAGCTGTTTACTGTATGCCAGTTATCTTATCTTATCTTATCTTATCTTACAGATGGGCCCTTTCGGATACACTTCGACCCTTTAGGATCTTTTGTGCAATTACCCTCTTACACACTCAGCTGATCGAATGCGCAGGTTTCCTCACGATGTTTTTCCTTCACCGTAAGAGCATCGGGTAATGCACTTAAGTTAGAAAAACTCATTGGTACATGGTGACCGCGGGGGTTCGAACTCGGTACCTTACGATCACGAGTCGACCCTCTAAGCCACTAGGCCACCGACGCTCTCACTGTATGCCAGTTTATTTTATTTGTTTCAATAGGAACTATTTGGTGATTTGTGTTTGGCTGGAGGGTCGATGGTTAGTCTTGGTGGCTCAGTTGAATTATGAAGCAATAAGTTGTGGGTTTACTGTGAGTCTTAAGGTCTTTTTGTTTTAGACTATGTTAACTTTGTAACAGATTTCACTAGTCCTTACATAAAAATACTGTTCAACTTTGCATTATAAAATAGGCAGGAACACAATACTACAGATTGACTTCATTTGTAATTTGACAAGGTTGGTAACATTTTGAAATACTCCGGTTAGCCAGATGTAAGGATTAACGGCCTCTATTCCGCTTCGTTCTAGCCCATCTTGTTTTAATAGCTACACATACATACATAATCTCACGCCTTCGTTCCCAGAGTGGAGTAGGCAGAGCTACAGAATTACAAACATCTCTAAAAACTTGTTGATAATTCTATAACCACAATTTGCACAAATAGGCTAAGATGTTTACCAGCGTATTAATGACAGGTTGCAAGCCCATCGCCTAACAGTACTACAAGCCTTTATTCCCTTAGTCGTCTCTTACGGACATCCACGGGAAGACATGGAGTGGCACTATTCTAACTCGGCAACCACACGAGGAAAATAATTTAATAGCTTAATAATATTAATGACGTTTAAGAAACACTTACAGTCAAGAGAAGAGCTACCATAACAGAAACAAATGTGTCGTCTACACCATATCAAAATACAGTCTTTAAAAATTAAACTATAATGAAAAGTAATACTGTGTGATTTGTTTTTTCTTCGTCAATGATTTGGATAGCCAATAAAAGCACAGCAAGGCATTGTCCTGCATTTTGCGTAAGATTACAAAAGGATCTCAATCACGCACACGTGTGACGCGAATGCCACTCGGATTGCGACTGATTCAATTACGTCCACCGGACCTGATTTATGACTTCCGTGCGCTGAATACTATACTCGAAAAACTAATTAAAGACCAACGTGAGTTGCCACTAAAAACAAAAAAAAAATGCTTTAGTATATTTCCACTTTTTACAAGTCCGCACTAAGAATATTTATTTGTTGGTAGTTTTAAACCTCCGATTTAAAGAAACAAGTTAATTCAAGTTACTTACACAAATACAAGATGGCCTATTAAATATTTAACCATAGAAGATTTTTGGTACCAAAACTGTTATTGCACTTGTAATACTTCAGGTATTAATAACATTTGGTACGATAAACAAACAATAGTCGTAAACAACGTTAGATGCAATTTAAATATTACATACGTTTAGCTATTCGACAAAATAACAGGCCAAAAGTGTGTACTAGTGAATAATCCTGTCACATCGTGAAAACTCGGAACTCACGTCTACTTCCGAATAATGCCGACACGTCTTCTTCCGAATGATGAATTATTGAATTATTAAGTGGCATGTTTGTATTAAATAAATAGAGTACTGTAGCAAACGTATGAACTTCGCACTTAAATTTCGTAATATTTAAATCAAGCATAATTGTAAGGCATCCGAATTTAGCTTGTCATTTTGTTTTAGCTGATAAAAAAATCGCCATTGAACACACCCGCCATTTAATGACTTAACACACTATTATGAGAAAATATTTGTTATGGGATATTTTAATGTCTTGAATATCGGGTAGAAAAAACATTGAATGCATATTCCCTATTGTTAAATATAACTTTTGATATTGAAAATGTTAGTCATATCTACGAATATTTACAAAAATTTGATTATCATTGCAAAAAGGTTGGCTAACTCTGAAATGTTCGATTGACAAATTAGATTCTCGAGTATAGTCACTTATATTCCGCTAATTTACTACATAGAAATAAAAATATAAATAGAAAATATCTTTATTCGTTTCTGCTTACATACTATCACATCCATGGCTGAAGTCTCCTTTTAAGTAAAGATATACCTGTGCCAGGAGACCCCACTCTTCTATAGAATGAATTACATCTTCATTAAGACAGTAAATTAGGAACTACTAGATAATAGAGAAAAATAAGAATTAAAAATTAATCTGAAAGTAAACAATTAAAATATTCTTACACAAAACAATAAGAAATATACACATGAGCATCCATGTGTCTGTGCGTGCGTGCGTGCGTGCGTGCGTGCGTGCGTGCGTGCGTGCGTGCGTGCGTGCGTGCGTGCGTGCGTGCGTGCGTGCGTGCGTGCGTAATAATAACTGCTCAATCTCCTCATAATTAAGGTCTTTAATCCAAGTGATAATACTTTTTTTCGCATTCATAGGTAGGTTCAGGGTAAAATTGAAGTTCTTTGTTAAGTTGGTTGTATATTACAGAACATTGTTTTCTTAATTGACGTGTGGTAGATACATACATACATACATAAACACACGCCTTTATTCCCAGAGTGGGGTAGGCAGAGCTACAGAATTACCACCAACTCTAATAACTTGTTAATTCTGTAATCACATTTTACACAATCAGGCTAAGATGCTTACCATGTGCAAATTAGTGACAGGTTGCAAGCCCATCGCCTAACAATACTACAAATCTTTATTCCTTTAGTCGCCTCTTTCGATTTCTACTTCAAGACATGGAGTGGCACTATTCTAAGCCGGGAACCACACGGCTATTTTACATTCACCAAATTATAATCCCCATTACCATTCCAGGGCACGATGGAAGAGAAGATCTACGAGCGACAAGTGACCAAGCAAGCGATCTCCAAGCGCGTGATCGACGAGCAGCAGATCGACCGGCACTACGCGGCCAACGACCTCGCGGAGCTGTACAGGTTCGAGCCCGTGCCCGCCGAGCCGCGGCCCACGCCGCCGCTGCCCAAGGACCGCCTCTTCGCCGAGATGCTCAAGGAGCGGGAGGCTGCGGTATGTATACTCTATCCTCGTGAGGCCCAGTGTGAAATAGGATGTACGTAATCAAGGCAATTTAATTTGAATCGTGTTGCAATAGTAATGAAGTGTATTTTTGTATCTTCATAAAAGGAAAATGGCATTATCGAACAGATGTAATTGAACTTTATTGCCTTGAAGGTTGATTCAAAGTCCCACTGACAAAAAAATCGATTGATCATTTCATCGAATTTCATTTCATCTAACGCTATTTTTGAGACATTAATTACGTAGGTTAGACTTGTTACTACCAAAAAAAAAACCTCGTGTGGCGAAAAATGCCATTCGAGAAATGAAAATTCTGCGTAATGATAAATGATGCGTTCGTTGAAAGCTGTTTTGAAAAAGTAATAGGTACCCCATCTCTATGCTATTTGCACCCGTACGTCACGCAAGCGGTGTGACATTGTATAGGGATTCATACTATACAACGCAGTGGAATGCGCGTCTACGCGCACGCACGTTACTGCCGGCACACGGTTTATTACAGTTGCATAAAGTTCAAAATGGCAACAAACAAACGCCGCCTGAACAGGTAGGAACTACCCGTTTATTGCCAATTACGGATTTCCGTTAATATGGAG
Source organism: Acleris literana (assembly GCA_946894065.1). Classification (NCBI taxonomy): domain Eukaryota; kingdom Metazoa; phylum Arthropoda; class Insecta; order Lepidoptera; family Tortricidae; genus Acleris; species Acleris literana. Next base: position 5,519,888 of record OX335683.1, read on the forward strand.
AGTATTGATGTGTTGTAGATCTTCCGGTTCCACGAGCACGACTCCCTTCTGGAGAACAAGGAAGAAGAGACCCTCAGCGAGGAGGAGCGCAAGCGCGCCTGGGAGGAGTTCGAGAACGAGAAGCGCGCGCCGCCGCCGCAGGCCTTCCAGCCGCCCTGGGCCATGACCAACGGGATGGGTGAGCGAACTGCCTGATAAAACTGAACAAAACCGACAGGAAGAACACAAGTCGATTGCGATTGCGAGTGCGTTAGGCAACAGGCCAGTTGGTCAAGTGAGAGTCGGTCTCGAAGGCTCGAGACTTCCGTACCGCCGTCTCTCAGTTGGCCTTTAATGACGGCACTATAATGACGACAAATTTGACTCTTGTATGTATTACAGTTTTTGCGATAGAACGAAGACAAAAACGTTCAAAGAGCAATCGGTTTTTGTATGATGAGGTCCCTTTATAATTTTTCTTGTTATTGTTTATTATTTGATCAGAAACTATCTACTATCAAGGCTCTATTTAATTGATAAATTTCGCAAAGGTTGGACATACGGTCGAACAAACGAAGAGCGTAGGCTTAATAATAGGGTTTGGAACCCTTTAATATAACCCACCCTATTAATAATGAGGTGCAATCTTTTTTTCCTTAATTAATGGCTTTCACTCTTCGTTTTACGACGAGTACTTCGCCAATGTCGAGTTTTACACAATCACCATGACCTTACTAGAGAAATAAGTCCATGGATATCACATTCGACGATAATTGTTCGGTTAAAGAGTAATTACTCCAGGGGACTAAACAAAAGCACGTGGAATTAGCTCCACGCGCTTCTGTCAATTCTCAGGTGCAGTCTTAATTTAAATTAAAATGAGCACTTAGGCTGCTTCGTGACTTGTCGCAATCGTTTTAGTGAAAGCGTCAAAAAGCAGCCTTAGTCTTGTATTGATAGTAATAAATGAGATGTTTGTGACGTCCCCAGCCGCGAGCTTGATACAGCAGCAGCAGCAGCAGATGGCGTACGTGGCGCTGGCCGCCATGATCCGCAAGGACATGCCCAACATCAACGACGCGCAGATCCGCGACATGCTGCCCATCATCTGCAACGCCAATCCTGGGGTGAGCGAGACACACGCACACACACACACACACACATACACACACGCACACACGCACGCGCGCCAGTACAAAAGCCGGTATAACTATTGACTGCGCTCAGTTGTGTAGTTTTAGTGAATCCAACTTTATAATTACGTGAAATGTAATCAACTGATTTTTATTAATTAATTATACAACATATTTACATAAACAAATATACAATTGAAAATAAAAATAACACTAACCTACCTAATATGAAAACTTAACAATAAATTAACTAACTAACCTTACATAACGATATAACATACTTTAAAAAAAAAAGAGTCAGATCGCTGTCTCTATTATACTCAAGGAGGCTCGACCTTTGGTAGCTGCCAGCCATCTGGTCACTGAAACATCATAAATTAATTTATTGAATATTTGGCTCTAGGATTTGTCTTTGTTCGATGAAAGAGTTACAGGTCGACTTGACTTGTTTGTTTAAGTAATTATTATTTATTTATTTATTAAATTCGGTTGCCTTTATTACGAAGTGCTTAATGGATTCTCGAAATACCAGATTAAATATTTGTTATTCTGGGAATCCAGTAATGAATATTTGGGTGTATCCAAACTGGTATTTACAGGGGTTAGTCGTTTTACAAATCTAGTTAATTGTGAAACGAGCCGAACTGTTTACCCTCCATGATAGTTTGATTAAAAGGATTGTAAATTATTTCCAACTATACTCTGTTTCATCTATGACAGCCGTATTTCGTTATTTCAGTCAGTTACGACGTACTTAAAAATAGGCGATTAATTATTTAACTTCCTGAACCGCGTCGCTAGGAGTTTACCAATGTAGTATTTGGGTGAATCAACTTTTAAGGTACTCCTTTTCTTTTGCGGTATTAAAACTTTCCATGTGACTTATGATTAATAATAATGAATGAATATTAAAATCAGACCACCAAATTTACAGACCTTACACGTTAAACACCACAAATATTTTTTAATCTTCGAAAAAACCTGGTAACTCAGGGGAAAAAGCACATTTTCCATACAGAACCTAGGGACAGCGTCGTCCCCTGCGTTAACATCTATATTATTATTTAAATATGTACTGTATGTTAAATATAATCATTTCAAATGTTAGCCTATTTGTCTGATTTAATAAGTGCATAAGCCACGTCGCTGGCAAATCTAGTTTTTCTAAAAACATATAATTTGTGAAACATGTCGAAAAATGGGGAGTACCTTAAAAGTTGATTCACCCATTTATGTAAAGTTAAAGAAACAAGTGTAATACGTGTTTATATGAGCTGTCACAGGACTCATCTTAGATGAAAAAGAGTTTAGATAATGGTATATTGTCAAGAATGCGTGGTTTCTGGTACCTTTTTAATAAATTATTGTAAAATTTAACATGCAAGAAATCTCATTAACGAGCATGTTCTTAAATAGCTGAAATAAACTACAGAGACAAGGGAAAGTTACAAAAATTAAGCACCACAACGCCGCTTTTAAAATTTTGTGATAAAATAAAGGTGTCACAATAATCATATCGTATTTATTTGTCCAGATGTTCGGTGGATATGATTACGGCGTAAGTTGGAGCCCTTATTCTCCCTTGGTTTTTTTAGTTTCAGTCGGCCTTTGTAGGGATTATGTTTACGCATGGCCTTTGCGTTAGGGTATCCGCACACATACAATATTATTCGCAATATTGTGACTTGTAACACGTTTAAAAGACTTCTACGGGCGTTTTATGATTGATAGATGTGCATTAAACATCTGTCACTTTCTGACCAGTAAGTGCGAGAGTGATAGATGCTTTATCCACCGCGATAAAGGCGAAAATAAACACAATTTAACTTGTGTTTCGTGTATCAATATGCAATATTGTCAATATTGTGAATGCGTATAGCCTTTCATGGCGGTACCTGGATGGTCTATAGTGCCGCTGTGACCCTTATTATTTGTTACTGATCGTGTTATGGTGATTTTATTAACTTTAATGTACAGAGAGCAAAATAAATTAGTTGTTTGTATCTGTTGTCCTGACAGAGATGGTAAATATGTCGGCACTAAATTTTGGCTCTTGAGTGTAGATTCTTAAATTAGAATATTGCTGTCGTGAATAGCGTATCTTAAGAATCGGGAAATAACCATATGATACTGAACAAAAAGTAGACCAAAATTATTTATGACCTAATAAACTTTTTCTTTTGACCTAATGATATTAACTTATGCTTTACTGCTGTCAACATTAATATTCAGAAACTCCATGGGTGTCCAGTGTGTCAGAATTGACCACTTATCTGCTTAGTACTGTAAAGTCAAATACCAGTCCTGTGACTTGTCAGAAATGACAGTTTTTAAATATCAAATATCAAATAAATATAAATAACAATCTCACACAAATTGACCTAGTCCCAAACTAAGCTCTAGGCTTGTACTATGGGTACTAGATAACGATATAAATACTTATATAGAGCAATAAATACTTAAATACAAAGAAAACATCCAAGACTCAGAAACAAATACTCGTGCTCATCACACAAGTATCTGCCCTTACTGGGATTTGAACCCAGGACCGCTAGCTTCATAGGCAGGGTCACTACCAACTAGGCTAGCGCGTCGTTTAAGACCTGACGTTAAGTATAACGTGTCTAGAAACGAGTATCATATTGCTGTCCTCGACTCTGTGCGGATAAAAAGTACTCTATGTCCTCTCTCGGGGTTCAAGCTATATACCAAATTTCATCAAAACATAACAAACAGACAGACAATTTCACTTTTATAATATAGTCAGTGTCGAAGTACGCTATATGCAGCATTTAGTGTAAATTAATCCATTTTTGAGACAAGCTTTGTTACTGACTGCTATTTTAGAAACGTCACTTGTTTTTTAATGTAAAGAGTTGAAACTGTGCCAATATGTTTACTATAAAATACTAACCAGATAACTACCAAGCCAGTATATAAGTAACAAAAGCACCGTAGCCCGGCGCGCTCGCATCACACTATTCTCACGCACCGCTAGTCGTTAGCCTGTGTGTTGTGCGCGCGCCGTGACGTCACCGCCTTCTCCACAGCTGATGCAGAAAATGAGCGACATCTACAAGTACGCGCAGCAGCCCGCCTTGATGAATCCTTCCATGATGAACCCGGCTATTAACCCTGGTGAGTTTGAATCATGTACAGTCACGAGATTTAATTTGGTACCCACCTTAGGTCCAAAGTGAATCTGACATTCTACAACAATAAGGTTGAGTTTCCTAAAAGTTACAAATGACTTGACATCTCTAATGACATTGACGACTTCAAGCATATTTTTCTTGAAATGGGTCCCAAATTAATGCTCGTAACCGTATCTTTATTGTTGTAACTTACTAGTTAAACCAGGCCATGCTGAGCTTTGGTTATAAAAGTTAGATTGAAAGTTTTGTATAAAAACAATCGCATTGAAATGAAACAAATTGTGTCAAATTTTCAAGTTAATCGATAGTCAACTCGCGTTTTTGCAAGTACAAACATTAGAAGGCTGAATTTTTAGTTCATGTGGAAGATTGATCGTAATGTAAATTAGTGGTAATCTGTTTTCTTGCGAGTGAAGGAAGCTGGCGAGAACGGTTATCTAGGTATTAGGGTGTAACGGCGAGCGAAGAGCGGGACGCGAGACGCACGGACACTATCTACGTAAACGTAAAGGGCCGGTTAGACGAGCATCATTTTCACAGCAATGTGTGGCCGGCAACTATACGCATCTTGCTCCTACATACGAAATAAGAGTAAGACAGCAATAGTTGCCGGCCACACGTTGCCGTAAAAAGTTGATCGTGTACCAGACCCTTAAGCTAGCTAGCTAATTGACTTGCGGCCGACGCTATAGATTTTCAGCTTACCACATTCCTTTACTTTGAATAAATTGTTTTTCTTCTTCTTCTTCTTCTTCTTCTTACTTTTTGTCAGCTTTTGAACATCGCCAAAGGACCCGTCGCTCAGTGCGACTCTATCGTAACAAATCAGTTAGAAAGGGATATCCGAGTTACAAACAACTGGCGATTATTGTCCTAGTCCTCCTGAGCCCAACGTCTGTAACCCCGCGGGACATGAGCGCACGACCTTGATTGTTTTGAAGCGCTCATACATTCTGAAAAAAAATCTAGAAAATAACCGGCGCACAAGCAGCTTCATATAAATGTTGACATCTCTTAATATATTTAGATAAGTGTTTTGTGTATAAATTATTAAGTTTCCAATTCTTCATCAATTCATCATCATCGTCTCATCTATCCATCCAGTGATGGACATTATGTCTCCCCTAATTTCCTCGAGTGTATCCTGAATTTCGAATTTCCAATTACTAAAAATGAAACGTCCAAACAGACTAATACTTTAAATGCAGCAGTGCTGTTAGCAGACGTTAATACGAACGACATTGGTTCCGTTATAAGTATTTTTGTTAACAAAATATGCCAAATAAGCATCGCTGAGAAGAATGACGAATTATTTGTGACAATTTTTTAGCTTCATGTTTTGAATGAAACAGTGATTAAGTATTCTTTTTTTTTACTTGGATTTTAAAAACCAAGTATTTAACTATAAATATAAATAGAATTATCTTTTTTAAGTTCATAAATTAGCGTGTAATCCTTTTCATTTAAATTTATGTCGTGTTGTGACACGAGAAATATTGCAATTATGGGTAGTTTTTAATTTTTGTATTTTTTAAATATACGAAATGAAACTTTTAAGTAAGTGCACCCACAAGAATACTTAATGTAGAATCAAATCACATTCATTAATTGAGACTTTCTGTTATTATTGGATCACAAAGTAAATAGACACTCTTTTTCGCCGTTTCAAATATTCACCCATTTAGTATTTGACGTAAGAAGTTAAAAGGGTTAACGGTCTCATGTCTGTTCTGTGTCTCAGCAAGCGGCATGAGCACGAGCAGCAGCCTGCAGTACGAGCCGCCGTGGCAGCGCCAGCAACAGCAGCAGCAGCAGATGCGTTTACAACAGCTGATGCAGCAGCAAAGTGTGAGTACACGAGCATTATTCATTCTGGGGACACAGCCATAGTATAAATAGAAAAGTAGCTCGACTCCGGCCCTTTAGGAGATTCTGATACCTATTGCCGCTCGGGCGTCAGGGTTGTCCAAACATGTTTTTCAATCTTAGTCACCTACTTGGCCATACTTTGATCTATGATTTATAATCATAGTAATTTTCATAAATTACACAAACCTAAAGTACGTATAAATATTGTTAGATAAGTACCAAATTTAAATTATTTTACTTACATACCTTTTTTACTGAAAATGTCACGCTGGCAATAAAATAGATTTAACAAAAGCTGCAAGTGGGCTATAAATATCAAAAAATGAACCGCATTCTTCACAACATAAACTCTAAATAGATATGTAGGATAGCTTCGGATTTTGTATTAGTACTTTTTTTTAGACATCCGTATACTGAACAATATTTACGACTTTTCAGCAAAGACATTATCGCTCGATAGGCAAGTACGCGCACTACAACCTAACGTGACCGAACGCAATGACGCCGCGGCCCCGACTAAGTTACCTTGTAATATCTTGAGATTTCGTTTCGTATTGGTTCGCCCCGCCACAGGCCCCGCCCACCGCCGCAAGCCGCGCGATGTACCTTTGTTTGAAGACGATCTACTGTTCTCTATACTGTGACACAGCAGTCGAATATGAATCGTATGTGATTGGGTGATTCAGAGTTGGGCGTTATTTAAATAATTTCTTATCTAGATAATTATCTTAAATAAAATCATTTGAAAATAATTTATTCGAAGATAACGTCAATGTCAAATAATGGTGTTGTCAACTCTTTTATTTAAATAAATCATCTAGATGAAGATAACGAACCTCTTTTGTTATTGAAGTAAGCTTTGATAAATTATATAGAATTTCACGTCGGGTCAAACATTCATCACACTAGAATTGCTCGTAAAATCGTAAAAAAAAAAGTGAATTTGAATTTGAATCCCCACTTTGCATAAACTCAGTACATAAAATTTTGTAAAATTGAAAAACGTTTTTTTTATTGTATCTCAGCTAGTTAGTGCAAAATCGATATCTGAGGCCCTACTTTGAAAATCGAAGTTCGTAGTTACGTTAGCTCCATCCCTATCACTCGTCATTTGAGACTAAATCGAAAGAAAGAGATAGAGCTAACGTAACTTCGAACTTCGATTTTACAAAGTAGGGCCTCTGGTGAGGTCCGCAACAACATCTGTTGACAGATTGAGAAAAAGTGGCCGCCATCTTGAACTTTTTTATTATTCGACTGATTGCTTCGAAAAGCGATATCTGGGGATTTGTGTGGTCTATAACAACGAATCTGTTCACAGAATGAGAAAAAATAGACGCCATCTTGAACTTTTTAGTTATTCGACTGATTGCTTCCAAAATCGATATGTAGGGATCTGCGTGTTCTCCAACAGCGAATCCGTTGACAGAATGAGAAATAGTAGCCGCCACCTTGAACTTATTAATTACCTATTCGATTGATTGCTTCGAAAATCGATATCTAAGGATCTGTCTGGTCTCCAACAACGAATCCGTTGACAGAATGAGAAAAAGTTCCATTCTGTCAAAGGGTTCACTGTCGGTCGACAGATATCGATTTTGCAGTCGAATAACTAACAAAACTCAAGATGGCGGTTACTTTTTCTCATTCTGTCAACGGATTTCTTGTTTGGAAACATTAATATCCCCAGATATCGATTTCGGAAGCAATTCTTCAAATAACTAAAAAGTTCAAGATGGCGGCTACTTTTTTTATTCTGTTAACGGATTCGTTGTCGGAGACCACACAGATCCCCAGATATCGATTTCGGCAGCAATGAGGGGAATATCTAAAGAAATAAGAAATAATATAAAATGCAAATGAAACCATGGGTCTCGACGCGACACCCGTGTCTTACAGCTCTGCCATGTCCGCTTAGCGGTCTCGTAGAGGCGTTCGTCTGTGTGAGTGCGTCTGTTTCGAACATTTGTTCGTAGTTTCTTTACTGCTTTAGCTATGTTTATACTGTGACGGAACCCTATAAAGGTCACATATATTTATATTTCGCCTATTTATTTCCAAAACATTGATTACTTTTGTTGTAGATTATTTTCATTGTGCCCGAGAAGTTTTATCCCTACATGACTGTACTACTAACATTCATCTTTTATTCAAATTATTTTATTTAAATAATAAAGCTCATCTAGTTAAATTCAAAATAAAAAATGACTGATTATTTCGTTATTTCAAAAAACGAGTGATTTAGTTTATCTTATCGGTTATTCGTAAAAAGATAAATTTTGTCCAACTCTGGATGATATGTATCATCCGAATATCACTGACCATACCGTAGCTAAAAATACGTTTAAAGCTGTGTATGGACTAGAGCAACCTCGGGCGAGGCACGCACGGCTCGCCTTGTTTCCTCTATTGCGTACGCGCCTCGATCCGAAGCGTGCCTCAACCCGAGGCTGCCGCGGTGCGAGCCATCGGGAGTCGGTTTTTTGTCTGTGCTCAAATTCGCCTCGCCGTATGTGCCTCGCAAGTTTGGACGTGAATTGAGCAGGTTTTAACTGAGGAGGCAATGAATCATAGACATTGCCATAGAGATAGAGTAATTAACCCGTCACGTGTCCGGCCTCCCGAAGCAAATTTGCCTGTAATGTCCCCATACAAAGTGAAAATCTCCGGTTTCTCGCAGATAGTTGAAAATCTACCTACTCCCAGTGTAGTTAATTGCAATGTTTTATATACTGTTCGAAACCTGGATACATTTTATATCCGAAACAATATACTAAAATAAGGTCTCTTACTTGTATAAGGAAACATATTTTTTTCTTTCTCAAAATCTTCGTTTATTTTCATTTTTTCCCACGCCACTCACATTTCATATTCAAATAGCACTAAATTTAGAGTCACATGTCATTTAGCACTAACACTAACTTAATGCTTAATAGTTTACGCGTTGATTTTACATAATTTCACTACCATAACACTTATATTTACTTCACAATGATTATTTATTTACGCAACAGATAAAAACGAGTGCCGGCCGGCAACCGCCCGTCAGAAAACGAATATGGCGCGCAACAACAACCAACTGAACAAAAATAAGAATATCACAAAATTTAGAAGATTTGAGACAAAACTAATAGCTAATATGAATTCCTGAGTATACTTGCTAACAACTTGTCTATATCTTAATATATTTGAAACAGATGAATGCTATAAAACAAATGAAATAATCCACCCGCCATTGTAAATTATTACGTCATCTAAAAGTTTCAACGTTTTTTTGTCAAGAAATTTTATAGTGCGCCGAAAACAAACATATTAAACAAATTCGCTATTTAATTCCTGGTATTTTGATATATAATACATGGTATAAACACTTACCGTTTACATGATTTAGACATTTTTTTGAGGAGCGCGCACCAAAACAAAACACTGTGAAAACGTCAGATGACAACTATGTCGTTTTTTGCGAGGCACTTCGCCGGTTTTTTGATATTCCGTTCTCAATTTTCAATTTCTATTGGTTGAAAAATCAAATTTGTGTACGGTGATAGGTGTGATTGGCTAAAGAAATATTCGGCCAATCGCAAGAATAGTAAATTAAAAATGACCAAAGACAACGGACGAGCTTAATTACTAACGTAGTATTTAGGACACTACCCGTACAAACGCCTTAAATACTACTGTAGTATTTAGGACACTCGACGGGTTAAAATAAACATTGTTGTTGACTTTACATAATTTTGATTGAAGGACACTACAGATAATGAAAATTGGCTGCGGTCATCAAAATCGCGAGTGACATGGATCAGCTGTTTTAAACGATTGGCGCCATTTTCGCTCAGGTTCATTTTATCCATATTCCCATTTCGTCCACATTCTCATCTCGCCCACATCCCAACTCGTCCACATACCAATCCCGAAGTGTCCAATTCCTATGGTCATTTATTCAGAAACAATATACATTGCATTTGAAATATCCTATAAGTACATAATTCACAAAATTAATTTTCTCAAAAATGTCCGGAAATGTTGACATTCCTATCTACATATTGAGACGCGAAGTACATAGTTCTCAAATTAAAAAAAAAAAAAACATTGCGTGCTCGCTACACAAGCCCGCAATGTTGCATACAAATTCCATTACTATCTAGCTTGTAACTTTTTAAAAAGTGAAAAGGGCCATAATAAAATGAGGGCACAAGTCTTATACATCCAAATTTTACTCGAAACGTAACTTTTTTATTTGTGGCTGGAATAGCTTATGTTTTTTTTAAAACAACAATTGCGTTTCTCCTTGTCATAAACAAAAAGGCGGTAAGGAGTGATGGTTTTTTCACATGAAGTTTCTGTTTGTATGCAATTCAAAAAATGAGTTCATGCGATGAAGATTTGACTCCAACACAAAAATTTTCTTGCGATTTTTGAGAAAAACACTATATTTGCCTCGGCAGGAACAGCAATTGCGGGCTTCGTATTTTTAAACGGACTCGCAAGCTCGTCCGTTTAATCCAATACTCGGCCCGCAATTGCCTACTTCCATGCCTAGGCCATAATGTACTATTAAAATACATACTTAGTTAATCATTAAGAAATACACAATATTCAAACATACATTATAACATATATAATATACTATTTATGCAGTTAGTCGTAACGTTTTGTCACAAAAAAATAATAATTGATACATTAGTTAATTAGTTACACGACTCACAGAAATCCTCATCCAAGTAAAAACACTTCTATAGCAAAAAAGCCTTAAGCTTTCTATTTTTTTTTAAGTATATTTATATCATTCTCAACTCGTCCTCATTCCCAACTTGTCCTCTTTCCCAACTCGTCCGCATTCAAAGCCTTTCTACCAATTTCACCATAAGACGTTAACAACTTAACAGACGATTAGAGCGTTAACAGCTGTCAAAATGTATGAACTAACAGTCGTTTAACATTGATTAAATTTAACATCGTTTGGTGAAATTGGTACTAAAGCTTATTTTTAAATTTCAAATTAAAGTATAGGTAATTAATTGGTAGCGGTTACCAATTATACCGATCTTAAAGGTAAGGTAAGGTCTAAAGCTGGCACGAATGAAATGAACAAATGTAATGTCACCTATCACTGTGTGAGTGCCGTCTTTTGAACAGATGTTCGAATTTTAAACCGAAAACCTATATTTTTTTTAATACACTTGCTCAGAAAGTGGTACTTTTCGTAGCTGCATATCGTGCGGAAAGTTGGATTTTTTCGAACTATTGTTTTTAATTTTTTCTATTGCGCACTAGTGCGGAATCTATACTAATATTATAAAGCTGAAGTTAGTTTGCTTGAACGCGCTAATATTAGGAACTACTGGTCCGATTTGAAAAATTATTTCAGTATTAGCCCATTTATCGAGGAAGGCTATAGGCTATATATCATCACGCTAAGACCAATAGGAGCGGAGCACCAATGAAGAATGTTTTAACCTTCTACGTTAATAAAGTGGCGGGTTAATCCAAAGTAGCCCAAAGTAACTGTTCCACGAGGACGAAGTGGCGGGCATAAGCTAGTGTTGAATATTTCGCACTAGTGCGTTTTACTTTTCCATAATTTTTTTTAAATATGCTTTTGTTCTAAGCCATTCATCCAACCAAAGAGAATAAAGAATAAAGTATCAGGAGCGCAGCGATAATTAGGGGCGTAGCGCTACTTACATCGCAGGCAATGACGTAGCGCGGCGGGCGCACACGCCACAGCGCGGTTGACTCATACACGTCACAGCAATGTAACATCACTGTAGGTTCCTTTTAATGTTTATGCACTCCTAGTATTTGACGTTATAATTTTTGTTTTAATCATTTTATTAAAATTTAAGTAATTTCGGACAGAGTGTGTGCACTAGTTAAGCTCACTTCAGAGGTCCGGGGGGAAGCAAATACAAAGCAAATAAGCAAGTTCACATTTTTTCTTTTATTATTAAAAAAAAAAAATTGGACGTGTAGGAAGAGATGTTAATAGAGAGATCTCTCTCCAGGCGGGTGTTATGCCTGGGGACCGAAGTCCATTGGAATGAAGATGGAAGTTGTATATATGTCATCTGACTGGAGAAACTTCGTTAGCGCGTTGTAGAACACTTAAGTTGCGCTGTCTGACGCTGGTGGCGCTAGCGAGGTAGCGAGTTGGTTGATACAAGTTGCCGTTAGATGTCGCTAGGTCGCCACACCAGCCCCCCTTTGAGACCGGAGGTTGATGGTGATGACGTGCAGTCTGTGCGTTGAATTGCCGCTTGCAAGTGCCAGTAGGGATGTCTCCAGTAGTGCTCAGAGCCGCGTTGGCGAGCGTAGCAGGAGAAGAGGAGTGAGTGGAGTACACAGTGAGTCGTGTACCTGCTTGTGAAGTACTCTTAGTAGGACGCAGTGAGTCGCAATGTTGAGTGAGAGTAGTGTGCACACTGTAGACACCAGGCATAGAGATATGACAGAATGCTAGTGGTGCACAGTGCGGGTTGTCTGGCTTGCTGTGAAACTGCGTCATAGTGCTTGAAGGTCGTCAGGTTGCGTAATTGTCCATCGTCGGGGTCACCAATGTAGGAAGAGATGTTAATAGAGAGATCTCTCTCCAGGCGGGTGTTATGCCTGGGGACCGAAGTCCATTGGAATGAAGATGGAAGTTGTATATATGTCATCTGACTCGAGAAACTTCGTTAGCGCGTTGTAGAACACTTAAGTTGCGCTGTCTGACGCTGGTGGCGCTAGCGAGGTAGCGAGTTGGTTGATACAAGTTGCCGTTAGATGTCGCTAGGTCGCCACAGACGCGAAGCTCGTGTCGTCTGTCGCGTTACTATTGCTTTACAAAGAAGAGATTTGTTTTGTTAGATGGGTGCCAAGTACTACGCGGGCGGACTAGGGAGTCGCGACCCAGTGGCGATGGCCCTGCAGCAGCAGCGCGCGCGCGAGTTCCTGCTGGGCGGCGTCACCGCGTCCGGCGGCGCGGGCACGCCGGGGGGCGCGGGCCGCCCGCGCGGCCGCCCGCCGCTGCAGCCGCGCGCGCCGCCCTCGCAGGACGTCGTCAACCTCGCCGACTCCGACTAGAGGTACACACACACCTGGACCAGCAGCGAGCTCCTGCTGGGCGGCGTCACCGCGTCCGGCGGCGCGGGCACGCCGGGGGGCGCGGGCCGCCCGCGCGGCCGCCCGCCGCTGCAGCCGCGCGCGCCGCCCTCGCAGGACGTCGTCAACCTCGCCGACTCCGACTAGAGGTACACACACACCTGGACCAGCAGCGAGCTCCTGCTGGGCGGCGTCACCGCGTCCGGCGGCGCGGGCACGCCGGGGGGCGCGGGCCGCCCGCGCGGCCGCCCGCCGCTGCAGCCGCGCGCGCCGCCCTCGCAGGACGTCGTCAACCTCGCCGACTCCGACTAGAGGTACACACACACCTGGACCAGCAGCGAGCTCCTGCTGGGCGGCGTCACCGCGTCCGGCGGCGCGGGCACGCCGGGGGGCGCGGGCCGCCCGCGCGGCCGCCCGCCGCTGCAGCCGCGCGCGCCGCCCTCGCAGGACGTCGTCAACCTCGCCGACTCCGACTAGAGGTACACACACACCTGGACCAGCAGCGAGCTCCTGCTGGGCGGCGTCACCGCGTCCGGCGGCGCGGGCACGCCGGGGGGCGCGGGCCGCCCGCGCGGCCGCCCGCCGCTGCAGCCGCGCGCGCCGCCCTCGCAGGACGTCGTCAACCTCGCCGACTCCGACTAGAGGTACACACACACCTGGACCAGCAGCGAGCTCCTGCTGGGCGGCGTCACCGCGTCCGGCGGCGCGGGCACGCCGGGGGGCGCGGGCCGCCCGCGCGGCCGCCCGCCGCTGCAGCCGCGCGCGCCGCCCTCGCAGGACGTCGTCAACCTCGCCGACTCCGACTAGAGGTACACACACACCTGGACCAGCAGCGAGCTCCTGCTGGGCGGCGTCACCGCGTCCGGCGGCGCGGGCACGCCGGGGGGCGCGGGCCGCCCGCGCGGCCGCCCGCCGCTGCAGCCGCGCGCGCCGCCCTCGCAGGACGTCGTCAACCTCGCCGACTCCGACTAGAGGTACACACACACCTGGACCAGCAGCGAGCTCCTGCTGGGCGGCGTCACCGCGTCCGGCGGCGCGGGCACGCCGGGGGGCGCGGGCCGCCCGCGCGGCCGCCCGCCGCTGCAGCCGCGCGCGCCGCCCTCGCAGGACGTCGTCAACCTCGCCGACTCCGACTAGAGGTACACACACACCTGGACCAGCAGCGAGCTCCTGCTGGGCGGCGTCACCGCGTCCGGCGGCGCGGGCACGCCGGGGGGCGCGGGCCGCCCGCGCGGCCGCCCGCCGCTGCAGCCGCGCGCGCCGCCCTCGCAGGACGTCGTCAACCTCGCCGACTCCGACTAGAGGTACACACACACCTGGACCAGCAGCGAGCTCCTGCTGGGCGGCGTCACCGCGTCCGGCGGCGCGGGCACGCCGGGGGGCGCGGGCCGCCCGCGCGGCCGCCCGCCGCTGCAGCCGCGCGCGCCGCCCTCGCAGGACGTCGTCAACCTCGCCGACTCCGACTAGAGGTACACACACACCTGGACCAGCAGCGAGCTCCTGCTGGGCGGCGTCACCGCGTCCGGCGGCGCGGGCACGCCGGGGGGCGCGGGCCGCCCGCGCGGCCGCCCGCCGCTGCAGCCGCGCGCGCCGCCCTCGCAGGACGTCGTCAACCTCGCCGACTCCGACTAGAGGTACACACACACCTGGACCAGCAGCGAGCTCCTGCTGGGCGGCGTCACCGCGTCCGGCGGCGCGGGCACGCCGGGGGGCGCGGGCCGCCCGCGCGGCCGCCCGCCGCTGCAGCCGCGCGCGCCGCCCTCGCAGGACGTCGTCAACCTCGCCGACTCCGACTAGAGGTACACACACACCTGGACCAGCAGCGAGCTCCTGCTGGGCGGCGTCACCGCGTCCGGCGGCGCGGGCACGCCGGGGGGCGCGGGCCGCCCGCGCGGCCGCCCGCCGCTGCAGCCGCGCGCGCCGCCCTCGCAGGACGTCGTCAACCTCGCCGACTCCGACTAGAGGTACACACACACCTGGACCAGCAGCGAGCTCCTGCTGGGCGGCGTCACCGCGTCCGGCGGCGCGGGCACGCCGGGGGGCGCGGGCCGCCCGCGCGGCCGCCCGCCGCTGCAGCCGCGCGCGCCGCCCTCGCAGGACGTCGTCAACCTCGCCGACTCCGACTAGAGGTACACACACACCTGGACCAGCAGCGAGCTCCTGCTGGGCGGCGTCACCGCGTCCGGCGGCGCGGGCACGCCGGGGGGCGCGGGCCGCCCGCGCGGCCGCCCGCCGCTGCAGCCGCGCGCGCCGCCCTCGCAGGACGTCGTCAACCTCGCCGACTCCGACTAGAGGTACACACACACCTGGACCAGCAGCGAGCTCCTGCTGGGCGGCGTCACCGCGTCCGGCGGCGCGGGCACGCCGGGGGGCGCGGGCCGCCCGCGCGGCCGCCCGCCGCTGCAGCCGCGCGCGCCGCCCTCGCAGGACGTCGTCAACCTCGCCGACTCCGACTAGAGGTACACACACACCTGGACCAGCAGCGAGCTCCTGCTGGGCGGCGTCACCGCGTCCGGCGGCGCGGGCACGCCGGGGGGCGCGGGCCGCCCGCGCGGCCGCCCGCCGCTGCAGCCGCGCGCGCCGCCCTCGCAGGACGTCGTCAACCTCGCCGACTCCGACTAGAGGTACACACACACCTGGACCAGCAGCGAGCTCCTGCTGGGCGGCGTCACCGCGTCCGGCGGCGCGGGCACGCCGGGGGGCGCGGGCCGCCCGCGCGGCCGCCCGCCGCTGCAGCCGCGCGCGCCGCCCTCGCAGGACGTCGTCAACCTCGCCGACTCCGACTAGAGGTACACACACACCTGGACCAGCAGCGAGCTCCTGCTGGGCGGCGTCACCGCGTCCGGCGGCGCGGGCACGCCGGGGGGCGCGGGCCGCCCGCGCGGCCGCCCGCCGCTGCAGCCGCGCGCGCCGCCCTCGCAGGACGTCGTCAACCTCGCCGACTCCGACTAGAGGTACACACACACCTGGACCAGCAGCGAGCTCCTGCTGGGCGGCGTCACCGCGTCCGGCGGCGCGGGCACGCCGGGGGGCGCGGGCCGCCCGCGCGGCCGCCCGCCGCTGCAGCCGCGCGCGCCGCCCTCGCAGGACGTCGTCAACCTCGCCGACTCCGACTAGAGGTACACACACACCTGGACCAGCAGCGAGCTCCTGCTGGGCGGCGTCACCGCGTCCGGCGGCGCGGGCACGCCGGGGGGCGCGGGCCGCCCGCGCGGCCGCCCGCCGCTGCAGCCGCGCGCGCCGCCCTCGCAGGACGTCGTCAACCTCGCCGACTCCGACTAGAGGTACACACACACCTGGACCAGCAGCGAGCTCCTGCTGGGCGGCGTCACCGCGTCCGGCGGCGCGGGCACGCCGGGGGGCGCGGGCCGCCCGCGCGGCCGCCCGCCGCTGCAGCCGCGCGCGCCGCCCTCGCAGGACGTCGTCAACCTCGCCGACTCCGACTAGAGGTACACACACACCTGGACCAGCAGCGAGCTCCTGCTGGGCGGCGTCACCGCGTCCGGCGGCGCGGGCACGCCGGGGGGCGCGGGCCGCCCGCGCGGCCGCCCGCCGCTGCAGCCGCGCGCGCCGCCCTCGCAGGACGTCGTCAACCTCGCCGACTCCGACTAGAGGTACACACACACCTGGACCAGCAGCGAGCTCCTGCTGGGCGGCGTCACCGCGTCCGGCACTTTTCTTCTATACTTTCATTGATTTTCAGCTAACAAATTACTTTTCCGCATTCATTTTCATTATTTCGACTAGGTTTAACAGGTTGTGAATTTAACTTTTAAATGATTACAAATTTCATGCTATTTAAATAGTTATTAAAATTTATAAGTTAATTCTTACTATTTATCATTAAAAAATGGAATGCCAAACAAAACGCCATTGATATCCATATTGAACGTAACCATGCTAACCAAATAATAAGTCGATGGATATAAATCATCTTTTTAGTGATTTAATAGAAATTAAATCTTTATAAGTAATAAACTTAAAGCAAAGCTCCTCTTGCATGTAGCAGTAACACATCTGTATAGACCGTTCGACATTCTATATTTGAAATTTGACGTAAATTCCATATAAGTTTTTTACTCAACTACATGCAAGAGGCCCTTGCCCAGCAGTGGGACACTCTAGGATAACAAATAAATATTAATAATAATAACATGCAAGAGGAGCTTTAGTTAAGTTTTTTACCTATACCAGATTAGTCTCAAAATGTATTTTGTTTTTAATCGACTTCGTTTGAATTGTTATTAAAACATTTTTAACATTATTTAATATACAAATTAATATGTCAAGTGTTCACTAGACGCCAAGACGGATATCCGGAATAACCGTAACCATGGTAATAACAATGCTATAATTATTATTATAGAACTGTTATTACCGTGACAACGCTCATTATAGATTTTTTTTAATGCTTCGGTTACGCTATAGGTGTATTCTGATACCGTTAACGATATTAATACTAGCGGTTTATAGTACGCGAGTAGATAAAATTAATAAGGGTGCCCCAGACTATGTCATGAACATTTTTGTACGGTAATGTAACCCTCAGTTACTTTTGTATAAAATAATTAAATCGTGATAAAAACAACTAAAGTCTACAAGGTTGTCCTACTCATAATAAATTGAACGATTTACATGGATTAAATGATGTTGTAATAGCTTTTTCTGTCGGATTTACGATACTGCCATTATATTTTATTCTCTCCCACATACATTTATTGTCTATTCACTATGATGTTAGTTCTAAATACATTAAAATAATACTAAAAGCAAAAATAATGAAATTTATAACTGGTTTACGGCCGCCATATCCGTGATTTGTAATTCAAAGCTTAGTTTCCACATTTCAATAATAATATGTGACGGACAAAATTTTAAACCAAGATTTTATCACCAAAATGCTCGCCTAATTTTCATAACATTATTTCCAGGGACCGGGTGAAGTGTATAGTGAAACAGACGTGTACAGTGAACGATATAGGTGCTATGCCGTGGTCCGGTCGCGGAGCCGTTGTAAATACCCACGCTGGGGACCTGCTGACATTCCGCCTTCAGGCTTGAGCTCGCCACATATCAAGAATCTCAACTCATACCCACTCGACGTATTCATTCATCGAAACTGTTGTCTATGGATGTCCCCGCTTTTAGTTCCTCATCGAATCGGCGAGAGCCTAAGGCGTAGACTGTTTAGTTGTTATGGATAAGGTTAGCAGTGCTCAATGAACGTGACGGTTTAGCTTGGACTGGATTATTAAATTATTATATTAATGAGGTTCTCTTTCGTGTGAACGCAACACATTCCTGCTTTTTCACCTCGTCGCCAATTTATCCCGGCACAAGATCGGATTGCGTTGAGACGAATGTTGCCTTGGAAAGGCCCGCTTGCATCGAATAGCATTTATACGATACTTATATCTCGCTGACTCGCAGCTTGCGTATCAACTAAAATTTTTATTAAACAAGTTGATATTACTAGTTATAATATTTTAATATTCAAAATGATGCAAGTGGACCTTGCGAGCGTGGTTCCAGTGACAACGTTGGAAGGAGCACTCGAAAGATTTAGGGGTGTGGAACGAATACTTTAAAATATATCTCTCAGTACAGGAAAATAGTGTTAAGCAGTTGTATGTCAGTAGTTAGAACACTTCTGTGTTTAACATCCTATCACTGTCGCGAGCGGAGTGTACAACAAATCTTAAATCTGCACAAATATAATTAAAACTCCCTATAGTTAAGCTAATTGTAGTAAGGGAAACACCAATAAAAATATGATTTCATAGTAGGTTGAAGAACTTGCCAAATTATTATTTTCACTGCGAGTACGTTTAATATTTTAAGTACTATATTAGTGTACAAGAATTGGTGTTATCGAATATGTTATTTGGTATTACGTGTACGTTGCAATGTTGCAAGTTATACGGACGGTCCCGAGCAGCCCCAGTAATAGATGAACTATTTTTACATGAGGAAATCTCCTGGTATATTGTACTGTGTATGTTTAGACTGACCATGATTATATTATTTGCTTGAATTCTATTTTGTTATATGGGTTGCACCACCGTGTAATTTATTTATCCTGTTTAATAGCAAAGTTTAGAACAAAGTGCCGCGAGCGAGAAACTGTTAATCGACATGGGGATGGTGTTTGTAAAAATTGTACAGTCAAAAAGCCGTTTGGGCCTGTTTCCTTTGGCTTTGAAGTTAGTGCTACTTCGGTCACAAAATATTAAAGGATCTGAATGTACAACTTTTGATAAAAGGCCCTCAGTGCAATCGTTGACTTCGTACATTTCAATCTATTTGGAAATGTGTGTGATGGAACAATTTCGTATTATTTTAATTGTGGAGGAAGATGCGGTTTATTTTGGAAACTCACATATTATATTAGTGGTAGTACAATCGTTTTTATTTCCCAATCTAAGCCGTATGCTCCTCGTAGGGGGCTGGTGTGCGTTATTTACAAAATAGAGTCATTAGTATTTTCAATTCACGAAGTCGCGCCCCACTACTTTTTTTTACGCACACTAACGCAACGTCAATTTAAGTGACGGGGAGCGCCTTCTCGAATTAAAAATCACTACCAACTGCGAACGTTCTGTATGGATAGGGATGTTGACTATAGTACAGGGTCTCTATTCCACTTTGATATAACCCATCTAGGTCAATAAGAGCTACTATAACATTAACAATGTGATAGCGATATGGTCCCAAGGTGGGATAGAGACTCGGATTAAATATACTACACTAACCATGATGAAACATAATCTATATACGAAAATATCAAGACTGAACTTATTATTCTATTCGTCACGATGTCATAATCCCGTACTTACTTAACATAAATTATCTGGTCGACACTAAACATAAGCAGATTTGACCTGTCAACATCCCTAATTAGTTAGATGTGATGGATTACAATGGAGTCTAAGGTTACACCTCTAAATCCTGTGTCAACCCAATTTTATAATGATGCAAACAAACCGATTTTGTTAAAATTCTACTTAAACTGTACATGTATTCATTTGTACTTGAATAACATCGCTTTTTCGAACAATATTCGTTATTAAAATTGAAGTAGTGAAAGACATATTTAAATTAATTAATGATTCATTCAATAATTAAAACGGGTGATACAATATTACTAGTTGACTTATAATTGGCCTTAGGTTTAGGTTAATGAGTTCGTTTATATAGTTACTAATGTCCGTTGCAAACATTGAAACTGCGCATAGATAATGCCTTCATATTAAATTTTGACACATTTTGTATGTAGCAAATTTTAAAATTTTCTCAAACTAACTATGTATCCGCGGTTCTTATAATGTAAATTGGATTGACCCAGGATAGCCCAAGCTGTACAGTCGAGTTCATAAATATGTGTACACTTTAGTACCTCGTCTGTTTAATGTCATGTTTACACTGCCATACATGAATTGTCACAGCGATTAGCGTGAAAAGGTACTAAAGTGTGTACATATTTATGAACTCGACTGTACGTATATTCTATCTCACGAAATCCTTTATCTTTTGAACGCCACAGTCGGCTCTGGGCGTCAACTGAAAGTCGTCACTGACGCCACCGTATGAATTAAGTTGTAATTTGCATAGCATAGCATAGCATAGCAAACATGTTTGGCGTGTGAGTGACATATTGTATTTAACGTAAAGGCTGTTTCATTAGGCAATAGGCCGCATGCTTTTAGTGGTACATTGCGTCGCTGCTATACCTTCCAGCGCAATAATGTTAAAACAACTCGTCAATGGATTTCTACAAGCAGGCCATCAACCAATGAAATTGGGCCTTAAGGCGTTCAAAAGGTACAGTGCGATAGCTCTTAGAAGGTGTTTCGGGTTTGTACTCGTCTCTTACTTGCTCTCATACGCTCCTATTAAGAGCGAGTGAGAGAAAAGTACGAACCCGAAGTACCTTCTAAGAGCTCACAGACTATACTGTGAATGTTGTCAGGCTTGCATATGTACAGTCAACCAATTTGATTCATGGAACTATGTCAAAGCTACGTTATACATCAAATCTTTAGAAGTCTCTTACGGTTTGATTGGGTTATTCCCACCTGTTACCACCAATTTGTTACCACTGGTAACAGCTGGGATTTTTTTTGCCACCTGTTACCACTAAAGTACTCGGTGGTAACAAGTGGGAATATTTTTCCCATTTGTTACCACTAAAATATTTGGTGATAACTACCGCCAATTAGTTTAGTGGTAACAGCTGGGGATTTTTATTCCCAGTAGTTACCAGTGGTAACAGGTGGGAATAACCCGTTTGATTGATTACATCACTGTGACTCAGTTCCATGGTGGCCTATGAATCAAACTGGTTGTTTTAGTATGCGTAACCTCGAGAGCGCTCAGTCACGATCGTTACATACACACACGTCACTTATAAACTACTATAACCAGAGCCAAACGGACGTCGTGGAATAGAATATAAGTACTTGAATTTTATAGGGCAGTTAAAAAGTAAGGCTAAGGAACGCAGTGGCTCGGTTTTTGGGTAGCGCAGGCCGCGCCTTCGGTACTCCAGTAAGTGCAACATGACATTTTGTAGTTAATTTATTTGGCCTGTGGCAAACAGGTGGTTTAGTTGTGATATTGCCTAATATTAAATTTTTGTATACGTTTATTTTAATGAGTCATCGACGTGACTTTAATGTTAGGTTCAGCAATCATAGATATATCTATTTAAGGAATAATTAATGTACCTACCTACAGTGTGACAGATGTAATTAGTGTATTTTTAATTGAGAGCCGCTTAAAATATACTTTGAAACATTCTGAATGTTGATTTTTTTATATGGTTAAGATTTTTTATAGATTATTTTATGCTTACACTTTAATAATTTATGGTTACACAAATATGATAGGAAATGAGCAGTATTCAATAATTTATAATTTATATTAGTTTCATATCCATTGCATTCAGTAGAGCGATTTGTTTTGTATGGTTGTAGCGGGCGGCCGCCGCGAGCGCGCGCGCCGCTCGGATTGTTTCACTATTTATGTAATATATTATTATAACTGTAGAAAACTTCCTATTATTTTGTAGTACAATCTATAATAAACAATTCTGAAATGTGTAATGTGTAGTTTTTGTTGCAATTCTGTTTCCCTAAAGCCAGGATTCCTCAGCAGCGTACGCTACGCAGGTGGGTAAAATTTGCATTGTATCAAAATTTATGCGGAAACTCCTACAGAGGCACACGCACGAATTGACGTAAGTGACCGCCTATAACAATAGGGAATATTCATGTTTTTTTTTCACAGCTTCAATCAAAGTTGATTCATGTAACAAACAGTTGAGAAAATGAATTTTTGAATAGCGATATAAATAATCAAGATATAAGCCAACAAAGATTTGTTCCTATCTCTTTCTAACAAAACAGAATTGAACATGGAGTTTATAAGGCCGACGTGTTACAAGACGTCACACGGCGTGTCAGAGGCCCTACTTTGAAATTCGAAGTTCGAAGTTACGTTAGCTCCATTCCTGTCACTCGTCATTTGAGATTAGATCGAGAGATTGGGATGGAGCTACCGTAACTTCGAACTTCGAATTTCAAAGTAGGGCCTCAGATCTCTCTGTCTAATCGCTGTCTACAGTTGCCAGCAAACTTCTTGAACATAATGTGACCTTGCCTGCGCCAGAAGCGATTTTTAGGTGTCGTTGGAACGGCGGGCGGGAGGTGGCGGGGGAGCATCGTGTCGTTCGCGAGATTGGTCAACGATTGGTTTGCGTCCCGCGCCCCGTCTACGTCCCTCTGCCTTCCGAGTACACTTGCGTGCACTGATAAAGCCGATTGTTATCATTGACTTTCTTGTTATAATTTTTTGTTGAGTTTTCGTTATTGTTTTAAAGTGACAACATAATGACACAAAAGAACGTAGTTTTAAAAAGACAAGCTCGGAAGATGGTGTACGATGTATATTGTTTCTGTAAGAAAGTCTGAAAGAGTTTTGTGGAGACAGTAAAAAAACTGCCGATTATCGTAAGATTTGAAAATATTCTGTGATAAAAATTATACCTTGGACGTTACCATCTAAGCTCTGGGGTCATAAAAACCCTTTTTCGCACATCTCGCTCGCTTTTGGGAGGTTAGCAGATGTCTCGCTCGCACTGGCGTAGCATTGCACATCCTTGTTCACTAATTAGTTTATGGCCCCGGAGCTCAGATGATAACGTTTGCGGTATTGGTAGGTACTTTTTTTTGCACGTATGTGCACGATGCGCGAACTTACCCCAACCACCTCGCCTAATGTTCAAGAAGTTTGCCGGCAACTGTAAGAAGCAGTTTATAATGCTTGTATCATCCGTATTTCTTGGCCAATTTTAATGTCACTTTTGGTGATCTCTTTTACAGTATTCTCATATTTTGTTGAGAAATGCGATTTAAAAACACCATGCATATTCCCCATTGAGTGCCTCCGCTAACTTGCTCGGTTTGCACGGAGCGGGTGCACGCCTATTGAAAAATAGTATCAGCAGCGTAAAGGCTCAGCCACACCGGTTGCGTGAAGTGCACGTGCACGTGCGCGTTCGCTTTCCACTGCGTTGTATAGTATGAATTCTCATTACGACATGACACTATACAACGCAGTGGAAAGCGAACGCGCACGTGCACGTACACGTCACGCAACCGGTGTGGCTCGGCCTTTAACTGGCGCGGACGCATGCGACTGACTCCGTGCACCCGCGCTAGATAGCGGAGGCCTGATCCTCGGGGCTCACGGTAGAAGCGTGCGAGCGGAGTGTGCGCCGCAGTGGAATTCCGGTTTAAGCGAACGTCTACCCGTGACTAGTGATGTCCAGCTATGTTTCATACCGTTACGGGTTACGTTACCATTCATTCAAACCTTCATAGCCATTTTGAATGCCTAGTTGCTTTCATGGTGAAATGCGCTGTCATTACATATTTTGCCGTTTATATGTAATACTGAGTGGAAAAATTAACACCACTTTGGGGACAACTGCCTTTAAAAATATTTATATTAAATTAAGAACGAAAGTAAGAACACTTACTTTTATTTTTCAAAACAGTAAATACTACATAAATGGATTTTCGAAAATTCGTGTCTTCGGGAATCAAACCGGTCAAATATGACAAAAAAATAATGCCTTGTTACTAAGTAATTTTTTATTTTACGGTTTTTCTTTGGTCTAAAGGTGTATGTTATTCGAGATACTAATGATCTCTTGTATCATGAAATAAGGCATTTTTGTGATTCCTGACAAAATCCTTGAATGAAATGAAAAATAAAAGTAAGTCTCCGTAGTATAAAATTTGTCATTTCCAATATTTAAGGGTAATAGTTGCGCTCTATGTGGCGTTCGTTTTTACCCCCCTGTATAATTTACCAGATGGACATGCAGTCTTGAGAATAGTCCAGAGGGCATATGCGGCGTTATCTATGAAAAGGGACCTTATTGTCGATGGCGCTTACGCCGCACTGCGTCACGCGACGTTGTATTTATACCGGAGCATCTTTAAAAATGGCGGAAGCGCCATCGACAATAAGGTCCTTTTTCATAGATAACGCAACATATTAATTACATTTCCGTTTCGCCACTTCGCTAAACCATACTGACGCACTATCGCGATGGTCGCGATATTTTCTTTCACCATACATTTCTAATTTATACTTTACAATACTAGAATGTTTTCCAAAGTCGTGCGCCCCTTTTCCCTCCCGAGCTTACTCCGGGGGGTACAGTTGCAGCCGATGCGGTACGCAGGAAAGATCTTCCCGCCGACCCAATACGACATGCCGATCCCTAAAAGGTTCCATCTCCGCTACCTGATGAAGACCCACTGGGAGATATCGCCACTTATCCTCGTCACTTGCATTGGCGTTGGTTTCTCGCTCCTCTCCATAATCTGGTCCATAATGCACAAGGTATACCTACTTTTTGACTAGCGAAGCGTCTCCGTTTCAGCTTGGGCAAAAATGCTTTCGTATGTGTCCAACGTCTTTTCTTTCGTTCGTTGGGATGTTCTCTACCGGTCGTATTTCTCAACTCATTCTCGTGAAATTTTGTGAGCAGGTTCTATAATTATAATGGATTTTTTGTCGATTCAGTATTTCGATTTTTTTCAAAATGGCGGAGATATGGGGGTTTTTGCGATTACAAACTGATTTGCGGTACCTATTGGAATACTGACCGTGACCTATGTCGATGTATGGAGGTAATAGTTTTCCAATGTCAAAGTTCAGTTTGTCGCAAGGTCTACAGCTCCAGAGCCAGAGTATTTAGGTATGATATGATGTTTTTTTTTGAAAGAAGTGAAAAAAGTTTATTGGTTTTATAACAAGGGTTATCTGAACCTGAATCACTTATCACAGAACTGAGGTCTTATTTTACATTTTTTTACATTATTTACATCTATTGTTATCGTATTGTCATCGTTATGCTAGTGCTTACTAAGTCGAGAGTAATGGTGGCAGATGACAATTAGATTAAAGGTCCAGGACCTCAATTCCAAATTGTATTAGCACCTCTCGCTTCGATATCGTAATCATAAAGTTGACGGTATTACAACTCTTGTTAACTTCTACTTTCTTCATACGGTCATAAAGTCAACAGTGCGAATACGGAACTGAATTTCGAGCTTGTATTATTGCATATAATATATTTTTTTTAGGTTACTAACCTATAGTGAAAGGCAGATAAAAAGTCAATCCTGACACCTGTCATTCCAGAATAAATTATAACCTCAAACCTGAGAATAGGTTTTTTCCCTTAATTAATGGCTTACACTTCTTGTTTTGGGTGTATTTCGCCAGTATCGAGTTTTAGACAATCACCATGGACTTATTAGAGAAACAAGTCCATGGATATCACACGCTAGGACAATTGTTCGGTTAAAGAGTAAAAGAGTATTCTGGGGGACTAAACGGAAGCACGTGGGGTTAGCTCCACGCGGTCGTCAAGTCCAAGAATAGGTTTTAAAATTTAGTGCGATATGACAGGTGTCAGTATTGACTTCTTATCTGCCTCTCCCTATAGTACACTATTCCCAGCTTCTTAATAGGTTTCGGCTGGCTATCGCTATCATGCTTGCACTCGCAACTGATAGTATCTCTGTCACTCGTGTCGTGTGTCATATAAAAACGAAGATTGCCGATCTCTATTAACGCATTCACTGCCACCGACGCATATATGCGTCACCGTGACTTCCACCAAGTGCCATCAACGCATATGTGCGTTCTTACAGTAGGCAAGCTCCGTATAAAACAAAAGATGTGGCACCTGGCGAAATTTCACAAAACAGTACTGGCAGTGAATGCGTTAAGAAAATGGTTGCACTGTATATCAGTAACCTGTGTAGGTTGACGTGACGTTCAGAGGCCACGACCACCGGGACACCATCTCCAGCTACATGTGTCTTTGCGAGCCCACCGTGCACAAGATGATCACCATCAACCAGCTCTACGAGCCCTGGCCGGAGATGCAGGAGGTTCTGGCTAACATGTACAACGTGGAGGTCGCACTCCCGCCGTGCAAAAACTAAAACACTTTTAGTACCTACGTGTTTTTTTCGCATTACAATAATAACTGCCAAATACGCACTGTTTTCCTAAAAAAATATTGTCTATATTTTTTATTCTTGTTACTAACTTTTTTTTTTTTAATTCCATATCTTATTTTGACTACGTTAAAGGTGAAAAAGTATGTTTCAATAACGGTCATTTTTATCTGAAAAAAAAACGAAGTATGACGTATTCACTGCCGGCAACGTGTTTTACTGACTCGCCTAGCGCCTTGAATGCGTGTGTAATCTTTGTTATCATCATAATAATTGGCTGATATGTACATATTATTGCTAATTTTCGTCACAAAACTGACAAAGTTAAAGTTCCTTAATTGGGGGTACTCGTTTTTGTGAAAACGCCCTGATAAAAGTTCAATCTAAGGGCCAGTCACCTCGGCACGGCGTCGTTAACTTGAAACGGCGCAGCGCCGTAGAAAGGCACGTTGCCGCGGCGCGCAGGTACACGGTGCCATGTAGCATCGGCTTCAAGCTATTTTAATCTCTTCATGCAGGACATTCGACTTAATATTGCACTTTATAGTGAAACTCGGCACTGTGTATCTGCACGACGCGGCAACTTGCCTTTCTATGACACCGCGCCGTGTCGTTTTACGTTAACGACGCCGTGCCGTGGTGATGTGGATAGGCCCTTAGATTGGACTTCTATCAGCCAATTATTATGATGATGGCACAAAGATTGTATCTATCCCTATCAGCATCGGCATCATCATCAGCGGCAATATCAATCAGTAAGTACAAATGCCTCAAACTATACGTGTCAGGCTAAATTGTATGTCATGCATATGTAGGTAACTAATGTGGATCTGTTTTAGAACAGGCCCTATATTGCAAATCGAAGTTCGAAGTTACGTTAGCTCCATCCCTGTAACTCGTCATTCGAGACAAGATCGAGAGAAAGGGATGCAGCTAACATAACTTCGAACTTCGAATTTCAAAGTAGGGCTTCTGGCCCTACATTGCAAATCGAAGTTTGAAGTAACATTAGCTCCATAACGTTTCTCTCGATTTACGGCCGAACCCTATACATATAATCAAACCGCGGATAGATAAGGCTTACTTTGGGTTCAAATTTGTAATTTTCTCATACAAATGTGTCAAATTTGATCCGAAGTACCGCCTACCTATCTGTCCGCGGTTTGAATATAGGGTTCGGCCATTAGTCTCGTCTCGAGTGAGTGACAGGGAGTCGGCACCCGAAGTTTAGAATTAAGTGGTTCGAGGTAACTACCCAGGTACATTAACATCATTTAAATTGGTGGGGCGCCGACGTTAAAACCCAATTAAGTAACTTTTTTAGAATTTTCAATTTAGAGTTATATTATTTTTACCTTTGAGGTATATTAACTAGAGAAGCAAATGTCAATCAAAAGCGACGCATAAAACGTGCCAACTACTAATAATCGCGACGTAGCTTTGAAACCAATAATATTTGAACAAAAAAACGATATCTATCTCTTTTACAATAATACACTAGTAGAACGTAGTCATATGGAATAGACAAAGATGGCGAGCTCACCTGATATGTAAAGTTCAGTGTGGCCTAGAACATGAAATGATCCCCCAAAAAATCGAGTAAATTCTTTGATAATATGAATCGTTACAATTAATACATTGTTTCAATATTTCATTTTGTTTCATTCCTCGCTTACAAGAATGTTAGTAATAAATTTACAATTATTTTATTTGACGACGTCGTAGCCTAGTCGGTAGTAACCCTGCCTGTGAAGCTAGCGGTCCCGGGTTCGATCCTTGGTTTGCAAATGGTTTCCTTTGCATTTTATATTCTTTCTTCTTTCTTTAGTTATTCGATTGACTGTTTCCAAAATCGATATCTGGGGATCTGTGTGGTCTCCGACAACGAATCCGTTGACAGATTGAGAAAAAGTGACCGCCATCTTAAACTTTTTATTCGATTGATTGCTTCCAAAATCGATATCTGGGGATCTGTGTGGTCTCCGACAGAGAATCCGTTGACAGAATGGGAAAGTAGCCGCCATCTTGAACTTCCAAAATCGACATCTGGGGACCTGTGTGGTCTCCGACAACGAATCCGTTGACAGAATTAGAAAAAATAGCTGCCATCTTGAACTTTTTGGTTATTCGACTGATTGCTTCCAAAATCGATATCTGGATATCTGTGTGGTCTGCGACAACGAATCCGTTGACAGATTGAGAAAAAGTAGCCGCCATCTTGAACTTTTTAGTTATTTGACTGATTGTTTCCAAAATCGATATCCGGGGATATGTGTGATCTCTGACAGGGCATCGGTTGACAAAATGGGAAAAGTTGCCGCCATCTTGAACTTTTTAGTTATTCGACTGATTGTTTCCAAAATCGACATCTGGGGATCTGTGTGGTCTCCTATAACTCTTGAAATTGACACTTGAATGACAACTTAATAGCTTTAAGAAGGTGATACACGAGGTATTTTTGAACATTTTTAGCTATCTTAGACGAAATTTGGTAGTTTTTTTTATTGAAAATTTAAGGATTTTACAGGAAACATCCAGAATTTGATAGTTATGTGTTAAGAATGCCCCAATAAGCGGTCCCTTGTAAACAAAATAATTTATTTTGGATAGTTTAATGTCTATTGGACCAAATTAAACAAGTTTTAAGCGTCTTCATTATATTAAAAACAAAATGGAGGCATTCAAAAATATGCCTACTTATTGTTCTTTCTTTTAAGGTATCACTCATTCACATCGCTTGCCAAATCTGATTCTTTCCCGGCAACATTTGCAAATGGAAGGAACGGGCCAGTAAAATCATAGTAGTTATCTATTTAGGCGCGAAGCCGAAACACCCATAGCGCGAACCCTTAAGGTGGAGTAATATTTCAACCACATTTACTTGCTAAAACGTTGGCACCACACAAATCCCATGATATCGATTTTCAAAGCAATCAGTCGAATAAGTAAAAAGTTCAAGATGGTGGCTACTTTTTCTCATTTTCTCAATGGATTCCTTGTTGGAGACTACACAGATCCCGAGATATCGATTTTGAAAACAATCAGTCGAATAAGTAAAAAGTTCAAGATGGCGGCTAGTTTTTCTCATTCTGTCTACGGATTTGTTGTCGGAGACCAGAAAGTTCCCCAGATATCGATTTTGGAAGCAAACAGTCGAATAAGTAAAAAGTTCAAGATGGCGGCTACTTTTTCTCATTCTGTCCACGGATTTATTGTCGGAGACCACAAAGTGCCATAGATATCGATTTTGGAAGCCATCAGTCCAATATCTAAAAAGTTCAAGATGGCGGCTACTTTTTCACATTCTGTCAACGGATTCCTTGTTGGAGACTACACAGATCCCCAGATATCGATTTTGGAAGCGATCAGTCGAATAACTAAAAAGTTCAGGATGGCGGCTACTTTTTTTTTTATTCTGTCAGCAGATTCGTGGTCGGATGTCACACAGATCCCCAGATATCAATTTCGGAAGTAATTCGAGGAAAAACTAAAAAGTTCAAGATGGCGGCTACTTTTTCTCTATAATGTTAACGGCTTCGTTGTAGCAGACCACACCAGAGGCTCGTTTCAAGAAGCTACAAGTTACAAATTACAAGCGGAAGTCTCTTTCTAGCTAAAGGAAAGAGACTGCCGCTTCTAATTTGTGACTTGTAGCTTCATGAAGCGAGCCTCAGATATCGATTTTCCTCTAACTAGCTGAGATCACGAAAAAAAAACACCTATTCATTTCCCGTATTCTTTTTGGGGCTTGCCTATTAAAAGAACCGACGTAGTTCGGGACCTCGGCGTTTACCTCGATAGTAAATTAACAATGAATGAACATGTGGACGTCGTTACAAACAAAGCATACAGGAGCTTGGGGTTTGTGACAAGGGTATGTAGACAATTTCAAGACCCGGATTGTATTAAGGTTGTTTACAACGCCTACGTGCGCAGTATTCTCGAATATGCTAGTCCTGTTTGGTCACCCCACTACATAACATACAAACAGCAAATAGAACGCATTCAACGCCGTTTTATTAAGCACTTAAACTTTCAAACGTGCCATCACAGCATCAGTTATGAGAAAGACTGTAAACACCATCATATGAGTACTCTCGCCACGCGACGCACGGAGCATGACATGGCGCTGCTGCACGGGCTGGTGCACGGTCGCCTCCGCTGCCCAGACCTGCTTACCGCTATTGCACTGCGTGCTCCACATCGGCGCACGCGTCGCACTGCTTTATTCCATGTACCCTCCCACCGAACCAATTATAGTCAAAACGCAGTCCTAACACGTATTGTTCGACAATATAATATGCTTTTTTCAGATATTGACATATTCAATTGCTCGAATGTTATCTTTAAATCAAGAGTGAGAGTGCATTTGCTGGACCAATAACAATTACTGGCTTACACACACACACACACACACGCACACGCACACGCACGCGCACGCGCAAGCACGCACGCACGCACGCACGCACACACTCACACACACACAAACACACATACACACATACACACACACACACACAAACACACACACGCACAACTAAGCACAATTATTTAACGTAAAATTTGTTTAGTTACGCAACCCTAACGTCGGTACGTAATATTCTTTGTATAAAATATGTGAAAATCTGTAATTGGCTGTAGGTACTTGTTGATATTTGTATTATTGTATGAAACACCATGTAATCGCTGTTGATTTTCCAATAAACCATACATAAAATAAAATAAAATATAACAAAGAACAACTTTTCAATTTTACAAAAATTTAGAGGACATTCCTTACGCTCATTTGGTGAGTAGGTATTTATCTCGAAAAGTAGGCGTAGCTTCTATACTGCTTCAGCTATATACTTATACCTATACTGCGGCTTTGAGTTGTTGAGTTTGATTGTTTTCCGTTAAAGTTAAGAACTCCAAATATCTAGTTATAAGCATACACCGGATTGACGGAGGCAAAAATGTATCAGTGCTAGTGATTCATTAAATGTCGACTAAGTTTATCGACATCGATAAAAAGCAATTTATTATCATCATTGTCATAAGTAATGGCCAAGTTTGGATACCTTTTAATTATGTGCAAACCTCTTTTATTTATACTTATCGCAACTATAAACAACCGGTATCTGGCATTGACTCTGGACTCGAGTCACTTTTGACAACTATTGAAATTACATTGAACAACAAATTAATTCAGTACAACAATATTCCATAGCATTCGGACGAATTGAGAACCTTCTTGTTTTTTAAGTCTGTTAAAAATGCGTCGAAAGAAAAAAAATCGTTAATCTTCATGGAAAGCTGATCATTCAGATATAGAAGTTATAGGTACGACTTACTTTTGCAAGAAATGCAAGATCCATATGTCACGAAAATAGTTGTCGATATTTAATGAATCACTAGCACTGGTACATTTTTGCCCCCGTCAATCCGGTGTATGGTTATAAGGCTACACTGCACCACTATTAAGTACGTAACTTGTTAATGTTCAAGCAGTTAAGTTAAGCACCCACGAGTGTAAACGTTTAGAAACATTAATTATTAGAACTAATTTTATTTATTTCACGGATGGCCAAAATAATTGAATTCCCCCGAAAACTCGGGGATATGAAATAAGGCTTTACTTGCAACACTGGGCCTATAATAATAATATCTGATATTTTATTAAAGTTTTATTGTTAATTACATTATCTAGATACAGAAACAATATATTAACCTATGAAAAGTAATTTGTGCCATCGTGTGTCTTTCAGACTTTGATAAGTACTGTTTCACCGCGAATTTCCCCATTTTTCGCAGCTTCTTTACGGTCGGCGTCCGTTTGACAACTAACTTGACAAATGGCCGCTATGAGCCTGCAGGCTCATCTGAAGTGGCACGGGTTATGCGTGGTTACTGCCCCTCTAGTTAATATACCTCAATGATTTTTACATACTATAGGGTCCGGGTGAAGCAAAAAAAAAATCAGGAAATATTGCTTCTAATACCTACCTTTATTCATAATATAAAATATACATACAATTTTAATTTAAAAGTCACAGTGTTTTTTTAAAAATCCTCAAGCTTCATCCAATGCCGAACGCCGCATTGCGGTTTAATATGTGATTCCATACTGAAACAAAAAAAAAGGTTTTTAAAAACGGACAAGTTAACGTTTGACATGGCAATTTTTTGAGCAATAATTGCCTGTCAACAGTAGGTACGGACTTCTCATTCCCGCTTACGGCCAAACCCTATATTCAAACCGCGGATAGATAAGCCTTACTACGGATTAAAATTTGACATTTGCCCATACAAAATGTGTCAAATTTCAATCCGAAGTAAGCCTATCTATCCGCGGTTTGAATATTGGGTTCCGACATATGTCGCTAAAATAGGTACCGCAACTTAGGTAAAAAAGGGGCACAATTGTACTTCTTGTCATATTGTACATTGTGCCTTTATTCTACTGAACATTCGAACGATGTCGGGTCTCCGAGGTCTAGGTCTACAGGTCGATTTTCGAAAATCGACCCGAAAATTTAATTTGTAAATGAACATGAAACGGCAAAATCGTAATTTAAATTAAACCGAGGTTGACTGTGACGTTCCTTCGTATAGCATGCATATATATTTTGTACAATAAAATCGCTTTTCAAAAATCTACCCGCTGGCCATACGAGTTTTCGTCGTTTTTGGAAGATGTTCACATTAAAACGTAGGGCTTTCAAAGGTTCATAGTGTTATTAATGGCGTAACTATACCAACTGAAGTACGTGGTAGATTCGTCGGATATGGCCATTCATTTGACTTGTATTAAAAAAAAAAAAATAGGTTCCTCCTGTGCTCACGTCCTTTCGAACCGGGGGGCCCTCATAGGCTGCCCGTGGCATTTTGCCCACTCTGCCACCCTATAGTTACTTCACTGAGTTTTGTGCCGCAGCTAACAAACGATAATACTAACCAGATCCTTCTGCTCGACCATGCAGTCGAAGAGCAGCTTGGCGCGGTCGCAGCCGACCTCACCGTCGGTCACCGTTTTCTCGTTCACTGTAAATAAACATCAGTAAGACGCCGTTAACCCAGTCATAGTATAAATAGACTGTACCCCTTATTTTCAAGTGAATAAGAGCTATGATAACGTTTAAAATACCTATCGTTACGATACAAGTAAAGTGGCAAAAGAAAGTAGAATCGAGACTCTATTGATTTTTAAGCTACGTACGAGTATGTGTGTTGTTATCACCAGGGTTCGGAGTTTTCATAGAACAAGATAAATAAACAAATGAGTATGAGTATGAGTAAGAATTGAATTTTTATGTTAACCTTTTGAACGCCATACGTCGAATACAAAATGTGCCACCCACACGCCAAACATGTTTGCTATGCTATGCAAATTACACCTTATTGCTACCAAACAAAGTCTCTTTTAATCTTGAACTCTTGTCGGCTGTAGCCGACGTGGCGTCAGTGGCACTACTTCTAGTTGACGGCCAGAGCCGACTGTGGCGTTGAAAAGGTTAATGTCGACTCCACTGCTCTCTTTCGTCTTACCGTGCTATGAAAACTCCGAACCCTGGTTACCACACTGAAGCAATTGTGACCCGCAGGGCCATTGTCTAACGCACTCGCAATCGCGATCGTTTTCGTTTTTAAACTTGTTATTATCATTGGCAGTCTGAATGACTAGACGAAGAAGAAACAGAAGTTTACGAAGCATCACTGAGTTTCGCGTTTAGTTTAATTCACATTTACCTATTCTGAAGGCGGTCGAATCGAGTTTGAAGTCGATTGCAATTGCGAGTGCGTTAGGTAATAGGCCTGCTGTGGCCCGTTTCATGAAGCTATAAGTTACAAATTACAAGCGGAACTCTCTTTCTAGCAAAAGGAGTTAGAAAGAGACTTCCGCTTGTAATTTGTAACTTGTAGCTTCGTGAAACGGGCCTCTGGTGTCCTTTAAAAGTAGAAGTAATAAGTACGGTCAAACTAATGGATTTTGGCCACTACGAAACTATGTCAAAGTGACTTACTTATGATTTGATTAATTAAGGGCCCGTAGTTTAATCAGTACAGTCAACAGCATAAATAAGTGATTATTTATTTACCTTGTCACTTTAACGTCGTGTTTGAAATGTCAAACAAAATTGTGAAACGATTGAAAGCGACAAGGTACATAAATGATCACTTATTTATGCTGTTGACTGTACCTAGTTAAGTCAACTAATTGTTAAAATTCGAAAGACGATTCGAAATTTTGACACATTTCCTTGAGCTTTAACCAATAGTTACGACTTTTAACGATTAGTTAGTTTAACTTCTGATCAAACACAGGCCCCTAAATAATCAAATCATACGCTTCACTCGCACTTACCGCTGGTGCACGCCGTAGCGGCCTGTTTCGCGTTTTCCAGCTTGGATTCCTCTGCGTACTGAGCAATCTTCTCGTGGGCTACCTCCTCGGAAAACAGACCCTTGCTGTCGAGCTACAAAGAAGGATCAAAGATTATTTTGCTGTCAAAAGGCCTCTCTGACCCTTGACTTGCCAGTGTTTATCCCAGTGAACATACCATAACGTTAACTTTTTAATCAAAAAGGGTTTGAATTCACGACTTTTTTATATTTGCCCAATTAAAGATTAAAGTAGGTAATGCCACAATCTTTTTTAGTTAATGTGACAGTTGTTACTGCATTTATATTAGGTACTTACTCACAAATCTTGAGTAACCAATACCATACTTTATTTTGCTACATTCGCCCCCTACTGTATGCATATTTTTTTTATGGCGTGAGGGGAAGACAACGACTGGTAAATGGACTTGCATAGAGGTATAGCAGAACACAATTAATATGGCGTGCGTCAAAACTCTTACGCCGTGGACCAAGAGTCTAATATTGCCTAATCTACGCGCCATATTAATTGTGTCTTGCTGTATTCCTCTTAGTCCTAAGGCCGGGATTACACCTGTAAGTTATTACGTAAGTTTTGAAACAAAGCCATATGAATGAATGCAGATATTTGCCACTCACTCTTACCCATAGTTGCGTCTCAAAACTTACGTAATAACTTACAGGTGTAATCCCGGCCTAAGGGTAGGCAACGTATTTGCAGTCTTGCGATTGCATATGTCTAAGGGCAGAGCCCACTGACCATCAGAGGCCAGTTTCACGAAGCTACAAGTTACAAATTACAAGCGGAACTCTCTGTCTAGTAGAAAGAGTTAGAAAGATACTTCCGCTTGTAATTTGTAACTTGTAGCTTCGTGAAACCGGGCCCAGGTGACCTGTGTGCTCGGTTGCCTTCTTTTTGACACTTTTTAGGGTTCCGTAGTCAACACGGAACCCTTATAATTTCACCATGTCCGTCTATCCGCTGTTTAACTCAGAGACTCGTGGTAACTAACTAACTACAAATAATGTAATTCTGCGTAGTTACACATTTATATTACGTACATGTTAATCATTTTTTAAATTTGAGCAACCGTTTCGATGAAGTGTCAAACCGCTTGAGATACAGACGGCTACTAAATATCATCTAAGGCAGGAACAAATAATTTGAAATAAAAAAATAGTTCATCATGTTGTTTTTTGTTTGTAGGAACGGGTTCGGAATCGAACCTACACTGATCATGGTCCATGGTGACATGCTCTTGCACGGTTTTTTAAATTATGATCACTTACCAGACCGATCTTCTTGTACACGCACGCGAAGAAGCACTTGTTGGAGTCGTCGGGGCTCTTGTTCGAGGCCTTGAACTCCTGGAGCTGCTCCAAGGTGTACTCGTGCGCCGTCCCGCACTCCGTCAGGATGGGCTTCAGCTTCTCCTTAAGTTCAGCTTTCTTCTCGTCTGTTATTGACTGTGATAAGGATTAATAACTATTAGATGTTTTGAACCACAGATTAGATCTGTCTGGATGTGGTTTATTATACCATTATTTAGATCAAGACACACGTCAGTGTGTCCGGCCAAGTTCAAAGATCAAGCGAAGCGATACCGCTGTGTGTATAATGTATTTGCACGAACCCATTCAGCTCTTTTTCCCCCTCGTAACTTTTTTCCCATAATGTCTACCGGTAGGTTTACGTATTATTGGCGGGTATATATTTTGTTTTATGTAGATTAAACTCGCACGCAAGGAAGATGTTCTGAAGTTTTGTAAAGTACGTCTATCTATTACTTAGGTGCTTTTCCACCGGCGAGGAGAGACAAGGCGAGACGAGAATGTAAATTTATCTACAATAAAAATGACAATTACCTCCTTGCGCATCTTCCGTGGAAATAGTTGTGTTGAAAATAATTAAGCAGGTATCATATATACAGGTGTTCCAGAACTTGCCGTTAATATTACAGCATTAGAAAGCCTCTTCCATTCCCGTTCAGAATATGGTTTTAACTTTCCAATTTGTTAATTAGTTTAGGAGCTATTAACGTTTTAATGATACTGGTAAAGAACGTTACCTGGATGCATTTTGACCAATACAACATAATAATATTACCTATATTGTAATAAACCATCCAAACTAAAATTCCCCGGTCACTTCACGTAACTCAGGTTAGGATAGACAAAAATGCACAAAATGTAATAACTGGCTACTTAGTAAATAATTAACTGCTAGTCATGTTGCGACAATGATTACATTTTATAAATTTTGTCTATTTAAACCTACTTTAAGATGTGCGGAGTCTCAGAGTATCTTGGTATGGAAGGTTTATTGCAACCTCAGAAATATCATAAGTATCGATACGATTAAGTTATTTCTGTAATTTAATTTCAGTACAAAATTCTTGGAAACATTTATTAAAATCAACACAATTCTTAAATATATTCAAAAAATACTTACAAAACAAGTGTTTATCGAAGCGGCAAACATAGCCAGGACCAAAACACTGTGTAAAGAGAGGGCCATTTTGTAATGAATTAGTCAAAAATTCCAAGTTTATTATTAGAACCGAACTCAGCGACCGATCAGCGAACTGTGATCCGCCTCCTCCGGCGTTCATTATTTATAATACCGCCGAAGTTTTTGTCTAAACAACTTCGTAAGGAAAACGAGGTGTAAAATCTACAAAGTCATTAACCAATTGGAACAAACTTTATATGGCCGGAAGGTTGTCCGTAAGTTAGTGCATTGTTACGTTTGTACAAGGTCGGTGGACAATGGGCCGGCGCGTCCGTAAAATGTGACGATTTGATACCCCTATTACACGTGTATTATAAGGGTACGTACAGTCAACAGCATAAATAAGTGATCATTTATGTACCTTGTCACTTTAACGTCGTGTTTGAAATGTCATACAAAATTGTGAAACGATTGAAAGCGACAAGGTACATAAATGATCACTTATTTCTGCTGTTGACTGTACTTTAATTGCTCAACCTGAGTAGAACTTTGTCGCAGGGAGTAAATGATTAATGTTGACTGAATTTCGTTCTTGTGATTTGACGTGTGTCATTATGACAGGGTTCTATGGTTTAGCATCTTTTTAGGAGCGCCGGTCGCTAGGACCGAGTTTGAACACTGAACCCCCGGGGTTGCCGTTTACCAATGAGTTTTCAACTAAGTAGGTACATTAGCCGATGCTCAAACGGTGAAAGAAAAAAAGAGGAAATTGCACTTTTTAACAGCTGACTGTGTAAGAGGGTAATTTCACAAAGAGAGAGAGCCTACGGTCGAAGTGTATTCGGTAGGACTTGTAGTAAGAGATGTTAATAGAGAGATCTCTCTCCAGGCGGGTGTTATGCCTGGGGACCGAAGTCCATTGGAATGAAGTTGGAAGTTGTATATATGTCATCTGACTGGAGAAACTTCGTTAGCGCGTTGTAGAACACTTAGGTTGCGCTGTCTGACGCTGGTGGCGCTAGCGAGGTAGCGAGTTGGTTGATTCAAGTTGCCGTTAGATGTCGCTAGGTCGCCACACCAGCCCCCCTTTGAGACCGGAGGTTGATGGTGATGACGTGCAGTCTGTGCGATGAATTGCCGCTTGCAAGTGCCAGTAGGCAGTAGGGATGTCTCCAATAGTGCTCAGAGCCGCGTTGGCGAGCGTAGCAGGAGAAGAGGAGTGAGTGGAGTACACAGTGAGTCGTGTACCTGCTCGTGAAGTACTCGTAGTAGGACGCAGTGAGTCGCGTTGTTGAGTGAGAGTAGTGTGCACACTGTAGACACCAGGCATAGAGATATGACAGAATGCTAGTGGTGCACAGTGCGGGTTGTCTGGCTTGCTGTGAAACTGCGTCATAGTTGCTTGAAGGTCGTCAGGTTGCGTTATTGTCCATTGTCGAGGGTCACCAATGTAGTAAGAGATGTTAATAGAGAGATCTCTCTCCAGGCGGGTGTTATGCCTGGGGACCGAAGTCCATTGGAATGAAGTTGGAAGTTGTATATATGTCATCTGACTGGAGAAACTTCGTTAGCGCGTTGTAGAACACTTAGGTTGCGCTGTCTGACGCTGGTGGCGCTAGCGAGGTAGCGAGTTGGTTGATTCAAGTTGCCGTTAGATGTCGCTAGGTCGCCACAGACTCATCTAAGATAAGATGTTATGGCACCTTGATGGATAGAATGAGTCGATTTGGAACCCTCGGTGCTCCAGTGCAACTCGCACTAGACCGGTTTTTTTATCCAAATAACCAGATCCGAAATATTGGATAAATATATAAACAATACATTTATTTAAATGTTAAGTTTTTGGATCCCAGTTAATTGAGGACCAAGTGTTCATTAGGCAACATCAAATGCCCGAAGGGCAAATTGCCCAAGAACAGGAGCCCCGCCTCCTTCGACTTTGATAAGACAGACATAAAATAAAAATATAAATGTCGTCAATTTGCGACTAAGATGTAGAGATGTACGCTAGATTCAAGCGATCTGGTAATTTTGCCACTTTGTCATTCTACTACTACTTACTTAACCCCTTAAGGCTCCGTTTCCACCAGAGCTGTGCGAGGCAGCTAAGCGGTGTTGCGAGGAAAAATCCACCAATAGGATAGTGAGGCTATTAAAACAAAATAATCCCATTGGTGGATTTTTCCTCGCAACACCGCTTAGCTGCCTCGCATAGCTCTGGTGGAAACGCAGCCTTAATCATCCTATCAGACGGTGAGAGTACAAATTAGGCACAAGTTTTTTTTTATAGCTCTTAGTTGTACTTTTAGTCCCGGTTGGCCATCAACTTTTTTTACCTGTTATTTTGACACTGTTCCAAACTATAATGAAACTCTTTTTGACTGTTATTTAATAGATAATCGTACATCACAAAACTTTGGAACATCTTCCTAGCGTGTAAAGTTATCTATTAAACCAAACGGACTACACGGACAAACAGATAGAAAGAAATAGCGATTTATTTAATACTACTCTAATATTCATCATCATCATCATCATCATCATCGGCCTATATCAGTCCACTGCTGGACATAGGCCTCCCCTAATGTGCGCCATTTTACCCTCTCCTCATCCAACATCTGCCAGCAGCGTTCCGCAATTCATCACTCCATCTTGCCGGAGGGCGTCCTACACTACGTTTGCCGAGTCGCGGTCTCCACTCAAATATTAGTTAGGTATTATTATAGTCATTGACAGAAGAGAAGAAAGCTGAACTGAAGTGCGGAATAGAGAGCGAATGCTTGAGTCATAGTGAAAAAGGGTATAAGGGTGTTTAGACGCGCTGTCCTAGTTGGTAGTGACCCTGCCTACGAAGCTAGCGGTCCTGGGTTCAAATCCCGGTAAGGGCAGATATTTGTGTGATGAGCGAGAATATTTGTTCGTGAGTCATGGATGTTTTCTATGTATTTAAGTATATATTTCTCTATGTAAGTATTTATATCGTTGTCTAGTACCCATAGTCCAAGCCTACAGCTTCGTTTGGGACTAGTTCAATTGATGTGACATCGTCCCCTGATATTTATTTATTTTTTAATCCCCCTGAAGATCAATTGAAAAAGAGTTTGAGTCTAGTATACTCCGTTATGTATATACACTTTTTTAGTAGAGTTATGTCGGTTTATAACCTTTTTCACTAGGTCTCCAGAATTTACCCTGTAACAGCTGAAGGCGTTTAACGCCAGAAGAAAGAAGAAAGCAGCTTCAAAATTAAATAATCTTGAAGTAATATAAATTGTAATTATGGATAGTAACTAACTAAAAAGTAAAAACCAACTCTTAGATAGACAGATAGGTACATATAGTTATTTTTGTCTTTTTAATTCTTCATTGAGTTTGTCTTCGTTCTTTGCCCATAATAGGTAATTCTAAGCTCAGGGTTCTACAAACTTTTTCCTTAAGTTCAAGAGATGAGTCATGAACTTTTTTTAAAGGGCATTGGGTAAATTTGTTTGAAGAATATTGTAATTTTTTTTTCAGCGGCCACGGATGATTCTTACATCGTTATTTAGAGGACCTCTAAATACACATATATAATTTATGGCGTTAAATAATATCGGAGCGGAGATTTTAAAGATTTAAGTATTCAGTTTTTAGTACAAAAGTACGCCCAAGTATGAATAATTAAATATCTCGGCTCCGATGCACTTAAGAGAATTATATTAAATAATAAAATATGTGTATTTTTAATAATTCTATCATAATTTGCCACTTTTTCGAATGACCGCTCACCTTGAAAATGTATGAAT
Source organism: Acleris literana (assembly GCA_946894065.1). Classification (NCBI taxonomy): domain Eukaryota; kingdom Metazoa; phylum Arthropoda; class Insecta; order Lepidoptera; family Tortricidae; genus Acleris; species Acleris literana. The sequence goes on from OX335683.1 coordinate 5,561,252, forward strand.
TTTACAAATGACAACACTTTTACCCAAACCCCTTTAGGTAGTTAAGGCAGTGTTAGCTCTTATGAAAACAACAGTTGTAAATTATTGAACATTTTCGTAACTTCTAGACTATTCAGAAACGTGATGTAGTAATCGGTCTAGGCGTAATCATAGGCCATTTCCTACCTTCCTGGATAATTAGTGACTGCATGATGACTTTAGTTTTTTATAATTCAGTACGTGTTCAAACTCAAGGCCCTTCATTCTTGGAAACTGCGCTGTAGGTAGGTCTTGGGTTATTGTTATTTATACTCTTCGTTGGAAAGCACGTATGTTTGACAGTATGGGTCAAACAAGCCCGCTCGCTCGAGGGAAGCCAGCGTATCGTATAGTAAGATTTTTTTTAAATGTCATTATCTACTTGGGAGCTTCCCAAGTGAATTTCGACATTTTAAAATATTCTTACTTTAAAGGTGATTTTTTTCAACCTTTTTCTTTTAAGGGAACAACGCTAATCTCGATTTATTTAATTCTGAATTTTTACAAAATCGAGAAAATTAAGGCTCATTCTCAAATCTCGAATTTTATATTACCGATTATTAAAGTCAATATTTTTAAGAATATTGACAATAACGAATTTACTTTTATCTGAAATTTATAATTCCGAAATTCATAATCTCGAATATTCATAATCCAGATTCCAGATCATCGGTACCCAAAAATTCGAAATGATGACAAATTGAAAAATCGGTTTTCCGAGATAGTAATAATCTGAAATTCGTGTTTATTTAGAATAAAATATGTATGTACTATGCATGTAAACACATTATCGTACAAACGAAAAACAAAAACAATGCACAGGACCAGTCATCTTGCTGCAAGCCGAAATAATAACATATCAGCTCGTTAATTGCGATGCAATAAAGATTATAGGATTTTTCCAAGAATGGGTGATAGGTTCTTGGAAAAATCGTACAATCTTTATTGCATCGTAACGTCCGCAACCTACCTTACGTGCGGGACATATTTCTAGAGGTATAGGTAATTGATTTAAAATTCGAGGTGTCTATTTTTAAATTTCACTAATGATTAGGTTGTAATGTGAGATTTAAAAATCGATGTTAATGAGTGCGTAAGGTGTACTGCCGTTTGGTCAAAGTATTTTTCGCCAAATTTCACTTCCCAAAAAATTTACCTATCGCAGTAGTTTCATTTTCCAAACGAATTTTTAGCACATTTACATTTCGCATTTTATTAATTTGGTCATATCATTTGGTTATCATTTTACTTTGTCACGTTTTATTAAGACAAACGTTTATTAAGCATACGTTTTCCTTTGGCAAATATTATATTCATTTTTTTTTTGTTCAAATTGTTATTTCGCACACTCAATTTATAGCATGTCCAGTGAGGTTAGTTTAGGTTAAAATTAAGTAAGTAGGTTTAGGTCCGTGGTTTAGGTGAGGTTAGAGTTCATCAGGCCCGAAGGGCCAATCTACGCAGAATAGTCTGAAATAACTCCATCCATCATTATCTACTTTCAGTAAAAACAAATAAGTACCAAGTTGCGCAAATATGATGGTTACCTACTCGACAGCACACATTAAGAAAACTACCCACTTAACGAAAGATAATCATACCCTACATTTTATCCTATGCAATACTCAATTAGGATGTAAATCGTATGCCATACAATATTTTGGGAAGAGTATATTATGCCAAACGATACATTTGACTACATGAAATTTGGTAAAGTGAAACCTGACCAAGTAATTATTTGTTAAACAATAATTTGCTAAAAAAATAATTGCTAACTCTTAAATTGCGAAAAGTTGTTTTGACTTCTGATTTTTTGCCAAATGATATTTAAAACAGTTTGGGAAGTGATACTTTGGGAAAAGATTGTTGACCAAACATTAGTAAACCGGTGGGTACGGGCACACGTATTTGATATCATGAGGTCGTCAATGATAACGTGAGGATTTCCCGCCTCCAGCGAGATCCAAACATACGAACTCTTAGAAATCAGTAAATCGGCCATTTTATTGCCATGAGATTTAAATATCGATTCCCAGGTAATACAAAATATACAGAGCTACAGATGTAGTGAATAATGTTTTGCCATCGTTTTTTTTTCGGATAAGTTCGTATTGATCTTGCTTTCTCAATTAGCTTATCGGTGGGTACCTACTCAAGTTGACTGAGACAGCAAGATAAAAACGAACTTTTTCGACAAAAAACTATGGCAAAACATTATTCACTACATCTGTACTTGATATTCTGTTTGTCTTTTATTTTTAACGGCTGATTCTCTAATTCGTGGGAGGTGTTAAGGAAAAACAAATACTAAATAAAGCTTACGTTTATTAGTAAATAGGTTATCGCATTACGCAAATACGAAGTTCTTGGGGTCGTCTTCGTAAATGCACTTGGCTGTCCAAAACGAGGCTTCACACAGGTCCTTGTACTTCTTGGCTGTAAATACAGAAGTTAGTTGTTACAAAGATTCTTCAGTGAAGATTCTACTGACTGAGGGCATCGGCGAATTATTCGTCGATGCTGAGGGTAAACGGCAGGTTAGATTTGCTGCTCCAAAAAGGTATCTACCATAAAATAGAGATATCAAATAATTCAAGAACAAGGGTTATTTTTCGGTCGGTTGTAAATGACAAACCATCATCGCGCGGGTTTTGTTTCCAATTCAAGTAAGGTTTTTCTAAATGTTCCGGTTACATTAGCGTCAGAATATTGTTTATATAAAGCCTGCGTACTGCCACGAAACAGGACCGAATTAAACACCGAATTGCGATAAAATGCTATTCGGTTCCGTTTTGGTTTCCTGGCCAGTGTGCATCAAACGTAAATAGGAACCCAAGATTAATATTCTAATTGGATCCGAAAATAAAAAGGAACAGAAATCATCAAAAACATCACACTCAACTTTTGAAACCCACCTTTTGTAAGTTATGTCAATGTTTCATTCATTTTTTGTTTTTTTTTTATTTGTATCTATTTTTACGGAACGAACCCTATTATTAAACCTCCGCATTTCGACTGTCTGTCAATCTGTCAGCAGACTGTATCTCATGAATGTGTGTATTATTACTATAGCCGCTATAAAAAAAAAAACAAATAATCAAAAAGGCAAGTTAAAAAACAAAAGGGGCGCCTTTAATTTTTTACTTACTATAACGATACGGAACCCTATTGTGGGCAAGTCCAAATCGCGTTTTTCCGGTGTTTTACTAATTTACTTATTAGGCTCTGAACTAGGTGGTATACTTACAAACGTCTTTGCAGTTTTCTACTGACTTTTTCACAGCTTCTTTCATCTCTGCGGGATACATCAGATCCACTTGTTTGATGGATGCTTCGTAGCTCAATTTATTATTTTTCACCTAAAACATTTATAGAATTTAAGCCGCTTTACGACATATATCAATCAATCAGAATCAGAAGTCAATCGCTTCTCGTTTGCAAACGTGTGTCAAAGCCTGTGTAAAAATGACTAAATATATACAAAAACGCACGCTGACACTTACGTACCTACTTTTACAGAGCTCAGAGGCACAAGCCACTATTCTTATTCTAACTATACTTATAACTTATAACATACCTACTCGGCGGAAACTACTGTACTTACTACTTGAGCCATCTGGTATATACACGCGATGTAACACATTACATCCTTATCTTCTATAAATTTTCCTTTGTCTATGTCTCCAACTTGGTCTGTATAAAAATCATAATTTTGTAATGTATGATAAGGGCACAGTCACTAGCAATAATATGTATATTAATTCATGGCCATATAATCACTATCTCATGGTACGGGCATAAGAATAAATAATAACTTCACGTAGAAGCGAAACTCCCGGCTCCCGACGCGCGCTCGGCGCGTTAGATACCTACCGCCTGGCGACACCTGAGGTGTCTAGTCAGTCAGGGGCGTCACACACGGAATTTATATTAACCAAGATATTGATATTGTGTCTTGAATTGGTTTTCGTATTTGTGTTGGTTTTAGTGTTTATGGTTGAACTAAGATAGTGTTTTAAAAAGTGAACGACTATTTAAGGCAAATGAATTAGAAATAATTGATTGAATGAAGGAGTTTTATGAGATAATCTTAATATAATCAAAAAGTATTATTACCTAATTTAACGTAAATGTAAAAAACTCGTTGAAGTAAAACATTAATAACATTTCGTGACTAAACTTGTATACCACATCCATAAACCGATTAAAATATTTCGCAATTGACAGCCCTAACTTTGGGCGCGGAAGACAGAGGGGCGTAGCGGGGCGAAGGGGGAAGTAGGTATTTAAAACGCGGCATATGGGGCCTGGTCAAAGGAGATTCGCTTCTACGTGTAGTTATTATTTATTCTTATGGTACGGGGGCGACATTTCCTTGGTACGTGGGCTAAAGGAAAACGGTGAATTGGATCGCGTACATTGAAAATTACATTTAACTAGTATGAAAAAATATATTTGGTGGACATATTTTTAACAACAGAACAAAAAAAGTTCAGTTTCAGTAGTAGAACGAGCCATGCCTTTAAAGCCCTAAGGTCAGAAGCACCCTGTATAAGGTTCAAGTTCAATTCTTGATTAAATCGGTACTATCCTGTGGGACAATTCAGCCAATATCTGTGTTTACAGACCACCGTCAGCTGATTTTAGCACATTTGAATCCAGTATGGAAAATGTGTTAAAATTAGTATGTAAAACCCAAAAGTATGTTATTGTCTGTGGAGATTTTAATGTTAATTTACTGGATTCTTCAAATAATACTATTAAGATCTTAAGTTTATTTAAATCTTTTAACTTAGGTAATTTGTTCTTTGAACCTACACGGATAGGAGTTTCAAGTGCTACCTGTTTAGACAATATTTATTGTAATTGCGAGTGTTTGGATAAGGAAATATTTAATTGCTTTAATTCTGATCATAGTGGCCAGAAGGCTTCTTTTTTAAATGATTTTCATCAAGAACCGCAGGCAATAACATACAGACCCATAACTAGCAATCGTTTAGAATTATTCAAAAATAAAGTTGAGAGCAATCTCTGTGGGTTATCCTTTTCAAATAATGATTCTAATAGTATTTATAAAGATTTGTTTGATGTAATTCTTCATCAATTTAACAACAATTTTAAGATGAAAACTGTTTCTGGGTCAAAAACTAAGTTTAGTGAATGGGCTACTGTAGGCATCCATAGAAGTAGAAATAGGCTTTATGAACTATATAGAGAGAGGGAGGAGAACAAGAATGCTGACTTCTTAGTTTACGTTAAGAATTATTCGAGGACCTTCAAGCGAGTTTGCTTAACTGCTAAGTCAAACTTTTTAAGTCTTAAACTCAAAGCTTCTGATAATAAGGTAAAAACGGTGTGGAAAATTATAAATAGAGAAACGGGTAAATCTAAAACTCGTGATAATCAAGTCACCCTAAACAAGGGTGACAAACAAATCACGTCAAACAAAGACGTGGCCTTAGCGTTCGAAGATTATTTCTCCACTATAGCTATTAATACAACGAAATGTCTTCAATCATCTGCGATTGCAGCTCAAAAACTACTTTGTGCTAATGTTACTAAATGTAATGTAACCTTTGATTTTAGCCATGTAGATTCAATTTCTATTGTTAAGGTATTTAAATCGCTCAGTTTAAAAAAAACTGAGGATTTATGGGGAGCGTCAGTTAAAGTGATCCATCATGTTATAGATATAATTGCACCTCACTTAGCTTTAATCTACAATAATTGCATTTCAGAGGGGGTTTTTCCAAATCTTATGAAATATAGTAAAGTCATACCACTTTTTAAATCGGGCGACATGTGTGATTTAACGAATTTCCGTCCCATTTCTATTCTACCGGTTTTAAGTAAAGTTTTTGAGAAGTTAATGTTAAAAGATATGTTAGGTCACTTCAATAGAAATAAACTGCTTAACAGTAATCAATTCGGCTTCACCAGAGGACGATCCACAACTGATGCAGCATCTGTACTCATTAAATATATATACAATATTTGGGAGAAATCCTGTGATGCAATAGGAATTTTTTGTGACCTTTCCAAAGCTTTCGATTGCGTAGATCATGCGACTCTTATATTAAAATTAGAACATTATGGTCTGTCAAATAATTCTCTAAATCTTATGTCTTCATATCTTAGTGATAGAACACAAACGGTTGTTGTAAACCAAACACAGTCCATTGGAGCAACTGTTAAATTAGGTGTGCCTCAGGGCTCTATATTAGGTCCTTTCTTATTTCTGGTCTATATAAATGACTTACCACCCACGGTAGATAACCTTTGTGATATTGTGCTATTTGCTGATGATACTTCATTAATTTTCAAGGTGGACCGAAAATCCGTCGATTACAGTAGGATAAACGCCACGCTGGTTAAAGTACTTAATTGGTTTACTATTAACAATTTGCTACTTAACGCTAAGAAAACTAAATGTGTTAGGTTCGTTTTGCCTAATGTTAGACCGGTAGAATCTAGTATATTTCTAAATGATGAGTGTTTGGAGATGGTGGACAAGGCGCTTTTCTTAGGGATAACTATAGACAAAAACTTGCAATGGAGTCCCCATATAGCAGTACTAGCAGGTAAATTAAGTTCAGCAGCTTATGCTGTTCGGAAAATCAGGCAACTTACCAATGTTGAGACAGCTCGCTTAGTTTATTATAGTTATTTTCATAGTGTTATGTCGTACGGTATTCTGGTTTGGGGAAAAGCTGCTGACATACAGACTATATTCGTGTTACAAAAAAGAGCCATTCGTTCCATATATAACCTAAACTCCCGTGATTCCTTAAGATTACTATTTAAAGAAATTAGTATTTTGACAGTAGCGTCACAATTTATTTATGAGAATATTATTTATGTCATTAAAAATCAAGACTCTTTTGTTAAGAATTGTGATATACATAATTTGAATACAAGAAATAAAAATAAAATTGCTATTAAAAAATTTCGTGTCCGTAAGGTATATAAATCATTTGTTGGTCAATGCATTCATTTCTATAATAAATTACCTGACGAAGTTTTAAAGTTATCATTTCCAGCACTTAAAAATTACTTGAAAAAGTCGTTGATGTCGAAAGCTTATTATAGGGTCGAGGACTATCTAACAGATAAAAATGCTTGGCCTAAATTAAACACCTAAATAACTTAGTAATAGCTTAGTCAGGAAAATATCTAAACATTGTAGGTATAATTATTGTCTAGGGGACACGGTTTCTGTAGGAGAATGTATTAAAACTATGTGGTTGTTTTGCACCGTCATGGGTAAGTATATGTATACTATTATTATTACAATTTAAGAGTTCATCTGAACATACTGAGTTTTGACACATTTTCCTGCTCAACTACGCATGATATATATATTTTAATGTTAAATTCATTGTTTTATATAATGCTAGGTTAAGTTCTATAATTATATAAGTAATTTTTAAAAAAACGACTGACTGTTGAGTTTCTTGCGGCGTTTCTTCTCAGCAGTGGTCTCTTGCGAAGCGCTGGTAGATTTTTGACGTGTAAAAGTGCCCGTGCGGCCTACTTACTGAATAAACATCTTTTATCTTTTTTTTTTTTTTTAATGACTAACAATTATAACTTTGAAACAATGACGTCTTAATTTCAAATCACTGGGAGGAAATGACGAAAAAAATTGGTGGTCAATGGAAAAGACTGAAATTTATAAAAGAATTGCCCAATTAACTAAAAATCTGGATATTAGGTAAGCACTTCTTTGCTTTGTCAGTGGGGAAAGGGTTCTTTCACAAATGTCTAATAAACATCCTCTGCATTCACTGCCGGTAACGCATCTAAGCGTTCTCCTGACTTGAACCCAGTGCCTGCATGCATGCATGTGCGTTTTTACGATAGGCATGCTCCGTATAAAAAAAAAGATGTGGCACCTGGCGAAAGTTCGAAAAGCAGTAGTGGCAGTAAATGCGTTAAGAGGCAATGATATTTTATATTAAGATAGGTACGTTATGCTCATACTAAACGCATTCAAAACCCGTGACCAATTACTGACAGAAAGAGATAAATAGATAAAAAATAAGGCAATTTGCCTTCCTTTTTGAGGAACGTTTTTGCGCGCAGATGACGTATCTTTATATAAAATATAATTGTTAAGAAGTATAAATAAATACCTTCGGTGACATCAATTTTCGCCATGCATTTCTTTTTGAACATCTGTGACGACTTTTTCAATTGCTGTTTTGTTAACTGTAATTAGGTATAATATTATATTGGATTCAGGTAGGTCTGCATAATGTATCATATTAATTGTACAGTCGAGTTCATAAATGTGTGTACACTTTAGTACCTTGACTTTAATCGCTGTGACAATTCATATACCTATGGCAGTTTAAACATGACTTTAAATAGACAAGGTATCAAAGTGTACACATATTTATGAACTCGACTGTATCCAGTTTATCGTTACGTTACGAGTAAGTACGTTCATAATAGTATAAAAAGTTTGTTTGAAAGAAAATCAAATAATATTACATGGTAATAGTATTTTTTATATTTTAGGTATTTTTACCAGGATTTTAAACAATTAGTAATGAATGAAACCTTAATTTAGGTAGAATATAGATTATTACAAAGATACTTACAGCATCAATCCCATCGACTATAACCACAACGACCATTAAAAAAATCCAATCCTTCCCACCCATGTCCAATCAGCTCTGAAGCATTTGTATAACAAACTGATCTACGTTTCTGTAAACCATATAAAGGAAGTCCACCCACAATGACGATGGAAAACCAGAAATGTATGTGTGTAGTGTATTTACGAAGCATTAATTGCACCCGTTATTTAAACTAATGTGCCATTAGAAGGAACTGTCTGTGTTTATACTGGTGATCTGTGTTTGAAACGATTAAATTATTCTTTGGTAAGCGCGTAATTAAATTTTAATGGCTTAATTACGAGGTGAATCAGTATTTTCGCGACAGGCAGAAGGACAATTCTGCCCTGCTAATCCAATACGTAGTATCTTAGATAAAACTCCTATACAAACTATGAACCTTATTACTAACGGATGAGAATTCAAACTGCTTTGGCTATTGAATTTGGGATACTACTTATTAGTTTAGGAGGGCAGAATTGTTCTAAGAACGGTAGTCTGCACTTCACTGCTATTCTGCCCTCCTAAGAAAAAACCGGTCAAGTGCGAGTCGCACTCGCGCACCGTAGGTTCCGTGTTTAAGTAGTTAAAAGTGCCCGTGCGGCCTACTTACTGAATAAACATCTTTTATCTTTTTATCTTTTTAAGATAATATGGTTGGAAAACGCAAAAGAAAATACTTATTTTGTTATCTGATGAGTCGTTGTTACCTATCTTTCTTTGTGTTCTTACGAAGAACACAAAAAACCTCTTAAATATCTAAACGTAGACATCCTTGAAGCATGTTTGTGGATATTGAAACTGACTGTCACTGGTAGTACGTATGAACTGTTCCGTTATGAAAAGATTAATACTAAATTCGATTCCACTTGTGCAGGTGGACCATTACGGTTAACTGATAAATTTTAAAAGAAATCATCGACACTTCTTCTACATTTTATTTTGTTAATTAACATAGTTAATCAAGGAAACACAAAGTTCGCTGGGTCGACGTCGTATAGACATTTGGCGAAGTAGTAGCTTATCTCACAGTTATCCTTGTACTTCTTGCCTGAAACGGAATACAAGAGTACGATTAATATTTTTTGAGTGTTATGACAAGATTTAAGTGTTCAGTCATTACGTATAAGGTCGGTAAAAACAAAAGCCACATGGAGGACACACCTTTAATAATGGGAAATAGCAAATTTTACACAAAGGAGACATATTTTATTCCATTCATGACTTTTTGAAAATTCGTCTTATAAAATGTTACATGTGGCCCTCCATGTGGGGATTAGGGATCAAAATAGCAAAAGATACATTTTGTTATTTTTCGAAACTTTGTATCGTTCCTATAAAAAGCATGTAATTTTCGAATAAAATAAATTAGAGGTTGTTCTAAGCTGTTCATCCAACCAAAGAGATTAAATAAAGTACGAGGAGCGTAGCGGTAATCAGGGGGTGCGTAGAGTAACTTAGATAGCAGGCAATCACGTAGCACTATCATAATTATAATGATGCGAAAAATACATCGTAAAATACACGTAAAAAACTTAAACTTGCGAAAGATTCAATCGAAGATCCACAATGAAAGACTGTATTATATTGAAAAATAAAGGGTTTGAAAGATACTTGTATTTTACAAGTCATTTTCAACGCTAGTGGGGATTCGTTTTTTCCACCCTGTATATTTTTTTTATCCACAAAGACGCGTCCTACTGCTTTATTTTTCGGACACTGGAAACGTCATATTAAGAGTGGGGCGCTATTTTATAGTTTTTGAACATTATAGAACCCTTATGTAGTGGCAACTCTAATCAATTTCAAAAGAGCTGACCTTACGCGTGTTTTCCTGATAAGTTATGGGGTAAAGTAACCAGTGGTCAGTCTATACTTTGTTTGAGTGGGAAGAGAACGAAAGATATACCTATTTCCCACTCTTCGCACTCATTTAAGGTCGAATACTGGTCTCTGGCTGACAACTGGTGACTTTACCCTGACTGTACTTGTATGTAATTAATTTTAAATGAGATCAGTCACAAGACTCACAGGGTGGATCAAAAATCACAGTTTCTACTTATGACTTTTACTGTGATGTGTGTGAGAGGGGCATCTCACTAAAGATCATTTAATTATAAGGCCCTTATGTCCTTAATCAAGGACGCATGGATATCCACCTGTCTGACCACGTGTCTTGACTCCAATGAGCACTAAACAGTTAACTTACACACAAAAGGCGGGCGCGGCGCGACGTCGAACATTCTGAGGTGAGTAATTATTACTGCTGCAATTTCTTGATGGTTACGAGCAAAACAATAATTATGAACGTTCTAGAATATAGATGGCATTTAGAGAAGTTCCAAGAAAAGAATAGCTAATTATCACTGCGTTAGTTACCTTTATTTAATAAATTCTATCTTACCGTAGGTACCTATATATCATTTTTGATATCTTCTCTTTCGTTCGTTCTGTCGTTCCCAACTCTGCTAATGTACTCTACTAATGTACTTTACTAATAATGGCAGTTATCATTAAAAACGGTCGCAGAAACGGTTTACCCGGCTTCTACCGGCGATTAGAGAATTAGAGTCACCCTTTTCTACCTTAATTTTAAAACTAAAAAATACTTTGTTTTTGTATCTTCCGCGAAAGTTTTTTTTTTTGAACTCGTTCCATAACCCCCTGGTAGAGGCCTGGTTAAAAAAGTTAGGTATATTATATAGGTACCTATATTTTAAGGTAATTATAATACATTGTGGGCCGAATTTTGAGAAATAAACTTGACAATGCAATGAAAAAAATACGATTTTACCGTTTCAGGTTCATTTTGTAATTTTTTTCATTATTCGATTCTTATAAATCGACCCGCTGAGCGACATCAACAGCAATTACAGTTTAATTTGAACTATACAATAGGCACTATAAATAAAACCAATGAAAGATGACCACAAGAATACAAAACAAAAGGAACAATGTTAAAGTGAGGAATAACAGTAAGAATGGAAACCTAGAAATAACTATAAAAAGAAAAACAATCTAACAATTCAATAGTCTGAAAGCGTACTAGCGTGTGTGTGTGTGTGAGTGTGTGTGCATGCGTATGTATGTATGTGTATGAGTGAGTGTCTAAATTCCTGAGAGTAGTTTTAGTACCGTAAAATGTGCCTACTTTGCTCCTTACTGGGTAACTTTCCTCCGATTCTATATTTAGTTTCACTGCCCTGCAAGTCGAAGTCTTTTTTCAATATACGATTTTTAGTGCAGGTTTAGAACAATCGAATGAATCAATTGAGTGAAACGTTTTATTGTAAGTGCGAAGGATGCGCAAGATAGGAGAATTATAGGCGTATTTTGTATGAACCAGCGGCATGCTAAAAAGAGATCTCTCTGAATGCCGAGTTCTTAGAGAAGGTGTCCGAAAGGTTATATCAGAAGGCCCTGCCAAGATGCATTGCGCTAACTAACGTTTCGATTCGTTTCGTTTTTAAACGAATCGCGTCACTGGTAGACCACGTGACTTTTCGTATCACGTCACCTACCAGTGACGCGATTGGTTTAAAAACGAATCGAATAGAAACGCTAGTTAGCGCAATGCATCTTGGCAGGGCCCTCTGAGAGCAGCGCGGGGCTGTCGATGCGCCCCGATAGAATATAGGTCGTGTAGCAGTGACATGCCAAGCAGCATTCTACGGTCCTCGAGACTCATCATACTATGTCGAGCACACGCAGACCTGTAATTGGAATCCCATTTCCTTGAGCGAAAACTTAGATGTTTTAAAAAAGACTTTCTGTAGACTTTCGAGTTTTTCTTTGTGAATAATATACTGCGGGGGCCAGATAGAACTTGCGTATTCTAAAAGACTTCTAACATAGGAATAAAATATCATCTCAACACAAGCAAGGTCCGTAAAGTGTGCACAAACACGTTAGACGAACCCTAGGTTTTTTCTGGCTCTAATAGGGCCTGTTGTTTGATCAGTAGTTAACTCAACTAATTGTTCACATTTGAATAAGGACTCGAAAAGGACACCGCACGAAAAGTATGAAAAAAAAAACTTCGGTGAATTTTGATAAAAAATATATATGTTACGTGTCTTGGTCAATATATAAAAATACTCGGTGCGCAATTATATCCTATGAAAAGTATCTGAGAAAAAAAAGAGAAAAATGCTGTAGCTATATTGGTTCCATAGAAAAATGTATGGAGGAAAAAAAAGTGGCCTGTTTTGAACACAAATATTTTTAAACTGCCCATAGAATATGTTTGAATTTGAATCATTTATGTTAACAATAAAACAAGTTATGAAATGTTCAAAACCCAGAACTTTTCACCGAATCATTTAAAAAAAAAAACATGAAAAACCAAGTATTTTTCGTAACAATCATTTCTAATCTAAATACTGAAGTTTAGGGGGCTGTGACACCAAACTTTTATTAATAAAAATTATGCACAAAGTATCTCTTTAGTTATTTTTACTGTTGCAGAATGCGGAAATATCACAATTATATAAAAAAACTAAAAAATGCAGGCCAATTTTACTTATTTTTATGAAACGCTACAACTTAAAAAAAAAACAAAAACCCGCCTTCAAAAAGCAATATTATAATATCCAACAATATTTTAGCCAAAAGCAGACTTCAGTTGGATTGACCTATTTACCTACCATTTTAAAGAAGTAATTTTTTGCTTTTTGAAGGCGGGTTTTTGTTTTTTTAAACTTTTTTTTATTTTATACTTTTTAGTGATCATAATTATGCTGTTATTCTCCCATTTTTCAAGAAACAATAGAACATTTCAATCTCACCGCAAGCAACGCCGTGGGAAAGTCATAGTCATATATTTAAACCTAAATATGCTTCGTCATAGTCGCTCAACTATCTTAATCGAAATATATTGTCGCCACCCTCGAAATATATACCGTTTAGGAGTTCCGGTGGCCATCTGTGGTCTTCATCATCAGTTCCACTTCACCAAATAGTGCTTTCCAAGACCAAATACACGACTTACAATGAAAAATACCAAAATCGCTATAGGTGTGCCTATAAGTTTTGAAGAGTTCCGTCGATTCCTCATGGATTCCACCATCAGATCTTCATTTTGAAAAAAATGAGACCAATCTGGAAGCACCAGCTTTCAAATAAAAAAAGAATCTTCAAAATCGGTTCACCCAGTCGAAAGTTCAGAGGTAACAAACATTTAAAAAAAAAAATACAGGCGAATTGGAGAACCTCCTCCTTTTTTTGGAGTCGGTTAAAAACTAAACAGTTTCTCATATCAGTTTTTGTGATGAAGTTGATTAAGAAAATGGTCCCTAAAACATATATTTTTTTTGTTCAAAACTGGCCACTTTTTTTTTCTTTCGTACATTTTTCTATGGGACCAATGTCCATATGATTTTTTACTAATATTTTTTTTCTCAAAATCTAGTCATAGGATGTTATTGCCCACCAAGTATTTTTATATATTGACCAAGGCACGTAACATATATATTTTTTAATTAAAATTCACCGAAGTTTTTTTTTCCATACTTTACGTGCGGTGTACTTTGACACATTTCCTTGAGATTTAGCCATTAGTCACGATTTTTAACAATTAGTTAGTTTAACTACCGATCAAACAACAGGCCCTTAGAGATGTGATCAATGTGTTGCTCAAAATTTAATTTAGCATCAAGAGTCACGCCAAGATCTTTGGTCTCTATTCCACTTTTTTAGCCATGTTCATACATTATTGGCGATATGCTTAATTTTATTCACTTGAAAGTACGCGCTACTACAACGCTAACTATATGCTTACAATATATAAGCAAGATGGGCTTAACAAATTAGAATTAGCCCAGTTCCCAGCGGTTAAGTTCTAGAAGAGATTTCAATGATTTACCTTTCTCGGCTCCCCTGCATTTTTCCACAGCCGCCTTCACGGGCTCTTTCATGTCCGCCGGGAACATCATGTCTACTTGCTTCACCATCGCCTCAGGTGCTATTTTATTGTTTTTTAACTAAAAAATAATCATTAAATATAAAAGTTATATATACACATTATGTAAACGTCGTCGGGCTTACAATATTTTTTATTGGCAACGACCAACTTATGTAGGGTCACTTTTGGGTAAAAATAGGATCATGTAGCCAATTTGAGTCTGAACAGCGTCCCAGCTCGTTTTCGCCAGGCTTAAATTAACATGATATGAAATTACTATAAATCTGCCTTCAATATCACTTTGACCAATGTGTGAACTAACCTACCTATCTTTTGATTTTTGTACAAATAAACAATTACATACATTCGTCCGTACCAGCATTAAATTACCATTAGCAACTGGCGTGACCATTTTGTATGTTATTCGTCGTGGTTTCCCTCTAAAGATGTGCGATAATGTTGGGCACAAAGTCTATTGTGTTTGACAATATTATTTGTTACTTGCTCCATTACAATATTATTATGCGGTACGTGATTGGTAAATCGATTTTTTAAGAGGGCGAAATTTTGCAATAAGAAAGTTCAAGTACCTACTACCTTGTCCAAAAATGAGTATCTTCGCATAAGTTACGTGTCCCCAAAGTCAATTATACAATTTGGAAAATATTTATGAGGGTTATTTAAAAGGAAAACTAACACGACTATGTCTACTTCGTTGTTTCTCAAATTATTTGTATGTTTTTTGTAATAAATGGTTTACATACAATGTCACTCTAAGTGTCACTAGTAGGTAGATACTATACTTAGTAAAATTTTGCGTGTAGTTACCACGCCTCCTGACGAGTATATGCAAGCTACATAGCACATAACGTTTTTTTCTTCCAGAAAGTGTCCCTGCTCAATCTTTCCCACTTGATCTGCAAAAATATTAATGGTTCATAAAATCAATTACCTAATTTTGGAATACCGTGATGCTTGTTTGTTAATAAAAATTTATATTTTACCCTCAGTGACGTCATTCTTTGGCATACACGTTTTCTTTAGAAGTTTTCCAGAATTTTTTAATTGTTGTCTAGTCATCTGCAAAAATACTGTATAATTAAATAAGAAGTGCAGTGGACATAGCCAAGGGGCATTTCGTAAAAGTTATCGATTGCTGGGCTTCTATTCTGGGCGGTACAAACCATACCTATAGTCTTTGAACTGTTTTTAATTCAGCAGTAGGGTTTGCAATGCGGATCCATTTTGTATGGAAGATCCGGATAATTCGGATCCAGATCCGGATCTTCCCATACAAAATGGATCCGGATTGCAAACCCTATTCAGCAGCCATTACTGGCAAGTAAATATAAGAGAATGAATGGCATAACGTTGACAATACGGTAACAGGTCAAAGACGATATGGTTTTACCGTGTACAATCTCGGCCCGGAATGTAATCATAAACTAGTATAGGTTTATCGTAAGCATCGGGTCTAAAACGACGGGTTTTTCCATACTGACTTTGTGCGGGATTTTCTTTTATTAACCGACTTCAAAAAAAGGAGGAGGTTCTCAATTCACCGGGATATATTTTTTTTATTTTTTTTTTATGTGTGTTCCCCGATTACTCGAAGACCACTGGACCGATTTGAAAAATTTTTTCGTTGTTCGAATGGGTATACTTTCTAGTTGGTCCCATTATCACCACGTCAGGATCTGATGATGGGATCATGAAGAAATCAAGAGAACTCCTCAAATATTATAGGCACACCTATAGCGATTTTGGTATTTTTCACTGTAACTCATGCATTTCCCTTTGAAAAGTACTATATGGTGAAGTGGAACTGATGATGAAGACCACAGATGGCCACCGGAACTCCTTAACGGTAAGTACCTATTTCAAGGGTGGCGATAAGATATTTCGATAAAGGTAGTTGAGCGACTATGACGAAGCACATTTAGGTTTAAATATGACTATGACATTCCCGCGGCGTTGTCTGCGGCGAGCTTGAAATGTTCTATAGTTTCTCATTAATATTTAGAAGTGGAGCTACTTAACAGCATAAATATATATTATTGTTTCTTTAAACATTTATTTTTTAGCGGTATAATAACATTGTTTTTGACAGATTTCTTTTTTTTGGGTAAAATATTAAAATCAAAAAATCTGGTATTTTTAACTTGAATACGTTCGTTATATTATAATTTTTTATTATATTGTAATGTATATTATTTTTGATATCGAATTCTGTTAATATTATGTAAAGATTATTTTATGTTAGGTGTATACAGTGCAGTAAATAAATTGCACACATTCACGATATAGGTAAACGCACTAATAAAACATAATAAAATAAATAGATCCGTGAATGTAATATTGATTTTGTACCAATACAAAAATAGAAAAACTTGCACAAAGATAGTATGGAAAGACGATAGCCCTACCCGTCACCAGTCACTAACTTACACAGAATCCAACCTAAATAGACGCCAAAAACCACACTAAAAGTTTTTCCCTAAATAAAAAACAAACGTTGTTAATTCTTTGGGCAGTAAAAGCCTTAACTAAATATTAAATTAATAAAATGAACTAATTTTACTTACTGCGGCGGCATCCCACACAAATAATGCAGCAACAATTAAAAATAATACTCCTCCGGACACCATTTTTCCAGCATTCAAATTTTCCCCAATACCTATACGGAGGCTAGCTTAGGAATGTTTGTCCCAGCGTCTAGATACAAAGATCTTTAGAGTCTGCTGCAAGGTGTTTTATAAAGGCGTACATATAGTTAAGTATACGGTATGGTGTCGCAAATTATAAACTAGCTATATATTTACATTACTTAAAATAATTGCCAGTAGTTGACAAAATTGGCACTTCCTTTGTCAACACTTCATTCTTTGCTAGAGATCCATTGGGTTATAGTTATACCTAGATGCGCAAGAGAGAATGTTTTCAAGTGGGACAAACTCACATAAATTGACCGAGTCTAGTGCCAAACTAAGCTTTACACTTGTACATACTATAGGTATAAGTACATTGTGTCAAAACGAATATGGATGAAACTAGATGCAACTTCACCAAATTAAAAAAAAATGGCTTCATTTCTTTTCACCAATTTCCCAAGATTTCACCCTTATTCGTTTGTGCACTTTATCCAGGGACACACTGTATATAGAAGTCTAAATCTTAGTTTAGGCTATATTGTATAGGCTATGAAAAACATACTTGTATAGCCTCCTAAGGCCCAGTGTGCAATAATCAAGACAATTTAATTTGAACTGTGTTACAATAAGAATAAGGTTTATTATCCTATCTTCATAAACTGAAAATGGCATTATCGAACAAACGTAATTGAACTTTATTGCCTCCATGGAAGATTCAAAGTCCCACTCACAAAAAACTCCCTGTTTCTAGTAGGTATGGTGGGCCACGAGGATAGAGAAATACAAAACATCCAAGACCCTTGTGCTCGTTACTCGCATATTCGTAGGCAGAGTTCAATAGACTGGATTAACCATGTCGTTAAATAGGTATGGTAATAAATATTAATTAAAAATACAATATGCACTACATTATTTATTACATATTCAAACATAATGTTAACACCAGGGTCATTATTTAAGTTATTGATTAATTTATATCTTAAATCTAAGATTTATAGAATAGTCACTTCTAATTCTAATATTTCACGACTTTTAAATAGAGTTAATTAAAAAAGCTTCGTTAATTTAAGTTATCAACGGGTATAGGTAAAAAACTTAAGTAAAGCTCCTCTTGCATGTAGTAGTAACACATCTGTATAGACCGTTCGACATTCTATATTTGAAATTTGACGTTAATTCCATATAAGTTTTGTACACAACTACATGCAAGAGGAGTCTTAAGTTTTTTACCTATAGTGTAGAGTTTATGGGAAGATGAAGTTCGGTGGGTCGTCTTCGTACAGACATTTAGTGGCGTAGAACACGCGCTCGCACTCGTCCGAGTAATTATCCTCTGAAACAACAAAATACGGTATTTCTGCTGCCAGGGCTGCAGGGGCACGTTTTATACACGGGGACACCGTTGATGTAGGAAAACATATCGAAACTTTTATGTGGTCGTCTCGCACCATCTTATACACACATAAGTATGTGTTTTTTTTTTCTCTATCTCTCCCGTAAGATTCTTAATTGGCATGTTTTCCTGCTGAACTACGCATGTTATTTGATACTATATTTAATTTAATATTTATAGCTTTATATAATGCTAGACTAAGTAGTACCATTGTAATAAGAAATATGTTTAAAAAATGACTGACTGCTGAGTTTCTTGCGGCGTTTCTTCTCGGCAGTGGTCTTCTCTTGGGAAGCGCTGGTAGATTCTTGACGTGTAAAAGTGCCCGTGCGGCCTACTTACTGAATAAATTTCTTTTACTTTTACTTTTTACTTTTATAAAGCTACCAGTTACAACTTTACAGGTCTAAACTGGCAACACTGCTCAAATGGCTGGTCGTCATTGGTCGAGGTTGTGTCAAATGGAAACTTGTAACCTGTAAATTGTAATTTGTAGCTTTATAAAACAGGCCCCAGATGGTAATGGTTCCTCCCCCTACTCTATGAAATTATGAAACTGAATAATATGGGTGTCAGTGACAAAGAATAACGTCGCCATGTCCAATGTTCTTTAATAAGAACAAATAGATTTAGTACGTTCTGCGCGGTAATTCAAATTATCTATACAAATACGTCGAGAGTATTGATGGGCGGCTTGTAAGTTTCAAAAGTGAAACTTTCACTTAAATTTCTGCAATATTCTGAAAGTTTCAAAAGTGAAATCGTTTACTTTCTGAAAATTGTTATTGTTTTGACATGTAACGTAATAGTAGAAGAGTAAGAAGTAAAGTAACGGATACTTTCATGAAATTTAATTGAAAATTACTTGTGTCAGTATCATTTCCATCTAATTATGAAACTTTCAGAACCTGTAATTTTCGCAGTTACTGAAAGTTTTGCAATGTTTCAGAAATCACCCATCACGTTACTGGTCGAGAGTAGAGTAATCCAATAATCCAATAAATACTACCACTTGTCCTTGTATACTTTTTCTCTATTTTCATTTTAATTGCTTGAATAAATAGTATGTGTTATTAATATTATAAATGCGAAAGTTTGTGTGTTAGTAATAAAATGCCCGTTTTCAGCTGAATAAAGCAACTAGTAGAGACCAAATTTTGCACACCATTTTCCTGGTTTTACATCATGGATAGTTACATACATACATACATAATCTCACGCCTTCGTTCCCAGAGTGGGGTAGGCAGAGCTACAGAATTACAAACATCTCTAAAAACTTGTTGATAATTCTATAACCACAATTTGCACAATTAGGCTAAGATGTTTACCAGCGTATTAGTGACAGGTTGCAAGCCCATCGCCTAACAGTACTACAAGCCTTTATTCCCTTAGTCGTCTCTTACGACATCCACGGGAAGACATGGAGTGGCACTATTCTAACTCGGCAACCACACGAGGCAATGTAATGGATAGTTTTTACGACAAAATTGTTATTTTAGGCGAAGAGGGAGCACTTTGAGGTTATGAAAGTGTTTACTAAATAAGACAAGTCCATTGGAATGGACCATACATGTGAATTTTCCGACGAGTTGTTATTAATAAAGGCAATATAAGCCCGTCTGTATACTGCTTTTTTTGCTTTCATCAGCCGTGCTGCCTTTGCCTGCATAGCAAGGCTTACGAAAATAAAATTTGATAATACTTACTTGAAACTTTCGTTGCTGACTCTTATTGTCATTGCGACAAGAGTGAAAAAGGTACGCGAATACATTTCCTTGACCGTACATAAGTAGGTGATTAAATTAAGTTTGGATATGGAGTACTTACGAATGTCCATACATTTCTCGACCGACTTCTTCACCAACGTCTTCAAGTCCTGAGGGTAGAGGATGTCGATTTGTTTTGATATCAGCTCCTTGTTCAGCTTGCCATCCTTAACCTGTGATGAAAAGAAATGTGATATCACCTTGTATATTATTCACTAGCTTCTGCCCGCAACTTCGTCCGCGTTAATCTCGATTGTTGTTATTCCTTAGGGAACTTTTAAATTTTCCGATATGAATAGTAGTCTTTATGTGAATCCAAGGTATAGCTACCTCCATTTCAAATTTCATCCAAATCCGTCTAGCTGTTGCAGCGTGAAGGAGTAACAAACTAACACACAAACTTTCGCATTTATAATATTAGTAGTAGTAGGATTTTATTTATTTATGAAGTTTTCTTTGGATGAGGAATCCTGCAACTGATTCCATGATATTCATCCATATGATCATGGTAGCTGGGAGATAAATGTCATAAGAAAGGGATGCACTGATAACTGAGTTAAACTTGGGTCTGACTTGTTAGGGCCGCTTACTTGTTAAACGAGTAGATCTTCGTACTTAAACGAATGATTCTAATAAGGTAACGGCACCTATTACCGTGGGAGTTAAGGTAGTTTTCAAATAGGAGCCAGAAATTAAGGGTATCAAGACATCCTACCGACCAAAAGGTTTTTTTTTATAAGAGTGTGGTGATTGAACTTTGTAATTTGCACATTTTTGGGCTTGTTTTAGGTGATTATATGGGATAAAATAAATATTAAAGACAAAAAGTCGGGTTCTCCTATTACCGAGGTATTGGACGGGCTTTGACCCTATTACCGCGGATGAGGTTCCTATTACCGAGGGTAGAGTATTAAAGTATTTTTGGTTCCGTACATTTAATATTTAACATATTTGTTTATTACAATATAAAGCCCATCTCTGCTAAATACAATATAACAATTTCGATAAGTACAAGATGACTGTATTGTCATCAGATTTACATAATTATGTATATAAAAATGTCAAATCAATGCGATATCTGGAAGCGGATTATTCAACATTGTTTTACCCTAAACTGGCTAACTAACAGGCTTGTCATGTGAAAAATAACTATTTTATTGTTTGATTCTTAACAAGAAAAACCACATTAGTAAAGAATTAAGTTCAAACTTATACATCTCGAAATATCAGATACAAGTTTTTTCTTAAGTAGTAACGATATCCTCTCTAGTGGGTAGCTATGAATATCCACGTTTGATAGTGAGTTTAAAATAATTAGTACTTGTGTTCATAATGTAAGTACATTATGGATGCCGCTGACTTCAAAACATAAATAAAAACTATAAAAAGTGCAAGTTTTACCGAAATTTTTGAAATACAAAATAAACATACGCCTAGTATTATTATCCCAGTTTTCGACCGACTAACATAAAACTCAGTCTATCAGATTTAGCGTTGTACCATCAGTTAGTACAACAGTTTCCAACACGTAAGCTTTACTATCAAAAAATCTTAATTTTATTAAGGAATCCGGACTACGGTACCCTAACATTATTATTTCATTTAATGTCACACGGTAATAGGAGATAGTATGGGATCCTAACTCCGACCCATAAAAAACCTTAATACCTCGGAACTAGGTTCCCATACATCCTATTACCAAGGGTTATCTTTTCTTACCCTCGGTAATAGGATAAATTCACGGTACTATAGTACTATAGTTTTATAAAACCTAATTACGACCCATCAAAAAATAAAGTTATCGTGACGTTAGTTAAACATATAAATACTTAACATTTTAACCATCTAATAAAACTAAACTTATAAAACTAATAAGAATATCTTTAAATATATCTTTATATTTAAACGACTCAAACATTTAGGGCTTTCTATGGAAACAAGTAGTATAGTGCACTAGTTTTTAATAAAAAAATAACGCCTTTATTAGTATTTTTCATACCACGGAAATTGCACTTTAAATACTAAAAAAGTAAATAACCGACAGCAGATATAAAAAATAAAGGCCATTGAACCTAAAGTACCATTTTAGCTATTACCGTGGTATACCTCGGATTAAGGAGCCATAGCAAAAAACGAAGCCGATTACCACGGTATTTAATATTCTAATTTTAACGTATTTCCAGACAAAAACACACAAAAATAGTATTTGAAAGTCGTAAAGAAAACAATAATAAATAATTTAACAATCTTAGCATTAGGTTAGTCATTACAACTATTACGCAAATCACTAAATAAAATGTGAGTTTTCTTACGTGTGGCGTCTCGCATTTCTATGGCACAACCTGCTCTTACGCCGGCGTCGCGGATTTTGGCGGTTTGCGAGTTGTTTATTTGATGCATAAACACTAGAGCCAAAAAAACCGGTACTCTACAAACTGAGCTTTGCTCGTGTAAAATAAGTTTCTTAGTGAGTAAATCGACTTGTTCATAAAACGCAGTTTTAAAAATACCGCGGTAATGGGTGCCGATTTTGGGGGGAGCGGTAATAGGTGCCCTTACCTTAAGTAACTATGTTATTTTTTGTCATTAATGGTGAATTTTTTAAATTGTTTACGTGCAATAAAGAGTTTCATACATAGGTACTCGTAAGTGCAAGATCTAATCCTCTCATCGTTGAGCAATAGGTAGGTACTCATTGTAGGAAAAAAACCCGCCAAGATAATCATATTTGTGGCCGTCAAAATATTCAATTATAAGAATTATGGTAATCATAGTGTTTTTAACCGGCTAGATTGAACATTAGCATTTATTTGTACAATAATACAAATAGTAAACATGAATCTACAAAAAGTTAAATGAACTTCGGTCGGACTGCAAAAAATACACGCTCGACAGATGAATTTATAAATCGGCGAATCCAAGTTGTTACGTCAGAGCGTACAAACATTTGAGGCGTGCATTCACAATTAGGCAGCAAAAAACTCGCTCGTATGACTTTGCTCGTTCAATAGACAAGAAGCCGTTTTTACGGGAATAACATAAACTAGTATCTGTTGAACAAAACGATTCTTTTTAGAGAAAGCATTTTCTCCTGGCATGTGATTTCTGTAAACAATTGCTTCTGAACAATTTTATCAAAAATGGATATTGCGTTTGACCCGCCTCATCTGATGTGACGACGAGGTCAAGGGTGGTTATTACACGATTTCCCAGAAAAAAGCCTATTCACTCTTGCTTGGAAAACATGAAAGTTAAACGATTCCGGGGGTCCTGACGCGGGGCGGGCATTCCAGTCCTTGGAAGTGCAAATAAGAAAAGACGCAGCAAACCGCTTATTAGACAAATATTAACAATAATAAGTGAGTTTAAGCTATCCCGTTAATACGTGTTTATAACAATTGTGTCTTCGACAAAGAAATGTGTCGCCAAAACACTCACACAGCATTCAATACGGAATGAAATTCAGGGCCCGTTGGCCTCCGGACTTATGTGTCAACAGGAGAAATTCATTATGATTGTTTGAACAACAGATTGATTCCAGGGCCGGTTTTTAGAGGGTCCGATGCATTCTAGACCTATGTAATCGGAGTCTTAATAGTCCGTGACTTTTCGGGCCTCGCGAGGCCGAAAAACTACCAAAATAATGTAGATGGATTGACGAGCAAAACCTAGTCCTATTTTCTTGCTTAATCAATAGGTACATAGTATAAAACAAAGTCGCTTCCCGCTGTCTGTCTGTCCCTATGTATGCTTAGATCTTTAAAACTACGCAACGGATTTTGATGCGATTTTTTTTTAAAAGATATTGTGTTTCAAGAGGAAGGTTTTTATGTATAATTAGTTTTGGATTATGTACGGGTACTATAGAAAACTGGCATAAACCGAAGCGAAGCGAGGGCGCGTCACTAGTAATATTATACTCGTAATTGCCAAAGTTTGGATGTTTGTTACTCAATCAGGCCAAAACCGCTGGACGGATCTGGACGAAATTTGGCACAGAGGTAGATTATAGTCTGGAATAGCACATAGGCTTTTTGTTCTGGAAAATTGGACAGTTCCCGAGGAAATAGCGTTAAACGACTTCTTAGAGACTGAGAGAATAATTGTAAGATTGATAACTGTTTTGTGTTTTGTTGTTAAGCTTATTTGATTCGTGAAGGCATAACAATGTTGAAATAAATCTCCCGTGCGGCAAAAAAGGCCAAGATTGGACTTCGGTCACCTTTTTGCATGGAAATGATGCGAGGATGTTTTTTTGGCTATTAAATGACGCGCGTGCCGACGAGTCTATATGCAGGGTGCTTAAAAATGTTGTGCTATTTTGAGGTCCAGTCGAAAGTACTAATCTATACAGCTATAGCGCCAAAAATATGTTAACCCTAATGTCAGTGGCAAACGGACGTGTAGATAGTTAAGACGTTTTGGCAACGTGTCTACATTTATGACTTCGATTGTACTATGTTATATGCCAGCGTCGGCGTTTAAGGAATAAGCATAAAAATAAAGAGGGATGAAAGGAGGCAATGTTACATAAGAGCTTTCTGATATAGCAAGTTACAGTACCTAGTGATTTTTAGAAATGTGGGTGATTGGACACGGCACGCAGTATAGTAAACTAAAGAGTCCATCACATTTTGCTAGTTGAATTTTTTAATGTTACTATTGTGACGTAACTAAATTGCCATTAAAATAAAAACTGCCTGTATAAAAACAAAAGATAACCCGTTTATACACATCTAGGTACGTAATGACTGTAAAAAAGTCATTTACATATTTCAAAGCTATGCAACGTTGAGCTGGCATACTGATCAAGAATTCATACATTTTTAGGGTCTCGCATACCCAAAGGGTAAAAAGGAGATCCTATTACTAAGACTCCACTGTCCGTCTGTCTGTCTGTCACCAGGCTGTATCTCATGAACCGTGATAGGTAGATAGTTGACATTTTCGCAGATTATGTATTTCTGTTGCCGCTATAACAGCAAATACTAAAAACAGAATAAAATACATATTTAAGAGGGGCTCACATACAACAAACGTGATTTTTTTGTCGTTTTTTGCTCTTTGGAACCCTTCGTGCGCGAGTCCGACTCGCACTTGGCCGGTTTTTAGGATACGTATACACATAAAGATAGAAGATATATCATTAATTATTAATCGTAATACTTGGCAACTTTTTTTGCCTGTCCTAGAGCACACAATTTTTTGTACGGCATGGAGAATAAAACCTAATGATGATATTAAGGCCCATGGATATTCAACAATCCTATTCAGAGAACTAAAATGGAATGTCTCTAGTCTATTTTTTTTTTTAATATCTGTGATCAGTCGCAAGACAATAAGCTGTTTTGTTGAGTGCCGTCAGAGGCCAGCGCCTCCACTAACACTCTTCTTTTTCACACAACCTCCTTCCTTTTGAGCTTTTTCTTCCTTCCGTTCCCGAAAACAATAGTTGTGACAATTTAGCGGGTAAGATGGTGGTAACGATCTGAATTGGGTACTGTTTAGCCTCGGCCTTCAAGCAACCTTCCCGGTCTGCCCGAGAAAAAACCGAGTTAGCATGATATCGAGTACACGCGGTTCATAATTCATTGCAGTTATGAGTTTCACAAGATCTTTTTTAATAATAACTATATGTCTCATACTGAAAAGTTGAATCTACAGTAAAAAATTACTTAATCGACCGCTATAATTTGCGCCCAGCCAAAAAATTACCGGAGCGATGGGAGCATGATCCGGTCTATCATCCTATCCTGATTTTCACCCGAAAGGGATGAGATGACCTCGGACCGGATCGGGACGCAGGAAAAAAATCTTATGAATGGTTGAACCGGATTGAATCCGGGGTCGTTTTTAGCGGGTCCGGTAAGATTCCGGTCGCTTGCAGTCCGAGCGTGATTCGACTCACCACTTGAATTGTTTTGTAGATGCAGGCCACGTAGCACATGACATTACGTTCTTCGGGAAACACGCCTTGTTCGATTCTGGCCACTTTATCTGAAAACGACAACGATTGTCTTTTGGAGTTGCCGAAGGTGCTTAGCAAATTCTCACAATTGGTACCTTTTTTATGGCTAGAAGGCAGGGAGCACACAGGCCGCCTGATCTAAGTGGAATGTAAGAGCTACAGACATTTAGATTCTCAAAACTACAATCCTGCGAATGCGTTGCCAACCCTGAGGTCTTAGGGCCGGTACAGACGAACAGCATTTGAACTGCAACCCAGCTGCAAAATGGCAGTTCGAGTGCAGTTGACGTACGTACGTTTTGATGCAGTTACTGCATTAGAACTGCACTCGAACTGCCATTTTGCAGTCCGTCTGTAACGGTCCTTAGGTGGAATACCAGCTAGTAATTTCACCTAGTCATCCTTTGGAACCTATTCGATATTATTCATTTCATCCCAAGTTTTCTTTGTTTTGGCTAAGCTAGTCTTATTGGAATACAGCATAGTTTTACAAGTACGGAACGGCACGTCACTAAAAACACAGTGTTTTTAAATATGTATGTTTCTTTGTTTTCGGCCTTTACTTGACCTTAAGGTTTTTTTATAAAAAAGACATCAACTCATCCGAGCTTAACGAAATATTTACTAAAATCGGAAAAAAACGTCTTTAAAATGCCACATTATTTGTTCATAAAAATAGGTAGGCGGTAGTTTCTGTTTAAAATAAATATTTTACTATAGAAACTGCGGTTGTTGTCTCTTTTGGAGTTTTTGGTACCTAACATTTATATTGACAAATTTTACTCCGAAGCTGAATCAAACCAAGAAGATCTCAAAAACAATCGATTCTACTATAAGCTGTGATAGTTACCCAACCTTCTGATACTCCAACCTTCGGCATACACTGTTTCTTCATCACAGTCATTGTTTTCTTGAGCTGCGCACGCGTCATCTGGAAAATTACTTATTCATTAAGACTTTTTGTCACTAGCAAAAAGAGGTTTGTGGAGATAGATAATATCTCGACGAGGAAAATAAACAACACGAGTGATCTTAAGCACAGTATAAACAGTAGATCATCTTCAATAAAATAAAGGCATATTGCGTCTTGCGGCTGATGATGATGATGATTATGATGATGATGATGATGATGATGATGATGATGATGATGATGATGATGATGATGATGATGATGATGATGATGATGATGATGATGATGATGATGATGATGATGATGATGATGATGATGATGATGATGATGATGATGATGATATTGCGTAGCTTGCTTGTATGAGTGCCTTGACCGAACGCACCGCGAGCCACCACAAGCTAACTCAAAAGGACGGACCGAGTCGGTTTAGTCGGGGCCGCGCGCCGTCTCGTGTCGCCGCGTTTGGTTGCGGCCGTCAAATATCGAGCGACGCGCAACGACGCAACCCTAGCGCTCGAGCGGCAATAAATAAAATAAATAGAAAAGCGTTTTATTTCCAGTAAATTTACATTTCTTAAAAAAATCTAAGTATGTGTTAGTTTTGATCAGTTTATTCTATCTTATTTATTTGTCTCTTACTTAATTAATTTTATGTGTATCCTATGTATTATATCATAGTACTTATAGTTACTTAATATATATTTTTTTTAATTTAATCTACCGGAACCCCAGAATGGGTGAAGGCCTCCTCCAGTGATGCCCATTTGACTCTGTCTTCAGCTACTTGTCTCCAGTTTGGACCAGCTATTGTTTTAATATCATTTTCCCATCTTGTTTCAGGTCTACCTCTTGTTCTTTTGCCTAGTGGGCCGTTCCAGAATGTTACTTTTTTGGTCCATCTATGATCTGTTAGCCGCGCAACATGCCCTGCCTACTTCCATTTCAATTTTTGTGCGTAACCGTTTATTGCTTTAGTTATTTTTCTTATTTTAGTGTGTCGTATTTTATCCAGCTTCCTTATCTCTCGAGCGGCAATAGGTAATAGAAACTCCTAAAGGCCGGAGACGAACTACTTTTCCATTAATACTAGGTATGTGTTTAAATACTGGGAGAACACAGATTTACGCGATAAAACGTCTTGAAGCAAGGTCCAATAAAGGACGTCGGCACTGTGGAAGTGGTTAATGTCCCGCGAAGTTATTTTAAGACGTTTTATTGTCCAAACCTAGCGCGGAAAAAACATTTGATATTTTTACACGATTACCGAGGTTGTGTCGTAACTCTTTTGATACCAGAAGTGTTATTCTTTTTATGAACGCATCTTGAGCGCGTCAGAATTACGTTGGTGAGCATATCTCGACCTTGGTTTACTTGACTTGATCGCGCCAAATATATGTAATGATAGACCTTATTATCAGGGGCATAGGGGCGTGTGGATATTTTTGACGCTTTGGGAACGTATATACAGGGTGACTGCGGGGTCTTGATCCTAACTTAATTTTCCCAAATTAGTAAAGAATTGGGATTCTATTAGTATAGTGGTTTTTGAAACAATAATGCCCATACTTATAAACGTGGAGTAACCGTGGGGTAGCTAAACCATGCTTTGTCCTTATCTGTTATTGTGACATTTGAATTTGACAGATAAGGACAAAGCATGGTTTAGCTACTCCACGGTTACTCCATGTTTATAAGTAAGGGCATTAAAGTTCAGCATTTCATTAAAATAATGTTATGTTTCCCTAAATAATACTAAAATTTATGGTCACCTAACATTTTCATGTTACAACCTATTTATGCCCATTTGAAAATCAACCGATCAGACGAGTAAGAAATTGAATAAATGTAGGGTGGCCATGATCCTAAAACGCGACCTGGGGCCCTATTTTATAAAGCTACAAATTACAATTTACAGGTTACAAGTTTCCATTTGACACAAGCTCGACCAATGACGACCAGCCATTTGAGCAGTGTTGCCAGTTTAGACCTGTAAAGTTGTAACTGGTAGCTTTATAAAACGTACCCAGATCATTTTCAAAGGCTGTTGTGGTAGCTAACAAACTAAATCTTAAGATACGTTTATATTTTTTTAACCTCATTCCATTGAAATTAGGTGAAAAAATGTGAACATATCTTTGAAGTCGACTGTAAATCCCTAAAAAGTTATAAAATATATTTACTTACCCCAAAGGAAGTATGGAAACATACTACAACCAACACAAAACCTAACGTGAAACAATTCATGTCGTTCAACAGGCACCGACATACACTTATCGTCACTGAAGATTAAAAACTAAACCGTGCGGGAACTCCTATTCACCATTTATGACCAAAAATTTAATAATGTGTTATTCAATTTGACGTGACTAAGTGGTAATTTTAAAACGAAAATTACACGTTGAGTAAACGTTTACATATTATGGTACTGCCTTGGTAATAAATGGGTAGCTGTCCGTTACTAAAGAGATAAGTGACTATTTGGCAAAATCAGTTTGACATTGTACCTACTTACTTACCCACGGTTGTGTGGTACTACCTTTTGGAATGTAGGACTGTATGCATTGTCATCAAAGCATCGGACAAACACTTATGGAGTTATAGTTCCTGTTGGTTAGTTTTTGAGAAAACGCAGGATTTCTACACTAATAGTATAAAGAAGGAAGACTTGTATTTTAATATGTTTGTATGTTTGTAATGAACAAACTCAAAAACTACTGGACCGATTTCAATTTTTTTCACCAGTACAATGCTACATTATCCCGGAGTAACATAATGCTCGTATAGGCTACTTTATATTCCGGAAAATGAACTGTTCCCGTGGGATGATAAAAACACGAATTATACGCGGACGAAGTCGCTGGCAGAACCAGTGTTTAATAAAGGCCATCGCAAAGTATTATTTTTAATACTTGGAAGACTCAGTCAGACTAAAAAATAATAATTGTGGAGTTATAAACGTTGTAAAAATATAGTCAATAAACCCTTTAATGTAGATGTTCCACTTTTTGTAAGAATATAGTTTGATTTTTTTTTCGTAATTCTCCCTGTTTCTTCCTTTAAGTAAGAATAGAATAATCAAATTCTCTATTCCACTTATACTCACTGCTAACTTTCGGAGATGATAACTTACCCTCATAAACCCCAGTTTCTCGTTCACTTAGGGCTCAATTATCTGTCCACAAATATAGATATCTTACAGAAAAATTATAGCTCTATCTTTTTATTTTACATAAAAGAGAAATACAGATTTTAACTTATCAGACAAATATTTTTATCTGAGGATAAATTAGGCCTGCGGGCCTAGTATGGTTCCCTTATCGCGTGACAAAATTTGGATAAAGCATTCGTCACTCTCGTCCTTATACTGTGTGTTACCAGCACCCTGGCTTTTTTAAAGGAGGTTAAAATAACGTATATCTGTAACGTAACCATGACATGAATTTAATTAATAAACAAATTTTCAGGCTTTGTAACTTTCTAACAAAAATGTAATTGCCAGATGAACACGCAATAAGAAAATTAATTGTGAAGTTATTTTAATTATTGTTTAATTGATAATACTTGCAAACAATTGCTAAAGCAACATATTATCGGCAATTTTAATAAATGCTAGCATGCTGGTTACACACTGTAACCATACGTGTCAGAAAGTGACGGATGTTTTATCCACATTTTGTCACGCGATAGACGCAGCCATATTAGGCCCCCGGAGCAAAGTATGTATAACATAATGTTTAATGTAAATCATAAACGAATAAGCAATTACAAGTATATTATTAACCAACCGATGAATAAAATAAGAATGCTATTTTTTTTCTTTCTAACGAAGCCTCTAATCGCTTAGGGGAAGACAAAGTTCTTCGGGTCGGCGTCATACATGCACTTCGCGGTCCAGTACGACGCGTCGCAAACGTCTTTGTATTTCTTTGCTGTAACAAATAACGTTGCTAAATACTAATTATAAACAAACTAGCGACCGCCCTCGCTTCGCTTCGGTTTATGTGAGGTTACTGTAAGCACCCGGGCCGTCCATAATCCAGAATTAATAATTGAATCACTCTTTCTATTTTTGAAAACCGCATTAAAATCCGTTGCGTAGTTTGAAACATCTAAGCGTACGGTCGGTCTACCAAATGTTGACAAAATTTTCTGCGAGATCTAACTATCGCTAAGGTTGACACTTGTCACTGTCATAATATTATTGCAAGGGAAAATCGAACTTGTTGTATCATGACGTGCAAATGAACTTCTACCGTAGGGCAGTAGACCACAAATTTGGCCGACTGTATATAAAGAATGACAGACGGCGGGAAGCGACTTACCCTAACTACTAACCCCCGACGCAAAAAGAGGGATGTTTTAAGTTTGACGTGTGTTCTGTGTATCTGTCTGTGGCACCGTATAGCCCCTTGATTCGAAAACGATCAACACCATAACATCCCCATAACTAAGTTACATACATACATACCTTCACGCCCGTATCCCAGTAGGCAGAGCCTATAGAACGCCAGCCCCGGTCTAAACATATGTAGGTACATCTTTCGCTTCCTCCACATTCGTCAACCTCTTCATGCACTAAAAACTAAGTTATTGATTCCTTCTTTATACTCGTATGCCTCCTGATTCAAAAACGATCAACGTAGATACGTATATGAAAAAACTAAATCTCAAAACTTGTGTAGTTCTTTCAGTTTTAAAACTAATTAAATACAGTTGAACTTACAGACGTCCTTGCACTTGTCAGCCGCCGCCTTGACGGCGTCCCTCATGTCGGGCGGAAACATCACGTCCACCTGCTTGACCACCGCTTCGTAGCTCAGCTTGTTGTTCTTTACCTAGCGTTGACACATCTATACTATACATCTTTCCTCGACCGACAAGCGTTATAGTCCAAGAGCCCATAATAAGCATATTATGGGCTAAGTAACAGAAACAAATACAGTCATTAACATCGCTCCATCCTCCTAAAACCACAAACTCTGTTTTACCCGCGTGTTCAAAGAGTATTAAATACGGAAATATGGAAATACTTGGAATTTTTGCTCAATTGTTCATATAATAGGCTGATTGTTACGATTATTTAGGTAATGTGAAATATCAGTGTTTTCAATTGACGACGCGCCCTGCCAGTCAAAGTGCAATACAATTGCATCAATGTATGAAAAAAGTAGTGGGGCGTCGTGGTCTGAAAACTATATCAATAAAATATTTGGATGTAAATAAAGTGACGTGTTAAAATTGAGAAAAAAAAAGTTGGTAACTATGTTTTCAGGATATCTCAAACATTAGTTAGATAGGTTAGTTTAGACTTGTGATTACCAAAAAATATTAAATCATGAAGCGAGAAATACCTTTCGATGAAATAAAAATTGTGCGTAATAATGATACGTTCGTTGAAAAGTGTTTCGATAGTAGGTAGGTCTTTATAATGATACCCAATAGTTGAGGTACTTACCACCTGCGTCATAGTGTACACGCACGCGATGTAGCACATTACATTTTTCTCCTCTATAAACTTCCCCTGCTCAATCTGACCAATTTGTTCTGAAATAACATTCCTAATAAAATTAATAATCGAAATCTTATTTAACCTGTATCTAACCATTTTACCAAATCAATCCAGTACCTTCAGTCACGTCATTTTTCGGCATACACGATTTTTTCATAATTTTCCCTGAATTTTTTAGCTGTTGTCTCGTCATCTGCATTTAAAAAAAATCCTTATTAATTTAAAAGATTTTTGCGATCCGTAGTAAATACTAAAAACTTCTAAATTTGTCTGTTATGACTCATTTTATTTGAAACGGCTAAAGCTAAACTTTTGAATAAATGTAATCATCAGTGGCTCGCCAACAGTTGAATAAGGCAAGGTTTTAACTAATCAAAATAATGTCTTTATAATGTGCCCTGTCTTGCACAACAAAATATTAAATGCCTTATTTACTGGCATTCTATAATGAGGTCAGAATAATGCAAGTGCTTACTTGTATTTAAGCCGTTTAAGATACTCATAAATATAGTCGTAACCCAACGAAGGACAACTAGGGGAAATTATCCGTGAAAAAGCGATATGTCGTCTGCTTTTGTGCAACTGGTGAAAAAATTTTTAACGACGCGTGGTACACATTTTAGGTTTACAGATGAACAGGCAAAACGTGAGAGAATTGTACGAAAAGCAACTGAGATAATCCTGGAAGATATTGAATGTGCACAGTGCCTATCCTCCTTTATCTAGCTCTGCAGGGAAACAAAAGAAATGAATCGACGATGATGATGATGATAATATTTAAGATTTAAAAGATAATTAGGAATTTATTTTTAGGACTATACGTGCCATACTAAAAAAACGAGTGTTAGTAAAAAAAAAAAATTGTCCATCTTCTTCCCTCCATATCTCATTAAATATTGATCCCTGTTAAAAAGTGTATGGAATCTTTTTTGTACAGAAACTTAGAGAATTTTATGTAGATTATTTATGTAAAAGATTTTTTTTTGGTATGGGCCACTGTTCACGAGTTATTTACGAAAAACTAAAAAAGGAACCTTTACACCCCCCCTTCACGATAGCTTCCCCCCACCCCTCAGTTCTTTTACTAAGCATATTGTTTAAAACACCATTCCTTACAACTATTTCAAAATTCGCTTTTCACAAATTATTTCCCCTATTTTGCCGTTTTTGGTTTTCGTTGGGTGAGCTATAAGGATTTCAAATAAAAATACCATATAATTTTTTATACATAAGTTTTCGTTACCTATATGTAAGAGAATTTTATATATCTGACACGCTCTTATGCTTCTTGTAATAGAGATATTATGTGTCAGGTATTTTTGACCTTAATACTTAATAATATATTATTGCTGTACACTATACAAAAGCCCACAGGAAACAAAAAAACTAACCACCAATTTAAAATCTCATTAGCTTACCGCATTAGTAACATCGAGGAACAAAAAAGTTATAAAGATGGTGAAAAAACACATCAACTCGAATGCTCGTCTATTCATTTTGAAAGCAGAACTCTAAAAAAATATGCTTAGTCGTTACTATTTATATGTTTTTTTTGTCTATCACGTAGTATGATAGATTGATAACAGTGGAGAGTGTTCAGAAACATAAGTAGCTTATTATTGTGTCACAGTAACTATACTTATGAGTTCTTAGCGTCGAGATCACGTATTGTGAAATAGCACTTTATTTCTGTATTTTTCTTACCATATACTAACATAGTAATCAAGTGCGTTTGTACTGTATCATCGTCATCATGCCAGTCAGAAGTCGCGGTATCTCCGGTTTAATGATCATGCTTATGTACCCTTACCATGTGTTACAATTACCGAGTCGCTAGCGAGTCGAATGCTCTGTCCCTCGCACTCTATAAGAATACTGCGAGGTCTGCGAGGGACAGAGCATTCGCCCGCTAGCAAGTACGTTAATTGTAACTCATGGTACGGGTACTCGTGTCCCCTGGTTTCATCGACACTCATTTCATAGAACGTATCACTTCGCAGCTATTTTCTGCTGAACCCGTGTTGATTTCAGGTTATCTTGAATTATGATTCACGTAGGTTAGGTTAGGTTAGGAGAAAATTCTACGAAGTGATAAGTTCTATGAAATTAATGTCGGTGAAACAAGGGTTAACACATGCTTCAACTAACGGTATTACTCAGTAACACTCGTAATATAATATTGCCGATGATCGAAACCTAGCCCGCTTTAAGTTTTTTACCCCCATCGCAAAAATAAGGGTGTTATAAGTTCGACGTGTTTGTATTTGTGTCTGTGTAACTGTCCAATCAGGTTGTAGGCGATAGATAAGCTAATTGTAAGTTCATGTTTATCTAAACATGCAAAGACTGTCACCCAACCACGTCTTTATTCTAAGGTTGGAGTTTGAACATAACTTCTTACTCGTAATTGATAAATGGATTCATGCTTTGAAACAAGGTCCTAAAACGAGTTTTAGTTTTAGGCGTGGTGGTTGGTACATAATTTCCATTCATGAAAAAAAAGATTCGACTGAACTGAGAACCTCCTACTTTTTTGAAGTCAGTTAATGGGCTTGAGTTCAGAGTTAAGTACGAGGAAACACTAAGTAATGGGTGACACTTAGCAATTACAAAACCATTGGTTTCACTAACGGTGTGAGTAGTGTGACCAAACGTTTATAAAACGGTGGATATTTCAGACATAAGTCGTTTTGCATCGTTTCAAATTTATTCATCGTGAAAATGAACTTTTTCCTTGCTCAGCGAAAGCACACTCACTGGTTTTAGATATGTATTCAATAGAATTTTCAGCGCAGGGATTTTTGTGTGTGAAACACGATTTAATAATCAAAATAACAAGTTTTTTAATCTTCATTGTCGGCAGCTTCCATTTGTGGGCACGTTGAATCTTATGTCGCCGTGTCATTGGTCACAATCCTCAGAAAATTAGGTGCCAATCTCTGGATTTTTTTGGGTGCAAAGGGTGTTTTACCCTATTATGATTGTGTAATGAATGAGAAATTTAAGTAATCCGTTTCAGTATATTTCATGCTATAAATGCACAAGGGTGTTTGTTTGTTTATTTATTGGACCCTTCTCGTCACGGCTCGACACCTTAAACCGATCCATTGGGAAAATTCCGTAAAAATAATTTATAACCCGGAAAGGTACTCTTTAACCCGGAAAATCGAACTATTCCGAAATCATTAAAAATTGTGGTCACATATCGAAGTGTTAAATATAGCACGCGTCTTGGAACAATTATCTGATGTCATATAAAGCACTTTGTGGTGTTCTAGGTTCCCAGAAAATTCGCCATGTCAGATCGGATAGGTCTCTTTCGATAATAATAAATTATGGTGATCAAAACGATTGTTAAGTTCTTGATACTTGCGGCGTTTTGTGATGCGGTAAGTATTTATAAAAACGATTTCCAATTTATATAGGAGAATAGAAATTAGAAATCATTTAGTTAAAAATTCATCAACTTTAGTACCGGATAAAGTCCCGAATAAACTGAAAATCTTGACAAAATATTCACTTTGCTCAGAAATGACGTCAGACGTCAGAGTCGACTATAAAGAGATGTATCCACTTTTGGACCTTATTACAATGCAACAAGGTGAAAAAGTTGAAATATCTGTTTGTAGTCGACTGTACAATCTATATGGATAGTTTACGTAGGTACGAGAAATATTTTTCTTTCTTTCTTTCTTTCTCTATTTGATGAGGATCTCACACGAGATCTAAGGTAGGTAACCGTAACGTCAGTTTTTTTTATTGTAGCTACTTTGTTTTGTTCCGTAGTATAACTAGTATAGCCGTACTAATTGTGTTTTTTTCTAACTTTTCTACACTCGCTGCAGATGACGATGAAGCAAATAAGGCAAACTGGGAAAACGATCAGAAAAACTTGCCAACCAAAAAATAATGTCCCAGACGGTAAGTCCCCTGCCTCATTATCGCCTCATTAATTATATTGCACCAAACTAACAACTTTGGGCGTTTTTCAAAAAAAGTGTACGTACATAAACTTTTTTTTTCAGAATTTGTTTTCTTTTTGTTTTTCTTACTCAAAATCGTTGATACTATCGATCCTCATACAACAAAAAAAGTGTCCCCAATATTCCATTCCAGATTGTCACATTTTTGTATCCGGTCTTTTTTTATTTATATGGTTGTTACGCAC
The DNA here is from genome assembly GCA_946894065.1 of Acleris literana. NCBI lineage: Eukaryota > Metazoa > Arthropoda > Insecta > Lepidoptera > Tortricidae > Acleris > Acleris literana. Next base: position 5,598,161 of record OX335683.1, read on the forward strand.
TGGAAGAAAAAACTGACATAGTAAAATCTGGGACACTTTTTTCTTGTATTAGGATCGATACTATCAACGATTCTAAGTAAGAAAAACCAAAAAAAAAACGAATTCTGAAAAAAAAAGTTTATGTACACTTTTTTGAAAAACGCCCGTTTAGCGATTGCCACCGATCAAGAAACAACGAATTGACTTTCGTTCTTAAAAGGATTATGAAGCTATAAATTTCCATACAAAATACGATAACGTTTCTCATCCCTTAAACCGAGTCCGATGTTTACGATTTTTGAATATGTTGTGGATACTTATAAAAACTAGGTCAGTATTTACCTTTCCAGAAAAATATTTCTTGGAAAAAAAACAAAAATCGGAAACGTACACAAACCTAGTTTTTCATAACAACTAAGTACAACATTGGTATTCAATAAGTGTCTGTCAAAAAAAAAACATTTTTGGTACAAGCTTTTGTTGCCGACTGTACTTTTTTTTTGCAAAATCTTTATCTGCTTATCAAAGCCAAACTATTGAGTACTAACACGGTGGGTCCACGTTAAGTATAGCGGAGATCCTGTCGCCACCTTCCGACCCCATCATCAGATACCATATTATTGCATTGTCATCGGGTTTACATATGTGGTCCAAATTTCAGCCCATTCCGTTAACGGAAAGTGGGTCTAATTTAACTTGCAAGATTTGACCCGTACATACATACATACATACATACATTGCAAGTTAAATAAAAGCTTGTAAAAATCGTGGTAATCGAACTTGATTTAGGTGAAAAACGTTATCGCCCGGAGCTAAATATGTATGGATTTGACAGCTACGCGATTTCAACGTCGGTTCATAATCCTCTTATGCTAAGTAGAGTAGAGTAGAGGTAGTTTTTTTTTAATGGGATCATTATTGTATTTTTATGTACCATTAATTTTAACTTAAACCCATATGCGGGTGAGGCCCGGGCATGCTTCAGCGAACGCTGTGATGAGATATGTTATTACATTCATTATTTATATGAGTAACTAGGTATACATACCCTGTATGTACGGTACATACATCCGTTAATATTTCCTTTCTGTAAGGGCGGGTTTAGACCAAGCGAACGAGCAAGACTTCTATGGCACTATCTCTTACGTTTTCTTTGTAAAAATAAAGACAAAACATGTTCTAGAGCATTCGCTCGTTTGGTCTAAACCCACCCTAACACACCTTCTTTTATTCATTGTAGCATGACTATAGTGTGGTCACAAAAACACGGATGTAACGCCTAAATTGAAGTGAAAAGATGATCGTTTTGAGCCTCCTAAGATTTACCGCAGTTTGGACTTTATAGTCTAAGGTGCAGTGTTGTAATTGCAACTATCTGGTTATTGCAACTGACTTAATTAACTCCCTCTGGGATCACTGTTTTGAATAACGACAGGCCTGATATGTTATTTCTTAATAGAATAACAATATCACGACTTTCGTTGTTCAGAACGGTCCTAGAGGGAGTTATTTCAGTCAGTTGCATAACCAGTGGCCCGTTTCACGAAGCTACAAGTTGCAAATTACAAGCGGAACTCTCTTTCTAGCAAAAGGAGTTAGGGTGACGGAACCAGTAATGGAAAAGGACCAATGATGCACACTTGATTCTTATTTTACAGAAGATAAGGGTAATTCATTTGTTCTGCAACAATCAATTTAAGACCGTATGAAATTTGAATTAAGAGTGAAGTGTCCGCTAAAAGTGTGCCATCACCCTAGAAAGAGACTTCCGCTTGTAATTTGTAACTTGTAGCTTCGTGAAACGGGCCTCAGATAGTTGCAATTACAAGATTCCACCTTAATTGATTGTGTAGATGTGACCTGGAGTTTTGTTTGTTTTTATGTGCAGAGAAAATAGATCATATCAAAGATGGCGAGTTTATAGAAGATAAGGACGTCATGTGCTACATGGCTTGTGTCATGAAAATGGCTAACACTGTAAGTACCATTTTTTTCAATTAGGCAACTTTTATACTTTTTTGTAATGTTGTAAACATAAATAAGACCCGTGTAGTTCGCCGTTAATAATCTATTTAAAAAAAAACTTCATTAAATTGGCCACATTAAGGGCCTGTTGTTTGATCAGTAGTTAACTAATTGTTAAAATTCGAAAAAGGAATCGAAAATTTGACACATTTCCATGAGATTTTAACCATTAGTAACGTTTTTTGACCATTAGTTAGTTTAACTACCGATCAAACAACAGGCCGTAAGGCTAGTACACGATGCAGACGGTATTATTATCAATTATCATAAACAAAGTAAGAAGTTCAAAATATAATAATATTATTATTAATATTATTATTAATTATTACTTATATGTAAAAGGATGTAAAATAAGAAAAATCTTGAAATGGCACTTTTTAAAATGTACAAATTTATCTTATATTCTGTAATTTTGTATGTCTACCTAGGTATATAAAATACTTACTTTATTTATCTATAAATTAGATCAGTAGTTAAGAACTCCCCATCGGCACACAAATCTCTTCATGGTTTTGCTTAGATGGGCATTGTACCTACTATGTATTATCTTTATATTAATCAATAAATTAAAAAAAAAATGTAAGCTTAAATCAGCGGTTGGACCAACATCATAAATCCATAAGCATTTTTGCCGTTTGTGACTTTTGTGTTTTGATGTTACATCACTATGACAGGGTTCTAGGTGGGATTAACAATAACCCTCTTATTTTAAGTAGACCAGCGCTGACTTAAATGCCAGCATTACGCTGAGTTGGGACCATTTCGGAAGTAAGTGATTTTCTTTCTTTCTTTCTTTCAAAAGCGTGCATAAAATATATTGCATTTATCTGTCATTGTGATATTTGCATATGACGGAAAGTGACAAAACAAACTTAAACTAAAATAGGTTAATAGTGCCTTTATTTACGTGTATGAATAAGGGGGGTAGTCCAATTGTAGGACTATAAAGATTCGCGCAGATAGAACCGCTCGACACCGGATCAGCTCAAAGAGAGACATTGAAAAGAGAGCTTTGATCTGTGTTAGTACGATACATTTTTCAGTGGACGACTGCCAGCTTGTGCCGAGGCGAGCCGTTGTCGTTCGGATACCGATAAGTGTGCGTTAGAGCGGTTCCGCACTACGTGCGATCCGAATCCGATCCGAACCCGTGAAATTACGGATTTTCACGGGTTCGGATAGGATTCGGATCGGATGTAGTGCGGAACCGCTCTTACAGTATGGAGTTTAATACTCGAAGAATATTGAACGGCTCGAGTTGAGGTGGGTGGTGCCGATCCGGTGTCGAGCGATTATGTGTGCGTCAACCTTAATTCTCTATCCTCCGTGGCAGGTGAAGAACGGCAAGTTGAACTACGAAGCCGCGATGAAGCAGGCGGACTTGCTCCTGCCCGACGAAATCAAGGAGCCAGCTAAGGCTGCACTGACTGCTTGCAGGAAAATCGGTATGGTTATAAAGTGCAATAACTCGTTAAACAACCTTCGGATTTAGCTCTTGCTATTCTTACCGACTTTTCCCAAACGGAAAGACTTTTTTAGAGCTACTTTTGTTGTTTTGTTGGTCAAAGTTATATTAAACAGACCGTACGTACGTGCTTTTAAATAATAAAACGAATAACTTATTTATCAGTTACTTTACAATTATAATTCACTTCTGGGCATAACAGAATGTGTCCAAACAAGAATGTGGCAAAAATAGACGAAATAGGAATCAATTAATCGTGCAATGTGTCAGGATTTAAGTATTTATCACGAGACTTTTTTGCAGCGGATCAATACAAAGACATCTGTGAGGCGTCATTCCAGATTACCAAGTGCATCTACAACCACAATCCAGAAATATTTTTTTTCCCGTGATATTAAAAGATTGTCCATGTACTTGTATCGTCATTTAGTTTCATTTTCGTTTTTTTTATTAAGTTCTATCTCAGATTATACTATAATATTCGTCACTTTATTCATATCCTCAGATTTTTTGGTAAGCTCTATATAGGTAGGTACATACAGTCAGGAGCATTCCCGGTCCACCACCTCTAGGGTGATATTGGTTCGTTCGACGCTTAACGACCTGGGACATGTTTTATAAAGCTACAAGTTACTATTTTACAGGTCTAAACTGGCAACACTGCTCAAATGGCTGGTTGTCATTGGTCGAGTTTGTGTCAAATGGAAACTTGTAACCTGTAAATTGTAATTTGTAGCTTTATAAAACAGGCCCCAGGTGGCCTGAGTGCTCGCGTGCCTTCTACTTGCCATAAAAAAATTAAACCCCAGGTGGCCTGAGTGGAACCACCCAAAGTCTTGATTAAGTATTTAATTCCGAATTTGAAAATACCGAATTTACATTACCGAGTGAGTAATCACGAAAAGGTTTTTCCAAATATTATAATCATGAATTTTGATAATCCAGTGGCCCGTTCCATGAAGGTCGAGGTTGTGTCAAATGGAAACTTGTAACCTGTAAATCGTAATTTGTAGCTTTATAAAACAGGCCCCTGAACGCTTTAGTATTAGCTAGCTGCGACAAACAAGCCAATATTTTCTTAAGTGGATGACCGCGAATGTCCCTGAATGCATCTTCCAGTCAAACAAGGCCTAGACTTTGTTCCTGAAAACCACTTTTCAACCCCGCACTTTGCGACTCCAAAAATCTGCACTGCATTCCTTCCCTGCCCCTCCAATTCTGCAGTAGGTAGTTACCTACGTATGAAGGGTGGGATTTATGGACTGCAAAGTTGGAGTCGATGGCAATGGGGCTATTTTTTTCCGCCCCACAGTGGTTCCAAAACGATAAAAATAATATAGAAATTATAATTTTGAACAATAAATGATAAATCATCGCAAGTCCAAAGTTTTGTTTGCCGACTGTTTCCTTTGCTAAATTTTTATAAGATAGAAACGTTTTTCTAAAAGATGAAAATCGCCTATAGGTTTTAAATCAATCCTAAAAAGTTTCCCTCGTCTAAAAATGGTTTGTAAGTAATGGAGATCGAGTTGGACGCATTTTTTAACAACTGGCCGAAAGAAGCATCATATTATGATCATACAGTACAGGGACTTTTGGAGATCTATTGGAGAGGCCTTTGCCCAGCAGTGGAACACTCACTTTATATAAAAGCTTAGAAAAAATGTTATGAAAATTTGGCCAATACAACAGTTTGGAAACGGAAATGCGGACTACCTCTTAAGATAACCATACCAACCACCAACCACTTAAGGTAACCATGTTATATGCAGTTATTCTCAAAAACTGTTTTAATGGACCAAAATATCTTTTTTTAAGATATCATTTTATTTTTATCCCACTTGTTTCGATTTGCAACTGCCGTGGACTGGACTGCTAGAATATAATCAACGTTTAGCTATTTGTATTTGCTACCATACTATAGGTGATATGCGGCTCGCTTAAAGGTAGCCTTCCGAGACGGGCCGCAGACCGCAACCGCAGGCGACACTGTGTAGATGGGCAGGCCGCAGTGTCGCCGCGCTCGGAATCAATTTCATAGAGATTCATAGAAACAAGTGGTGTCGCTTGTAGTTTGCTGTTGCAGTTTGCGGTCTGCAGCCCATCCCGGAAGGCTACCTTTAAGGGGGTTTATACGGGCGTGTAAGTACGCCGTACTTAGGCATTTTCACGAAATAGTGTACCCAATTAAGGACTGAAATTAAGGAAGTTTAACTTTGTCAGTTTTGGTGGCTGTCAATGTATAGCTAATTTTCGTCACAAAACTGACAAAGTTAAAGTTCCTTAATTTCAGTCCTTGATTCGGTACACTTTTTCGTGAAAGTGCCCAAATGTCGTGAAAGTACGGCGTACTTACTCGCCCGTCTATCACCCCTTTTTGAGTTACTTGTTTATTTAAGGGTGGCCATACAAGCGTAATTTTTTGAGTTGTGTGTCGCGTAATATCTACTGCAAACAAAAGGCCAGCTGATTTTGCGTCGCTGTATGAACCAAACAGGAGTTTTGTATGAAACCGAATGTAGCAGAAATTACGCAACCGAAATTACACGACTCACAAAATTACGCTCATGTGGCTTCACCCTAAAAGTCGGCTCGTGCTTCATAGTGTTTGCCTACAAATGAAATTAGTCCAATAGTTCATGAGTTAAGGTGGAATATCCGATTTTTATCTTCGTACAGTCGGCTAGCTAGAAGACTAATGCCATAAATATGCCTTTGGTATTGCCGTCCATAATTGGAACCCTGTCATTACGACTAAATTAGCCTCGATGCTAAATCGCTGGTTTGGAACTAATGTCACATAAGAACAATGATAGCAGCAAGGTCGCCAGAATTTTGGTAAGTACACATACTGTCAGTGGCGAAAGTGCTAATCAAAATTCTAAAGTAAAATTTTCTGCATATCGGTGCGATTGCTGAGTTGGTAGGCACCTACAGTGCGACTATTCTTTAAAAGTTCTTCGGGTTTGTAATTCTCTCTCACTCGCTCTCATACGGTAATATGCGGGTCTGACCTAATTTACCTGAACCCCTGGCTTTTTAAGTGTTCTTGCACTGTAAGGTGATCGCGCCAGTGTTGAACACTTTAAGTTGACTGGCACCAATAATGGACACTTAAATCTTAATTCAAAGTATGATTATTACCGCTGTAATAAATTGATTGTTGCAAAGGAAATGAATAACCCTCTACACATATAGGTACATAAGAATTTTGTGTCCATCATTGGTCCTTTTCCATCACTGGTTCCATCACCCTAAATAATTTTAATTTCTAATCTTAACATTATTAGGAATATACTCTTTGCTCGTGGCCGCATGGACACAGTGTATTAAACACAAAGTCACAGTTGGAGTGAAAACGTGTCAAACATCGACTGTAGTCCATTTAAACTTACTTCTGACAGCTGTCGGAATGATTTGAAATTAAGAAAGCCTGTTTGTAACTTTAAATAAATCTTATTAAAATGTATTTTCGACTAAATGTTTGCCCTTGATTATACTATTTACGAGCATGACTGTATTTAATTAGCATCATTGAAAAATATATAATCAGCTAAACGAGAAATGTATCACTGATCAGTGATCACTTTTGTAATAACCGGATGGGTTATATTATCAATATCCGGGTTGAACACATAAATAGCCCTTTTTCATTCAAAAGTATCCAGTAAAAGTATTGGCAGTCTGGAAAAATGGCCAAGTTATTTCAATTGTTATTATGCTGTTGCCTAATTGGAATCTCATTTGTAAGTATCTGCATTTAATTTATTGTAGATATATTATTTTATATCTTGAACTTGTAGCCTTAATCACAGCATTAGCTGAGTAGGTTCCGTACGAAAATGTTAAAAAAGGAACCCTTATGGTGAGACTTCGTTGTCTGTCTGTCTGTCTGTCTGTCACAGCAGGTTTTCTCAGCAACTTCAAATGCTATCAACTTGAAATTTGGCATAGTTGTACAACTTACTTAGCCGCAAAAAAAATGAAATTAATTTAATCAATAATTGAAAAGGGGTCTAAAATGGGGGGTTAAAAATTTAAGTCGTTCGATTATAGCAAATGGGGTGTCATCTTAGTGTAATCTTTTAGTTAATTTTTGTTTTGTACTTTTCGATTTATAGCCAAAAATGTACAAAAAATGACCGTTCTCCCCCCATATCTCCGACATTCATTAATCAAAAAATCCTGACGTATAGATAATTATTTATTTTTTATGGGAAAAATAAAATTAAGTGTTAATTATTTATAGTTATTGAGAAATAACAAAAAAACTTGGAAAATCTGTATTAAAATGTAGGCTCGTCAAAATTGCATGGAAAATAAAGTTCATAACAAAATGAGTATTTTCTTTTGCGGTTACCAAGCATTTTATCTTAAATACGGAACCCTCGGTGCGCGAGTCCCACTCGCACTTGACCGTTTTTTTATTATTACTACAACATGTACAAATGTCGTGGAAATCTGACTTAATTTAGGGGGTGAGAAACATTATTGCCCGGAGCTAAATTTTTATGGAAAAAAATTAGCAGCTACGCGATTTAAGCATCTCGTCACTTCACGTACTCTTAAGAGGACTGTGAAGCTAGAACCTCCATACAAAATGCGAAAACGTTTCTCGCCCCTTAAACCTCGTCCGATTTTTACGATTTTTGAATATGTTGTAAATATCATGAAAAACTATGTCTGTACGTTTTCCTTTCCAAGAAAATATTTCTTAGAACGAAATAAATTTAAAAAACAAAAAACAGAAACGTAATAACTATCTATCTTTATAATAACTACAACATATCCAAAAATAGTGAAAATCGGACTTGATTTAGTTTAGAAAGTTTTCGCCCGGAGCTAGGTATATAGTTTTGTATGGATTTTTTTGACAGCTACTCGATTTTAGCGGCGCTTCACAATCCTCTTAAGGGCCGGCACAAATACAGCGAAGCGCAGCGTAGAGAATTTTTTACTGCCAAAGCATCATTATCTTGACAAATGCGAGGAGACGCTTGTGAAGATTTTGTAGTGTTAATTAATTTATATAATTTATACTTAAATCTGATTTCGACACGGCCAAACACGATGCTTTGGCAGTGAAAAATTATCTGCGCTGCGCTTCACTGTATGTGCGAGGGCCTTAAATGACACAAATGTCTAACTGATTGACTGGCCCCTACTTTAAGTATATGTAGTTAGTCTATACTAATATTAGTACCTGGAAAACCGAGCGTCGCCTCGGGTTGAAAACGATATTTCCCGTAGATGACAACTTGACAGATTGATTTTTCGCCCCCGTAAACCCCTATATTTCAAATTTTATCGAAATCGTTGGAGCCGTTTCCGAGATTCAGATATTAGAGTTTATATATATATATATATACACATATATATATATATACACAAGCTCGCTTAAAGGTAGGTATTAGATAGATAAAGAGAAAAGATTTGATGGTTTGATTGTTTGTTTGTTTGCATTGAATAGGCTCCGAAACTACTGGACCCATTTGAGAAATTCTTTTACCATTAGAATCCTACATTATCCCTGATGAACATAGGCTGTTTTAACTTCTGAGCAGACGGAGTCGCGGGCAACAACTAGTCTACAAATATATGCAATAAGGAAATTTACTAACTATTCTATGGGGAACCCTGAAATAATGGTGGTTTAGTCGTGGTAGGACCTTGTGCAGGGTCCGTCCGGATCGCTACCACCATCTTATCCATTAACGCAACGCCAAGCCGTAGTGTTCGCATTGCTGTGTTCCGGTGTGGGAATAAGACAACCGGTGAAATTACTAGCATAGAGGCATTCCATCTTAGTAGGGTTGGCAACGCATTTGAAGTCTTAGGATAGCAGTATTGAGATTTCAAATGTCTATGGGTCTCAGATCCCACTTACCATTAGGTGCCCTGAGTGCTCGCGTGCCTTCTCCTTGCCATCAACAAAAATTGAATTTGAATTTACCTCCAGGGTAAGTCCGAAGCGGAAATAAAGGCGTACTTCATGAAGCTCGGCATTCAGTGCAGTCGGGACTACAACATCACTCCGGACGAGATGATCATGATGCAGAAACACAAGCTGCCGGACAGCGAGAACGCGCATTGCTTGATGGCCTGTGTTTACAAGAAGGCTAACTGGGTAAGATTGGCTAAGACTGGCTAAGAGTAATTTTTACTTATTCCCACTAGTTACCATTGGCAGCTCGGGCCAAGACCCTTGGGACTCGTGTAACATGACATGACATGACATACTTTACGCACTTACATCAAAAAATACTTACTGTTTTGCAATCAGTTTCTTAACCCTGGGGGGTTATTATGACAAAGCTATATATCTCTAAGTCTATGTAAATATATCTTTGGCACAAAGGCCGTATAGATATTTGCGCTTTTAGACTTTTATATAGTTTTTTTACCTTTACCAACTATGCATATTTTACTTTTATTTCCATTACGTTGAGACTACAAATCCCATACCATAACTCCACTAATACATAAATCTAAAGAGCCTAACGCAGAGCTGGATATATTTACAGATGAACGACAAAGGCATGTTCGACATGGACGCTGCGCAAGCGATGGCAGAGAAGGACCACGGAGATGACACCGCTATGGTAGAAAAGTCTAAAAAGTTGTTCGAGACCTGCAAAGCAGGTGAGTTGCTCTAGCTAGATTATTCGATTGCGCAAAAGCAATATAATAAATAAATACCAAGGGAGTCTCACATGAATTGTAAATGTAATATTCAGAAATATCTGAAACCTCTCTATTTCTAGAGGCATAAGAGTGTGTCAGATATTTTTGAGCCCAATGTTGAATAATATAATTTATTGCTGGTGACTGTACATATACGTTGGTTTCGATTGATATTGGAGCCCATTCGGAACTGCTGTTATGACCATTCTTCATTGTTTTAGCCCATATTCAATATCGTAATCATATTGGTGACGTTATAGGTAGGTACCGAAAACCGGGGTGAGTAGGGACACAACCTAAAATAATTCATAACTTGTTACAAATAAGAACAATTATTAAATGGTCAATAACGTTATGTCTATTGGAAATAATTTCAGTCTTATAATTAGTGACATATGCTTCATTTTAGGTTGTGTCCCTACTCACCCCGTTTCACGGTACCTATAGTAGCTCTTACTTTCTAGTTAATAAGAGCTTACCTTACAATAGGTTTACGATATGGATGGAAGCAAGATGGGCTAAAACAAGGTCGAATAAAGACCCTGTAACCTGTCAAAATATTAGATCGTCATTTCTTGTTATACTAGAATCTTTAACGTTTTTAGACTGTGGAATGAACTTCCATTGTGAGACAATCCCCTGCTGTAGGTAGTCTCTCTAAAGAGAAATTTAAATTAATTTATTTACTTGTTTATTTGTTTCATATTTATTTATTTTTATGTACCTATTGGTTTATTTATTTATCCCATTATTGGGACCCGGGTATGTCCTTAAACTACGCCCAGAACCACCGGAGGATGGGCAGCAGCGTCCTCTCAGAACACGGTGAAATACTGCGATCGCCAACCCGCCTGCCAAGCGTGGCGATTATGGTAATTTTCTCCCCAAGAGAAAAACAAAAAACAACAATGATGCACAACAAATAAATCGGCCCCCAGTCCCCGGCGGCCCCGCTATTCCTGGCTACGGTAGCGGTCACGGTAACGGCGGGGCGGGGGGTGCTAAGAATCTCCGGCAGAGATATAGCTACCACCACCGACGACCCCTGGCCCTGGCAACTTATAACACACGCACGTTGAGGACTGACGAGAAGATCGTGGAACTTGAGGAAGAATTGAGCAGGTTACCCTGGGACATAGTGGGTTTATCAGAAGTCCGAAGACAGGGGGAGGACACGATAACTCTTAAGTCGGGTCACCTGTTCTTTTTCCGGGAAGGCGACAAACTGTCCCGGGGAGGTGTCGGGTTTATCGTCCACAGGTCTCTTGTGAACAACGTTGTCAAGATCGAGAGTGTGTCGTCAAGAGTAGCTTACCTTATACTCAGAATCACCAAACGGTATTCGTTGAAGGTCATACAGGTATACGCTCCAACTTCGACGCACTCCGATGATGAGGTGGAGGTAATGTATGAGGATATTTCCAGAGCCATACATTCCACCAAAACTCACTACAACGTTGTCATGGGAGACTTTAACGCAAAGCTTGGTAAACGAAGCGGAAATGAGCTGAGAGCGGCTAAAACTCATATTTAAAAAAAAATACCAAATAATATTAAGTGTATCTTTTAGTATATAACTTTGAAGGCAATTTTTTTTAAAATATGAGTTTTAGCCGATATAACAAAACACGTGTTCATTATTTTTTCATGTTCTTAAACATATAATCAAAAAAAGTAGGAAAATAGCATGTTGTTTTTTTTTAATTCTCTATAGAAGTTAGAGGGTTTAGTCACTTTTCAGTACTTTGGAGGTCATTTTCTCCCAACAGGTTGAGTTTGGGCCGCTAAAAAAAAATACGTGTCTGTTATTTTAGACTACTCTTTAACATAAATCAAAATAAACCAAATCGGAGCCGGACAGTTGGGTACCTTTCCTTGTAAGCTAAATTAAAGTTACAGTTTTGAATTGGATCCGTTAACGATTTTTGCTGTGATGTAAATTTGTTTCAGTAAATGATGAAACAGTGAAGGACGGTGAGAAGGGCTGCGACCGCGCAGCTCATCTGTTCAAATGTTTGACTGAAAATGCCGTTAAGGTAGGTAATCCGGACCAGCGGGCCTATTGCTAACGCACTCGCAATCGCAATCGACTTCAAAGTTGAACCATTGTTTCATTTTAAAAGCAGATTCGTTTTCAGACTGTTAAAATGAAAACGATTGCGATTGCTAGTACGAGGCAATAGGCCGGCTGGACCCTGCTAGGTCACGACGGACTCTTTCAGAAATAGTACTTCGTTCAAGAGACGGACTCTTTAGACGAGTGCGTCCAAGGAGTTCGAAACATACCGGCCTGCTGGCCTATTGCCTAACGCACTCGCAATCGCAATCTACTTCAAAGTGGAACAATTGTTTTCATTTTGTATGCAGCCTCGCCTTCCGACTGTCAGAATGAAAACAATCGGGAATATGCATGTTTTGTTTTTACAGCTTCAATAAAAGCTGATTCATGTAACAAAACAGGTGACAAATAACCAAGATATAAGCCAACAAAGATTTGTTCCTATCTCTTTCTAGCAAAACAGAATTTTACGTGGAGTTTGTATGGCCGAACTGCACAATGACGTCACCAGTGCATTTCGGATCTCTGTCTAATTAGCAGTTTAAAATGCTTGTATCATCCGTATTTCTGGACCGATTTTAATTTTAATTTCACTTTTGGTGAACTCTTTTACGGTATTTTCATATTTTCTTGAGAAATGCTATTTAAAAAATCCATGCACATTCCCTATTGCGATTGCGAGTGCGTTAGGTAATAAGCCCTCTGTTCCTTTTATTAAACATTGAACCCCTTAACTGTATTTACCTATACCAAAAACTTTTTCTTGTTTGCAGCTGGGTTTCAAGATATAGGTCACTTTATAACGTCTTCGTGCTCCACATGGCTTAGTTTAGTAGGAGAATTTAATCATTATATTAAAAAAGAATAATTCATTAATCATCTACAAAGTGTTTTATTTACTATTTGAGACCCGAGTTATCAATAATAATACACGTTTATAACCCTTTCAAAGCTTTCATATTCGAATGAAGTGATCAGTCACACGCAAAGCAACTTTCCGATATCTTTGACTGATCTCATCAGTATTGTGAAAAACATTACCTATCGATACAATATGCTAATCTTATGCTTCCGCTTTTGAATGAAATAAACGAATTAGTGATCGCTCAATAGTTTCACTTCAATCTAATTCTTGGATCTTCTTAATGCGATTATGTGACGTTAGACACAGATAGAAAATCGTCGCTTTACTTTCTCAACCTCGTATCTGATCGAATAGTTAGATAGGAAAGTAGTCTTTATTCTTAAGGGAACAAGAGTGCTTATCCTATCTAACCATTCGAGCAGATACGAGGTTGAGAAAGTAAAGCGACGAAATGGCGTACGGAGCAATGATATTTTATATTAAGAAAAGGAAGGTATTTGCCTTACTATCGTTCAGTCGCGCCGTGGCCGTCATTCGGGTACGCAATTTGAAACAACTATTTATCTCTTTCTAACAATAGCGTTCGCTACGGATTGCCGTCGTTGTCTGTAGAAATCTGGCAACGTACAAGGGCTGCTACTTATGTAACCGGAATAGAAAAAAATAACAAACGTATATGACTAAATATGGTTTTATTGTTTTTCAAAATATTCTCTCTTATGATCGATGCACTTTTATATACGTTGAAACCAATTTTTAAAACATTTTTTCCACTCTGACTGAGGTATCTCCAAAACGTGCTGTTTGAACGCGTCGACTGCATCTTCACGGGTCGAAAATCGTTGACCACGTAATTTATTCTTTACATTTGGGAATAAATATAAATCATTGGGTTCCAAATCAGGGCTGTACGGCGGATGACCCGTTAATTCTATATTTTGACCTTCCAAAAATCGAGTCGTTTCGCGTGATGTATGACAGCTGGCATTGTCATGGTGAAGAACGATTCTGCGTCGCTGGTTGTTTTTAAGTATTTCTTCAAATACCTCCGGCAAACAAATGGTCGTGTACCATTCCGAATTAACCGTTTTACGATTCTCTAGTGGCACTCTAGCCACATGGCCATTAATACCGAAAAAGCAGGCGACCATTTGCTTCAAGGTGCTTTTTGCACGAGTTACTTTCGTAGGGTTCGGCTCATTTTGAAACACCCACACTGCTGATTGTTGTTTAGTTTCCGGATCATACGCATAGATCCAGGATTCGTCACCTGTGTAGATATTATAAACAGCTTTTGAGTCACCACGGATATATTTTTTTAACATTTTCTTGCACCATTCGACGCGAGCCTCTTTTTGATCCTTAGTTAAATTGTGAAGGATCCAACGGGAACAAATTTTTTTTACAGCTAAATGATCATGTAATATCTTATTAATGCTCGTCATACATATGCCCAGAGTCGCCTCTATCTCGCGATTTGTAACATGACGGTCATGCATTATAAGTATTCGCACAGCTTCAATATTTTGTGGTACAACGACCGATTTCGGGCGACCTTCCTTAACTTCGTCCGTGAGCATACTACGTCCACGATTGAACTCACTAAACCAGTGGTACACAGTGCTTTTCGATGGAGCTTCATCACCAAAAGTCGAAGTTAATTGATCTATGCACTGTTGTTGCGTTAAACCACGCCGAAAATCATAATAAATCATAGCACGAATATTTTCACGAGTGAGTTCCATTCTTGCAGCGAGATGACATTTTGATCCCGCCAAAAACAAAAGACTAGCGTACATAAGAAAAAAAAATCAAATTTTACCATGGAGGTCAGATATAAATGTTGGGATCCCAGATTCCGGATACATAAGTAGCAGCCCTCGTAGCCACTGTCAGAAATTGGCGACGAATTTTATGTGCGTTTAGTACGAGCATCTAAATATAAAATATCATTGGTACGGAGTCTAACACGGTACAGACCTGAATAAAGTCAGTGATACATATTCTCAATAAAATGGATACTTTAAAGTGATCATAATAAGCGTTATGTAGACCCACTTTTTAGTTGATATGAAACTAAGACATTTCAAGCTCGCCGCAAGCAACGCCACGGGACAGTCATAGTAATATTTAAAAAATTGTTCTTCCTTATAGTCGCTGAATTATCTTAAGGAGCGGTCTACGCTGTCGTTGCGTAAACAAAAGAACGGATCAAAGTAATTACATGACGCCAATTTTATTTTGACGGACCGTAAATTAACGCACCGCTAACCTCCGGTGTGGTCGCAGCCTAAATCGAGATATCTTGACACTACCCTTGAAACAGGTACCGTTGAGGAGTTTCCGTGGCCATCGTGGTCTTCAGTATCAGTTCCACTTCTCCAAATGATAGTTTCTGAATGCAAATACTGGACTTGTTACTGAAAATACCAAAATCGCTGTGTTGTTACTTATGCCTATAATATTCTGCCCTCCTAAATAAAAAAGACGCATGCGCAATTTGATGGTCAAAGTAAATTAAACCTTCCATCTTAAGAAATAAGGTCACTTATACATACGCGGTTATATGAGGCATACGCCCTTTTTTCTAAGGACGGCAGTATTTGAGGAGTGCCCTCAATTCCTCACGGATCCCCTCATCAGATTCAGATTTGGTGACAATGGGACCACCTCGAAAATATACTCTATCAAACTAAAAAAAGAATTTTTAAAACCCGTCCACAAATTGACGGAGAAATCGGTCAACATACATAAATAAATAAAACATACAGTGGAACATAGAACCTTCTCTTTTTTGAAGTCGGTTGAAATTCCGGTATTTTTTCCAAACAGTCATTTGTCCGAATTTTCGTTTTTCCGAAAGTAATGTTAAGCTGGAGCTATTTTAGACTTAATGCATAATTTAATTGCTACGATTAGGTTAAATAAGTTAGGTTTGATTTATAAGCGATATGCAAAAACAAAGGTTACTATCAAAACTTTTATTCGGAATTATGACAATTCGTAATTTTGATCAATTCAGAATTATGTATGACTCTTCAAAACTATGCACTGTACCCGAGTTTTACTAAAACTATCTTTTAGGAAGAAGGCATTAGGGAAGTAAAAAAACCGTTTTAGATATTACGGCATTGTTTTTATTGCCCTTATAACAAAAAACGTATGAAATAATGTTGATGAGGTACGAGTACATTACAATAACACAACAAAATAATCTTATGTAATACTAAAAATAGATATTATGCAATAATCGTTGCATTACAATCAAAAACTAACAAATTACAAGTGAGATGAGCATCCCCCTTTTTTACAAACAAGTTTTAAATTTTGTCGCATAAGTATTCGATTTGCTTTCTCGATTAGCTTTTAGATGGTGCTAAAACTGAGAAAGCATGAAGAGCACGAACTTTTCCGGCGAAAAACTTACTTCTGTCCTTTTTTCCATCGCGTAATCATTAAAGAGCGAGAAGGATAGTTTCCAAAGCTTTCCTATTAGTGATTCAGAGCTCCTTTAGGCACAAGGCCCTAAAAACGATAGAACTTAACAAGTTGATAAAAAAAATACATTTTTCGTAGGGTTGCCAATTGTGGGCTATCACGATGCACGACTGTGAAACCTGACAAAATTGTCAACATTCCAGTGGCAAAAATCGTAGAATTAAGTCAAATTGTAGAGTTTGTAAAATAGGGGGCAGATGTGACTAGTTAAATACTACAATAAATGAACATGTATTTGTTAGTGACAATACAAACTGTGTTCGTAAATACATTGTGCATTGCTGTGTGCAAATGTAAACAAAAGCAAAGCATTCGTGTGCATTCCACATAAAATGTGTTTAACGGCGATCACTTTTTTTTACGTTAACTACGTTAACAAAATAGGTTATGACTTAGCATCCTATGCGCATAATATAGGCTCAGTAAATAATTTTACAGATTTATGTACAAACATAAAAGGATTGATTACATAGTGAACCATATTTAATTTCTCAAAATTTCATTTTCTTTGCCATTTTTATTTAAACTTTCAACAGATATGTTTTTCGTCAATTGTGATTATTATTAATTATAGAATACAAAACGACCTTAAGAGGATAGTGACGCGCCGCTAAAATCGAGTAGCAGTCAAAAAAAAAACCATACAAATTTAGCTCCGGGCGATAACACCCCCTAAATCAAGTCCGATTTCCACGATTTTTGAATATGTTGTAGTTATTATAAAGAGCTATGTATGTACATTTCTGTTTTATATTTTTTTAATTTGTTTCATTCTAAGAAATATTTTCGTGTAAAGGAAAACGTACAGACATAGTTTTTCATGATATCTACAACATATTCAAAAATCGTAAAAGTCGGACGAGGTTTAAGGGGAGAGAAACGTTATCGCATTTTGTATGGAAATTTTTAGCTTCACAATCATCTTATGGTTAAAGAACTTTATTTCCCAAAAGAAATTATACATTTCACTTATTGAGAACATGCTTAATCTTTAGTGACCCCAAGATTTTAAAACAAACAAAACGACAAAGTATTTGGTACAAAACTATTGCCTACGCTTTGAATATTAACATTAGAGATACGAAGACATTTGAATATAGGTTACCTGGACTGCATCGAGTACTTCAGGGCCGTATTATTAAAACTGATCTGTTGGCCTGGATAAGACGCATAACGCTAACGTTAGCGATTTTCTGAAATTGACAAAATGTATACCTACAATAGGGATGTTGACCCTTCCGGCGGTGTGCGGCAGAATCTGTTTTCGGAAGCATATATTGTGAAGCTGTCCCTTTCTTCCTTTTCCTTTCTCGGCAAGGCAAGATTAGGGCAGAAGGTAGACATTAGACAGATACTGATTTAGGTCTTGGGTCAAATTACTAATATTTCTTAAAATTAAGAAAATCAATGCTTCAAACCAAGATACCTTCTCTTATTTTTTTTAAAGTTTAAAGTAGAAATTTCTGATTTAATTGGTCCAATAATCTCAGGGAAAACTACTGAAGAATATATGTATACAGATCTGAAAATAGTATGTAATATTAATATTAATATTTAATTAAGTAGTACAATAAATACAAAATCAGTATAGTGCTTCCAAGCCTTACAAATATGATGTTCACGATACTAAGAATACATTAAATTTTAATTATAATACATTAAAATGTTTCTTATATTGTACAAAATGAAAAAACATCATCTTGATAATTGATTGGCACTATTTTATTATATTAACTATAATCATTATTCATGAATTATGCCATCCTTTCCATGGAAAACGCTTCGTCTCCTTAAACTATCATAATTGTCATCGGCTGTCTTCGTACTTGTAAGAAACACGATTGACAAAGTTAATGTCAGCGCAAGAATTAGTGCGATAGCGATACACTGAAGAGCCGTTGGCTATCAATAAAATAGTCATATTGTAACCATTTTTATGTGCAATAGGCATAAAAATATCATTATACAGATGTAGTGAAATATCCTTTCACATCGTACTTTCTCGGCAATGTTCGTATTTGTCATGCTACTTCAGTCTGACTCAGTACCCATCAAGACAACGTGGGGGAACGTCATATCGCGAGAGTGATAATCGATATAGAGTGGTTAATACCAGAGTATTTTATTGTTAATTAAGATTAAGTTTGTTTTCAGTTCTTTTTAATATTCATGTCGAAAGCATTAAGACCTGGGAAACGTTTAGATCGACATGCCTGTGAATTTATTTTCAACATTTATTTATATTTCTTTTTGTTTACCTACACATAATTTCTATATATTTGATCGTGGTGGTTTTAACATCTCGGTGAGATATACTTCAAACTCGTGGTTTGACATTTGACACTGACAACTAAAGTACTCTATTTATTTAATACAAACATGTCACGTAATAATTCAATAATTCATAGACACGTCGGCATCATTCGGAAGTAGACGTGAGTTCCGAGTTTTCACGATGTGAAAGGATTATTCACTAGATCTGTACTTACTTACTTCTATTTTTTTTACTTTTACATAGACATATCAAAGAAAGCCTATTACACACATGACCTACTATGTAAAAAAATAAAAGTAAAGTCGGTGCTTTTTTAAACTTGGGGTACCTTCGATTAAAGTTAAAATAAAGTTTTGTTTTAGATTTTTTATATTTCATTTTTATTATTAATAGACATATTAAAGAAAGCCTATTACAGATATAATCTATCAAAAATTAAAATGAAATGTATAAAATCTTAAACAACTTTATTTTAACTTTAATCGGGGGAATAAATAAGCTCAAAGTTTAAAAAAGCTCTGGCAGATTTGTCGAAATAACTGTTGGTTTGTTTCGTTTGTCGTAACTATTAAATGATACATAGAAGGCGCTATTTTAGTAAAATCGTGATTTGTATATAATATTTGATCAGTGTTGCCACTTTGGGCCCCAGATGACATCGATCCTGATCAAAAACTTAATTATCATATCAGGCTCAAGAATAATTCTTACATTTACGTAAACAATTAAATAATTTACTAAGTGCCTGTTTCACGATCGACAAGTAAATTTATCTGTCATTTAAACTTGGCTCTCTCCTTGTCTATTTTCAGGTGTAAGACAGAGAACGGCTAAATTTATCTGTCAAATATGCTTTACTTGTCGACTGTGAAACTGGCAGTAAGGATAATAAAATGTTTTAAATAAGAAAATGCTTACAACATATTATAAAATGATGCCATAAATAATACGAGTGAATCCAACAAGTCTCAAGTTGTTACAGAGAGTGTTCCATCAATAGATATTTTTTATTTTACACACATGAATAAAGTAGGGTGCATTGGGGTAATTACGATAGAAAATTTGACGAGTTGAGTGAACGACAGCATTTCAGTTAAAAAATCATTATAGTTTTAAATTGTACTGCCTATATTTTCGTATCTCTTGAAAATTGATAAATAGACTTATGATTAGTGGACATTACATACAAAAATACGCTGTTGTTTCTTTTTTATGCATATTTATTGTCATGTCTCACTTTTTTGGACATTTGGTGGAAATACGAAATATGCCCGGCCTGCCCGGGTAATTCCGAAATAGTTGAAAAGTAGATCTTAATAGACTGATGGTTTATAGAGCGTTGGGGTTATTGCGAATCACCCAAAAAGGCGCAAAAATCACCTTGTCTGTCGAGACAACACGTTGCTCACACACTTAAGGATGATTTCCACCAAACGGCTCGCAACGCATCGGATCGGAAACGATACGTACGGATGCGGTGACAGCCGATCGCGTCCGGCAGCATGTCGATGCATACGATCGGGCGGTAACAGCCGTTCGCGGTCGACAGGATGTCGACGCACACGATCGGTACCCAGTCAAATAGTTTTGTTCCTACCACGGGTTTGAGTGCACTTTCGAGAATGAGTGAGCTCGCCCGGTCACGGCCGAATGGTTCCGATTGCACACGACGACAAGCGAACGGGGCCGATCGCAAGCGACCGGGGCCGATCGCAGACGACCGGGGCCGATCGCAAGCGAACGGAGCCGATCACGTGTCGCAGCATACTTTCGGTGACGTTCACATGTCGCGGAAGACGCCCGCGGTCAAGAAGGCAAGCAGCTTGGTCATGTAGACTTAAAAACAGTTCATATATGATTTAGTATCGTTTAAAGACCATGAAATTCTTTCCGATCCGGTCCGTTGCGGGCCGTTTGGTGGAAATAGTGCTTTACGCTAGCAGCGACGAACGGCGACTTGAGCGTCAAAGCCGATAACAATGGCGTCTAAAGTAATGTTGCCAGTAAGAAAATATCTCGACGTATGGTAGTTTTTAAAAACTTTCGGAATATACCCAATTTCGCAATTACCCCGCAATACGCAATACACCCTAGTGAAAACAAATATTTAAAGTCCGAGTACATTTTTGAGCAACTTTTAGGGTAATATGAACTAGCTAGTTGAATTTGGACCTTCAATAATATGTAAAATACTTATAACTTATAATGTTGTAGGGAAAAAGTTAGAAAAAGTCGATTCAGAATACACACTTGTAAAAAAGTAGAAAAATATGTAGCTAAGGAAACACCCTTACACAAGGGTGTTCTATCGTCAGTGACAAGTTCCTAATGAAAGGTTACATACAGAGCGGGCCTAATTACGGTCCTGTTTACCGATGTGGACAAAACATCTGTCACTTTTTGACTAATATGCAAGTGTGAGAGTGACTGATGCTTTATCCACAGCGATAAAGGCGACCACAACACAATACGGGCCCTGGGAAACATGAGTTACCTATAAACAGATAAACACGCTGACACGTTCGTAAGTTTAAAATTGTACACATTGCTGTTTTTAAGAAAAGCATAAGTTTGCTGACGATGACATGAAAACCTAGGGTTGATCTTGGTAGCTTCGCATACGTGATAAATATTACCTACACGTAATTCCCATAAAGTGGCAAGATCTTTAAAAACTACTACAAAAAACGAAAACTATCCGATGCTGATAGCCCGAACGTCTCTCTTGATATCTAACACCAGGTTACAATGTTTAAGATCTCTGCCCACTACACCGTACCATACCATGACCGTACTTGTACTATTCTGTGACCGTACTATGAATGTATCACGCCCGGAAGGTAATTAATATTATAATGTTGGTCGGTGACGGAACGGTCTAGTAGGCATAAGCTCATACTTTTCAACACAAAGAATATTGTTTTGTCTGACACGTTCCTATTACGGTCATGGTATGATACGGTGTAGTGGGTAGAGACCTTTAGGCGTGTAAGGCGATCACCAACTGTCTAACAATTGTCTAATGCTCTTTCTAGATATTCAAAACTGAATAGATTTGGTTATTTCGTCTTTAGGTGAAGTTTAGACACATTTTAACTGTAAAAAATGAAAAATTTCAACCTGAAGTAGATAACCAGGTCTGTCCGCGTTCTGTATATTGACATCATCACCAAAAGTTACCAACCTTTTGTATATATTCGTCTTCGTTAGTACTAACAGATTACGTGACTTATCACGATAGATAAGTAGATAGGTCAGTCGAGCGGGCGAGGCGGTGCGCGGGGCTAGTCGAGCAGCACGAGGGGTCCGGGGAAGCGCGCGCGGCCCGCCGGTTATATGCTGTCGTAGCTGTTGGGGTCGGGCGCCGCCGCCGGCCCGGGCCCGCGCGCCGGCAGCCGGAACCCGTTCACCATGAAAGCCCAACCATCCTGGATGCCAAAATAAACGAATTTGAATTTGAATTTGGAAAAGGAAGAAAACGGTAATTAGCAAGAAGAGGACGAACAAAAACATTCGTTTTTCTTAATTTTTACTTACTTTAACAAGAGTGGGTAATTCAGTCCAGAAGACCAAGTTGGGTATAACTTCTACCCCGGTGGCTCCCATCAAGAATTTCTTAGTCATAACTCCGAGAACCAAGTAGAAAATAACGAAGCAGAAGAATATAATTAGTAATGTAGAGCCCGTGGAGCGGCTCGAGTCAATTTGCCTCAAGCAGGCGTTTCTTGAGAAGAACTGAAGTTCCTGTAATAGATAAACATGTTTCTACCATCAACTGAAATTACAGAATTTAATAATTATTCATTGTATGGATTTGTTAAAAGGCCTATTACACTACACGTTATTTAGGGTGGGCGTGATTCCTTACAAGGGCGTCGATTATTACATTGAACTGAAAGCCAGCCCCTTACACAGTTTGAACGTGTACACAGAGAGAGATGGACGTGTCAAGGCACCTATATTATCTAAGCCACAAAAAGCAGCTATTGCTATGGCCTTAGTAATCGCATCTATGCATAGTACCTAAAGGAAAAAAGTTATGTTATTTTTCCAATGTAATTAGTAAATTAAATTATTAAAAATAAACAAAAAACCCGACTGCAATAAGAAAAACAACTGAAAAGCGAAAAACAAGCTATATAATCTATAGAAAATTGTAAGAGCAATACTTATTGATATATAGAACAATTTAAGTTTAAGTGAATATTGGAAAAGGTGTTCCAGGCGTGGACAAGCTAGTCCAAATGTTTTTTTTTCAAGAAGTAGGTAGGTTTTAAATTCATTGCTTGTCCCCGCCTGCAATACCTTTTCCAATATACACTTATATTTCAATTTTCTATAGATTATATAGCTTGTTTTTCGCTTTTCAGTTGTTTTTCTTATTGCAGTCGGGTTTTTTGTTTATTTTTAATAATTTAATTTATTTAACTCTTTTTAGTTTTTATAACTAAAATAGTTGGTTAATTAATTATTACCAAGAGACATATGAGTTCTGCAGCTCGAATTTTTAATGTCGCGAAGCTACAAGTGACTTATTATAAGCGAAACTCTCTTCAAGCAAAACGAGTTTATTACTTAACATTTACGTATTTTTTCGACTTTCCTGTCAAAATAGCAGCATCAAAGTGTTATAATGTATATATATATTTGGAATGGGCTATTTAATAGCTTTCATTTGATACCCATATTGTTCTTATAAAAATACTTCGCGGAGGCCATATTGAAATATTATATACCCTATGTCACTTCGACAATTAAGACGAATCGAATGACACCTCGCATGTTAAAATCCGTCAGGCCGTTTAGTCTGCAGAGCAAGCCCAGAAATAGACATACATACATACATACATACTCTCGAAAAACATAACCCTCCTTCTGACGCAGTCAGGTAAAAATAGTTTCAACCGCAAAAAACGTTTCCAACTAAGAGGTTTTTCGACCAAACAATATACTAGGACAAAAAATTATGCCATTCTATATAGACCCGTTGATACCACCAACCTATAATTATGTAACGGTAACGGTATAGGCATCCAAGAACTTTTTTCAAGCAATGCTCCATGCTACATATTACTTACAGAAATATTGAAATAAAAACAAGCACTTACAATTGCATTTGGTTCATGCAAATCTTTGACAACAAGCTGGTCATCAACTTCAGCACAAACTAAATACACAGATGATCCTCTGAAATCAAAAAACAGTTCCACATTTTTATTTAAATCTTATTAATTGGGCCCTTACACATTCCTAATTGGTAACAAAAAAAAATGTGTATGGTCTGTTCATCCTTACTGGTCTTATATAGTAAACAACTTTCTAACCACAAAATGAACCTTTTTTGGCTAAAACAGCTCTTTTATCGTAAATAAAGTAAACCGAGTTAACATTTTGGACATCACTTGGCCAATGTATCGTCTGTGATTGCTTTATTTTGTTTAAAATAGCTGTTTTAGCCAAAAAAGGTTCATTTTGAGAGTTGTTTACTATATAAGACAAGTAAGGATGAACAGACCTTATGTGTACGTATGATTTGATAAGATGAACAATACCAGATCTGATTTCATGAATATTCATCATATCATCAAGTTAATTGTACACAAGATATACAGAGTGAGCAATAATTAACTGACTGGTCCTATTTCACAAGTCAGTCAGCAATGGGTGACAATTTGATATCATTATGATTTCCTATAATTATAGGTCATACATTTAATATAAGTTACGCCATTTACACTGAATTGCCACCTTTCATGTTTTCATTAAATTTTTCACATCTTTTGGTTGACAATTATAATATCACTTTTATTGGACAAATAATATTTTTTGATTATAATTAGCAGAGGTCGGAATAGGGTAGTGCTTATTAACCTAAACTTCATGCATCTTCATTCAATAACGTATTCCCATCTCACTCACGCATGAATGAAAATGAGTCAAGTGTAGTTAATAAGCACCACCTATTCCGACCTCTGATAATTAGTGTTAAACGTAAAATATTTTGTCCATAACAAATAAATAAAATAAAAACTTGCTGTTTCACAATTTATACTATAAAATAGTAAATATTATGCTCAACTAGTGTAATTTCATTTGATCATTAATTTGTAGTAGGTATTTCAGAGCATCATCTAAATGCTACCAAAATAATTCTTTCCCTAGTTTAAGGCATTGATAATGCAGAGAAGTCCACATTCATGTAAAGTGGATAGTATAACATTTACCAACAAAACCAGTTATGCAAATAGTTAAATAACCTAATCAGGTTCTGTTAAAAAACTGGTTTCACTTATATTGAACAGGCAGCCGTTAAGTAGCATTATTTTTAGAGAGTATTTTTTTACAAAATATAATTTTAATTTATTATAAATGATGATTAAACCAATTTAATAATGGACTATGATTATAATTCTTGCATTATAACTTGATGCGTGGAGACAGAAATTTTGAACAGATTAAAGGGCGCTACATACGTAACGTGATCAGGACGCGGACGAGACGGGGAAGGAACGTGGTTGCATACATTTTGGGTTTTCCCGTCCCGTCCGTGTAATTGTTGCATATGTACGTTCAGATACATTTTCTATGAGACAATATTTGAAAAAATTCCCCGTCCTGTTCCGTCCAAGTACAATCATGTTACGTATGCAGCGCCCTTAAGACATTTAAGACCACAACCTCATTTGGCATAGTTAAGCCTTTTTGATACCTAATGGTAAGATAATTAGTGTTTAGGTACATGAATGATATTTTTTAAGTATTCAAAAATAATTGTTCAGTTCAGGCAAACATATTATGTAACAATACAAAACTAATATATAGAACTATCTATTGAGGTGACAAAACTGTGCGATCCTCTTTAATCAAAGCATACTCGCTGCCGGAGTGGGCTGTCGTAAAATTGCTATAACAAAAGTTCAAAACACTAGAATTAACAGATAAACTTACGATGGTCCATTTGAATATTTGATAAAACTTCCATTTGGAGCAAATTGAGTACTACTGATATTTCCCAGGTAATTAAAAGACACCGCCTTTATTTTCATCTCCGTTGAGTTAACAGTTGTCCATGTAGAAACATAACTGCATAACTAAAATATAAGAACAAAATTATATGTACCTATCTAACAAATTAATATGTCAAACAATAATATACCTTTATGATTTTATAGCGTTTTACACAAGTCGATGATGTAGTAATTTTATTTTTATATTGTCATATTTTTAGTTCACAAAGGTGCATGATAACTAGGTAAATGGCTTACTTACCGACGCAGAGTCCGTGCAAGTGTTATTACCGGTCACTCCAGTTGGTGTCGCCATCTTAATATCGTAACAAGGGTGATATAGGAAAGTGCTTATTTCCACTTGCCCATTTACTTCATTGGATGCGTTAAATGAATGGTAAACGGAATTCTTCGCGGAAGGCGCAAGGTCTATTCCGGTGCCATTGGGAAACACACAACTACAAGCACTTCTCTTAACACAATCATCTGCAGCATTCACGAAAAAGGAACAAAATATGCAAAACAACATTAGCTTTACGAACTTTGTTGATAAATCCATTTTGTTATTTGGTAATGATAAATGAAAATCTCTTGCTGTGATAGACGCTGTCAGTGTCTGATAACTAGTATAGTAGGTAAGTAAAAAACCAAACCAAACCAATCAATTTGACTTGAGAGATGTCAACAGTGTCAACGTCACCGCTAGACCCGCTAGTTTGTTGAGCACGTTCGCGGTAAAGGAAAAAACGCCGACCGATGTTTATTTCGACATTGGAAAAATACAGTATGTTCCTGGATAAAGTGCACAAACGAATAGCGAGGAAACCAGATGCAATTTCACCGACAAAAAAAAATATTAATTTTGGTGTCATTACTTTATTTTTTTAAGATTTACAAAAAAACATTGATTGCTGTGAACCCTATCGGAGCAAAGTGAAATATCTAGCTCTATATGAGGTCTATGAGATGAAATAAACGGTTTTTTAATCCCAGAGCATTTCCTGTCTCACAAAAAAAAAAACACCTATACACAAAAAAGGTTTTTTTTTAATAAGTGTTTATTTTTTGTAAATTCCTGATAATTCCTCAAATTACTTAAAACTAGGCCCCATATTACACCAAACATTTATACGTCAAAGAATAACATAATAAAATCAATTAAATAAATAAATAAATCTCCATATTACCTGTTATTATTAACTACAACTACATGTGAACTCATTGTCCAAAACTGGACCAGTGAGAGTCGAACTCGCCCACCGAGGGCTCCATACAAATTTTTATACGTTATAAAAATAATTAAAATTCTGTTTAAGCTTGTGCCATTGAAGCCCTTTCATACAATACTCCACATGACACGGTTAACTCAATTCAAAATTTGGGCCCCCATCCTTGCTTAAAGACCCTATTTATTTTGTGATTTAATTAAAAATGTATTGTTTCAGATTTTTCCCTATCCCTACTTGTAGTAAAGACGGTATTACTTGTCAAATTTCATAGTTGTAGGTCAACGGAATATAACTACCATTATACATTTTGATTCCCTTGATAATGACGAGAGACGTTTTTTGCGGCATAAACGGCCGTAAGTATCTTTTTTTAAGGTTAACTTACAAGTTTATTTTTTTTTACAGCTTCAAACGGCCGGCTTCGGACTGTAGATCTGAGTACCTATATGGTTTTAATTTCAACTCGATACCTCCACGCAATCCCGAGATAAATGGTCTTGACAGACAGACGGACCGACGGACAACAAAGTAATCCTCTAAGTGTTCAGTTTTTGATATGTTGGTTGTATAGTCACGTCATGGTAACCCAAAGTTCTAACCCAAAATATCACCGCTATCTTAGAAAAACTGTTTTTTTTCTGTTTTCTTTCTGTACTCTCTTTAAAGTTAATTATTGTGCTAATCATGGTTTTAAAATATTGTAGATCACAAAATTTGCTGTAACTTTTGATTAAAATATTTTTTCCACGACCTATGGGAACGAACATATGGAATCATCTATGGAGAGTTACCGTCGAATATGCTACCTTTGTCCAATTTTCCCCCCATATTTACGTTTTAGTGCATATTACGAGGTGAAGAAGAGTGTTACCTACACTCTTTTTCACCTAAGATGAGTCCTGTGACAGCTCATATAAACACATATTACACTTTTTTCTTAATCACCTAGCGAAGCCGTTCAGGAACTTAAATTATTAATCGCCTATTTTTAAAAACCTCGCATGTGAGTATAGTAAGTGATTGAAATTACGAAATACGGCTGTCACAGTACTCATCATATCTAGGTGAAAAAGAGTGTAGTGGAAACTGAAAGGAAGACAACACAACAAAAAGGTTTGGAAACACCCTAAAGTCTTGATTAAAGGCCCAGCCACACCGATTGCGTGACATGCACGTGCACGTGCGTGTTCGCTTTCCACTGCGTTGTATAGTATGAATTCTCATTACGACATGACACTATACAACGCAGTGGAAAGCGAACACGCACGTGCACGTGCACGTCACGCAACCGGTGTGGCTCGGCCTTAAGTATTTAATTCCGAATTTGAAAATACCGAATTTACATTACCGAGTTAGTAATCACGAAAAGGTTTTTCCAAATATTATAGTTACGAATTTTATAATCATGAATTTAGTAAGTATATAAAAATTAGGAATTATGAAAAAAAGGTCAGATAAAATTTCAACTGTCTCCTTAAATGTAGCTTAGTAATTTCGCATCACTACGTAGTATAAAACAATGTCGCTTCCCGCTGTCTGTCTGTCCCTATGTATGCTTAGATCTTTAAAACTACGCAACTGATTTTGATGAGTTTTTTTAAATAGATAGAGTGATTCAAGAGGAAAGTTTCTATGTATAATAAATTATGGATTATGTAGGGGTTTTTCAGAAAACTCATATAAACCGAAGCGAAGCGAGGGCGGGTCACTAGTTTATAATATTAGTATGCGTCGTCGGAATACTAAACCAACACGCTGTTATTAATATATACACACTCAAAAAAATATAGCATTATTTTACAGCTATCAATATTAATCAATATTGTGCATGTTCATAGTGGTGCATTGTGTCAGGATAGGATGGTTCTTATCTGCCAGTAGAGCGTTGGAGACTGGCAATTGGTGGTGGTAGACACCACGTTTACAACAAGCCACCGGAGGAGAGGAGACAACCACTCATATCTATACTCTGTGCCAATTGAAATAGGGAATATGCATGGACTTTTTAAATAGCATTTCTCAACAAAATATGAAAATACCGTAAAAGAGATCACCAAAAGTGAAATTAAAATTGGTCAAGTAATACGGATGATACAAGCATTTTAAAATGCTAATTAGACAGAGAGATCCGAAGTGCACCGGTGACGTCATCGTGCAGTACGGCCATATATAAACTCCACGTAAAATTTTGAAAGAGATAGGAACAAATCATTGTCAGCTTATATCTTGGTTATTTTTATAGCTATTCATAAAATGTTTTTTCTCACCTGTTTGTTACATGAATCAGCTTTTATTGAAGCTGTAAAAAACATGCATATTCCCTATTGGCATTTTGGCAAAGATGTAAACACAACCAAACAAACCAATTCACCATTATTACTGGATTATCGCGTGCTTATTAATATCACGCAATGATTTAAACACTTGATCTTTACTTTCACATTAAGTTTAAGATTAAATAACTATTAATTATACGTTATTTTAAATAAAAACACGCTTGATGAATATTTGAGGGTGTGTCAAACAGTTACTACATCTTTGGCAATTTCAATTGACACAGACTATACCTAGCGTAGGTATGTCAGAAGGTAAACAACATATAAGACACAATTACTGACACAATTAAGTTTAAACATGTTTATTGGGTCCAAAAATAAAAGTATACATTTGTCAATATATCCTTGTAAGTAGTTCCCAATAAAACCACGTATTCGAGTTCGAGTTGCCGTTTTTTGTCGTCAACGCCTGCAGCCCAAATTTAGGAACCAGCCGGTTTGAATCCTTGAGGCATTAGCGTTAGAATCATGGTAAAGAGCGTTCGTAGGTACTCCATGAAGAAGGCCTTGTTGCAGTACTGGAACCACGAGCGCTCGGACAGGTCGGGCACGTTGGTGATAGCGTGCCTGTGGACGCCGAGGACCATCCAGCGCAGGCGCCTGGCCAGCTGTTCAAAGGTCGGCTGGCCGCGGTAGATCTCGCGATTATCTGAAGCCTAGAAAAAGAAAGCTGTGGTTTTAACCCATCCATCTTGATGTTTCCTTAACCGTAAGATCATAATCGAAAGAATCTAATAATAACAAAATCGATCAGGTACACTTGTTTTTAGGCCATTTTACGAGCTATCCACATTTGAGTATGTAATATATCCCTTTGAACAATAAATGAGGTGGGACTTACTTACTAATACTTGAAGGATTCTGTCAGCATTTATATTATCTTGGATTAATGCTGAACATTGTTAAGGATGTCGGCAGACATCCGTAACGTAATTCATACCATACAGGGTGTTGAGGTAAGCAACACGTCATCGACTAGTATAACATCTTCCCCCGCCCCCGCGCGAACCATGGAAGTGTCACGAACAAATTTGCCAAGTAATATAGTCTTGGTGAGGCAGTGTAAGTAGATGTGATAATTACATATTTGGCAACCAATAAACGAAATGTGCACAGGGGCACTACTTTGAAATTCGAAGTTCGAAGTTCCGTTCTTCGATTTCACCATTTGCTACTATGAACACCTTCGGGCCCGTCTTCGGATTCGAAGTTCGTCGTTTGACAATTGTTACTTCGTGGTTACTTCTTTTGACCTACTATGAAAATCGAACTTCGGCGACGGTTTCGGATTTTGACACAAAGTTCTTCGGGGAGAAACGTCAAATCTCACGTTAACTAAAGTGTTATCGTTTGACCTTCGATCCATTGTTTTCATTGCGTGAGTGTGAATGATTTTTGGTTTTATTACTGTGAAATATTTTTCCAAAGCTTATTATATTTTATCGAGTTTCGTTTATATTTTAGATTGAACGATGTCACGTCTTTTGCTCAACGAAGTACTCCTCAAAGTGATGCACGTACATATGACGAATTTGGCGGCGGGATACACTCGAGGCTTTTTGGGGAATTCGTCAACACTTTCAGATTAAATCGAGTGGTGTTAGAGGCTATTACTAGCCTAACTTAATAACCGAGGCATCTACCCAACCTATTCAATCAGAAAAAACCTTAGGTACGTATTTAAAGTGTTTTAGCGATGTTTATCCATTAAGAAAATATGTTTACTTTTGGTATTGTTATTTATGAGGTATAATGTCTACCTATTTTTGTTCAAATATGCAGACCAATCAAGTGAGATAAAACTCTTTAATTTGATTTATTACAGATTGGAGTTGGCTTAAAATTTTATGGTTTGGTAGAGTACCGGGGCAGGGTTGGAAGATATGATGCTGGGTCAATGACTTGTTGCCTGTGTGATGTTACATAAGGCTGCCATTTTTCTGCTCCATTAGCAATTCCCCCAAACAAGCGCAGCATCATTAAAACTGGGTAAGTACATACTATGGTTATATATTTTTTCTAATTATCATTCGCACTCATCATAATGTCATCCTAAAAGGTATTATGTTTTTTTACTTTTCTTTACATTGTACATAGTTAAGTCGCTTTGACCCAAAGAGCATGAGGAGAAGTTCTTTAACCGGAAACAATTCCAGTTGCCCATAATATATGTCATATATATATTAAAGGACAATTAACTTGTTCATTTTATTTGTTTTCGATAATATGATGCTCTATAACTTATGTTATTGACATCAAGTTATTTTATTATTTGATATTTATAAAGTCAGGCCAAGCTTGGTAACAAGCATATGCCGAGTCAACAACCTGTTATGTTTATCTCATTACACTTTAACTAAACAGTTACAGTGTAAAGCGGATAATCTGTAAGCATTCTCAGTGTTTTTTCATATATCGATACCTTAGTTCACAGTTGTACTAATTACATCTGAAAAGTTATTGTAATTAGCATGTTTGTGCACAAATAATAAGTTCGTAACTTTACTGGCAAAAAAAAATCATTTAGTGCGATTGTGCGCTAAGGTATCGATATGTCCTCTCTATCGCGTTAGGTTTAATTCTTGTATTGATAGAGTAAAGTGACATTGTGAAATGAAAAAAAAAACTTCACTGATATTGTTGTTTCAGAAGACAAATATGCCATTTTAAATGTTGATACTTCACATGGTGGAGCGACTCATGAATATTTTGTGTGGCAATATCTGGGAACATTTTGAAAGCGTCTGTGCCAAGAGAGAGCCTGCTGTTTTGCACTTGCTGGGTAAGGAATCAAGTTCTTTTTTCCTAAAATTTGAATACTTCTCTTATGAAATACTTTCATGACCCCTTGCGGGGGTAGGTACGTGATGACAACTGAGGATGGGGCCACAGATGACTCCCCTGAGGGTTACTATAATGCCATACAAAAGACTGTGCGCTCAACCATTGAGAGAACATTCATCATTTTTAAAGGTTTAAATGCATATATGTATATATTAACATACTTTTTTATAACAAGGAGAAGGCACACAAGTACTCAGGCCTCCTGATGGTAAATTTTATCTGAGACCTATAGATATTTGAATTCCCAAGACTACAATTTCAAGACTGCAATCCTAAGACTTTAAATGCGTTGCCAACCCTATGGACTAAGGTCGAATAAGGAATACCTCGATGCTAGTAATTTCACCGATTTTTCTTATCCCCTTACCGGAACACAACAATGCGAACACTGCTGCTGCACTGGTGGGTTGATCGATAAGATGGTGGTAGCCATCTGGATGAATCCTGCACAAAAGCTCTACCACCACTAAAACACCAACGTTTCCAAAGTCACAGCATAATCAGAAATTATAATTAATTATATATTTTATTTGTCACAGGGTGGTGGACATGCCTTTTGGCCGCATGCACTCTGCACTACAGCCCTGAGATGGCCAGCAGGATCTGCAGGATCACCATTAAATGCAGTATGCTGTATAATATCTGGATGCCAGCTGCAACCGACGACGTCACGAGCGAGAGCAACATGCAGACCGGTGCTGTCGCTGACTTCCGCGTCTTCTCCGCCGCACAATAGCTTAATCTTAGTTTTAATAAATAGATAATAATAGTATGTCGTCCGACACATCCGACCATATGAAGCGAACTTTTTAACGTGTTTATCCTTTGACAAAAATTATACTAAGTTTATTTTAAAACTGCTGCTTTATGATTCACTGAGACAATTTGAATGATGAACTTCAATTTTTAGAGTAGTTGTTCGTGTTCTTAACCATACTTTGGTTAGGCTTATAAGGACTAGATTGCAAAACGTCTATGTAAGCAAAACATCGTTGTTGCGTAGCGACCAACTAAACAAAACGCCTTTTTTGTACAATGCCCTGCCCTAGGATGCAAAATGTCTAGTTTGGAAGTAATGCATAATTAGGCATAACAACATTTTTGTTTTATTTTATTTATTTAAGGCTCACAAAACAAGTTACAGTCTTTGTTACATATATGTTAGTTAGTTAAATAACGTTAGAGGGCATTAATTTTATCAGTATAGTTTTAGTACCTATATTTAAGCTTTAATTACTATTAGGTTATAACCGTGGCTAGGTATGTTTGCTGAGTAAGAACTTGACATAGAGATACATGGCTTCTCAAAAACTGAGCTGAAGTACCGAGAAAACATCACAAACTTCAGCCTCATTAGAGGATACAGAGCTATCATACTTGGAATCGAGTTTGAACCTTTTTTAGCAAGGTTTTAAATCGTCTAGGTAGCAAAACGTGTCGTGATTGCATAACGACTAGATTATATATTAGATGAATTTTATGTCGGAACTAGGAACGATTGTTTATGGTCTAGGACTCCATACTACTTATTAATTTACTGTTTATTAATTTTACTAGTAAATATACGAGTATATCCATACTTATATTAAAAACCAGTCAAGTGTGAGTCGGACTCGCGAACCGAGGGTCCGTATTTAAGATTTTCATACGATACCTCAATTCAAACTTTGGACCGATATTCCTTGTATAATCACCCTGTTTTGTCGTGATTTAATTAAAAATTTGGAAGACTATTACCGGCCAATTTTCATAGTTCCATGTCATCGGAAAATAACTAGGTACCCTATAAATGTTGATTCACTTGAGTAACCCTGGAGTGAGTTGAATGTCGAAATATACCTACGTTTTTTGCGGCATAAACGGCCATATATATTTTTTTTCGTTAACTTGGAATAACTTCAAGAGTTTAATTTCTACTCCCGTCCCAACGTTCGATTTCCCGAGATAACTGTCTTGACCGACAGACGGACGGACGGACGGACGGAAGGACAACAAAGTGATCCTATAAGGGTTCCGTTTTTTCCTTTTGAGGTACGGAACCCTAAAAATGTTTAAATAACTATATAAAGTAAAGTAACTAAACTAATTAAGTAACTATGAATAGTACAAAGAGTTCCTTCACAAACTACAGTTTGTGATTTCCTTGTTATTCAACCATCTAGTAGTTTTGCCACTTAGACGTTATGATTTTTTGACGATATTTCTACCTAGTCGTTTTACTATCAGTACGTTCTGCATACGTTGGCGTTTTGCAACTGGGACATTTTGTTATTTGGGCGTTATACAAACAAAACGTTATAGAACTAAGTCGAATCTTCAACCAAGGTATTCTACTATTAACCTCTCCTCTACCTTTGACCTAATAGTGCGTCAGCCATTCTAATTAAGATTTTGAATTTAATTTTCACTGACAAAAGATTAATAATTCGAACTTCAATGTTGCAATTAAAATCTATCTGACAAACGACAGGTTAAGACGATTTACACAATTAGACATTTTGCAACCAAGATCTTATGGAACTAAGTCGTTTTCTTTACATAGTCGTTTTGCAATCTCCACTCTGTTTCATCTAAGATGAGTCCTGTGACAGCTCATATAAACACGTATTACTTACTTGTTATTACTTACGTATTACTTACTTGTTTCCTAGCGACGCGGTTCAGGGACTTAAATAATTAACCACCTATTTTTAAGTACCTCGCATGTGAGCATAGTAAGTGATTGAAATTACGAAACACGGCTGCCACAGGACTCATCTTAGATGAAACAGAGTGTAGTCCTTAAAAGCCTAACCCTGGATAGGGATGTAGAGAAATTACTTAAATTGTTTCAATTTCCATTGATTGTCGTTCCTGACTCTGTCTCCGTGTAGGCACTAAATAGTCAGTTATTTATTTATTGACTTCATGATGAGAAATGTAATCATGGTCAATATGGTCAACATAATGTCTGCCAAAAACAATGCTAGTTATGAAATATATATAAATAATTAGTATAAAGGTACATTTTTAGGCTTAACTAGAGACAAAATATTGTAATAGTCCTCATACCATTTGTTTTAGTATTTTTCATAGTTTTCTGTCGTACTTTTTTCTTTTATATTTATATTAAAGGGCCATTCATCTATACTTATATTATCAAGAGAGAGAGAGAGAGAGAGAGAGAGAGTGGATTTGTAATTTTGTTTACAAGTGAAAGGTAATCATTACTTTATTATTTGTACAATAATTATTACTTTAGTATTTGTACAATTCTTTCACTATTTGTACAGTACATTATTCCAGATGAATATAGGCAATTTTTTATTATGTTGGAACCTGAACGAAGCTAGGGCCTGACGCTAGTTCTATTAATAAGACTATCTCTCATGATTCCAAGTAGGTACCTAATGCTAGACTTAATAGGAAGTTGTAATGTTTTTTAGCGAGTACTGAAGAATGAGGAGTACCTAGTAGGAGGGTAATTCAATTTTGTGTTATGTTATGTAATAAAATAACTTTTTATCTTTTTCGATTTTTATTTTATTTTATTTATGTTGGAGTCAATGAGCACCGCTTGTCTTGATTTTGTTAGTTCTGGGCAAATGGTTGACTTGGTGATTTTGGAATCTTCCATCTCCAGCAGCTGCCCTTGCTGACTGGCCTGTTTGAGCAGCAAAGGCCAGACCACCACCGTCGGGTGCCTCATGTGAACAGATAATTACAATATTATAAAAAATGTAATAGGATCAATATATTTACCTAGAAATAAACACAGCACACAAAATAATGACAGTCAGATAATCCATGATGTACCTAATGTACCTAAAATGATATATAAACCCCCTTGCAACGATAACAAGCACTTTCGATTTCTGCAAGTAGTTTAAACATACTGTATTTTTTTTTCTTGGATATATCTGCGATCAGTCGGTTTGGATAGACTTTGCAGTTGTGTACAAAGGTTTTTTTCCTAATCAATGGCTATCATTCCTTGTTTTAACATATTAATTTAACAAGGTGTATTTCACCAACAATAAGTTTTAAACAATTACCATGAATTTATTAAAAAAACAAATCCATGGATATCACACACATGGACAATTATTCTGTTAAAGAGTATTTATTCTGGTGGACTAAACAGAATCATATGGGGCTACCCCCAAGCATTTCTGTTAAGTAGTAAAAAGGTATGCTTACTTGATGGGTGCTGAAATGACAGGAGCTGTAAGGTTCCTAGGGTACGGATGATTGGTCATCGTCCAAGAGTGAAACTGACACTTCCTCATACATTCTTATAGGGCAAGTTTTACCCGTTGACCTCTTTTAGCGATTGGGGTCCGCATCATTACCCTGGAAATGAGACAATGTTGTAGGTATTGAATTGTATTTTGAATTCACATAAGTCAGAATGCACCGGCACAGGAAAGTAGAAAATAAAACCATGTCGTGATGGTTTACCTTCTGCGATTGTCTTTGCGACTGGGCTGCCCCACCGAGACTGTTTAACGTAACGTAACAGTAATTTGCTCCCACAGGGTGCGGGGCGTACTCTTCCCAACACGCTCCTGACAAAACCACGAGCAAAATCAGCATTTCATATAGCTCGTGGGTAACAGGGGAGGAAGATGATGGTTGCTGCAATCCATAAGTACAATGTTTTCATTCAAATCTTAAGGTAAACTACTAAAGTAAGTAAGCAAGAGAACCAAAAAATATATCAGTTAACTAAAGAATACAATACAAATTTAATACCAACGAGTCTTGACTCGAGTTAAACTGTTTTATGATATAATAATCAAATATTGGGATGTTATTAAAAATTAATTTAATAATAAAAATAAAACTTACAAAACAAATTTCGTTGCTTGACACATGGATATGATAGATAGATTATTTTTTACACTTAATGATACGTCAGAATATTTTTAAATTAATAAATTATAAGCATATTTGATGTTTTTATTTTCTTAAACTATCCTTGTCACTTTGTGTGTTATTGCACAAGTAAGCTATAAATTGTTAATCGGCGATTTAGGACAAAAATCTGATTACCGGTTTTTAACCGCTATGTGTGTAACGCATACTTTTTATCCATTCGTTCTTTCCATTCAAGTAACTCAATTCCTCTTGAATCGAAAGTTGGTCTATGGCTCCGAAACGTAAGTAAACAAATCGAAGTTACTTCATGGTAGCATTCACCTTCAACGTTCGATCGATCTGCGTTGCGGGCTTCGTTGCGAGCGTCGAATTTCAAAGTAGTCATTCTATTAAAGAGGCGTCCCCACTCTCCACCGAGAGTGTTAACACGTTTACGAATGAGAGTTTACGAATTCGTAAACGAGCAGTGTATGGTTTCCTGGTTAGGTATTCTGATTCGGAATTTCTTGAGCCTAGCGCAGACGTTAGATTTTTTTGTATTAGGAATTTATACAGCCACTACGTATGGTGTAGTGTGGCCTTATTCCATTATGCTCTCACTCTAATGATACCAGTGGGATCAAACAAAACTTTTGAGTTCATTAAGCTCCCCCTAGGGAGCAGTGAACACCCATTATTCCATTATAATCCCACGCACACAGAAGTAATGATGTGATGTGAACATGTGAAATGCATTTCACAATTAATTATTTTCTTTATCAACCTACTTTAAAAGTACTGATTATTGGTCACTTATTGTCCATAGATGGATCAGCTATGTATAGCTAGGATAAAAATGGAATAAAACCGGAGGAGTTTTTGAATCCCACAAATAGTGGGATCATGGCAAGGATCGGAAAACGCCCGTCATTTTGAAAACATAACCCTGTTCCGTACAGGAGAGACTTCCTTCTGATGTTAATTAAAAATATTATTAGGTATTTTAAATTTATTATACCATTATTTATATGTATTCAGCAACAATATTATTAATGAATAAAACCATAATGGTTATGGGAAAAAAACACTTTCGCCAATCAAAAAAAATATCTTTTTTTTTTATTTTCGCCTGTTGTTCCATAACGACGTGAATTTAGGACCTATTTATGAGTCGAAAAAGTTTGTTCACAGTTTACGGAGGACATTGGGGCAATCGTTGACATTGGTTTACTGTTTGTATGTGTGTTTGTGTTTTCTAATTAACACTTCGGTGTAATTCATTAATAAAATTGTCGCTAGAGTGACGGCACCAATAATGGACACTTTTAGCTGACAGGCACCAATAATGGACACTTCCCTCTTAATTCAAATTTAATACGGTCCAAAATTGATTATTGCAAAACAAATGAATAACCCTTATCTTCTGTAAAATAAGAATCAAGTGTCCATCATTGGTGCCTTGTCCATTACTGGTTCCATCACCCTAAGTACATATAAATTATTGTATAATAAATCTATAAAATACCTAATAATATTTTTAATTAATATCAAGGAAGTCTCTGCTATACGGAACAGGGTTATGTTTTCAAAATGACGGTCGTTTTTCCGATCCCTGAATTCATGAGAGTGGGAGCATAATTTAATAAGCCGACGAAAAAATTATTGCTATTGTATTTTAACAGGCGCTAAACACGTAGGTTATAGGTTAGAGCGGGCTGGTTTCCGCAACTCGACGACTTAATGTATGCGCCTTTTTTGCGTGCTGGGTTTTGGCACTACTCTTGCCAACCCAGTTCTACCAGGAAGCCTAGCAAACCCTTGATGTTGCCGACGGCTTCCGGTAGCGACCTCGGTGTTCCGAGGTGACGTGCCCGGTATGTTGCCACCTCAGGGCATTCCATGATGACGTGGGCCGCGGTTTCCTCCGCCGTCATACAGGCTCTGCACAGGGGGCTGTCTGTAACACCTAATGTGAACAAGTGTTTGTTAAACAAGGCATGGCCAGTTATGGCTCCAGTTAGTAATCGGAGTTGGGCCCTTTTGAGGAGTCGTAGCTTACGCGATAATCCGGGATTGATTATCGGAAGGGCTTCCTTACTTTGCCTGCAGGTGTTTAGGTTGCTCCAGTAGTGTTGGTGCTTTTCCTTGGTGACTTGGCGCAGCTTGTTCCGCAGCCAGCTGGTCGGCAGGGGCAGAAATGGTTCAGGACCTATTAGTTCCGTTTCTGAGCCCCTTCTCGCGAGTACGTCCGCCGCGTCATTACCTCGAGAGTTACTGTGTCCCTTAATCCACTGTAGGGTGATGGGGTTGATGTTACATACCTTAGAAAGGGCGTTGTGACATTCGTATATTAGCCCTGATGTTGCTGTGTAGCATTGTAGGGCTTGGAGAACTGATCGGCTGTCGGAGAGTATTCGGATAGGGAGATCTTTTACCTTCCTTTGCTCGATCGCTGTTATAGCCATGATGATGCCCACGCATTCAGCCTGGAAAACTGTGCTGTGGGCTCCTAATGGCGTTGAGATATGTATGTTTAGGTCTTCCGAAAAAGTACCTGCTCCGGATCCCGACTTTGTCTTGGATCCATCTGTGAAGATCCTTACTTCCCTGGGGTTGAGGCCTTCCCACGGATCCTCGTGCAGTTGTATTTTGTACTTCTTGTCGAAGATGAACTGTTTTGGTATTCTGTCGGTGGCTGCCTCTATGAGCGGCTCCTCATTGACCGCTTCGTAGAGAATTTCGGTGTGTGGTACCCTGGCGGGTCTCCACAGGTGCAAGTTCCTAAGACGTACCGCTGTCGCTGCCGCTTCCTGCTGGATGAAGAGATGCAGTGGCGGGAGGTCGAGCAGGGCTTCCAGGGATGCTGTGGGCGTAGTCCGCATGCATCCGGTGGCTGCCATACCGGCTAGTCTCTGGAGTCGTTGTAGTTTTGCTTCCACAGTGGAGAGTCTGGTGCGTGGCCACCAGACTACCGCACCATAGGCTATGATTGGTCGTATTACTGACGTGTAGAGCCATAGGATGATTTTGGGTTGTAGTCCCCAGGTTTTACCTACCATCCTGCGACACTGCCAGAAAGCGATTGTTGCCTTGTCTATCTTGTTGTTTAGGTGATTGCTCCAGTTCAATTTGCTGTCCAGTATGACTCCTAGGTACTTTACCTCATTTGATAGCTGGAGTTCTGTTCCAAACAGCTTGGGGAGTTGGTAGTTGCCCAAGTTGCGTTTGTTGGTGAACAATACCATCTCCGTTTTCTTCGGGTTGACAGATAGTTTGTTGGTTGAGCACCAGCGTTCTACGATACTTAGGGCTGAGCGGGTGACGTCGCAGACCGTGCTGGTGACGTTGCCGCTCGTGAGTATCGCTATGTCGTCCGCGTAGCCTACCGCGTAGTAGTGACTGTCGTTTAGTTTGGCGATCAACTCGTTCACAACTATGTTCCATAGTAGCGGGGAGAGAACGCCTCCCTGGGGACAGCCCTTTGCCACCAGTGCTAGTTGGTTGTTGTTTGCATTGAGTCTGATGACCCTTTTGCTGAGCATGTTACCTATCCACTCGACCAGGGTCGGGTTCGCCCCGTGCCTGACTAGCGCGGCTGTTATGCTGTTGAAATTGGTCTTGTCAAAAGCCCCCTCAATATCTATGAAGACGCCTAGGCACATAGATTTGTTCTTGATGGCTTCCTCTACCTTGCTTACTACTGCGTGTAGGGCTGAGTCTGTTGATTTACCTTGGCTGTAGGCATGTTGGTTTGGGTGCATTGGTACGTTTACCAGGCAGCTCTCCCGTAGATTTCTGTCGCATAGCCTTTCCAAGCTCTTTAGTAGGAACGAGGTTAGGCTGATGGGTCTGTAGGATCTGGGGTCCGAGTAGTCGCTCTTACCTGGTTTTGGTATGAATATTACCTTGACCTCCCTCCACCGTTTAGGCACATATCTGTGTGCCAGACAAGCGGTCAGGATCCCGGCGAGAGCCCGAATCAGTCTCTCGCCCCCCCACTTCAGTAGGGCTGGGAAGATCTCGTCTAGGCCCGGTGATTTAAAGGAGTCAAAGCTGTTGATTGCCCATTTCACTTTATGAGGGTTGATTACCTTGAGGGCCTGCTCCCAGTCTACCGTGGTAGGGGGGGCCTCTCCGCTCGTCCAGCTGGTCAACTGTGATATCACACAGTCAGGGAAATGCGTCTCTACGAGGACTCGCTCTGCCTCCTCTGACGAGCTGGTGAGTGTGTTGTCTGGCTTGCGTAAGGAGCCCATGGTGTGCATGGTCTGGTTGGAGAGAACCTTCCTTACCCTGTTGGCCTGTGAACATGCTTCTATGTTGTTGCAGAAGTTCCGCCATGAGCTCGTGCTCCTGTACCTGAGGCGTTTCTTGTACCTGGACTTGGTCGTTTTGTAGTTCTCCCAGTCGTGGTCTGCGCCTGTGTTCATTGCTCTGTTCAGTTGTCGTCTCATC
Source organism: Acleris literana (assembly GCA_946894065.1). Lineage (NCBI taxonomy): Eukaryota > Metazoa > Arthropoda > Insecta > Lepidoptera > Tortricidae > Acleris > Acleris literana. The sequence continues at coordinate 5,639,721 of OX335683.1, forward strand.
TTCTTCCTGAGCCTCTCCAGCTCAGGGCCCCACCATTTTCCTTCGCTGTTGCGGTTGGCTGGTGGGTTTGAGAGAGGACATGCATGATGATAACTAGCCACAATGGCCTCCGTTAGGAGAGTTACCTGGTTTTCTATCGCTTCGCAGCCCTCGACTTGGAGTGTAGCCGCCGACGGCAACGTAAGTTCCAGCCGCTCAGCGTATAGCAAGCGGTTGGTTCTACGTGGGTTCCGCCGAGGAGTTTCTGCGAGTGTATTTACCTGAATGTCGAAACGTATCCATCTATGGTCTGAGCACGACAGTTCCTTTGAGACGTGCCAGTTCATGATGTACTGTGTAGTTTCTTCAGTTGCTAAGGTCAAGTCAATAATTGTCTTGCTTCGTCTGTTTACAAATGTGGGTTCAGAGCCTGTATTTAGGATGTTAAGGTTAGTTGACATTAGGTATTCTACAAGTAGCTTACCTCTGTTGTTAGCGGTTTTCATACCCCAGAGGGGGTGGTGTGCGTTGGAGTCCGTGGCCACAATCAGTTGCAGCTTGTACTCTTCGCAGTGGGTCACTAGCCTCGTCATTTCGTGTGGCGGTGGGTCTTCTGCCTCTGGCATATAGATGGAAGCCAGGACCACCTCCGGCAGGCTGGAATCTTGCGCCCCTCGCACCTTTATGGCACACAGGTCTCTAGAGCAGAAACTGGTTAAGGGTTCGGCATGTATGTTCCTACTGGTGTAAATGCAGGTCCGGGGGTTATCCGGACCTGTGTGTACTATGAGCTTACCTCCGATGTTCCGGAGCCCGCATATGGCCCCCTTCCTGATCCACGGCTCCTGGATCAGGACTACGGCGGTGTTGTTGGCCTCCAGCCACTTCCGGACCTGAGCCGTCGCGGTTTCGCTGTGGTGGAGGTTAGCTTGGAGGATGTTACAGCCGGGTGAAGGGGGTTCCGTCATTGGTGCAAAGCCCCACTGACCCCTCCTCGCTGCCTTCCTCGCCGATGGCCAGTTTGCCTATCCCCTGGGCACACTCCTCCCCGCTTTCCGACGAGTCACGGAGGAGCTCTTCCTCGTCGTGCTCGGAGCAGGGGGCGCCTTGCGCCGGGGATTGGGACCCAGGCGCGACCTCGACAATGTCGTCGGCCGCGCCGGTCACCGTGGCCGTGTCCATCGGCTCAGGTTCCCGCTGTGTAGCAGGTGTTGTGCCGTGGGTGCTCGAGGGTGGAGTCTCCACGAACTTCCCTCGTGGCCCCTGGAATTTTAGGTACACCGACCCACACAAAAATGTGAGCCGGCGCCCCCTATCCAGAATGGCCTGCACCTCCGTCTCCGGTATGCTGACGATGGCAAAGGTCTCATTGCCTTGCCTGTCAGCGCTGTGCAGAAGCCACCGGTCCATCTGCACCCAGGTATTCTGGTAGCGGAGCGAGTGCGCCACCACGCCAAAATCGTCGTACACGCCCGGGAGCAGGATGCCGCAGCGTACTCTGCGCGGTATTTCGCTCTGGCGTTTCACGGTGAGGTTATCGCCAGAGGAGAGGGTGATGGCGGCTACGCACTCCCTCAGCCAGGTCACCGCTGCTTGGTCCCCGCACCACAGCCTCAGGGTGCCGTTCACGTGTAACGGCTTTCCCTGAAACTGTGGTCCGCCCCTGCTCTGCAGGTTTTGGACCGCTTCTGCCATCACGCGGGCTTGGATGAGGTTTAGGGCCTCGTCAGCGAGTTCAGCCGAAAGGTGACCCGTGCTTGCTGATGTGACAGCAACCATCAGGTCCGCCTTCGCTGCGTCCGCGTACGCCACTCGCGGGGTACCCGACGATCGCTCGATCCTCTGCTTCTTGGGTTCGCCTCTCGGAGACACAGTCTCGTCCAAGCGCGCCCTTTTAGCAGTGGTCCGAGCGACCGGGGGGCTCCCCTCCGAGGCCCTGTTGACGGCTCCTTTCCCTTTGGGAGCGGCACGGCTTGTTGCCGGATGAACGGGGTCACCGGCAGCGCCTCGCACCGTCTCCGTTCCGGGAGCACCTGGTTGTTGGTCAGGCACCGGAGCAGCAGCTTGTTCCGCCAGTAGCCTACGGTACTTGCGGCGCTGCTTTTGGTTCTTGTGCTTCTTCTTCCCGAGTTCGGTCGCACTGGGTACTGGGGCGTCCCGCTTGGCGGTTTGCTCCCTTCTTCCCCACGTGGTTAACACGGGAAGTTTCCAGCTGGCATCCAGCTGGGAAGCTGTCGAAGGCGTAGGTAGCAGCGCCGGTGTCTGCCCCGCGTCTGCGGATTTCTCCGCAGGTGCAGGCGGGACGATCTCCGGGCTGGCTTTGCGTAGTGGCCTGGGTTGAGTCCACGTTCGGGGTTTTGAGCCCGCCGGTTTCCCAGCAGACTTCCCACCCCTCGCAGACTTTGTGTATGTGTGTGACGGTGCCTTAGCACCGCCCCCGCGTGGGTGTGTTCTTGTGGTCTTGGGGGTCGATGTCGATGCCTCGAAGCCACGTGTGAAAGAAGGTAGCGTCACTTTCGTGCCACTTCCCTTCCGCTGTGTTTGGTGTGTAAGGGTAGCTGGCGGGGCTTGCGCCCTGCCGCCACCTTTGTGTGGTGTTTGTGTGTGGTGTAGCCCTTGGCCACTACTACCCGCACCTGTTTTGTTTGGAGAGGCTGGCACGCCCGTAGGAGCACCGCTCTCTTGTTGAGCGCCTTTGGGTTTCCCCTCCGGCACTCTCGGGGTTTCGGATCGTAAATTGTCCATAGTCCGTTGTTTGTTCTTCATCTCACGAGTTTCCCACCCTCCACGGAGCCCGCACCGGGGATGTCTACAATAGATCATCAGGAGTACTCGTGAGATATAGATGTGCAGAGTTGGGTGTCATGCGCGACATCGGGAGCTGCAGACAGTGTGGCTGGGTTGACCGATCCGGGTCTCCCCAGGTGTTCCACACGCCCTTGCCCCGTCAGCATGGCCGACACCCCGCCCACCCAGTGGGCCCCCACACATCTCGCCTGCGAAACCGTACCCACCTCGACCGTACGGACGCGTGTCCATTACCTTGCAGTGGCTGGCTGCAAGGCTACCGTTTTGCCAGAAATTCGGACCAAAGAGGGCGTGTTGTCTCCCGGTAGTGCTATCCCGACTCCGTTCGACTCAACCCCCCAGGACTCCTGCATCCTCGCATACGGCGCTCAACTGCGGAGGACTACCGCAGGTAGGCTGGATAGTCCATCGGGTCGCCTACAAACCCGATGGAGCCGAGAGATCTCAGCCATTGCTGGTACAGAGAGGGCACAGAGGACTCCGTCAAGTCTCTACCAACAATGTTGCCCGGGGTGTGCCGTGGTAGTTGGTAGTATTCCGTTCGGGTTTTTACGTCCTCGCGGTTTCCTACCTTCCACCCACACTAGGAGGCGACACTCTGAACACCCCCGCTAAACACGTAAACGGCATAGCGCTGGCATGATTCTGAACGGAAACCTCCTGCTTGTGTGCGGTGGGCCAGCCAAAATGGTGATGACACTCGGTTTTTTTTTCGCTCTTAGTATCCGAACCAAACGCGCGGCGAAAATTCGAAATAAACGTCGGGTTGTTTTTCGTTAGGAAACTTTAAGAACGTGAACGCCTTGCTAAAAAAACTTGTAAATGGCCTAGTTTATTATACACTGTAAAATTTATTTAGTGACAAGAAGGCTGTTAGTTTTCCGAATATAAAAAAAATAAAATAAAATAAACATATTGTAGGTATGTAACATAGAATTTCCTAATACGAAAAAGCTAAGAATATTCTTGATGGTCTATTGGTGCACATTCCACTCACGGAAGTCGTCGTGGATCTCCGGCAGCAGCAGCAGGTTGAGCGGCGGCCCGCAGGCGCGCTCGTCGCAGCCGGACGAGTCCACGCCGAGCCCGTTCTTGTTGGCGTCGGAGTACATGTACATGCCGGAGTTCAGCTGCAATGTTGACTTCTGGAACGCTTTCCTGGAACAAAAGTAACTTACGGTTTATACAAAACCTGTGAGGGATAATACATTCGTATCTAAACCCGGTAAATACAGCAGGGGCCTGTTTTATAAAGGCGCAGCCACACCGGATGCGTGACGTGCACTTTCCACTGCGTTGTATAGTGACATGTCGTAATGAGAATTCATACTATACAACTAGGGATCGTAATATGCGAGCAAAATCCATTGAAATGACGTATGACACCCAGTTAGGGTTGGCGATGGTTCTAAATTTATGAACTAAAATATTAGGTACTAAAATAATGCAATTAAATATATTTTTTAACCGAATTCAAAAAAGGAGGAGGTTATACGTTCCACTGTATGTTTTTTTTTATGTGTGTTTACCGATTACTCCGTCAATTGTCGACCGATTTCAAATATATTTTTTTGGTTTGATAGAGTATACTTCCAAGGTGGTCCCATTGTCACCAAATCTGTATCTGATGAGGGGATCAGTGAGGAATTGAGGGAACTCCTCAAATATTAAGCAAACATATAGCGATTTTAGTATTTTTAGTAACAAGTCCAGCATTTGCATTCAGAAAGTATCATTTGGTGTAGTGGAACTGATGATGAAAACCACAGATGGCCACCGGAACTCCTCAATGGTACCGATTTCAAGGGTGGCGATAAGATATCTCGATTAAGATAGTTGAGCGACTACCTACAACGAATAATATTTACTTGTTGAAATATGACTATGACTTTCCCGCGGCGTTGCTTGCGGCGCGCTTGATATAAGTTAAAGTTTCATTTCAACTAAGAAGTGGGACTACGTAAAAAAAGTACGTCGTACGTACGTCTAAAAAGTATAAAATAAAATAAATGTTTTAAAAAACAAAAAACCGCCTTTAAAAACGCAAAAAATACCTAATAGGTTAGTCCAACTGATGTCGGCTTTTTGTTGAAAATGTTGTGGTCGCCGACTTCAGTTGGACTAACCTATTAGGTGCCTACAATTTTAAAGAAGTTATTTTTTGCGTTTTTGAAGGCGGTTTTTTGTTTTTTACTAATGAAATTGAACACAATCCGAAACTCAGTTTACTGGCTAGTATATTATTTTTTATATTAAAATTTCAAATCAAATAATTCCCAATTTTAGACTTGGGATGGTAAGTAATAATTTTCGCAAGTACGATGGCGAGACAATGCAAATAATACAATCAGATTGACAATCATGACAAGATAATACTCGTAAATCTATATAATGTACTTATCAATCCTAATAAGTTTTAGTTTAACATTATAGATAAACCATGAACACTGATAGGGGCAATTTATTACCATAATGATAACAAGTGCTTTCATAAGTATAAACACAATCCTCCACAAATATTTAATTTATTAGATTATATTATAAGTGACAACCCTAGCACTTCAATGAATTTTGCTCGCATTTTACGATCCCTGTATACAACGCAGTGGAAACAGAACGCGCACGCGCACGTGCACGTCACGCATCCGGTGTGGCTCGGCCTTAAAACTACAAATTACAATTTACAGGTTACAAGTTTCCATTTGACACTACCTCGACCAATGACGACCAGCCATTTGAGCAGTATTGCCAGTTTAGACCTGTAAATTTGTAACATGTAGCTTTATAAAACGTGCCCCAGGTCGAATCAGCAGACGTACATACGCACGGTACGAGTTGATTTTTTTAATCTAAAGGATCTGTGCTAAAGTTCTAATCACAGAAAGTAAAGGTTAGTTACATACTACGGGACATAATATCTCACACAAATTACCTAGTCTTAATCTCTGGGCTTGTACTTGGGTACAAGGCAATGATAATAATAATAATATGCGGTCATTCATGTTCAACGAGGAAAAGTTGTAAATTCATCAAATTTGCAGCTTGTCAATGACTCTCCGAAGTTGAAACCTACAAATATCTTGGTATGTCACAGTCTTTGGGTATTGTGGACGGCGATATTAACAGTATTTTATCGGGTGTGGCAATAAAGGCTCGGCCAGACAGCACCGTCGCGGGCGCGCGGCCTGCGCGCTACGGGGCGCCGCGCGATATTTCCATACAAACCGCTAGCGTGGTCAAACAGGCTGCGCCCCGTCGGCATCGCGCCCCGCTTCTGTCGCGACCCGCCAGCGCAGCCCGCCGCGCGCAGGCCGCCAGTCAGTGTGACGTCAGACAGCGCAGCGCAAAACGAATGACCAAACCACAGAGAGCGAGCGGGAGAGCGCGATGCGCGCGGGACGCGCGCGCGATGCTGGCGGGTTGATGGCGCGAGGCTAGCGCGATGCGCGCTTGCTCTGTGTGACCGGGCGTCCCGCCCACATCACTCGCTCATCACGCCCCGCTACCGTCCCGCTGGTTCGTGCCTTCAATAGCTGGATGATGCCAATTTGAAATCTCAGGGATTATTTCCTTGGCGATGAGTGTGGGATGTATCGTGATGTGGTTGCAGTAGACGGGAGCCTCACGCTTCTCAATCTTGATAAACTGAACTGAAAATGGCATTATCCAAAAAACGGAATTGAACTTTATTGCCGTGCTGGTAGATTCAAAGTCCCACTCACCAAAAACTCTCTGTTTGTAGTATGGTGGGCCTTACGAGGTTAAGTACCAATTTCACCAAACGACGTCAACAACCAGATGATTAGAGTGTTAACAGCTGTCAAAATGTATAAACTAACAGTCCACATTGATTAAATTTAACATCGTACCTATGATGAAATTCGTACTCAATCTACATAATTATAACGTTATGTTGTAATGGGGTACCTACCCTTCATCTGGCATAACTTTTTTTGGCATAATCATCATTGGCATACTCATTTGCAATAACCATCATTTGGCATAATCATATTTTAGTATACAGTCTTTTTTTCTGAAACTGTATACTTTTCAGGATTATTTAAAATATCATTGCATAGATCCCATTGGCTTTGGGTTAAGTTAGGTTTATTTTATAAAAATCCTGAAAAGTATACGGTTTCAGAAAAACAGACTGTATGCTAAACGATAATTATGCCAAATGATGATTATGCCAAATGATGACTATGCCAAATGATGATTATGAAAAAAAAGCTATGCCAGATGAATGTAAACTGTTGTAATGATTTAGGTAGTTAGATTTAGTTTACTTTGTTTACACGACCCCGCAGTCGGGCTGTATAGTCGAGCAGCACGAGGGGTCCGGGGGAGGGCGGGTGGTCCGGCTGTTGTTATATTCTGATGCTACTGCCGCCGGCGGGGACCGGCCCATGGTGCGGCAACCTGTAACCGTTAGCCATGAAAGCCCAACCGTCCTGAAAAAGGAAAATGAGGGTAATTAGCGATCGACGAGGTGCTGGCCTATCTGGTACTGGGGCACGTTTTATAAAACTACAAGTTACAATTTTACAGCTCTAAACTCGCAACACTGCTCAAATGGCTGGTCGTCATTGGTCGAGGTTGTGTCAAATGGAAACTTGTAACCTGTAAATTGTAATTTGTAGCTTTATAAAACAGGCCCCTGGTAGTGACCCTGCCTACGAAGCTAGCGGTCATGGGTTCAAATCCCGGTAAGGGCAGATATTTGTGTGATGAGCGCGAATATTTGTTCCTGAGTCATGGATGTTTTCTATGTATTTCTCTATATAAGCACTATATAAGTACTTGTACTATTACTTGTTCTCTGATATAAGTATGTTTATTGTTGTCTAGTAGCCATAGCACAAGCCTGGAGCTTAGTCATAAATAAGTCATAAAAAGTATTGTTTAAAAATGAACTTTAATAGCTATCAATAGAGTTGTAAACTATAACTGCCATATACGGCTGCGCATGCGGTCAATAGTTAAGTAGATTTAAGTTACTACCAACCTAGCTTAGATAAACGTAAAGGACCCTCGTCTGCCAACAAACCACTAGAGATCCGTATTTAGTTGTAAGCAAGAGCTATGAATAAACGTATTATAATTATTATTAGTTTGGGACTAGGTCAATTGGTGTGAAATTGTCCCCCTGATATTTATTATATTTATATTTCTTTTGATAATTAGCAATGTCCTACTTTTACTCGCTCGAGGAGAATATAATAATATTTGCCTACCTATTTTAATAATTGTCATTTTGCCACTGTTGTTATTTCAATTTTAACAGTTTAGGTACCCGGGATGACGTAAGGATTCTAAAGATAAACATCTAAAAATTTTGATGTTATAGTGGAATAAAGAAACTCGAGACATACATACATACATACAAACATGAACCCTGAAAACATTACACTCCTTTTTTGGGGCAGTCGTATAAAAAAAGGGTTAAAGCAGAGATTTTCGTTTCTTTCATCATTTTTTTAGAGGCGTTTCTGAGAAAGAAACCTTTACAAAAGATACTTTAAATACACATCGGCATGAGCTCGTATTGTTTCGTAAATTGACTACCATTCATATCTGCTAAAGTAGTAAAATAAAATACCGTTTGTAGATTTTATACTGCTGATTACAGTAAAAATATTTTTAGATTTTTTTATGCAGATTTTTTTTTATATTTGGGAAAAACAGTAAAAAAGTTGGATTGTGAATGTTAGGAATACACTTATTGTGCCCTTAGTCCATTTATTACCATAGGAATTGAAAAAAATATACAACTGTCATGTCCATTTTTCATCTGTCTGACGGATTACTTGATTCTAACGATGGACTCTGCTCTATGGTCTAGTGCCTGACACAAGTGCTTTCCGTGGTTAGTTACTAGTTTTCGTGATTAATATTGTTATTTGCGCTGTTTGATTCATCTTTTTCTTTTATTTGTGTACTATTATTGTTTGTTATTGTATTCACGTAAGTATTTGTTGTTTTTTCACTCTATTTAGTCCATAAAATGGACGCTGAACCTCCAGATCCCGGAGGCGGGAAAAATGGCGGGACAAATTCGTCTATTTTGTCCAATTCTAATGAGATGGATATAGATTCCTCCGGTCAACCTAACTTGGGCAGAAAACGCCTTCCTTCCGACGAGTGCTCGAATTTGCCTCAGAAAAAATTGCATTCTGCCCAAGTTGTTGGTTCCGTGCAATCCACTTATATTCTCCCGGACTTTGACTTTAATAAAAAGACCTATAGTAGTCAAGATGTGGGCCCTTTTCTGGTCCATGTTAGCAAAACTGTTGCAGATTCTGCTGTTGGCAGTACGCTTCGTAGCATTAAATTCGGTCATTTCTTGTTTCGAAACAATATAAAAAATGTCATTAATGACGGCATTAAACAGATTGGGAGGAACCGTGTTTCCGTTCAATTCAAATCAGCCGATGACGCAAACTCCTTTTTGGTCCACCCATCTCTATCATCTGCTAAGTATGAGGTGATTATCCCCTCTTACAATGTTACTCGCATGGGTATTGTTCGCCAAGTCCCAGTTGAGTGGACCTTAGAGGAGCTGGTGACAGCGATTGAGGTTCCAGCAGGATTTGGAAAGATACTTAAAGCACGGAGACTTAACAGAAAGAGTTTCAATGATAGCAATTCTCCTGTATGGATTCCTACGCAAACAGTGGTTCTGACTTTTATGGGTCAAAAGCTCCCATCTTGTGTGTACTGTTTCTACACTTCCCTCCCGGTGTCTACATATGTTCTTCCAACAATCCAATGTAACAACTGTTGCAGATTTGGTCACGTAGCCTCTCAATGCCGGTCCAAAGAGCGCTGTTTCATCTGCGCACAGCCTCATCAAGGCATCTCTTGTTCAAGCCAGTCCCCTATGCCTACTTGTTTGTTCTGCTCTGGTGCTCAAAGCTACTGACTCTTCTTGCCCAGAACATGCCCGTCAGAAAAATATTAAACTAGTCATGTCCCAGGAAAGTATTTCTTACACTGAAGCTTCGGCTCGCTTCCCACAAGTTAGGCGTTCCTTTGCAGATACTGCGCGTATGTCTCCCCCGCTTTTCCCTTCTCAAGATAGTCAGAATGCTTCTGATTTATCCCAGACTTCACATCCTCAGACATATTCATATAGGAAAACAGTGCTAACCCCCAGACGGTCTCCCCCCCCTTCTAGCCCTGGATATGATAGAAAAGCTCATCAATCATTAGTTGCTCAACCCAATTCTTCTCTTCCTAATGGCAGTGCCCTCTTGGGAAATACCTACAATACAACTACATCTAATGATAATTTGTTAGATCTTCTGGTGAACATCCTGATTAACTTTATTTCGCAATCTGATTGCCCACCGAACACTGTCGTAGCTAAACTGTCTGAGCTTTTTTCCAAATTTAATATTAATGGCCAAAATTCTTCAGTGGAATTGCCATAGTATCCGTAAAAAAAATGAATTACTTTATTTAATAAATAGATTTAAGTTCTCAGTCCTTGCCATTCAGGAGACTTGGCTTAAGCCCGGGTCCCATTTTAGGGTCTCTGGCTTTTCATGTCTTCGGGATGATAGGACTGATGGCTATGCTGGTTCTGCTCTTTTAGTTTCTAGATCAATCTTTTTTAATGAAATTACTCTTCCGCCTCACAGCAGTGGTATTAATGCTATTGCTGTGAGAGCTCATGATGTATCTTTTCTTTCTGTCTATATTCCAGATCCTAATCCCTCTATTCTTGCTGAATTTCATTTAATTGCTGCCTCTCTTCCTGCTCCTGTGGTCATATTAGGGGACTTTAACATCCATCATACTTCTTGGGGCTCACATCATTGTGACTCTTTGTCCACCCTTTTTTTAGATATGTGTGATACTTTAAATCTTTGCATTTTGAATGATGGTGCTCCCACCCGTAGAGTTTCTCCATATCAAAATGTTAAAAGTGCTGTGGACCTAACTCTAACTTCTCCTTCCTGTGCTTCCCTTCTTTCTTGGTCTATCTATGATGTCTCCCATGGCAGTGATCACTTTCCAATCTTCCTTACTCTTCATGGTTCTTGTTCCCCTCCCACCCAATCTGATTATGTCCCTCTTTTGAAATATAACCTATCGAAGGCTGACTGGTCTTTATTTAGATCTTCTTTAGACTTATCGTTATTAAGTTTTTCTTCAGTTTCTATTCTCAATGCACATTCCTCTTATGTTAATTTTAAAGAAGCTATTTTAAAAGCAGCTGACGAAACTATTCCCCTCAAAAACTTCAGTAGGAATAAATCTCAGTCTTTACCGTGGTGGGACAGTGACTGCTCTGCAGCATGTAGGGACCGTAAAGAGGCAGAAAGAGCTTATGCTAGGTCAATGTGTATTGAAAATTATTTAAATTATCAAAGAGTGGCCGCAAAAGCTACAAGGATGTTAGCTGAAAAGAAAAAGTCTGGATGGCGTAGATTCTGTGAAATTCTCTCTCCAACTACTCCAGCTTCTATGGTATGGAAAAGCATAAGAAGTTTTCGTGGCGCTTTATCTATAGAAAACATCTCATGTAATGAGGCTCCTGTTTGGGTGGAATCTTTTTGTAATAGGTTGGCTCCGCCTTCTGTTCCTTCTAGGGATGAATATTCCTTTTATTCTTCGGATTTTGTTTCTACTCATAAATTTGATGCTCAATTTTCTTGGGAAGAGTTCTCTGTTGTTTTAGAGGGTCTCAGAGATTCCTCTCCAGGAATTGATGGGATCCCCTATTCCTTTATCTGCCATTGTAGTATTTCTGTTAAAAAACATTTGCTAACTATCTTGAATTGCATCTTCGCATCAGGGGCTCCCCCTGACGAGTGGAAAAACCAGTTAGTTTTGCCAATCTTGAAACCTGGTAAACCAAGCAGCGATCCTTGTAGTTACAGATCTATTGCTTTGTCTTGCACCATGTCGAAAATTCTGGAGCACCTAATTAAGAATCGTTTAGAATGGTTTGTGGAGAGTTCTGGTATTTTAGCTAGTAGCCAGTTTGGCTTTCGTAAGGGTTCAAGTACTATGGATAGTCTCAGTACTTTGGTTACAGATATCCACATAGCTTTATCTAAAAAAGAAACTCTTGTTGGAGTTTTCTTGGATGTGTCATCAGCTTATGATAATGTCCTCCTTCCAGTTTTAAGGCAGAAGATGTTGCAATTAAATATCCCAGTAAGACTAATAAATTTCATATGTAATCTTTTCTTAGGTAGGTCTGTAGCAATTAAAATTAAAAATTCCATACTCCCTCCTAGACTTGTCTGGAAGGGTCTCCCCCAAGGGTCAGTTTTAAGTCCTATTCTTTACAGTATTTATACATATGATTTGGAACTCTCAGTCCTTCCTTTTTGCAACATTTTTCAATATGCTGATGACATAGCCTTGTACATCTCCTCTAGAAATTTGGATAAGGCCTCTGATCTTCTCAACTCTGCTATTCGATATCTTAATGATTGGCTTTCAGCTCATGGCCTTTCCCTTTCAATTGCCAAAAGTTGTGTTGTTCCCTTCTCACGACAGAGATCTACACCCAATATATCTGTGTTGTCAGATAATCAATCATTCCCAATAAAGGATAAGGTAAAGTTTCTAGGAGTTGTTCTAGATTCTAGGATGACTGGTATGCCCCACTCTAATTATGTTGTCAAGAAATGTGAAAAGAATATTAATATTTTGCGGTCTCTTTCAGGTGTTTGGTGGGGTTCCCACCCATTCACCCAGAAACTTATATATAATGCTTTAGTTAGGAGTCATTTAGATTATGGTTCCTTTCTATTTGAACCTTGTAATAAGGCTGCCCTTGACCTTTTAGATAAGATTCAATATAAATGCCTTCGATTAATTATTGGTGCAATGAAGTCTTCCCCTGTCAATGCTCTTCAGGTAGAGTGTTGTGATCCTCCTCTTCATATAAGGAGACAATATTTGTCTGACAGGTTTCTGTTTAAGTTAGTTCAATCATCTTCTCATCCTCTTATTAATAAATTACATACTCTTTCCAACTTCATTTCCTCTGAAAGTTTCTGGTCACACAGAAGTATGCCATGCCTCTTTAATAGCTTTAGAAAATTTGTTAGTCTCCCCTGTCCAGTTTTTCAAAGTCAGTTACTCCCTCTATTCGATACTCCTTTTGATGCTTTAGTTTTTCAACCTAATATTCTTTTGGATCTTGGCATTGATAAGGACTCCCCATTTGCTAATGCTAATCTGAACTCATACATAGGTAAACACTGGAGGGATTGGCTAATGGTCTACACAGATGCTTCTAAACTGTCTGTCACTGGGTGCGTTGGTGCAGCAGTTTGGATTCCTAGCTATAGTATTATCCTTAATTTTAAGTGTCCTTCTTTTTCATCTGTTTTCACTGGAGAATCTATTGCTATCCTTGAGGCTCTTATGTATATTGAGTCTCATAAACTTAATAAATCTGTCATTCTGACTGATGCAAAAAGTTGCCTCCAAGCAATATTGTCTAACCAATTCAGATCCAAGACCAAATTCCCTTTTATTTTAAATATCAGGAAGGTTCTTCTACGTTGTCACCATCAAGGAATTGAAGTTATTCTGGCTTGGATCCCGGGTCATAGTGGGATTCAAGGAAATGTAACTGTAGATATTTGTGCTAAAAATGCTATTACTAGTGGCTCTCTTGAACACTTTATTGCCTTTTCCTCGGACCTCATTCCACTCGCTAGACAGTCCTTGTCTTGTCGTTGGAAGGATCATTTTAGTTCAGTTTGTGTTACTAAAGGTAAATATTATGCTGACATTCAGGCCACGATTCCTCCCAAACCATGGTTTTTTAAATTCAAAGACATCAACAAGAGTACTGCCTCAACAGTTTGCAGGTTGAGACTTGGTCATGCTTGTACCCCTGTTCATCTTGCTAAGCTTCATATTAAAGATAGTTCTGTTTGTGAATGTGGACTAGACGAGGGCTCTCCTGATCACATCTTTTTTAGCTGCCCTAAATATCCCAATTCCCTCTATGATACTCTCCCCTCTGAAATCCCCCGCCCTATAAACTTCAAATCCCTCCTGGCTCTTGTTTATTCCCCCTTTGTATATACTCTTTGTGAATATATTAAGTATAATAACATTAAACTGTAGTATTAAGTTTTTAAGTAATATTTATATATATAAAATATAATAATTGTATGTTTTGTCTCAGGTGATTCATCAGCATCCTTTTCTTAATTTTCCTGTCCTTTCCGTTTTATTCCATTTCTCCTTTACACTTGCTCTTCCACGAAACCCGTTCCTTAAGCAGAGTCTCCCTTACCAAACTTGACATTGGCGAAATCACTGCGGAACGCCATAAAGAAAAAAGAAGAAGAAGATTCTAACGACACGCTTTCGATTCTCGTAATACTATTGTTTTGATATACGCTATTAATAATGGAAGTGACTAACGGATTTGTAAAAGCGGATAGCCGCAATCTGCCCGAAGTCGACGAATTAATGTTGTTACAGTTGTTATGGTTGACAAGTGAGATGACATGACAGTCAGTTCTGTTTCTGTTGAAAGTTTCCTTTTTTATTTTATATCATGCTAAGATCACGACATCAGTATTCCTAACTTTGTATATACGGTATTTTTAATGACTATTTCTTTAATAAATTATTAACGACGAATTTAAGTTAAATAAAGAAAAACCGAGAAACACGGGTAGTCTAACTTTTAGCCAGCTATAATAAACGCGAAAAAACCAAACTGCTTTTTTTTTTAAATGTTGTCAATTATGAGGATTTGCCAAATCATCAGTGGAATGCAGTTATGTACTTATTAGATAAAGAGTTATGGTTTCCCGGGCCATAAACCACCATAATCGTCCCGAAGACATCATTGGTAAAATTGATATGAAACCTTTAAAGTATTCAAATCCCTTCCAACAAGAAACGAATCATCCAAATCTTTTCACAATATCTTGTGATATAATATAAACGAACAGTCGTAAATATTAACCACTCATTTTTTTTGAAGTCAGTTTAAAAGATAGTTCACTGTACAATGAACATAATGTTTCTTTCCTAATTAATTAAGTATTTAGCAAAAGATGTCTCATATGTAAAATAGAATAATAATAACAAGTACTTATCACTACCTACTTATTTCTCCTCAAATCGTGGTGTTGCTATGTGAAACTTTTTTAAACTAACGGTTTTTAACCGACTTCAAACAAAGGAGGAGGTTCTCAATTCGTCCCCCGATTACTCGGAGACCAAAAGACCCATTTGAAAAAAAAACGTTGTTTGAATGGGTATACTTTCTAGTTGGTCCCATTGTCAACACGTCAGGATCTGATGATGGGATCATGGAGAAATCAAGGGAACTCCTCAAATATTATGGGCACACCTATAGCGATTTCGGTATTTTTCACTGTAACTCGTGCATTTGCTTTTGAAAAGTACTATTTGGTGAAGTGGAACTGATGATGAAGACCACCGATGGCCACCGGAACTCCTTAACGGTACCTATTTGAAGGGTGGCGATAAGATATCTCAATTAAGATATTTGAGCGATTATGAGGGAGCACATTTAGTTCATATGACTATGACATTCCCGCGGCGTTGCCTGCGGCGAGCTTGAAATGTTCTATAGTTTCTCATTAATTGAGAAGTGGGACTATATAACAGGATAAATAGGATCACTAAAAAGTATAAAATAAAATAAATGTTTAAAAAAAACAAAACCCCGCCTTCAAAAATGCAAGAAATAACTTCTTATAAAATGGTAGGTAGGTCAGTTCAACTGAAGTCGGCGTCCCACAATATTGTAAACCCAAAGCCGAATACGTTGGACTGACCTACCTACCATTTTATAAGAAGTTATTTCATGCATTTTTGAAGGCGCTCTTTTGTTTTTTTAATCGAGTTCTGCAGACTTAGCGTGGCCAGACTCTAATAATCTTAGCCTAGCTAATTGTGCAAATTGTGGTTACAGAATTATCAACAAATTTTAAGAGTTGTTGATAATTCTGTAGCTCTGCCTACCCCACTCTGGCAATGAAGGCGTGAAGGTATGGTATGTATGTATATTTCGAACTTCACTAAAAGCTTTGTATCTAGATGCGAAGTTAAGATGTCTTTTTCCAATTTGGTTTTAATTTATTTATATTTTTAAGGCCGAAGTAGAAGGTCTGTTCTGAACAGATACGAGTACTTGCCACGAGAATTCACGAGATGCTAGCAATAACTAATAAGCTACCAAATAGTATTCTCGAACTTCGTATAACTTTTGAATATCGCCCATTTCAAATTATATCGTCAGGGCTGCCTAAGTGGAGTCAGTAAGAAATAAATATAATACCATCGCGCTCAAAACTTGGATACTCGGTATTTCGGGGCTTACATTTGTGTGATAAGCACGAGCATTTCTTTACAGGTTTTGAATGTTTTCTATGTATTTAAGAATTTATGTAGAAGTATTTATTCGGACAATTTTGCCGCGGTGTATCTGGAAAATATATCTTGAAACACGGCTGGCGTCCCATGACGGCGAGTATTCACAAAATATTAGTGCATGGTCGTGACATCATGCGGTCTAAAGGTGCTTTTCCACCGGCGAGGCGAGGCGAGACGAGGCGAGAGGAGAATTGAAACTTATACTTATTGAAAAATGTCAATTCCGTGTTTCGCGCATCTTCAGTGGAAATGGTCGTTTTAATACAAATTTCAATTCCAGTCTCGCCTCGTCTCGCCTCGCCTCGCCTCGTCTCGCCTCGCCTCGCCTCGTCTCGCCTCGCCTCGCCTCGCCATTGGAAAAGCACCTTCCCGCCCTTCCTGTTGGCATGCTGCCTGCTGAAAAAAGGACAGAGAAACGACGATGATTGATCTTTTTCGCCGTGCTCTAAATAGCAGGAAGGGCGGTTGACTCCATGATATCATGACCATAATTATAGTAATATTTTCTGAATAGTTTAGTTTAGTTTAGTTTAGTTTATTTATTTATCAAAGTAATGTTACAATATAAATTGCATTGCATGTCAAAAAATACGAAATTACATTGATATCGTCAACATTCATACAAAATAATGAAAAAATTATACAAAAATAACACTCAAATAATCAAAGACAACATTAATAAACAAGTAATAAATGGTCAGGTTCCGACGTCAAATATACAAAAAGTAATAAAGGTCAAATAAACAATAATAATTTTACAATTTAAGTTGCATGTATTCGTCGACGGAGTATAATGGGTTATCCAATAAAAGGTTTCTCAGCTGATGCTTAAATGCTTCGTCGGATGGTACATTTTAAAGTTTAGCGGGTAGACGCTCATAGTATGTTGGACCGATGACACGCGGGTTCTTACCCGCAAGTGCCATGCGACGGGGAACTGTTCTCAAATGCCCGGTGTGGCGGAGCTCCTTGCCAGGGATATTGACGCGTGCGACGGATGAAATATTATTTCTTACGAACATTAATATTTGAAATACGTAGACCGAGTAGTGCGTCAATATGCGGTGCGCGTAACAAAAAGGCCCCTGCAAGAGTGCCTAGGTTTCACTCCTGCTAACGTGCGTAAGGCACGCTTTTGCATAAGCATTATCCTGTTGGCATCCGTAGAATTTCCCCATAGGAGCGTACCGTACGACATCAGAGAGTGAAAATGCGCAAAGTACACCTGTTTTAATGCATCATTTGCTGCATCTTGAATACTCACCGTCATGGGACGCCAGCTGTGTTTCAAGACATACAAGTAGTTTTTTAATGTGCACCTTAACAAAATGTGCCACTAAACGGCCCAATTAGTAATTAATAATATTTAAACTAAACTTTTAAAACTTTTACTAACTTTTATTATAATGGGTAATTTCGTCCAAAACATCCAGCTCGTTGCAACTTCTACCCCCGTGGCTGACATCATGAATCTCTGAGTGATCAATCCGAGGGTCAAGAAGAAAATAGCTAAGCAGGGATATACGATCATCGCCGTACTGAGATTAGAGTCATTCGAGCCAAGAGCATGCACTTTATTTTCACTGGTCTGAAAAAGTTGTCACAAGGGTGATTTTTAAATTGATTCAGTATAAACCTCGTAGGAAATCTTGTATAGGTACTTCCATTATTTATGAAGATTTACGTTCAAATTCTATGAGATTTCGTCGTACATATAAAAAAGCAACATGATCCGACTGCGTACTCTTGCCCCGTCATGCGGGTAAAATTACGCAAGCTTAAGGGTAAAATTACGCATGCGGGGTAAATGTACGCAGTTCAAGAAATCTGGATATTGCTAATAATAAAATGCAGGTTATCAGTATAATCAACATTGTTTAAAGTTTGAGATCTTTATATTTGGATATAATTAGGAACATTGGTAAACTTCAGACTTTTTCTTAGAGCCCCTTCACTTAGGTAGGTATACCAACTTTTTCTGCGGCGCGTCTCTGACTAGCTCTTTGCTGAATCAGTTCTTCGGCTTTTTTATCTGATCATCTGAGATCAACACGGGTAGCACAAGTTGTATTTTCTCGCTTGTCGCTCAGTGCGTCTCTATCGTTACTGACTAGATAGAAAAGGAGATCCGAGCGACAAACAAGTCGCGGGCAACTTGTGCTAGCCGTGCAAGGCGCGTTGTGGAGCCTTTCTTTTATAATTTCTCGGCATTTTGCTGTAATCTGGAATAATAAACAATACTTAAGTAACCTTCAATAATAGCTTTCGTATTGGGGTATAAGTACGCAACGTGGGTAAAAGTACGCGTGCTCTTACCCCAATCAGCAAAAATATAAAACGATAGGTCCCCATCCACTCTTCAATACATTTTAAAATCAATGTTTGCTCTTAAATGTATATTACGATATACGAACAATATAAATGTAAAACACTTACTAGCTCAACTGCATCCAAATGACTCCCACACACTTTTCCCCGACACACAAAACAAAGAAATGATTTAGTTTGGATTAACACGGCGACCTGGCCCCGTATTATGGTCGCCTTTATCGCGGTGGATAAAGCTTCCGTCACTCTCGCACTTACATACCGGTCAGAAAGTGACAGATGTTTTATCTACGCTTATCTACGTCGATAAACACGACCATAATCGGCCCGCGAAAAGCACTTGCTTTGCACTCACGCGGCTCGTGGCTCCGGAGTGGCGTTGCCAGGGGCACGTTTTATAAAGATACAAGTTACAATTTTACAGGTCTAAACTGTCAACACTGCTCAAATGGCTGGTCGTCATTGGTCGAGGTTGTGTCAAATGGAAACTTGTAACCTGTAAATTGTAATTTGTATCTTTGTAAAACAGGCCCCAGCACCACGGTTTTACGCCAACACGCAACAGAGAACAGAGGGCCCTGCCAAGATGATTGCGCTAACTAGCGTTTCTATTCGATTAGTTTTTAAACCAATTGCGTCACTGGTAGATCACGTGACTTTTCGTATCACGTCATCTACCAGTGACACGATTGGTTTAAAAAGGAATCGAACAGAAACGCTAGTTAGCGTAATGCATCTTGGCAGGGCCTTCAGGTCACTGCCTACTCTTACCCACTGCGTGCTGTTACCCCGAAAGACTCTACCGGGTGTCGAGATTTTCTTCAAGCAGGCGTTCCTTGAGAAGAACTGAAGTACCTGTAATAGAAAACATCACCTTTAGTTTTGTTGTGAAATTAACAACATGTAATAGATACTTAGTCCAATCTCCATTTTTAGATTTTCGAAATCAACAAGAAACCCCCAAGTCGGTCTGACCGCAGTTTAACTCAGTGACTCTTGGGACTACAAAATGTATAATAATTTGGCATAGTTACAGTTTTATTTAAATTACGCCCATAATAAAGTTGTAAAATAATTTCGGGTACATGTATTTAAAGCAAAGGTATGTGAGGTATCATAATTTTATGTACTTGTTAATATCAATTTTTAGATTTGAGAGACCGTTTAAGAAATATTGAACTCGAAAAATGACATTTTCGCTAGATTTGCGGTTTGAAATATTATAGGCAATTAGGCATACCTAGCGATCTTGGTAATTTAAGTAACAACTCTACTCCACCAAATGATACTTTCTGAATGCAAATATTCAGATAGTATGAAATGGAGCTGAGGATGAAGACCACAGATGGCCACCGGAACTCCTCAATGGTACCGATAGGGTGATTTCAAGGGTGGCGATAAGATAATTTCAAAAAGTGCGGTGCGAGCTTGTGTGAGGTTGTCGGCGTTGCGTGACAATCCGCAATCCGCAGTTTCGCGCACCGTGGGAAGCCACCCTATACACGATGCATTATGCGAACGTTATCGTTATAGAAAATGTATAGGATTGAAGTAAGCTGCCGGACGTAACGGGCCTGCGGTTAATAGAGCGGGGAGGGGGGGGTCTGTCACCTACAGTAACATAAGAGGTCCAGAGCTGGAAGGCCCTGCTGTAATTAATACAGGTGGGGAAACATAGAAATATATATATATATATATATATATATATATATATATGTATATGTATATATAATATTAGGACAAGATTAAGGGAATAGTCTTAGATATAAACTTAAAATTAGTGCCATAAACAGTCGGAATTTAGATGAAGGGCCTATCTATAGTAATAATATCATAAAGAGGTAAAGTTTGTGTGACGTTGTAAGGGGTAATATCTGGATCTACTGAACCGATTTTGAAAATTCTTTTACCAATAGAAGCCACGTTATTTGTGAGTGTCATAGGCTATATATATATAACCTAAAAAAAAGTTTATTGCCCAACGAAGTGGGCACGGGAACAGCTAGTCCTTTACATAATTCTCACTTCACTATTATAATAAGACTAATAAATGTTATTTATTTGATTTGTTTTAAAATGTGAATACGATTCATAGCTTGTTAACAGCTTGGGAGCTCGTCAGCAACTGAACTGTCGTCGCGCGAATTTAGCATAAGAATTGCCAGAATTTAATTGAACGAGGGTAACACATAGGTTCATAGGTACACCTCGTTACACTGCGTTGGGTGCCTTCCGTGGAGTGGGCGAAAGGGCTAGTAAAGTCCTGCCAGGGGCCTGTTTTATAAAGCTACAAATTACAATTTACAGGTTACAAGTTTCCATTTGACACAACCTCGACCAATGACGACCAGCCATTTGAGCAGTGTTGCCAGTTTACACCTGTAAAATTGTAACATGTAACTTTATAAAACAGGCCCCTGAAGGCGAGCCCACAGGGGAGCCGCGCTATTGGGGGGCTACGTTCTGGCGCTCTAGCGGTTCCGTAGTCTCCTATTAAAGTGATTGGCGGAAGGCGTTTTAGGCTGTGCAAGTCGGATCGGACATAACCCACCTTGGCCCTCGCCGGGGCGGGTATGCATAGCCTTACGCCCGGGTGAAAAAAGGGGTTTCATTAGGCGCACGCGATGGGTTCTACGATGTAGCTAGGTACCTAGGCCAACTGCTATTCATGCAAAATGTACAGAAATACTCTATTAAACAAAACGTACATTTTCATTCTCGTTCTTCAAATCCTGGGCATAGAGCTCGCCATCAACATTAGCACAAACTAAATACACAGTTGATGTTCTGAAATATGAGAAAACCGGTTTACGTTTTTATTATAAATTTTATCAATTTAGCCTTCATGTCTTACACATTCACCATTAAATTGTAACTAAAACATAATAAGTACATCATCATTATGATGTCATAATGATAAGGCAAACAGTACATGATTACAATAATATAATTAACTTTAAGATTCATTGCTTAATTGCCTCTTCAGTAGGAGCCAAAGTATGGGTATGGTATAAATAATTCTCTAACTTCGCCTACACTAACTATGCCGTAGTAATATCAATAATAAAAAATTGCCTAATCAATTTAGAATATAACAGAGGAATATGAACCTTACATCTAGGACAATACAGTGCGATTGCTCTTAGTAGGTACTTCGGGTTTGTACTTGTCTGGAGCACGAACCCGAAGCACCTTCTATATAAGTGCTCACAGACTGTAGTTATATTTAAAGACAACACAACCCCCAGCACGGCTAGCACAAGTGGCCCGCGACTTGTTTGTCGCTCGGTGAGCGGCGACCATGAGTTACAATTATGGTATGTACTCGCTAGCGAGTCGAATGATCTGTCGCTCGCATACCTCG
This sequence comes from Acleris literana, assembly GCA_946894065.1. Lineage (NCBI taxonomy): Eukaryota > Metazoa > Arthropoda > Insecta > Lepidoptera > Tortricidae > Acleris > Acleris literana. Next base: position 5,661,604 of record OX335683.1, read on the forward strand.
TAGTATTCTTATAGAGTGCGAGAGACGGAGCATTCGGCTCGGTAGCGAATACGGTAATTGTAACTCATGATAAGGGTACGGATCTCCCTTTCTAACTTGTTAGTAACGATAGGGACGCACTAAAATACAACTTGTGCTACCCGTGCAGGAAAGCCTATTAGAACCTTCGTGCGGTCCACGCCTCAGTGCGCAGAAGCGGCGCCGTGTGGCCCGCACCTAATCATACCAAATTTAACACTCCTATGTTTTACCGTTTTTAAGATACAACAAAAATAAAAAAGGTTGAAAAACAAATATTGTCTAGTACGGGAAACGCATTAAAAAATTCACTTTCTTTAATAAAAACCGATTCATAACAAAAATCAACCAGTTATCTATTATGGTTCAGAAGATGCAGCTCTTTAAAGTTAGGATAGACAGACAGATGGACGGGCGGACGGACAGACAGCGTAGGCTATTAGGGTCCCGTTGGATGCCCTTCGAGTACGGAACACTAACAAGCGACGCGTTAATTAGACTGAAAAAAACTGGAGAATGACCGACATCTAGGTATTGGGGTGAGGTGAGCACGCCTGGTCCTTGAAGGCTGCCAATAACCGGCAGAACACGACACATTTAAACACTAAAATAAACAGGTAAACTTACACTGGCCCGCTGAAATATTTGATGTAACTTCCATTTGGAGCAAATTCAGTAAAATTGGAAGTTCCCATGTATTCATACATCACACGAGGAACTTTAGGGTAAGGCTGACCTAGAATTACTGTATGTGAATACCTGCATAACTGAAATATAGGAAAAAATATATAACATCCATCTAACATCATTTCTTATACAGTAATGAACACTTTTCTGATCGCTCAGGGCCACTTTGTCCATATTCCCATTTCGTCCACATTCTTAACTCGGTCACACTCCCAACTCGTCCACATACCATCCCAAATTGTCCATTTCCTGTCTCGTCCATATTCCAACTCGTCGTCATTCCCAACTCGTCCGCATTCCCAATTAGTCCACATTTCCAACTTGTCCTCATTCATATTAAGGAGATCACACCGGGTTACTCACGTAAAAATTGTCGAAAAACGCTCGACATGTTTCGGGCTCGTCCGGAGTCCCTATTCATGAGCAGACGCCCACATGAGCAGGCGTCGTCCTCATTCCTTTAGCTGGGCATTCACGACCGCTCCAACAAGCCGAATAGAGCAGCGCCGCGCCAAAATCGATCCGTGAATGTCAAAACTGTAGCGTTTAAAAGTACTTGCCGCGGTCCGTTGGATTTCCAAATGGACGGAAAGCCAGCGCGACGTGCCAACGCGCCTCCCGAATGGAACTATGGTGAATGTTGAAATTCAATGTTTGAACACGCCATGCCACCGCGCCAAGCCAAATAGCATCGTCGTGAATGCATTCTCTGACTCCCATTTTCTAATCAGTATGGCGCGCCCGTGAATGTGGTAAAAATATTACGCACATCCAGTTGTATGCACTCGATCTGTCGCCGAGACAAACGGCACGTCTGTGAATGCCCAGCTTAACTCGTCGACAACCTAACTTAGGACTGTAGAGCGGTTCGATATCAATTCGATCACTCGGTTGTTCACTAGTTGTTGGGAATGTGAACGAAATAGGAATGTGGACGAGATAAGAATGTGGACGAGATGGGAATGTGGACGAGATGGAAATGTGAACGAAATGGGAATGTGGACGAAATGGGAATGTGGATCACATGGGAATGTGGCCGAGTTGAGAATGTGGACGAGATGGGAATCGGAACCTGAGCTTTTATGATTTTATAGTCCTTTGCACAAATCGACGAGTGTCATTCTATTTTCATACAATATTTATTTTTTCTTATATATTACTTCGCAACAGTGCTATAACAATATAGCTTACCGCCGCATAACCGACGCATGTGGTATTTTCCGGCGCTACATTGTTTATATTATGCATCACCCGATCGATACAAGGATAATAATAGAATTCAATAAGATCTACTTTCGGATGTCTCCATCGGTCCGATGGGACTGAAGTGTAGACGGTATTCCTTGCGGATAGCGAAAGATCGATCCCAGACCCATTAGAGAACACACAACTACAACCATTTGTGCTAACACATTTATCATCACCATTCACGAAAAAGAAACAAAATATGCAAAATACAATTACGAATTTTGTTGATATATTCATTTTGTTCTTTTACCACTTTTTTTATTAATCGCAGTTCCGAATTGATTTCACCAATATCAAGTACTAAGCTGATTATAATAAGCAAAGCAAATAAATCAAGTCTTTTTTTAAACGGCTAGGTATCTCCCCTCCCTGAAGGTTTCCGGAATACGATCATTCATTTTTAACCGACATAAAACGGGGAGGAGGTTCTCAATTCGGTCGTGTGTATTTTTGTTATTTGGTGATTTTTCTTAAAATGATCAATTAAATTCTTTGATGGATAATGTCAGTGTCTGATAACTTGGATAACTTACAGCCTGTTTCACAATTGACAAGTAAAACATATTTGACAGATAAATTTAGCCCTTTCCTCCCTCTAGCCTCTTTCTTACACGTGAAAGCTAACTTTAAATGGCAGATAATTTCTAGACTAGATTTACTCTATACTTCCAATCATAAGTTTCTACAACAAATGTTGATACCGTCATTTTATACCTCTTGGAAAACCTCACCACACGAATTATTAACATTTATCACACATTACTCGAAAGAGAAATGGTCTCATTAATATATTAATTTCGTCGATAAAACAATAACGGTCATCTTTACTATTCAGGGAAATTGAATATCTATGCTAAAAAGAGAACACAATATGTCTGAAAAAGTAAGGTTGTACACGGTTTTCTTTTGTTTTTGGAGGAAAATTGTCACATTTCTCAAAAGTTCACATTATGTAAACATGGTCTAGACATGGGACTAGGCAATAATATCGATATCGACACTACTCGATTGCGACTTGTATAGAAATAAGTGTTTGGTAGCTATGCTGTTTTTTTTAAATATTTGTCAGTTAAGTAACCATATAAAATAGGAGTACAGCAGTAGTTCTATTCCAATTTGTCTTGAAAAAATGAAAAAATGAAAAAAATGAAAAAAATATTTATTTCGTTAAAACTTTGTGTAAATTATACTAAGGTGGGGACTTCCTATTAAGTATGCAATACCTGTATCAGGAAGCCCCTGTGTGCGTGCGTGCGTGCGTGCGTGCGTGCGTGCGTGCGTGCGTGCGTGCGTGCGTGCGTGTGTGTGTGTGTGTGTCTTTCACAATTTCAATACAGTTACAAGAAAGACGGTTAGAGTTTATACAGGTATGAATTTTTAGACTTAGATTGCTATTTGGTTGTGACCTGTTATATTTAGTGAAGCACATAAAGTTCGTTTTAGTCACATTGAGTGTTAAAAGATTATATTTTAACCAGGAGAATACTCTGGTCATACCTGTTTCTGCACTTTCATACACAGACTCCCAAGATTGTCCCTCAAAGACTATGACAGTGTCATCGGCGTAAGAAAACGTGTGCCCACATTGCAGTTTAAGGTTTGTCAAGTCATTTATATAAATTAAAAACAATGTGGGCCCAAGAACAGATCCCTGGGGGACGCCATATGTTACGTCAGCTTCTTGGCTAATAAATTCACCAATTTTAACTCTTTGAGTTCACCCCTGCAAGTAGTCACTTAGCAAGTTTAGCGGGTTTCCTCTTATACCAATCCTCTCCATCTTGCGAGTAAGAGTGTCAAGAGAGACCGTGTCAAAAGCCTTTTTTAAGTCCAAAAACACTGCTAGACACTTGTTACCTTTATCAGTCTTACCAGCTATCAGTTTAGTTAGTTCTAGTATTGCATCTTCCGTAGATTTAGACTGACGGAAACCAAACTGTTTGTCCGATAAAATGTTAAACTTGTTAAGGTATGAGATAAGGCGATTATGAGTATTAACTTAACACATTTTAGGTATGTGTTAATCTTGTTAACGCTATGGTAGCTCTTCCTGACTTGTGAGTAAGATTTACTCGTATCATTTACAATATGATTACGAAATTGAAGCAATTTGGAATAGATGCCCAGATTTTAGTTTTTTAAGTACATACTTAAAAAACCTTCGTTGTTTTACTGAAGCTGAAAACTCGAAATAAACAAGTTGGATATCAACAAAGTAAAATCGTTTTACAATATTTACATACAACTTTATTGCTAATTAAGTAACTAGAAAACGTATACAAAATAAAGTGAAATTAGGTACATAAGGCCACATAGGCTTGTGGTAACTGAGATTGGATGAGAGGGCAAACGAGACAATCAACGGGCAACGGCGGATCGCGCTAAAATCTAAAACACAAATACCTACGTTTGGAACCGGCAATTTTAAGGAAGCAGTTGGTTTCAAATTTTTTTGAACACACGCGGTTATGTTTTTTCCGGGACCAATTGGTCCTGGACACGCAAATGGCTGCAACCCATTTTTTTCTTAAAAACTGTCCTCTGGAAATCTAAATCAAAGGTAAAGAATTTATTAGGCCACCGAATCAAATTGGGTTCCATCTCTACTAAGATGGATAACTAAATAAAATAAATTTATTTGTCGATATAATTTTATCAGCACTATTATAACCGATGGTAAATTTATAAAACATTCAAAATAATACATGTTACAGATAAAAAAAAAATCTATTCTTTTAAAGGCCCAAAATAACTGCAGGAATAACTAAATAATAACAAAATACCGACTTGCCTGTGAAAACTAAAGTATTCGGATGCATTTTCTTTAAATACCGTGTGCGATTTACATCGTAGGACAGCGCAGGCCATTATGAATTATAATTGTGGATTATACTTTCGTGTCAATAATGAAATTTACAATTTTTTGTACCGCGTAGATACTATTGTTTTGAAAGCAATGTGACAGTATTACACAAGGAAAGAGAGGTTGGTCTAATATGTCCATAAGCTGATAATTTTTAAATTAGTCGGGTTTTGACACCACGGTGGCCTCAAATATGACCCCGGTTTAATACGCCGATTTAAGCCGAAATGCGGTGCTATATACCTCTTTGTCTAACTCATTATCAATTTGCTTTAAAATTTATGCGATAGATATACTTTTCAAGTGTGCTTCTCATTAAGTTCCTTCTATGAGAATCCTATTTCTGTGTATACCTACGAAAAAAACGTGCCGGTTTTTGACGTTTATGTTACATAAAATGGCGGATTGTCAGCTGTTATAGTGATGGTGGTAGTAATCATGTTTATCGATAAATCAGACTGCATAGAGATTTATTTTGACGTTCTAGTAAGTCACGTTTTAATTACGAATATCTGAATTACGATTGAAGGCTTAATGTTTTTATATATCATAACCAGAGGTCGGACGGGCGTCATTACTCGCAATAATATGGACATGACTACAAAGATTTTAATTAAACAAATTAAATTACATAAATTGATTTCTTACCTGAACTTTAATCTTGATCCTTTGCAGGACAGTAATAAATAATACAAACACGTGAGGAGTGGCCATTAATATTATATTAATTTATTTAAGTTTTTTCTATTAACATCCGTGGATTGCGAAAGGAGCTTTTCACCTCATAAGTTTATTTTAGCCGTGAAAAGGAATAAACTAACCAACGAAAAATGATAAAAAATACTGTTTGTTTGCTTTAATAAATCTACACAATAACAAGGCTTTATATTCTTTATTTATTACTGCTTTGCAAAGGATCAAAAATATTGTAAGGGTAAGTAATCAATTAATGTAATTTAATTTGTTTAATTATTATCGTTGGAGTCATGTCCATATTATTGCGAGTAATGACACCCATTTGTCCGATCTCTGATCATAACATTAATATCAATCATTTATTTCGGACGGGATCGTTGTTACATAATAATAATAATAGGCAGGCGTCGTAGTTTCATATGGTTAGTATCGTCTCGTCTAAAACGCAGCTGGTCTAAGCAGTAAGTGTTCTAAAACGCAGCTGGTCTAAGTAGCAAGTGGTTTAGAACGCAGCTGGTCTTATGAAGCAAGGGGTCCAAGTTCGCAACTGCCCTATCTATTTTCTAAATTCCTTCCTTATCTAACAAGTTGGCGGAGCCCCGCTTTTCTGGGCGGTTTACCCTTCGGGCTATTTTCAGTCAATGTAGTAGAATTATCTTGAGTGGCATGTGGCTAAAAATAAAATTACAGAATTATCCTCATTAATATATTATCTGTATGTATGTCCCCCCTATGGACTCCAAAACGGCTGGACCGATTTTGATGAAGTTTACGGGCAATGTTCGGATACCTTTTGCTGGGGTATCCGAAGTGATCCTCTGAAGTTTGGTAGCGATCGGATATTATTATTATTATTTTAGACAGGCAGTTGACACTGATATGTCTAAATCACTGGTTACCAAATCGAAAACAAAAAAAAGTATTGGCAGCAAGGCGCCGGGTACCTACTAATGAGATGGCAGTTCTGAAGTTGGAAGGCCAGCCTTATTATATGCGGACATTTAAATCAAACAGCGACCACGTTAAACTCTCGTATATTGAATAGAGAAAAGAAAGGTTACACTTATGCGCAATAATATTGTAAGCAAAAGTAGACGGAGATTTTAGTCTTAGAGTTAACTGTTGCGGAGGCATGGAGCAGAAGAGGAAGTGAGTGAACGAATAGCCATAGATAATGTTTGGTTTTTTTAATACCAGTGATGTTACCACATGTAAGCATGCCTAGTATCATAGACAAAATTCAACACCTACTAGCTAGTAATTTAATAAAAACTGTCGATAAGGCCGAAAGTATCCATCGTAACTTATTTATCGATATTTCAATCACGAACAACCCTATCTATCAAAAGTACTATTTAATTCAGTACGAAAATACTTATATAAAAAAACAATCTTAATATAACGCATGATTCATCCTGGTCTATTTTTTAATAATAATATGTTACATTTACAACACGCAATATTGTTAATACGGACCGATATTTCAACAAAAACTCGGAACTTACCGGTGCAATGTTAAACTTTTTTGATTTCCACTTTTTCTTGCTCCGCATCCTATAACTCTGTATTTCGTCATTATAACAAAAATGTTTCTGACACTTAGGTGTACTCATGGTGTACTTTAATTTTGTAATGTCGTAACGAAACTCCACTTATTTCATAATTTAAAACACAAACACGACGCATTGACAACTCAAGTACTGTCGACCGGTGTTACATAAGATGGCTGCCCTGTCAAAACTCTGCCGCATTAGGTATTTTTTGGGTTCCGACAAGAGTATAGTGATCCTTTTTACTTACGAGAATACAGGTTAGTTAGAAAGAGATAACTATATGTATATTTGTATGTATTTTTATGCTCGATCCTTTTATTTAGTTTCTTTAATCATTGGTTGTAAACAAATAATTTTGACATGACAACACGGAAAATGCTTGGGTCGGACTAGACGATCTCTTGTTAAATGTGATGACTATTCCCGTCATTCCGTCTCCCCCGATGATATAATATATTATATTATATAACATAATGTGATATAATATATTATATTATATCATTGGTCTCCCCTGTGAAATCATAACTGGGTCATTTTTCTGTTTCTGAGCTGTGGTGATTACTTCCCATCACGTGACTCACGTGCTCGGTTGCCTCCTAAATCATAAAAAAAAGAACACCAGCCAGCATTCGTCCCTTAGTCGGGCTCCTACCTACTCGTTTCTCTGATGCGGCTCTGGCCTATCCGTTGGACCTTGCCTAACGCACTCGCAATCGCAATCTTTTTTATTTTGACAGTCCGAAGGATTTCGTTGTGTTATTTTTCTTTTCGGGCAACCGGATTATTGCAATCTCATCGGGGTATCAATAATTTCTGCTAATAGCTAAAGAGCTTAAACGCCACATGGTCATTTCCACGTCACAGCTTGTTCTACGCAACGAGGTTAAAAATAAATGTTTAAAAAATCAAAAAACCGCCTTCGAAAATGCAAAAAAGGCGGTTTTTTTGTTTTTTTAAACATTCATTTTGTTTTATACTTTTTAGCGATCCTATTTATGCTGTTACGTAGCTCCACTTCTAAATATTAATGAGAAACTATAACCATTTCTTTTGCGATGCCCTAGTAGGGTCCATGTATATACTTTTATTTTTTAAGACCACCTTGTAATACCATGGTTATGCAAAATGAATATGAATATGAATATGAACATTTCAAGCTCGCCGCAGACAACGCCGCGGGAATGTCATAGTCATATTTAAACCTAAATGTGCTTCGTCATAGTCGCTCAACTACCTTTATCGAAATATCTTATCGCCACCCTTGAAATAGGTACCGTTAAGGAGTTCCGGTGGCCATCTGTGGTCTTCATCATCAGTTCCACTTCACCATATAGTACTTTTTAAAAGCAAATGCATGAGTTACAGTGAAAAATACCAAAATCGCTATAGGTGTGCCTATAATATTTGAGGAGTTCTCTTGATTTCTCCATGATCCCATAATCAGATCCTGACGTGGTGACAATGGGACCAACTAGAAAGTATACCCATTCGAAAAACCAAAAAATTTTTCAAATCGGTCCAGTGGTCTTCGACTAATCGGGGAACATACATAAAAAAAAAATATCCCGACGAATTGAGAACCTCCTCCTTTTTTTGAAGTCGGTTAAAAAACAAAATCACGTAATTCCTCCCACTACCTACTCCAAAGCGGGCGTTTATACCGTAGTACATTACAGTTGCCTAGGCGCGGAAAGTAAGGGATTTCCTGACGTGGTGGTAAAATACGAGTCAGGAAATCCTTGTTTCCGCCCAGGCATACATAATGCTTTTCTCAAACAATACGAGGAAATTATAAAAATACATGATGATAAGTATTTCTAAAAACCTTTGACAAATTCGGAGAGAATGTTTGTTTGCGTCATACGAGTATTAGTTAAGATAGTTTGACGCACAACGAGCCGCCGCCTGCCGCCGCCGCTCCGCAGAGCCCCGCCGCGCCGCCGCCCCTCACTGCGCCCCCACAAGTTGGGTGTACGGGATTTTTTACATGGTCCCTTCGATTTTAAACGCAATAGAGAGCACTTTTAAAAAACAATATGGCCATGGACGGAAAGTGTTTTCATATGGTTTTTTTACTCCTAGGAGTAAAAAGAGGCATTTTCCGTCCATGTGTTTCAATCGGAAAACCGTTATTTCCGAGCATGTTTGAGAAAAACACTGTTATGTTATGATAATTTTTTTTTCGATTCAAACAATATTTTCTTAGTAAATAATAATGAAACAAAAAATAAATAAATTAATAATATGCTTTTGAGACAAACCTCTATTGCATGTTTTTTTCAGAACACCTTTTAAAAAGAATCCTATGTTGTCTTAACGCCTGTGTAATGAGTTTTAGTTTACTTTGTTGGTACACGACCCCGCAGTCGGGCTGTATAGCCGAGCATTGAGCAGCACGAGGGATCTGGGGGGGCGGGTCTTCCGGCTGTTGCTATATTCTGATGCTATTGCCGCCGGCGGGGATGGGCGCGACCTGCGGCTCCCTATAACCGTTAACCATGAAAGCCCAACCATCCTGAAAGAGGAAGATGAGGGTAATTAACGATTGATAGCCACGTTTTTTTTTCTCGCTCGAGGAGGATAAAATTTTACACTTGTTTGAGACGCCAATAAAACCATTACGATAATCGGCTTGATGGTTTTTTGTTTTTATCCCAAAATGAGCTAAGAGGGTCATTCAAAAACCATTTCAAGGAATATACCTAACGATGGCAACTTCATTGAGTAAGGTGTCGTAACTCGTCGAGTAAGGTACGTGATTTGGCGGGGGAATTTCAATTCCAGTCTCGCCTCGTCTCGCCTCGCCGGTGGAAAAGCACCTTCCCGCCCTTCCTGTTGGCATGCTGTCTGCCGAAAACATATGTAAATACTCACCGCCATGAGACGCCAGCTATGTTTCAAGACATACCGTTATTTAAGTACACCTTAAAAAACTGCTTGTTTTTATATTTTTTATTCAAAAGCTTTTAATAGCCTTTTATAAAAATCTAAGTTTAGCATTGTAATACATAAAACCACTAAAAAGGTTGAAATAACTATAGCGGCACTAAACAGGTGTAAGTATCCTAATTAGAAATTAATAATGTTTAAACTAAAACGTTTACAACTTTTACAAACTTTTAATATAACTGGTAATTTCGTCCAAAACATCCAGCTCGTTGCAACTTCAACCCCCGTGGATGACATCAAGAATCTCTTAGTGATAAATCCAAGGGTCAAGAATAAAACAGCGAAGCAGAGGAATATCACCGCTTTATGAATACGGTCGGAGGGCGAGTCCAAATACTTTATGCAGGCGTTCCTTGAGAAGAACTTAAGTATCTGTAATAGAAACGTCACATTTAGTTTTATTGTGGAATTAACAGCAGGGGTAATAGATAGTTCTCGATTCACTTCTTCGCTTTAGAGTTAAAAATATTTTGTACGATAGTGAGTAGACAGGTCTGAACTACTATCATTAATTTGTACTTGTACAAGTAGGTACGCGAGGACTTACGAGGAAGTTCTTCTCATATATTTATGTTATGCATAGTGTTGTAAGTGATTATTCTTAACGTTCCCCTAATATTTTTTAGGTAATATATTTCAATGAATATATTTTAGTGAAAAAATGCGAGAAAGGACATTAACGCCCCCTAGGCTAATAACGGCCGTTCAAATGACCGTTGGGCGATATTACCCTTCGAGGGCGTTATTGACCCAATTATATGTAATCGATTTTATAAGTACTATATATGAACATAAACATACTTACTTCGTTCAAAAAAATATTAACTTATCATTTCTTTTGTAATGAGAAACCTATATTATAAGTATTAAATTTGTTTTCTACATACCGTTATTAACCTAGTACCTCAGGGCGTAATTGTCCTTTTCTGTTCAATAACGCCCAATGGAGGATAATATTTATGTTATTTTCTTTTAGAAAGAATAGCCTTTTAATTGTTATTTGATGTAAATGTTGATATAAGATCTTATGACCTTAAAAGTGTTGTTAAAATGATTATAAAGAGAAGTTTAACAGTAGTTTTACTATTTTTGGAAGTATGATAATTTTGGTGTTAAATTTTGATTTCTTATATATTTTTCATTTCTGATAAAGAAATTTGTATGTGACTGATATGTTTTATTATTATATTTATTCTCCAGGAATATGTTTTCTGCGTCTAGAATTACGGAATAATATTTTAATAACGCCCAAAGACAAAGTTTTTAAAAAGATGCCATAAGTACGGAAATTTTAAAGAATTATATTTTCAATCAATATGTTTCGGTTCAGAAAAGTATGGTTTATTTGTTTATCGCATTATTTTTTAAATTTAATTTGTATTTATAGAAAAAAAAAGTTAAGTGGGCGTTAATTGCCTGTAGTTCTTATAGTTTCGGAAAAAAGCGGCTGTGACATACGGACGGACAGACAGACAGACAGACATGACGAATCTATAAGGGTTCCGTTTTTTGCCATTTGGCTACGGAACCCTAAAAATGGGTTGCATTAGGCGCACGTGACGGGTTCTAAGATGTACAGTCAACAGCACAGATAAGTGATCATTTTTGTACCTTGTCGCTTTCAATCGTTTCACAATTTTGTATGACATTTCAAACACGACGTTAAAGTGAAAAGGTACATAAATGATCACTTATTTATGCTGTTGACTGTACGTTGGCCAGCTGCTATGGCTGCGAAATGTACAGAACTACTCTATTAAAAAAAACATACATTATGATTCGGTTCTTGCAAACTCGAGATATGGAGCTGGTCATTAACATCAGCACAAACTAAATACACAGTTGATATTCTGAAATTAAGAAAACAGGTTTACGTTTTTATTCAAAATTTTATCAATTTGCCTTTACGTTCACACATTCACCATTAATTTGTAACTAAAACTTAATGAGTTATGATATGCATGTAGATAAATTTATGTATGCGACTGGGGTACATACCTGAATATCGAAAGTTAAAATATCGAACGGTCAAAACATCTAGTCATAATATCTACGTCTGAAATGCCTACGATTAAAATACTACCCGTTTAAAATATATCAACAGTTATTTAAATTTTGTGTTAAATATAATATCTAAAGTTAAAATATCGATGAGTAAAATATCGAAGGTTACAAAATCGAATGGTCGATTTATCTACAATCTTAATATCTACCTACGTCTGGAATGCCACACAGATTTTCCACATTTTTATCACCTAAGTTTATTTGCAAAATGTTAGGCCGCTGATTATTGCTATTTATACATTGTGCTGCTTAAATACAGCGATACACATCAAATAGAAATATAGGTACCTAACTTAATTTAAAACTTAAAGTAAAAAACATTTTCAACTATGTCGCTTTTGTATCTGAACAACGGTAGGTATGAGTAATATAATTAGATAATTAATACGAAGAAAGGTGTTTCATTGAAGTGAGCGAGAGAACCAGAGGACTTCGATATTTTAACTTTAAGTGTAGCACTAGCAACTTTCGATATTTGATTACATACCCAACAGGTACGTTTAATATTTTAAACATCGGCATAATAGCCGTTCGATGTTTCGACTTTCGATGTTTTGGACATCGATATTTTAATTTTACATGAATCAACTTTCGATATTCAGGAGAGCGGCCATACGTGCCGTTTATCCTCCACCGGTGCGGTCCAAGCCTCCGCGCGGAGAAGCGGCGCGCCCTGTGCACAAAACAGATAAGTATATACCTATCTATTTTGTGCCCTGTGGCCCGCGCCTAATCATACTAAATTTAACGCTCCTATGTTTTACCGTTTTTTACGATACAACAAAAATAAAAATAGGTTGAAAAAAACGTATCTAGTATGGGAACCCATTTATTACATCACTTTCTCTAAAAAAAATAACATTATGTTGTTGATGTTGGCGAAAAAATTAATATATCTTTTCTGCAACACAACTCAATTTAACTGAGTGGAAAGTGAGGACAGTTATTAATGGTGATGGCAGGCACCCATTCCATTCCATTACACACCTGTTCAAGGTTTCGACGAAGGACATACGATTCGTCGTTTAGCATTTGGTCGTTTCCTATTAAATTCAGACATTGAAGAGCCGTATTTTTTAAAAGAAAGAAAAAAGATGGTCCTATCCTATAACAAATTTTCACAATCTCCACTAATGGGGACAAAATATCAGAACCCTCTCATGAAAAAGCAAATATCATCCTAAAGGCGTATTAGTGTCAATGTCTTGGCGTGCGTCATTGGGAATACTTTCGTTGTGCCACACTATTAGCCAAATAATTGAAATGGATACACGGATTTATCATTTTTACAAAACGATTTACCATTAATACTTGAAGATGGTACTTTCCCAAATAAGTATGTGGATTGGTACAAATGGCCCAATATTGTAGCCAGCTCGCAGTCCTGACTTAACCAGTTAATGTTTTTCTTCAATAAGTGGAAACTGTTTTGGCTATTGTATTTAAGCTATAATTGTATCTCAGTGTGTTATTTTTTTGCTGTTTGTTTCCCAAATAAATAAATAATCTTCAATAAGATCTTTTTCTTAATATCAAACAAAAGGTAATCGTAAAACTGCCCTCGTTCTTCAAACAGCACAGTGGTTTGAAAGGTAAGGTTAATGTTAGATCCGGTAAGTCTTAACGCAGAAAAAAGATCGCAAAGTAGATAACAGACGGCCAAATCGTATTTCCTGAACTAGGTATACATGTAATAGTTTTTATTTTTCATTTTCCTTCATCTATATCATGATTTCATGATAAATATCGATAACTTAGCGTTATGCATCTTGACTAGCGCATCACATCTTGCCGGCCGTTATGATGAGGTAAATGCTGACACATGCCCTAGGGTTGTGACACGTTTGATCATTGTACTTATTGATAAAACTTGAGTCAAGCGTGAGTTGAGTTAAGTTATCGATTTTCGATAATCTATAAAATATATAGGATAGACCTAAGCTAAATGACAGATCGTGTCGAACGCATATGTCAACTCCATACAGCTCTAGAGATGTTTGTGAAGTGTCGCGCGGAGGAACAGCACGTTCGTTATACAAAATTTGAATCCGCGCGGTCGTGCGGTGCGCGCCTCCACGCCGTGTGGCCCGGCGTAACAATACAACAGAAATAAAAATAGGTTAAAAAATCAGAATCTTTTATGAGGCAGGCCCCATTTAATAATGTAATTTCAATTTTTTTTTTTAGTAAATCCACGGTAATAAGTAGTAATAACATAAATTAACCCGCTATCTATTACGGTTCAAAAGAAGTTACGATAGACAGACTGACGGAGGGACGGACGGACAGACATTGTAGGCTATTAGGGTCCCGTTGGATGCCCTTCGAGTAGGTACGGAACCCTGACAAGCGACGCGTTAATTAGATTGAGAAAATCTGGAGAATGACCGACATCTAGATATTGAGGTGAGGTTAGTGCCTCCTTCCTTAGTCGAAACATATAGCCAGAACACGACATACACACCACTAAAATAAAACAGGTAAACTTACACTGGCCCTCTGAAATATTTGATGTAACTTCCATTTGGAGCAAATTCAGTAAAATTGGAAGTTCCCATGTATTCATATCCAACGTAGGTAGGCTCAGACCGATTTAGATTCAGTGTACGTGAAAAACTGCATAACTGAAATATAGGAATAAATATACAACGTGTCCCAAAACTCAACGATAAGCCGGCACCAGAGGATGGAGCTGCTTATGATTAGTCGAGAAAAAATAAAAAAGATAAAAAAGATAAAAGAAATTTATTTAGTAAGTAGGCCGCTCGGGCACTTTTACACGTCAAGATACTACCAATACCAATACCAATAAGGAAAAGATATATTTTTTTCCTTATTTTTTCTCGACTAATCATAAGCAGCTCCATCCTCTGGTGCCGGCTTATCGTTGAGTTTTGGGACACGGGGTATATCTATCCATATAACATCATTTCTTACACAGTAGTGTCATTCTTGTTTTTTATTTAAGTTGTAAATTGTTTGTGTCACCTTATTTGTAAATTGTTTGTGTCACCTTCCGTGCTGCCACCGAGCGGTCTCAACGGAAGACCAGCGCTGGCTTAACAGCTGGCACATGCTGAGTTGGGACCGTTTCACAACAACCTTTTTTTTTTTTTTATATGTATTTTCTTTTTTTTCTTTGTTGTGTGTTGTTGTGAATAAATATTTTTATTATTATTATTATTATTATTATTATTATTATTCTGTTTTCATACAAAATTATTTTTTTATACTCGGGTCGTGAAAAAGGGCCCAAGTCGACTTAACTCGTAATAAAAAAGGGTATATACATGAACGAAGTATACTAGACTTACTTAAACCCTTTTACAAGCTTTTAGTGTATGTATGTATGTATGTAAGGGTCAAATCTTGCAAGTTAAATATGACCCACTTCCCGTTAACGGAATGGGCTGAAATTTGGACCACATATGTAAACCCGATGACAATGCCATATTATGATATCTAAGAGGTGATCTGATGATGGAGTCGGAAGGTGGCGGCAGGATCTCCGCTATACTTAATGTAGACCCACCGTGTTAGGACTCAATATTTTGGTCTTGATAAGCAGATAAAGATTTTGCAAAAAAAACTACAGATAGCAACAAAAGCTTGTCAAAATAAAATAAATGTTTAAAAAAACAAAACTTTTTTAAACATTTATTTTATTTTATACTTTTTAGTGATCCTATTTATGCTGTTACGTAGCTCCACTTCTAAATATTAATGAGAAACTATAGAACATTTCAAGCTCGCCGCAGACAACGCCGCGGGAATGTCATAGTCATATTTAAACCTAAATGTGCTTCGGCATAGTCGCTCAACTACCTTAATCGAAATATCTTATCGCCACCCTTGAAATAGGTACCGTTAAGGAGTTCCGGTAGCCATCTGTGGTCTTCATCATCAGTTCCACTTCACCATATAGTACTTTTCAAATGCAAATGCACGAGTTACAGTGAAAAATACCGAAATCGCTATAGGTGTGCCTATACTATTTGAGGAGTTCTCTTGATTTCTCCAAGATCCCATCATCAGATCCTGACGTCTTGACAATGGGACCAACTAGAAAGTATACCCATTCAAACAACGAAAAATTTTTTCAAATCGGTCCAGTGGTCTTCGAGTAATCGGAGAACATACATATAAAAAAAAACCCGCGAATTGAGAACCTCCTCCTTTTTTTGAAGTCGGTTAAAAATGAATTTTTTAACAGAAACTTATTTCACTCGATTTCCAGGCGACTTACCTTAGGTAGGGGAGATGTGTACATAATGATCCCCCTAACGGAAAATCTTTACTGTGGTCAGAGTTTAAGACATAATCACAAGATTTAAATTGTGAAGGATAGTGAACTTATATAATATCTAGGGAACAGCATACTTATTTTTTATGATTTGTATGTGTTTTTTTAATTACGTCATGTTTTCTAAAAGTTTACTAAGGGATCATTTTAAACACATGCATGTATAAAATGATCCCCTAGATACCGTGATATTTAACATTAATAAAAAAAAACCTCCGGGCGTTTACTTTAATCATATGATTGCTCAAGACTACGACAATATGTAAGCGTTTGTTACACATAAAATTTTAAGTCATGAGCGACAAGGAGATATTTTTTAAAATTAAATAATACATAATAAACAAAATTAAACTTTTAATAGTTGTAAAAAAACGTTTTAAAGTGATTTTTCGATGCTTAACTCGCGGCAGGATCTGCAATAACTAAAAATATTTATTTTATGTTAAGGAGAAGGCAAACGAGCACACATGCCACCTGATGGTAAGTGGGACTTCTAACCAATAGACATCCTAATGGGGTAATTTGATCCCAGGGATCATTTTACACTCACGAAAAGGGATCATTTTACCTCAATCATCAAATTTCAAGGCATCGATCAAAATATGAGTTTCAAGTTCAACATGTGGGACTATAACATCGCTTAATTAATGATGAACGTCAATGGAATATGCCAATAAAACCAAATGTTAATAAAAATCAATATGCGGAAAGTAAAGAAACTTTAAAAATAGGCGTGCCATAGATTAGACACTCACTTTTTCAATTTTTTTTAATAAATCCCCGCTTTGTGCTTCCACCTCCATGACACTAGGAGAGACAACTGGCTGGGTCGCGGGGAATACGGTTAATGAGTATTTGGATATGATGGGGAATCATTTTACCTTGAGGGATCATATTGTACACATCTCCCCTACCCTATTTCACTAGGACCCCAGATTATAATAGCTTACCGCCGCATAGTGGTTGCAAGTGTTATTTATACCCGGCAACGTACTCTTTCTCTGCGGCATCATCACATCGTTACAAGGATGATATAAGAAAGTGACAAAATCTGATGTCGGCCATTGATTTCCATGGGATTCACCTGAAATGTGAACGGCTTTCCTTGCGGAAGGCGTTAAATCAATCCCAGAGCCATTAGAAAACCTACAACTACAAGCATTTTTGCTAACACATGTATCGTCAGTATTATTCTTTTCGCCATTCACAAAAATGAAACAAAATATGCAAAATAAAATTAGTTTCACGAATTTTGTTGATACATCCATTTTGTTCTTTTCTCTTTTTATTAATGGCAGTTCCAAACACAGATTATAAGGGTATGCTAAGTGATACCGCCAATATCAAGTTAGTAAGCTGATTATAATAAGCAAAGTAAATAAGAAATAAAAGCCTTTTTTAAACGACTATCTCCCCTCCCTGAAGGTTTCCGGAATCCGATCATTCATTTCTAACCGACTTAAAAAAGGATTCGATTCGGTTGTATGCATATTGTTATTTGGTGATCAGTTAGTTCATTTTACTTAAATCGTAAATTAAAATGTTTGATGGATACTGTCAGTGTCTGATATGATAACTTAATGGTGCGGCTATATCACAGATTACTTAGGGATACCACGTATCGGATCGGGCGATGCATGGGCAGCTGAAGTATTTATGGCATAGATCATAAAGCTAGGAAAACTGGAAAACATAGAGGGAGTGTAAAAACGGCTAATAGAATAATACGCTTCGCACCTGTTACAAAAGGCTATCCTGTCTATACTGTCGAATAAAAATGAAAAATCGAGTAGTTTTTTATGGCTACACGGGATCTGTGTACATCTATGGTAAAATAACAGATACCTCTGCTCACAGAATAAAGACTAAAGGCATAGAAACCGTACCTTATGGTTTTCATAGTGAGTTGGAAAGAGATGAATCTATAGCTGGTCTTTCGTTATTTGGTACATCGTCACAAGTAAGGCGTGATTTGGACCTATAAGCACCTTTAGTATTTGGACCTATAGACAAGGAAAGACAAATCCTTCCTATAATAGGAAGGACAAAGAAGTCTCTGTGTAAAACCTTATGACAATGACAGTTAAAGAAGAAAAAACAGCCTACTTTTTGTTTCATTTTTTCTCATGTAATACGTAATCTAAAAAGTAAAGAAAGATAGCTGACGCAAAGTACGTCTTATAGTCCGGTTTCTATGCTATATGTTCTTATTCTGTGTGTGAGGTAGTCACTGTGTCTATTACGCTAGTATATTAATGTCTATGAAACCAACTGAGAATACCCTTATAATCTGTGCAATTGAGACGTCGATCATTAAAAAATTGCTTAAAGGGTAAGTACCCAGGCCATAAATATTTGAAGAAAAAAAACATTAAATAGGATAAGTTGACATTGACAGTGACACTTCACCCACCGATTGGGCGATTGCCACTAAAACTAAAACAAAAATTGGATTGAATTGGAGGCCTGATCTTAGGCCGCTTGAGATTTACAAAGAATACAACTAATCTTACACGTTTTTAGATTTATTCGCAATAGAAAATGGCAGATAAGAAAAAAAAGATATTTCTTTCTAAAGTGCATAATTTTTAATGATTGTTTTTTTTATTGTTTATGTAAATATCATTCATTCTTTTCATTAATGTTTACATTAATTCAGGAGTCAAGTGCACCAAGGAGGCCAGTTATATTGAAATCAGATCGGGACACTACAAAAGAACAAACAAAAGAAAAGGAAAAAGATAAGCAGCCAACCATAATTTTGAAGACTCGCGAGCAAAGCACCCCAAAAGAAGAGAGACCACAGAGTCCTAGTGTCCAAACTGCTGAAGCTGAAGGGCCACAACCCTCGAAGATTGCCCAGAATGAGAATAAGGAGAAGAAAACTATAGGTATGGTATCATTATAAATCACAAGATTTTAAATTTTCTTAATTCGAAATATTTGTTCTTTGAATAAAGCTCTTTAACACGATATACTAGACAAAACGATAAACACGAACTATTCAACCAAATATGATGTTGTATGTATTCACTACATGTACAGTGCTTCAATTTTCTTAATAGTGATCGGCAATCTTCGTTTTTCTATGACACACGAGTGACAAATATACTGTCAGTTGCAAGTGCAAGCGTGATAGCGATAGCCAGCCGAACAAGCCGAAGCCAAAGCTGGAGTACTGTTCATTATTATTTAGTCAGTGTTTATATTAAGGAATAAAGCTACTTCCCAAAGTCCATATTTCTACCTTCAGCAGTTTGGGTTGTATGTATGTATGTATACTCGTTCTTGTACAAAAATAAAATATAAATACAAAACACAGGCAACAAAAAAAAAACGGCGAACTTATCCCTTTAAGGGAATTCTTCCAGAACGCCCTTGTTGACAAAATTAAAATACTACTGTTACTGAAATTAGTTTCTTCATTTATGTAAAAGTATATGCTATCCAATAAATATTAGATAAAAATCGTTTTACTACAAATTAGAGCACTGCTGTATTAAAAGATAAAAAAGAAATCAAAAATGTGTATTCAGTAAGTGGCGCACAGGCATTTTTACATCTACCATCTATTATATCATATTTCAGAACAGAAACCAAGTGCTCCATTGAAGTTGATGTCTGAACCTGTGAAACTTCTGGATGAAAACCTGGAATTCAACACAGCTGCTCTTGAATTTCTGCAGGACTCCAGTGTCAATTACTTGGTTGTTGGAATTATGGGTATGAATATAGGCTTTATTTTACTGTAAACTTAAAAAAAAAAAATGTGAGATTTTACTCACTGTGTGTGAATGTATTTCACAAACACAAAAGACAAAGTCATTAAGTTTTTTTTTTCTGTGTTTACAGGCACCCAAGGTGTGGGTAAATCAATGATACTAAATCTAATCGCCCAGAACACTCCTATACCAGACCTTTGCACACAGATCCTAAACTCCCATGAGTTGACAACAACCCACACATTTGAGAGCAATGAGGTAGCATCTATTGAGAACCAGATGGATGGCCTCAATTTTTTTGAAGCTCATGACAACAAAGTCAATGGGAAGGTAGAAAGTAGTTTCTTCAAATTTAAAATGCAAGATATTGAGCAGATTGAACGAGGTGTTCACTGCACTAAAGGTAATTACACATTAAAGGTATGCTACCCTCCTAAATAAAAAGGACGCATTCGCAATATGATGGTCAAAGTAAATTCAACCCTCCGTCTTAAGAAATAAGGTCACTAATACACACGCGGTTCTATGAGACATACGCCCTTTTTTCTAAGGAGGGCAGTATGTTTCTGCTTGGTTTTTCAAGAAATCTGTTTTGAGAGAGGTGAGATCTTGTGCAGGGTCCGTCGTCAGATCGTTACCACTATCGTAGTGTTCGCATGTTCCGGTGTGGGGAAAAGCCAACTTAGTCCTCAGTATTGGCAACGCATTTGGGATCTTAAGATTGCAGACTTTACATTATAGTCTTGATAATCCAAATGTTTATCGACCGCAGATCTAACTTACCATGAGGTGGCTTGTGTGCCTTCTACTTAGGTACTCGTACCATAAAAATAACAATCAGGGTCGGAGTTTTCATAGCATGGTAAGACAAAAGAGAGAAACTTACTCATACTCATCGTCATTTGTTTATTTAAATACAAAATTTAATTTTGTTGTAAATATGGATAATAACTTTAACTTTTAATATTCATAACATTATGACATTAATATTAAATAATATGTACATGACAATAATTTTGTTTATAATTGTAATCTTTCATCACTTAGCTTAGCAGGGCGAATATAAAAGCATTTAGGAATTAAATAAACAAATGAGTATAAGT
The DNA here is from genome assembly GCA_946894065.1 of Acleris literana. Taxonomy (NCBI): domain Eukaryota; kingdom Metazoa; phylum Arthropoda; class Insecta; order Lepidoptera; family Tortricidae; genus Acleris; species Acleris literana. Next base: position 5,682,810 of record OX335683.1, read on the forward strand.
ATGAGTAAGAGTTGAATTTTTATGTTAATGTCGACTCCACTGCTCTCTTTCGTCTTACCGTGCTATGAAAACTCCGAACCCTGATAATAATATACAAAGTAGGCAACTGTTTTCTTTAAAGAAAGTCGGTGCATTGAGCCAAATGAGGTTAATTAATACCCAGTTGAAATAAAACTGGTACACTACATAATTCCGAAGAGCTATATTTCCGAATTGATCAAAATTACGAATTTTCATAACCTCACATGCAATTTTTTGATAAAAGACCCTTTGATATCTTCTTCTTTTTTCTTATATATAAATGTCAATTGCCGTTCGTTAGTCGCGCAAAATCTCGAGGATGGCCCGACTGATTTAAATAAAAGCAAATAAATTTGGTTCGTAACAAGGTTTGTACGAAAAAAAATACACCCGGGAGACGCCGGGCACGAACAGCTAGTCGCTTATTAATGAAACCTAACCTATCCAAAGTATAGCACGGAGTAACTACGGATTTAATCTAAAATAGTTCCAGCACATAGATTTCGGAAAATTTTAAATTCGGACAAAATGTATATTCGACAGAAAAAAATAAATGTTTAAAAAAACAAAAAACCGCCTTCAAAAAGCAAAAAATAACTTCTTTAAAATGGTAGGTAAATAGGTCAGTCCAACTGAAGTCTGCTTTTGGTTAAAATATTGTTGGACGCCGACTTCAGTTGGACTGACCTATTTACCTACCATTTTAAAGAAGTTATTTTTTGCTTTTTGAAGGCGGTTTTTTGTTTTTTTAAACATTTTTTTTATTTTATACTTTTTAGTGATCCTATTTATGCTGTTACGTAACTCCACTTCTAAATATTAATAAGAAACTATAGAACATTTCAAGCTCGCCGCAGACAACGCCGCGGGAATGTCATAGTCATATTTAAACCTAAATGTGCTTCGTCATATCGCTCAACTACCTTTATCGAAATATCTTATCGCCACCCTTGAAATAGGTACCGTTAAGGAGTTCCGGTGGCCATCTGTGGTCTTCATCATCACTTCACCATATAGTACTTTTTAAAAGCAAATGCATGAGTTACAGTGAAAAATACCAAAATCGCTATAGGTGTGCCTATAATATTTGAGGAGTTCTCTTGATTTCTCCATGATCCCATCATCAGATCCTGACGTGGTGACAATGGGACCAACTAGAAAGTACACCCATTCGAACAACCAAAAAATTTTTCAAATCGGTCCAGTGGTCTTCGACTAATCGGGGAACATACATAAAAAAATAAATATCCCGACGAATTGAGAACCTCCTCCTTTTTTTGAAGTCGGTTAAAAAATACGGAATTTTGTGGTGTTCCCAAATAACATATAAACTGATAAATAACAGCTCTTGACTTAAATATTCCCAGGTATAGACATGTACGTGACTTCAGACCGAGTGATCCTCCTCGACTGCCAGGCTCTTTGGTCTCCATCCTTGTTAGAGGAGACGAGTATCAATCCCATAACTGCTCGCAGTGCCAACGTGGTCACGGTCGACTGTCTCCAGGTGGCGTCGTTCTTGATGGCCATATGTCACGTGCTCATAGCTGTACAGGATTGGTTCACGGACTATAACTTCTTGAGGTATGTTCTGCGTGTTTGGACTCGAATCTACAATGTTTTTTACGTATGGCAACAGATCCCTTTGTGTTATTTTATTTCTTTGTAACTTTTACCTGTGACTTTATCCAGGGGCCCTAATATGGCTGCGTTTATCGCGTGACAAAGTTTGGATAAGGCATCCGTCACCTTCTGACACGTTAATAAGTACGAGAGTGACGGATGCTTTATCCACATTTGACACGCGATATAGACGCAGCCATACTAGGCCCGCTGGTATAACTCATAGATACCGTAAAACGGGGTAGATAGGAATCACTGGGTAAATAGAGACACAAACTAAAATAAGTCATAACTTGTTACAAATAAAAACAAGTATTAAATGGGCAATAACGTTACGTCTATTGCAATAATTTCAGCCTTATTATTAGTAACATATGCTTCATTTTAGGTTGTGTCCCTATTTACCCCGTTTACGGTAGATAAAAACCCCCGATAAAATGGTGATCCGTTTTTAAACGGCCCAACCGATTTTCATGAATCTGGTCATTTGGAGACTTAATTTTATACAATGTGCACCAAGATGAATTATTAACTTACACCTCCTTATTACCTGGGATACATTTCCCAGTAGAGTCATTTTCTCTGCAGCATATCCTAACATTCCAGGTACATCCAAACAGCGGAGATGCTGAAGCCGTCCCTATCGGCGTCCAGCGCGAGCCCTGAGGGGGAGGCGGCCGGCGGCGAGAGCCATCCGCACCTGCTGCTGTTGCACAACCGGTGCCAGCTCGAGGACTACAGCCCGCGGGCCGTGAAGGCCCTGCAGGATTTGTACAGGTCAGTCCAGGTGCTCAATACAACTGTCCGTGACGTTGTTTTAAAACAATACGGAATATGCATGAATTTTTTAAATCGCATTTCTCAACAAAATATGAAAATACCGTAAAAGGGATCACCAAAAGTGAAATTAAAATTAAAATCGGCCAAGAAATACGGTTGATACAAGCATTTTAAACTGCTAATTCAACTGCGATTAGACAGAGAGATCCGATATGCACTGTGACGTCATGTAACAGATCGGCCATATTTAAACTACATGTTAAATTCTGTTTTCCTGGACAGAGATTTTATAACTATTCAAAAAATGATTTATTCCAACTGTTTGTTACATCAATCAGCTTGAAGCTTTGAAAAAAGACATAAATATTCCCTATTTCTTTTTATGAAATAAAGACTACTTACAGTCTGTGAGCACTTAAAAGGTGCTTCGGGTTCATGCTTCTCTCTCACTCGCTCTTAACAAGAGCGTATGAAAGCGAGTGAGAGAAAGAGCTATCGCACTGTACTTACTTACTTACTTTGACTAAGACTAAGCCTAGTTGGGTGTTCGGTTCAAAACGTCTTACTGCCGCACTCAGAGACGTCAATTAAACTTAATGCTTGATTAAAGTTGCTGCTGTCACTTTCTTTGCTATAGCAATAAAATAAGTCAACACGTCACTAAACAAGCATTAAATTTAATTGACGTCTCTGAGTGCAGCAGTTATTTGTAATTTGCCCTCGTAAGCAAAACGTCTTACTCGTAGCTACACAGTGACCAGCAGTCTTATTGCATAACGCACTTGCAATCGCAATCGTTTTTATTTTGACACTCCGAAGGCGAGCCTGCATACAAAATGAAAACAATTGTTCTACTTTGAAGACGATTGCGATTGCGAGAGCGATAGGCAATAGGCCAGCAGGTAAGAAAAACGACTTGTTTATGGTCTTAGTTTCATAAAAACTAACTTAGCAGAACGTCGGCAGAACTTTATTAGCTCAAGTATTTTTTCTGCTTCTTGAATGTTTTTGTCAATGTAATTGAGTATGCATTTTCTATACGCCTATGTTTATCGTATTATAAACCTAGAGCTTAGTTTGTGTATATGTATAGACTTTATTAACATTAGCACAAGACCGGTCTGAGTGGAGAGCCTTGGGGGAGGCCTATGTCCAGCAGTGGACGTCTTTCGGCTGACATGATGATGATGATGATTAACATTTACTTTCTTCAGTTATATTTTTAGCATCGATCCAAGATAACAAATTCAAGTCGTACCGTACTATACCTACACGTTAAATCCAACAGTGATACTAAATTTAGAAAAAACTATTTGAATAGTGATATTGCGGGTAAAAAGAATTAACATTTGTATGAATTCTTTTTTAACCCCTTGACCGCCGCGCTACGAGTGAAGTGTCTTGCTCTGTACGCATTTCTAGTAGATAAAAATGAACTTTGAATTCCATCGTAGGTTTTATTTCGAGTTGAATGTTGGTCATGTATGGATGACTATGGCGTGTGAGCCTTGCCATTGGCTGTCTCGACTAGATGAGTGAGTAGGGTTGCTAGTTGATATTTTAAAAATATTCGACTAAGGTGTTTAAAAATATACGAAATTGAATGTCAGGATACACCGATACACTATCTGACTGTTCGTGTAGAATGCGCACTAATGCGCTTTAGCCTTCGGTTTGCTTATAATTTGTATCTTTGTCTGGCTGTCATATAAGTCAGATAATGGAATTTAGGTTTCCCCTATCCAATTATACATGAGCCTCCAGGATACAGAGAGGATACAATCAATCACCTAATTATACAGTTTTTGTATCCAAATATACAATCTGGCAGCCCTAGATGACTGTGGCGGTCAAGAGGTTAACATAGTGTCACGGTTGGATTTAACGTGCAAATATGCTTCTACTGATTCGGTCCGTTGTACGTATCAAGTTTCGGGACGAATTTTATATATTTAGCACATGTTTTTTCCAGGAAAGCGTTCCAGAAGTCAAGCCTGCAGCTGAACTCCGGCATGTACATGTATTCCGACGCCAACAAGAACGGGCTCGGCGTGGACTCGTCCGGCTGCGACGAGCGCGCCTGCGGGCCGCCGCTCAACCTGCTGCTGCTGCCGGAGATCTACGACGACTTCCGTGAGTGGAATGTGCACCAATTAACCATCAAGAATATTCTTAGCGCTTAAGGAGCGTCTTTGAGCCAAGCATTCGTTATTCGTTAACGATCTCTTGATGGAGACGCCACTTTTAACCGATTCGTTGCGTCTTCCATTTTCGAAAACTTTTGGCTGTTGCGCGATCATCGCAAGTTCGCGCGACTGTTTGTATGTAAACAGTCGTATAAACAGTCGCGCGAACTTGCGATGATCGCGCAATCGCGTTCTATTAGGACGATGCCATAGAATATGATGACGCGTGTCATCCGCCACACGTTAAAAACATTTGATGACGCGCCTGGCATGTCATCCGCACTGAATCGGTTAATGGAATGTCGTTTGTTGCTTGCCAAATACGGAATGGGCTCATCTACTTACTCTGCCTCACCACGCCTTTTTTCACTCGTGACCTCTCAAGTCCCAAATATTAACAGCCTGCTTTGTATTGCCAAATAATGTCGCGTTATAATGTTTCATATAATACCTATAGTTACCGTTCCATACTGAATATTGAAAACTACTTAGAAATACCCCTTTTTGACGGAACGAAAGTTAAGCTTTGCTGAGCTAAATGAAATGTTACATACCCCACAAGGTCCTTCTCGACTGACAGAATCCCCAACTATTAGTTAGTAAGCAAGTCGCATCTCATTTGTTCAATGGGATGGTCCTCGAAGTTCGTAATACGGCCTCAAAAAAATATTGTTCCTGATCGATTTTGGTATTATTAAGTTTTTTCTATCCATATGGGCTAATACTAATAGCAACACTCTTAGCTGACCACTAGTAAGTCTTATTATAAGGTGACAAGATTTACATTAGGTCACAAATGATCAGGGGGGTTATTATGATCTAACTAACTATGCAGTTCAGTTTACGCTGAGAGAATAGGACAGTGCTATATAACTGCTATAGCTCTGTCCTTTACGCTCACCGTAAAATGAGCTGCATAGTCATGTCGTAATAACGCCCCAGTTATAGTATTTTTCTTATCTTATTGTGCCTGTGACAGATTTAGATCTTACATTGTTCCAACCAATTGAGCAGTCAACTAACTTGAAAAATTCGCATCTATAGTAAACTCGTTTCAGAAAACAATAATTATTGTATTACGCATTTTAAAAAACAAATTATGGAACTTAAAATCAAAATAATTAAACTACTTTTACTTCCTATATGTGAGCCGTTATTAGTGTTTAACAGGAACCTTGTTCTTCCACCAAATCGATTGGCCGATACGATTTTAATCATTTAAAGTAATTGAGTTTTATTTTACCACATAAAAACACCTATCTAGACTTTAACATACGATGGCAACAGTTCTAGCGTAATGTCAGACGATTTGTGATACTTTATTTTATAGTAGGTAGGTAAATAAAATTAAGTTAACAAAGGACAATGCCAGGTCTCCATAGAAACTTCGGCGTAAGAAAAAATTGTGACGGATAATTATTAATGGGCGGACGACGGATGCAATTTACGTCAAAATAATGTCAAACGATATCCGTAATATGGATATGACTACAATTGATTTAAAAAAAAAAAGTTAAAAAAAACAAAAAAACGCCTTCAAAAACGCAAAAAATAACTTCTTTAAAGCCGACATCAGTTGGACTAACCTATTAGGTTCCTACAATTTTAAAGAAGTTATTTTTTGCGTTTTTGAAGGCGTTTTTTTGTTTTTTAAAACATTTATTTTATTTTATACTTTTTAGTGATCATAATACGCTGTTACGTAGTCCCACTTCTTAGTTGAAATGAAACTTTAACTTATATCAAGCGCGCCGCAAGCAACGCCGCGGGAAAATCATAGTCATATTTCAACAAGTAAATATTATTCGTTGTAGGTAGTCGCTGGAATGAAATGAAATGAAATGAAATGAAATGAAATGAATGTTTATTTGCTAGAATGCGATACATAGGTGTCAGATTATTAGGTAGAACAGGCATTCAATAGATAAAACGATATGCAAATTTAGGTTAGGTACATAAAGTCAACTTAAATTATATCCAATTATTGATGTCTAGATTACCATTTACAAAATTAAATATCAGGTTCCATTATTAATTTAATATCAAGATAAAACACACAGTGAAATGATATTATAATGATATTGGAAGTCATAAAATAGTTAATTACGATTTATATATTCATTAACTTTGTAGAAACAATTGTCAAGGAGCCATCTCAGTAACTCAATTTTGAATTTTTTGCCCTGAAGCATTATTATTTGTGTAGGAAGGGCGTTGTATACTGTAATGCACATATTATATGCGTTCCTTTTATAAATATCTGTGCGACATAAAGGTTTATGCAGCAGATGCTTGTATTGAGTCCTAGGGTTCCTGCTAAAGACTTCATGACGTTGGCTAAAGAACCCTGGGTGCGCTCTACAAAACAAGCAGAGTTTGAATATGTACAAACATGCTAAAGGTAAAATTTTTAGTTCTTTAAATAAGGGTTTGCAGCTGTCCAAGAACCATGCATTACTAATGGCACGCACACATTTTTTCTGGATTTTAAACACCCTGTCTACGTCCACCGAGTTTCCCCACAAAATTAAACCGTAATTAAGTGAAGAAGCAACATAACCATGGTAGGCTATAGTTGCTGCCTCTGCAGAGACCGTTCTCCTTAGTTTCCTCAAGGCAAAAACGAAACGATTCAACTTGGAACATAAGGAATCTATATGTGCCTTCCAATTTAAGTTTTTGTCGATAGTTAACCCTAAAAACTTAATACTACTTGTTTCCTCAACTAATTCATTATCATAGCAAACATTTAATTTAAGCGGAACGGTTCTATAGGAATGAAATTGCATAAATTTGGTTTTGCTGAGATTTGTTTTAAGATTGTTATTATTAGTCCATAGGTTGAGATCCCTTAAAGCATTATTTATATTTGATTCATAACCACTCGCATTATCTCCTTTGATTAGAACCGTTGTGTCATCTGCGAAAAGGATACATTTGTTCAACGTGGCCCTGGGTAGATCATTGATATATAAAAGGAACAATAGTGGCCCTAGATTACTTCCTTGCGGTACCCCGAAGTTATTACTGCGAAACTCTGACTTGTAAACAGTCTTTATTAGGCTCTTTTTATCTTCCACAAGTTTCGTTATCTCCGTGCATTGATTTCTGCCTTCTAAATAACTCTTAAGCCAGTCCTGAGCCTGACCTCTAATTCCACACACATTTAATTTAGACACTAGTATGGAATGGTCGACAAAGTCAAACGCTTTACACATATCGAGAAAGATTGACATTATTGGAATTTTCTTATTGTTTGCCTCTGAGATATATTTAACAAAGTCAAAGCACGCTAGCTCCGTTGAGTAGCCTTTTCTAAAGCCATGTTGTTCTGACTGAATGATATTATGTTTAGTGAGAAAGTTGCTTAATCTAGCATACATGGCTTTCTCGAATACTTTAGCTATAATAGGTACAATAGTAATTGGGCGATAATTATGAGGATCGTCATGGTTACCCTTCTTAAAAAGCGGCTTAACTATCGACAATTTGAGTGGCTCAGGGAAAATACCCTGGCTAAATGAAATGTTGATAATATGAGCAAGCGGGGTGCTTAAACACTTTGCATTTGCTTTTAATATTTCGGTAGTTATACCATCAACTCCACTAGTTTTACTGTTCTTCAACGACACTATCAGTTTATAGACTTCCTCACTACATACAGGCATTAAGAAAATTGAAGAAGGCATGTTATACATATCTTCAGTATTTTTATGCATCTTAGTGTTGCGGATGTTGCTTAGATCAATAAAAAAGTTATTAAAAAAATTGCAAATGTCTTGAGGATTGGTATATGTCACATTATTAAAGATAATCTTATCAAAGTCCTTTTTTTGTGAAGATGTACATGTGTTAGATGATATAATATTCCATGTTGCCCGGCATTTATTTGTATTTTTGAAAATATATCTACCGTTACTAAGTTGTTGGGATTTATTTATACATCTTTTAAGTATTTTACTATACTGCCTGAATTTTAATTTATTCGCTGTTTTATTGTCTTTACGTGTGCGAATTTCTAGAAATAACCTGCGCTTCACTTGTGATGATTTACGAATACCCTTGGAAAGCCATTTTACCTTAGACGTCGTTACAAATGCTGCATTTAAAATGTCGTCTTAATCTTCGCTCGCTATCTTCGCTCTCGCAATGTCGCTCAACTATCTTAATCGAGATATCTTATCGCCACCCTTGAAATCGGTACCATTGAGGAGTTCCGGTGGCCATCTGTGGTCTTCATCATCAGTTCCACTACACCAAAGGAAACTTTCTGAATGCAAATGCTGGACTTGTTACTAAAAATACTAAAATCGCTATATGTTTGCCTACAATATTTGAGGAGTTCCCTCAATTCCTCACTGATCCCCTCATCAGATACAGATTTGGTGACAATGGGACCACCTCGGAAGTATACTCTATCAAACCAAAAAAAAAATTGAAATCTGTCGACAATTGACGGAGTAATCGGTGAACATACATAAAAAAAAAAATACATACAGTGGAACGTATAACCTCCTCCTTTTTTGAAGTGGGTTAAAAAAGAGAACTTCACTGCAAAAAAATGTTATAGAATTTTATTGTTGAAGTAAATAATAATATTATTTTCTTTATTAGGTATTTTCAGTACATTCTTTTTATAGTTAACTATCTAATTATATAGGGAAAATGACCTCTCCACATCTACAGACGTGAGAGGGGCGTATTCGTAAAGTGATACTTCAGGTCTTTCGTAATGTACAAAATATGTACTGATTTATGGCAAAAACTGCATATATTTTCACACATATATAGTACTCGAAATTTAATAAAAGTCTTATCCATTATGTGCTTTCGTCACCATATTGCATCCGTTGTCCACCCATTAATAATTATAGAATTGGGTTTATTTGATGATAAATATTTTTCTGAAGAACTTGTCTTATTTTACTTTACATTAGGTACATACATTACTCGCAAGTTGCCTTATTAGCCATCTATAACGTATATTAATAGATGGCTCTATTTTTCGTATCATCATCATCATCATCATCATCATCATTATTAGCCGCAAGACGTCCACTGCTGGACAAAAGCCTTCCCCAAGGTTTTCGACAAGATTTTTTTTCGTATAAGTTCCCTAAATGTGTAAGTAATAAAATACTGCATTTAAATCTCATACAAAACAGGTCATATCAACATCCATCGTATCCGCGAGCTTGTTTTTTTAAAGTGTTTTAAGCTAAGATCTGGCATTGTCCTTAATAACAGAATACTAAATCGATTACGTTTCCTATATAAACCTTACCGATACTCGAAAAAAAAAAACGTATTTTAATAAAAGCAGCATCACTAAATTTGCCAAATTACATCTTTCGCAGGCACAATAAGGTTTAAAAAATATAAGTATGTTGCTGATAGTACAATAGAAAAGTTTAAAAAAACAAAAACCCGCCTTCAAAAAGCAAAAAATAACTTCTTTAAAATGGTAGGTAAATAGGTCAGTCCAACTGAAGTCTGCTTTTGGTTAAAATATTGTTGGACGCCGACTTCAGCTGGACTGACCTATTTACCTACCATTTTAAAGAAGTTATTTTTTGCTTTTTGAAGGCGGGTTTTTGTTTTTTTAAACTTTTTTTGTATTTTATACTTTTTAGTGATCATAATTATGCTGTTATTAAGTACCTACTACTAACCACTTACTAACCACCTTATAATTGTAATGAACTTGATAGCAATAAATGATTCTATGATTCTATGATTCTATGGTTATTCTCCCATTTCTCAAGAAACAATAGAACATTTCAATCTCGCCGCAAGCAACGCCGTGGGAAAGTCATAGTCATATATTTAAACCTAAATATGCTTCGTCATAGTCGCTCAACTATCTTAATCGAAATATCTTGTCGCCACCCTCGAAATATATACCGTTTAGGAGTTCGGGTGGCCATCTGTGGTCTTCATCATCAGTTCCACTTCACCAAATAGTGCTTTCCAAGACCAAATACACGAGTTACAATGAAAAATACCAAAATCGCTATAGGTGTGCCTATAAATTTTGAAGAGTTCCGTCGATTCCTCATGGATTCCACCATCAGATCTTCATTTTGAAAAAAATGGGACCAATCTGCAAGCACCAGCTTTCAAATAAAAAAAGAATCTTCAAAATCGGTTCTCCCAGTCGAAAGTTCTGAGGTAACAAACATAAAAAAAAAAAATACAGACGAATTGAGAACCTCCTCCTTTTTTTGAAGTCGGTTAAAAATAGCTCAGGGCCTCTATTCCATCTTGTTTTAGCCCAGCTTGCTTCTAAAATGTAATCATAAGTGACTTCCTCAGAGGTTGAAATATAATAATAGATAATCTTACGGTTAAGGAAAACATCGTGAGGAAACCTACACATTCGAACAGCTAAATGCGTAAGAGGAGTTGCACAACAGATCCTACAGGACCGAAGTGTATCCGAAAGGGCCCATCTGTGCACAAGAAAAGATGACTATACTGGAAAATCTAATTAAAGACCAAAATCTGACAGTTCCCATCTTGATTATTTCGTTATTTTAACATTATTTCATAAAAATATGAATGAGAACTCGTGTAACCAGTAATAATAGGGCAAGTTTTATTGATAAATATACCTACACTTAAACCAAAATGCAGTAATCACAGCGAATGAGCGCCGGTTGAGGTTAGGATTTTGGTCTTAAATTAGATTTTTGGGTATATATCGAAGCAACGAGATCTGGAATAAAGCCCCAGTAAATTGCCATCGTAATGGGCTGACATTTGGAACACCTGTGTAAACCCGATCACAATGCATTTTTTTTAAATCCAAAATAAGGTTTGCGTTTGACCTCAGTCTCACCTAATATTATAGTATCAAAGAGCTGATCTAATGATGGAGTCGGAAGGTCTCTGCTATACTTAACGTAGACCCACCGTGATAAGACTCGGTCTTGCTAAGCAGCCAAAAAAGTACAGTCAGCAACAAAACCTTGTTCATAAATGAAGTTTTTGACACTTATTTTTAATTTGTCCTTCAGATAATCGCGAGATCTACCGCGGCCACCCGACCTTTGAACAGCTGGCCAAGCGCCTGCGCTGGATGGTCCTCGGCGTCCACAGGCACGCTATCACCAACGTGCCCAACCTGTCCGAGCGCTCGTGGTTTCAGTACTGCAACAAGGCCTGGGAGACCATACGCAAGTGCACCTTCTTCATGGAGTACGAACGCTTTTTGCCATGATTCTAATACCAATGCCTCGAGGATTCAAACTGGCTGGTTCCTAAATTCAGGATGAAGGCGTTGACGACAAAAAAACGGCAAGTCGAATACGTAGTAGTTTTATTGAGAACTATGAGGATATAGAATTACAAATGTATAGTTTTTTTGGACCCAATAAACATGTTTTAAACTTGATTATGTCCGTTAATTACATTTTGTTGTTTACTGATACACGCTAGATATGAGTGGCTTTCTTCTCTGCTCAGGTGGCTTGTTATAAGCGTGCTGGTAGACGCTTGCCAGTCTCCAATGCTCTGGATATCCGGTCGCATTAGCATCACGCCAAATGCTAAAAGGCGGGGCGAGAGTAGGTATAGTGTAAGTTTTCTTAGTATACGGATGACGCATTTTCGGGATCTTAATACCTTTTGAATCTTGCGACACACTCCCACTCTGCACAGAGTTAGGATTCCCAGCTTTGAAAGCGAACTTATAGTCTTCTTTCTGCTTCGTATCCTGGTGTATTTTTACTCCGTTGCACGACAAGCAAGTCTTATGTTTTCCGTTAAAATTAGGCATATTGCTGTCTTTAGTGGATCGTCGTGACAGAGTGGAATCGTCAGGAGTGCTCTGATAGAGCTTGCCTTGCGCTAGAGGCGTTTTTTCATATGATTCCAAACTATTTCGATTGCGGTTGATATTGTTATTATTAGTTTTTCTTTGGTCTCCGTTATTATTATTATTATTGTCGTTCCAGGCATCTTTGACAGTGCGCGTTTTTTCTGGTTTATTGTCAGACTGTCTCTGGCTTGACTTCCTGCTGCTGTCGCTCGGAGTACCACATCCGTGGATGCCGTCACAAGCTGGTTTTGCAGGCATTTGAGCAGAACTTCTCCTACTAGAAGAGCTTGACCTGGTTTCTCTCACGTGGCCATTATGCTGAGGGCAGTGCTGGACCTCACAAGAATCCTTCCGCTTTTCTTTTGTCATATCTTTTTCAAAGTAGGGTACTGGATGACGACCGATATCATCTTGCATGAATTTATTTTGGTTGAAAAGTGGATTTGAATGTCCTGTTTTAATCGGCTCTTCGTGCAGCTCCTTGGGTGTATGGACCATCGTAAAGACGGCAGGCGCTTTTGATCCATTGGAGCCGTCAATGTGTTTAGGAGGTTTCGGTTCAATCTTGGGATCGTTGGGCCTAAAGTCCCAGCAAATGGCAAGATCCATAAGAGACATTTTTTTCTTATTTTGACCTCCTAAACCAGGGGCGGATGTAAATGGCCTCTGTTGAGCGTCATCTGCGTCAGCTTCCCCTTTCTGTGGATCACAAGTTTTTGGTCTATGAACTCGCATTTTAGTGCAACAAGTGGGTCCAGAGGCGCCGTAGCCCTTCCATCCAATCGCATATGGTTTAACTATGATATCTGAATCTCTGTGCTCTGCAATTTTAGTCATGTTCCTATATCCTAAGGTGTCGGGGAGTGGTTGATGTTCTAAATTACCGACGTGCATTTTTTTAGCAAATTGGAAGTTTTGCGATACGTTAACGGCGGGTAATTTTGGTGTCGCACTCTGATGATATTTCATAGTCTGATGTTTTTCATCTTTTGCATTTTCAGCGACCTTCCTCCAGAACTTGTCTGTTTTATTTTCTTGCGGCCCGTGGAGGTCTTCGACAGCCTCTTTGACCAAGAGATCGTAACTCTCGTGTCTCTTGTCAGGGTCTGTGAGCGCGCCTGGTACGTAAGGCCCGTTTCCTTCTTCGTCGACTGGTTCTAAGGTCTTATTTAGATCTAGTGGGTCGTCATTCTTTTCGTTGTCCTCTCCATGGTCAGTTTTATCATCACTATCTTTTTGTCCACCTTCAGTATGATTTTCATCGATATCCTTTATGCACAGACATGTAAAAATTTGGGAAAAGATCGTCTATTTATAGAAAGTAATATAACATCGACCATGCTTTTAAAAATATTGGCGATACTACATTTTAAGTAAAAATCAAAACGATTGTGCACTTGAATCGTTACCGGTGATTTTAATTACATTCCAGCATCATCTTAGTTTTGATTCGATTCTTGTGGAACGGGCAAACATGAGGCTGCAAACAAAAAATAAAAGTGCATTCAAGTTATTGCTGGGCAAATTAGAATTGTAGAAGTATAGTGCAAGAGGTCTTAAAAAGTGTTTCGGGTTCGGGTACAGATTCGTACAGATAAGAACGTACGAGAGCGAGTGAGAAGTAGAAACCCGAAGGACCTTTAACAAATTTTCCCTGTCCCATGACCATGAATCACGAACGTAGTTTTGTCCCCGGTATATTAATATATATACGTTCATGAATCAAATGTAATCAAGGTATATAACTTTACATACACAGATAAGCATTATACAAGTAGGGCGATGAAAATGCACTCGTGTATGGGAACAGGGAACCCGTTAAAGAACTTTCGACTTATTCCAAGCTATACAGGATACAAGGTGAATAGCTCTAATGATGATAGATGTAACAGCTCAGAACCGAATCGTCTATGTAGCAAAATGTCCAGTGACGCAAATTGGCCAAAAAGCGAAATGTCAGGCGTCATATTAGCTTTTCGCCCAATGAAGATAACGTCCGTAACGCAGAACATCAAAATAGCAATAAGCCCGTGTAGCATAATGTCTAAATTACATAATGTCAAAAAAGCTGATACCAGGAATAGCATATTGCCAAATCTTATCGAAAGCAGTTAAGCAAGCCTAGTAGCACAATGACAAAAAGGAAGTCGTCCATAAATCAGAAGGGGTAAAAGCACTGTCTACATGCCATGGAATAACCAAGATACTGTCTCGTTCCAGAGGCAGGTGGCGATCGTAATCACCCTCAAAATGTTACTTATCATTAGTTATTAGGATGTTTTCGTATTACCAAAGTTCCTCAGTCTTTCGAGGAGTGTACGGATTCGCTGAATATCCTTTAAGTATTTATTTTTCTGTGCATTTTTGTAATCATTGAAAGTTACCTAACCTAACCTAACCTAACCTAACCTCTTGTTAGTACTTTAGCCTCAATTGGCCTGGGCCTCTATTCTAGGCGGTAAAATTCAAATCGTATTTGATCAGTTATCGTATTGTTTTTAACTCCGCCGTCATTACCATACCCCGGATGCAAAAATGTACCAGTGCTATTGATTCATTCAATATCGACTAAGTTTATCGACATCGATAAAAAGCAATTTTTAATCATCATTATCATAAGTAATGGCCAAGTTTGAATACCTTTTAATTATGGTCAAACCTCTTTTATTTATACTTATCGCAACTATAAACAACCGGTATCTGAAATTGACTCGCGACTCGAGTCACTTTTGACATTTAATGAATAACTAGCACTGGTACATTTTTGCCCCCGTCAATCCGGTGTTTGGTCATTACTGTCAAGTAAATAAGAGCTATTAAAACGTTGACAATACGATAACAGGTCAAAAACGATATTGTTTTTACCGTGTCGGACAGAAGGCCAGTTATTTTAGCAAGCCGAGTTTTCTTATACTCAATCGCTTGACATCGTGACATTATACGTTTTGCACGTTTTGCTATTTAAATGTTCATCCTTGTGGTCAACATTAGGTAATTTCCATTTTGAACTTTTTAAATATTTGACGTTTTACATTCTTAATTGCTTAGACATGTTGTTATCTAGCCGTGTCGCTTTATGGACTATATGCTAATGCTAATTGTGTATTTTAGCATTTAGGCATCGTCACAATATGGTACATTTACATTATGGACATTTTATTCGTGGTCAATTTGCGTCACTGGGCATATTGCTACATAGACGATTCTGTACTGAGTGGATGTAACTGGGTCAAATCATCAATCAAACATCCGTACTATCATTTAGACCCTTAAAAGTAGGTAGTTTACTTTTAAGGACGGGTCTAAATGGTAGTATACGGGTGTTTATACCTTTAGGGACAAATTTAAGGAACGCAAAGAAACAAGTTGACTAGGTATGTCACGGTATGCACGCCAAAAATTAATATCAGCTGGTGCCATTTAAACAAGCGTTATTAGTTATTGTTTACAATGGATGTGATTTTAATAATTTTTTATCCGACATTTGTATTTCCTTTGCTTTAAAAACGGCTATCGCTGTCCCACTTGCACTCGCAACTGACAGTATATTTGTCACTCGTGTTTCATCGAACAACGAAGATTGCTGATCTCTATTAAGAAACTGGTCGGTTGTATAAGCTGCACACTTTAGTGCTTTGTCACTTTAACGTCACGTTTGAACTGCTGCACAAATCTGTCAAGGGCGTTAAAGTGACAAGGTACAAAATTGTGCAGCTACTATAAAGTCGACTGAGGCCCTTGCCAAGATGGTTTACGCTAACTAGCGTTTCTATTCGATTCGTTCTTAAACCAATCGCGTCACTGGTAGATGACGTGACGTGACGTGATCGTGATCTACCAGTGACGCGATTGGTTTAAAAACAAAACGAATAGAAGTTAGCGTAATGCATCTTGGCAAGGGCCTCTGAACAGTCAAAGTCATAAATATATATGCGTTCCCAAGGCGCCAGAAATATCTATACGCTCTTATGACACTGATATAAATAGATCAATGTCACAGATATAAATACACATAGATAACGTAAACACCTCAATCTGCATGAAAACCAACCGTGTCACTTTTTCCTACCAACTGGGACGTCATAAGAGGGAATAAGTGACGTGAATTCCACGTTTTCCGCGCAAAATCGATTCAAAGTCGTCGCTTTTTTGGGCTATTGCAGTTAATTATCACGCACCAAGGCATTTTCTTAATTTTCACGGCCGACCGGCTGCAACAACAGGCGCGCGCGGAACGTCAATAGCGACCGCCAACCCCGACGCTTGGTCGGGGTTCGAACACGCGAAGTAGATGCATTTACGTTATCTATGTGCTTTTATATCTGTGGTCTATGTATACATATTTTTGGCGCGAAGGCCGTATATTAATGCCTTTACCTGTACAATAGGTAACAAGCGAAGAAATACCGAAATCAATTTAGTCTAATGTAATGTATTCAATGCGAATCAAGCTTTGCTTAGTAATGAAGATTACGGAAATAACTGATAAGATTTATTTTATCATGCCGGGTGGCTATGACATGTTTAGTTATTTAAATTTAAACCGGATGCAGACTCGTTATTTTTTATCATATACCCATGTGAAACTTTTTTAGATGAATTCTAAATTATTGTAACACATTTACTACTAAATAACCTTGAATTTAATTTCATAAAATAGTTATTCTTATGTAGTGTAATTTCAAATCGTTTCCTCTGTGGAGATGAATATGTTTTTATGAATTATTTTTTGTGCAAGATTACAGCATTTATCGTGTGTAATTGTAACAGCTACCTGTTTAAAAAAATGGATAGAGTCAGAACTTTAAACTGATAAATAGAATATAATGAGAATCAGTCATATTGGAAATATTAAATAGTGATATTGAGTTTCACACATTAAATGCAGCCCTCCAAAATTTTGATGTAAAATTAAGTCACGGCTGGGTTTTTCCACTAAAAGAACTTACGTGTCTATTTATTATAAATATAATTTATTACATCTTGCAAGTTCTCTCAAATACCGCGACGTCATAATAAGGAATTTTGAATGATTATTAAGAAACATGCAGAAACTCTCACCCGACTATTTATTCCAGTCGCAAAAACTACATTTTACGACCATACATACCTAGTCGGGTCATAAGTTCTGTTACTGAGATTTCTAATAATTTAAAAAATAAATTATAGGAGTTTTTCAGAAACCTGTATATTAATCAAAACTTTGATTAATATAAAATAAAAATAACGTATTATAAACTATTACAATTATTTGATGTACGAGCTTGAAGTACTTATTCCCATTTGGGAATAGAAAATCATAGTTCAAATCACGCACGACGATGATACTGATAACGGCCACAACTTTTGTAAGAGTTCTTGTAGAGTTCAAATTTGCGTGACATATTGGTAGACCTTTAGCTTTAAATTCTGGTACAAATGTATTTCAAGCCACTAAAGATCCGCTTGTACACCGGTCTATCTTGATGTCTCATTAAATCGACTTTACGATTTCACATGCATAAAACACACCAAATCTCTTGCTGCATAAGCTGGAATTGAGTCTTGTTGAGAAATATAATTTTGATCTTTAAACATACACAGAGATACGAAGTTTTATAATATTAAACAAATAAAGTTCCTTGGTAAACAAAGACTAACTTTTAAGCGTTTTCAAAAAGTGAAATTTAAAGAAAAGTCATGCGTAATTTCATTGATGCCGGCTGTGAATATTAAAAGATCGTCTCGGAAATTGCGGCGACTATATATATAATGATAATTTGTTCTTCAAAATGTTCATTAATTGAGCTTTTTTTTACGTAACAGAACTTATCAGAATTACTTAACAGACTTGGTATGTAAAAGCATCTATATACTGTGCAAAGCGTTCATAAAAAGTATAAAGACTAACTCCAAGCACGGATAAAAATCATCATTGGCATAAATAAGTACGCTAAAACACGATCCTCACCAGAAAACTGAAACTGAAGTAACTGGCATAAAAGAAACATGAAAACCAAAGACACGCCAAGTCGATCTTTTTCAACTTTTGAAAAAAGAACGCGTTTCGCGCGCAAACTGTACCGCGATGGCGGTAGCGTCTGACTGTCGCTTACTTTGAACGGCTTCTCGGGCTGGGCTGGTGCTAGGCCCGCCTTCTTGGCCTTCTTTGCTAGACGCAGGCGCTCTGATGGTGGGACGGCTTTCGGCCTTTGCACCCGCAGGTGCAGCCAATCTGTGAATCTCCCGGGAGGAGGCTCTTGAGCTAACTCTGCGGCTGAGAAAGAAAACAAATGATTAGCGCTTATGTTATGTCTGTGTCAACCACTTCAACCAGTGGGATTTGGGGTAAAAGTGTTGTCGTTTGTTAGTGTCATATTTTTTTTCGGTGAGCGGCCCTTCGTTAAGGATAGTACAGTCAACCGCATTAATAAGTGATCATTTATGTACCTTGTCGCTTTCAATCGTTTCACAATTTTGTATGACATTTCAAACACGACGTTAAAGTGACAAGGTACATAAATGATCACTTATTTATGCTGTTGACTGTACATTATATTATGATAGATCTATTTAAAATAAACATATTTTGTTACGTAATGTAAGTGCATCGGAGCAGAGGTAATATGAATACCGGGCGTACTTTTAGCAGGTACCAAAAACTTGATACTTAATTAAATCTTTAATATTACAGCTCCGATATTATTTAACGCATAAATTTTCATGTATTTACGAGTATGTGTATAAAGTCCTCTTAAACTCTAAACCACTATAAAAAATCATTGGTGACCACTGAAAAAAATTACAATTTGCTAACGTACAAACTTACCGAATCCCTATGCCCTTTGTTCCTACAGCGTAGCGATAAGAATCTCGCGAAAGCCTCTGACACTGCGCATATACGGCGCGAGCAAATGTCATCAACATAGAATTCTATATGTAACCAAAACAATAGGGGTAACGGGTAACATACGAGTTGCGTGCAGTCATCACAGCCGTAGTATTAATGGCCCAGCGATCGACCTTGACCCCAATACATTACATTGATACAAAGCGACGGCTGCATTACAGAGAAACCGCCAAACTACTCGGGAACACGATACGATACGACGAGTAGGAAGTATTTCATGTATCAATGTAAGCAAGCACTTCTAAAACAAATGACGGGTTTTATGACTGTCAGAGTCAGAGAAACGCTCCGCCGTCATCATAGGTAAGCAAGCAAGTATTACGAGGGGCGGCTGAAAAGTAATCTACCTAACAATGAAACAAAAGACTGTCGTGGCTAATTTTTTTTTATTTTTCTATATAGTCCCCTGCTAGTAAAATGCACTTATTAAATTTTTCAAATATTGAATTTAAACCATTAAAAAAAAAATCTTTCGGTTTGTCGTCAAAAAAGTCAGTAACCGCAGCCTTCATTTCGTCATCGGTCATAAACCTTCGTCCCCTGAGGTCTTTCTTGAGAAGTCTAAACAGAAAATAGTCACAGGGGGCTAAATCTGGACTATAAGGGGGGTGGTCAATGGTTTCGAAGCCATTGTCTTTAATTGCTAGCTTCGTTGTGCGGGCGGTATGCACTGGTGCGTTATCGTGCAAAATCAGAATACCTTTGTTTAGTTTACCTCGCCGTTTTTCTTTTATTGTCTCTCTTAGTTGGTATAGTAAGTTTGAGTAATAATCAGCATTCATTGTAGTTTTCTTCGGTAAATAATCTATGAGCAAAATCCCTTCTGTGTCCCAAAAGATTGTAGCCATAAGTTTACCTGCCGATGGACAGACCTTGAATTTCCGAGGCGGCTTCTCATCCTTAAATTTCCACTGTAACGACTCTTGCTTACTTTCCGGGTCCCATTGTCGAATCCAAGTCTCATCACATGTTACAATTCTAGAAATTATTTCTTCCTCTTTCCCTCGACTCATCTCCAAAAACTCTTCGCAACATTTGACACGCCTCTCCATGTCAAATGCAGTCAACATTCTGGGGACCCAACGTGCACTAACCTTGGACATGTTCAAATGCTCATGAATTATTTCATTGACTCGCTCTTTACTGACGCCCACATCTCTAGCTATCTCCCACTGCTTCATTCGTCGGTCCTCTAATATAATTTTTTTCACCCTGGCTACATTTTCATCGGTGACGGCCGAAACTGGTCTTCCGCTACGAGGATCATCTTCCAGACTCTCACGACCTAACTTAAACTGCTTTGACCAAAACTTTATAACAAATTCGGAAGAACACAAACTGCCAAACACACGTAACATACGCTGTCTGATCTCCGAAGGCGTATTCCCTTCTTTAGTCAAAAACTTAATCACCGCACGCTGCTCGATTTTATCCATTTTCACTTTTTCTACCGACATGTTTGAAACAATTGTAGGAGACAAATAAACGTGATGCAATAAACAAATGAATGTAATACATTTTGAAAATAGAATAACAAACGAATATAAATCCATACCAGCCAGCATTATTTTTGTATATATTTCTGACCAAGGAGATTACTTATCAGCCGCCCCTCGTAATTTCTGGCTCCGCGTCAAAAATAGCATCGGACGTTATTATTGATGGTCTAAAAGTAGTTTAAACGAAACTATCCGAATGAACTAGTTCATATTCATATTATGGGTGACACGCAAGGGAATCGAAGAAACTTCTTTGGCATATCTAGCTTATTTTTAGCTTTTAATAGACTTAAAAGCTATTATCGGTGGGACGAGTGGAGCATTGGGACAAATTCGTCACCAACATTGGCGCAAGTAGGTATAATAATAGATGTGTGTACCTGATACATGTCTTATATGTGTCATAAACAGGTACCTATTTGATAGATAAAGTTTTTACACCCGTGAAATTATGTTAAATAAGTTTATACTTATGTAGTAAAAAAGTCATCTTGACATGCATTTCCGCCGGCTGCACTTTTTTGCACTGTCAACTAATGAAACCCAATTTGGTGGGACTTGTTTAGTACAGCGTAGCCTGTTGCCACATTCAAACTCCATCATCAGGTCAGCTCCTAGATAAGACACTATATATTGCATTGCAGTCGGCGACCAACTGGGCACCTAGAAATTGCCAATCTAAATTTGTTTTTATAAATAACGCTCAGTTTAATTACCCCTCATTTGCTACAAGGGAACATTACTAAGGAACAGTTTCTAGTTGACAAACAACCTGCTTCCTATGTCCCTTAGAACTCCATAGAAAGACATGATTGAACTGTACAGACATGACAGCACAACGCAAATTAAAGTGTCGTTTCACTCGTTTCGTACCACGGCTGTTGTCAGGCTCGGGGAAACGTTAACTGTTACACCTACATATATTCCAAGAAATACTAGATAACATACTAGGGTAAGCATAAGCAATACAGGAAATTTCGGGACTGTTGTTGTTTAGGGTGGTAACCAAATCGGTTTTGCACCATAATATTAATACCTAACCGAAACTGCAAACCCTCGTAAATAAACAGTATCTTAACCATCAGCGAAATCTTGAAAGATGGTAACTTGGAAAACTTACCGACTTTCCTGGTAATCTTTCTAGGTAGGTCCCATGTGCCCGTGTAGTGCCCGGAGAACTTGGAGGTGCCCCTGGGGGCGCCCGGCAGGAAGTGTCCGTTCGAGTCCGCGATGGGCTTGGGGTCCGGCCTCATCTCCAGGGGCCGGGCCCTGGTCGGCGCCCATCGGGGCACCTCGAAGTTGCCGAGAAGGACCGGCGTCGTCTCCTTGTTGAACTGAGGACAAGCGAGTAATATGCGTAATTTAATGACCAGCGGGCCTAGTATGGTTGCGTTTATCGCGTGACAGAATGTGGATAAAGCATCCGTCACTCTCGTACTTATACGTGTCAGAAAGTGACGGATGTTTTATCCACATTTTGTCACGCGATAAACGCTGTGATATTGGAATTTTAGTGACAAAATTGGATGACAGGTAAGGAGTTCCTATATCGATAAACTCACTTATCGATGCTTTTCCCCTATACTAGTGATCGCTCCACAGCTTCGTTTGTAAGTGTGTACTTTTCTGTAGATATTATTTTTGAGACGGGGATAAAGTCGGTTACACGAAGCATTCTTTAAATGATCGCTAGGTTATAAGTAGGTACCATTGCAATATGCAATGTAGCTTGGACCCGAGTTTCTTTATATCAGGATGTTTTCATTGCATGTTTTCTATTTTTTTTAAAGGCATTTTCTATTTTCACTCTTATATGTAAATTATTTAATAGCATGTCTTTACAAATGACACTGTTCAACGAAATTGACAAATATTGTTTCATGTAGGTCTAAAGTTTAAAGTGTCCAAATAGGGACGCTATTCCTATTTAATTATCTAAAGATGTTTGATAAAGAGATAATACTTAATAACTATTTCGTAGTGCAATCGTGCTCATAACCAAGCAATCATCATTTGTGTAACCTAAATTATCATCGTCTCCAAAAAAATAAGTATCGATAAGTGAGTTTATCGATATAAGAACTCTCTACCTGTTATCCTATTTTGCCACCAAAAAATGTCTGATAATGGCGGGTGTGTTATCTGATTTTACCCTTTAAGTTGGGGTTAGTGGTGGTCAAATTGAATTAAAGATTAACAATTAATTGAAGTAGGTACTAACCGCCGTACTAAGACATTTTAGAGACAGTTAACTCGTTCTTTTTCAAAACCTGTGATGAGAAAGGAACGACTAATGTCCGGTTCCCATATTCATTATCTGACTTTGAGTTGAGTGATTTTTTTTTCAGTTAGTAAGGTCTGTTCATCCTTACTTGTCTTATATAGTAAACAACTTTCTAACCTCAAAATGAACCTTTTTTTGGCTAAAACAGCTCTTTTATCGTAAATAAAGTAAACGGAGTTAACATTTTGGACATCACTTGGCCAATGTATTGTGTGTGATTGCTTTATTTTGTTTAAAGTAGCTGTTTTAGCCAAAAAAGGTTCATTTTGAGGTTAGAAAGTTGTTTACTATATAAGACAAGTAAAGATGAATGATGATAGACCTTAGATAGTTACGTATTTAAAATAAATAATTAGTAATCATGATTTATTAATTGTTACTGATCAGATCATTCTGATAAGCGGTTTTTCTGCGATGCGAGTAAAATGGGATACCTACGGTACTAATAATTCATCCCCTTTTTGAATTCTGTGGGTTACTTAAAATATATTAAAAGTGAAATTTAACTACAATACCTCTACATGAATTATGTTGAATTAATACGAGACCCTATGGTCCCCTATTCACGAATGCTATTTTTTTTCTGTGTCTTTGCGGTTTTATTTCTGGCGTTGAACTGTTTTTAAAATGCATTGTTATAATTTTGATTATAAAACTGTACCCACACATGACAACGTAATCATTACACTGGCTGGGATAAAAAGGACACATGCGCAATTTGATATTCAAAGCAAATTTAACTCCTATCTTAAGAAATAAGGTCACTTATTAATTCGCGGTTCTATTAGACATGCGCCCTTTTTTCTAAGGAGGGCAGTACAAACGTGTTAACTCGACGATGCACGCCACGTGTCCTTCGGCACGCGCACTACACTGCACGTGGTTTAGTTTATAAATTAAGATCATAACACGAAACGGTAGAACGGAACACGAGCAGAATAAAGAGTGACGCGAGCAGGTGTCCGCGCCGCCCTGCCCCCTCCCGCCTCCCGACCCACAAAGGGTTGCAAATTGTTGTTTGCCCCATACATCACGCCTTCATTTGCGTACATTATAAATGCCCGCAATAATTTAGAATTATTCAGTTAAAGCTATTGGTTGGTCGACATGTTAATCCTTTAATAGTTCAAAAAACAAACATGGACATGAAAATAACTTGCAAAGAAATACTCAATTGTTTTTTTGTAAATCCATTTATGTCACGATGCTTTTCTGGAGCATTCCACGATTCGTACGGGACTAATCGTACGCATTTTAAAGATAAAATAAAAAGTATGTAGCAAACCAACAACCTAGGTATCCTACACAACTTGCAACAAATATAAATATAGGAATAAGGGATGTATATTAAACAATTATTTATTCTTCTAAACGGTAACACATTCCTGAGTAAACCCAAATTTTCTTTTTCTTCTTTCTTTTTTAAATGACACGAAAAAGATGTGATGAAATATTTATTATGACAACAACAAAAAAAAAACTTAACCGTTTGTACGGAACAAAAATGTTTCTACGGGACTTGTACGAAATTTAGATTTTAAAAACAAAGTTTTATCTACTTTAAACTTAAAAACATAATATTGTCTACAACCAAAGTGTGTTTTTTACATTCTATTTCACTGTCAGTGACAAATATTATCATGAAATTTCTATATCCCTGGTATAGCTTTTACAGCTTCCCAGGGATGAAATTTCTGAATATTACCAGCGATTTCGGCAGCAGATATGTAGGAAATCATTGTAGCCGGTACTAAGGATATATATTGGACTATATTTTATCATGCACTAAAAATTACCATTTTCTGTGGAATGCTCCTTCTACATAAAGTTTTAGAAAACCAAATTGCTATATCGTCTATTGATGTCATCGTATTTCTTCTAACTCGTCCGCCGTTACTGTCACGTAAATAAGAGCTATCATAACGTTGACAATACGATAACATGTCAAAGACAATCGCACTTCTAGATCAAAACAGCATCAACTCAAAATCCTTGTTAGTTTTGTTTCAAGTTCATAGAAGTTGTATTAAACTTGATTTTAAAATACAGTTGTATTTTGAGTTACTTCTGTTTAGATCTAGCAGTGCGATGGTTTTACCGAGTGGAATAGAGGCCCTGTTTGTAATAAGTTCATTTAATCTATGCAATTGTACATAACGGATGAAATTTCTTACGGAAGGTACAGACAGTGCAAGATGTCTTAAATACCGTCGGGTTCGGGTAGATTCGATTAGACTCGCATGAGTAAGAGCGTATAAGACCGAGTGAGAAAGAAGAAAAAACCCGAAGAACCTAAGAGCTATCCCTTCCATTCCGAAAATATAAGAATTTTGAAATACCAGATTACTCTCTTTACTAGATTCTCAAAACACCAGGTTCAAATTTTTGGTACAAACAATAAACCATGCCTTTTGAATGTTTACTTTCAGGATCTTAGTATAATCGAGAATCAGGTATAAAAAAAAATGGTATGTAGGGAATGAGCGTATAGGGTAAAGTCACCGCCAGTGGTCGGCCAGGGACAAACAGTCGACCTTATATGAGTGCGAAGAGTGGGAAATATATCTTTCGTTCTCTTCCCACTCATACAAAGTATAGGCAGAGGCCGACTACGGGTGTCATAGGCTGATTACTGGTGACTTTACCTTACGTATATTATACAAGTGTACAGGGTCCATATTGGCTCACCTAATTATTTTTACTCATAACGACTCATAAGTCCTAATTATCGCAACTCCTAACGTATTTATTTCAGCAACTGTTACATTTTCAGGATTTTTATAAATCAAACCTAACCTAACCTAGTCTTATCTACACATTGAATATTTCAGAACTTCTGAAAAGTTTACGGTTCCAGCGGTATAAAAAATTCATTTTCGGAGTTCCGATAATAGGAGTTGCAATTTTAGTTGAACTTTGGCGCTCCCAAACACAATACACACACACATACATAGTATGTATGTACATATATAGTATGTACACTTGTAGTGGTCAATATGTGATCCAAGACGCTTGGTTAAAAGTCATGACGCTTCTTCTAAAAGCAGGCATGACTTAACCAACGGGGCCACTGAATGTTATATACAGTGGTGGTCACATAATTAGGGACACTTGTTTTTTTCCCATACAATTGCCTACAAATATGGCTTTTCAATTTTGACAACCAATCAAAAAGTTCTTAACCAATTATAATTTTAGTTACACTTATCGTTAACTAATAAAGTAAAGTTTAAATGTATGTACAATTTATCTCTGTTGAGATCGGATCTTTCAATTTATAAGGATTTGAAAAAATAAATTTTCGGCGCTCATACAAAGTTGTAGAATTTTGTATGGACGGGTCAGCACTTAGTTTTTAAATTAAATTAAAGGTTCGTTTTTAATAGTAGTTGACTGTACATCAGTTTAAACCTTAGTTAATTATGTAAAGTAAAATGTATTTAGCAATAAAATTGGTCGAGAACTTTTTGATTAGTGGTCAAAATTGAAAAGTCATATTTGTAGGCAATTGTATGAGGAAAAACCAAGTGTCCCTAATTATGTGGCCACCACTGTATATATCCTGTAGGTACAAAGCTTGCTGGTACGGAAGCACTATACTCTATCATATATATGTTACTGGTTTTCCCATACGTGGATTACCTACTTATCAGAACATGACATTTTCTACAATCAATAATTACTTTATCGACCTTAAAAATAAACAAAGAGCAAGATAAAATTCCGTATCATATAATTGTAAAAAAATATCTGAATGTTATGTGATACTGCGTCATGTTCTTTCAATTTGTCGCATAATGGTACCCTCTCCTTTTTCCAAATGAAGGAGCGTGCGTCATCCGACGTTATTTTCATTATTGTTCGCTCGTGCCCCTGCCTCTTTTGTCATCGTTACGTTTGCGGCTAAGTTTAGAAGCCTTTGTTGGTGGATCCAATAAATCTAGTCTTTCGCATTTCGGGCAAGTAATGCAAATTCGTAATTACGATTCGGTATTTATTATGGGCTCCCCTTGAAACATCGACACACATTTGATCGAATATATAATTTCATCGAAACCTACTTTCTGCAGAAACTTTATTGTTTTTAGGTTATCCTAAGCATGGGTTACGTAGGTTAGGTTAGGTTAGCCCTGTGACCACCAAAAAAATTATAACTCATGCACGTGTAAATGCCTGTCGATGAAATGAAAATTCGGCGAAGTAAAACATTCTATGAAATGAGATTCGATATTTCAAGAAAATATAAAATAGGACATATTCCATTAGGCAGACGCAAATTTCTAAATTGTTTTATGACATTGACTAACGAGCACTCACGGCCGCAATTCTAGGCGGTTAAAACCATATCGTTTTCGACTTGTTATCGTATTGTCAACGTTTTGATAGCTCTTATTTAATTGACAGTAATGGCGGCCAAGTTAAAAACAATACCACTACACGTCAAAGACAATATGTGGCATTATCTATTTAAAGGGATCTTATGGCGGATGGCGCTTCCGCCATTATTAAAGATGCTCCGATATAAATACAACGTCGCGTGACGCAGTGCGGCGTAAGCGGCATCCACCATAAAGTCCTTTTACATTGATAACGTCACATATGGTTTTACTAAGTTGAATAATACGTAGAGGCCCTGATCGTATGTTTATGATCTTGTACAGTGAAGGAAATTGATTCCTAGACCACTTTGGACTATGTCAAAGTCACACTGTAAATAAAATCATAAGAAGTCTCTTACGTTTTGATGGATTACGTTACTTTGACATAGTCTAAAGTGGTCAAGGAATCATTTTCCTTTACTCTTCATTCCGCCCGTCCGTCTGTCAGTCTACCACTAAGGCATCATTTCACCAAGTACAGTCGAGAACTTAAATTTGGTACCCACCTTAGGTCCAGAGTCATTCTAACAATCCTCAACAATACAGTTGAGTTTCCTAAAAGTTACAAATGACTTGACATCTCTAATGACATTGACGACTTCAACCATATTTTTACTTGAAATGGGTCACAAATTAACGTTCGTGACTGTACCTACAAGAACGCATTAAATTTAAATTTTGGAATAAGTACCTACTTTCAAATCGGCGGCACGGTAGTGCACCCGCCAAGACGAGCCAACCGAAGCGTAAAGGGCACTACCTACCTTTTCTCGAAGCGCTTCATCGGTTTTTTGAACCCTCATAACTTGGGTTTGGATTATACCAGATAAACAAAATTTTTGGGATATCATGTGAATACTACTTAGACTTATTAAAAATATAAAGTTTCAAATACATGGCTCTCATACTTTAGATTTTATTGATATCTAAAAAACCCCGATTTCGTCACTGACTCACTGATGGTCATCAAAATTCTTAGGGTACTTCCTGAAATCCTAGAAAGCTGAAATTTAGTATGTAAGCTAGTATTAGTAAACAAACAACAAAAAAATGGTAAAACTTGAAACTTTTACCCCCAAACCCCTTAAACTAGGGGATGGAAGTTTGTATCAGACTTATGAAAATGTTGATAACTAGAGGTCTGAAAATTGATATAGGGATTCCTTGTTATAAATAATAAAATACATATTTCAGGATTTTTAGTAAATTACCCCCACCCTTCAAATTAGGGGATGGAATTAAGCGCCTAAAAGCAAATTACAAAAAGAAGTGAAATCCCAACAAAAACATTTTCATGTAAAATGTTGCCAAGCCGAGACTATTTATGGCTCGCACTGTCAAAAAGTTATCAGATCTCATGTAGAGCCAGCCAAGCTTCTAACTCTACACGCCCTAACTCTACAAGCATTAACTTCACAAACTCTACACCTTACTCAAAATATGTGGCTTGGCCGTTTCGCTACCGTCACATGGGCGACATTTTTAGGGTGAAATTTTTTTTCACTGTTCATTACTTTTCTGTTTTACAATAGGTCTTGTAATAACGAAACGGCCAAGCCACATATTTTGAGTAAGGTGTAGAGTTTGTGAAGTTAAGGCTTGTAGAGTTAGGGCGTGTAGAGTTAGAAGCTTGGCTCTACATGAGATCTGATAACTTTTTGACAGTGCGAGCCATAAATAGTCTCGGCTTGGCAACATTTTACATGAAAATGTTTTTGTTGGGATGTTGCTTACACAAACTCATTACAAATGCAAAATGGCTACAAATATCAAACGACAATGCGCTTTGTAAGTTAGATCGTATTCATCTCGCTTTCTCAGTTGGCTTTTACTACAGTCAGCAGAAGTAGGTGAACAGTCGAAGTGCTCAAAATTATCTACACCTCTTCTCCTGACTATAAAATCGTATATATTCGCCTGATTTCTGCTGCTGACACCCATCGATTAGCTAACTGAGCAAGCAAGATAAATACGAACGTACCCGACAAACTACAATGTCGTTTGAATATCCGCTGCATCTGACACATATGGGTCTTTATCAATCATAAAACACACACCCACTTCTCTGCCGTCTAACGGCAGAACGCTGCAACTCGGGCTACACCGTTTTGTGTTAACTTGCAACAAACGATTCCTCATGAGTGCTTTTATCATAACTACAAAAGAACTTTTAAAAATATGTTCTAGTTTAGGCGGTAGAAAACTGTCAAAATGCGGTAACTCTGCATAAGACTAGCCAAAACATCATGACTGCAATTGTGATGTTTTATACCAAAACGGTCAATGTCGTCAATTGTCGTCTGATCGCTACAGAATGCTGTAAGTACTAAATGACCACTACCTCGGAACAAAGAATGGAAGACTAGGAGCGTTTTGTCTATTCTGCATCACCATCAATTCAACACGCGGCAACTGAGTGCAAAATAATAGGTGATTTCTGGCGTGAAACTTAAAAACCTTTAAACGCGTTTTTCTCGAAACTAGGGTTTTTGACTTGCAGCGTTTTGCCGTTGGACGGCAGTTCTCGTCATTGGCAGGATGATCATTCCCATTTTCTTGAGTCACTACGCGTCGGTTCTCTAGAACGTTTCTGGCGCGTAGGTACTATAGGAATTTGGAATGAGCTTCCTGCCGAGACTTTCCCAATGCGCCACAATAAGGGGCCTTTTAAAAAGGGTATCATTCAATTTCTTCGAGACCGGCCATTGATGCGTTGCGAATGTCCAAATGTCCATAGGCGGCGGTGACCTCTTCCCATCAGGTGGGCTGCCTGCCTGTTCGCCCGTCGATGGCAATAAAAAAATGGTCATGAAGATATAATTCCCTATATCCAACTACAAATCTATGAATATACCTTTAACGGTTAGAGCAAATTATGGCCAATTAATTCTCTACTACCGACATGTCATTAATGTCATTATCTACACGCGGAAACATCGCACCGTGTGGTTAAGACATTATGAAAATGTCGGTGTCACGGGGAAAGATGTAAACAAACCAAACGAACCGATTTAAGATTACTACTTTTTTATGACAAGGAGAAGGCACACGAACACTCAGACTAAAATCTCAAGACAGCAATCCTAAGACGTATGTAGGTACAATTATTACTTAGTCCATTATATTTTCATTATTTCTACACTTGATTATTACTTTCATTACGTTTAATAAATTTTTGGTGCTTCACTTAAAATATAATAAGATATAACAACAAAAACTATAATTTCAAAAGGTATAATGTTTAATTATTATAACATTTGTTTTATATAATACCGTATAGTATAACATTCATAGGTATACACAAGGTCATATGATATTATAGCTTTTAATTAAGTAATAAACCTATGTTAATTAAAAGCTATAATATCATGACATACTCCGTAAGCAAAATATGATTAAAAATAACATAGCTTTTTCATAACTCTTCTGACTCATTTCGCTCTAAAAAAATATTTTTAAATGGCAATAAGCGAGCGAGCCAGTAAGACGGGCCGGGGTAGAAGCGACTTGGATAGGTTAGGTTAGAAGTCTAAGGCGGGAGCGTAGCGAGCGAAGTGTAGCTCCCGCCTTAGTCTTCGGTGTTAAGTCTTTTTTTGTAACAGTCAAGAAAATCTGGCTCTTTTGTTTACTTGCATGTTATGAAATCAAAATAAACAGATAAAAATAAACCATTTTTTTTTTAAATTTAATATACAATACAATGATTATTTTTTAAACTTGAGTTTCTTTCCAGGTTTTCGTTTTCGGGATATTATTTATTCTCTGCGGAACTTTCTTATATTTTTTGAACGTTATGTTATCTGTTGTTACATTGAATATTGTTGTTGGGGTAGATTATTAGATAATATGAAATTAAGCTCGCCGCTTCGATTCGCTCGTCCGTCCGACCGACCGCCGTTTTTTGAGAGAATAACACCCCAGGTATATAGGTTAGTTTGGTTTTGCTTACATTTTTGCCTTTTACGCAACCGTATGCAAAAGCGAAGTTAAATAGATTCAGCTATACATACCTTTCTAGGGCACTGGGTTTGTGATAGTTTATATCATGTCATGAAGCGTGCGTGATTTATATTCCGCATTCCGGAAGCCTTGGGGGGGATGTCGTGACTGGAATCACTGGCCACAGTACACAGAGACTTGGTTGTTAAACAAAGGGCCTTGGCCGTGAGACATGCAAAGGTGTAAACGTTGCTACTTTGAAATTTAATACTGTGATGTAATCAGTAAAGTTAAATGAATGTTGTCAAACAAAGTTAACTTAACGAAATTCACAGTTCCAAGTAACGACAATATTTGCTCGATAGTAAAAAAAACGCCGTAATGCATATTTACGGGCTACTAACATACTGACGGGGCTGATACAAAGATATTTTTTTTGCTGCCCCACTCTCATCATACTTTTAAGGTCGCTAACAGATAAACGAACTTTAGGGTAAAATCGAAAGATCGATCGATATTTTTAATTCAATTTATAATTAATTTGACTGACTAATTTCTCAAGTATTGCATGATCAATATGATCATGAATCATGATGGTTTATTTACTCACAATAGGTAAATCATAAAACACTGTTGATCCGAACGCTACCAAACTTCACTTCTAATCTGTAGATTGCCTGAAAATTTCATCAAAATCGTTCCAGTCGTTTTGGAGTCTGAAATATTAAGATTTAAAGACCTAATTTTTGCTAGTGTCAAGTGTGTTAGAGTGTAGTGTTTATGCGTTTTAGTAGGGTAGTAGGATGCGTTATTATATCGTACTGTTTTTGTCTTGGTAACTGGCTGTCGCACAATCAGCGATTTTATTTTACAGCTCAAAATAGTTTACGGTTTATGTCATTTATAAGCAAAAGATTAAGCGGCCATTTTACCACGTTTTTATCTGATCGCCATTTTGTGTCTGTCTGATTATTTAAAAAATTGCGTGGTAAAAATCGTTTTTATGAAGCAGATTTGAAAACAGTATAAAACTGTCGTGCTAACCCTTCCATGTGTTTAAACATGGCTCAAACTGAACGACAATTCAATAATACAGAGGCCCTACTTTGAAAATCGAAGTTCGAAGATACGTTAGCTCCATCCTTTTCTCCCGATTTAGTCTCGAATAACGAGTGACAAGGATAGAGGTAACGTAACTCCGAACTTCGATTTTCAAAGGGGACTTAGGGACCGAAAAATGGCTTAGTAATAGAACGTATAACAACAAAATATCTATGACTCATATGATATGAGGCAACTTTATATAATTTTATTTGGTATAACAGTTAGCAGGTATTGAATACACGCGCTAAAATGTGTTTTGTTCACTCTGACGGGACTACTTAAACTCGCCGTTTGGACAATCACTCGTTCGTCCGTCCGTCCGTCGTTGTTGAGAGAATCACACCCCTGCTTACCATTAAAAGATAAAAAAAGAACGTCCGCTTTTATACGTCAAACATCTACCAGCGCTTACTAAGACGAGACCACTGCTGAGGAAAAGCGCCAGAAGAAACTTAACCTTTTGAACGCCATACGTCGAATACAAAATGTGCCACCCACACGCCAAACATTTTGCTATGCTATGGAAATTACACCTTATTGCTACCAAACAAAGTCTCTTTTAATCTTGAACTCTTGTCGGCTGTAGCCGACGTGGCGTCAGTGGCACGACTTTTAGTTGACGGCCAGAGCCGACTATGGCGTTGAAGAGGTTAATAGAAATTCATTAATAGGTACTACATAATAACGTAGGTACCTACTTTTGTGGATCAAGCGAGATATTTTAAATAATTTATTCTCTTCATCATTACTTTCAAATTAAGTTTAAGATCAACTTAGGTACTTTTTTTTAGGGTTTCTTAATGTCCATCTGTCCGTCTGTCCGTCTCCCCGCGGTTTAATCCAGAGAGTCTTGGTACTACAAAACTGTAATTTGGTATAGTTACACATTTCGACAAAATTGAAAAAAAAAACATTTTTTTCGTGGACCTTCCACCAAATAACTTTTGATAGAAAATTCTTTCATACTAGTTGTTTATCCAGATAGCTTTTTGTGTCTCTAGTAACGGCGTCAGAACCCTACACTGAGCATGGTCCGACACGCTCTTGCCCAGTTTTTATACTTTAATAGGAACACGCTTCATGAAAATTGGAGGTTATGTTTCAAACAGTACCAATTTGTTTACATCTTTGCCTATTTCAATTGACATCTATTTTTCGAATAGTTGACAATCGCTACTGACGTTCAGTCAGACACAAGCACCATGACGTGTATGCGTCGATATTGTTCTCAGTCGTTTTTGTGCTTTACTACCACAACTAAAACCACAACCTTAACGTGAATTACATTTCTACTTGATGTTACACGACATATCAAGCTACACGCAAATTGCAAAAAATAAAACCAGCGAAAAGTTTTTTATCGCACCCAAAATAGGGTGTTTATGGCATCTGACGTCATATTTTTTTATACGAATAGACAATTGTTCAGAGAGCTATTAACTAAAGACCAGCGAGAAATGTCAAACATAGATTAGGATTGTACACAATGCCGTGAAAAATTGTCGTCGCAAACTAGTGTCCAACCCTCCTAACAGTGCCCATTGTCATGAAAAGGACAGTACATCAAATCCTATTAGAGTGTAATAGGGTACAGTTTTGTTTGAGCGAGTTTTAGGGACATTTACGATGTAATTGGATGTAAGTATCTGAGTTGGATTAAGGAAATACAATTTGTATGAGTAAAAAACGTTTAATGGTGAGGGGGAGAGTAAAGGGAGGTGCAGGTGCGCGTCGGGTTGTTAAAAATGAATGGGATTAGCTTGGATTCACTTGGACTTCCAGTTTTTGATCCATAATATATCCATACTAATATTATAAATGTGAAAGTAACTTTGTCTGTTTCTTTTTCACGGCCACCAATTTCGAAGAAATTTGGTATGGAGATAGCTTGAAAGCCGACGGACAAATGGCACTTTTTACCGCGAGCAGCGACGTAGCAGACAGAGTCGCGGGCATCAGCTAGTCCACGTGTAACTCGTATATTATACAGGGTGTACTTGGAAGTGTGGATCAAACGAAGCAGGTCGATAGAGAAGGTCTTGACCTATCGAATTCACCCCCATGTATGTTCAGCGATTTTTACTAATTTCGGAGATATTGATCATTTTAATCTAAATTTTTGTAATTTTCCCTTATGTCCATGTCACGAAAAATCATGAATTTCATGTTTTATTTCATAAGTTTTTCATTGGTATCATACGTAATTAGAATCATTACGAATCAGCAAAGTTTTTAAACCTATTTGCCCGTTTTTTTCTCAGTATTTTTTTAAGTAATCACATAAAGTTTTTTTCTCCATACTAGGTGTCCTAGTGTTTGCATTTCACTTTGTATGAAAAAAACAACTTTATGTGATTAGGTACTTTAAAAAAAAAACAAAAAAAAACGGGCAAATAGGTTTAAAAACTTTGCTGATTCGTAATGATTCTAATTATGGATGATACCACTGAAAAACTTATAAAATAAAACATGAAATTAATGATTTTTAGTAACATGGACATAAGGGAAAATTACAAAAATTCAGATTACAATGATAAATATTTCCGTAATTAGTAAAAATCGCTGAACATACATGGGGGTGAATTCGATAGGTCTAGACGTCCTCTATCGACCTGCTTCGCTTGATCCACACTTCCAAGTACACCCTGTATATACCCCCTTTTAGATTTAAACAAAAGAAAGCTATACTGCCCTCGTACGGAGAAAAGGCACAAGTGCAATTAATTCATAGAAGCATATTAAACTCTCAAGGATTATAATAAGGTTGGAAGTGCAATACAATTCATATAGCAGATGTGTCTTCTTTTCCGTAGGAGGGCAGTATATTTATTCCTGAAATTGTATATTGCGGTTTTAGCTGACTGTTATACCGTTTTTTTTTATCTATTTGAAGATTAAAGTGATTTTCTCAAACATCCAATGAAATATTGATGTTATGTTCCTTATAATAGGCCGCCAAGTATGACGTTTCAGGTGCGCCTAGGACAAGAGGTCGTTAATGGAATTTCATAAAAATCGTGCAGGCCTAGGCCGGCAAAGTCCTCTTTTTAAGATCCATTCCACATAAATTTGTGGCACTTTTGTCCCGGCCTCTGTAGTAATGTACAATTTTTGTAAACTTTAGGTACTCATTGAAGAAATAAAGTTTTTAGTACTTAAAGATTAGATTTATAAAGTTATTCGACGTATGTTAGATACACTGGTTAATTAATATTAGTTAGTGGGTAGATGCAGTCACATGGAAAAATATGGCAGAACCCCACATCTCAAAAATATCAATACAGCTTAATCCAGTGTAATAGAACTTCGTAACATATTTATGAGAGGATTCTTTCGATACATATTTTTGCACTCGGGTTTTTTTCTATTTTAGTTTGTCTTTTGGTTTTGTTATTTGGTTATGTTAGGGCCCGTTGTTTGATCAGTTGTTAACTCAATTAATTTTTAAAATTCGAAAAAGGAATCGAAATTCGACACATTTCCTTGAGATTTAACCATTAGTTACCTACGGTTTTTGACGATTAGTTATTTTAACTACCTACTGATCAAACAACAGGCCCTTACTCTTTCTTCTTTTTGGTTTAAAACGGAGAAGATACATATAATTTGAAATCTAAAGAGCGATGGAGGCCTATTTCGGAGAAATTGGACGGTTTAAAGAGGAAATAGCGATAAATAAACGACGCAGGCCTACATCGCACAAGTGCAAAATAATAAGGAATCAATAAAAATAAATTATTCTATCATCCATCAAATAGCATTGTCATGATGAGACATGGATGACTTTAATATGTTTATACCCAAAACTAAAATATACAACATAATATGAGCAACGCTCATACAAATTTTAGCCGCCGCTGTGAATGAATCACTTTGAAGTGAACTGTTAGCTAAATAAAGTAAAGTAAACTATTTTATTAATTTACAAAGCAGTTACAAAATGAATAAATATAGACATAACTTACTTGGCCGCTGTCGAAGTTGTAGGACATTTTTTTATATTATATTATAAATTCTATTGTAAACTCGAAAACACGGAAAACTCATACAAAATTATCACAGAGTCATCAAGCACATTTGGAATTGTCAAGTTATTTCGAACATTTTTAAAACATTGAAAGACACACAGAGTTTGTCTATGATCCGCAGAGGTTTTAGCGGCTCGGGAAATGGGAAATTCTATTGGCACAACTGCGTTGTTGCCTTGGAAACGGGGTCATTTCCTGCCGCGCGTCCAGGCTTTCCCGCAGGTTCAACGACTTTTAAGCATATAGGTAGGTACTATAATGTGTAGTGACGTGACTGATTACTTACCTTTCACAAAGCTAATTTAAAAAAGAAAAAACAACCGACTACTACAAAAATAATAGGATAAATATTATATATCTTTGACTTTCTTTGAACGCCGAAAAAACGTTTGCCCGGGAAGAAATCGTTAATCACAGTTTCCTTCTAAACAGTTCAGTTTCTACTGCCTTTCTAGGCATAGCTTCGCTTGGCGAGCATCACTGCTCGGGTTTAAAATGTACCTACTTACCTAGCTTTTTACTTTTGAGCTTTAAATACATATAGAATATAATTAATATAATTATGTACGACTGTTGTTCATTACAGTCGAGATGGGATTGCAGCCCGAGCCGGAGGTGTGGGCGTAATGGAGCCGAGAGTGTAATTGAATGACCAATGCTCACGCATTTCATACTTCGTTTTTCACGTCTTTCAGCCATTGAAATTACTAGCATAGAGGCATTCCTCAGTCTTCAGGGTTGGCAACGCATTGACACTCTTGAGAATAAAGTCATGAGAATTTAAATGTCTATGGGTCTAGAGCTCGTGTGCTTTCTCCTTACCGCTGAGAAACTTCATCGCCTTAAATGCTTTTTAGGGTTCCGTACCCAATGGGTAAAAACGGGACCCTATTACTAAGACTCCGCTGTCCGTCTGTGTGTCACCAGGCTGTATCGCATGAACCGTGATAGCTAGACAGTTGAAATTTTCACAGATGATGTATTTCTGTTGCCGCTATAACAACAAACACTAAACATAGAATAAAATAAATAATTAAGGGGGGCTCCCATACAATAAACGTGATTTTTTTGCCGTTTTATGCTCGATAATAATAACGGCAACAGGCAGACGCTTGAAATATTCACATAATATTGAGTTGTATATTCACTTTAAAAATCAATAATTAAATTAAAATAAAATAAATATTTAAGGGCGTCACGTTTTTTATAGATAATGGTACGGAACCGTTCGTGCGCGAGTCCGACTCGCACTTGGCCGGTTTTTATTATTTTTACTTTACCTTACCGCACTAAAGTTTTTAAGTTAAGTTTGTAAATGCAAATTTTAATTATTATAATATTTGAACTAAGACAGGCATAGATTAAAAAAACTTAATGTAAAAAGCACGCGTATTTTTATGCTGAATTCTGACCTTAAATAACGGCAATAAGTCGCAAGCTAGTGTGTAATAGTACATTGTGTATTGAGGGTGGTAAAGACAGAATTACAAACGAGAGTCTGTTAGAAGCCCGAAGCCGAAGGCTGAGGGATTTAATGACTCGAGCTTTGTATTTCCTTTACCTCT
Organism: Acleris literana; assembly: GCA_946894065.1. Classification (NCBI taxonomy): domain Eukaryota; kingdom Metazoa; phylum Arthropoda; class Insecta; order Lepidoptera; family Tortricidae; genus Acleris; species Acleris literana. Next base: position 5,720,929 of record OX335683.1, read on the forward strand.
CGTGTAACATACAATGTTTTTCATCACAATTGCGAGGAAATGAAATAAAATCAGACAAAAGATCATATTTTTAACTTACGATTGTCACTAATAATTTTACCCACGTTGGCGATGTCCGGCGGAGTTGCATTATCCATTTCTTCTGATGAAGACATGTTTTTTATTGATATATGTGTAAATTTTAATATGTGCACAAAGACACCCTTTTGATTATTATTTTGGAACCACACAGTTTATAATCAGTATTTATAAATTAGCGGCAGACAACATCATTGTCTATGACTTACCACAGATAATGTCAAACGTGTTCAAGAATACGATTCTAGTGACAGTCGAGATCAATAGTTTATATACTTTGATCAAATTAATAGATGGGCACATGACGCTGGGCTAGTTCTTAACGCGAAAAAGACCAAAATGATGCATATAAAGTCAGCACATAAAAAAATTGACGTAATACCTACCATATTGGCTCACGACCACGCATGTCTGCACAGAGGACAAGGTGTGGGCGCCTGCAGATGTCCAAGCCTCGAATTGGTAACTGAACATACCTATCTTGGGCTGGTCATTGACAATAGGTTTAACTGGAAATGTCACATAGAAAGTGTATGTACGAAACTAAGAGCCCTGTTAGCTAAGTTTTCCATATTAAAATTTAAAGTACCATATAACACCCTAAGACTGATGTATTTAGCTCTAGCAGATTCAGTAATTGGCTATAGTATAGGAACATACGGTCGCACATATAAAACGTATATAGATAAAGTATATAGACTGCAACTATCTTTGTTAAAAACCATAGTGCCAGCCAAAATAAAACGCCAATTTACAAATTGCCATGATCAATTATTTAACTACTGTAAGGTGTTAAAAGTATACGATAAAATAAATATACAGATCGTAAGCGAGGGGTTCAACAGTTTAAAGGATTTGAAAAGCAGAACAAGACCAAATAGTTTAAGGCAAATGGCTAACTTACCCCCTTATTTATTACCTAATTTTAAGAATAATTATGGGAAGTGTACCACAGATTACATCTTGCCAAATGTTCTAAATCAGTTACCAAAAGATATTTTAAAAAAATTGTTAAGTGCAAAAAATAGTAGACAGGGTAAAAATTTACTAAAAAGTCACTACATATCTAGTTACATAAACTGATTAATTAGTTATACATACCTACTCAATGTTGCATATAAAGTGTCAAACGACTCACTGCTTACGATTAAGCCACACAGGCTTCTGTAAGCATTTAATGTGATGTATTAGATTAAGTTTTTTTTTATATTGAATAATAAACGAAAAAAAAAAAAAAAAAAAAAAATACGAGATTTTTAGAAAATTGTATGCAACTGGCATTTCTTCTCGAATGAAACTTCATATCGAATGGCACAAGAATTGGGGTCCTAGCGTATTATGATAGTTTGAGTCAATGTATTATATTTAAAAAAAAAGCTATTACGCACGATAGGGCGTAATGGTAATAAAAAGGCCCGCGGGTATTATTTTGGATTTACGGTCGATTTTTCTAGCATATTAGACCACTATTTACGAGCAAGTGTGATGAAAAAAATATTGATAAACATATACATTTACTGAACACACAAAACAAAGAAATATACAAATAATGCAACAACATTAAAATAACAAAAGGAATATTCGTTTAAATTAATTATATGTAACCCATTTCCGTGACATGACTCTACTCAGCAATCGTTGCTGCATATCCTGCCACGCTGATACTCTGCAGGAAACCAGGAAACTTTAAATGCCATTTCATTAAGAATAGCTGCTGAATTATCATGCATCGTTTACTTAAGCGGTTTTGTTCGCTAAGCGACGTAGGCGTCCTTCATTTCTAAACGTCCCAGTTGATTTTCCTAAACAACTCGTTCTTTAACTCGACGCACCAATTATTAACAAGCGAGTTGAAGTTGTCCCGTCAGATCGTAAAAACCATATTCGAAGCATATTTGGGTGAATTTCAACAAGCGTCAAAATATCCTAATTTTGGTGGTATTTTATTTCGCATACGCGGCGAAACGTGTGTACTGATGTGCAAGTTGCGGAAAGTTTCCAAAAAGTTGGAAAAGTTCTAAGAAATTTCCGGAAACTTTCACTAGAAATATAGGAAATTGAAATTTAAGAAACGGAAAGTTTACATACAAAATTGTGAGAAGTTTCCGAAATTTTCCTACATGAAATGTTCCGCAATTTTAGAAAGTTTCCTTTGGCACATCAGTAAACGTGTGACACGCCTTGTGTGATATAAATCAAACTACCTGCATCCACGAGATAGCATGATTTATACTTTACTTTACACATCAGTTATATTACAGCCATGACTCAGCTAAGTGTATAAATAAGTCAAGATCGATCGCGTTTAAAAATAACCGATAAGTAATATTACAAAGAGTATCAAAGTATTACTAATCGCGTGTTTATTTAATGTCGCAATAGAAAATTAGAGTTCGTGACCTTCGCGGAATCGCGTGTATCATATTTAGTACAAAAGTTTATTAGTGATAACATTAATATTGCAATACGAGCTAGCATTAGCCCGCGGATGTCGCCGACCGGTACATGATTCTTTGCATACAATTATCTTATAAATTGTGAGCGAGAAATCAATTCGGGTAGTATGGAAATTATTTCGGTGATGGTACAGTTTTTGGTTGAAATAGTAGAAAATAATACATGAAATTGTATAAATACTGAATACTTGTAATGATAGAATACACTTACACTATTAAAAGCCATAACATATTATGTGTGTAATCCTGCAACATGGTATAACTTGGAACTTGTCGTACATTGGAAACACTACACTTTGTAACAGTACCAATAGACTCTCTATTGGTACTGATTTAAATACCACATGGAAAGAATGGGGTCAGTCACTTTTTTTTTTGTTTAATTGATATTACTTTTCGAAATAATCTTGTCAACAATACTATAGTCGATAAGATAGAATACATTCATAAAATGTATGTTTCTGTCGAGATCATAATAATAATCGACGTTTTATATTGATTTACTGTTTGTTAATCATATTTTTGTGCCTTATTCAGGACTATGGCCCGAGGTTTTTTGAAATTGATGTGTACTGCGTGCGTAGCACCTCTACGGGCTACGGCGTAGCGCCGTCGAGTGCCCTCATATTGTCTTTACCCCTATTGTTATCGTGTTGATAACATTATGATACCTCTAATTAACTATAGTAGAAATTTTATAAGCTGGTCGTTATCCACTTGAGAGTTTATTTGCAATTTCAACGTTGTGACTTGTAGAAGACGCTACATAGTTATTTGTTTGCATATTTATTTGGATAACGACCACCTTATAAAATGTCTACTATAGACACTCTTGACAGTAAAGGCAGGATATTATTATACATATTACTATTGTTTTTTATGAGGGTAGGTACAAACAAAATAGAATGCTGGGGGCCGATTTTTGACTTTCGAGCGCTCGAAAGTTTCACTCGGAAGTGAGCAAAATTGGTGAAACCGTATTTTTGAAATTACGAGCGATAGAAAATTTACGATAGACGAGTGGTCCACACCATTCGTTTTCAATTCTACCGCTCGTATTTCAAAAAACGGTATCGAAGATTTCCTCACTTCAGAGTAAAACTTTCGAGCGCTCGAAAGTCAAAAATCGGCCCCCAGACCCAGTTCATTTGTCCTTAATTAGCGCGTCTTGTAGATGAGATAACGTTAATTACACATAGTATACAAAAATAATGTATACTTACAACAAAATTAGGTTTAAATTCCACGAAATTTTACCAACTATTAAACAAATACGTCGAGTCTTCACGTTACTTCACGTAGACAAACGTATTTAATTAGTGCGTCCTACCCATCAACTCATTAAATACGGAGCCAAAACGTGGACACTAACACACAGGGCTGGTTCACAAATTTAAAGTCGCTCAGCGAGCTATGGAAAGGGCTACGTTGGGAGTTTCTCTGATGGATTTTATTCACAACGAGGTGATCTGAGAGAACTAAAGCCAGCTGAAGAGGCAATGGCTGATAAGCGTTAGAGTTATCGTGTTCTTTAGTGCAGACCATCATCGAGCAAAGGCATTGTAGGCCGCCCGACTAGGTAGAGTGATCTTCTCAAAGTGGCCGGTCACAGCTGGATGAGGATGACTGCGGACCATTCCCGGCAGCGGACAACGGGAGAGGCCTTTATCCAACAGTGGACTAGTAGAGTTTGATTATGAAAACAATTATAACGCTTATACAAGAACACCCTTTTCTATTATAAGATTAGGTACCTACTCAAGTGACCATATGGTGGTCATATGACCTTGTGCAGGGTCCGCAGGATCGCTATTACCATCTTATCCTTTAACCCTCCGCCAAGCAGCAGTGTTCGGATAATTGTGTTCCGGTGTAGGGATATGACAACCGGGTAAATAACTAGCATTGAGGCACTCCATCTTAGTCCTCAGGGCTAGAAGGACATTGGCAGTCGTATGATTGTAATCTTGATAGTGCTAAATGTCTATGGGTCACAGATCCCACTTAGTATCAGGTGGCCAGTGCTCGTTCGCTCTATGACTTAAAAAATATATCTTAGAGCATCACTACCAAAGACACAAAATAATCCAACGACCTCGAAACTCTTTCTGTTATATTTAATTTACTTGCTGCTAAACATAGCTCATCATAAATTCTGAAATGTCAACGAAATGGAGAAAGCTGAATATTAAATTAACTTCGCGAACTAACAAAAGTTTTACAACTGATAAGATGATATTCTTGTTTTAAGGGCATTTGTTTAGTCTGGTCGAGAATTTAGATATAATTCAACGTAAAGTTTTATAAGAATTTATAGTTGTTTCTAAATATATGCATTATCTTTCGTGAATCAGATTGCGTGGAATTTGTTCATTATTTCCTTAGGAATGGCAACATTGGCATACCACTTCGTCTAACTAACTATAGGCGTACAAACGGTGTATGCATGAGGTGCGGGGAGAGGGCAATGGTAGTTACCATCAGTCGAGATTTTTCGTACCTCACCCCTACACCTCATGCCTAATCCAGACTTCAATTAAGTTGTACCCCCCATCCATAGAGACAAATGCGGCAACGCGTAACCAAAGAAAATAAATTCAGTAAATCGTGTAGTCTTCGTTCTCGGTTGATGTTTTTAGTGGTAGAGGTGACCCCATTATAAAATACTAAACGTCCCTAGCCTTGGGCTTCGTGGTTTCTGCGAGGTGCATTTTTTTGATTTTTCGTAAATATCTCAAATACTAAGCTTCCTAGAGAAAATAAAGCTTTTTAAATTTCCTAGAAAATTATATAGAGAAAGTGAGTTCATGTTCTTTACAGGTATTTTTTTTAAAGTATACAAGTAAGGAACGGCAGCAAAAAAATGAATAGAAATGTACAAGCCGCCGCGTCGGCGATAAGCACTTGTTATTTCTTAAATGGCCTCTTGTCAAACGTAGCATGATGACCAGCGGATCTAGCCTCGTGTGGATAACAGGCTGTTATCATCGTCATTTACGGCAGTCACCTGTGTGCCAGAGTAGTGGTTAGTAAGGGGCACGAGGCGGCCACGTGAGCGACCTTAGTCGAGAGTCGTTCTGCAAGATAATTGTTGCTAGATACGTTTTATTTTATAACCGGCAACAAAAAAAACCAGCCATGTGCGAGTCGCGCACACGAAGGGTTCCGTACCATCTATAAAAAAATCAAGTTTGCTGTATGGGAGCCCCGCTAAAATATTTATTTTAGGCTATACAGCTTAATATTCTGTGAATATTTCAAGCGTCTACCTGTTGCTGTTATTCGGGTTTGTTGTAAGGGAGCCCCCTTAAATATTTATTTTATTCTGTTTGTTGCATTTTTTGTTATAGCAGCAACAAAAATACATCAACTGTGAAATTTTTAACTGTCTAGCTATCACGGTTCATGAGATACAGCCTGGTGACAGACAGACATTCAGACAGACGGACGGACAGTGAAGTCTTAGTAATAGGGTCCCGTTTTTACCCTTCGGGTACGGAGCCCTAAAAACGAGGTGTGATATCAAAAAACGCTGTCGGGTTATTAAAGCTTACTTTTTAATTTGTCATGTCTTAATAACACCAAACGTATTATTATGGTAAGAACTTTTTAAACTGGTCCTTTCTGTTAAACCAGTGGTCCCCAAAGTGGTCTAAATCGACCCCCAGGGGTCGACGACGTCCAGCAAGTGGTCCATGTGAGCGGAAAAAATAAATGGGGGTCCATGAGAGGAAAATGGCGGTCCACGATACTTTAATTTTATTAATCCATTAATGGAATAATCCATATTCATACACAGATAGTAGGCACCTAATTACTTACATAATACTTTCTTAAAAATATATAAATATACACAAAAAAATAATGTTTTAATTTTCCCTGCGTGTAAGTTTTTGTTTTGTGAAAAATATCTTTCCGCGCAAAATTTTAATTATAGCCTAAATTTTTAGCCGACTAAAACTCCAACGTTATCCGTGTAAAAATCCAGAAGATTTATTGCTTAGTTTTAACGTGATAACGTAAATATTAGTTAAGCACCACCGCGTCCACCCAAAACCAAAAAAATTGCCAAGTGGTCTACGAGCCAAAAAAGTTTGGGGACCTCTGTGTTAAACACATCTCTTTGCTAGTCGGGTCACTTCATAAAGTTCATACTATACTAGAACATATTCAGTGGCTACACATCAAAGTCGAAAAGTTTCATAACGGCTCCCTGAAATGGTTAATGGACACGTGAAGTTTTCTCAAATCGATACATTTTCTTATACCATCAGACTAAAAAGGCAAGTCCGCCAGTAAAACCTTATCCCGGGGTCCCGAGAATTAGAGGGACACCTGCGCCCGGGATCGATAGGCGGGGTCGGCTCTGATTGGGCGGCACAATGGGGGGCGGGGCGGGAGCAGATGCTGCGAGTACAGATTGAGATAAACCTGATGAAGTTGTGTATAAAAAACCCGCTAACAATAATATATTATTCAACATTGCGCTCAAAAATATCTGACACGCTCTTATGCCTCTAGTAATAGAGACGTGTCAGATATTTTTGAAACCAACATTGGATAATACATTATTGCTTCTGACTCTACGGTCGGGGTTATCACCTGAACACTTTAGTGCCTTGTCACATTAACTTCATGATTTGAACTACTCCACTAATCTGTCCGTCGCGTTAAAGCGAAAAGGTAGAAAAGTTTGCAGCTATACTTAGAAGGCCGAGTGTAATATGGGTACTAGATAACGGTAAACATGTATGTAAAGAGAAATACACACTTAAATACATAGAAAACATCGAAGACCTACAACACATACTAACGCTCATCACACAAATATTTGCCCAGACTGGGAATTGAAGCTGGGACCGCAAGCTTCGAAGGCAGGGTCTCAACCAACTCGTCATGAAGCAGATAGCGACATCTAGTTTGTCAACTCAAAGTTCAACTTTACGTGTCGATTTTTGCCAATTGCCTAGGGTGATGGAAACAGTAATGGACAAGGCACCAATAATAGACACTTGATTCTTATTTTACAGAAGATAAGGGTTATTCATTTGTTTTGCAACAATCAATTTAGGACCGTATGAAATTTGAATTAAAAGTGAAGTGTCCATTACTGGTGCCTGTCAGCTAAAAGTTTCCATCATTGGTGCCGTTACCCTACACCTTATATTAGTTTCATTATTTGTTGAAAATGTTATTATTATCATATTTGTCATTTGTTGATTAACCTTATAAAAATTGCCAAGCCGTCATCGAGCCCCACCATTAAAAACATTCGCAAGGAAAAATACGTGAAATGCAAAATGGACGCATTAGTGATATTTTGTCTATTTCTTTGTATCATTGTCATTGTGATTACACGCTATAGACGATTAGACGGTTTATCACGGCGTACGTTATCGTGCATTAGGATGATGACTCATAATAAAATAACATGAGAACACCTGCTGGCATATCGACTATACAGAGTTGTATCCAATGATTAAACATATCATTCTTTATCTACACTCATATCATAAGTCCTCTATTATGCGTTCAAAACCCGTAGGCAATGAACAGCATTACCTGTGGTAGTAGACAGCGATGACAGCTGTTAATTTTGGGAGATGTTCCAAATTTGGATCTCATTACCTTACAATATTCGATAACTTAATTTCAAAATTACGTTACAGCTGTCATCGTGTCACCTACTACCACAGGTAAGGTAATGCTGGTCATTTGCCATTCGGCTTCTGAACCCATCTAAGAGTAGACTTGACAGAAGCGCGTGGAGCTAACCCCATGTGCTTCTGTTTAGTCCATTTGAGAAAATTCTCTTTTACCGAACAATTGTCTTCCCGTGTGATATCCATGGACTTATTTCTCTAATAAGTCCTTGGGAGTGTCTATAAATAACTCGACATTGGCGAAATACACCTTAACAGGAGTGAAAGCCATTAATTAAGAATAGAATAGAATAGATCTAAGAGTACTTATAATATGGGTGTAGATAAAGTATTGTGCGAGACTCTGCGTAATTAGCATTACGCAACCATCACGTAAACTACTATTCAAATATATCAGAAAAATCCTACGCATGAAAAAAAACACCCGCGATCTTCACCAGAGGCCCGTTTCACGAAGCTACAAGTTACAAATTACAAGCGGAAGTCTCTTTCTAACTCATTTTGCTAGAAAGTGAGTTCCGCGTGTAATTTGTAACTTGTAGCTTCGTGAAACGGGCCTCAGATCGTCGGTTCACCTTGAGGAAGGCCTAGTAGCTACGTATTCAGTTTTTGTTTTAAATTGGTTCAACTCCAAAGATTACCCTGAAACATACAAACACATAGACGTATTGATATATGTTTCTTGTATAGATATTAAAGTATTGATTTTTATTTATATCCTGTCTTCACAAATACGTCAGATTAAAATCAACCTTCACTAAAACCATCAGTTGGAATCAGATTTTCATTGATATGATATTTTAAATATTCAAATCTGCTTTAAAGTCTGAATATATATATTATAAGGTGGACCAAACTTTGCAAATATCAACAGTAAAAGCTATTCAAGTGCCAATATAAACCCACCCACCCTACGTTAAAAAAAAACAACAAAGAAAGCAAATGTGAGTGTAATATATACCAAGAAGCAAAACAGATGAAACAAAAAAAATTCGGCCATATTCAAACCTTATTAGGTAGGCATTTGTTTCAAATCAAACGCTACGTTAATATAAAGAGTCGAATTTAAAATTAGAATACAAAAGACACCAACAAAAACTTTTTTTTTAATTTTCCGGTAGTCCCGCCCCCAATATTGAGAGGGTGGTCCATTCCCGTCTGGGAGGATATAAGCGGAGGGATGCTGCCCTCAGTACCAGTGCTTTACCAGTGTTGAGGGAGTGATGTGAATAGAAAAGAAAATGTTTTGAGAAGCCTTGGAAATTGACTTTAAAAAGGTAATTGCTATCTAATTGACCTTATTATTTTCTAATAATTACATAATATAGTGTGGACCAAATTTTTTTGCAAATGAGCAAGAGTAGAAGCTAGTAACAATGCAAATATTTCTGGCTCACCCTATATATAAAAATAAATGTCTTTTGTTTGTTTATTCATAGGCTTTACCGTTTATCCGATTGAGATGAAATTAAGCATCGAGGTAGCTTGAGTCCCAGAGATGGACATAGGATACTTGTTATCCCGGAATATAGGGCATTTCCCAAGGAAATAGCGATAAACCACTTAGTAGTTCGTAATCGAAGTCACGGGCAACAGCTAGTTTGTTATTAAAAATTTAGTTTTTTTATAGTTCTGTTATAGAGGGTGCTCTTCATTTTGGCATTGATTTCTGGTGGACACATACTTTGCGTACCAGAAGTCAATAGAAGAATAGTGTTTTTAGTTGCCACTGCATAATTTTACTCAAATATACGTAACCGGGCAACTTTAACGATTTTGGGGAATGGAAACACTAAGATGTAGATTCGTTTAACGCTAATCCCTCCTCGGGAACTATGCAATTTCCCGGAGTAAAAAGTTTCCTATGTCCTTCCCCAGGAAAGGTCTTGGGCGGAAAACTATCACGACTAAGTAGACTTTTTTGGTTCCTGAGATACAGGCGACTAAAATGTTTTCTTACTAAAAATCATCTAAAACAGCACCAATTTTTTTTTGTGAATGTGTCCGCGTGCATCTTCGGACTAAGTAACTGCGAGACGCAAAACTACAAAAAAGTACCATTACTGTAAATTTATGGATTTCGATCTAATTTATTCATTTACTAGCTTCTGCCCGCGACTTCGTCTGCGTAGATTTCGATAATCGTTATTCCCACGGGTTTTTTTTAATTTTCCGGGAATAAAAGTAGCCTATGTGATAATACAGAATAATAAGCTATCTTCATTAATTCCGTAAAAATGGCAAAAAAGGAACCCTAATTGTATAGGTATCACAGACTTTTTACTCGAAAACTCCAAGAGGTAAATTAATGAAATTTGGAGTAAAGGTGTCTTGTAGAAGCCGTTACTTAGTTTGGTAGTTAAATAGGTAACAAAAATAAATATTTCTACGGGGGCAGTCCATACCTGTAATGTAACAGAAGATGAAAATATTGTTTTGACCGTATGTCATCGTCTGGCACAAATTTCGACAGTTCTTTTGAAAATACTAAGTTTCTTCTGATTAGGTAAATATTTCCGGAAATAATCGCTCCGAAAGTTTCATACATTGTATCCCCCCTTTATTTTTTAAACCGTACCTATGTCTAAAAATAATAATAAAAATCACAAAGGTAACGCTTAATCAATACTTTCAAAGAAAAATATTTTCAATATGATCGGATATACCATTTTTGAGTTAGTGTCATGTCCTAAAAATTGTGCTTCTACACAAAAGGACAAAGTGCCATGAAGTTGCCTCCTGCCCGGTTTTTAATCATTTTTACTTTTATCAAGTTCAAAATCCAGTTTCTTTTTAATTTAATTTAATTAATTTTAACAATATGTTTCGTAGTATAGAGATTTTTTACTCCTAAGTATTGTTTGAACTGACATTTTAGAATTAAATAACCGGCCAATTTTATTTTTATTACTGTTCATGTATTGCCACAATTAATGACCGCCGAAAAATAAAATGACTGCCCGTTTTTTTCCAAACGATCATAATAACCGCCCTAATATTAAATACCTAACAGCCGCGCCGTAATTAAACAATACGCCTTGAATAAGTCTTGAAAATGGCGGAAAAACTTCGGAAAAATAAACTGGGTATGTCAACGCTGTCAACGTCAATCTGACACCGCTGCTTTTGACATAGACTAACAAAACAGAATGTACAAAGCCTATCCCATGTTGTCACACTGAGTGGAAGAAGCCAAAGGAGAAATAAAATAATTAATTAAACAATTTGGTCAGATAATAGCGCCCTTAACACGGCACAGTTTGGAATGCGGGAAACGCCACGCGCCATTCCACGCGCCAGTCCGAACCGTAGGTTTTTGTACTATTTTACCATTACAGTTGCATTTACACGTACGATTCGGAACGAAGATTGGAATGGCGCGTGGCGTTTCCCGCAGTCCGAACTTTACGTGTGCAGGCCGCTAATTACTAATATAGAATAATATTTAATGTTACTACCGATTTATGGAACTCTATGATCCTGAAATAAATACATTAATACAAAAATGTTTGCGTTATTTGGGTTAGTTTATGCAGTAGGTGTTTTTTTTTTACTACTACTAACGAATTTATTTTTTTATTTAAAAATCTGATTGATAAACAACTAACACCCAAAAAAAATAGGTATTTGTGACATACGCTATAGATGTAAAATTATAAAGTTTCTCTTTTTACTTTATTGTGCGGATCCCAAAGGAGTGAATTAGTAATGATCTACATTGGGGTCCCCCTTCGTTTGTATGATGTTTTCCGGAATAATTGCATAAGGCATAATAACTTTAAGCATAAGTACGTATACGGTATAGTATTGTTTCGCAGAAATCATTTCGCATCATATTTGTTGATCGAATAATCTTAATGCATAAAATTCCTGAGTCGAATGTTCGTAACGAATAAATAATGAAACGCATAAACTTATTAAGCAGAATATGTTTTGGAATAAACATTTTAAACAGCATAAGCATGAAAATAAGGCAGGAAGAAGTTCAGTTAACAACCTAACCTACCCGAGTCGCTTCTGCCGTGACCCATGTTGCTCGCTTGCTGCACTCGCTCCCATTATGCTACACAACATATTATACGATTTGACCATTATACTACACGAAATTTTATTAAAATTCGGTCTTACCAACAGTTTACAATATAAAAATCTACCTAACAATCATTCGGTTATTTACCAATATGTTTTCTATGATGTCAACATTCGTCTAAATAATATAAGGTATAATAAATATGTTATGCCAAAGTCGTTTAGGACACTAAAATTGCAAAATCAAAGCTAAATAAAATAGGAGATTGTTTGTCCAAATATTGTCTTCGGTATAGATTCGAACTTTAACTCTCGATATTAAGCGTTAAAACAATGGTTTCTAACAATAACGTTAGTTGAAACCGTTAGTTTCAATCACAATGTCGCTTCTTTAACGTTAATCTATGATCCCATGCTTTTTTGTCTTCATCGCTCCAGTTATGGCAGGGATATGGTTGTCCTATTCTTTGATGTCGCATTATCACGGCGTCGCATTTATTACAACAACAAATTGGAACAATTTATTTTGTCAAGTTTCTATGTAATAAACGGAGAATAAAACTTTGATATTTGTAATCACCCAAATTAATCGACGGCCCTCAAATAGGGTTTTAAAGAAATACCTAGATTTTTTAAATCTTGTTTGTGATTTATGGACGATGTTAAAACTAAAGCGTCCCACAGACTAACAGGTCTACGGCCACTTTTAGCTTGAAAGTTCACCGTATTAGAACATGAACTGTCAGGCGGCCACCCATCCAATGCGGCCTGACAATCTCATAATCTGTGGGAGCCTTAAATGCGAAAATAGTAAATGTTCAACTAAACACTAAAAGAGAGAGAGAGAAAGGTGACACCGTTGGTTTGTATTGCAACGTCGCTTGTGACGTTAATCTATGATCGTATGCTTTTTTGTCTTGATCGCTCCAGTTATGGGAGGGATATGGTTGTCCTTATCTATGATGTCAAATAACATGGCGTCACATTTATTACAACAACAAATTGGAATAATTTATTTTGCCTCTTTATTACGTTTTGTACAATGAAATTTTAAAAATGCTTGAATTTAGTTCCTATGTAATAAACGGAGAATAAAACTTTGATATTTGTAGTCACGTATATTAATCGACGGACCCCGAATAGGGTTTTAAAAAATTACCTATATTTGGACTTATTTGATAATTTCTTAATTGTTTTAACTTTAATCGAGAAATCCTGAAATAGGTATAGCTTAATTTATTACGAAGAGTAAATATACAATGTTTCAAGTGACCAGCTCAATCCGGTAACTCTTTTCCATACCAACTTTGACCCCTCTTTTCCCCCCTTTTGTTATTATATCTTATTTTTTTTATACATATGAACCTGGTCACCGTTTATTGAAACCTTTTAGTGAAAACCACATTAAAATTGGTTCAGTAGTTTTCAATTGATGCGAGGAGAAGCAAAATTAAACAGACAAACAGACAAACAGACACCAAGTCTAAAAATTGTAGAAACTTGTTCCGCTGTTCATTCTGAGGGCCCCTATAGTATTTTTATTTTTTTATCTCGAATGTACAGATTTTTTCCCTTCTACAACTTTATTATATGTATAGATTAGAAAACCAAGTAAGTTGTTAGCAAAAACTCGAAAAGGAAAATGCTAATGTTGTTTTTCTTTTCGAGCAATTTAGTTTTCTTGCTGAGTATCGAAATAAAGAGAATGATGCGTTATTTTATTGCCAGAAAGCAAAGAAAGGTTCTGTAAGATGACGGACCGGTACAAAAATCAAAGAACCATTTTTTTTTAAAAAAGGAAATACATATGGTAAAAAAAAAGGATATAACAGTGGCATTTGCCTACTATTTACCTACCTTACATTTGAACAAGATTGAAAAAACTTCTTTAAATCCTTTATGATTCTGTCAGCAGCCTGAATCTCATCAACCATAATAGCTAGACACTTGAAACCATAAACCATTAGATTCGGCTCTAGTTCAAAGTTAACCGGCAGCCACCTTAACAAATTCTCGCCTTCTCATTGCTTCAATTGGACTTGGGTAATATTTATTTACACTCCACGTCAAAGTCACACAGCTCCAAACAATACCTAGATCTATTTTAATTTGCTTTTATGATCTAATTAAAATAAAATATAACAAAATCTGGTTTCTAAAAAATATGATAATGTATCCACTTTTGCATCTTACGGTATTGATATAAGGTGCATTATTGGATACATGTGTTTGTAGTCGACTTTACTTATGTCTTCCACAAAGAAATAATGACTCGAAAAAAATACAGACGTAGTTTTAGCGAAGTTTTGAATTCAACAACATATTTAACAATCGCAGTAGTTTACTTGATCAGTAAAGAAGACCTGTAGCTGGTCATCAATGTCATCAATCCTTTCATTTCAATTTAAAAAATAACAAAGTATGCTTGCAAATATTTTGTGTTGTAATTAAAACTATTACTGATTACTATTAGACATGTTGCAAAGATCAATAGAAACAGACGAGTATATTCTATGTACCGGTAAAAAAGAAGCTGTCATTATTCAGAAATTTAAAAGATCTGAGCCCTCGTATCTGTTTGAGAAACTCAAGTTTACACAACATGAGATAAGAGATGATTTGTTAGTTACAACGCGATGTTCCGCTATCACTGCCGATATGTGCCCTTTATTTTTCGAAACTTCTAACTTTTAAACCCTTGTTTCAAGCATCGACAAGTACTCTTTAACAAAATGAACAATCCATTGCACTTTACATATTAAACAGCTGCCAAACTTTTCTATTAGTCGCAATTCCATCACAGATGCATCAATTACAGACAACTCGAGTCCGCTCAATCGATTCGATACGGTCGCTGATTCGATTACGCGAAGGGTTAGGGCGATATAAAAAGAATAAATACGGATTTATTATCCCCTAAAGGCCCCGCTTAGTGTGAGGTGCGAACTAGTGATGTATTATTTATCTCGCCTACCCTTGCGGCTAGTAAATTTGATTTGAAAGGGTAGGAAAACAGAGTGCGGACGAGGTGTCCTTTGAGATGTTAAGAGGTTTGGTTGAGATGGTGCGTGGTGCATGGAGAAGTGGTCGAAGAGTGATGGAAACTACTCCTAACTTAATGCGCGTTTTTAGGGTTCCGTATCCAAAGTCTGCCTATGGAACTATTACTAACCCTCTGTTGGCTTGTATGGGTAAGGTCCAAAAAGTTGGGGATGCTAACTCACGTAAATAAATTTTCTATGAAACTATATGACACGAAAATTAGGTACAATTCTACAATTGTACCTAATTTTCGTGTCATAAAGTATCCCTACGGATACTTTTCGTTGCACAACGGAACTTGTTTCGCCTTCTTTGTTTGTATGGTTAATACGCTAAACTATGGTCCAACCTTTTCGTCCTTTCCCGTATATCACGAACCATAATAGCTTTATAGTGTGTAATTCTACTGTTGCTAAAGCAAAAAACAAAGTTTGCACCCAGGACCTCTCCACAGGTTAAAACAATATTGCTTTCTACCTGTTATGGCATTATTTTTAACTCGGCCGCCATTGCTGTAAAGTACTAATAAAGACTTATCATAAAGTCGATACGACAACATGTTAAAAGCAATACTCTGCTGTCCAAAGGCAGAACGCTACGACTCGAGTTTTGTGTTAATTTGCATCAAACGATTCCTCATGAGTGCTTCTATCATACCTACAAAAGAACTTTTAAAAATATGTTCTAGTTTAGGCGGTAGAAAACTGTCTAAACGCGGTACTAACTCTGCATAAGACTAGCCAAAACATCATGACTGCAATTGTCATGTTTTATAAATACCAAAACCGTTAATGCCCTCTGATCACAACAAAACGCTGTAAGTACTAAATGGCCACTGCCAGAGGAACGGACCACTAGCAGAGTTTTGCTTAAATACTCTTCACCACCATCAATTCAACATGCGGGAACAGATTGAAATAATATGTGATTTCTAAAACTTAAAAACCGTTTTTCGCGAAACTAGGGTTTTTGTCTTGCAGCGTTTTGCCGTCGGACGGTAGTATTGTTTTACCACGTCGACACTAAGTCCTACAGGCCTATTACGTTACTCACTCGCAATCGCGATCGGCTTCAAAGCGGAACAATCGGTTTAATTTTGTATGCAGATAAGCCTTCGATTTTCAAAATGAAAATGATTGCGATTGCGTTAGATAGCCCCTCGGGTCGGACTTTGCGCTAATATAGCCTCCGTTTCCCCAGAACCATGAAGAGCTGGCTGGAAGCGAGCGGAATGGACGACGGCTCGCTCGCGTGCATGCTGGCCGAGCCACGCGAGGCGCTGCTGCCCATCACCGGCCGGGAGAACCTGGCGCCCAGGAAGAGGTAACGGGAACCTTTGTTTTTTTTACGTAAATAGGAGGCAGACGAACAAGCGAGTCACCTGGTAGTAAGTGATCATCGCGACCCATAAACATCTGCAACACCAGAGGAATCGCAGGTACGCTGCCGGCCTTTGAGCAAAGTTAGGGGAAGGGGAAGGGGGAGAGGGCAACTGGCACTCTCACTTGACCAGACGAAACGCAGCAGAGGTACTGCTACATCACGTTGGTATTCTACTGCGGGCGGTACTACCCTGGTCGAGTCGGCCCATTCATACCTACTGCACTCAACCTAACGAACGATTAAATACAGCATGCCTCTACACTTCAAAAAACCTATCTTCTATCTTAAGCTGGGTCTATATTTCTATCATTTTAGCGATCAGGACAAAACATATCGTGTCGAGCACGCGTATCCTAAGTATGGATGTTCACTTTGGGCATACCGTATCATAACCTCGTCCTGCCCAACCATTTTTTTAATACTTCCGGTTTCTTCCCGATGTCGTCTACAAAGGACAATTTAACATATAAAATTTGATTTCCCCGGCAGAAACTACAAAAGCAAAAGTGTCCTTTATTAAGAACACTGGGCAGGACGAGGATAACACGTCCGTATTCACAAACAATACTTAAGGGATCCTTCACTGAGTAAACGCACTGCGTTCAATATAGCTTTGTGATTGGTCCTTTTTGACCGACCTTTTGTTTATGAGACGATTTGAACCACCCTGTGCGTTCGTGAGCACTGTGAGACCTCATAGTGACGTTTGTGAATACGGGTGTAAGTATCGTCGCGTGAAGAAATGCGTCCATACTAGCCGTAGCGTAGGAGGGAATCGTATCATAACGCCGCCATATCTCTTTTGATGATCGGGGAAAAATCGACTCGATGTGGATCGCGGCGTATCACGTATCAAATCATAACTGCGTATCATGATAAAGTACCAAAGCACGTCCATAGTTGCCGATCACGACTCGACCCCAGGAGGCCCTGTCAAGATGCACTACGCTAACTAGCGTTTCTATTCGTTTCGTTATTAAACCAATCGCGTCACTGGTAGATCACGTGATACGAAAAGTTACGTGATCTACCAGTGACGCGATTGGTTTAAGCCACTGACCACTGACGTTCTTTACTCTCTCTAGTGGTGGTAGGACTGTAGGACCTCATGCGGGGTCCGTCCGGATCGCTACCACCAGCTTATCCTTTACCATACCGCCAGGCAGCAGCGCTCGAATTGTTATGCTCCGGAGTGGGCATAAGACAACTACCGGTGAAACTACTAGCATAAACGCATTCCATCTTAGTCCTCAGGGTTGGCAACGCATTGGCAGTCTCATTGCAGCCTTAATTTCGTTTTTGCCGAGTCACTTGGCCTACCACGGAAACTACTTTCTCAATTCATAAGCTTTCTAAAACGGTGCAAATGTTGTCCACTTTATTACAGGTTTGAAAAATTAAGCTTATTAAACGAGCACAAGGCTCGATGTGAATTTAATTCAGAAAGCTCTTGGTTTGGTCTATTGACATTACAAACATTACATTCGTCGGGCTTTGGTTGAAGCTAATGTGTCTTGTGTGTTTAAGGCATAGGGTCTTAATTGCTCGGATGGTAAGCGGCCAGACGGCTTAGCACTGGTTCCCTGGGGCAGTAGTCATCTGTAGGGTGCAATGTGCTTCAGCACTAGGGAATGCAAAACCGGTTATTAACCGTTTTTGTATGAAAATAACCAATTAAAACCGGTTATAACCGGTTATTTGCATTCCCTATTCAGCATTTATGCTTCCTCGCACCTCAGCCACACAATACGGAGCGCAGGTCCCGCTGCTGAAGGTGCTGCAAGTCTCAAGCACTCCAATTCCTTATTGCTTTTGACGTGTTACCATGACGATGTGTTATGGCATTGATTTTAACTCGGCCACAATCACTGTCAAGAAAATAAGAGCTTAAGAGCTATCAAAATGTTGACTATACGGAAACACGGAAAAAGCAATAATGGCCTGGCCACGACATTGCGCGAATTGCGGCGCGGCGAGCGATTTCCTAATTCATTGCGTGTGATGCCAGCTACCCGCAGAACGATGCGCGTCTCGACCGTGCAATGTATTAAGAAAACGCTCGCTCCGCCGCAATTCGCGCAATGTCGTGGCCAGGCCGTAAGGTTTTACCGTGTAGTGTAGAGTCTCGGCCGTGGGCATATTTATCTATCTGAAACTTTGGAGGATATTGCCGTCTACCAGTCTATTGAGTCTACGTCACAATTTTCCATTAGGAAAGTAGGCAGCCTGGGTCTGGGTACTAAAATATTGGATGGGTCGGCACTATAAATGTCAATATTTCACAGTTTTATGACTTTCCTACGCGAACCTAAAATACTACTCGTAGTACAGTAATAATGAAAATAAATGGATGTGCAAACAGCTAGCTACTATATGTGTTAAATACTAACTGTACTCTTGTAAATGTAGTTATATGTATATAGTTTAATGTCCGTCTGTCTATGAGCGGGATGTATATCATGAACCGTAGTAGGTCTACGGTTGAAATTTTCACACTGTGTATTTCTACGGCCGCTATAACCACATTTTTTTTTTTAGTGCGAGACCGACTCGCTTCGCAGGATTTTTTCTCTAATTATTGTGTTTTTCTTTCTGTTGAATAATAATCATAAAGTTTTAACATAGATAGACACATCAACCGCTGCACACTTTAATAGTATCTTGTCGCTTAACGCGTTTGACAGATTATTGCAGCAAATCATGACATCAACGTTAAAGTTGGAATGATTTTAAATGACCTTTATGACATGAATTGCCTAATCGGTATCTATGTCGATATTAATGAAATATCTAATCGTTTATCACATAATCGTCAGATAATCACAATTCATGCAAAGAATAAAGATAAATTGAACAATTAATATGTTCCTTTTCACGTAGGCAATATGTTTCTGATGGCAATTTACCGAAGAACGCTCCATCGATACATCTTCTGGTCTCCATGGATATTTAAAAAAACAGGGTACAGTCGCACACAAATTGACTTAATCCAAAAGTTCCCAAATTGAGCTCTAAGTATGTATATAAATAGTAAAGTATAGGGCTAACCGCATAGTCAACAGCCAAACATTAAAGCCAAAGGTTGATCTTTGATTAGTTCCTTTCTGACGATGCGTTAGCCTAGTACGCAGTGACCCTGCCTACGAAGCTAACGGTCCCGGGTTCGATTCCCGATACGAGCAAATATTTGTTTGATGAGCACGATTTGCTTCTGAGTAGGTATTGGATGTTTACTTAGAATTTGTTTATCTACGTTAGTATTTATATCTTTGTCTAGTACCCATAGTACAAGCCCAGGGCTTAGTTTCGTACTATTTATTTGAGATTGTCCCAGATATTTATTTATTATTTCATTTATTTATGTCATTGTATGTTTGTAAATACTTGCATACATTATCAAACGCTCAGGCGATTCACTCGACCAAAAATCCAATAGAAATGCGTTGAGAAACGTATCATCTCTTTAACTATGCAATGGGGAGGTCGTTAATGCTGGGGTCCTGGTGAAAATGGGTATAAGTCTTCTGAAGATCAAGTGAGAAAGGTTTTAAGTATAGTATTACTCCATTCATGTATATTCCCTTTTTTATTACGAGTTAAGAGGATTGTGAAGCGACGCTAAAATCGCGTCTCAAAAAAATGCATACAAATTTAGCTCCGGGCGATAACGTTTCTCACCCCCTAAATCAAGTCTGATTTCCACGATTTTTGAATATGTTGTAGTTATTATAAAGGACTAGGCCTGTTTCTGTTTTTTGTTTTTTTGTTTCGTTCTAAGAAATATTTTCTTGGAAAGGATAACGTACAGACAGTTCTTCATGATATCTACAAGATACTCAAAAATCGTAAAAATCGGAGTAGGTTAAAAGGGGAGGGTCACGATATCGCATTTTGTATGGAAATTTTTAGCTTCAGAATCCTCTTATGACGACACAGGCCACTTCATGGTTAGTGGGCTCTGAGGCATTATTTGCAATCACAGTTCAAACGTCTCTTGCTGACCCTGAGCGTTAAGAATGAATGCCTCTATAAGTACTATATCACCGATTGTTTTACACCTTAACGCAACTAATCGAACACTGCTGCTTCGCAACAGGTCGAAAATGTAAATGAAAATGAAGTGGCTTAAGTGGCTAGTTTTAACTTAAATAGGTGGTTAAAAGTTAAGATGTTTTTTTCAGAGACAGGACTCTAGAGCCTTGCCAACTGTCCGAAGAAGCGTACCTCTCTAGCGGCGCCGGGTCGCCCTGCGCGGGGCTGTCGCGCGAGGAGCGCCGGCGCCGGCGCCGCGCCACGCTTAAGTACCGCACCGCACACGCCACGCGCGAGCGCATCCGCGTCGAGGCCTTCAACGGCGCCTTCGCAGAACTACGCCGGCTCCTCCCAACCCTCCCCCCTGACAAGAAACTCTCCAAAATAGAAATACTCCGCCTCGCAATTTGTTATATCGCATACTTGAACCATGTTCTTGAAGCGTGAATTTAGATTTGGAATTTTATAAGTGCCATCTTTGATCTCAAGTAGGTTTAAGATTCTTGTACACTTTGACAAGCATTCAGTGCAAGATCAATCGCTTTCTTTTAATTGATTTTGATATGTCTTCCTTTGTTGTAGTTACTCAAGTAACGAGGTGAATCGATTTGAAATGAAACAATATGTTACTTAACTAGCTTTATTTACAACAAGAAACCTAATATATTAAGTATGAAATACACATTTTTCTTTATTATTTTCACTTAGTAGCAGTAGCAACCCAAAGCGACACAATCATGTATTATAATTTATAAATATGAGATCTGAAATTACTCACTTAATGAAATACAGGGCCGCAAGGTACTTAAATAATAATATCAACTTCACCAAAATTTATTTAGTCCTTATATTGCTTAAATAACTTAGAAAAACTGGGAAAAATATTAATCCGTGTAAGAATCCCAGAATAACTAAACTAAAGAACATTCTGAAGAAGAAAACCTCAATAATTTCGGTGTAGGAGAATGCTAGCACAATAATAGGTATGTTGGTGAAGGTTATACCGGTAATGATGGTGGCTCCGACCGCCTTGACGGCGTACTCCACCCGGTCGTCCGGCGGCGCGGGGCTCGTCGCGTACGCGTACCCGATGTGGGAGCAGAACTCGACCGCGATGCCGATGGACACGATCAGGTTAACACACGACACGGCATTCAGGGGGATGTTCCAAAGGTACATGACACCCATCATATTAACCACCACCATGATAGAAGTACAGGTCACGGCGATTGTTGTCACAACGTTGAACCCAGAAGCTATAAGGTAGATCAACATAGCACCGATAAGGCAATAACCGATTGAAGAGAACGTGTCAGACCACATATAGAGGTATTGCTCGTAGAATACATAAAAGATTGAGTAGGGAAATACTTCGATGTCCAAGCCAGTATGCAGCTTGATAGCCACTGTTATGTTCTCGCTAACCTCGTAGCCGTACTTGACGGCTGTGATGTAGTCGTGGGAGTAGGCGAGCGGCGCGTGGTACGCCATGAAGTTAGTGTCGTGCACAGTAGCCCTTCCTTCTGAATCTAATACGTAATTAACTCCAGCGGCATAGCTGGCTCTACCACCCTTATTGCATATATCAGTTGGAGGGTCTTGCAAAAAGAATGGAATGTAAGTAGCAAAAGCCTCTGGCGATAAACGAAGCCCCCTGATTGTTTCATCCCGTTCGATCTCACAATATTGACATTCTGGAGAATTGTCTGTACTTTCACAAAACCCACCGTTAGTTACATTAAACTTACAGCAAGCACCCTGCAAACTAGTCCAGTCAAAGTAATCATCTATCCACGAGTTAGAGCTCTTAGACATGTAGGTTATATCGGTATGTTGGGCCGCTAAGTGAATTTGTAAGAAGAGTGAATCTTCGTTGCACAGTTGACCCCCACAGACCACATTCTGATGCTCAGTGTTTGTGAAGTTTAACCCGTCTTTTAGCACGAAGTACACTGGGGGCCCGAGACGCAAAAGATCTTTCACAGACTGTAGGTATTTGTAAACATACGAGTCCTGAGGCAAAGCCATTTCCTGATCTAAACCGATTTCTATTTTAGGAATAAGGAATATACTCGTTACTAACATTATAAAGAATGCAATAACAACAACAATTTTTACGCGCCAATTAAGAAGAAACTTAGCATATGGCTCCATCAACCTTTGCGTCAGACCTACGTAGGGAGTTTCAGAATTGAGAGGGTCATCATCATTAAGAATTTTCTTTTGCACACAGAAGAATATATCGAATCTGTTTTGGGACGCCCGTTTGTAGTCTAAAGACAATATTGCTACAACCGTTGTCACTTGAAAAACGAACAAAAACCCTAGCGATATACTTGCAAAAATTGCAAACGTGACAACAGCAGGGAAATTAGTGAGGGTACCAATAGCAAAACAAGTTATTTGAGTGACGGAAGAGACTAACATTGAAGGACCTGCTTTCGCCATCATTTTAGAGAAGACAAACTTCCTCTTCTTCTCGAAACTCATGTTAGGATTATAATCATCATAGGATTTTAAATTACCTTCTACATCATGCAAGGTGTTGACCATTAGGAAAACATTGTCGATACCGATTGATAACACAAAGAACGGGATCACATTAATTGCTAACAATGTCAATGTCACGCCGGCGTACCCCAAAACGCCCATCGCGCAGAAAATCGCAACGATTTCTACAATAATACTTGCGAGAGCTACCGTTATCTTACTATCTACGAACCAGGTCTTGCAATACCTGACGTTTCCGAGAGAAATTACAACATACACAAACATTAACACGTAACTGATGGCTATAGGGACTGCTTCCGCTAGAGAAACCCGTTCAATTTCATCTTCTATAGACCGCTCAGCTCCGTAAGACACGTCGATGAAATCGGGTTTCTGATTCGCTGCATAATCATGCATCAATTCCAAAAAGTCTTTTTCCCATTGAAGAACGGGTTCCAATTCCGAGGATAAGAGAAAGTTAGATATGGGCAAGTTAATTAATAAGGTGTCTGCACTGAGGATGTCCGTTCCTTCAAATCCGCCGAAGGTTATCTCCGGCTCCGAGCCGCCTCCCCACGACGCCAAACAGTCCAGTGAATAGAAGTTGTTTAAACAGTTTTGAATCTGATTCAAGTAGGTGGCGTTGTTAATGTTGTCGCGGCTGTCGCCGAGGTAGACCGACACCGACATCAGCACGCACTGGTCGACGCGCTGCTCGCCGCCGCGCGCGCGCAGCGGTGCGTAGCACACCTGCTCCAGCATCACACCGCCGTTATCTCTCCCGATGTTCATGATAGCGTCCTCTAATTTTACCAATTCTTCTACAGCCTCTAACCGAAAAGCAGGACCATATGTCACGTTGTCTGCTTCGAACGAGTCCAATCCCTGTATTTGCATGTAAACTTGAGCCGCTCTGTAAAATGGCCCAAATCTAGAATTGAAATAATTTAACTCAGCTCGACTGCGAGAATCCGGCGCGGACCACAGTTCCAATGGATCCGCGGTTAGATTTAGGTTTAACACTCCAAACAACATACCAAAAGCCAGCCACGATGTCAGCATAATAGTCAGTACGGCGTGTGTAGCGAAGAACGCGCCAAAGTTTGAGAATATCAACTGGAAAAAGCGTTGCATTTTATTCAGCTGGTGCTTGCTCGGTTTTGGTGGTGGCGTACGCCTTCCTTCTTTTTTGGTTTTCTGACGATTGTATTCCCTTACAGTAAGAATTGTAAATATGATAACTGCAATAACAAAGAATATGAGTCCTACGGAAAAAGCTATGCAGTTCAGTGAAAAGACTGTGCACATTTCAGGAACATACGGCTCGCCACCAGAGGGGCACACGCTGGCGCAGTCGACGCAACTGCACGGGAAGTCATCGAAGTTAGTCTCATTACACAGTGGAGCTCGCGCGTTCATGGAATCTTCTGGAGTCGGCCACCTTAAGAAATTAACTTGGACGGGCGCTAAAGGGTTGCTTGAGATATCACCAGTAAAACCGAACCAGGCGTCCGCGTCGCACACTGGGGCGCTGCCGCACATGATGTTGATGGCCGGCAGACCGGTCTGGGGGACCAGCACTCCGGCGCAGGAGGTGTGTGCGTCAATCATGAAGTCGTTGAACACCCTGTAGTGGATCTCGCTCACGTACGTTACGTTGTCGTCTGTAGTCGTGGTGTCCACTTCTACAAAACGCGACTGATCCGGCGAGCAGTTCAGCTCACAAATCTGCCTCACAAAATTACGCAGACACGTCGGGCATCTACCAAGGACACCGTCTGCCAACAGCATGCTGTCAGCCATCCCTTCTAACTGCTGTATATCGCAGCATGTTAAGATTTCATCGTTAGGTTTTCTGTTTCCATCGTCATCGTATAGGAGGTACGAGCATCTTCTCTCCAAGATATCCAAAGTGGCGTTATATACATCTGGTGCTAATAATGGATCGAGGATGGGTAAAGGTGGACCGCTGTACGCGCAGCTTTTGGGGAAGCCGCTGAAGACCCCGCACTCCTCCCTCATGACACAATCCGGCCTGACATGGCCCCAGAGGCACACAAACACAGTCAATAGTCCCAACAGCTTCATCGTGGCTGTGTATCGTCCACAACGACGTCACGTCACACGCCACACATAGTTGCAGTGAACGTTAGACACGGAACCGGCCGCACGCAGCCGCGCTTCCCAAATGGACGACGTATTGGCTCATCCACCCAAAAATAATCATACAGTCAATCCGATAACTGTTATCGGAAATTAGTGCAGGTGGCTGATAAATTATAATATCATTTATTACCACACCGCAATATAAATCCTTGTTGTTTGGAAAGATAATAGTTTTGCTTAGTTTAAAATTAAAAGACAATGACGGATTTTCTTTCAAGCAACATTTAAAGAAATTTTCCTTGTAGGCAACAGAAAATTATAAGCTCCACTAAAACTAAAGTTTGTATGGTTCCGTACCCGGCCGTCTGTCCGTCCTAACTTTTAGCGGCTGCACCTTTTGAGACATAATAGGTACCTTATAGGTAAAAAACTTAAGTAAAAGTCCTCTTGCATGTAGTTATAATACTTCTGTTTCAGACCGTTCAATATTCTATATCTGAAATTTGACGTGAATTCCATATTAATTTTGTACACAACTACATGCAAGAGGACCT
Source organism: Acleris literana (assembly GCA_946894065.1). Taxonomy (NCBI): domain Eukaryota; kingdom Metazoa; phylum Arthropoda; class Insecta; order Lepidoptera; family Tortricidae; genus Acleris; species Acleris literana. The sequence continues at coordinate 5,746,762 of OX335683.1, forward strand.
CTACTTAAGTTTTTTACCTATACTTAGTAACCCGGTATAAAATTTTGTGTGATAAATGTGATAATGGTGGAAATCCGAACAAAAATAAACTAAACAAAGCTAAAATTTGGCAAATTGGGCAAATTAGGCAAGCCTAGCAAGCCTATTTATTAATTATTTATTTCTTTTGAGACACAAATAAATTATTTAACCTGAAAAATAAGCATACGTGAAATATCGAAACCATTGCGTTTTTGAAGCAAATCAAGTTTAACCATAAGTAGTTAGACTTAGTTAAATAAATAGCAAATACCAATCAACAGTACCTACGTAAAGCTGTACAGATCGAAAACCGGTCAAGCGCGAGTCGGACCCCAGCACAAGTCTTACTTTTATAAATTTTAGAAACCTACTGCAGCTTGGAGTAATTGGTGTACTAATGTAATTGATCTATTCATATTAATATTCACTTTTTTCAATGCTGGAGGAGAAAAACGAGCTATTTGGTCACCTGCAGGCCTAGAGTATGGCTGCGTCTATATCGCGTGTCAAATGTGGATAAAGCATCCGTCACTCTCGTACTTATTTACGTGTCAGAAGGTGACGGATGTCTTATCCAAACTTTGTCACGCGATAAACGCAGCCATATTAGGGCGTCTGGGGCACTTTTTATAAAACTACAAGTTACAATTTTACAGGTCTAAACTGGTAACACTGCTCAAAGGGCTGGTCGTCATTGGTCGAGGTTGTGTCAAATGAAAACTTGTAACCTGTGAATTGTAATTTTTAGCTTTATAAAACAAGCCCCTGATGTAAAGTGATCACCGCTGCCATGGACACCTGCAATAAGAGGAGAGGAATTGCAGGTGCGTTGCCGGCCTTTGAGAAAAGAATGTGCTCGTCTCATCTTCATACTAATCTTGCTATTATTATAAGATTCATCTCATGATAAATTGAACTCAATATCAGTAAATAAATCAGGCGCGGCGGCTGAGGCGGCCGAAACCATGAAGAAGAATACCTAAGTATAAGGATCTCGGCGCAGAATATCACTTTGTTCCTTTCGGCGTCGAGACCTTTGGTCCGTGGGGACCCAGTGCTATTAGCCTTTTAAGGACATTTCAAAAAGGCTAATAGAAACAACTGGAGACCACAGAGCTGGCAGCTTCCTCGGCCAACGCATAAGTATTGCTATTCAACGAGGAAATGCTGCCAGCATCTGTGGTACTTTGCCACGGGGGCCCTTTCTTTTCTAGCTCTTATTTAGTTTTAATTTTATAGTTTTTAGCTTAGTTATATTTAGGTTTATTTTAGTTTTCGCTGACTTTTAGATAATACCAAAATGATTACCTTTTTTGGACCACTTATCATCGTGGTAAGATCAGGCGAGGTTATTTCGGCTAAGGGGTAATTAATTAAATATTATAAACGCGAAAGATTGTATGTATGGATGTATGGATGTTTGTAACTCTTTCACGCTGCAATGGCTGAACGGATTTGGATGAAATTTGAAATGGTGATAGCTTACACCCTGGACTAACACATAGGCTACAGTTCATCCTGGAAAATTTAAAAGTTCCCGAGGGAATAACTATAATCGAAATCTACGCGGGCGAAGTCGCGAGCAGAGGCTAGTACTTATATAATTATACCATTATAGGTTAGCGGTACCATTTGGCACTCTATGTTGTGGTTAGAATTTGTGCTTTATTGTTTTATATATTAAAATTCAAAATAAATTTAAATAATCAAACAATTCAGCCTATACCTTTAACAAGTATAGGTGGTAGATACACGCATTCCAATAGGGAATATGCATTTTTTTTTACAGCTTCAATAAAAGCTGATTCATGTAACAAACAGGTGAGAAAAAAACATTTTGTGAATATGTAGTTATAAAAATAACCAAGATATAAGCTAACAAAGATTTGTTCCTATCTCTTTCTAGCAAAACAGATTTTTACGTGGAGTTTATATGGCCGTCCGTACTGCACGATGACTTCGGATCTCTCTGTCTAATTAGCATTTTAAAATGCTTGTATCATCCGTATTACTTGACCGATTTTAATTTTAATTTCACTTTTGGTGATCTCTTTTACGGTATTTTCATATTTTGTTGAGAAATGCTATTAAAAAAATCCATGCATATTCCCTATTCAGCCCGATAGCTTTATATAGCCATTTCAGGAAAAAAGACCGACAGACAGACGATGTACAAAGTCATCTTATAAGGGTTCCTTTTACAGTATTTAGAACGGATCCTTAAAAATAAATGTGTTAAAAAACAAAAAACCGCCTTCAAAAACGCAAAAAAATAACTTCTTTAAAATTGTAGGCACCTAATAGGTTGCGTTTTTGAAGGCGGTTTTTTGTTTTTTAAAACATTTAATTTATTTTATACTTTTCAGCGATCTTAAAACGCTGTTACGTAGTCCCACTTCTTAGTTGATATGAAACTTTAAGTTATTTCAAGCGCGCCGCAAGCAACGCCACGGGAAAGTCATAGTCATATTTCAATAACCTCCTTTTTTGAAGTCGGTTAACAAGTAAATATTCTTCGTTGTAGTCGCGCAACTATCTTAATCGAGATATCTTATCGCCACCCTTGAAATCGGTACGGTTAAGCAGTTCCGGTGGCCATCTGTGGTCTTCATCATCAGTTCCACTTCACCAAATGATACTTTCTGAATGCAAATGCTGGACTTGTTACTAAAAATACTAAAATCGCTATATGTTTACCTACAATACCTATTTGAGGAGTTCCCTCAATTCCTCACGGATCCTCTCATCAGATTCAGATTTGGTGACAATGGGACCACCTCGAAAGTATACTGGTGAACATACATTTAAAAAAAAACATACAGTGGAACGTATAAACTCCTCCTTTTTTGAAGTCGGTTAAAAAGTACCGAAATCGGATGTTTCTAAGCCATCTCCCATCATGTTTTTGTCTGCTCTTGTGGTTGCTTAACTTTTTAACGAGTCACATAATTATAGCCATTACTATAACCACACTCGTAATGGTGGCGACTGACTTGTAACATTCTGGTGTTATGTATCACGTGCGCTGCGCAGTGCGCTCCTTATCTTACCGCACCCGTTAGATAAGGGCCGCGAATGATACATTAAAGGGCGGTTTCACAAAAAAAAAACCAATTAAGCACTGAAATTAAGGAACTTTAACTTTGTCAGTTTTGTGACGAAAAAAAACAAAAAACCTCCTTCAAAAATGCAAAAAATAACTTCTTTAAAATTGTAGGCACCTAATAGGTTAGTCCAACTGATGTCGGCTTTTTGTTGAAAATGTTGTGGTCGCCGACTTCAGTTGGACTAACCTATTAGGTGGCTACAATTTTAAAGAAGTTATTTTTTGCATTTTTGAAGGCGGTTTTTTGTTTTTTAAAACATTTATTTTATTTTATACTTTTTAGTGATCATAATACGCTGTTACGTTGTCCCACTTCTTAGTTGAAATTAAACTTTAAGTTATTTCAAGCGCGCCGCAAGCAACGCCGCGGGAAAGTCATAGTCATATTTCAATAACCTCCTTTTTTGAAGTCGGTTAACAAGTAAATATTCTTCGTTGTAGTCGCTCAACTATCTTAATCGAGATATCTTATCGCCACCCTTGAAATCGGTACCGTTAAGGAGTTCCGGTGGCCATCTGTGGTCTTCATCATCAGTTCCACTTCACCAAATGATACTTTCTGAATGCAAATGCTGAACTTGTTACTAAAAATAGTAAAATCGCTATATGTTTGCCTACAATATTTGAGGAGTTCCCTCAATTCCTCACGGATCCTCTCATCAGATTCAGATTTGGTGACAATGGGACCACCTCGAAAGTATACTCTATCAAACCAAAAAAAAATTTTTGAAATCGGTCGACAATTGATGGAGAAATTGGTGAACATACATTTAAAAAAAAAACATACAGTGGAACGTATAACCTCCTCCTTTTTTGAAGTCGGTTAATTAGCTATACATTGACGGCCGAAATGTTTGGCAAATTTTCGTCACAAAAGTGACAAAGTTCAAGTTCCTTAATTTCAGTCCTTAATTGGGTACACTACGCTTTTTAGTAAAAATGCCCAAAATACATCGAAATGATACAAGTCAGAAGCATTTCTTTCAGCGTTCATTTTGTGTAATGTTACACTCGTTGTGCGAGTCCGACTGCTTTATTTTGCTTGACCATAAGTTATCTCATCTTAAATATTGAACAGTAATTTATAAACACATGTCAAAACTGTCTTTTAACCCGTACCTGCCAAATATGGTCATAAAATCATTTTTATTGCCAACATCGGTTGATAAAATCTTGAATTATTCTGGTTTATTGCGTGCACGTTTCCGCGTATTATTGGCTCATGCCAAATGCATGGGTATGGCGGGGGGGCGAGGAGTCCCCGAGGGATCCCGCGCTCCACGCCGCACCTGCGTCGATCCGATACAATAGCTTGGATGTTTAGATGAAACACTTGAATAGATATAATGATGAAAACTATGATGGCTCGATTAGTTTCATCCAATTCAATCCCGATAAGAAAAATATTTTGCAGCACGAGTTATCGTTTCCGAGTTTTGATGTTTTCCGAAGTTTTTTGTCTCTGTGCATAAGTATACACGTTGTCTAGAAAAGTAAAACCATAGCAGAGGGATGCCACACGAGTTTCGCCTGTGCGTTGTGTCGTCGCCGTTGAGCTGTTTTACATATAAATTAGAACGACATGCCACACGATGCGTTAAAACACTTGCGTCGCTCTGTGTTGAAGTTAGTTCTTAGTTCCTGACCGATACAAACCTCCTCCTCCTCGGCACGATGCTGCAAGTGGGTGCAATGGAGGGCTTTATTTTATAAGTTAGCTTTAGTACAAATTTAATACTTTATAGCGAATATATATATATATAATATAGTTATAGCGTTTCGTAGTTATAGCTACAAGTAAACAAGTTAATCCGGCCAATTATATTATGACCATGACCACGGTACATAACCAACATCGTGCAGCATAACCAATGATACGAGTACATTGCAATAAAATTTTATCCAACATTGAGTTCAAAAATATCTGACACGCCTCTATCAATAATGGTGTGATGACAACCTGACAATGATGACAACTGTCAGAACCGGTTCGGTTAACCCATCTTGCTTCTTTATTCGAATCATATTGTTGACATTACGGTAGCTCTGATTAACTTGTCTGTAAGAGCTACGAGTACTATAATTTCATCAATATGGTTATGATAGTCAAAAAATAACCGGGCAAGAGCATGTCGGACCATGCTCAGTGTAGGGTTCCGAAGCCGTTACTACAAACAAATTAGACCTCGCGACAAACTTAACTTTGCCGTTGGAAAACTGTTATCCCCATACATCGACATACGTCGCGGTCAGTTTACCAACACCGCAAATAAGTTTTCGGTAGATTAGCTACACGTTAACATTTAAACCGTTTGTAACTCAAAAACCAATGAAGTCTACTTAGTCGTGATAGTTTTCCTATTACATTCATTATATGTGCTTTCATTTAAGTTATTTTTCAGATTTTTAGTATTTGTAGTTTTGGCTGTAGGGTGGGGGACACTTGACTCTATCAAAAATTAGCGCTTTAAAGCTTAATATTTCATAAACGGATACCTTAATCGAAAAACTGTTTTACCAAACCCGCAATATTTTTGAAAGACCTATCCAACGACTCCCGACACCATGGGGTAGACGAGAAAAAAAAATACATCCTCAAGTTACGTGTAGGTAACATAAAAAAAAAAGCTACATTTTATTTTACCACTTTGTAGGCATGACTAATATGTATTATCATGCCAAATTGCAGCTTTCTAGTACTAAGAGTCTCTGAGCTAGGCTGCGAACGGACGGACGGACGGACGGACGGACGGACATGGCGAAACTATAAGGGTTCCTAGTTTGACTACGGAACCCTAAAAATTTAATATTGACTTCGATAAAGCCACGTGTAAATTCAGCTGTAGGCTGTAGATTATAGCTTGTATGATTGCTCAGACTAAAGTCGAGGCTAGGGCTGGCAGTCCCAGGGTTTTCGGGACTGAATTTGTAAGGGCTAGTCACTAGTCCTGATTGCAAACCCTAGTTGTAGCATTCTTCCATCATTATAGGGTGATGATAACAAGATTCACTGTAAGTTTTAAGGGTAAAGTAATTGGGGCGTAATCTAATTAGGGTAGTTTGGGGGCGAGAGGATTTCCCGACGAGCCGCGGACACGTGCGGGCATTTCACGGGGAATTGAATATCGTTGTCACCTCGTTAACAGAAGTATATTACCCATTTCAAGAAATGGGATGGAATTAATGGGATGAGCCATCCTATATGGTATGATAAAACAATTTTTAGTCGGCCACTTTCAAGAGTCGGATGTTTAAAACGTGAAGTTTTTACAAATTATTTGCATTTTGGTTTTTAGCATATTTTTGGTCATGTTTAAACCGTCATATATGAATTGTCACAACTATTAAAGTAACAAGGGACTAAAGTGTACACATATTAATGAACTCAGCTGTACCTACTCAAAGGCATTTAGGAGCATAACGTTACAAATATTGACTACTCATGAAGAGAAAGTAATCAAAGTCATTGCAGTGTATAATGATTTATATTTTATCTAAAAATAATAAAAGAATAAAAAACTAAAGAAAAGTGTTTTAAATAAGAAGAAAGAAAAGAAATAGTATATTATACACCGAGGGGATAAAGCATTGTTTTATGTCACGGGCGCGATATTGAGTCCTGAGCAAAAGAGGGAATCCAGATTTAACTCCCGAGCGTAGCGAGGTAAAACGGAGTCCTGAGTGTAGCGAGGGATTTAAGCTCGCCCAAGACGAAAACAGCTTTATCCCAAAGGAGAATACTCTACTTTTCTCACCTTTTGCGAGACAATAAAAAGCAAGGCTACTTATTAGAAACAACGTTTTATTAAAACTTAAAGTAGGTAGGTAGGTACCTTGTTTAAAAAAAAACGTACTAATTAATAAATAAGCGTAACAATTAAGAAGGCGGTGTAAATACCAATCGACTTCAAAAAAAACCGGCCAAGTACGAGTCAGACTCGCGTACCGAGGGTTCCATATTTAACATAATAATGTTTATTCAATATACAATAAGGTCCATTTTGTCTAGCCTAAATTTTAATACAGATTTTAAGCTTTTGATATTTTTTCTAAAACTGTAAAATTTGACAACTTTATAATTTCATATTGTTTTTACTAAAAACAGATGCGGTCAAGCAAGCTATACAACAATTAAAAGTCTGAAAATGTAATGTGGATCGGTATGTACAGTCAACAGCATAAATAAGTGATCATTTATGTACCTTGTCGCTTTCAATCGTTTCACAATTTTGTATGACATTTCAAACACGACGTTAAAGTGACAAGGTACATAAATGATCACTTATTTATGCTGTTGACTGTACCAAGTTCTTCAAAATGGGTTTTGTTTCAATAAGCTTACTTTTCTACTTTACTTTAGCGGGCTTTCAAAATGAAATCTATAGTACCTATAAAACGAAGTCGCTACCCGCCGTCTGTCCCTCTGTCTGTACGCTTAGATTCTACAAACTACGCAACGGATTTAAAAATGGTTTTCATCAATATATATGTAATTCAAGAGTAAGGTTTTTATGTAGGTATACTAAATTCTAGTTTATGTACCGGTGTTACAGAAAACTCACATAAACCGAAGCGAAGCGAGTGCGCGTCTCTAGTGCAGAATAAGAAAAAATTAGATACATAGTTAAAAATATGGTGAAAGTATCCCAATTAGCATCCGCGCCCAATATGTAAGTGAGCATGGTGACAGGCCGCGTGCTGACGAGACGGATGGCCCTAATCGCCGTCCGGGGAAATCATTCGCCCCTGATGACGAGTAATTGATACCTAAACAGGGGAATGACTTTCCCACACTTTTAATGCGATCTCCTTAGTTCGTTTTCAATGTCCACTTGTTACTTGCTTGTTACAGTGTCGTGGGTAATTGGTTTCTTCCTCGCACCCCAGCCAGTAGCCACCTAGGTACATTAAGTTCGTTTTCCCTCGTATTAAATGTTAGATGGAAGCAAACCTTTAGTTAAACCACATTATTCATATACCTGTAACCATTAACATAGACTACAGTTCACTTTGAGAGGTCTTTCCTCCTCTGTAGGTAGGTACTTAGCTGTACCCATTGTTTGTTTAGGTCTATAACGACGGTGTAACCGCTTTCCATCAGGTGAATGGTCTGCTTGTTAAAAATAGATTAATGTCTACATTTTTTGTATGAATCTTTTGTTACTACAAGTACTAAGTACAACGTATAAAACTATTAAAAAAAATGTCATACATCATAAATGTTAATTTCTAAGGAATAAACTCTACGACGACCCTTAGCCCTTAGCGTACCTTTATGAATCCCAAATGTTAACTATACGATAACAGGTCAAAGACGATATGGTTTTTACCGTGTTGTACAGAGGCCCTGAATATATCAAAGCGCTAAACCATAAATAAAGTATAAAAAATAAAATATAAAGTATATAAAGTATAATTATATTTCCTCTATGGCTAAACTAACGTAAAGTCGTAAACCAAGTTTATGCTGCCATCTATCGGTAAAGCACCACACTAAAACGAGTGACGACCCAGTATCTAATTGTGGTTACGACGCCATCTATAGTGGAGTAGCATAACACCGTTGTGAAATATTTCACCATCTTGGAAATTAATGCATCTACTCAGCGGCAGATGTCGCTGTTCATGAAGCTTCTTAACGTGTACTACTGAAAATAATGGGCAATAAAATTGATGCTTCTTCGACGCACGCCGAAGTACCGTACAGTCATTCTAGAAAATGGACATCGTGCCGATAAAGGCATTTTAGAATGTTGGCAGTTGCTTGACATATGTTGCTATAAATATCATCTTAGGTTTACTTACATACCTTATATTATATATAAACTGATTTGCTACATGGGTAGATAATGTATGCCTTTATTTATTTTATTAGGCGGCCTTGTTATTCAGAATTTTTTTTGGCATTTGCTTTGGGTTTTTTACTGTCTTATCTTAATTCGCTGAAGTTGTCCAAGAAGGCTTTAGCAAAGCTTAATTATTACTTAAAAGTGAATCGTATCTAGGTTTGACATATGTTATCTTATCTTTCCCGAAGAATAATTCGCGAGAACTTCGTTTTATAGAGAATCAAATCATTGTTTCAAATATAAGCCAAGTCATTGTTCTGCGGCGTCGTTCGGTACTTAATGGATGATATCGGCGCCACGCAAACAAACCAATCACGATATTCACTTACTATACTAATATAATTTATCAGTTGATTTATGCTATTAATTTGCAATACACGAGAATACTCCTTTCTAGACAGTGTTGCGATAAGATTACAAAGTTCCAAAACATTAAGAGTACCTAGATACTTAGTCCCTTAATATTTAAGAATTTGCTTAAAAAGTAAGTAGGTAATTTTAAATTGTTCTAATTCTTGGGGGCAACTGGAGGAAGGAGGAAAAATTTAGATTTATTCTCTAATTCATTTTAGTACTTACTTAGTGCGAAAATTAATTATCAGATGTGAGTACCTAATCTTAATACAAGACCAAAACTAGATTTTGCTTGCTGCAGCTAAATAATGCAAAGATTATGTAACAACTTCAAAAAGAAATACCTAAAGAAAAATATTTTTTTAAATATTTAATCTCCGCATCATGGAATAAATGTCTTACGCTACAAGTATGTTTTATTCCAAAGACAAACGAGCTATTTATTCGAACGACCAGTCGCTTATTGTTCTAATTGCCACTTAAGAATTTCAGAATTCGTCCGTTTGGTCCGCACATTACCGGATTTTATAAGTCCTTACGTGGTATTTCAGTAGTGCCATTATTTAAAAACTATAGCGACCCGCCGCGTAAGTGAGATTTCTGTTACACCCGTACATAAACCAGAATTTATTATACATAAGAACTATTGAATCACTCTATCTATTGAAGAAAACCGCTTTGATATCCGTTGCGTAGTTTGACAGATCTAAGCGTACTTACATACAGAGGGACAGACGGCGGGAAGCGACTTTGTTTTATACTATGTAGAGAAGCAAAGGTGACTTCGTCTACAACTAGGTACAGTCACCTATTGAAGTAAGGTGACAGTAGAAGAGCTTAAAATTATCCGCCTACACGCGATTCTATTGTCAAGAGACTAAGAGCGAGTATAAATTTTAAGCTCTTGAACTGTACACCAACTTCTGCTGCTGACTATACCATCTGTTCCAAGTACCCAGCAGCATAACGTAAGCCCTCACAAGAAACTTGTTACATTCAAAAAAAGGTTAGGTTCAGAGGTATATTCCACCATCCTGACAATGTTAGGTGACTGGTGACAATTGTTATACCTATATATAATTATGCAGTTAGCAAGTTTTCACATCAGTGACTTTTATAAAAGCTGCGCCAGCGCTGTGCATTAGTTCCTTTAGTTATTTGATTTGTTATTTTGCAAAGGAACTAATGCGAAAAAAAGTCTCTGTTGGTCCTTCAGCTCTTGTAAAGGAAATGATTAGGTAATGTTCTTTTTATCTCAGTCTGATATGGTAGCGATTTAATGAATTTCCTTTCTTTCTCTTAGTTATCAACTAACCACTGAAACTTCCACGTATGGACAGCAGATATCCCGTGAGCTAGGTACGTTCGTGAACCGCGGATTCACGGGCACCGGGTAAACAAATCCCGAGCCAAGAATGCGCTGGCGCACGTCACGACGTATTTACGACATGGTGCCGACTTATGCTGCCCTCCTGCCCATGGTTATATATCTCAGATAAAACTCCTGTAGTAATATTATCCCTATTACTAACGGAGGAGAATTAAAATGCTTTGGTTATTGAATTTGAGATACCGCTTTTGGCTAGGAGGGCAGTCTAAGTCGCACATATCCACCCACAGCCCGAGCGATGCAATCTATGGCTGGCCAGTATCAGCTGACCCGTCTAACCCTTTTAATGTATAACGATGTAGGTTTGTCTGATTGTCACGGTGAGCACCACAGTAGGCACTTGTCCCAGGAGTCACGACGATGAGCGGGAAGCGAGGTAGAGCCAACGATCAACTACCTATTAATATATGTGTCTCTATTGACAAGGGTTCTATATTTTTTGCTATGCCATATGTACCTACTGGTGGAAAGAGTTCTCGCCGGCAGTTTGAACTTTGTACAGCCAGCAATCAACTACAACGAACAAAAGATGTACCTAGGTAGAGTCCGTGTCAATAAAAGAAACGCATAGGTACTTTCCTATATTAATAGTTGCTCGCTAGCTGTTCACACTCCGGCGAGATCTCTCTTTACAACACAATAAAATATATAGTGTTAGTAAAAGAGACACAAATATTAATAGTTGGTCGCTGACTCTACTGGCTTCTGGTCTCGTCGGCATTGAGAAAAGTGCCTCAGGCACAGCACATCGAGCATAGGATACGTATTCATATACCTATTTCTGGTCGATACCTTAATAGGTCACTATAGGATATCAGGTCTAAAGTATCAAAAATATGATTTGTAGTTTTAGCACGGTAGGGCAATGTTGACTGAATAAATTGTAATGTAGAAGACCTTCATTCCATGATTTAAAATAACAACTTACATAAATATGCTGTTAACAATAATAAGTATGAATTACGCCATGTTTCTAAATGGAATGTACCATGTAGAAAATCGATTATACAGCCGAGCAACGTAGCGAAATGCACTTTAACGGCCTTTTTTATGATATTTGCCAAACACCTTACCTTTTATGACTACCTACTAAATCTCACGTTATTTGGTAGAAGGTGCTAACTGGGAAAGTCGTAGGTACCAGCTTCTTAAACAAGCTCATAATTTAACAAAATCTTGCGAGTAATTTACTTGCTTAATTTATTTAGCGCCTTTGATTTTATGTTAATGTTTCAGGTAATGAATAAATTACTAAGTAGCCACTTTGAGAACAAAACTACGAGCAACGAAGGTTTACAATAAAAATTCAATCAATTTTATTTATCAAAAGATACCTATTTATTTATTTAATCGTTTGGCGATCTGTAGAATAGCGAATACATAGATTATTATTTTAAGTGAACATTCAGCTTTCTCAGCCAATTAGCTGCGAAAAAACAACCTATCATGCCCGAAATCAAAACCTATGCAATATTTTAAATTCCCGTTTTTTCTAATAATGTCAAATTTGTATAATAAAATGAGAAAAAAGAATAATACCTGCGTCTATTACAATTACGTTATTTGATATTTAAAGAAGCATGATAAACTTTAACACAGACATAGGTCATATCCAGGAATCATGTTTTATATAACCAGTGGACCAACACGAACCCCAAAACGACAAGATTTGCTTACAAAGTTCAAAATAACGCAATGTACCCACGATTAATTAATAATTATATGTAAGCTTGTTCTATTCTTTGCGTTAAATAAGTGCCGTTGAATAATATCTTATTGGAAGCGACATTCTCGTCTGAGAAAGGCGATGAGTTTATAAACATTGCTAAAAATATTTATTCCAATCTTGCGCGAATGCCTTTTCAACACAGGCTGACAATGACACCGTTCGGCGAGACTTTAAAAAAGGAAAAATATTTACAATTTTTACATTAGGTACCTACGTTTTCAAATTTTAATTGAAGTTAATTAAACGATCTACAAAAAATACATTAAATGTTTTTTTTTTAGGTAAATAAAAATAATAATAACACTACATTATACGTTCCTTAACCTTTTAGCAACTGTGGCCTTTTAAAAATGAAGAAATAACTTTTTACAGGAAATATTTTACGATACTGTAATTATCAAGCAAAATATGACGCTACTCTAATTCAAGTCAATTCCGCTTCCTCGGCTTTTTCTGACGAACAATGACAGCAAAACAACGTTATCCATTCCTCTCCTTTACCGTGCCCAGCGTGCCTACACGGCAAACCTTTTTAAAAAACCAATTCACGCCCAAACTCCTGTGAATTGAGCCTATTATTTATTTATTTCCAATGTTATCTATCGTATCGTATCAGTCATTAACCCCGAGCACGTGGCCGTAGTAAGGTGACTATAGTATTTTGTTGGATTTGAAGCTGTAGCTCTGCACCAAGAAAACAAAATTTACCTCATTCAAGCTCTAGAGAAAGACAGCTAACAAAAATCATTTGGCCGACGACCGAGAAGTATACATAGCACAGAGCTATTCGTAAAATAGAACGTGTGCGGCTTCAAGCGAAAGAGACCGTTTTATGAGCAGTCGCATAGGTTGAAGCAGTACGAACCGGTTAGGTCAGAGCGTCTGCGTTGATTTCGTGCGAGTGAGAGGCCGCTATGCCAAGCCGTGCGTGTTAAAACGGTAAAGGCGAAGGTTGCATGTTTAAGTGTGGAAATTTCCACTGTAGACTGATGCAGACAATGAAACTTGAACGAATGGTGGGGCTTAGTGAAGTCACCAAATTAAACTTAAGTCGATAAAATTATTTGGAAATATTTTCAAAACCATAGTTTATAATATAAGTTTAGAAGATATAAATATAATATATAAGGTAACGAAAATTTGCAATCGGATGTTTGACATTTTTATCTTTTTATAGTATAAAACAAAGCCGCGTCTGTCTGTCTGTCTGTATGTCCGCTAGCTCCTTCTAAACCACGCAATTGATTTTGATGCGGTTTTAACCATCACTACCATCAGTTACATAATTACGAGTATATACCTATACGGATAGTTTTTATGAATAATAAATTCTGTTTTAAGTACGGGTGTCCCAAAAAACTCACATAATCCGAAGCGAAACACGAGCGGGTCGCTAGTGAAATATAAATACTTCCATTATGGAGAAACTGCTTATTGCTTTCAGATAACATCCCTTCGATTCTTATCTAAGCTTAAAGTATGTTCTGTGATGTGATGAAGCAAAAAACATTACAATAAGAAAAAAGTCTAGAATTTCTAGAGTTTTGAAAATAAAACACTTAAATTAGGGTGGCGGCACCAATGCTGGATGCTGGTGGAGCTGGAGCTGACAGGCAGTAATGGACACTTCACTCTTAATTCAAATTTCATACGGTCTTTAATTGATTGTTGCAAAACAAATGAAAAACCCTTATCTTCTGTAAAATAAGAATCAAGTGTTAATTATTGCCTTGTCCATTACTGGTTACATCACCCTATGTTTTTTTCATTATTGTTTAAGTAAAAAAGAAATCCCACTAAAAACTTTCTTGAACATTTTGTTTTGATTTAATTATACCATCGTAGCTAACTCAACCTTATTCTTTACCCACTTGTACATTACAAACAAAAAAATAAATTAAGTATGTCGATATCGACAAACGAACGACCTCTAACGCTCGCAGCACTAGCTCCCCTATCGTGGTCGTTGCCGCTCCACCGCCAATCTTGCTTGCATAATTATTTTTAACGGCCGGTCTACGTGGGCAGCCTAGTACCGTCTTATCAGCAAATGCAACTTTAAATCTATTACTAAATAGGTACAACGCATACGCACCGTTGGTGTAACTTTCCTAAGTTATTAAAAAAAAAACTACTAGTAGTTAGTATTAAAAAAATATTTCCGTTCAGATTTATTCATTTAAACAAATTGAAAGGTTATTATTATAAGATACAAAACGAACCTTTTTTACAAAATCATGTTAAAATTTAGGTAGATAAGAAAGTTGTCCCAAGACAGATCACAGATGGCGCCTCGCACCATATTTGCTGCGGCGCCGCGGCGTTAAATCTTTTTTAAGTTTACTAAACGAAACAAAATTGAATTTTAATTAAATAAAACAGCCTTAACTATCTATTTATAGGGTATTTGCTTTATATTACGACGGTTAATTAGAATTATATTTATATTATTTAGAATATTTCCGTACAAGTTGACTGATTGAGCGGTGGATAATAAAATAATTTCATGACTTCAAATGACTATTTAAATTAACATTTGAGTACTAATGATTACAAAAAAAACGTATTTATTAAAATTCTTATTTTTACCATCGACGAAAGATCTTACAAAGTCTAAGACAATTATTCTTTCATTAATAACTAATTTTAAGAGATATGCGTCTATCACCAGTATAAAAAAATGTGTACGATTTTATAAATGTTATTACATCAGACAGCATAAAAAATGATACTGCAACAACGGTACCGTTATGAGTGCTATGATGTGTGAAATGTTCAGGTTATATATTGTTTTTTTTTAAACCCCCTACCCAAGAATAGGGTTGTTTTTAACCCCCGAAACAAAAAGAGAGAGCGTTATAAGTTTGACCGCTGTGTATGTGCGTGTGTGTATCTGTATATGGCGCCGTAGCTCTTAAACGGGTGAACCGTTTTGGATGCGGTTTATTTGAAAGCAGGTTTTCTAGCGGTGGTTCTTAGCTTGGTTTCATCAAAATCGGTTGGGCCGTTTAATAGATACCAGCTCTGAAAGAAGGGGTTACCGCATCGGGGGTTTTTACCTATCTAATACGGTCACGAGCAATGATATAATATAGTAAAAAGAGGTAGATATGGTATACGCACTTCGATAGTGGCACCCTAAAACCAAGCCAATTGGTACACCTTTACTTAGTCTTGCGCCGTCAACGGAACCGTGAACTAGTCTGCAGAGCACCATACACTCGTCTCTGTTTCGCTCCCGGAAATTAGCATTCCATCCTGCTTTCACTTGTCATTTATGAATTAGTGTGTAATTGAAATATTTACTGATTATGTGTGCGTAAGCCGGGCCATTTTTACACGCGGAATACCGTATAGGCGAGCGTTAATTTGGGACCCGTTTGAAGAAAAAATATGCTTGAATTCGTCAATGTCATTAGAGATGTCAAGTCATTTGTAACTTTTAGGAAACTCAACCTTATTGTTGTAGAATGTCAGATTGACTTTGGATCTAAGGTGGGTACCAAAAATCTCGTGACTGTACTTTGGAAACCTCTGTCAATAATATCTGTCTGACTGTCAAATATAGCCCAAAGAGTAAACAGCTATGTTTTTAACCGACTTCAAAAAAGGAGGAGGTTATACGTTCCACTGTATGTATTTTTTTTTTTTATTTATGTTCACCGATTACTCCGTCAATTGTCGACCGATTTCAAAATATTTTTTTTGGTTTGATAGAGTATACTTTCGAGGTGGTCCCATTGTCACCAAATCTGTATCTGATGAGGGAATCAGTGAGGAATTGAGGGAACTCCTCAAATATTGTAGGCAAACATATAGCGATTTTAGTGTTTTTAGTAACAAGTCCAGCATTTGCATTCAGAAAGTATCCTTTGGTGTAGTGGAACTGATGATGAAGACCACAGATGGCCACCGGAACTCCTCAATGGTACCTACCGATTTCAAGGGTGGCGATAAGATATCTCGATTAAGATAGTTGAGCGACTACCTACAACGAATAATATTTACTTGTTGAAATATGATTTTCCCGAGCCGTTGCTTGCGGCGCGCTTCATATAAGTTAAAGTTTCATTTCAACTAACAAGTGGGACTACGTAACAGCGTTTTATGATCACTAAAAAGTATAAAATAAAATAAATGTTTTAAAAAACAAAAAACCGCCTTCAAAAACGCAAAAAATTACTTCTTTAAAATTGTAGGCACCTAATATGTTTTTATTTCGAAGACTGAATTCCGGCGATTGTTCTTAGCTAAATTTAAATTCGATTGGACTATTCCAAACCAAACCAAAACGAGAACTAAGAAATATTATAAACAAGGAATTCCACTTAAAATTAATATGTACAATTTACTGCCCTGCTGGGTAACTGAGTTGTCACTACATATTTTAAAAAGAAAACAAAAGTATTCTCCCAACAAAACCGATTTTACTCCATCAATGAATACATGGATCTATTTATATAAGTAAATGTTTATTAGAGCTATAAATGTTATAATATAGATTCATGTTACTTTTAAGGGAAATATGTAACAAAACGGCAGGCCTTTCGCGTAACACACTTGCAACCATAATCGTTTTCATTTTTGAAAATCGAAGGCTTGTCTGCATACAAAATCAAACCAATTGTTTTGTTTTGAAGCCGATCTCGATTGCGAGTGAGTTACGCGAAAGGCCTGCTGACTTGGCAAATGTAATGTCTTATTGTTACTTGGCCAATAAATATTATTATTATTATTATTATTATTAACTGAGTGGTTACTACAAATCAGTGAATTCTAAGCTTCGGTTCTAGCATCCATCATAATCATAATCCTTCCAAATTCTGTAAAAAACACAAACAAGGACTACAAAGAATGTTCGAATTCGATTTTCAAAGTACGGTTCCAACAAGCGACCAACGTATTATTATGGCCTTGACTAATATTACGTAATCTCCTGGGTTGATTGTCCTTAGCTTGGCCTACTTGTACTATTATTATTTATATTGTGGTGGCAGTATTTTTCTATTCGACCGTTTTTATATTTGTACAATGTACTATATCATGTATCCCTAATCTGACCTTGGTCAACATATCGGGATGATAGGATGGCCAAGGTCTCGATCAACGTTGGTTTTATGGTTGGTTGACAAAACGACTTCCGAATGAAACCCTAAAAATTGTTAGTTTCAAGAAAATATAACTATCGCATGACAAATTTAGTATCAACTGATGGTCTGCTATAGTAAACTTTTAACTAAGATCGTTAAAGCATACGTTAAAACGAGCAGTTTAGAGTACGATTTCGGGTTAAACTCCAAAATCGAAAATTTTGCATTCAGCAAGCAAGTCAGAGTGGTAAATTAGGTACTTATACAGATTTTAAATCGTTAAGGATCACCTTGTACCTAGTACACAATTAATTTAGATTTAGTATTAAATTTGGATTTGTGACTAAACTGGATATATCTAATTCGTGCAACTGTCTCTAAAACTTGGTTATGTCACAGATTAAACAAGAAAATCTTAATCTTTGGTTATTCCTCATCGCAACTTTTTGTGCCTCCTTCCGAATGTTTCATGTAAGACAGTAAAATATAAAATAATTGTGTGTTGTATTAATTACCTACTAAGTAATTTATGTGTACTTTGACTGAAGCTAATCCAGAAAATACCGGTTAATGTATAGTTACTTAATATAAATGTTGAAGCAGCAGGCTCGTGTTTGACTAAATATTTACCAAAATCACCGAGCGAGGGTGAGCAATCGTTTTTACTCGATTATTTGGAGGGCCGTATGTAATAATAAAAATATACTTAAATTACATTAGGTACCTACTAAAGTACCAACCCGAAATCTAGAAAAAGAATGAATGAAAAATACATTTATCCACTACACACACAAGACACACAGAAAAATAGTAAAAACAGAAAACAGCAAATTTTATAAAATTGTTGGTTTCATAATCGTCTGCGGGCCCTTTCCAGAGAGTTCCAGAGACTTTTTCTCCCTCGTGTTTTAAAACTTTGGAATGAACTCTCCTGCTTTTGTATGTCATCCTTTAAACATGACTTGAAAAGGCATCGACTTGGCTGTGCTGTGCCCTTGGCATTACAAACGTCTATGGGGATCCGCGACCACTTTACATCAATGGCTTCTCTAGTTCGTTGGTTTAGCATTTAAAAAACTCACTTAGACCGATCTTTTCATAGGTGAATTTCGAAAATAGTATACGAAGACTAGGTACAATAAAAAAAGAAAACTAACCATATGATGGTATGACTCATTTTCGTTACCAATGGAAAAACTTAGCATTTTCTTAATTAAGCCCTTAACTAAAGATACAAGTTACAAATTTTAATGCGTGGCAGTTATAAATTGTGTACGACCTTACTAGTTACTTTGTTTTTTTTTAATGTACCTAATCAGAATTTCATGTAATGTTAGTCCTTTTTATCATTGTTATTATAACATATAAGTCAATAAAAAACCCCGACAGGAGCAGTGGCCAATTACATTCCTGTACCAATGGATCAGCCATACAGGAAATAATTTAAGATGCTTTCATTTAACTTCAGTGACACACTGACAAACATATTTTTGTAGTTATTTAGAAGAAACTTCTAGAGCTAAACACATAGCACTTAATTTAAATTATTGATTTTAAATTTAATTATATAATTTTATTAAAAAGTACGCTACAGATTTTAATACGATTTTCACCAATAGTTAGAGTGCCTCGAGAGGAAGGTTTTTGTGTAAGTATAATAAATTCAGGTTATGTATGGGTGTTACAACAAAAAAAACAGAAGCGAAGCGAGGGCGGATCGCTAAATTCGCTAGTATATATCAAACCTACAAATATTGCTTGTTCTACAGTATAGGATATGCATAGTATTCAGTCCCTGTTCCAATAAACAGGGCTATTTTAAGCGCAAATATGGATATAGTGCCAAGCCTCTGACTAGCGTACATGTTATCATATTCTGTTATATAATGTACCTACTATAGCAACAATTATTTACTTTGTTTCATATCTTTACGTGTGTTGTTTCTATAACATAATAATGATTCATGGTTATCTGATTAGGGTCATATTAAAATGACAAATAGAGTAGTATAGTCTACTCACGAAGCTAAATGTCATAGCTTCGTGAGTAGACTATACTAATCTATTCGTTTAGGCACTTATTTACTTAAATGTACACAAACCAAACCACGTGGCTCCAAGTTGGCTATGACAGACTTAGTCTTTTAGATTAAACTTAGGTCTCTAAGGTTGCATTCGACCAAACTGGAATAAGGTCTTACACCTAGATTAAACGCCGAATTTGTATACACTAATCTCGGATTAAGTCTTATTCCAAGTTTGGTAAAATGCGGCCTAGACAAAGGAGTAGTTGATAAACAGAAATTAGGAGGACTGAAAAAGATTTCCACTTTTCTACTTGTTGTCAATAAACTGCACATTTTAAAGCTTTGTCACTTTAACGTCATTTATTATGTAGCACTAATCTGTCAAAGGCGTTAAAGCGACAAGGTACAAAAGTGTTCAGCTACTTATAAGGCTGTACTGCACACAAGGAAGCATGTACATTTTAATACCCCCTTATAATCAGGCAAATAAGATTCGATGAGTTTTACCTCCGTGTTCAGCTCCTTTTATCGCGTGACAAATAATCGGGATAAAACATCCGTCACTTTTTGACACGTATATAAGTACGAGAGTGACGGATGCTTAATCCACATTTTGTCACGCGATAAACGCAACTATACTCGTACTAGGCCCGCAGTGTCATTTTAGAGAATACTAACTTGTTCCTTTTTCAAACTTGTGTTTGGAAAATCGACACTTTTTCTTTGACGTACCATTCTTGTCAGAGTGGTGGTAGTCGTCACGTTGATTGTGTAGCCTGGTTCACAACACAATGCGACGCCATTCTTCGCGAACTGCCGCCCTCCTGCCGACCGTCGTCGGCGGTTTTTATTTGGTCCGTCCACCTCATCGGCGATCTTCCACGTGGTCTGATGCACTACCAGGCGTTCTATATATTCGCATTCACGCTGCCATACGTGTCCAAAGAAAGTGAGGAAATCGAGACTTTCGAGACTGAGTACGGCCGATATTTTGCACACTATAACCATGTCTACGGTGTTATTATTTAGTCTCAAACGCGTCCAAATAGTTAACCGCGTTTTAAAATCAAGGACAGTGACTGGGAGAAGCTCGCGAAGAATAAATACTAGTCTCGGATTCAGTCAAAGGCTCCATAATGGAGCTTGGTTTGACAAAGTGTCTGGTAAAAGAAACTATCAGTCAACACTCACAACACAACATAGATGATGTGATGACAAACTTGCCAGTCTCGCAGTGGGTGGTTTGTAGGCACCAAAGAAGGTGTCTTACATCTCACAGATGTAACAAATAATCATGTCAAAACAATATTGTTTCTGATAACAAACAAACTATCGTATCGTATCGTCAACGTTCGCTCGCTCTAACCCATCATTTTATCGAACTTCACTTCATCGATTTGTGCCATTTCATCGAATTTCATTTCATCGAACGCTATTTTCTGCAGAAACTATGATGTTTTCAGGATAACTTATACATTATTACGTAGTTTAGGTTAGGTTACGTCGCTGTCGCTTGTGACTACCAAAAAAACATCATAATGAAAATTCTGCGTTATGTTATGTTACGTTTGTTGAAAGATGTTTCGATAAAATAATACTCCTCTCATTTTCTTGTCAGTAAAGGTGACAATTAAAACCAACAGGAAAACATGTCAAAAGCAATATTGTTTAACTAAGCAGAATAGAGTCTCTTGTTTCTTAGTCAAAACAACTTCGTCAAGTTTCGTGACGCCCTCGAGCACTTCGATTACAATTTAATTTCTTTTCGAAACTATTTTTTTTAATTTCTATACAAAATGCGATAATGTTTTTATCCCATTAAACCTATTCCGATTTTTAAGAAAGGCTGAGCGTTTTTATTTCCGAGAAAATATTTTATGGAAAGAAACAAATAATAAAAACAACGGTAACAAAGACCTACTTTGTCTTTAATAACTACAACATATTCAAAAATCGAGAAAATCAGACTTGATTTAGGGGTTGAAAAACGTGAAGGCCCGGAGCTAAATTAGTATTAAATTTTTTTGACAGCTACGCTTCACAATCCTGTTAATTAACGGAACTAACCCCCGGGCTGGCACGTGTAAGAGTTTTTAAGTCGTGCGGTAAATATCGAAATAACTTTTTTCTTGCTGACAACAAACCGAAACCAATGAAAAACCAAACAACCCTTTTAAAAACGTGAAGGCTTTTGCAAAATACGGACGTTGAATTTTGCAACCTCAGGCATGAAGAGTCGTATCTTGAAATACGAAATTAAAATTAAGAAACCCAGATACTCCACGGATAATACTTATATGTATACCTACTTAGGGAATACCGCAGCCGTTTTAAAAATAATACGATTGTCAAGAGCAATATGGTTATACCCCCTTGAACGACGATTTTAAGACGTTAAAAAATATTGCTTTTGATCTATTATCGTTTTGTCATCGTTTTGATAAATCTTACACTCGCGGCCGAATTAAAAACAATACAATAACAGATCAAAAGCAATATTACTTAACGTCGTAGAATAGAGGCGCAAGGGCCGAGATTCTAAGCTATAAAACCCTTAGGCCCTACTTTGAAAATCGAAGTTCGAAGTTACGTTAGCTCCATCCCTTCTCTCGATTTAGTCTCGAAGGACGTGTGACAGAGATGGAGCTAACGTAACTTCGAACTTCGATTTTTAAAGTAGGGCCTCTTATCGTCTTTGACATGCGGACTTATTATGGCTGCGTCTATATCGCGTATCAAATGTGGATAAAGCATCTGTCACTCGTACTTATTTACGTGTCAGAAGGTGACGGATGCCTTACCCAAAATTTGTCACGCGATAAACGCAACCATATTAGGGCCCCAGTTGTTGGTGTTGTCTTTAACTCGGCCGCAATTACTGTCAAGTAATTAAGTAAATAAGAGCTATCAAAACGTTGATAAAACGATAACAGTTCAAAGACGATATGGTTTATACCCCTTAGGGCCGAGTTCTCCAACCAAATGAACAGACGGTTAAGTCTTAATCAGCTGTTAATCAATACAATTGACACCCGTTAAACCGCTAACCGTCCGTTTAATTGTTAGTGAACTCGGCCCTTAGAATCTCGGCCCTAACTCATCATAAGTAGAATTATGTTGTGTCACAGTCACTGTGACTTTATAAATGAAATCTTAAGATTTCACAAACAAATCGTCATATTTAGCCAATTGTACATACATACACAACTTTATCCTCCTTCGGAAGTCGAGTAAATAAAGGTGTGTCGTCGTAAAGAAACGTAGCAGCTCTGTTGCGCAATACTGCAGTTTGTTTGCACACCGAGTGCGACGCGTCCGCGCCGTGTGGCACAATGCGGGACGGTTAGCGTAGGTAGGGGGCAGCCTTGTGGAGCATCATTGTAGTGATACTTTCCTAATGCCCACGTCACAGTTCATTAGTCATTATCATTACAGATGTAGTGAATAATCCTTTGCCATCGTTTTTGTCGGCCAAGTTCGTATTTAACTCGCTCTCTTTTTTCTGTACCATGTTCGATAAGTAGCTGAAGCTACAGGGCAGGGGGGCTAATATGGCTGCGTTTATCGAGTGACAAAATGTGGATAAAACATCCGTCACTTAATGACACGTAAATAAGTACGAGAGTGATGGATGCTTTATTCACATTTGACACGCGATATAAACGCAACCATACTAGATAGACCCGCAGGACTCTTCATAACCCGTATTATGGTTGCCTTTATCGCGGTGGATAAAGTATCCGTCAGTTCCGTCACTTTCGCACTTACGTCACAGAAAGTGACAGATGTTTTATCCACGTTTTATCCACATCGATACCAGGGACCATAATAGGCAGATTGTGATAAGCGTTTTGATTCCATACGAGCCTAACAATAATACGTTAAATAGCATTAACTAGATATAGTTTTTTATTTATTTATTTAAGTATTGGCTAAATTAAGAAAACATACCATCTTGTCCATCTTACAAAAATAAAACGTGTTAATTAATTGACTAGTAAACTTGCTGTTGTTATTAGCATTCTCAGATAATTATTGTATTAAAATGTCAAACTAAGGAAATCTCTCTTAGGGCCGACTTCACCAACATTTAAACGGACGATTAAGTCTTAATCAGCTGTTAATCAATACATTTGGCACCCGTTAAACCGCTAATCGTCCGTTAAATTTTTAGAAGGCGATTTGTTTTTCGAGTGTTGAAAACATGAAAGGTTAATCGAACGGTACCTAACATCAATTGATCAATATGATTTTGTTAGCAGCAGGTAGGCATAGTTTACGATTAAAATAAATGTAAGAAGTGTGGCCTTGTACTAAAACGTTATATACCTATAAAATGTTGTATTTTTAAACTACTTTTGGGTTTGTTTTCGCACCTCGCTATGATACGCTCTTATGCGAGTCTACCCGACTTGACCCGAACCTGAAAGAATCTTTTAAGACCTCTTGCACTGTATCAGAATTGTTCGCATAATATCTTATAACTTGCGCCTGATCACGGTTGAGCCCCGACCTTGCCTCGACCGTGACCCAGGCCTTAAAGCCCACCGCTTGAAAGTAAAGGGGCACAAGTCGTAGTAACACCCAATTCCAATATATACCTTAACATCTGCCCACATGGTCTAAATACCAATGTGAATTGGTTATAAGATATACCTCTTTATAAAAAATCTAAGGCACATAGCGGAGATGTCTATTATTTGGCGGTTTCTTAAGTGAGGGTGATTGACGAAACGACAAAATAATCGTAAACAAACAAGTCTTAAAGTTGGGGGAGAACTCCGTTAAGTGAACTCACTTACATAGTTTTTCATAATACTTCTCTTTATTTATGAACGATTTTCCTTAAATATACGATCGGAATAGACCTGAATGTATACAATTAGATGTAAACAAGACTTATCTCACGCCAGTTTCCTTGTAGCTGCATTAAATTACCATAATGTTAGTCTATTTCCATCTCGGTGTATTTAATGCATTTCCATATACTCGTACCTACTGCAGTAAGTTAGAATTCACATTTAGCAGATTGCAGAGCCCCTATTCCACTTTTTAAACCATATTTTTTGTTAGTTTCAATAGTTTTGCTTCTGTTTTATATCTCATTTTCTGTCTTTCTTTCTGTCTTAACTGTCTAAGCAAGAATGAGAAAAACTGAGAATTTTTTACCATGGGCCAGTTATGGTTGCCTTTATCGCGGTGGATAAAGCATCCGTCACTCTCGCACTTACTATTCAGAAAGTGACAGATTTTTGTCCACTTTTATCCACATCGATAAACACGATTATAATAAGCCCACTAGCTGTGCGGCTAGCACAAGTTGCCCGCGACTTGGTTGTCGCTCCGGTCTTTCTATCTAGTCAGTAAAGATAGAGACTGAGCGACAAGCGAGAAAATACAACTGGTGCTGCCCGTGCTAGACGGTTTTGTTGTGTGTATAATAAAATCGGTCTAAGACAATTGCGTTGAGTCGAAGGTTTAAAGTTACAAGACCAGCGTCGCTATTGTCTAACGCACTCGCAATCACAACCAGCTTTAAAGGGGAACAATTGTTTTCATTTGTATGCAGACAAGCCTTCGATTTTTTTAAATGAAAACGATTGCGATTGCGTTAGGCAATAGCCCCTCGGACCCTCTATTCAACACGGTAAAATAATATTGTATTTGACGTGATATCGTATCGTCAACGTCACGATAGCTCTTGTTAAATGACTGTAATGGCGGCCGAGTTAAAAACATACCGTGTTGAATAGGCTCCTGAAGTAATTACACTAATTACATGGGTAGTTATTTTTAACAATTACACTGACCACACTGACGTCGTTTTTAATAATTTACAGAACGTCTACACCGGTAAAGAAGAATAAAAATAGGTTTTTCATTCTCTGTCCTTCAGTGTGTCACGAAAGCCTATTGTATTATTTATAAAAAGATATTCCTCAGATATACCTAGTATGATTAGAATATACACACTTGAATACAGTTAGAAGTAAACAAGATTTACCTCACATCAGTTTCCTTATAGGTGCATTCATTTCCATTGTAATACGATACGATTATGTTCTTCTGTGCTCTAATTCCACTTTTACCTTAATGGCTTAATCATGTTGTTTCCGATCGACATCATATTACTGTTTAGTTTCTACTTTAAGTTTTTTGGCAAAGCAAGAGTAGAACAAAACTTGATAAACCCGTTTTTAAAGGCCTGATTTGACAGCTGTCAACTCAGTACAAAATATGTCTTTAAGGCATGATTGAGGTTATATTTTGTATTTTCAAATTGTAGATCGGCACAAGCATAATAAAATAATAACATGCATGTGATGTATCAAAGGAAATGGAGATGCCTTGATTGATATAATAAGTTCGCAAGCACAGTCAAGGAACATGGGTGTATTTTGTCCGTTAATCTGGGATACTAGCAGTAAACGTCAATGTTGTTTGTTACCAATCTTAAGTTAAGTATAGGTACACGAGAACAGTTGACACTCATTGTTAAGACGTTTACTTTATCATTTGTTACATCTCATCATAGTCGGGCATCTCAGTCAAGATGAGTTTATTAATATGGCCCACTAATGTCGAGACTTGTGTCGCATGTCTGTACCCTATTGGCGTCACAACTCGCATCAAAACAGCTTTTGTTGCTCTAATCAATAGTCATGTCATTAGACTTCGTTTTACACCCATTATCATCGTCGTCGGAGCGTTAAATGTCTAAATGCAATGACGTGAGGTCATGAAACTTGTTATTTATTTACACAATTTACCGCCACAAGGCAGACGAAAGTAGGACTTCCATACGCCACACATCAGAATCCATTTAACACAATCCCAATCTTCCATATATTTTTTTGGAGACAATAATCTAAAATGAAATGAAGCTTGTACAGTCGAGCACAAAGATATGTGTACATTTTTGCACATTATCCCATTGAAATAAGGTGTAACAGTGTATACATATCTTTGACCTCGACTGTAGAATCAGTTGTGGCGTGTAGATAATTTTAAGCTCTTCAACTGTCTACCTACTTTTACTGCTAACTGCACCTACCTACTTGCTATTGTTGTACACTTTCTTGTCTCAACTAATATCCCTGGAAAATCTCTTACCCTCTCATATTTTAGAGCCTTGCTCTTGTCGGTGTAGCTATAGCTCTCTATTTTCCCATGGCTTTGTTTTCAAGTCGTTTAGCCTTTCTTGCGCATATCGTAAACTGTTGTTGACATAGCAGCCCTTACTATTAACTAAATAAGAGCTACCATGACGTCAACAGCCGGGCCTAGCATGGCTGCGTTTATCGCGTGTCAAAATGTGGATAAAGCATCCGTCACTCTCCTACTTATAGACGTGTCAAAAAGTGACGGAAGTTTTATTTATCCACATTTTGTCACGTGATAAACGCAGCGATATTAGTTCCCCAGATTATGATATAGAAAGTAGATGAGAATAAGTATTAAGTATCTAGCCGCGATTAGAAAGGGATTAGTGGTGACAGTTTACCATATACTTTCGTCACAGTGTATATGAATTGACAGCTATTCCTATCCCAAACTAATCGCGGTTTCATAATAGAATACAAAAATCTAGATCCGCTGGCCCTGAGGAGGGATGTTGCTTCCCTCTGTGTCTTTTACCGCATTTATCACGGAGGAATATATCCAAGGAATTATTCGGATTGATACCAGCCATCAACACGATCTTGATAGTTGGAAATCCACTACCGTGCGTTTTTCGAGGGCCTTCTTGCCACACACCTTATCTATGTGGAATCAGCTTTCGGCGTCTGTATTTCCGAACCCATACGACTTGGGGGCCTTCAAAAAACGAGCCTACTCTTGTCTCAAAGGCCTGCGATTCCTCTGGTGCTGCGGGTGTTTACAGGTCGCGATGATCACTTACCAACAGGTGGCTCGCTTGCTCGTCTGCTTCCTGTAACAAAAAAAAAAACAGTTACAAAACGCCTCTGCAATGTTTAAGACGATACGAGATTAGTAAGAAGGTTCTAGCTCCGTAAATTCGTCAGCTGTAGAATTGGTACCGGCGCGTGCGCGTCGCGGGGTCGCTGACCCTAGTTGCTTTCTATTTCGCGTCTACCTTCGCGAAGATACGATCCTCGCATTCTTAGATTATACCTACTGACATGTATTATTCGAACATTTTTAGAAGTGATCGTGGATCGCTACAACTGTCTTACGTGCTGACACGCATTGTCATTGCTTATTCTACTCCAAGGTTAACTGGAAGAGATCCCATAAATGGAATAAGTTCACCGATGTGCTCACCCTTTTGTGTTTCGGTGAAGTGTTAATACACTCGTCCAAGAGG
Organism: Acleris literana; assembly: GCA_946894065.1. Classification (NCBI taxonomy): domain Eukaryota; kingdom Metazoa; phylum Arthropoda; class Insecta; order Lepidoptera; family Tortricidae; genus Acleris; species Acleris literana. The sequence continues at coordinate 5,774,657 of OX335683.1, forward strand.
CATTCCATTCCACCTTAGTCCTGAGGGTTGCCAACGTATTTGTAATCTTCGGATGGCATATCCATCCATAGGTTTCAGAACCTACTTACCATCAGGCCTGGGGGTTACCTGACATAGTTAGGCAGTTCAGTTTGAGGTGAAAGAAAGAGATAGAGCCGCATAACAGCTATAGCTCTGTCCCTTACACTCGTCCTAAATTGAATTTCTTAAGCCATGTCATGGTAACCCTCTTCGGCCTCTATTCTAAGGGCTAAAGCCGTATTGCCATAATATCTTATCGCATTGCTTTAACAATACTGTCAAATAAATAAGAGCTATCGCAGCGTTGACAATACGGAAACATGTCAAAGGCGATATGGTTTTGCCCAGTAGAATAGAGGCCCTGGTTGCTCGTTTGCATTCACCGTGCTATTAAAATTACTCTTTGGAATTTGTATGTAGAAGTAGAACTCAAAGCCCAAACTGAGAAGATGTATGGGGTTGACATAAGCGGTCGAGAAAGATTGTTACACGTAAATCCTACACATTTTGTAATGTATCGAAAATCGCTAACGTTAGCGTTATGCGTATTGTCACAATACTATTGTGTAGGCCTCCCTGTACCCTTACCATGAGTTATAATTTATCGTACTCGCTAGCGAGTCGAATGCTCCGGTGGCCCTGCCAAGATGCATTACGCTAACTAGCGTTTCTACTCGTTTCGTTTTTAAACCAATCGCGTCACTGGTAGACTTTTCGTATCACGTCATCTACCAGTGACGCGATTGGTTTAAAAACGAAACGAATAGAAACGCTGTTAGCGTAATGCATCTTGGCAGGGCCACCTGGCCCACACTCTGTGAGAATACTGCGAGGTCTGCGAGGTAGAGAGCATTCGACTCGCTAGCGAGTACGTTAATTGTAACTCATGGTAAGGGTACAGGGAAGTAACATAATAAATGTTGATTGAAAACTAGAGTTCAACCAAGTTTTACTTCCCATCTATTACAAAGGATGACGTCGCGAAACCGACACCATAATTGGCCATTCACCAAACACAAGGAAATCCATTAAAACTGGGTAAAGACGAACAATACTCCATTATCCAAGACAATACAAGACTTCTGTTAAAAGTTTAACATGAAGGACTAAACTTTTTCGCTCTTACCACAATAAAACTTACCACGCTCTATTTTACTCGGTAAATACATATTGCTTTTGACAGTTATCGTATCGTCAACGTTACGATAGTTGGGATAGAAGTTTTAGGTCCACATCTCGATAGGACTAGGTAGCAAATTTATACGACCAGATCGCTTTGACTACATAGCTTTGTGGCTAAATCGCTATACGACCCAGATCGCTCTGCGAGTAAAACTCAAAAAGTCTGAGTCTCGAAATTACCAAATTGTTTTTTTCATCTTATGTCTTTCTTAGCAATGTCGACGGAGGCCCGCTTGGCGGGGCTCCTATTCCTGGGCAATTTGCCCTTCGAGCATTTAAAGTTACCTAACGAACCTAACCTACCTAGTAACGCAAACGAAGTAGTCATTTTGCAACTCGGACTTTGTGAGATGTAGTCGCAAAGCGATCTGGTCGTATTGCGATGTAGGCACAAGCCGATGTAGTCAGATCGAGATGTAGTCGCAAAACGATCCGGTCTTATCTGCTACCTAGTCCTAACGAGATGTGGACTTAAAGCTGCTAATGCTGCTATACCGTTTTATTTACTTGACAGTAATGGCGGCCGAGTTAAAAACAATACGATAACACTTCAAAAGCAATAAGGTTTTATCGAGTAAAATAGAGCCCCTGTAAAGAGACAGATGGACATACTTTCACCATTATACACACTTGTTTGTTCCGCCTTCACAATCCAACACCTAAACTGATCAAAATAAAATTTGGTACCCTTGAGTCCAAAAAAATGTAGACAATATTGCACCTTATCCTTATGAAATAGGGTGCAAAAGTGTACACATATCTTTCTACTCGCGGGCAAAAGCTAGCACAAAATAAATATCAAACTTTTATGAATCTTAAAGACTTAAGCTTATAGCTAATTTAAACTCAAATACTATGACATAAAGGTGCTAAATTGCCCCAACGACGAGTGAAAACACCGAGCGTGCTAGACCTGCAGACTAAAAAAGTTCAAGGTGGGCGGCGTGTGTTATTTTGAGATAAATTACTCAAACGGCATATTATTTTCTTTGTTTATCGTGTTATTTAAAATCGTAACTGTAGTCATTTATATTTTTTTTAAATGTAAACTCTAATTTTAAATAGTTTATGTTTACTCTATTACTAATTCTGAAATTGTATAAAGGTATTAAAGGGTTATAAAATATCCTGCTTACATGACCCAGCGGGCCTAGTATACATATGGCTGCGGCTATATCGCGTGTCAAATGTAGATAAAGCATTCGTCAGTTGTCACTCTTTCTCCTACTACGTATCAAAAAGTGACGGATGTCTTATCCACATTTTGTCACGCGATAAACGCAGCCATGTTAAGGCCGCAGGGGGCCTATTACAGTCGTGCTTATCGATGTGGAAAAACGTGGATAAAACATGTGTCACATTCTGACTAGTATGCAAGAGCGAGAGTGACGAATGCTTTATCTACCGCGATAAAGGCGTTCATAATACGGGCCCTGCATTGTACTGGAATGCCTGACACATTGTCGGTGACAAATATTTCGCTATGCGTACATGTAGGGACTTCTTATCAAACCGGTAGTTTCGATCGAAATACCACCCGCACTAAGTCATCACTATCAATCCCTTTATCATCGCACGTAGACATATAATTCCTGTCATTTAAACGTGTTTTAGTTGTTCCATAAACGTATATCCGCAGTGTTAGTCAGCTTTGTAGTACCCAGGGTCTCCCTTAGTTAAACCGCGGGGAGACGGACAGACGGACAGACGTACATGGCGAACTATAAGGGTTCCTAGTTGAAATTCGGAACCCCAAAAAGAAACGAGTTTATTGCTATAACATAGCTATAACATGCTATAACATATATTTGTCATTGTGACATTTGAATTAGACAGATAAGGACAAAGCATGGTTTAGCTAATCCAAGGTTATTCCACGTTTATAAGTAGGGGGTTAGACTATATATAGTTAAGCAGCCGAAGTGAACTTACGTAACTCCCTGAAATATATACATATTAAACCCTTCCGTGTTTGTCTGAGTGAGAGACAAGGCACCGCCTAAACTGCTGAATCTAGGGACATGAAAATAGAAAGAAATTGCTAAGAAATTATTTTTGGAAAATAGATCACCACTCTGGGATGAAGGCGTGACGGTATGTACGTATGTATGTAGATCACCAAAGAGAAGAAATAGGGGGAGTAGCGGGAAACTAAATCTACGCGTGCGAAGTCGCGGGCGTCCTCTAGTATTCATATATTTATGGTAGCAATAAAATAAACATTTATCAGAATGAAGAGTAAAAATAACAAATACACGCAAAGATAGATATTATTTAGAACATACGAATATGCAGATGCAAAGGAAAACAACTTTTTCAAAGTAAAATTTACATTTCATTAATGCTGTAAAAAATACCTCTCGCTGAATATAAACAGAGCATTAAAACCGCCAACACGCCAGTTGTCGATGTGTTCTAAATAAAATCGGCACCACATGACCGGAGTAATTGGCTACCTATTCGGAGTCACTATAAATAACCCTGTTTGTCATCGCGACATAACACTACCCACCAGCGTTAACAGACCTTCTAACCCCTCCCTTCCTTTCAAGAAACAATACTCTCCAAAGGGAACACTGGTCTCGATAAAAGGCCTCGGCACTCTGGTTCTAGATGTCTCTGATGACCAATCAAACCCGTCGCAGGAGCCAGTTATTACCGGTTATGATATGTTGTAATTAAAGTTTCTAGATCTCTCCTGATAAATCTTCCTGCTCTATATTTTATTGGATTCTGACGTAAGTTAGAGTGCGGAACAACAGAATGATTTAGAATCGGAGCGTTCAAGTATTATTGAAGCTATTATGAGAGAAATCAATATATATGGTCCTTCAAATAGCATGAATAGTGCATGGGCACCGCAGTAGGTAATCGGGACAAGGTTCTATCGGATATCAAGATATCATTTATTAATTCTCGAGCTACAAGGAATCAATATCTCCAATGACACGTCCACAACTTCTTATCGTTCGTTTGTAATGTTTTCCTACTGAGAATTTTCATTACGTATGTTCAGAGTAAATGCTTATCAATACGCTAATCAAGGCCGTCACGTCGCCTTGTTCTATTAAGATTTTGCTGTAAAATAATGTCTCTTGACAATCGTCTGTACCAAAGACAAGATTAGAATTGCTGAATTCCGCGAGCGATGTTTATGTTTCTTTCGATGCCAGAGCCAGCGCCAAATGCGAACGTACAACAGACATAAACCAGCTCCACGTGGTCCCTGACATTGAGCCAAGAATTCCCGATTAGTTAACGTCCGTGAGCACCCAGGGTGGAACGAGAGGTCTACACATCTGGATAACACAGGCGCCCTGAAATATACAAACACTCGCGTCACAAGACTCACAAGGTTTATTTTTACATTTAAATTTCGCTAATGAGATAGGAAGCGGAAGGCTGCCAAGAAATAAACTCGGATCTGCTGGTTATTCGCATTATGTTATCGTCAGTTTCTGATTCAATGCGAAAATATTTTGGAATCTCCGGAAACGTTTGCGAAAAATGGGACACGGGAATTTATAGCGCGAGATTTACAGCAGCTGACATTAAAGTATGTTAGAGATTAGGAAGCTTATTTTTATCATGGTTAATCTTTTTTTATGCCAAGAGATAATACTAGTAGATGGACAGTTTTAATAATATGTATAATAGTTTATTTTAGCTTCATTGTCATCAAACAACCTTTAAAAACAACTAACTACCTATATATTTGAACTTTCCGTTAACCTACCCAGGTATTATTCTGGGGCCTTATTCTACCCTGTCTTTTTCCCTATTGCTATCGTACTCTCAACGTTATGATAGCTCTTATTTACTTCACAGTAATGGCGGCCGAGTTAAAAACAATACGATAACATGTCAAAGGCACTATTGTTTTACCGAGTAGAATAGTGCCCCTGCTGAAGTGTATTCATTTATATATAGTATATACATATGTAATTAAGTGTACTAATAGTTTTACTCCTCTCCGACCCTTCGACTTCCTGGGCTAAATCTCCATTACCTACTCCTTTGCTGCGCAAAATATTTACAAGCCAACAAACACACTTATAAGCAGAGGTTATTGCCTTTTACACCACCATCACTGAAAATAAACATGCTTGTTTACATTACAAATAAACTAAGCTGAAAACACCAACTAGGAAACACAACAAAAACATCAACTTAATAGGCATTTTGCGTCGTCCTTGAATATAAGCTGGTAGTGGCCGCCCTTGGCCCAGATCTGGCGACCGCGGCGGCCGCCACTCGCCCCCCGGATGGTATCACCCTGATAGGCTCTGGCAAACACCCAGATGTGCTTGCTGGTCATATCGACGTACGTAACCGTGTCAAGGCTGTGAACTATTACCGCCGCGAAGATAGGCTCCTGAAATGCTTTTCATGGCCTCGATTCGCCTTTGTTTTTCCCTCTGTTGCAATCGTATTGTTAACGACTAGGCCGCCTTTACTGTTAAGTAAGTTACAATAAGGGTGAAAACAAGACAATAGCGGCCTTTACACGGCACAATTTGGACCGCGGGAAACGCCACGCGGCATTCCACGCGCCAGTCCGAACCGTAGGTTTTTTACTTTTTTATTATTACAATTGCATTTACACGTACGGTTCGGAGCGAAGATTGGAATGGCGCGTGGCGTTTACCGCAGTCCGAACTTTACGCGTGCTGGCCGCTAATGTGAAAAGAGGCTCTAGGATAAAAATAAGTTTTTTTTTAAGTTTACTATCTTGTGCTATGTTCAATTTCAGCTATTTTTAAATTGATACCTACTTTTTTTTAAGTCAAAATAAAGACAGCCTGGGACGGTTCATTTATGGAAAGTAGATACTTAGTTTATGAACATATTTCCGAATAAAACCTTATTGTATGGACCCAAACTCTTTCCAAATTCCAAAGCGAGAACATTATTACTTTTACAGCCAATCTGTAGAAATGTTATGCATCAACTAAAATAATATTTAAATGGAATTATTATTAATTGTCTTCAGTTCTAAATCATGGCACTGGACTGTTTTTTTTATCCGATTACACTCAGGTACGATCGACGTCAAAGATATGTTTACATTTTTCACCGTATTCCATTGAAACATAGTATAAAACAAAGTGGCTTTCCGCCATCCCTCTGTATGTAGTATGTCGCTTAGATCTTTTATAAGCCACGGATTTAAATGCGGTTTTCATTAATAGATGTAGGATTGTGAGACGAGCCTTATACGAATGTCTGAAGAATGAATGAGATGCAAGAGCGGGAGTGAAGGGACTAGACTAGATAGACTCTCTTTATTATCGAAATAAAGAGATTCTGGTCTAGATACACCCACACACCCTCATAGATAGAGTGAGTGATGAAGAGGAAGGTTTTTATCTATAATATGGTTCTGGTTTATGTACCGGTGTTACAAAAAATTCACATAAACCAAAGCGAAGCGAGGGCGTGTCACTAGACTCAACACATTCAAGGAACAACATTGTATCTCATATTTAATGTTAGCTTCAGATACAATTTTGTTCATGTTCAAATACATTTGAAATTAGAAGTCACAGTAAATTGAGATACAATGTTTTTCCTTGCATGTGTCGTAGTAAGGTACACAAATGAAAACAGTGACTTTAATGTAATAGTCCATCTCTCACCACACTTTTTATTAGACAGGCATTTAGTCAGTATGCAGTGTCTTATTAAAATAGATTATCCTAATTCACGTGTGTGTGTGTGTGACTCATGATCAGGGTGAGTCGATGTTCAACGGCGACGTGCTTGATCACAATCTCCGCTTATCTTTTACTTCTGATAGATGCAATAATATTGAACCTATCTTTGTGCAAGTTTCTTCTAGATTAGTCCAAAACTGTTTGGAGGAATGGGTAGACTACCTAATACTATAAAGTTTTAATTTACTATGATTATAAGTGCGAAAGTTTGTGTGTGTGTTAGTTTGTTACTCCTTCACGCTGCAACGGTTGGACGGATTTGGATGAAATTTGAATTGGAGATAACTTATTTATACCCTGGATTAAAACATATGGTACTAGTATACTTTCCCGTAAAATTTAAAAGTTTTGGAGGGAATAATGATAGGTAGTCGAAATCTACGCAGACGAAGTCGCGGGTAGTAGTTAGTTCAATATAAAATCTAATATAGTGAGTAGTGAAGTCATCGCAAAATTTTATTTATTAAATTGTGAAAATAGCAAGTGATTTCGGTCCTGGATTCACATGTGAATTATTCATGATACACAAATGAGGATGGACAAATTGGCCTATTGACCAATAAGGACAAGCGGTATGTCACCGGATAGGTAATTCTAAGTTGTAAAACTATTACTATGGCAGGTAGTTCGAAATCTTCGCAATGCAAAGACGGCGGTATTTCATAGTAATATTAGTAATTATGCTAAAGTCGTCTATATAGGCGACCCGATGTTCCAGATTTAAAAAAAAAACTCACACTTATTTGAGGTTTCCCGCTACACGAAACCGTTGTAGAATTAAAAAGGATATCCGATGATAAAGTACTTATTGTTGTTGGTTTCTAGGCCAGCGTTCATACATTTTTGCCCATTCTCCTTTAATGTTCAATGTTAGTCGAGGTCCAATAATAAAAAAAAAAAAACTGTTTATTTCAAGAATAAAAATAGCGTTATACAATACTTCTTGTTACAATCTTTACTAAAATCACGCCACGCATGCGCATGCTCGCAACCATTGCTTAATCCTCCTGGCAAGTGTTTAATCAACTTGACAGTGCCCGGTGAAAGGTGAGAAGTGACAATTCAGTGTACATGGCGTAGTTTATATGAATCCCAAGACCTTATGGCACTAGCCAACTTTGCAATGTAAATCGCACTGTTACCTGTTTACTGTCGCAGGTTGGTGAAATATAATTGGGCCTGGTGTATGGGTATACTCCATTCTTAACAAAACAGTTGTTCCTAATACACGTGTAAATGGTGTTTAGGTATGATTCATTAGATACTTGGGTAAGTCGAGCCACTTGGCGCATGCTTCCCCGCGTGCATTAGTTCTGCCTATATTATTAGAGATAATTGAATATTTCGAAGCGAATTTACCTAAAGTTCGCCTTATCTCACGGAAAACTGTTAATGGAGTGTGCGCGGCTTCTTACAGTATTTTGAATATTTATCAAATCAGGATTTCATTAATATTTACGATGGTAAACTTGGCAGTGTTTAAACTTATTTTTAGCATGCTTTTATGCGGTTTTAAGTAAATATGCACGCGATCCGACAATCTGCGTTAGTCGGAAATATTTTGAAGTAAAATATGAAATGTCATAAACTTTGGTAATGCGCATAATCGTAATCTAAGTAAATAAATATACGCATTTGGTACTTAAGACTTATTTTGAATCTATACCACTCTATACATACATACATACATACATAATCTCACGCCTTCGTTCCCAGAGTGGGGTAGACAGAGCTACAGAATTACAAACATCTCTAAAAACTTGTTGATAATTCTATAACCACAATTTGCACAATTAGGCTAAGATGTTTACCAGCGTATTAGTGACAGGTTGCAAGCCCATCGCCTAACAGTACTACAAGCCTTTATTCCCTTAGTCGCCTCTTACGACATCCACGGGAAGACATGGAGTGGCACTATTCTAACTCGGCAACCACACATACATTCACATATGTATTTATTTACATATAAGTATTTTCATACCTAATTCTTCTGTACCTACCTGTCTGTTGTCACTGAACTCCTAAACATTTGGACCGAATATGATGTTTTAGTCGGTCACTGGAAGGTTTAGATTCACAATTATCTCTATATTATTCAACCTAGGCGAAGTAGGGACGGGCCGCTAGTGTTACTATGTTAACTAAAAAATAAAGTCCGCTTTCATGAAACTGAACAGCAACGACCACCTTCCTTAAGAAAATAAGCTCCCTATTATCCTATCTCTCATTATTATAAGGTAGGTACTTTACTACATTACTTGGATTTATAAATTTCAAAGGAAATACTACATTCTCGGAGATATACAAAGCAAATGTTTACATGCCTCGGTTAAGAATAATTTGTCTCCGTACAAAGCTATTTGCCTTATCTAAACAGATTTTCCTAGTTAACTTGTTTATGACTCACGTTTGGTGAGTCGAGTTCAACAAAGTCATAGTATAAATAGAAAAGTAGTTCAGTAGTAGTAGGAGTTTCTGTTACCTATTGCTACTCGGGCGCGTAACCACACGCGGCGACGGCAACGGCGCTGCCCAGACTTAAGGCCCAGCCACACCGCTTGCGTGATGTGCACACGTGCGCGTTCGCTTTCCACTGCGTTGTATATAGGCAATGCAATTTAACCGGTTATTAACAGTTTTTGTATGAAAATAACCGGTTAAAACCGGTTATAATCGGCTATTTGCATTGCCTAGTTGTATATTTAGTATGAATTCTCATTACGACATGTCACTATACAACGCAGTGAAAAGCGAACGCGCACGTGCACGTGCACGTCACGCAAGCGGTGTGGCTGGGCCTTTAACCGGCTCTGTCCGGCATGCAATGCAAGCCATGGGATATAGGTCTGTTAAAAGACGAACTAGGTACTGTTTATACTGTGACAATGCACTTTACTTGTTAAGCCACTCTAGAGTCAAAAAAAGGATATAGGTAACTTTGACTTAATTTCTAACTCGTATAATCCTTTATTCAGTTACACATGGATTTTTTCTTTCTTAAAGGGGTTTGGGTAAAAGTGTTGTCATTTGTAAAAGTCATACATTTTCAAGGTGAGCGGCCATTCGTAAAAGTGGTATATTATGATAGAATTATTAAAAATAAACATATTTTGTTATGTAATGTAATACTCTTAAGTGCATCGGAGTCGAGGTATTTAAATATTCATACTTGGGCGTACTTTTGTACCTGCCAAAAACTCAATACTTAAATCTTTCATATCTCCGCTCCGATATTATTTAACACCATAAATTATACATATCTATGTGTATTTAGAGGTCCTCTAATTAATTATGTAAAAATAATCAGTGCCGCTGGAAAAAAAATGACAATTTTCTTCATACAAACTTACCCAATGCCCTTTACATAGGTAGGTACTTATTACAGTTTTTCTTCTTGTTATATTAAAAGTTCTAAGTACCTAAGTACTACTTTGTAATAATAAAAATATTTATTTTCGTTCTCATAAGTTGACTCTGTTAATCAATTGACTGTGTTCTATGGTGGCTAAATAGTTAAATTAAAGTCCGTGAAGGTACATGCCTCCGATTACCAACAGTTAACAAGAAACTGAAACTGTCCAAGGGTGAGCGTGGAGGCTACTTTCACTATTAGTTTCAGGATGATCAAAAATTAAAATTATCGAAGTTTAATAAACACATCATAATAGTAGTTTATGTGGCTGGTGCATAATAAGATCACACGAGTGTTTTAATGCCTAATTATGTATAGCCGCATACATAACTTTATCTACATGCATATCATAAGTTTTCTATAATATGTTCAGATATGGCCTGTATTTTTATTAAGTTAGTGTAACTGTTAACTTGTTTGTAGTACAAAAGCTTAAAAAAAAACTTTATTTATAATGTACAGATATGGCTTGCATTTTCAAGTTAGTGGTACAGTATTACCGATACTTTAATGTTTAGGTACCGATACTTTAATGTAAACATTACGATGCACTATACTTTAATGTAAACATTAAGATGCAACCACAGATACAGGTTTCTTAATATAGGCGATTTTGCTTATCGCTTCTGAACATATTGTAGGGAAGTTATGATATGGATGTAGATAAATGTCTTTTCCAAAATGCACACTGTTTTTCGACACGGTCACGCCAAACGTACGTCACAATAAATAAAGGGCTTGCACATTGATTGCTATACCTACTGAAATTCCGTTTTATGACATATTGTTGAAATAACAATAAAGATTACACTTTTAGTATTAAAACAAATGGTCCCTGGAAAGCACATTCCTTTATTATCACTAATAATCTCTGACAATAAAACACCGGATTTGTTCGAGTAAAATTGGAGAGAAAATAGATGTAAGTAGGTACTTATTTTTAAATAGGTACAGTCCAGTTCATAAATATGTGTACACTTTAGTACCTCGTCACTTTAATCACTGTGACAATTCATGTATGGCAGTCTAAGCATGACATTAAATAGACAAGGTACTAAAGTGTACATAAATTTATGAACTCGACTATACAAGTAATACAAGAAGTCTAACAAAAAGCAAGCTTTCAAAAACCCAAATGCTTGTCTGGATAATCGTCCATGTAATGTTAGTTGTCATGTACTTACATATTTAAGTATTTTAATAATAATAATATATAATAATAAATCATTTATTTCGAGTAACAGGACTCATATTATTGTTAGTATACACACACTTAAAAGCTATGATTATTACGTACATAATTTAATTTAACTTAATATTAATATTTTCTAATTTCAGCACTGCAAGGGGCATGTCGTGCGTCGCAATGCCGCAAATACGGACAATCCGGCCTCTCCGCAATCGACCGCAACATGTTGTTGGGGCTGGCCCGCACACGGTGCACCAGGGATGCTGCTCTTTTGCGCATAGTTGCATATAAACAGTCCACATGCGCTTCTGCAAACATCCCCTATGCACTACAGAAGCGGGGCAGCCCCACCAACACCCGGAACGCATTATTATTTTGGACCCGGAGGGCCCCATAGGCCCGTTGCGTAAACTTCAACCACAAGCTACACGTGTAGAAGGAGGTGCAGTAGGCTCTAAATAGCGTCAACTTCACCTCCCTCGTACAACGCGAACTTGCGGGCAATCATGTTCGCCCTGACCGACAGGGCCCTCCGCTCCCGCTCGATGTCCATGTCGTCCTTGAGGTCGGCCGCCACCACGTGACCGAGATACTTAAAGTTCCTCACTCTTTCCAAAGGACACCCATTAAGGAGTATTGGAGGAACTTCAGTCATGTGATAGCGGCCGGCCTCAAAGACCATGTATACACTTTTCACCATATTGTATCTAAGACCATGAGCGGCCGCATAAGTCTCACAAGTCTTTAATAATTTACGAAGGCCGCAGACAGATGCACTCAGTAGAACCATGTCGTCTGCATAACTAATGTTATTAAAGCATACTGCATCTATATGACAGCCAACATGCATTCTACCGAGTGAATCAAGAAGCCCATTAATGTAGAGGTTAAAGAGTGTGGGTGAGGTTAACCCCCCCTGCCTCACACCGCACTCCAGCCTGTAGCAGTCCGACATAGTGCCCGCCCATCAAACGCTATTGACCTGGTTGCCGTGCCAATACCTAAGTATTTATATAGTTTGCAGTAGGAGATTTACAGCTTTTAGCTTTTCCCACAAGATATCATAGGCAACCAGGTCAAAAGCCTTAGACAGGTCAAGAAAACAGGCAAAGACAGGTGTTTCCCTATCCACATAGTACTTGACTTTAAAGGTCGCCAATTCCACATTTAAAAAAAAACACGTGGCACCCGCAACGCTAACAGTCGAATCTAACGACATCTCGCTTGTCGGAATAGGGCGATCTGTTCAGCTTTTACAATGGTACAAAGAACCATATATACAGTCACCCAATAAAAATGTTGAGCATGCTTAGAACCTTGTCATTGTGACTTCCAGTTTTATTGTCATACTTGTCATTTGATGTTCGGTTTGAAGTTTATTATGACCTTGCACTAAAGTGCTTGACATTTTCGTTGGGGTTTTGTTCATACGTACATACTCGTACATACAGGTCAAAAATATGACCTTCCTCCTTTGGCAGTGGGATAAAAATAAGTACTGAATCGCTTAAGTGTCTAGCCTCCTAAGGCCCGACGAAAAATTCAGCATGTGGTCACTATAGCCCGTAAAAAGATAAAAAGATAAAAGAAATTTATTCAGTAAGTAGGCCGCACGGGCACTTTTACACGTCAAGAATCTACCAGCGCTTCCCAAGAGAAGACCACTGCCGAGAAGAAACGCCGCAAGAAACTCAGCAGTCAGTCATTTTTTAAACATATTTCTTATTACAATGGTACTACTTAGTCTAGCATTATATAAAGCTATAAATATTAAATTAAATATAGTATTAAATAACATGCGTAGTTCAGCAGGAAAACATGCCAATTAAGAATCTTACGGGAGAGATAGAGAAAAAAAAAAACACATACTTATGTGTATATAATATGGTGCGAGACGACCACATAAAAGTTTCGATATGTTTTCCTACATCAAAGGTGTCCCCTAGACAAGATAAAGATTTTGCATTTGAATAAATTATTATTGACTAAGTTTCGGATTTAGGCCATGCATTTTTGTCTGTTAGATAGTCCTCGATCCTATAATACGCTTTAGACATTAACGACCTTTTCAAGTAACTTTTAAGTGCTGGAAAGGGTAACTTTAAAACTTCGTCAGGTAATTTATTATAGAAATGAATGCATTGACCAACAAATGATTTATATACTTTACGGACGCGGAATTTTCGGATAGCGATTTTATTTTTATTTCTGGTATTTAAATTATGTATATCAGAATTTTTGGTGAAAGAATCTAAATTTCTAATAACGTAAATAATATTCTCATAAATAAATTGAGACGCTACAGTCAAGATATTAATTTCTTTAAAAAGTTCTCTTAAAGAGTCACGGGAGTTTAAGTTGTAAATAGAACGAATGGCCCTTTTTTGTAACACAAATATAGTTTGTATGTCAGCTGCCTTACAGTAGTACTATTGTCTTATACTCATTCAGACCCAAGTACTATAAAAAGACAAAATGGCGGGTTTTCTATTGAATCCTACTGATAGGACTGTGGTACGCTATTGGCGGGTTTTCTATTAAGTCCTACTGGTAGGACCGTGGTACGCTATGACTACACAACTGTCGAAGGAGCTGGGTCTGAATGACAAAGCCAATAAGTACTATGGGTAGGACCTTGGGCCTTAGGAAGCTAGTATCTACGTCACGTCAAGTTTATGGGAATTCCATTACCAACAACTTATCTAGACCAAAAAAAAAAAAAAGTAGTCGTGCTTAATCTGAGTGTTAAAGAGAAGGCTCCGGAACAGGGAAGAATGGAAATTACTCCACCGACAAGAACATAGTTCTTTAGTGAATTATGATAACCTCAAATCTATTACCAATACACGTAATGGGTTGGATCTTAAAATAAGTCGCCTTGTTTGAGGATAACTGACGCTGTGTGGGGATTGTTTGGGTTGTTTTTAAATGAATTAAAGCAATTTTAGCCGCCGGAGATAAGTTTTTATTTTTTTGATTTCATTTCATATTACGTGAAAGAACCGAATCTGTCAACCCCGACTCCACGTGGTCTTTGTGGTCCCTATCCCTAGAGTGTATATAAAAGCCCGGAGGCGCAGAGGGAGGGCAGCCCCCGCCCGCCGTAAGAAAGTGAAGGCACCGAGTGAGCCGGAGCGGCTGAGGCGAGCATTGGTGCCCCACTTTCTTAAGCCAGGGCGGCGGGGCTGCGTTTCCGCAGCGCCGGAGCCACCACGGAGTCCACCTCATCCTCCCCCCTCTGCATTACAATCTTTGGCACTGTTATAACCTCAAATTATAACCATGAATAATTCGGAAACCAAGCATCTCCGGCGGGGGAAAAGTTGGAGGGGGGGTTTCCCCAACCCTCCCCACCCCCCTCCCACCATTCCTACCTTTCTATTAAAGCGACTTATTTTAAGATCCCACGTAATTTTGAGACTATCATATAATTCATATAGTTCGCTTTGACATTGGCGAGTGACTTGACGCGATTCCTACAGACGTAGACGGTCTAGATCACGCGTAGTTTTCCGCAAACGGAAGAAAATTCCATCAATTTACGTATTAGATTAGTGACAAATGATTAGTCATTGCAATTCCCTATTTCGTCATTAGACAATAATGCTGTTTCCATTGACTGCTAAGTACTGTGAAAAAGTTCTGAAATTAAGCATGAAATGAAGTATTTTTCCTGACATGGGTATAAGGGAAAATTATTAAACTCAGATAAAAATGATCAATATCTCCGAAACTAGTAAAAATCGTTGAACATATACATAGACGATCGATAGCTTTTTCTAGCTGCTCTATCAGTCGTAGGCGGGTTGACGTTTATTTTTGGGACACCCTGTATACCTACATCCAGAAAATATTGCCCTCCTTCTTGGAGAGGCGGGTAAAACGAGGCTGGTCTAATTTTGGACTAAGATTTTAGTAGTAAAGATAGACCTAAATCACTATTACCTACTGCTACATGTAGGGCATGATCGTCATCGTATTTAGTCGGATAATTTCGTATTCGTTTTGCTTCCTCAATTAGCATATCGATGGGATCTAAATCTGACTGAGACATAAAGATAAATGCGAACTTTTTCGACCAAAAACTACGTCGTATGTTTAAAATTCACTACATCTGTACCTGCGGGCCTAGTATGGTTGCGTTTATCGCGTGACAAAATGTGGATAAAGCATCCGTCACTCTCGTGCGTGTCAAAAAGTGACGGATGTTTTATCCACATTTAGTCACGCGATAAACGCAGCCATATTAGGCCCCCAGATCTGGGGCCCTAATATGGCTGCGTTTATCACGTGACAAAGTTCGGATAAGGCATCCGTCACCTTCTGACACGTAAATAAGAATGAGAGTGACGGATGCTTTATTCACATTTGACACACGATAAAAGGGAGCCATATTAGGGTGATCAGCACGGGTAGCACAAGTTGTATTTTCTACTAGAGATGCACTGAGCGACAAGCGAGAAAATACAACTTGTGCTACCCGTGCTGGCCACTTATACACATCGGTAAAAATTCAGTGAGCTCCTTAGGAAATGAACATGGCTGAACTGAACCTATAGGATGTGAAACTGTTCCGCGCAGCGTGACGGAATTGAGAGGTCATTGACCTGCATCGATCTATCCTTTGACGTCACTTGTTGGATAGACACGCTGTAACTGTAACATTTTCTGGTACACATTATACCGCCTACGTACCGTAGTTTCAACAACAATAATTACAGTCGAATGTGATTGCCTTTATCAATTTCTGACTATTACGCAACCGTCTTAAAAATCATTTATTATTGTTCCTTATGGAGAGGTAAATAATATATTCCGGGGTAGGTACAAAGTTTATATCACTCTCCGACTAGGTCATGAAATTCTTCAGTCGGTTCGCGTAAAAGATAATGTGACTTCATGCATTGCGTCAAAAATAACAAACAGTCAAAAACACTTTCTTGTTAAAAAAGTTACAAGCTTTCTTACATTTTCTTTTTTGATAGTATTATTTGTATATAAGTAGGTATACATACATAAAGGGTGCCACAACATTATGACTCCCAATATAGTTCCATGGAAACTTTTACGACGACACCGCAAACCCATCCATCTTGCTATTTCACGTCACGCCTTGCGGCGGATGACGACCCATAAAATCCCGTATGGAAAAATAGTACAGCAATTTTTCCATGTTTTCATATTTGGAGTACTTATATAATTAAGGAAAAATACACGTTTATTTGTTTCAGTGATGGATCGTGACCATATCGCGTCGTATTAAGAGGTGTCGTTAACACCTATTTGCGAATTAGAGATAAGTGGTTGGCTGTTTTTAGAGTTCGCCGGATCTTTTCTTTGGGAACCATTGTCATAGTACAGTAGTGTCGCGTGGTTAGTATATCCGTCTTTAATTTTAAATCTGTGGTTACGTTTACCCGAAATACCATAAACGTGGATATATTTCTGGATATCACAGTCGTCAACTGGTCGGGTGTGCATTTTTGACACTTTTCAGGAGAAAGAAAGATTTTTTTTTATAAGTACGCCATTAACAAACACAATTCCAATCCAATCCGACTATCGAACGAATCATCAAGGCATTTTCATGTACCGTGGTCGAATATTAACGTCCCATATTTTTACTCTAAAAATCCGACCAAGTAACTTGAAATGATACGTAAAACTAACCGGTCAAGTGCGACTTTGACTCATTCAGCCGGATTTTTTTATTTCCTGTTTTTCTTTAGTATTTGCACTACAATCACACCTAATTTGACGCTTCAATATTTAGCGTTTGTCAAATTTATTTAGTTTGCGAACATGTGATCACAAATTGCAGTATCAGCTGAAACGGCAGCCTATTAGACGAAGAAATGTTCATATCCTGCCTGTCAAAAAAAAACCATTCGGTTAGGTTAGGTTAGGTTTGGCACCTATCTCGTCAGACTCTGAAAGAAAAGACAAGAGTAATTTGCCAAGTTTTTTCAGGTACGCGGTTGTGAATATGAGCTGCAGGTATAGGCCCGATAAAAAAAAATGAAAAGACAACACGAACTATTGCATAGAAACAATCAAACGTAGCCATCGTCAATCTAACACACCGCTAATAACAATGAACACTCCCGTATCACGTGTTCTTATTAAAAACGCCGATCAGTCACACATTTACACCTTAAACTTGCCATGTTGCTTATCTTGTGGAAATTTCCAGACAAAATTCCGTGACGCAACAATGGCGGTGCTCGCTACGAGCTAATGAAATTGCAGCCGTGGAAAAGTGCAGGCTGAACTCGATACACTTTCAGCTGATACTATATCGGGTCGATTTTAATCGTAATTTGAGGAGCGGGCACTGAATGCGCAAGATATACCTATCTAGGTATAGGGTGTTACACGTTTGTCGGTGTTAAATATTTTGTAAGAGCATGAATTCTAATTGTTTTAAGCAGAAGTCAAGCCTTGCCACAGAAAGACAATGATTAATTTCGATATTTACATTATTGTGGCCGGATTGTTATGATAGTTCAACTATTAAACTCCTTTGCCCTTTGTTTCCCATAATTTTATTGGTCATAATGTAATTGTTGACATAATTTTTGATAGTCATATTTTATATATCGCTGAAACTGTAAACTTTTCAGAAGTTCTGAAATATCTAACGTGTAGACAAGGCTAGGTTAGATTAGGTTTGATTTATAAAAATCCTGAAAAAGTAACAGTTTCTTTAAAAAAACACCTTATGACTTGCGATGATTATGACCTAAAGCTCATTATGACTAAAAATAATTATGTCGGTCAATATAGACCCGGTGCATCGACGTCATAAGAAAGTCGTCACTTTTGTATCTTGTCGCTTTTAACGTTAAGTTTGAATTGCCACACAAAATTGACAAATGAATGAGTATACCTACATACTTACTTACTGATAACTTGACAAATGTTATGTTTAACATTCCATACATTTCAGTAAATGTCTGACTTAGTTATGACTCATTCGACTCGCCATCATGAATACTGATTTGTTTTGACTGTCGTTTAAAAATTCTATTTAGAGGGTATTGTAAATTTTCAGTCGAAAATAACGAAGTTTAGAAAAGATAATCTTGAATACCTACAGTTTTAATTTAACAACGATGTTTTATTAGTTACAGTCTGTGAGCACTTAGAAGGTGCTTCGGGTTGTAACTTCTCTCTCACTCGCTCTTAATAAGAGCTGAAGAGAGAGTGAGACACAAGTACAAACCCGAAGCATCTTCTAAGAGCCATCGCACAGTACATCCATAACCTGTAGAAAAGTGTGTGATTAACGCGAGTACTTGTTCCTGAGTTTGGGGTGTTTTCTATATATTTGAATATGTATATATATATATCTCTATATAAGTAAGTTTATTGTTGTCAAGTATCCATAGTAGGTGCCTAGACGTTAGTTTGGCACTAGGTCAATATTAGCGGCCTGCACACGTAAAGTTCGGACTGCGGGAAACGTTACGCGCCATTCCAATCTTCGCTCCGAACCGTACGTGTAAATGCAACTGTAATAAAAAAACAAAAAAACCGCCTTCAAAAAGCAAAAAATAACTTCTTTAAAATGGTAGGTAAATAGGTCAGTCCAACTGAAGTCTGCTTTTGGTTAAAATATTGTTGGACGCCGACTTCAGTTGGACTGACCTATTTACCTACCATTTTAAAGAAGTTATTTTTTGCTTTTTGAAGGCGGTTTTTTTGTTTTTTTAAACATTTATTTTATTTTATACTTTTGAGTGATCCTATTTATGCTGTTACGTAGCTCCACTTCTAAATATTAATAAGAAACTATAGAACATTTCAAGCTCGCCGCAGACAACGCCGCGGGAATGTCATAGTCATATTTAAACCTAAATGTGCTTCGTCATAGTCGCTCAACTTCCTTTATCGAAATATCTTATCGCCACCCTTGAAATAGGTACCGTTAAGGAGTTCCGGTGGCCATCTGTGGTCTTCATCATCAGTTCCACTTCACCATATAGTACTTTTCAAAAGCAAATGCATGAGTTACAGTGAAAAATACCAAAATCGCTATAGGTGTGCCTATAATATTTGAGGAGTTCTCTTGATTTCTCCATGATCCCATCATCAGATCCTGACGTGGTGACAATGGGACCAACTAGAAAGTATACCCATTCGAACAACGAAAAAATTTTTCAAATCGGTCCAGTGGTCTTCGAGTAATCGGGGAAAATACATAAAAAAAAAAAAAAAAAAAAAAAATATCCCGACGAATTGAGAACCTCCTCCTTTTTTTGAAATCGGTTAAAAATAGTAAAAAACCTACGGTTCGGACTGGGGCGCGTGGAAATATGGCGCGTGGCGTTTCCCGCGGTCCAAACTGTGCCGTGTAAAGGCCGCTAATAAATGTATTATTGTGTGAGATTGTTCACTGGTATTTGGTTTGTTACTTGTTTGTATTGTTTGTTTGTATTTCGTAAAGCCCTCATTAGATAAAATGGAAACCTAAGTCCATCCAAATGACAATAGCTCTTCGTAAACCTACCTATAAATAACTTTCAATCTTGCCGAAGAACAGAGCTATTGATCTGCAATTTACTCCTAGACTTAGATGCAATATTAATAGAAATCGGTTAAAAACTGTAAAACATAACATACCCACAGCAGAAACAATTGAAACTACTCAACAATCGAATAGGTACCTTACGTTAGTACACTACCTAACTGATTGCAAACAGTAGGCAGTACGCCTAACTTTATAGCATAAATTGAATTGAAACACAATTATGAACTTACTTACTACTTAAAATGTACAGACTCATGTCACGTCCTATAATGCACGCGCCAAACAAAACATTATCCTCCGCCAAAAACCGAACAAGTGCTGATAATTTTTCAACCCATTTAACACTCTAAATACCTTGATTTATAGCACTAATTTGGCTTTATTACCTTTGGCGCTTAAAATTAGCAGTATAGACATAATGTATCGCATGCAGTACACGTGTCAAAACACGTGTGGTTTAAGAATCTCTACAAATTACTTACCTACTCTTATATTTATATTCCTTCCCTGCCCTTGACACAAACTGTGATCAATCCACATACTCGTACAGTCAAGGGTAGAAATAAATACGCTCGAAAATCTTGCAAAAGGTCCAAAAATATGTACACATAAACCTATTTGCTATAGTAATAAAGTCTATATTCTTCGACGACGCGCTGGCCTAGTTGGTGGCCTAGCGGTCCTGGGTTCTAATTCCAGTAAGGGCAGATATTTGTGTGATGAGCGCGAATATTTGTTCCTGAGTCTTGGATGTTTTCTATATATTTAAGTACCTATATATTTCTCTATTTAAGTATTTATATCGTGGTCTAGTACCTACCCATAGTAGGTACCTACAAGCTTAGAGCTTAGTTTGGGACTAGGTCCATTTGTATGATATAAATTTATTATTTATTTATTTATCTACATGTTTTTAAGCCTTTGTGGTGTATACATATTGGTGCCCTTGAATGTACTTGCTCGTACTCAATTAGTATTTACAACACTACTAAAGGCCTTTATGGCTGTAACAGACGAATCATGGTATAGTGCTTGTATGTCAACGCCTTTGGTGGCTAAATAAACCGATACGAGTTCGGCATATCCTCCCGCAAACGGCCCGTATTTCACCTTTATCGCTGTGTATAAAGCATCCATCACTCCCGCACTAACAGTTCAGAAGGTGACAGATGCTTTATCCACGTTTATCCAATCGATAAACACGCCCAGCCATTTTTTGACGTTTGTGACACTGTTTGACCTGGTTTCGTAGCATTAAAACTTAACGGATTTGACAGGATTACATATTCGTTTTTATATTTCGTTTCTTCTCAGCAGTGGTCTCTTGCGAAGCGCTGGTAGATTTTTGACGTGTAAAAGTGCCCGTGCGGCCTACTTACTGAATAAACATCTTTTATCTTTTTATCTTTTTTACCAGTTTATCAATGCGATTCGTAGGAACACTACAATAAAAATTAAATTAAATGAAAATAAACATTTGGTATGTGATTAAAAGCAGAACATTCAAATTGAACATTATTCCTTAAAAAATTAAGCATACAAGTCTTTTACTACGAACACCCTATCTACGTAAATGACTTTCCATTTTTTTTTATAAATTATAGTCATGAATGAGGTCACCTTCTATCAGATGCTTTTTTAAATTGACTTAATTTAAAATTGGAACGCTGAAATTCCAAGATTTGTTATCTAGTCCAATCACAAGCTAATCTGGCTGAGACTAGACATATCTACAAGTCGTTTGGCGCCGGTTCGCCATTATCGAAATTATTATGTCAATGTATAAGTATCTATGATTGATGACATATAACATTGGATTGCAACGCATTTGAATTGTAAACAACCATTATTTACTGAGGTAACTAGACATTGCCCGCGACTTCGTCTGCGTTTACCGTTTTTGCCCGACTACCGAAGGAGGAGGGTAATGTGTTTCACAGCCTATATATGTATGTTTGTTCCTTTGTGTCACTATAAAAACTAAACCCGTTGTCCGATTTTGATGATTCTTATGTCAATCGATTTGTCTTAATCCGGTGAGTGTCACTGAAGATATGACAGTAATCAAAATTCAATATGGCGGCAACCAGACGCCATTCGCGCCATATAGTGCAAAAAAAAAGGCGACCGAGTATGAGAAGTGCCTATTCAATGATACCCCATCGAATAGGGATTTAAAAATCATCTTTAGGTTTCTTTCATCATTTTTCATTTTGAATGATCATTTAGGATTTATAACGATTTAAAGTTGGTTAGCAACAGTCGGGTTTTGAAAGCCTGCTTTTACAAGCGGAAGTCATTTTCTAACTCCTTTTGCTAGAAAGAGAGTTCCAGGTGTAATTTGTAACTTGTAGCTTCGTGAAACGGGCCACAGGTATTCATGCGTCAATGTTTTTATGTTCTATTTCTATCCTTTTACTTTTTAGTTTTATCGGGAAAATGTTCGATATAGGTATTTGTTGTGTTGCACAGTGCACTGTGTTTTTGTCAAATAAATGTTGCGAGTTTGAGTTTTAAGTTTGAATTTAAGGTATCATGTATTAGTAGGATTTTTTTAGACGCGTCTCTTCATCATTCGTTTTCACTCCGGACTAGTTTAATTTTCCGACTTAGAATCTGGGCCCCAAGACACAAGCTCAGCCTAGTTTAGGATCCTGGGGATATTTTCTTGTATGTTCTTGTGCTTAGTTAATCAATAAAATTCTTAATCTTAATCTAATCTTAGAAACCTAATCCAAATAATAAATCAAAAACAATAAAATGAAAAAAAAACCTTTTAGAATTTTCCTACATTTGGTTATTACCGAATTTGCGCAGCACAGTTAAAACAACGGATAAATAAAATACTTGTAAAATACAAACTTCAAATTGGAAATTAACTTCTTGACGAAAGTACCCTGCCTTCGTAGCTAGCGGTCCTGGGTTCAAATACAGATACCTACCTATTTGATGATATTTTTATGAACGCGAATACCTATTTGTTCCTGAGTTTGGGGTGTTTTCTATATATTTAAGTAAGTATGTATTTCTCTATAGAAATAAGTTTGTCTTTGTCTAATATCCATAGTACAAGCCTAGACCTTACTTTGGGACTAGGTCAATATGTTTTAGATGTTCCCCGGATATTTGAACCAATGCATGTGAAATTAAAGCAATGTTTGTTTATATTTCGTAAAGCCCATGTTAGATTCCTCAAGCGAAAATAATCCTAAGTCCATCCATATTAAAAATCAAAATAGATCCTTCAAATACTTTTAACAAAACTTCACTGATAATTTAATTAAATATTTACTTACTTGACAATCGAATGCATATTTATTTAGGCTGTTTAAGAAAAGTCACGGATTTACCAGTGGACAAAAGCATTAATTTTTATTCCAGGTTAAATATTTGCTTCAATAAGTTGCTACGTATAATACTTATACACTTGTAATTAGGGACATTTGAACAAGATAAGAACGTATCATTAGTGAGTAATACTGATTAAACAAAATTACTGCTAAGGGTATCTTCCGAGTTTAATTACATGTAATTATGAAATTACTTTACTTACATATTTTTCCATTCGACGTGATTGCACGTAATTGCGAAATTCCAACTTTTCCGACGCATGATTGTTATTTGTTGTGAATAAAGAGGATAGAAGCTCTTGAAATGTGGTGCTGGCGAAGAATGCTCGGAGTATCTTGGACTGAGCATCGTACTACTGTATCGATACTCACGGGACTCGGCATAAAGCAGCGTCTATCTTCTATGGTGCAAGCCCGCATCCTTACCTTCTTCGGGCACATATCTCGACGTGATGAAAATTCTATTGAGCGCCTGGTGGTACAGCGTAGAGTTGAGGGTGCCCGGGCGCGCGGCAGATCTCCGGTGAGGTGGACAGACCAGGTGAAACCAGCAGTTGACCACCCCTTGCACGTTTCCACCAGGAATGCCTCCACCCGAGAAGAATGGCGACGAATAGTTAAGCGGGTTACCAAACCTGGAGTGATGACCACGACCACTCTGCCAAGAGTGTAACGACAAAGAAGACTGAAGATTTTTGTGGAACTATATAGTAGAGATGGGGAGGTACCTACTAAATGAAATAACTAGGTTGTAATCTCACATAAATTGACCTAGTTCCAAACGAAGCTCTAGGCTTGCTTGTACTATGGGAACAACGATATAAATACTTATAGGGAGATAAATACTCAAATATATAGAAAACATTCAAGACTCAGAAACAAATAGCGCTCACCAAAAAAATAATTGTCCATCCATATTGGGAATCGAACCCGGGACCGCTAGCTTCGTAGGCAGGGTCACTACCAACTAGGCTAACAACGCGTCGTTGAACGTTACGTAACGTTGCAACGTTAATGAACTCATATACTTACCTCAAAGTAAACGTTAACCCATAGCAAACTGACAGTCAATATTAGTTTTTTAATACGGTCGGATTGCAATCTTGAGATGACTTACTATCAGGTGGCCTCTGTGCTAGTTTGCTTTCGCCATGGCTTAAAAAGAAACATAATCGAATAGAACCCATAATTATGGAAACTTAAGGGTTATTCTATAGCCTATGACATAAATACTGAAGCCTCTATAATCTAGAAATTACCTTCTTCATACAAGATATTAACTCTAACCTTATTTCGTAGTAGATTATGACATATTTGTAAATGTGGGCAACGTAAGAACCTTGGGGCATGCCCATGTCCAGCAGTGGACGTTAGCCACAAAATGAGTGTTAAAAATCACCTAGCTATGGCCGTTTTTTTGTGGCCCTAAAGCTAACATGGCTACTAATTATAAAACATATGGATCAAGTGAAGAAGAAAGAAAATGACAAAAGGTCAAAGAGATGGCCTTGATTCAAGAAATCGTGAGGATACTTTAAAACTAAGTACATTCTTAAGAGCATGGCTTAAAAAAGAGAAATTAATAGTAGCGATACCGTTAATTTGTAATGTAATGAAGTACATGATATATCTATTGGTAATCTATTTCCCGTAGATATAGTCGTCCTTCAAGGATGAGTGGGCAGGCGCCGGCGAGGCGGAGTGTACCTGTGTTGGTACTTCCACGTGGAAGTTTCGTTGTTCTTTAAGAATGATTATTTAATTTTTATTTGTCAGGGGATCACATGGTCATAACATAATTTGTAGATATGATATAGAAAGAAGAAAACATGACCCCGCTTGTTGACAGAGAGTGAACAAAGATGCAAAAAAAAATAAGTCAACAACTCTAAGTTAATTGTTGAGCCACAATAGAACGCTTTAATAACAACAGGATCCTATGGTGGCTAATTAAAATTGTTGACCGTAATAGGAAGGCACTCAGACCAAAGTTCAACAAACAAAAGTAAAAAAAACACTGTTGGTCTGCCACAGATATCACTACCATCAGCTGGTCTGTGCGCTCGTTTACCTCCTCCATGAAATAAAAAAACTATCGATGTCCTAATTTAATAGGTACAGTTCAATTAGTTAATTAACGTCCATGTTTGATACGAGTATGTGCTGTTACTTCAGAGCACAACCTTTATGATCGTAAATTATGCGAAAACTGATAAAATAAATAAACTTTAAGGAGTTATCGACCGATGTTGAACGAAACTTGATGTTTAGAAAATCATATTTGTATTCATCAAACAGTCTTCCTTGTATTATACTATAACAAAGTTACCTAATAAATGTAGATGTTATGCAATAGTTTGCTGTACGCAAGACACATACATTAGGTACCTACGTTCCTTATACAATATTTATTATTTTTATTACATATTATATAATACATGTGAGTAACTTATTGTCTATTTATAGCTTGTAATTCTATATCAATATCAGAGATCTGTTTACTTGCATGAGCGCGCGCCGAGGCGTGAAGGGCGCGCGCCGCCGCAGCGCACGTGTTGAGCCTCCCTTACAGCTACTCTCTGACCACGGACCTAAAAAAATACGGACGTAACGTTGCACTAAAGAGGTGTGAAGCATGCAAGGTCGGTACTTTCGTTCGTTATACACGACTTACCGCACGCACACGGATAAACTAGGTAAGACAACGCGCCGAGCCACAGCACTAGTGACAGTTTACTTGTGTGCGTGTGCACGCATACAGACAGCCATTTTGCATGCTTCACTCATGATAAGACGAGGTTACGTCCATATTTTTTTAAGGTCCGTGTCTCTGCCCTGTTAACGCAAATGGCGGTATCTCAGGCAAAACTCCTGTAGCAAGAGGAACCTCATTACTATAAGGGAAGAGGATTGAATCTGGTTTGGCTATTGAATTTGAGATACCGCCTTATGGCTAAAGGTGCGTTTAGACCCAGCGAAGGAGTGCTCTAGAACATATTTTGTCTTTATTTTTACAAAGACAACGTAAGAGATAATGTATAGAATTGTTGTTCGTTATCGCTTGGTCTAAATCGGGCCTTATAAGATCAGCTCTGACTTCATTTGTAACCTTTCCCTCTTCGACATCGAAATGAAATTCAATCGTATTTTTGTGCCCGGCCGATAAGAAGTCTATCCTGACACCTGTCATTTCAGTACAAATTATAACCTCAAATCAAACCCAAGAATAGGTTATAATTTGTACCGTGAAACATGCCAACGTTTCCAGCTTTTTTCGTAAAGGTCTCTTTTTTTCTATACTTAGCGGTATAAGGTTTTTTTTGGTAAAACGCATCCATCGTAGTCATACGCATGTGTTTATTAGCAAAATAGTAGATTATACACCGAGGGGATAAAGCACTAGTTTTATGTCACGGGCGCGATATTGAATCCTGAGCAAATGAGGGACTCCAGATTTAACTCGCGAGCGCAGCGAGGGTGTTACGAGTTAATTCCTGAGCGAAGCGAGGGATTCAAGTTCACCCAAGACGAAATCAGCTTTATCCCAAAGGAGAATACTCAACTTTTTTCACTTATTGCGAGACAATAAAAAGCTAGGCTACTTACTAGAAACAAAGTTTTATTAAAACTTAAAGTACCTTATTATTATTCAAAAAACGTACAAATTGTAATTTTTCATAGGACTGAATTCAAATCATATTATTAACCAGCGGGTTATAATGAGATTCAGTACCTACCATATTATAACCCGCCGGGTCATAATATGGTACTGAATCTCATTATAACCCGCTGGTTAGACGATGGCTATAATGACTACCTACTTTAAGTGAGGTTTGCATGATATATAATTGGGCAATTTCGAGCATGTGGTGTGAAAACAATTTTTAATTCAACATGTCAGTTTTCGAAAATCGCCAACGCATCCAAAAGCGTTATGAATCTCATCTAGGCTCCAAGATTATTTTATTAACACGGCAGCCCTAGAAGAAAATGTATGGAGCGCCCGCTTTTCCAAACTACAGTCGCGAATTGGAAAGATTCGTTACTTTTAGACCTTAACTGCATTGAGATAGGGTCGAAAAGTGACGAACCTTTTTATTCCGTAAGTCTACCTTCTTATGCCCTAGATACCTGAATTAGAACCGTACAAACTGAAACCTGGTTTGAACCGACACAACGACCTCCCGTGAACCTGCAGATCGATAAGGAACAAGACCTAGTACACAAAGGACATTCAAGCTGTGCCCACAGTGACCCACCGTATTCTACTGACCCCAAATGTATTGTAGTTACAGCTATTTTGAACTGAGTCAATAAAGTAATAAAATAATTATATGAAAAGCAAGCTTTAAAAACCGGACTGCATTTTTTATACTGTCGTCGATATACCATTCATTCATTTTGCCATTGTTGTTATTTCAATTTTAACAGTTTAGGTATCCTATCACCCGGGATGACGTAAGGATTCTAACGATACCTCACACATCTAAATCGGTGAAGGGATTTAGAAGTTATAGTGGAATAAAGAAACTCACATACATACATACAAACATGAACTCTAAAAACATTACACTCCTTTTTTGGGGCAGTCGTGTAATAATAATAAAGACCTACCTATATTTATGTAAGACCTGCCTTTCTTTTGTCGCTTCAACATGTAAGTATGTTATATCCAATGATATTAGTCATTCCTTACAAATTAGCTCCGAGCAATAAAGTTTCCCATCCCCTCATCAATCAAGTCCGATTTCCATGTTTTTTTTTAATAATATCTAAAACATATTCGAAATCCTAAAAATCAAGCTTTAACGGGGGAGAGAAATGTTACCTATCGCGTTTTGTACAGTCCAGAGGGCTCAGACAAGATGCACTACGCTAACTAACGTTTCTATTCGATTCGTTTTTAAACCAATCGCGTCACTGGTAGACCACGTGACTTTTCGTATCACGTCATCTTCCAGTGACGCGATTGGTTTAAAAACGAATCGAATAGAAACGTTAGTTAGCGTAGTGCATCTTGTCTGAGCCCTCAGTTCATAAATGTATGTACACTTTAGTACCTTGTCACTTTAATCGCTGTGACTATTCATACAGGGTGACGGCGTGGTCGTGATACAAATGATCACCTGTGTGTTCTACACACGAATATGAACAAATTTCACTATGGGACCAACTCTGAAACCAGGAAAAAAAAACAGCTGTTTCATACATTTTGATCGAGTACGTATTGAACTTTTCTATGAAACAGCTGATTTTATTTCCTGATTTCAGAGTTGGTCCCATAGTGAGAGTTGTTCATATTCATGAGTAGAACACAGAGGTGATCATTTGTATCACGACCACGCAGTCACCCTGTATATGGCAGTTTAAACATGACATTAAATAGATAAGGTACTAAAGTGTACACATATTTATGAACTCGACTGTATGGAAATTTTCAGCTTCATAAAAATAAAGTAAATAGAAGGAAAAAGGAAAAGACCAAGAACTTACCTAGACCAATTAAAAGAAAAAGTAAGAGTCGTGCCGTATTAGGTGTAAAAACTTGCTTGGAATAGGGAAGAATGGAAATTACTCCACCGACAAGAGCAGACCGAGATGAGTATGATGACCATCCTCCTAAGACCCACCATACAACGAAATTTGCCAAAGGAAAATGAAATTATTATAATTGCAATAGTAATAAACTAATTAATAATAATTAATAATAATTATTAATAGTAATTATTATAATTGTAGTAGTAAGTCAATTTTCTATTTTAATTGTCAGTCCTAAAAACAAGGGAAATTCTACTTTATCTCCTTTGCAATAGATCTTTATTGCAATGGCCTCATTATGTAAAAAAAAATGTACGCGGGGTCTTACGAGAGTAAGGGGACTGCAAGGTCGTGGAGCAACAAAGCAAACTTAAACTCACTACACCATTAGGAACACAACTTAACGCATTCACTGCCACCGACGCATATATGCGTCACCGTGACTTCCACCCAGTGCCCTCAACGCATATGTGCGTTCTTACAGTAGGCAAGCTCCGTATAAAACAAAAGATGTGGCACCTGGCGAAAGTTCTAAAAACAGCACTGGCAGTGAATGAGTTAATAGATTTAAAAGCGTTCAGACAATTACTTTGTTTTTTATTCAAATAAACATTGAATGAATTTATTTTATTCGGGATCATGGCCACCCTACATACTCAATTTCCTACTCGTCTGATCGTTCGATTTTCAAATTGGTTTTAAGTTTTCAACATGAAAACGTTAGGTGACCATAATTTTAGTAATAATTAGGGAAACATAATATTATTTTTCTCAAAAATGTTCGGTAATGTTGACATTACTATCTACATAATGAGACGCGAAGTACACAGTTTACTGACAGTTCTCAAATTAAAAAAAAAAAAATCGCGTGCTCGCTACACAAGCCCGCAATGTTGCATACAAATTCCATTCTAGCTTGTAACTTTTTAAGAAGTGAAAAAGCCCATAATAAAATGATGGCACAAGTCTTATACGTCCAAATTTTATT
The DNA here is from genome assembly GCA_946894065.1 of Acleris literana. Lineage (NCBI taxonomy): Eukaryota > Metazoa > Arthropoda > Insecta > Lepidoptera > Tortricidae > Acleris > Acleris literana. The sequence continues at coordinate 5,804,587 of OX335683.1, forward strand.
CGAAACACTTTTTTATCTGTGTCTGGAATAGCTTATGTTTTTCTTAAAACAAAGCTTGCGTTTCTCCTTGTCATAATCAAAAAGGCGGTAAAGAGTGATAGTTTTTTCACATGAAGTTTCTGTTTGTATGCAATTTAAAAAATGAGCTCAAGCGATGAAGATTTTACTCCAACACATTTTTTTTCTGGCGATTTTTGAGAAAAGCACTATATTAAAAAAAATGCCAACGGTTGTAATATTCTTTGACATGACAAAAGCTTTTGACTACGTGTCGCATAACGTTTTGATTAACAAGCTTTATAGTTACGGAATTAGAGGCCCAGCACTAAGTTGGATTAAGTCCTACTTATCGGATAGACAACAATGTGTTATGATCGGGAGCTCCGAATTTTCAACAATAAACTACCATAGATCCTCTTACCTTGTGAACGCTCAGGGAGTACCACAAGGTAGCGTACTGGGGCCACTACTATTCCTATTATATATTAATGATTTGCCCGATATAATAATGACTCATAAATGTACTCTTTTCGCAGACGACTTATCAATTTTAGTGACATGTAATGATATAAATAGTTATAACGATGACATAAATAATACAATTAAATTAGTTATAGAATGGCTTCAATTTAATAATTTGTATATTAATCTTGAGAAAACACAATTTGTACAGTTTCGTAACGTAAGGACTAGAAACTTGACTCTAGATGTACGTTTCAATAACACACAAATCAAAGAAGCTAAAGTTGTTAAATTTTAAGGATTAACTTTGGACATAAATTGTAATTGGAAAAATCATATTGACGTAGTGTGTAATAAAATTATGACCTTTGTATATGTGTTAAGACGACTTCGTAATATCTCCGACTTAGATACAATTTTAATGGCATATCACGGATATATTGCGTCGATACTAAGATATGGCCTACTTTTATGGGGTAATTCTACTGAAGCCGACAGGGCATTCATTGCACAAAAGAAATGCTTAAGGGCAATTTATGGCATTACTTCCCAAGAGTCATGTAAACCAATTTTTGAAAATCATGCAATTTTAACGTTACCGTGTATGTATATTTTTGAGGTAGCTTTATTTGTTAAAAAACATCCTGAGCTGTTCAATAAAGCTATAGACGTATACCCAAGGTGCACAAGAAATCCGAACAGACTTGTATTAGACTTTGCCCCAAAAAGTGCTCTCTTCATGAAAAATAGTTATAACATGTGCATAAGAATTTTTAATGCAATTCCAGACAACTTTAAGCCTTTGCCTTTAAACTTATACAAAAGACAACTTTTTCGATGGCTCAAAGAGCGGATGTTTTATTCGACAAATGCTCTCTTTAACATGAACTCAACGTAATGTACTTATATAATAATTATTATGTGGCCTAAAATGTTGGTATCTGTGGGCGTAATCTAATAATACATATTATAGTTTTAAGATTATTTTGCATGCTAGTATATAGCTAAATATGTCTTTGCACCGAAATTGTTTCAAACTTTACCAGCTTTTGTACCATATTTATGCAAATAAAGGAACTTTGACTTTGACTTTGACTTTGACTTTGCCTCGTCAGGAACAGCAATTGCGGGCTTCGTATTTTTAAACGGACTCGCAAGCTCGTCCGTTTAAACCAATACTCGGCCCGCAATTGCCTACTTCCATGCCTAGGCAATAATGTACTATTAATAAAAAGCTAAACTTTAACCCCCTTACTTATAAACGTGGAATAACCATGGAGTAGCTAATCCATGTTTTGTCCTTATCTGTCATTGTGACATTTGAATTTGACAGATAAGGGCAAAACATGGTTTAGCTAATCCAAGGTTATTCCACGTTTATAAGTAAGGGGGTAACTGTTTCAAAACTACACTAAGAGAATCTCAATCATTTACTGTGTTCGGAAAATTAAGTTAGGATCACGACCCCGCAGTCACCCTGTAGAATGCCTCGTCTACTAAATTAAACTTAGCATCCTTCTTTGGTTTTACCGCAGAGAGTAATTGATATATCCTAAAATGTTAATTTCGATCCGCATATTATCGAAACTGTTATCATTCTGAGATAACTTGTAACTTCAGAAGTTTACACTGCATTGTACTGCATTGGGTTGCTGTTTAATAATATTAGTAGGGAAAAAAACGTGCAGTACAATACCGTGTGAAAGCAGTTTAAGAGCCGTTTAATAATGAAACAGACGACAATAGCGGCCTTTACACGGAAAGTTCGGACCACGGGAAACGCCATGCACCATTCCACGGTTCGTTCCGAACCGTACATTTTTTACTATTTTACTATGGCAGTTGCATTTACACGTAGCTACGGTTCGGAGCGCAGATTGGAATGGCGCGTGGTGTTTCCCCCGGTCCGAACTTTACGTGTGCAGGCCGCTATTAGCGGCAGGCAATATTGTTAAATTTTGTAAACTGACACAGTTGACTTTAAACTTACCCCTTTACTAATAAATTAACAGCCGCACCATCCTTTTAAAAACAATAAAGTTGCCCGTTTTAATACCAAATTACCCTAACCCAATAAAAAGACGAATAGTTGGTAGCAGAATAACGTCGGGCAAAACCGCGTAAGTAACATTTTTAATGAGGAGCAAAATGCACCTTTTTTCTAAGACGTTAAGGTTTATTTTGCTTTATAATAAATTTGTTGGTTACGCGGTTTTGCAGTATCACCGACGATAAGTAGCATGACACAAGTACACATAAAATATACAAGCATTCGTCAAATCGGATCGGTTCGGTCATTGGTACCTACCTACAACAAAAACCCGGCTTCAAAAATGCAAAAAATAACTTCTTTTAAAATGGTAGGTCAGTCCAACTGCATTCGGCTTTTCGTTTAAAATATTATGGGACGCCGACTTCAGTTGGACTGACCTACCATTTACCGTTTTAAAAAGAAGTTATTTTTTGAATTTTTGAAGGCAGGTTTTTGTTTTTTTTAACATTTATTTTATTTTATACTTTTTAGTGATCCTATTTATGCTGTTACGTAGCTCCCCTTCTAAATATTAATGAGAAACTATAGAACATTTCAAGCTCGCCGCAGACAACGCCGCGGGAATGTCATAGTCATATTTAAACCTAAATGTGCTTCGTCATAGTCGCTCAACTACCTTAATCGAAATATCTTATCGCCACCCTTGAAATAGGTACCGTTAAGGAGTTCCGGTGGCCATCTGTGGTCTTCATCATCAGTTCCACTTCACCATATAGTACTTTTCAAAAGCAAATGCATGAGTTACAGTGAAAAATACCAAAATCGCTATAGGTGTGTATAATATTTGAGGAGTTCTCTTGATTTCTCCATGATCCCATCATCAGATCCTGACGTGGTGACAATGGGACCAACTAGAAAGTATACCCGTTCGAACAACAAAAAAATTTTTCAAATCGGTCCCGTGGTCTTCGAGTAATCGGGGAAAATACATAAAAAAAAAAACGTTTTTTTTAAGTCGGGTAAAAAGTGAAAGAAAGGGGCCTATCCGACGAATTGCCACTGCGCTCCTTGACCTCTCCCAATGCGCGGTACTTACTCGTAGCTCTGGTCGTGTATTCCAATGGATAAAACGAAATTGCCTTTGACATGGTATCGTATTGTCAACGTAACGATAGCTCTTATGTACCTACTTGACAGTAATGGTTGCTGAGTTATAAACCATACGACAACATGTCAAACTGCAGCGCCGGATTAAGCCAGCGCGGAGCTCGTAGCAAATTCTATGGTTAGACCCTTGGTTTGTTTTAGTACACATATCGTGTATAAAATAAAACAGAACTGGTATACATGTCAGGGAGTAGGTGTGCGTGCGCGGGGCCCGTAGCTTTTGCTACTCTTGCTACGTGGCTTATCTTATCTTATTGGCGGGGTCCTTAGGTCCTTACGGCCTTGCTACGTGGCTAATCCGGCACTGTGTCAAAGGCAATATGCTGCCCTCCTAAACAAAAAGGGCGCGTGCGCATTTCGATAGTCAAAGTAACTTTAACCCCCTATCGTAAGAAATAAGGTCACTAATACATACTCGGTTTTATGAGACATACGCCCTTTTTTCTATGGAGGGCAGTATGGTTTTGTCCAGTAGAATAGAGACCCTGTAAGAAGCGCACTTTAACCAATCAGTCCGTAGAACGAAACGCAACCCGTACTGCCAGACTGTTACCTTTTCGCAGACTGTCCTTTTAGTCCTTTATTGTATTAACCAAGTCACGCACGGACGTCGTCTTCCTTCACCAAAGAACGTTTCTGCTTCAACGGCCGTCGTTCCTGCAGATATGGCCAGCCCACTGGTACTTCTGCAAGCTTTCTTGGGCTGTCGATAACCCTAGCTATTTGTCTAAACACATAAGATTACCTATGTATATTTAATTGATATTACGTTAAATGTATTCTACGCATTGTTAAAGGCCCAGCCACACCGCTTGCGTGACGTGCACGTGCACGTGCGCGTTCGCTTTCCACTGCGTTGTATAGTGACATGTCGTAATGAGCACTCATACTAAACAACGCAGTGGAAAGCGAACGCGCACGTGCACGTGCACGTCACGCAAGCGGTGTGGCTGGGCCTTAAATGTAATCTAAGCATAATTTTAATTCTAAAACTGTATTTGCATGCATTTTATGATTGATTGAGATTCGATCCTTTTTTTACACACAGCCCACCTGATGGTAAGTGAGATCTGAGACCCATAGACATCTGCATTCACAAGATAACAATCCTAAGACTAAGATAGAATGCCTCTGAATGAATCTTTGCTTTGCCTAAAGGTTAAATGGTAGAGAATGCCTTACGGCATTAAGTTTGCCTTTTATACAGGGTGATTCCTAACTCGTGATCACAATGATCACCTCTGTGTTCTACCCACGAATATGAACAACTTTCACTATGGGACCAACTATGAAATCACGAAAAAAACTGTTTCATAGAATAGTTCAATACGTACTAGACCAAAATGTATGAAGCAGCCGATTTTTTTTTCCTGATATCGGAGTGGTCCGATAGTGAAAGTTGTTCATATTCGTGGGTAGAACGCATAGGTTATCATTGTGATCACGACATAGGAATCACCTGTATATTAAGATTATTATTTTGTGCAATAAAGATGAAATAAATAAATAATGCCTATTATAAATAAATTATGATAGTAATTTCACCACGTGTCTTATCCCCACACCGGTACACATCAATGCAAATACTGCTGCTTGGCGGTAGATAAAAGGGCAAGAATGACGCTGCACAAGGTTCTACCACCACCTAAACCTCCCACTTAAAATAAATCAATTTACGGCACCGGACTTTATACTAGCTCCAATCTTCAATCAATCAACATCAATAAGCCAATCGCCGCGGCCACTCCGCCGAGCCGGTTCGAGCCGGTTGCTGTTATTGTTCGGCGCCCGCGCAACAATTCAAGAACCGACCGGAAATTATCGTACAACAGAACTACAACCGTGGGGCACACGTCTACGATCTTAGTGGAATGGTACATGGTTCAATATTGCTCGAATCACGCGCCATATTCCCGTGTACATCTATCGGTGATGCACCGATCATTCGCAACGGTTTTGCTGTTGGGGGATATCGTTTCGCGTCTAATAAAGATCGTATTAAGTAATTATCGAGAAATATCTAAACAAGATTATTGAGGTTATTTTGTAATATGATTGGCGTAATTCTCATGTGATAAACTTATAATAATTGACTGATAACCTGTTTAAGAGGGTTGTGAACCTAAAAATTTGCATACAAAATGCGATAACGTTTTTCTCCCCTTAAACCTAGTCTGATATTTATTTATATGGTTTTAGTATAAACGCAATAGTTTGTACTGTTTGTACTGTTTGTAGTTAGCTCTTCTTTCAGATTTAATTGAACGGACGTGTGGGTACGGAGAATTGTTCGAAAACCCAAAGTGTCTTGAGTTTTCGGATATATTTCCATTCGTATCCATCGTATTTAAAGAAATGGAAACAATTAAATTATAAATTTACGAATTAACAAAATTATTTATTCAGGTAACAGATTTAACAGGTATTCACTTAAACTCGTTTTATCCCTTTTCAAAACTTCGTTGTAATCCTTTACCGTTGCGTATATCCTTAACCGGATGAGCAGCCTCATCAGGTAGTTCGTCGGGAAGCAGCTGCAAGGCGGGGACTCGAAAGGTACGTTAGACAGCACCTCGAACAAGCCAGCTCCCAGTTCCAAACAAAGGACTCTCTGGATGTGCTGCAGAATACTCTTCTCAAGGTTCTCGATATACTGAATAAAGGGTAAATGCAATAATCTCAACTTGCCATAAAACTCAGCCTTCTGGTTGTACGCATTGTAAACTTGCGTTTTCGCCAAATCAGGTAACTTTTTGGCATATTCTTTAAGTTTGGCACATTTGTGAACTCTTTCGCACTTGTAAAATAAATAACTGGCGACATAAATGGTCGGGAAATCTTCGGGTAAGGTTATCCGATAGTCTATTTCTCCGTTCAATGCGACCAGTGATACCCTAAAAGGGATAGGATCGATTCTATTTGTTGTCAATTGGGAGGCATCCTGGACAAATTTCTCAAAGTCCTTCGGTCTATTCGAAAGCGGTGACTTAGTCAAAATATATTTAAGGAACATCTTGGAGAAATTTCTGCAAAATTGAACTGGAGTTAGTTTAACCACTTTGTTCGACTTGGACGTCACCCTCTTTAGTGAATCCATGAACTGGTCCAAAGGTTCCAGAGTAAGCCGCTCCGTCAGAATACGTTTGTGTCCCAAATCATGTAAATCCTTAACCAGGGACACTATTGACCGCAGACTCACTTGAATATTTGTTATTGTTTTAGTACTGCGAATTGGCGGATTCTTCACTTTCTTCCCGAGACTTTTGCACGTCATCGAATCAAATACTGTGGGCGCGTCTGTAATTAGAGTTATCTGCGACTCGTCTGTGCCGAGAGCACACTTGTATATATTTTCATTTTTGTATGTTCTGGAGTTCAGAACATCAAAGAGATCGTTCAAGAAAAGACAGAAGTCCGCCGTCGGTCTCGCCTGTTCAGGCATCATTTTCAGGTCCACGTATGTATGTATCGCATTAGACACGGTTTTGCTGAAAACATCTGCTGCAAGAGCTACCGATGATTTTTGGAGGTTATCTGGCCTTATATGACTCGAACTTAACTTTGGAGCCAGTTTAAGCTTCTTCCCATTCTCAAGTGAAAACAATAATTCGATATATTCCCAGGAAGTTCTTTTTTCATCATTATAATATAAGTCCTTTGTCAAAAGATTGTTTCTTAGACTTTTCAATAGGTGCGGGAACTCTAGAATGTAGTATATTTTCTTGTCGTTAACCTTGAAACAAGTTTTCTTTGTTGATATGTCCTTTATGTATTTTGCATACCTGTTCATGTTGCTGTCATTGGAAACGACTGCCATGACTTCAAAGCCTATTTTTTGCAGTTTGGTTATGACCTCGGTTATCCAGGAGTCGAGCTGGTGGTAGTTGTTCAGATCGCCGAGGAAGCAATAGGAGACGGGCTGGTCCCACTTCACCAGGATCCCCCGCAGCATCATGACATACGCGACGCCAGCGCAATCTGTAACCTTACTGCCGTTTATATCCTGAAGACCTACAAGTTCATCGTTCAAAGTATCATAGAACAGGTTACTCTTCAATAACATTGCGTTTATACAAACTGTGCAATATTTTCCTTTCTCAGGAAGGGATTTCAATTTCGAAGATAAACAATCCAGCACACGATTATCTAATTTCGGAGATAGCTTAAGTTTAATCCTTTTGACTTCTCTCTCGTCTGGCAAGTATAGGTCTTCGCTTATAAAACAATACGCTTGTGGATTTAATATGTACATGTTCAACGCATAAAAAAGGAACTCTTTGCTATATCGATAACCGTCCTTGGGGATTTTGAGTTTTTCTTCAATCAGTTTATAGAAGTTTTTAGAAAATACATTTTGCAGTCCAGGAATGATGAGAGAGTTACTGTTAGTTGGCACGGTTTGGATATTTTGGTTTTGCGGTTGACTTTTAGGGATCATGGATGTGCTTGCCTGAGGCTGATTGAGTATGATGTCATCCCAATCGATGGAGGAATTCGCTATTTGAAGTATATCTTCCTGGTTTGAGACAATTACATCAGGGAGGAACCTGCACGGGACAGCGTCAGGAGCAAGGTGCCGTATTAACTTCAGCGAGCATTCCTCGAAGTGCAATGAGCATACGAAGTAACTCTTTGGTTTCAGATCAGCACTTCTTGATATCAGATCATGCCTTCCAATTATTTTTAGCCATTTAATACGTCTGTAAGAAAGCACAATGTTAAATCGTAGTGAATTTTTCTTTAGTACTTACCGATTAATTATTAAGTATTTAAGAAATAATACCTTTATTAAGCACTGACACCGCTAGCGGTGTCACATAGCAGTATGGTTAAAGCCTCATACGCAGGAATCGGATATCCGGATGCATATTTACCTAAACTTCGGCGGCAGCGACATTTTTCAGGGGGTTTTTTATTTAATTAATTCTGCCAACCAAAATGAATATTTATCTATTTACTTTAAGGGACTTATACGCTCAAAATAATATTTTAAGAAGCCGACACCACATTTACTTAGCTTTATTCGGGACTTGGCCAACTTTAGGTAAATAGTATCCAAATAATTATGTACGATCCCTGCTAAAAAGCATTTTGTAGTTATTCTAAATGCTAAATTCAATTTTACTTTTAAAGTATTTAAAAAGCTAGCGGGGTAAAAATTTAAACCATTTTAATGAAAACCTATCTATTTTGGTTAGTTAAGAAACCCCTTAAGCGCGAGTTGTATAGGTAAAAAACTTAAGTACCTGAAGCCCCTCTTGCATGTAGTTGTAATGTAAGTATACAAAACTAAAATTGAATTTAGTACGTCAAATTTCAAATAACTACGGAATGTCGAACGGTCTGTACAGATGTGTTACAAACTAACTACCTACATGGAGTGATTTAGCCGGTTTTCGTCCAGTTAGCTGAGTTGCCAGCTTTGGAGGACCGAAAAAATATGTTCAAGTGATAAAATGTATATAGAAACAATTTAACGTTAGTGCTAATATGCTTTATTTTAGGTTTAGATTAAGCATTGAGTTATAATTGTCACGGTTTTTTTTTAAATGTCAATGATAAAAGTACCGATTTTACTAGTTTTCGTCCGCAAATTCTGGTTTTCAACCGCAAGTCTTTTAGTTTGCGACCATTTTGTAGATGAGCTAAGAAATAGTAAAACATAATAATATTGGTACCTACTTAATGTAAGTTTTCTTTCATATTACCTATCAACAAAAGTAATATTTAGAACTAAAACGAATAAATTTTAGTTAATCCGCCGTCCGAAAACTGAAGTGTAAATTTTAGTTTTCGTCTACTCCAAAGCAAATTCACGAAAAGTTATTCAAAATTTTAGCAATTTTTAGTTACGTCCACATATTTAAATTGATTTTACTCTTGCAGCAATGACAATTTGGACGGAAATGGAATGTCTAGTCGAGTAACCACCAAACTTCACCAAAGATCATTTTATTTAAATTGACATATAATTGATGTTCTAATTGTCTAATGCACAAAAAACCTAATACAACACTTAAAAACCTTGGCGTGAAATCTCTTCGTAGGTATCACTAAGTTTCAACAACCGCGACGACACTTTCGTAACACGAAAATTAAACACCAACTACCGTCATTTATATAACTCTCAACTAGTTAAATAATTATTCATGTTTGTGAAATGAATGGTTTGCTACTAAGGGCCCCAACGAGACCAAACATGCACGAGGAGCTGTTTTTATTTTACTAGGTACCTATTCCAAGATTTTGTTCTTATCAGCTCAGTCTACTGAACGAAAATTTCGGCGAAATCACCCTGAATTTAGTACAGTGCGACACAAAAGAGTAGAAATTAAATGAGGGCGCCACTTTCTACGTACCTAACTGTCACATTTTTGACGTAAAATGCTTAATCATGGCAACAATTTAGTATGGCCTTTTTTTAGTTCCATTTTATTTAATTTCTACTCTTTTGTGTCGCACTGTACCTCAAATTTCAAATACCTATAGAATGTCGAACGGTCTGTACAGATGTGTTACAAACTACCTACATGAATGAGGGGCTTTACTTAACTTTTTCACCAATACATACACTCAAGAGCAATGAAACCGGGTTAGTCACTATGGTAATTCAATACAAAGTGACCCGTTTTCATTGCTCTTGACTATAGTTGTACGCAAACGCAAGTCGTATTCTTACTTAGGTACTCTCTCAACTCCGAGCAACGAATCATAATTATAGAAATACTGTTATCTGTGACTTTGAGCTACTATTGATTTTCCAGGGTGCAGCGTGAAATAGGTCAAGGTCACCTCGGTGTGAAACTATGCAATAACTTAACTATGCATATAGGTACTGACGTGCCGTAATATTATGTTTCTACTTTGCTCCTCGATGGGTAACTACCTATGCTCCATAGTGACTATTTTGTTTGTTAAGTAGGTAAGTACTTATAAGGTCGATGACAAATTCGCTAAAAATAATTGATGTAGGTACCTACTTATATACATCCAGCCATGAAGTGAATGAAAGCAATAGAACGATTTACAATACAGATTGCCTCAATATAATCATGAAGCATGAAGGCCCAGCCACACCGCTTGCGTGACGTGCACGTGCACGTGCGCGTTCGCTTTCCACTGCGTTGTATAGTGACATGTCGTAATGAGAATTCATGCTATACAACGCAGTGGAAAGCGAACGCGCACGTGCACGTGCACGTCTTGCATCTGGTGGCTCGGCCTATAATAGCGATCGACAATCTTCGTTTTTCTATGACACACGACACGAGTGACAAATACACCGTCAGTTGCGAGTGCAAGCGTGATAGCGATAGCCAGCCGAAAGCTATTAAGAAGCTGGGAATACTGTACCTAATTTATTACCCGTGGGGGAGCAAAGTAAAAACATTTTACGGAAGCCACGTCGATTAAAAAAAATCGCTTATTGTAACTACCTATCAAGAATTATACATTTTGTAACAACATAACATAACGCTAGTTCGATTCTTCATTTGATGAAAACGAGGTACGTAAAATTCGACCTTGTGTACAATTAATACGGTTTAAAATCCTCTAACCTGAAAAAGGTGTACGAATCCGCTTGCGGCGCGATTGTCTCATGTTTGCTAACCGAAACATACCTACGAGTAACCTTTTTAAAATAAAATAAAAACTTATTACAAATAAATGTAGGTACTTTCTTCAATAACTATATTATTCACTTATACGAGAAGTTGTTTAATAGGTACCTAGTGTATCGGGTATTTATAGGAGAGAGTACAATGTAACGTTCATCATTTCTTACCTTTCGTGGTCGGTAGGGAGGCTAAAAAACGGACTATCGGGGTTCGTACGTTTCGTCTGTAGACAGCCGTATACGCAACAGGTTTTTTGACTTATTTTGGACATTTTCGTTCACATTTGCGCGTTGAAAAACGGCGTGCGCCCCTGCGTGAAGTTGGTAACCCACTGGTCTGAGCCGCCGGCGGGGAGGGGAAGGGGACGGGGCGCCAAAGATTGACTCCGTCAGAGCGAAATGAACTTTATTGACACGGATTTTTGTGTAGATAAGTTGAGTTTGGAATAGCCGCTTGGAATAATAGATTACGTCGCAGACAGACCCGTTACTTGAAAGATGTTTGGTTTTTGTTTTTAGATGATTGGATGCAGGTAGTTTGGGTACCTACCTGAATGTAAGCTGTTTCTTGAACATAAATGAATTAAATAAAAATGTTTCCATACATTTCGGCTGTTTAGCTCTCGAAGTTTGTATGGAACAGCTGTTTTTTCTTTCGCGATTTGGATGTTGGTACCATAATAAAAGTTGATCAGTATATGACCAACAGAGTTAGTCCCTCTAAAATTTGTCCGGTCATTAAAATTTCACACTGAATACAGGGATATTACATAATATTGATGTAGTATTTAAAAAAAACACATTTTTTTTTAATATTTAAATAAATAAATACCTACATGCGTGTTTATATTTATTTATTTATTAAGAGAATCATGAGATACCTGGTGTAGCACGGCAACGTAGGTATTATACAATCTTGAGATTGCCAAATATTAATCGTTTTAGTTTGATACTAATTTAAAAGTTAGGTATAAATGTAGTATACTAATATATGCAATAAGGAACTTTACTAACTGTTCTGAGGGGAAACCTGTTTTTTTTTTTTAATTTGAATTTTAAAATTGACATTATGTAATTCGTTTTACTTCAGGTCCTATATAACATAAATATGACTACAATAACCACTTTCATGAATTTTTAATACCTTTCTTCCTAAATTACGAGTATACAGTAAGAAAGACGTTAATCCATGCCACTAATAAACAACTCAATCCTTGACTTAATTGTTCCTTCGCTCACTTGCAGTTGTAATAGGATGTCCTTAATTCAATTACTTTAGTACCGCATGTTAAAAAGAATCCGTACAAATGCGATGAAAAACCTACTGCGTCAGAAGAAGCTTTCTTTATAAGTTATATGTCATTATCACCGTAATTTTAGAAGCCCAAGCGGTCAAGGACCTCCAGCTCTAAAACAATAAATAAAAGACATAGTGAAATGAATAAATAACATAATTTTTTCGCCCCCTTGACTTGGCTGATATACATGTACAAAGTTAGAGGGAGTTGAAATATGCGTGAAATGTTTCCTGTAAAGGATGGATCGCCAGTACTTTTCCGCTTGATCTTGGCAGGGGCACTACCGTGCCTCCAGGGGTACGTTTTATAAAGCTACAAGTTACAATTTTACAGGTCTAAACAACATAATTGTATGGTTACGAAGTTCAAAACTTCCTTATCCGTTATATGAAATATGCATTCTATTTATTTATTTATTTTAATTTATTTATTTATTCCAAAAAAAGTGTGGTACATTTTTAATTTAACAGTTTGCCAAACGTAAGTTTATTGGCAATTATTGCACTCGCTTTTACAGGTAACTATGGTATGGTATGGTACTGTGGTGTAACTTAGCTTGGGTTTTTTATATGGTATAGTAGTTTAGGACTATATACCTTTTTCCTACTACTCCGTCCACGTAGAAGTCTTTTAGCACTTGTTTCCTGTGTAAATTCAAGTTAAGGAATATCTGTGTGCCAAATTTCATCTAAATCTTCTCAGCCGTTTAGTTTATAAAACGAACATCCAAATTTCGATACAAATTTTCACATTTATTATGTTAGTAGAATATAACATGTAGATAGTTACCGTGTTTTTTTTCCAGATATTATTGAAACTTCACTTCAAATATGTTCTTCATGATTATAAATTAGTTGTTCATGCGCGGCGTCACCCTAAGGAATTTCTTCTATAATACAAACCTTGTCCTGCAAATTACGAACATAACAAAAAATATCTACCAAATCGATCGAGCCGTTCTCAAGTAATGCTCAGTCATATGGGCAATTGACCAATTAATCAATAGATCATTACTTAACAGCATCTATCCACAATACCTTCGAGTGTTCTCGTGACACTTCTCTTTCTTTTAATCTTTGAGCGGATTACCGGCGCCGTTGTAGGCACACCGGTCTAGCGAAGGGTAGACGACTTGCGGGCAAATTTAGAGTCGCACACTCGGGCATAGAGTGTTATTTCGCTCGTTCAAGATGCATCAATTTATGCTCATGAAGTAAAAAGTATTACTAGTGTTTAGTTAGTAGTTAGTTGAAGGAATTTATTAAAATTTACTTAGTTTACGATCAGTCAATCACCTAACTGCTTCAATTTCATAAGTTTGAACGCTAAAAAAAAAAATTGAATTGACTTAAGCCGCCGACACGACACGATAGATCGTCAGCTGTCGTCAATTCTGTTCATTTTGTCAGTTTTGCATCTTTTTTAGGCCCTAGCTTTAAATAACGGCAAAAAGTGTAGGTACAAGTAGGTACCTACAGTTAAAGTATTTCCCAACTTGGGAATCCCATACTGATGCGCCAAAGGAAACTTTCCAAAATTGCGGAACATTTCATGCAGGAAAATTTCGGAAACTCCTCATAATTTTGTATGGGAAATGAAACTTTCTGTTTCTTAAATTAAAATTTCCTATATTTCTAGTTAAAGTTTCCGGAAATTTCGTAACTTAACTTTTTGGAAATTTTCCGCAACTTGCACATCAGTAAATTCCAAGTTGTTAAAAACATCTACACGCCCCTATGCGTCTGAAAATAAGGTCTATGTTTACATATATTTTGCACGAGGGCCGTATCGTATACCTACTTAGATAAGTGCTTTTGACTGTACGGGTAGGTAGAGAGGCATGTTAGGCATGCACCGTCAAATTAATATCTGTACAATGTTGTAAAATGATGTACTTTTAGGTAGGTACATCAGCTTTATTGCTATAGTAATAAGGTTTTTGTATTTTATGGTGAAATGTTATTTACATATTGGTGCCCTTGACTGTGAGTATGAGTGCCTTGTCATAATTGTAAGTAAATTAACTACTATGCTGGCACTTAACTTGGCGTTGCGTGTTCGCGTATTTGCTTTATTTGGCCAAAAACGACTATGTGTGGAGGATTAATTCGTCTATATTTGCTATATTTGCACGAAAAAGCCAAACAAGCAAATACGCAAACATGCGTATCCACCCGCTTGTCGGTTTTTGGGCACACATCAAAGGACGCAAATATGGCGAATATTTGCGTTTACCGTCCACACATGGCTCGCTCAGTTCCATCCTAGCAAATTCAAATTCAATTTTGAACTGCAATCACATTCGCGTATTTGATATATTTTCTGTTGGCATCCCGAGTGTGGATGTCGTGTTTGTGATATTTGGACTTCATACGAATATTTGGCCTATTCCCAGTTGTCCACACCCCCTTTGTCCACACTGTGGACAACTGGGAATAATAAATCCCAGTTGTCCACACCCTCGAAAATAGGTGTGGACAACTGAGAATGAAAATTCCCAGTTGTCCACACTCTTTAATTTGACTCAACTGTGTTAGTTTTTATTAATGTACCGAAGTAGATATATTCGTATTTATATATTATACCCAGGTTCAGGAAAATACAAAGAGTCATTTAAGAGTACCTAACAAACGTTTACTTAAAACTCTGTTTTATTCCTCTATTTACTCTGCTTTAATACGAATATATCTACTTAAGTAGGTACATTAATAAAAACTAACACAGTAGAGTCAAATTAAAGAGTGTGGACAACTGGGAATAAAAATTCCCAGTTATCCACACTGTGCGCAACTGGGATTTTTTTTCCCAGTTGTCCACAGTGTGGACAAAGGGGGTGTGGACAACTGGGAATAGGCCGAATATTTGGACAAACACGGCGAATACGCTACGCGAACACGCAACGCAAGTGCCATATATACTATTTTTCTAAACCCACGAACTTTCCCTCAGTAATTTCTTCCTTTTTTCCGGCCTCTAATGAAAAAAGTTTGCACATCCCTGCACTTGAAATTATACAGTAGAGTTCATAAATATGTACGAGTATATGTACACTTTATTTTTAGTACCTTGTCACTTTAATCGTTGTGACAATTCATACATATGTTAGTTTAAACATGACATTAAATAGACAAGGTACTAAAATGTATACATATTTATGAACTCGATTGTCCGTAATAGCTATATAGAAACAAGGTGGGCTTAAACAAATTGGAATAACGCCCTAGTTTATCCTTATATCAGTGATTAATGATAATGTTTATAACACGGATTACATTTATTGCGATTCGTGCTATTAGTCGGTCAGAGATAAGATTTGGGAACACGTCACTGCATTCTGCTTACGTATGAGGCCAGTCATAACAAGATAGGGAGCCATTCTAGGCTCATTGCCTCATTCCTATAATGTTAACTTCAAAAAACGGGAAGCTTGATTTATGAAACTTATGAACTTATGAGCGATGGCGGTTATTACTTCCATCATTTGTTTTCAGGGTTTTTATATATTACTTAACCAGAAAGGTTTGTGTTGTAATCGAAACATAGACATTTATAATCTAAGAACAAAAGGGGGAAAAAAGGGCTTATTCCCACCTGTTACCACCATTTTGTTACCACTGGTAACAGCTGCATTTATTTTTCTCATCTTTTACCAGTGGTAACTAATGGGAATAAAAATTCCCAACTGTTACCACTAACTAATGGGCTTTTTCCCATTAGTTATCATAACCAAATATTTTAGTGGTAACAAACGGGAAAAATATTCGCAGTTGTTACCACCGAGGTACCTACTTTAGTGGCAAAAGATGAGAAAAAAATCCCAGCTGTTACCAGTGGTAACAAACTGGTGGTAATAGGTGGGAATAAACCGAAAAAAAAAACATAATGACATTAATGACAGAAAACAAATGCACAATAACACCGACGCTATTATTCGAGGCTGCCGTCAGACTCGGCGCACCTCAGCCTTTAGTATGGGTTTCGTGCGAATGAATAACACATTATGCGATGGAAAGGGATGCAACGGAGTTAGAAGTGTTGAACCTACCTAGACGCTGTTTTGTTAGGAAGATTACCTAGGCTGGGCCTCTATTTTACTGGGTAAAACCATAACGCCTTTGACATGTTATCGTTGCAATATGGTAATATATTACTCGGAAATACCCAACAACACGCTTAGTTCTAAATACTCGTGGAACTATTAATCTTTGGATCTAGTCTTGTGGACGCGTACTCGGAATACTCAATGCGCGATTTGCCGAGTAGGTTTCACATCCAAAATAACCCTATTTCCGCTACTAACTCGACTCGATGATGTCTTAACGAACTCGCCTAACACTACTTGTACTGACTTGTACTAGTGTTCTGTGCCAGTTGTCCCACTGCTACCGCGAATCCAACAAAACTTTACAAACTTTTTCTATGGGAAGCTCTAGTTGTGTAAAGTTTTGTGGGGTAGGGGGATTTTTGTGGAATTTACATTGTAAAATACGGTGTCACCCAATTGAATAAAAATTCCCAGATATCCGCACCTCTTAGGGAATTTTTATTAAAAAAAATCCCTGTTGTCCGCAGTGTGGACACAGGGGTGCGGACAACTGGGAATAGCCGTAAATGCCGCAATTGACTTGGTAGGTAGGTATCAGCCCGGTGCTTTGACTGCAGTTCTCGTGAAGTTGGGAATGGGAATTCCCATTTCTGTAATTATATTGTTTCATTATAAAGGACTTCGGGTTTTTTAAATGGGATTATGAATCAAACATAATTAACGATATCAAGCTTTATATTATCCAGACACTTGCATACATAGGTACAATTTATTTGTAGACATACAACAATTACTTAACAGACATCAGATAAAATACAGTTGAATAAATTACAATAATATGTAAAGTCGAGAGTAAATATCAAAAATGATGCAACTATTCATTCAAAGGAAAAAAGGGAAAATCCTTTGCGGTCTCTTCCTTTTGTCCTTTGAGAGCGCGGGAAATTCAGAATATTTAGTATGGCAGTTTTAAAAGGAACTTTAAAATTGATATGGGTAGGTATGCTGTTTTTTTGGTACTAAAATAAACTTTTATCGCTATCTTCGATTTCCTTTTACAGTTAGACATAAAAGCAATAAAAACTGGACCTGTTGTGAGATGTTTTTATTGCTCTTGATATTTTTCTAAAGGGAAAGTAGAAGGAAATTTTAATATTTTCAACTAATACTGTAAACATTTTCAGCAAGCCTTAAATTTAGAATTTTCTATAAGTCCTAAGGCAAATTCATCATAGTCCTTAGCATGAATCAGTTTCACTGAAAGATTCACATTACAAATATTATTATAAACGTTTAATAAAACTGGTCCGTGCACAGTCATGTCGATGAAATACACAATTTTATTAACATTACGTAAACTCATGCAAAATACACAACAAAAAAGTCATAATAAGTGGAGCTCTCCACCCGCCCGAGCCGCCGCTAACTAACTAAACTTTATTATTATAATTCTCACTGTCTATTGGCGACTAAAACCCGATTTGCTTAAATTTAACAATATCGACAGTTGTCATTAACATTATTTGTATTTTTTCTAC
The DNA here is from genome assembly GCA_946894065.1 of Acleris literana. Taxonomy (NCBI): domain Eukaryota; kingdom Metazoa; phylum Arthropoda; class Insecta; order Lepidoptera; family Tortricidae; genus Acleris; species Acleris literana. Next base: position 5,822,708 of record OX335683.1, read on the forward strand.
AATAATAAGGTACTCGTTATTAATTTATAAAATGTATATAATATAAATTTATAAACGTTTTGCGATTCGATGCGCGCTTTCATTAGCTTGTTCAAACTTGCGGAAATTAAAACATTATTTTACAGACATAATATTTGAAAAACATAGTCACGGGGTTAACAAAACATTAGAAAGGTGCGTGCTCATTCACGATTCAATATTTGTGACAATACAATTTCAAGTCGGTGCAGGCTCCATGGAGTTTAATTTAGACGACCACAAATCGGCTCAGCGCCTCGAATACTGCTCAAATAAATTACCACGTAACTTACAAACAACAAATCACAGATAGCATGCTAAAACTGCCAAATACTATACACACTACGTGAGGTCGGGTATTTGATACCCCGACGCGCCCTCGGGCGGCCTAACCTAAGCGCAGTCTTAATCCATTCACCATACAGCCCTGATACAATACAATACATTACAACCTAATACTGACTGACAACCTCCCCATGAGTCACAAAACATGCCGTGTTAAAGTGATCCTATGGTTAATAAGTGATGGCTAAAACCTGATCGCGATCGTGAGTACGACAGGTTAGTAGGTACATTCAAACGTTACTCAGCTCGGTCCGGGTCCGGCTCGAAGATATCACAGATGGTGTGGCGGCGCGGCTTGCGAGGCGCGTCACAGGTAGGGCACGCAGCCGGCGCAGCGGGAGCGTCGCGGGGACTCCGCGCGCGCCCTGCACACACGCACGGGTTAGCTCATGAGCGGGTCTCGCGCGGGTCCGCGCGGCCGAGCGCCCGCCGCAACTTTTCCACCAACCTGTTGTGGAACTTGTCGGCGTCGCGCGGCGCCGCGGGCGCGCTAGCCGAGCCCTTGCTGGGGCTCTCGGCGGCGGACGCGCGCAGCGACGAGCGCGACGCGCGCGACGGCGGCGCCCGGCAGTAGGACAGCGAGCGCATGGCCGGCGCCGAGCGGTGCGGGCTCAGCGTGTTCGCGCTCCGCGGCGACAGCGTCGGGCCCTCCGACCGCGACTCCGACACCTTCCTCACTCTCCCACCAGTCTTCTCCGCGTTCTCCGAAGTCCGCCGTGACCGCTGCGAGTTGTAAATATCCCAGTCGTTCTTCATAACTGGCATCATAAACGCCATCTCGCCGCCGGTGGTGGTTCCTCGGTTTTAACGTTTTTGTTAGAATTCTGGTTGCGCTGCAACGAAATCGCCGACGGCGGAAAATCGCACGCGGATCGATATCAGCGAAGCGATTAAGCTAGCACTCCTTTTAGCTGATTTTCGCCTTAAATTGCTTCGTTTGGAATAAAACACGAATATTTTAGAAGTTTATTAGTTGTAAGCGAATAAGGAACAGTGGAAAAGCCGGCTTTCACTTTAATGTCACGTGCACCGGAACGGTCAGGACCAGGTGTTGACCCTAGGACGATTTACTGTAGAATGAAGAATTCGTGAAAACAATCCCTGATATATGGAAAATGGTGGCGCCACTGTCGCGGCGGCTTCTATTGGAAACGATTTAATTGAAACAAGAAGTGCGTCGTTTAACGCTGGCACACTAATAAATAGTGGCACTTGCATGCTAAAAAATCATGTTGGAAATGTACTAGCGGAAAATTATGCAGAATTGGCTCAAAACAAAAGAAAAATACCAAAGGAAAAAAGCTGGCCTGCTACTCCGCAATAGATGGCGCTGATTATTAACGCCATCTCGTGTTGAGTTGAGTAACGTCTTTACTATGTTAAAGCAAACGAAACGGCAGTTATTTGAATACTCATCCGTAAGATGTCACTAGTATCAAATAAAAAACGAATTGAATTGCACTTGCACGCTACACCTTGTAGTTTTCGTTAATTGCTGTATTTTGTTTAAACAAATTACAACTACGTTGAATTCGAAAGATCAGCTTAAGTGTAATGTTCTTCTAAGTCCTAACGTGAACCGTGTTATACTGTATAAATGAACATTTTGACACACTTGCCTTACGAGACGCAAACTAACGTACCTAATAACCCAACAGATTTTCATGAAACTTAGCTAAAAAAAACGGCAACTGTAGTCAAACCGGTTGATTAATTACTAGCTGTTGCCCGCGACTGCGTCCGCGCAGAAAAATTAAACATAGCCTATGTTACTAAGGATAATGTAGCATACTAATGGTGTTTTTTTTTTGAAATCGGTCCAGTAGTTTTTGAGTTTATTCGTTTCAAACATACAAATATACAAATATTTCCTCTATAATATTTTATTAGTGTAGATTCGGACCTTATCAGATAGATACAAATATATTATACAAATATAAGCAAAGGCCAGTTAGGGGACAAAAAAATAAATACGGATGTTTTCGATGTTTTCGTATTTATTCAAAGTACTATTGTGGGTTTTTGTACTTTTCAGCGTTGATGAATCCGTCACGGTTGACAAGGCAAAACAAACCGTCTTGTGTGCATGTAAGGTTGACATTCGCCCTGCAATCCAGCTGTTTATGACGCGTAGGCGTCTTTTATAAAACATGCGTTCAAAAGTTTATGAGAACTAGGTCAAAGTACAGACTAGGAGACCGTTAAACGAAACCTTATAGCTTATATAAGTGGGAATCTCTTTTCAGTACATGTACTTGTACAGTCAATAGCGTAAATAAGTGATCATTTATGTACCTTGTCACTTTAACATCGCGTTTGAAATGTCATAGAAAATTGTGATATGATTGAAAGCGACAAGGTACATAAATGATCACTTATTTATGCTGTTGACTGTACCTACAGCCAGTGATAAATATATACAGTTTTCCAAGACGCCAAAAATATCTACACTCCCCTATGCCACTAAAAATAAGGCCATGTATACGAGAATTTGTTAAAAGGACTTTAGGCTAAAATAAAACAACAAAATAAAATACAATTATTTATTAAATATTAAAAACATGATTCAATTACCAGTAACAGATCTTTTGATATGTACATTCAATAAATCCAACGTTAACGCAACCAGTAACTTTTCATAGCAAACAAATTGGCATGAATTATAGCAACGTTATAGATACTTTGGGTATAGTGATTTCAACGCACAACGTCCCACTCCATCACAACTTTTTTTTAAATATAAAAACTATCAGGGGACAATGTCACACTAATTCACCTAGTCCCAAACTAAGCTCTAGTCTAGGTTGTACTATGGGTACTAGACAACGATATAAATACTTATATAGAGAAAAATTAAATACATTATAAAACATCCATGACTCAAAAACACTTCGCGCTCATCACACTAATATCTGCCCTTACCGGGATTTGAACCCAGGACCGCTAGCTTCGTAGGCAGGGTCACAGATGGTGTGGCGGCGCGGCTTGCGAGGCGCGTCACAAGTAGGGCACGCAGCCGGCGCAGCGGGAGCCTAGGACGGCCTAGTTGGTATATATATATATATATATATATATATATATATATATATATATACCAACTAGGCCAATGCGTCGTCAGACAAAGCAAGAAGGCAAACGAGGACAAAAGCCAGCTGATAGTAAGTGGGATCTGTGACCCATAGACATTTGCATTCTCAAAACTGTAATCCTAAGACTGCCAATACTTTGCCAACTAAGAGGGCTACGATAGAATACCCCTATGCTAGTAATTTCACCAGTTGTCTTATCGCCACACCGGAACTATACAAACGCTATTGCACGGCGGTAGGTTAAGCGATACGATGGTGGTAGCGACCCGGACCCTGCGCAGGGCCCTACCACCACTAATAATCAGAGGTCGGAATAGAACCACCAAAAATAATGATTTATTTTTATTGAATGCGTCCCTTTCTGGGATTTTTATAATAATACATAAATGTGAAAATTGATACTAAAACTATATACAATTTTACATAATATATAATATTTTATCTCATAATAGTAGTAATTATGATTGGAATTTTGATATTGATGATTCAGATTGAAAGATCTTTTTGTTATTGATGATCATGTAAAATTGTATACAATAAATGTTTTTAACATGTGATATTGAGTTTAAGTATCAAATTCCACATTTATGTATTATTAAAAAAATCCCGGAAATCCCGCATTCAATAAAAATAAATTATTTTTGGTGTTTGTAACCACTCTTAGTTACGTCCTCCCGCGAAGTTTAGGCAAATAGGCACTGCCTATTCCGACCTCTGCTAATAATACACTATTCATTCATCACAATAATTAATCATTCATTCATTACAATAATTCATCATTCATTCATTACAATAATTCATCAATTCTTCATACGACGCATCGTCGACGTGACGGATTGAAAACACTACCTAGATCACTAGTGGCTCACAAAGCATTGAAACATTTTATAAATTAAATTAAACTCTAACAGCATAACTTTACATTACATAATTCAGTATAACTCAAAGCTATAATTAGTATATATAAATATTAAGGCCGGCTTTACACTGAAACTTACGGCTTACGTAAGTAGGGACGCAGCTATCTGTTAGGATGAGAAAAAATATTTCTATCTACTTCTAACCAATTTCTGCGTCCCTATTTACGTAAGTCGTAAGTTTCAGTGTAAAGGCCGATTAACATGAAAACTTCAAAGCAATACAACACTTCATCCTTCATCTGTGGCTAGTGGAAAGGGACGCAACTAAATGTTAGAGTAGAACGATCGTGTTACTTCTACGTTTATCTTGTAAGTTACGGCTTAGCAATATTATTTTAATTTGGTCACTAAACAAGACCTTGATTTAGTTCAAACAAAATATATACTCAGATATCTACTCTGAACTCAACATAAAACAAGAAAAACACACGCGACTGACAAGGAAAGGTACCCAACTGTCCGGCTCCGATTCGTTTTATTTTGATGAGTGTGGCGATGAATTTCCGAAAATTGAATTTTACTGCAAGCGATATTTCCATTCGCATAACTCACCAGTCTTTATTTTTTTCAGTAGCTTATTTTGCCAAAGATTTTTATCTCAGCAGAAATAATTCCATTATCATAATTTCCCAATCTGTATTTATCTGAATAGTTATATCATTTTCAGAGAGTCGACGGAGCTCCGCTACCGCGGAGCTCCTTCCTACTTCTGTTTGGCTTGGCCCTTCGGGCCTGCAGCAAAACTAGCGTAACCTAAACCTACCTACCTATTTCGGCATAACAACAATCGTGAAATTAGCGACTGGAAAAAAACCAGAATGGTAAATATGCGACCAGGAAAAATTAAGAATGAAAAAAAAAACACATTCGGTAAAATCACGAATCGGAAAAATCGCGACTGGAAAAATTGCTACCAGAAAAAAGATTTTTGGGAAAATATCGCCACACTCATTTTGATATATGGTCAAACCGGTAGGTAACTAGCAATTTTTCTTAATTCTCTACTGAAGTTAGATGGTTTATAGTCACTTTTCAGCACTTTGGAGGACAATTTCTCCCACAGGATGAGATTGGGCAACTAAAAAAAAAACGTGTCTGTTATTTTAGACTACTCCCTAACATATATCAAAATAAAGCAAATCGGAGCCGGACAGTTGGGTACCTTTCCTTGTGAGTATGCTAAACAATCAAGACAAGCAACACGTACAAAATATGTTTCCTACCTTATATTTATACAACCTTCCCAGACAAGATATAGTGCAATGGCTCTTAAAACGTCCTTCGGGTTCGTGCTTGTCAAACAGACGTTGCCCGAAGATTAAACACTTTTTAAAAACTATTGCACAGTAGGTATACATAGCCGTTTGTGCAGTGTGCGTTTCATACCGTCCAACTACACTCACTCAATTTTCTAACTAATAACTGCAAATATTATGCTAGAGCTACTACATAATCAATGCATATAAGGCAAGGTGGGGCAAGTGTGTTAAACCAACAATATCTCCTAAAAACGTGGTTTGTCGCACTTACCCGCACGCACATGCCCCACCTGACCTTACTCTTATTTAAGCCACAAACGCACTGCGAGCGGAGGCGGCGCGTTTCCATACTATATGCGTGCCCAAAGCGTGGCCGAAGCGTTTTTAGTATGGATGCGCCGGACCGCGCGCCTTTAAAACCCTTAATAAACGGCCAAAACCGTTGGTCTCCAGTTTACGCTGCCGGACGCCCAGCATCACGCTATATGCTGCTTTAAGATGCTTACTATAAAAATGTACTATAGTAGTCTTATTATAGCCATCGAAAGCGAAACGTTAACGCCGCGTATAGCGTTTTTCAGAAAACAAAAACCTTAGAATAATATTAACATCTAACATTTAAACACGTCCCTATTAGCCTAAGAGGCTAAACTATACTAGGTTAAATATTGGTGGGAATATAAATATCACAATTAGAGTATTAAAATATAAGCATAAAGCCATTGTAACACAATGTGGTCTAAAACCACTTCACTTAAAGCAGTGCATAATATTGAATAATAATTGAACACAATAAAACTGTGTCATATTAACATATCTTTTCAATAACACACCTTTATTTCTAAAGAAATATTCACCTACGACATGTTTTATCTAAAAATATCTCCTTCATATAGATATTTAGTAAAATAAAATCTTCTTGTATGCAAATCGTGCAATTATCTATCATCTTTCACTTTACATACGTTATCGAGAAACGCTATCTTTCTTTTGTTAACCTAATTGGTACTGTTTACTGTAAACTTGAATAACAAATCTCACTTGAAAACACCTCCGTGCCGTGAGGTGAGGCTTCGAAATGCCGAAAAATGTCCACTACTGGACATAGGCCTCCCGAAGGTTTGCCACAAGGATCGGTCCTACCGGTCTGTCGTCGGTCCACCTTGTTGGACGCTGCGTCTTCCGCAAGAAGTCTTCGACCTCATCGGCCATCTGTACTGCGTAATGCCTCGCCCACTTTCTTTTGATTTGCGAAATGTCTACTGCTGTATAATTCACCAATACAACACTACTTGATAAATCAAATTAAGTAGCAGAAACAATACTTGAGTTTGGTTCTTCCCTCATAGGATTGTAGTACTCGTTGAGATTGACCATAGTGAGCAGTTCCACCAAGTGCCTCTGGTACCCACACTCCATTAACTTGGTGACAACCTTGTGCAGGTATTTGGCGAGTTTCTCGAATAAATGGAATAGTTCATCGAGCTGGCCAAAATTCGCGTGAGTGAAGTGACCGTCTTCCAGTTGACGCCATTCTCTGTAAATGTTATGTATGTAAGACAAATTTAGTCAAGATACAACATACAGGGTGGTACTCGTTAAACTGTACATATTGAAAGGGATGAAATTTTAGGTTAATTTATAGGTAAAACATTTTTTTTTTAATTTATCCCCTTGTTTATTTTACAGATTGTCAAACTTTTTAATAAAGTTTGGGTAGTACACTTACTTGTGACCGTGTAACTTTTGATCTAATAGCCCAAAAAAGATAAAACAAAATGCATAGTATTGACATTAGTTAGGTTTATAATAATTGATAACAATATTAGACCAATTAAAAAAAATAACTGAGTAACTGCTTTTTTTGAGGAAAGTTACTGCAAAAATATCATTTTGTTTTCATAAAAACACGATTTTCTCAAAAATTTGCAGATATTTTACTAATTTTTTTTAGGAAAAAAAATGGTGACATATCTACAAAATTTTGAGAAAATCGTGTTTTTATGAAAACAAAATGACATTTTTGCTGTAAGTAATTTATTAGAAAAATTTAAGAATCTGTAAAAAAAAGGGGTTAATTATTTTTTTAATTGTTTTACCGATAAATTAATCTAAAATTTCATCCCTTTCAACATGTACAGCTTATCGAGTACCACCCTGTATAATATGACTATTGAAGTATTAGGTACTTAGATAAGAAGTTAATCCTGACACATTGCACAACCATGAAGTTTCGGAATATTGCTAATCTTGCCAGCAGTAAAACAATGCTAATCTTATTTGTTGCGTGTGAAGAAATAGTAATAACAGCATTGCTTTACTGCTTTCAACGTTATCAATAATGAGATACTTCATGGTTGTGCAATGTGTATAAATAGATAAAAACCGCCCATGTATGACTTCAGAGCTGATATCTCTTAAAAGACGCAACACATTTTGATAAAACCTAGCTAAGAGCCATCCCGATTAAACTAGCTTTCTTTTGAAAAAAAACGGTCCATCAGTTTGCAACCTACGATGGCACAAAAAGACACCCAGGTACACAGACACACAGATACGTTCACCCCCTTTTATTACATCGGGGGTTGAAATAAAAAACCGGCCAAGTGCGAGTCGGACTCGCGCACGAAGGGTTCCGTACCATTATCTATAAAAATCACGTTTGTTGTATGGGATTAAATATTTATTTTATTTTAATTTAATTATTTATTTTTAAAGTGAATCCTGCCAGTGATCTACCTGTCGCCGTTATTATTATCGAGCATAAAACGGTAAAAAAAATCACGTTTGTTGTATGGGCCCCCCTTAAATATTTATTTTATTCTATTTTTAGTATTTGTTATTATAGCGGCGACAGAAATACATCATCTGTGAACATTTCAACTGTCTAGCTATGACGGTTCATGAGTTTCAGCCTGGTGACAGACAGACGGACAGACGGGCGGACAGCGGAGTCTTGGTAATAGGGTCCCGTTTTTACCCTTTGGGTACGGAACCCTAAAAACTAGCCAGAACTTAGTGGATTGACATTATACCACCCTTGTAGATAAAACAGAATCATGTTGAATAATTACATGTATATATTCTTAGTACGATCGGAGTTAAGTTGCACACATTAGTGCTTCGTCACTTTAATGTCACATATGAACCTCTGCGCTAATTTGTCAAATGCGTTAACGCGACAGGGTATAAATTTGTGCAGCTACATACATACAACCACGCGTTATAAGAATAAGAAACTCCAATACAACTCACCCCGCTTTAAGAACTCTGCTAAACTTTAATATAACAGTAAAGATATCGTTTAAGAGTTTCATAACGGGCGTCGATCTGTTGTTCAGCAAACACCTGAACAAGACCTTCTTTATGTAGACAACATGGCACTCATACAAGTCGTCTAACGTCCGAGCCTTCTTCAGATCATTTTCAAACTCCGTCCAAGAGCTTAGTATGCAGGTTGTTACTATGTAGTTGTCTAGAGCTCGTATAAGGGAAGCCATTATATGCCTGTATATCTGTACAGAAATGAACTGTGGTGATCTTAAAAGCTTTCGCGATTGTTGCTTCGTCGTTTTGACCGCTAATCGTAATTCCTGTAAGCAAGACTCCATGTTAATTTTGACAAAATAAATTTCAAAATATACATAAATAAAGGGTTGAGAGAAAATCCTCTGTTGCCTAAGACTAAGGTAAGGTAAGCTAAGTCCGAAGTTTTGTTACCCAACTTCATTTTGAATTTTCAGACAAATGAAACTGTCTGAAAATTCCTAATTATTCCCAAGTCAGAAATGATCAATGAATCCATTATCGTCTCACAACATTTAAATAGATGGGTGAGGTTTGTTTTATAACAGTCTTTAAAAAATAAGCGGTTTCAGAATAAAATGCATTTCTAACTTCTAAAAATTCAGACAACAATTTGATTCGGACTTATGATAGGTAACCCCATAACTAACCAGTCCAAAGTCGGTACAGTAAAGATTAGATCCTGTAAAACACCTCTACTATCTATTATTATAGCGACGGCGCTAATTGTGTCTGTAATTTATTAAATATTTTCGTTGCATTTCTTTCATTCTGTATGTCAAGTATCAGAGATGCAAGATCAGTAATTGGCGTATACAGCTAAGTGAAGTGCCGTAATAAAATATGATATTGCATTCGGTTTACAATGCAATATCATATTTTTTTTAATTCAACCCATCCCAGTAACGGGAACCGGTTCAAAAATGACTTGTTGTTAACAAACAAGCAAGAAGCTTATAAAACACAACTAATGTAGGTAAAAGGTATAGTCACGAGATTTAATTTAGTACCCACCTTAGGTCCTAAGTCAATCTGACATTTTATAACTATAAGGTTGAGTTTCCTTAAAGTTACAATTGACCTGACATCTCTAATGACATTGACGACTTCAAGCATATTTTTCTTGAAATGGGTCCCAAATAACGCTCGTGACCGTACGAGTACGGTACGTTATGTAGAGTACACGAAAAGAACATGTTTGCACAATAAATTGTGACCGCCAAAATCAAAAGCGCCCTTATGGCGGCAGGCCTTTACACTGTTCTTATAACTGTTATCTTATTATTTGTATAGTTACAAGAATTAGAAAAGCGCTACAGCCAGGCGCCGTAAGGGCCCTTTTGGATTAAATGGCCACAATTTATTGTGCAAACAGAATACAATAGAAACAAAAACACAAAAGGTAGGTTAGAGGTTAGCCGATGGTGGCACTTGATGGTGCCACAGGGAATTCGATTTTACTCTCCAAAATACAAAGTGTATATGTTAAGGAACAATAAGATCTCTGGGTTTAATTGACATACGCGTCCCAAAATACACAGAATAAACCAGTTATATCAAACAAATCTGACCTGAAAATCCTCCCCAAGTGTCCAAGATATCCGTCTCATCTTGATAAGGAACTGGAACACCTTCGCATACCGCAGCAGAGCCTCCTGGGACATGATGATGTTGAGCGGCCACGTGACGGTATACGTCAACGACAGACATTGAAGCACGTCGGGAGAGCTGTGCTGGAAACTTAGAGGCGACTCCGTGATGGTAAACGACAAGTTTTCCGAGAATTTGTGGACATCTACAAATTACAGAACATATTAGGGTCGATGGAACACATTATGCCAAGTTTACGCGATGACAATAATGATAGCACGGAATAGAGCTCGCGTCTATTTATTGGCAGTGAGATTTTGGCGTCGCAAAATTGTTATCGTGTAAACTTACCTTTATTACATATTAAATAACGTGCAGTCGACTCTAAGACTGTCGACTTTTGCACCTTATCTCAATGAAGTAAGACATAACATTTTCAAAAGCAATTAGGTTCAGCCCGAGTAGAATACAGCCCCTGGATAATCAAACGTTTTGATTTGGACGGATATTTTCGTATTTGTCTTTCTTTCGGTTGGCTAAAGTAGCTTTTTGAAATACGAATATACTCGTATCCGACAAAATGCGGTGTTCGATTGATTAGCAATAATAGGATATCACTCGAACATTAAAGTAACTTGACTTACGAGTATACAGAAAACCAAGTCAAATCAAAAAGTCCGATTGTAAATTAGATACCTATAAGATAGGTTCACTTTAGTGAAGGAACTGGTAGAATCTGGAGGTCTATTGTTAATGGCACCGCTCGTTCCCGAAATACCAGTATTTAGAAATACCGAACCACTCTTTTTACCGAGTTCCCAAAAAACCAGATTCGTAATACTGGGTGAAGATAATAAACGATACCCTAACTTGTATGTTTAGTTTTGGGATCCCGATATATTGTAAATCACGTACTTTAAAATACTGGTATTTTGGGAATGAGCCGATATGCCATACTTATTTTCTTAAGATCTCATGGTAGGGGTGTCGATAACAATGAACCAATATAGATTGTTAAATGTTACAACTCTCTGATAAACACTATGCAATGTATTTGCTCTTTTGCTATCCATAAAAGACTGTGTATTTAATAGGAGAAATAAATGAATTTCAAGTTGAAAATGGGTGACAAATTAAAGGTTTAATTTTCATTATTATGTTAATACTTACGCGCAATCGATGACCCAAGCGCCTTGTCCAAGATATTATGCAGCGTTGAAAAATTCAACAACTCATGTGGATTAAGCGTCTTTGTTAACTTCGAGAACAGATTTCTACAAATACTGTTGGAAAACTCCCCGTCCATCAAAAAGAAGTAATCTTTTAAACTTCTCAAGTGTTCATACATATCGAGATTCACTAGGAAGTAAGTCAGCATTGCGTTGTTCACAACTTCTAGCTGATACGTTAGTGGAAGCATCACCGATCTTTGGAGGCAAGCCGTCAAAGTGGCTACGTTGTCACTCGTTATGCACTCCTGGTCCTCTTCAGTGTCAAAGTGGGACGCAAATATATTCGTATAAGGTTTCTTCTTCACTTCCTCCATTATAACCGCAGGGTGCGTATAGCTCGCAGGTGTCGAATTCAAACACATTTTACTACTAAAATAATTTTTCGAATATTTCTTCATTGCTTTTACTCCAAAAGGATCAAACTCATCCATGTTGTAAGTCCCATCTATTAAATTGAAGAACGTATGCTTTGTTTTAATATCTACCTTACAAACTTTGGAGCTTTTTATAGGGGAACCGTCCACACTATTCTCCTGCATGTTTTCTAATACTTCAGATTCAGCAGCTTCATCGACCATTAATGAGAAGTCGAAACCGTTTGAACCTAAAAAGTCTTTGTTTCTATTGTCTTGCGCCGAATCAAAATCTTTGTTGCCTTCGCTTTGCGGAGTGAAAAGGTCGCTAGTTGTCGCACCTTCCATTGGAATATCCGCTGTCGTGGGCGTTTCCAAATCCAGCTAAAATAAACAATGGGTTACAGATATCACCTTTTGTTACACTTTAATACATTTTGGAAGGAAACTTACCTGTGGGAATAACTCTCCTGGTGTCACGGCAGTGTTTGGCGTGATTATGTTATAAGTCCTTATAGATGACGACGATGACTCACTATAGGGCTTCAAATTCAAAGTTAATCCGGCTCTTTCCCGCCTGGGGATCGACTGCAAAGATGCCACAGAGTCCACATCGAAATCCGACCCTAAGACGTGCCGCCTGTTCTGCAGAGCTTCTTTCTGGGCGATATTAGCTGGCTCATTTTTCTTTATAACTATCGAAGGTGTATTATATTCAACGCCTAGGATCTTCTGTTTATTCAACACCGCTTCTTTTTGAGCATCGGTTCTTGGTTCTGCCACAACGTGCTTCTCTTCAGGCTTTATTATATCAAATTCTGCTCCGAGCACCTTCAGTTTATTCCTCTTTGCTTCCGCAAAAGGAGTATCGATATTATTTTCCTCATCAATATTAAAGTTGGGTTCTCTGACTTGGTTGTTTTCAATATCAGTTCGTCCCATTTCATGCGTCATAACTTTCTGCTTGTTTTTAAAAGCTTCTTCTCTCATTTTGAAAAACTGTTGATTATCGTACACGTCATCTAAATTGCCGCCGATCACGTCACTCGACGTTTTTGATTCCTTCGATCTCGTAATACTGAGATCAGTCACAACATTTCCTTGCGCATCGAGCTGTTTTTTATTATCACACTGATTATCATCAGACTTTTTGCCGCCAAATATACTTTTAGCAGCATTGCATAGGGCACTAAAAACATCTGAAGACGCTTGAGCTTTAGCTTTGTTGTCGTCAAACTCTGAATTCTGTATTTGTGCTGGCTGCTCGGACAGATCCATCATGACTACAGACGTAGTGGAATTTGTCATTTGTTCGCAAGTACCGCTTTCTCCGCCGCTAATATCATCGATGGAATTTGCATAGACCACATTGACTTGTTGTCCGATTTCACTAATGCTCGTCCACGAAGGTTGACTTTCTGCCTTCTCATTGTTCCTATGCTCGAGTTCTAGTTTCTCTCTCCTTAAATTCCGTTCCTCGGTAGTCAGTAGCTGAGTTCTGATCTGATCGAGTTGTAATCGTTTCATTTTCCACGCAGTGTGTATTTGGCTCTTTTCGACTTCTATGTTTAGTTTAGAATAATACGCCATTATTTTATTTCTGTAAAAAGTATACGAAAAATATCTTTGAAAATTATTTTATTCGTTGTTTATTTCTAGGTATATTGATAAGTTTGATCCCACAAAATACGAGTTGTAAAAACCTGACTATTTTCAGGCGGAAAGCGCAAGAGATATACAATGCCAATAGCCTTATCCCTTAACCATCTGGAACTTCTTAACGAATAGATAAATACAACGTACACAAATTGACCTAGTCCTAAACTAAGCTGTAGGCTTGGACTATGGTATTCGACTAGACAAAAATAATCATACTTATATAGAGAATTACATAAATATATAGAAAACCTCCAAGACTAGCTAGCTTCGAAGGCAGGTTCAGATCAACCAGGCTAACCGCGTCGCAAATCATTGCAGGGGATTATCATGGCTAGAGCTTGGGAACGGTTCGAAAAATACCGGTTAGTTATGGTGCTTAACCAGGGTCTTCGTAAACGCTCGCTCGGAGCGGAATAGATTCGCGATCGTTATGATCGCTGGGATTAACCTGGTTAGGATTTAACCTAGTTCGGATGGCGTGGTGACTATGGTATTTTAAATTGATAATACAATCAAATTGAGCCGAATATGGGCAATCAGGAGAAATAATTCGTGTAGTTTTGTAAATTGGTACATTTATACCTTGCGGTATCCAGATTAACATACTAAAAGTACTCAAGCGTGGGCGGTGTGCTGAGGGTGTAAGAAGGGGTTAAAGGTACCTTTTTTAGATGTTTGCTCATATCTCGAATATCTGTACTAATATCATTATGATTACTTCTGACAAAAGTTACCCCACCCACCGATATTTTTTTATCAAATCCAGCACCAAGTGCAAAGCTGATCTCTCCTCTCTCCGCCCTATTAAAGGGTCAGCAAAATATCACGCATTACGAGTATTCCACCAAGTACAAGAGTGGTAACGAAATGCCTCCTGAAATGTGGGGTTGGAAGCGAGGAGCTGATGGAACCCTCGAACCAATTACCACCACAGATCCTCCAGCCCCCGATACCGTGCTGACTTCAATTTTTTTCACTGCAAAAGTGGTTGCACTGGAAAATGCGGATGTCGAAAAGCCGGTATTTTACGCTGCTTGGGTTCATGTACAGAAGGTGTACCTGTAGATGTCATAGATGGAGAAGACGAAGATGTCGATGTAGAAGAAGATGAGTAACATAATAAAGAAGAACTGATTGCTTTTTCTATTTTTAAATTAAAATTTAGAACCTATTTTTTTTTACTTCTTAAATTGTCTATATTTCATCTCCTTGTTAACTTAAACACCCTGTAGCTCCTAAAGTATTGATTTTAGACTAAAAATGAATATAGCCAATTTTATAGCAAATTGTATGTAATTTTTTTTGTCAGAAGTAATCATAGTCCGATATTCGTACAGATATTCGAGATATGAGCAAAAATCTGAAAAAAGGTACCTTCAACCACTTACACACACTCTCAGCACACCCCCCACCCTTGAGGACTTTTAGTATGTCTCTCTGGATCCGCAAGGTATAATTGTACCAATTTACAAAACTACACGAATTATTTCCCCTGATTGAATAATTTTTCTTGAATGAATTGAAGGCCCGCTTGACTGCAAGCTCAGCAAGTAAAAATGCAACTAAAGAGCTAGCTAGCTATTAGGGTAGGAAACACGAGAAAAGGGTAGTTGTGGTGGGTGATGCGAATAAATTAGCGAACGAAATTAACCGATATTCCGAGGAGGAACAGTTTTATTTTGATCCGAAATAATATCGATAATGTTCGAGAGGAATCGAAATGGACATGCTCTTTTTGAAATGTAGATATGGAGTTTCTGACGAGCTGATTAAAAAAATCAACCAGATTTCCGAGCCCTGATGATCATGCCATGGCTATGCGATTAATTTTACGGCAAGTGTAAAGAGCGTTTTCTCTCAACGTTAATTGAAAAATAAGGCTTGATGACCCCAGATCCTAGAAATTAAAGTCACCTCTCGTCATCCCGGAGTTTAGCATCGACGTCGTCAGCGGCCTGCTGGGCCTCCTGCTCGAGGCGGGAGCGGGTGCGCTCGCGCAGGCGCGCGCGGGACTTGGCCTCCTTGGCCTCGGCCATGGCCGCCTCTAACACCTTCAGAGAATGCTGCTTCTCCGCGACGATCAGCTGGGCTAGGCGCTTGCGCTCAGCTGTTCGACAAAGCTAACGTGTAAATTCAATATTTTTTTCTCAAAAATGCTCGAAAATGATTCCTAGGAGTGAAATAACCGTATGGAAGCCCATTTTTGGAAGCTGCAATATTTGTTTTAAATGCTGTGAAAATCAAAAGGACCAAGAACAAAAAGTAATACAGCCAATGCAGATTATTATGCGGTTTTTGAACTTGCGGACCTCGTATTGGTTTGTATAGCCGCTAAAAGAAGTGTCTTAAACATTTTATATAAAGAACATAAAAAAAAACCTTTCAAAAAGCTGCGGTATCGCGCATCTTTCAAGTAGTCTTCGTCGAACGTTAAAATAAGGCTCGTAGGAAACGAGTTTGTAAAATGAATAAAGGTTAAACTTAAAATGACCTAGAAATTCTGGACACCTAGTGAAAAAGGGTATAAGTCGACTTGACTCGTATTTAAAAAGGATACATGCATACATAAACGGAGTATACTAGTTAGACTTAAACCCTTTTTCACTTGATCTTCAGGAGACTTATACCCTTTTACCCCAGAATTAATCTTGTACATTTCTTGTAATTTTTCAGGTTACGATTTGACCAAGATTATCCCTTTAATGGTTACTGAAATAACGTACATAATTCAAAGATCAACTCTTGCATGGAAATCAAAAAATACAGTCAAATATAAAATAAACACAGATAAGACAGCCCAATGCACTCACCAACAATCTTCTCCATGGTCTCAGCCTGTTTAAGCGTCGCCATCTCAGCAAAGGCCTTCCTCTCGGCTTCCCTCTTCAGAAGCAGCTGTTCGAAGCTCGCGGGCTCCCCGCTGACGAAGCGGCAGCGGGTCCGGTACACGTCCAATAGCTGCTGCTGCCGCTCCAGACCCTCGAAGCCGCAGCAGCACTGGACCCGGGGGTGGTCGGACGATATCAGGACCACTAGGGGATCCTAGGAGTAATGCAGAGAAGGAATATCAGGGGTAATCTCATACAAAATTGACCTCTAAGCTGTAATTTTTTAATTGTGATAAACAAGATAAACAATGATAAAAATTTTCGTTAAGGGTGTAATTTGGATAGGCATATAAACTTTTTTGATTTTTAATCTAAAACTACAACATTATGGATAGTTCAAATTAAGTTCACCCCACCCAACCCCAAGACTACAAATCGTTTCTTTTTTACTAGGACACGGTAAGATTATGTGGCGAGGTTTTCTCTCTCATTCAATATATTTGCATACTATACTTACATTAGGGTTACACAATTTGAGCAGTCGCAGAGATTTCCCACAGAGTAGAATAAGCTTAGCCAACACTCTCAAAAACTCCGGAACGGCGACGCTCTGCGTTATATGGAACCCTTTGTCCCAGTAGCGCTTGGAGCGGCTGTTGACGTACTGCGAGTCCTTTCTTATGAAGAATTCGTTGTACCAGTCGTCTAACTCGCCTTCGAAAATGAACCGTTCGATGAATCTGTTGGTAGAAATTAATTAATTCATTCTATCCACTACTTGCGGCTGCTTAGTAAGTAAAGGATTTTCTTAAGGGTTTGCACTAAATTATGTCACTTGTATGAGTTAACGTTTTTATAATAAACAAAAACATAAATACGTCGAGAAAAGCGTTTCTTGAACTTTACTTTTTAATTATACTATTATTTGTTAGGAAAACTGCCGATTATCCCGTGATTATCCCGTGTGGTTGCCAGGTTAGAGTAGTGCCACTCCATGTCTTCCCGTGAATGTCGTAAGAGGCGACTAAGGGAATAAAGGCTTGTAGTTCTGTTAGGAGATGGGCTTGCAACCTGTCACTAATACGCTGGTAAACATCTTAGCCTAATTGTGCAAAATGTGGTTACAGAATTATCAACCATTTTTTAGAGTTGTTTTGTTGGCAATTCTGTATCTCTGCCTACACCACTCTGGGAATGAGGGCGTGAAGGTATGTATGTATGAAAACCGCCGTCACAACATATATTTAAAAAAAGTCCAACAATATCAGCGTAAAAGATACTCCTCAAAGCTAGGACAGATGGACGGAAGGAAGGACAGACAGCGTAAAGTTTAAGTAGTTAATAGGTTCCAGGTTAGCACCCTTTAGGAAAACCCTAAAAAACAATTATATAAAAGCTTCCTTACCTGAAATAGACTTTGCACACAGAAATTAGCCCGCGAAACATCGTGGAGGCGGACTTCCTGTGGGTCACCAGGGATATCTCGTTGAACAAATAGGACATCAATTCAGCGCCGTGAGGAATGGTGACTTTAGGCTCTGGAAATTGTTCAGATATTTATTTAATTGTTTCATATAATACATCAGTTAGTAGGTAATATTCGATGTGCATAACATAAGATGAGTCAAAACATTGGAATAACTGTAATTAATTAATTTTAAACTCTGAATTAAAAAACACGATTCTAAAAGGAATGACATCTTCTTTACATAGTTTAAAATGAAGTCGCTTCCGCTGTCTGTTCGCTTAGATCTTTTAAACTACTCAACGGATTTTAATGCAGTTTTCAAGTGATTCAAGAGGAAGGTTTTTATGTTTAATAAGTTTTGGATTATGTACGGGTATTACAGAAAACTGGCATAAACCGAAGCGAAGCGATGGCGGGTCACTAGTATAATATAGGCGCATTTTAATAAAATCTACAATAACTCTTAAACAGATAAAAACCTCCGGCATAATTAAATTGTTTCTGTTTGACTGGTAGAGAATGCTTTTAGGGCGGTTTTCAAAAAAAGTGTACATAGTTAACTTCACCCGTTAGTAATATGGTCGCACTTGCTACAGGAGTTTTGCCTGAGATACCACCATTTGTTTTATAACGGTAAAGTTAATTTTCGTGACTCAACTTAACTTGGTCAATAATAATTTATTCAAATGCAAAATCTTTATCTTGTCTAGGGGACACCGTTGATGTAAAAAACATATCGAAACTTTTATGTGGTCATCTCGCACCATCTTATATACACATAAGTATGTGTTTTTTTTTTCTCTATCTCTACCGTAAGATTCTTAATTGGCATGTTTTCCTGCTGAACTACGCATGTTATTTGATACTATATTTAATTTAATATTTATAGCTTTATATAATGCTAGACTAAGTAGGTAGTACCATTGTAATAAGAAATATGTTTAAAAAATGACTGCCTGCTGAGTTTCTTGCGGCGTTTCTTCTCGGCAGTGGTCTTCTCTTGGGAAGCACTGGTAGATTCTTGACGTGTAAAACTGCCCGTGCGGCCTACTTACTGAATAAATTTCTTTTATCTTTTTTATCTTTTTTTAATAAATAAATTATTTGGACCGCTACTTACAGAGTTCATAAATCTTAAAAAATCCAACTGATTCTCCTCAAACCCATCTGAGAACCACACTAATAATATACCTAGATATTTTTCTGGCAGGAACCACATGCGGTTAGAGCTTGACATAATTATGATATCGACAAACCTGTTATCGATAACCACCACTTTAACGTCATAGAGGAAATAATTGTAATAATTGTAATTGTAATCATTAGTATAGTTATTAAGAAAATATTCACAATGTCCTGGAACTCATTGAAGTACCTAATAAGAAAATAACGAAATCATTTCATCAAGGAAAAATATTACAATCATATGCCATATGATACATATAACAATGTGGTGCGTTTTAAAATAAAAGAAGAAAAATAACATAACTATCAATTTATTAATATTTTACATACTTCAGTGAAAATCATTCTATGATATTGGAGTGGTACTTATCGATAACAGGATTGTCGATGTTTTTATTATGTCAAGCACTAACAACACGTCGTTCGTGCTAGGAAAATTTCTAGGTCTACAATAAAACTAGTTTTTTAGTTTTAAACCGAAACAGATACACAGATACACAACTACACACGTTAAAGGCCCAGCCACACCGCTTGCACGTGCGCGTTCGCTCTCCACTGCTTTGTATAGTGACATGTTGTAATGAGAATGCAAGTGCACGTGCACGTCACGCAAGCGGTGTGGCTGGGCCTTAAACCTTTAACCTCTGCTGTCGGCGTCGCGGATTAAAATTACCTTGATTTATCATCTTGTATATGGATGCGATAGTTTCTATCTCGTATTTGAGAGCCTCCATGTGATACAGTATTTGCAGTAGAGTCGGCAAGCAGTTGTCGCTCTGAACACCTTCAGTACAACTCTCGTATATTTCCGTGGCAGCCAGACGAAACTCCAACAAGTACTTTCTCACTACCTCTCTCGCCGCCTGAGGAAATTTTATTTATTCATTGGAGTACAATAAGATTACAGGGCGTCTATTAAATAAATAAATAAATATCAGGGGACAATTTCACAACCATTGACCTAATAGTCCCAAACTAAGCTCTAGGCTTGTACTATAGGTACTAGACAATACTTATACATATAGAGAAATATAATATCTATTCTACTTTGTAATAAGATATTGCTTCTGACTCTGGCCGGAATTATCGTGGCACTTTCGGGCTGTCGTAGGGACTTCTCATTTATCGACTTTCAATGTATATATCGATATACTAAATTTCTAAATAGATTGTTAGCAACTTGTCGTGTCATGCGGGTAACCAGATAATATGAAAAAAATAGAATTTAGATAATAGAATAGATTTATTTATTAATGAAGAAACTAAAGAAACACTGGATAGCAATAGCAAGTATATTGAACATGATATTGAAAAGGCAGAAATATATAAGTAATAGATATTGTTAGCCGTATTTGGAACTGATTTTATAAGTATTTTCCAAGTAACTTTTATATTTCCACTAGCGACCCGCCCTCGCTTCGCTTCGGTTTCGGTTCTGTAACACCCAAAAAAAACTAACCTCATAAACAAGTCCTTTGCTTTTAAAATGATCCTCAACTGAATGGTTGAAGGCGAACTGGTAGAGCCGCTTGTAATAAGTCCCGATCAGTAGCAAGTCCCTCGCGTAGCCTTTGATGTGTGACGCCGATATCCCTTCAAGGACCAAGTCCTCCTTTATATAGAAACAATTATATTCACGGCTGAATGGGAACGAGGTTGTCTCAATGCCAACTGTAAAAAAAAAACTAAATTATAATTTATCTTACTGCAGTGGCACACGACTTCATCCCTAGAAATTGTGTAAAATTTTCCGGAATAAAAAGTACCCAGAGCACACTTACCATAAGTTAGCTTATGAACTGGTTTGCCTTCTCTATTCCATGATAATAAAATGTTTAAAATAACCGGGCAAGAGCATTTCGGACCATGCTCAGTGTAGGGTTCCGAAGCCGAAGCCGAAGTTACTACACAAACACCATCTCAAAAAACAACAGTATGAACTAATTCTCAATTTCAAGTTATTTGGTGCTGTCTTAGATGATTTTAGTAGGTATAAACATTATCCAACGACACCCCACACTACGATACGTGTAGGGGAGGTCACATAAAAGTTTTTTGTTTTACCACTTTGTTGGCGTGACTAATATGTATATTCATGCCAAATTACCTACAGCCTTCTCTTAGCTAGGCTGCGGACGGACACGGCGAAACTATAAGGGTTCCTAGTTTGACTACGGAGCCCTAAAAACCGGGCAAGAGCATGTCGAACCATGCTCAGTGTAGGGTTCCGAAGCCGTTAGGTATTTACACAAAAATCTATCTCATAAAATACGATGTTAAGCAGAGCACCAGCAAAAGAGCGTATCTTCATGGCACTTACTTCCTTTTATTGAGAAGTGCAGTTTTTCGGCAATAACTACAAAATTGGTATATCCGATCGCGTTGAAATTATTTTATTGAAAGTATATTATATTGAGCGTTAAAAAAAAATCTTGGAACCTTATTAAGTGTTTTTAAAAGGACTGTCAAAGTATGTGCCACACGTTATAAACTTACTTATCAAGTACATGACGTGCCGTATGAACTGCCGCTCCGGCACGATGTGGAGGTCGCACAGCTGGCCGCTGTGCACGCGCCGCCACAGGCTCATTTCCCGCGAGGACGTGGCTATCAGCCCCCTCTCTTTTACTAGGGGCATCTTCGCTGGAAAACGACAAATCATCTAATAGGAATGTTCGTTGAACTTTACCATAATTCTGGAGACCTAGTGAAAAAGGTTATAAGTCGACTTAACCCGTAAAAAAAGGGTCTAAACAATAGACTGAGTATACTAGACTTTTCACCTATTTCACTATTCCCCTTTTTCACTAGGACCTATCTAGTAAAATGAAATGGATTGGATTGAAAAACGGGAAATTATAATAATAAAGTGAAAACAAACAAAAAAATATCTAAAATTATTTAAGGTAATGAGACCACAAAGTCACACCTAAGTAACACCCACAACAGTCAATACAATAGCACGTTAATGCTATATGGTTTTTACCGCCTATAATAGAAGCCCAGTATTGTTTTACTGCTAACATTACCATTATTCAGAAACTTCATAGTTGTGCATTGTTTGAAGATTTCACCAGGGATCGGGAATTCGGATCGATATTTAAGGTGCATTCGGGTAATTCCGAAAATCAGGTAACTCCAATAATATCATATTTCTACCAAACCCAACATTATATTTACCTAAACTTTCATTCATTAATAAAATTCCCGGGATTTCTAAATAAATAATTTACGCCAGCATAAATTCATAATTAAGTATTTATATTAACTATTTGAAGTTATTTTCCATGTATAGATTTACCAAATGTTATTTAATTTACCCATAACTCATTGACCTAACGAGTTTATAGGAGCAAAACGGAACGTTTTATCCTACGCGTAAAATAATAATTATTAAAGTTTTGTAGAATCCCGGAAACCCAGAACTTATATTATTAAAATAATATTTTTAAGAAGCCGACGCCATATTCGCCTATCTTATTCCGGGACTTTGCCAACTTTAGGTAGGTAAATATCGATCCGAATTTCCGATCCCTGGCCATAAATCAAGTCCGATTTCCACGAGATTAAATATGTTGATATTATGAAAACATTTTTCTAAGCAATATTTTAGGGAGAGAGCGTTATCGCATTTTGTATGGAAATTATTAGCTTTCAATCCTCTTAAATAATAATGCGATAGATAATACTCACAAACCACTTCCCATATGTCTACAGGTATGTCCTTATCGACCTGGCTAGCGAGCTCCCAAATGTCAACCGTCTCGCCCGTCTTAGACCTAAACACCTCCTTAACAATCGGCTGAATATTTGTACTAACTAAAGAGACCTGAAACACATTTACGTACGAAAATATTAGTTACTCGTGTTTGAAGTTAGTTATTATATTCTCTGTAGTTTCTAAGAAATAAAAGAGTTGGACTCGCACACGATTTCCGTTCCGGTTCCGTACTGTTCCTGTATGACCCCCTGTTGAATTTTTATTTTTATTATTCATCTGTCTACCTATTATGGTTTAAGGGACAGCCTGCAGACAGACAGATGGCCAGATGAAGACAGCGGATCGTGTGGTTGCTTGGTTAGAGTAGTGCTACTCCATGTCTTCCCGTGGATGTCGTAAGAGGCGACTAAGGGTATAAAGGCTTGTAGTACTGTTAGGCGATGGGCTTGCAACCTGTCATTAAAATACTGGTAAACATCTTAGCCTGATTGTGCAAAATGTGGTTACAGAATTATCAAAACAAATTAGAGTTGTTGGTAATTCTGTAGCTCTGCCTACCCCACTCTGGGAATGAAGGCATGAGTTTATGTATTTGAAATAACTCTTTAAGGATTGACCATAATAAAGCCTAAAATACTTTTAAACTGCGTAAATGTAGCAAGACTAAATAGCATATAAAATAAAATTAGTATAGTAGATACTAATTTTATTTTATTAGTTTGTACCTAAAGTATTTTTTTTTTCTTGATCATAATGAAACAGGCGTGATTTAATGTATGTATGTAATCAAATAAACTTACCTTATAATTTGAATTCTTTGAATCATTCGGTATTTGTAGATCTCTTTGACCAGTCAGCCTTGGGCAGTTGAATATGTTTGTATCAGAATACGGGGACACATGCGTAGACGTCATAGAAGGAAGTGAAAGAGGACTGAGGAATGTTTTGATTTCCACATCCGTATGGGTTGATGATGCTGTTATGTCTAAAAAGAAATGAAAAAAAACTTGTGAAAAAGAAAGAACTATAAAAAATTGCTAAAATTAGCTATGAATTAATGTATTATATTATTATACTTCAAACTGAAGAAGGAATAACTAGCTTATTTTTTCAATGACATATAAAACAACAAGGTTCTACATATACTCAGTACCTTCAATACTCAACATTGGCAGATGTTGCAATAAATAAACTTATTAATTTACTCAACTTCACATATCCTCGTTAGGCCCTGCGTACTTGTACTATAGTACATACAGATATAACTATTCACTTTAGTACAAAATATTTTTGGCAGTTTCATTGTTAATGAGGTGTTATAAAAAAAATATACAAATAACAAAATATTACTTCAAAACTTTCCGTCTTTCCCCTGAAGCCAATTTCGGATTGTGTTCTTGTACATTCGGTTATTAGGACTTATGTTATTGATAAAAAACAGGACATACGCGGATAATAGACTCATTGAATATGAATATGACTATGGCTATTGCCATTCGTAGTATTTAAAATGTGGACAAAATTTTGATAGGGATTAGAATTTTACACATCTTGTATCTCGCAAAAGTAAAATTTCTAGCCAAGCTGAAAAGGTAACCTTATCTATCCGTGGTTTGAGTATTGAGAACAGACATAACAGACTAATAGAAAAATAAATAACTAACATGATTTAGAATCAAAGCTTTCCACTTTGTAATCAGTGTGAGCCTTGCTCCTGCGGTCATCCAACGTTCTCATTTTGCACTGCAGAGAAAACGGCAACTCGAACACATGAGATGGATAGTAATGGTAAGGCTCAGGGGACCCGAAAGATTCTCGATGTGGTCTTGGAAGCATAGCATCCAGACGACCGAATGAGAAAGGACTCTGAAAAATATATAGACAAATGCTACATTAGATAACATAACTACAATCTAATTGAAATAACATTACATACCTATTCTTTGTTTAACAAATTCTATGCATATCAACTCACAAGCTTAATAATTGTTTAAATAATTAAATATTACGGGACAATCTTGTGAGATTAACCCCCAAACCAAGCTCAGCATAGTACAGTCGGTCTCATAAGTAGCCGCAAACCTTAGTACCTTGTCTCTTTAACACCTTTGACAGATTACTGCAGCAGTTTAAGCATGATATTAAAGTGACAAAGCAATAAAGTGTGCAACTACTTATAAGGTCGACCATACATACCATATGAATATCATTAGCTAGATAGTGATATTCATACATAAAAATAACAAAAAACATCCAAGACTCAGAAACAAAAATTATACTCTTCACTTAAATATTTGCCTAAACTTGGGATCGCTAGCTTCATCAGCAAGGATACTGCCTACTAGGCTAACTGTGTCATTGAAATATAGTAAAAATATTTTTTACCTTAAACAGCTCACAGCATAAGTCATCCTTCACAGAATTCTTCAAACTAATAAGCAGCCTCAGCACATTATACACATTATCTTGTCTTTCCCCAAAGTTTGTGTTTCTTATTTTACTTATTGCTTGCTTCAGCTGTACTGTCTTACTATGCTCAGCTACATTTTTAACATTTTGTTGACATACAAAAAAATAAGACCATAAATCAGATATGGGTTCTTGGGACTTTGTATTGGGAGACTTTTCACTGTTCTTCTTTAAGATTATAGCAAAGGCATGCGACCGCATTTTTGACATGAGATACTTCTGTGGTATCTTGTTGTGCGTATTGGATTGTGAAGATGAAGCTGTTCTAGTACATAGTTCGGTGAGGAGTTCGAAGACTCCTTCGTCTTTTCGGCCGAATGAAGAAGACATTATAATAAATACAGTCTCTTGTAACTTGATGAATACAACCCTTAGGGTAACATTATTTTTTCATTTCAAAATATCGGCCCGACTTTCTCTGGTAAAGTAATGTTGATATCATCATCACATAGAAGACTGAGATGCACATTAGAGATCAACTGGATGTTACAAACACCCTTTTTGCATTAGACCGAAATACAGGAATAAATATTGTATGCAATATAATCTCAGATAACAAATGCTTTACTTTTTTATACCCACACACCTAATAGGTAAGGTACCCCGAGAATTTCAATTGAAGTTTCAGAATGACATTGACACTTGACAGTTCGTGGAATGACGAACGCCAGTGACATTTTATCTACCTTCGGTCCGAAGAGGTCCGAACTGACCATGGCCATCAGGACATCAGGTCATCAGGCAAATTGTTCTCACACCGTTTCCACAAGTCTTCTATCTTTTTTTATTAATAGCAGTCGCAGCACCGCGGCTTGACAAAGTACCCTTGCCCACTTCCAATTACTTCTTTGTACCTTAGTTTCATAACATAAAATACGAAATGAAATTATTTTGAAGTTGAATTTATTAGCAGTGCAATTGAAGCGCCCATACATGTTAATAAATTGAACCTAGGTGCTGAAACCAAAAGTATGATTTGGATCGGTAGGTACTTCCAAAATTAACGTTGACAGAAAATGACAGATGCTATTATCTGATGAGATAACCTCCAAAAGTTAATGAATTAAGGTTTTCGTTTTGTTTATTCGAAATCGTGTGAAGGAATAGTAACAAGTAAGATCTAGAAAAGCATCCATAACTATGAATCAAGCTGAAGTTGCTAAATTAGTTTCGAAGTTACGGATAAAAGTACCTGCGGAGCCCCGCAAGTTGAAAAACGCTTTGGGTCCTGAGGGTAGATTAAATAAATTACGTAAAACTGTTACTGGTTTAATAAAACACGAGCGGATTGAGCTTAATTATCAAAGAGCTGATGAAGCCAGGCAATATGCTGAAAGGGTAAAGTGCCAAAATTAATTTTATATAAACCATAAATGTTTCCATAGATAGTGACGGTACACACCGCCATCAATGATGTATCCCACTACTCAAATGTTTATTTTCATTCCATAATGTTAGTTAATTGATTATCCACATTATTTTTAATAAGTCATACCTAATATATTATTACTATGTAACTAATAAAGATTGTTTTGATAATTTGATTTTTTATTTTAGTTGATATCTGATGCAATCCGACATGGGGACTGCCACAAACCAACCATGGAGAATGCAGATTACTGGCTTCTGGAAAAGGAACAAGTGCACAAACTTTTTAAAGTCTTAGTACCAAGATATAAGAACTCGAACAAGTCTTACACAAGGATGCATAAGGCTCCCCGGGCTATGGTCACTCGTCATCAGGATAAAGCAGTTTTGGAGTTAAGAGACAACCCATACCCGAGTCTGGTCAACAAACACACCGATAACAGACAATTGATCCAAAACATTTTACTTGAAGCGGCAAAATATGATTATAGACAATCAAAATATATTGAAATGGCAGAGAAAATGGGAAATGCTAAGGAGAAACCAGAGCCAGGTGTCAAAACAGAGGCTGCTCCAAAAAGTAATGATAATGTTTAATCAATTGTCTTTAGGTGTTATTTAGTAAATATTGTAGAAGTTCTGTATAACATAAAATTTGTTTTAATTTTAACAATTCCCAAAGACATGCTTTAATTGAAGCAAAAGCTACAACTTTTATAGAAATTGTGTTGTGTATGAAACCTTACTTAAAGTTACGTATCACAGCATTGATAATTATTCAAATATTATAGTTAAAATAGCCACCTTCTTTGTTATGACGAGTGTGGCAATATTTTTCCAAAAATCTTTTTTTTCTGCTAGCAGTTTTTCCGATTCGTGATTTTACCAAATGTTTATTTTTCTCATTCTTAATGATTCCTGGTCGCATATTTACCATTCTGGGTATTTTTCCATTCGCAAATTTCACCATTTTAATTAGGCCGTAATAGGTAGGTAGGTTTAGGTTATGTTAGTTTTGCAGCAGCCCAGCAGCACTTGCAAAATTTGCTTGAACAAGACGGACCAAGCCGGTTCCAGTCGGGGGGCCGTGCAGACGCCGCGTTTGGTTGCGTGCATATCAAGTATCGAGCGACGCGCGTTGAGGCAAAAATTTCATATAAGTATGGACAAACCTAGCGTCGCGCCGCCTCAGCGGTAATAGGTAGCGGATAGGTAACAAACACAAAAAAAGGCAGGAGACGACATACTTTTCTATTTATACGATGGTAAATCCAACAGTGAGCGCTACATTGTATGTTAGTAGAGATCTATGCTGTATGGTATAATAGTCATTTATCAAGCTTGGGCTGAATTAGTTTTGGCTATAGAGACTAGAGATAGAGATATGAATGTACAATCAGCCTTATAAGTAGTTGCATACTTCAGTGCTGTCACTTTAACGTCGTGTTTGAAGTATCCTCGTAAGGCCCAGTGTGCAATAAAATGTACATAATCAAGGCAATTTAATTTGAACTGTGTTGCAATGGTTATAAGGTTTATTTTACTATCTTCATAAACTGAAAATGGCATTATCGAACAAACGTAATTGAACTTTATTGCCTTGAGGATAGATTTTAAAGTTCCACTGACCAAAAACTGGCTGTTTGTTTTGTAGTAGGTACGGTGGGCTTTAAGAGGGTATTGCACTAATTCAAAGGCATCAGCGACAGCGATGACAAGGATGGAGCCAAGATCGAGCGGGCGAGTACTGCTGGACCATACCATAAACACGGACCTAAAAAAAATGGGTGTGTAATGTTTAGCATAAAAACAAAATGTGCTCATTTTCAGTTTGCTTAGGTACCACAAATTACATAATTCTGATTTGAAATAATTTTATAAAATTACAATAATAAAATGCATTAAAACAAAATGAATAATGCCTAGAATCATAATTTATTATGAGTGTGCATAATAACTAACTAGGTGCATAACGCACTAATATAATAAAAGTCAATTTGTATAAAACTTAAATACATATGGTAACGTATGGATTATATAATAATGCAGCTATAATAACGCTGAATAATAGCAACTTAAAAATAATGTATGAAAGAGTCGACGGAGATACCACGTAGTTATGGCGCTTCGCGCCTGGACACAACGCTACCCTATAAGTAAAGGCGAGATTTACCTAATATATCAGATTGGTTTACATGACCTCGATTTAAACAGATTATAATATTTAATTCGTTATATCACCTGATCATTATTGCAAATGTTTTTTTTATTTTTAGTAATTATACCTACTTAATGTATAGTATATCAAATGGCATTATTCCATATGAATGTTATAGACAAAGTTGTTATGCTAAATGTGTGTTATATTACATATAATAATTATAGCATATCGGTCACATATACTGTGTGACCGACGACCGTTATGCTGCAAAAAAATATACATTTTTTTTTTATGCTGGACATTTGTTATTCATTTCGTAGGTAGGTAGTTAAAAGAAAATATGCAATATGTATTTAGACTGATTGAAGCCCACCGAAAAAAAAAACGGACGTAGGTAACCTCGTAATTATGAGTGAAGCATGCTTATAGCATGCTAAAGGCCCCCATACATGTAAAGGCCGATCGGTTCAAGCCGAACTGCGTCAGTTCCGCCTGACCGAATCGAGTGCGCATACATGTAAAGACTTTACAAGACACCATACAAGAAAACCGTTCAAGCGGACGGATGCGATTTGCCTTCAGGCCAAATTTACACATACACGACACGATGCTATTTTGCATCCGGTCAGTTAGACCTGAAGGCAAAACGGATCATGTATGGAGGCCTGAACTGGCTGTTTGTGTGCGTGAACACGCACACACGTAAACTGTCACTCGTGTGTATCTGTGTGCGTGCGGTAAGTCGGGAATAACGAACGAAAGTCCAGACCTTGCATGCTTCAAACACACCTTTTTAGTGCAACTACGTCCGTATTTTTTTCGGTCGTGACCATAAACCTAATAAAAATGAATGATGTACCTACCTACAAAGAAAATGAAAGAAGCGTAAACAGAGTATAGAATATAGAATTCTATTCTCCCTCTACGGAAAGAAGTGATGTGATTTTTATCTTCAGTGTTTACAGTTCAGGCTTAAAAAAAGTCGACATTTTTGGTGATTCAATTTATTTCTCTTTTTGAATAAATAATATTAGAAATGAAAAATTTAAATAATATTAACAAATTTCATCTCGATAGCTTCAAAAATTTAGGAGAGAAAGGGTTTTGACAGATTTTCGGAGAAACAAAAGAACAAAAAAATAAAGTGACGAATGTTATAAGGGTTCCATTTTTCACTATTTCGTGTGGAACCCTAAGCATATGAGACAGATCAATGTAAATATCGGTATAATTGTTTTTATAGTCGTATTTATTATACTAACTATGGTGTTGGTCTTTTTCAGCGCAGTCAGTGCGACTGAGCGACCGTGCGTTAAAATGTATGTAGGTACTTACAGTTAATTTGTGTGAACTAACCAACACAAAAGTAGTGTTGTTCGTATCGATATTTTAACACGGCACTACCCGTACTGTGGGTGGCAACATTTGAGCATTTTGATTTGTCAAAGTTTTGGTTCGTTACAATAAAAAAACAACGAGTCGTCTACTTTAGAAGTTTTTAAGGCTCCGGCGATAGTGTGATATCGGTCATCATACCATAACTTAATTAGGTACTGAGTGATTGGTTCATGAATTACCAATGTTAACCAATGTTCGCCGAATATGTGGAGTACGTATATTTGCCTAACTTTTGGTGCGCTCGCATTATTTCGGCCATAGTATAAATAGAACAGTAGGTAGTTCATCTTTAAGCAAATATATAGACAAAACCCTAAGTTCCCTAGTGTTAAAAGCTAATAGGTAACAGAAACTCCTAACGAGCCGGAGATGACCTAAATTTATATTCATACTACCTATGCTTTGGTGTATATATTCTACATGCTACGTAACTCAACAACAACCACGCAACTCAAACATGGTCATGTTATCGTTGATCGAGTTAAACGAAATAACTAGGTACCTATCGTGTAGACGCCAGCTTGACGTCAGTCAGTTGAGTCAGTTTGACAAACAAATTGTCTGAAATGAAAAGGAAATGAAGTTGAGAAGACAACTTGCTCGAATGACGAATCCCTTCGGCACCCGAAGTTTCGAATTTAGTGTTTCGACTTTGGCGACTTCGATTATCGCTATCGCATCGCATATAGCGTCAGCATAAGAGCATTAAAATGGAACAATGATTACACATTCGCTCGTCTTCATGCTGGTTTCACACGGAGGCAGAACAGGGAACAGCAGAGTACTGCTACTGTGTGAACGCACACGCCGAGATAGAACAGTAGTTTTGTGCGTTCACACAATAGCAATAGGTACTCTGCTGTCAACTGTTCTGCCCCCGTGGGAAACCAGCATCAACGCGCACGCTGCTACACCTATTGTCTGGTTGACATAAGGCTGTACGGCCATATTAATGGCATAACATAACGGTCATGAGATGTGATTTAAGGATCAAGGTGTTATTCCGCAGTCGACTGCAGACGGCAGTCGGCAAGCGGCTGACCGCAGCTACTGCCGCCGTCTACCGTTGCCGTATGCGGTATTGATTCCGCACCCGACCGTAAGCAACGTCGGCGTCAATACTGGGTCTGCTGTCGGGCGTCAGCGACGTCCGCTGTTGCCGTCGGCAGCTGCCATCTGGGATCGGCCATGGAAAGTATTTCATAGAAATACATATCTAGAAACCAGTAGGGGCGCCTGCCATAGTAGTCTGCTGCTGTCGTCTGCGGTCGGCGTACTCGGCGTCACTACTGCATCTGCCGTCGGGTGCCAGAGTAGAATGCGGTTGCGGTCGAGCGGCAGACGTCGTGACGCTCGCTACGAAATGTATTTCATTTCATTTCATAGAGATCAGTAGTGATGACTGCCGCGCCGTTGCCGTCTGGTCTGCTGTTGGCTGCGGAATCACAGATTAATAACCTGTATACTTGCGGAATGACGCATTTAGCATGACAGTTTGACCTTGACTATAGGTACCTACGTCTTCAATTATCCCATGCGACCGTCAAAATAATACTCACGAATGTGTGGACGTTCGTGTACCGAATGTTTTTCGTCTTTCTTCAAAGTGTACTAGGCGAGCAGCGAGCACGAATGTTGAAATGCATTTTTAGGTTATGTTTTATGTTGAAGTGACCGGTCTGTTTACGTTTACATGACAATATTATCAGTTGTTATCAGTTACCTAACAAAACATTTCTCAGACTCAATAACATGTCAATTAGTTACTCGGCACTCGAATGTCCAGCGAGACTACGTTTCAAGTTTTGATTCATAACGATAAAAAAACCGGCAATAATTATGTCAAAATTAAACTCCTTAAATTCTTCAATAATAGTTGTTATTGGATCTTGTAGCGTCGATTTCACGACGTAAGTTTTACCTCAATTGTTTTAGTGTGTGCTTGTACTTACCTTCCCTGATATCTATATACGTCTTAACTTACTACTGTTGCGTAATACATTGCCATTCTATCTCGGTTTGTAGATATGCACCGAGATTACCCATGCCTGGCGAAACTCTTCACGGAACTAAATTCTCAACCAGTTTCGGAGGAAAAGGCGCTAACCAGTGTGTCGCATCAGCTAAACTAGGAGGAAATACTTACATGATAGCAAGAGTAACCACCAATTCCCTCTACTACTCTAACCTAACTTTAGTTACTGAATAGCATTGTTAGGTATACTGTTTTACCAGTAGTAAGACCAAACTAATTGATTGCATTATCGGAGCGACCTCATTATAATCTTCGTCGATAATTTAGTAGTTATTCACATACAAATTACGAAAAATTAAACCCCATACTGAAAGTAGCTATTGGAGAATTTATTTGTATCTCAAAAGAAAAACATTTTACTTAATGATATTTATACCTACCTACTACATCACTTCTAGCTAAAGCTAAAGTACTTAAATTAAAAAGCATACTTTAACTAAAATAGGATTATTGTGCATTTAGCAAAACCAATCCCATATTATTTATATGTCAATAGGTACCTACCTAATCTTTGTTTGCAGGTGGGAGATGACCAATGGGGCATTAAGTACAAAGAGCACTTAGCAGATCAGGGTGTTAATATATCTCATTTCTATATCACACCAAGTGTGACTACTGGTATAGCTCAAATATCTGTTGCTGAAAGTGGGGAAAATCAAATAGTTATTGTTGCTGGTGCAAACAAGTTTCTGGATAATTCTGATGTGGTCTCATCAGCAGAACTTATTAAGCAGGCAGATGTGTTGATTGGTCAACTAGAGACTCCTTTTGAGACTACTCTTGCAGCTTTCAAGTTAAACACCAAAGGAGTAAGTTATAAGGCAATTCTATATTTATTGAGTTTCAGTAATAATAAAATATAATTTCTGATTGTAATAGATTTACATTTCTAGGTTAAACTTCTGAATGCAGCACCTGCTAGGTCAGATATTCAAGAAATACTTTCGTATTGCACTATACTTTGTGTCAACGAGGTAGAAGCAGCAGTAATAAGTGGCATGGAATTTGATATGGTGTAAGTTAACTAGGAGACTGCATGATTCTTAAATCATTTCAATTTTTAGCCAATTATGTAAAAGGATTTTTGTAGCCCTGGTATCTTGACTGCCTAGCATTTAATAGGTGAAAAAAAAGGAAACAAATTATTCTTTTGCAGAAATATTACAAAAGTGTTGGAAAAGTTACTGAATACAGGATGTGAAACAGTAATCATCACCCTCGGAGAAAAGGGAGCTGCATACTTAAGTAAAAACGATGCTCAGGCAATTCATGTGTACTGCAAACCAGTAAAACCTGTAGATACAACAGTAAGTGATATTGGACCGACTCAAGAGTACTAAGCCTAGATAATAATTAATAATGACTACATAGATACATTGTTTTCAGGGTGCTGGGGATGCATTTGTGGGAGCTTTAGCAACCTTTATGGTGGAACATAAGGAAATGCCACTGCATCAAGTAATTGGTGCTGCATGTGAAGTGGCCTCCATCTCTGTCACTAAGGAAGGCACCCAAACAAGCTATCCAACAAAAATTGATGCTTTTATCAAGGAATATGAATTTATTAAACTGTGATAATCAAATTGAATAAATAAAACTCATACTTACAAACTTTAACCATCCAGGTTATTTATATTTAATATGAACATACCTTTCAAGGTTCAAACTTTAACAGAAGTTAATCCATCATCTTTCAGACATGTCATTTTAGTTGAAATTATAATTCTAAGACATTATTCTAAGACCTAATCTAGATACTTCTTAGATCTAAATTAGCATTATAAAATTATGAAATCACAGGAATTCAATTTTACAATCGCTAAGTGCAAATCCAACATGATTCAAGAATATTGGTATTATTTTATAACCTTCCTGTAAGTGTTAATAGTCACAATATACCAATAACTATAACATTTGCATACCTCAAGATGACTTTTTAGATTAACTAAAGAGAATAGCATAGAGGGTGTAGTCTTATGTATTTCAAGCAATAAATTATGTTGTAACAATTTACCTTTTTAAAGGTAAACTACACGAGAGGAAGTGCTTGGTAGTGTGCAGGTAATACATACAGAGATATACAAAACTAAACTAAACAATAAAATTACATAAGATAAGGTTTCCTTTACAGAGGAAACAGTTAAGAAACATCCTCATACATATATATAATTCATACAGTCACTAAATGATGAAAAAGAAGAAATTTGGTTTCATGTAGCTCATATTTAATGCAACACATACAGACTCTCAAGATGGCTTTCATTCACAATTTGCAACAAAACTTTCAAGTCTTCTAAGTTGGAAATAAATTTGGGTGCTCCTATGAACTCCACAGACTTGCCATCTAGTTCAATACTATATTTAAGGTTTTTGGGACAAGTTACACATCTGTAACACTTGCCATTTATAGATTGTTTAAAAATCACATGGGTGATAACTTCAGTCCTGGGTACTACAGAGTCACTGTCACATTTGGTTTCAGGTTTCTCCACAGATACCTCCGTCTCCGTTGCTGTAATGTTGTTGTTCTCATTGATTTTTTCTTTACCATCTGACTTGTTTTCATTATCACCAGAGGTGCTATCTTTTTGTTGATTATCAAATGGCAATTGTTCTTCTATTCCTTTTTGCAGAGCTTGATCAAGAACAGAGGGACTACTCAAAGATCTATCCTCAGGAGCATCTCCTGACGGTAATTCCTCCTTGTTTTCATTCTCTACAATTTTAACTGGATCTAGTGGCACTTCTCCAATTAAATTGGCCATATCATTATTGTCAACATCCATGGGAACCGTATCTGGTTCCTTGCTAGTAATATTGCTCTTTCCAAGTAACATAGCTTCAACATCACTAGACTCTAAAGTGGGTTTAAACACTAATGAGCTATTTTGATCATTTGACTTAGTGTTGCCCTCTGATGTGCTCTCATTAAGGATGTCCATAATAGAAGGAAAGTCATCCACTTTACTTTCCGAAGCATCAGTTTTATCCTCAGAAGTTGATGTTTTTTCACTATACATGAGATCCTCTAGCTCTGCGGCAATTCGGTCATATACTTTATCTTCTTTAGGTTCTTCGCTTTTAGGGAAATAGTCTATGGCCCATTCCTCTGTTGGGAGGATAGTCTTATTGATCTCAGGCAGGAGTTCCAGTAAGGTTGCCTTATTCAAATGATCATTGTTTTTGTTCACACTAGGGTCAATAAAAATAATGCCATATCTTTTGAGGTTAGAATCAAGTATTGGTTGATTATAATTGGAGTTTTTGTCTTTGATGATTGGAGTTCTTTTTAACCTATTGTTTTCCTTCAATATATTAATATTCGGACGTGGTGACGGTATATTATTCACTGTCTTTTGTTTAGTATTCTTCGGTTTCTTCGAGTTTGTTGACTCCTCAGGGTGTTGATTGATTGCGTT
This sequence comes from Acleris literana, assembly GCA_946894065.1. Taxonomy (NCBI): domain Eukaryota; kingdom Metazoa; phylum Arthropoda; class Insecta; order Lepidoptera; family Tortricidae; genus Acleris; species Acleris literana. Next base: position 5,858,531 of record OX335683.1, read on the forward strand.
CCTATGGATAAGCACCATGCCATTCTCACTCTTTTTCAATCTCGTAGTTGAATTTGAAGTAGAATCGGTACTTTTTTTCGTCTTAGGAGTTGCACTACTTTCATATTGAATTTTAACCTTCGTAAATTTGCCTAAAATCTTGGCAAAGTCCATTCGAGTAATCATCACAGAACAATCACGACATTTACCTTCTTTATACAGACGTTCCACATTTTTGGTCAATTTTGCAGACCTTCCTTTTCGCATTTCTCGACCTCTTTGAGAAATCATTTTTGAGACAGATTTTGAAAATGAATCACATAAATATTCAGGTAAGTTTGGTCGAGAGGAGATGCATTGGGCACAGCCACATTTCCCGCGCACTAGATATATGCACAACGAGACAGTTTTACCGATCACTAACGTAGTCTACACAACAGTTGTGTAGTTATCTTACATTTAAAAGTTTCCAAATTATAGAAAACGGGGAATGTACATTAATTTACGAAATATTTCGTAAGGCAGTCAATAGCAAGCTATCCCCACAACAGATTCAAAGCAAAAATGGCGTCTGTGCAGTAAACTAGTGATGTCCAAGTGGTTACGAAATCTGAAAAATTTATCGATATAATAAAAATAAACCAATTTAAGAATTTAGTCAAGTATCTAGTCTTGAAATGTCTTATATCCTTTATATCCATAAGATTATAGTTATTCTTTGACTAGAATATTATTTCAGCTGTACCATTTCTACTACAGCAACATCACGTGCTAATTTTAATCATATTTTGGCCAACACGAGCGGATAACGGCGGCGCCGCGCAATTACATTGTAATAGATTAGTTCTCGGTCTGTTTACATGGGTTCCATCTGTTTAGCATAATTTCGACCGTCCGAAACGTATTTGGACTAACATTTTTCGCCATTGCATAAATCGTACTTGGTAGGTATTTAAATTATCCGAATATCTCTTTGTTCCAATGTTAAGTGAGCGGAGCGAGCGAGCAAGATTGTTAGAAGGAATTTGGATAGGTTAGGTTAGAAGGTTAAGGCGGGAGCGATTCTAAGGCGAGAGAGTGGCGAAGCGAAGCTCCCGCCTAAGCCTTCAATGATTTAAAATCTAAAGTTTTTTTGTCTGAGCTGGGAAAATCTTCAGTAGATGTCATTATTTTCTTCTGTTACTTGCACCATGAGTAGAAGTACATGAGAGTAAAGCCTGACCAGAAAAATAATAAACCTCTAACGACCCCATTAGAGGTTTTTTTATTTTTCTGGTCAGGCTTTACCACTAATACTTTTTTATCTGTGTTTCGTGAATAGCAATAGAAATGACCGTTCATATAATTTCCGCAATAAGGAAGGATTTTAAAATTTTCTGGTCTAGCTTTAACTCGTGCATTAAGCTTGACCATACTGCTCGCGCAAATAGCCCGCACCTTTACTATACGTACTACAAGCACCGTGTCTTATTCGCTTCTTCGCTTATTCCCTCGAGAATTGTCAAATTTTCCGGGATCGAAAGTATGTGCTATTTCAGACTGTAATCTTTCTCTGTGCCAAATTTAATCCAGGCCCGTTCAGCCGTTCTGGTCAGAAAACTTTGATAATAATGGAATTACATAGATTATCTTTGAAAAAATACTGATTTTATTAAATTATTTTTCATAAATATATTTTTAAATAATATTGTTACTCATTTGAAGCAAAAATATGTTCTGGGCTGATGCAAAAATACACCAAATATCGCTCCGCTTCGCTCTCGCCTGCCTTCTAATCTAACCTATCTTAATCGCTTCTGCCCGACGAATCCTGCTCGCTCGCTTCGCTCGTTCGGTACATGACCATAGTACTCACACAGTCAGCAACTTCACTTCACTCCAGTCAGCTTCGCTAAATTAATGTTTATGGCCTTCGAGTTTACGAATAAAAACTATGTCAAAATAAGGGAGAATTATGTCAAAATTCAAAATTCAAAAAAATCAAAATATTTATTCAGTAAATTGGCTACATGAGGGCTCTTTTACACGTCGGTAATAAAGAGTGAATCTACCAGCAGCGCTTCGGACAAGACCATCATTGCGGAGAAGAAGGGCCTCAAGAAACTCCAGCAGGGGGTTACAAGTTTCCATTTGACACAACCTCGACCAATGACGACTAACCATTTGAGCAGTGTTGCAGGTTTAGACCTGTAAAATTGTAACTTGTAGCTTCATAAAACGTGTCTGAGAAGGTCATTTTTTCAATCATAAAACAATAATATGTATGTATGTTTACTTAAATTATGAATTGGTATATTGCGGAGGTGTTATCGTTAGTAAGAGAGACTAGTTATGTATGTGATTATTTTATTACGATTAAAACTTTATAACAAACATTTTAGGATTTTCGATCATCGGGGTTTTGTTTCTTGCGGCGTTTCTTCTCAGCAGTGGTCTCCTCTAGGGAAGCGCTAGTAGATTTTACTTACTGAATAAACAGCAACAGCAACACCCGACAAATGGTTATTCCTTTCGACGATTCTGATTATCAACGTTATGTATAATGATTATTAGGTCAACTTAAAATTATGACTAAAATAAACATGCCAAATAAAGGGGAACCATCCAACTCGGTTTAAATTGCCCGTTATTTTTTTAAGTTAAATTACAAATTATTCGGCAGCGAGTGGGTTGTTCAGTACGCACACTTTGAATACCGCCCACATTTTTTAAACCTTTTTTTTTGACTTAGCTATAGTAAAATTTATAAGTGATGATATTGAGAGTCGAATCGAAATGAGTAAAATAAATTAAGTGTTTTGCCAGTCTATATATGGTACTATTTTTCAGCGGTTTTTGTTCGTTCATAACTTATTATTTCACGGAGCCCCGAAGTAAATAAATCCTGGTCCAGGATGATCCCTGTGACACCTCATATAAATACCTAGGCATTGCAGTTGTTCCTTCGACTCTTTATAAATACTAGATTGATACAATCCTTGCAATTAAATTCAGTAACTTAAATTGTCAATTAGTTACCTATTTTTGCATGGGTTGCTCGCTTTTAAAGAATGTTTGAAATTACGAAATTCGCCTGTTACAAGGATCATCCTAAATTGACCAAGCCATGTTTTTTTTGTTAATAGTTAAAAAATGGTTTTTAGGCGTCGGGGAACATCCTACGGGTTACTGAATGCTGCTCATCACGGCTAGATTCGGCTAGCGATCTCCTTCCCTCGAATGTTTCAAAGGAGATCGCTAACCGAAAGACCAAGGTCTAATTATAAGCAATGTTCGATATACACAGTCATCTACAAACTGCACATAAAGCTACCAGCACTCATTTGTGGTATAGGTTTTGTGGTGGTAATTAATTTGTGGTGTGGTACCTTGGTCTCTGACATGAACAGCTCTTTAGACCATCCTTCAAAGGGGTTATAGACGGGCGAGTAAGTACGCCGTACTTGGGCATTTTCACGAAATTAAGGAAGTTTAACTTCGTCAGTTTTGGCGGCCATCAACGTATATCTAATTTTCGTCACAAAACTGACAAAGTTAAAGTTCCTTAATTACAGTCCTTAATTGGGTACACTTTTTCGTGAAAATGCTCAAATGTCGTGAAAGTACGGCGTACTTACTCGCCCGTCTATCAGTTCTATCACCCCTTTCAGGGATGCTAAAGAGTGGTCCGGAAATAAAGTAGCAGCACATAATATGGATTATTTGTTTATTTTGTGGTAATTTTTAAGCAGTGCATTTGTTATAGTAATCTGTAGATACTATTCAATAAAATAAAAAATAACAATCGTAAAAATGAACGGGCGATCTAAAGTTTTCGCCTTTTATATTACATCTTACCTAAAACTTTTTGAACAGCGTCTTCTGAGAGAATTAATGAGGTGTTTATCATAAACATAGTTTTTCCTTAAAGTTTGATGGGCTACTTAATACCTTATTAAATTGTCTTTTGATCAATAGGTAACTTTTTTGATTTGACTTCACTTTGAGGTAGTTACATGGAATTTCAACATTGGTGTATTTATCATTTTTATAGAAATTTGTCTCCCATAGAAAAACCTCTGTCAGAGGTTAGATTGGAGAGACTTCCTTACTACCCAAAGTAAAATCCAGTTTATTGGTAAAACTTATCCGTAAGATGATATTCCTAAAAGCATAAAACAAGTTGTGAAAATGGAAATTCAATTGTGGCATTGTAGAAAACGGCAAGCGAAGATTGTCAAATTGTGTTGTTCATAAGGTTATAAAGTACCTGCAATAAATATTGAGAAAACTTAAAGATTCCCATGCATTTCAATATGATTGTATTTTTATTTCATAGTATGATATCTACAGATTACTATAAAAAAAAAACCTGATTCATAATTAGCAATAAATAAAAAATATATACCAGATAATACATTGCTACTTTTTTACTGAACCACTCCTTACACGGAAGCACATTGCGAAGATTAGCAAAGTTCTCAGCTAGAATCTTATACGTAAGTACGTTAAGTTCAAATGCGATAACCACGCTCAGAATTGTAATACCTCATTCACTCTAGTTTAGGGTTTTTATTAATTAGATACACACACCTTTTAAGAGGCACTGGATGAGTGTGTGTAATTCCTTATTAATTATAATTTGGCAAAAAGAGTTTGGAAAAAATATGAGCGCTGTTCGGAGTGCAATTGGCAACATGATCCAAATTTACTCAAAAGCTGCTGCATATTAAAGGGGTTAAAACCTCTTACGGTATCAGTCTCTATTTTGCTCAGCTAAGGTAATAATATTTTAATAATAAATGTTTATTAAAAGCACTCTTTACAATGTATAACATTGTACTTAATAAAGACAAAATCTACTTATAAATAACGTGCCTAAACTAGGACGTTCCTGTATCTCAGGCGTATAAGGACTTAAGGTCTGGTTCATTCTTACTTGTCTTATATAGTAAACAACTTTCTAACCTCAAAATGAACCTTTTTTTGGCTAAAACCGCTCTTTTATCGTAAATAAACTAAACTGAATAAACATTATGGACATAACTTGGTTAATGTATTATCTGTGATTGCTTTATTTTGTTTAGAATAGCTGTTCTAGACAAAAAAGGTTTATTTTGAGGTTAGAAAGTTGTTTATTATATAAGACAAGTAAGAATGATCAGACCTTAGACTAATCCCTTCTTTGCATGGTGATGGAAATTTCCATCATAACATAATGCCAACTTTTTTTTCTGTATCAATTTTTTTATGCTAATTCAAAATCAAATAGGGTTTGAATTCACGACTTTTTCATTTTTATGTTATTAAGGGTTAAAACAATTAAATGCAAAATATAGTTAGTTTATAGGTCAGACTTTACAATTAATTTAAATTATCTACATAAATCATTGAAATAAACAACAGAAAAAAAATAAGAAAAATACAAGGAAGCGGCATCAAAACAACAAACTAGGCAAGAATCAATGTTGCATACATTTTTAATTTTAATTTTAATTTTTTTAGAAATATTTATTGTTCTTGCTAGGTTAGGGACACGTTTTATAAAGCTACAAGTTATAATTTTACAGGTCTAAACTGGCAACACTGCTCATATGGCTGGTCGTCATTGGTCGAGGTTGTGTCAAATGGAAACTTGTAACCTGTAAATTGTAATTTGTAGCTTTATAAAACAGGCCCATGGTCGTCATTGGTCGAGGTTGTGTTAAATGGAAACTTGTAACCTGTAAATTGTAATTTGAAGGTTTATAAAACAGGCCATAGGTAAATTGTACTTTAAGGTAAAGTAAGGCAACATTGTGATCGGTTACTGGGGAGGTAGTAATTATTGATATTGATGGAAGATACCGTTGACTCGTTCTAACAAAAAACATCCCGACGAATTGAGAACCTCCTCCTTTTTTTGAAGTCGGTTAAAAATAGGTAGTTCAAAGGGCGCGCGCTTTCAGCCGCCTCAGACACGAGGCACTAGGGGTTCACTAATCAATCCTTTTGTATGTGCCCTGTCTTCCGCAGTGTCCTCAGGGAGCGGCTTCCTCTAGGCACGTTTTGGCTGCATGACAGTATTGCTGGCACTTGAAGCACCTCGTTAGATACAAGGGTGGAGTCTCTGTAAGGGGATGATCACGATCACCAATTAACAAAAATTCTCTCCTTCGTTATTAAGGCCTTAAGAATATGTGCCGGAACTTCAATATTACAAAGTTCCAGGGGCCCGTTCCAGAAAGCCACTCTGCACTTTGCAAATCCACGATAACGCAAAGTTCAGAGTAAACGTGTTCCAGAAAACACTCTGCGTAATTTGCAAACTCTGCAAAAATTCTGTTCCTAAAAGATACTTTGCAAATCCACAAATCCACACTTTGTATTTGACTCTGCCTCTTCAACTTTGCGATTGTCTTATGGAACAGAAATACTTTGCAAATCCACAAATCCACACTCTGCATTTTACTCTGCCTCTTCAACTCTGCAATAGCTTTGTGAAACAGAAATACGTTTGAAGAGTGGGATTTGTGGAGTGCAGAGTTGCAGAGTGGCTTTCTGGAATGGGCCCCAGTTCTCGGAATCGTGCTTTACCGACTTGTGGCTTGATTTTATTGAGGGCAAAAACGTATTGAGAGTTACTCCTTTAAGCTTTCCGGCCAAGTTTTGTTGATAGATTCAATTAAAAACCTAGGTGTCTTGCATAGACTGGGATAGTTTGCTACCCAACTTATTTTACTGGGCTGGATGAAACTTTTTGTGTTTCTTTTGATGACATCGGCGGCGAAGGAAACCGGACCTACGACAACTTTAGAGGATTCCGCGATATTTATGTTTAAGTCCTAGAAGTTGCTGCGAGAGATTTTGCTTATTCTGAAGGGAGGTATGGAGCTGAACTGTTATTGAAGGACTGATATTGCACTGCTATATTGTGATTTCCCATGTCTTACTTACTTTTCTGCAAAGGTTATTACTGATTCTCAGTTTTTGTTCGGAATTCAGTTTTTCTTCCGACTATATACCTAGTGCATACTTCCTGTGGCCCGTTTCACGAAGCTACAAGTTACAAATTACAAGCGGAACTCCTTTTCTAGCAAAAGGAGTTAGAAAGAGACTTCCGCTTGTAATTTGTAACTTGTAGCTTCGTGAAACGGGCCTCAGGGGCCTGTTTTATAAAGCTACAAATTACAATTTACAGGTTACAAGCGGAACTCTCTTTCTAAGTTACAATTTTACAGGTCTAAACAGGCAATATTGCTCAAGTGGTCGGTTGTCATTGGTCGAGGTTGTGTCAAATTGAAACTTGTAACCTGTAAATTATAATTTGTAGCTTTATAAAACAGGCCCCTGGAGGCACTGCTTACTAGAGCTTAACTAGTTGTTGATCTCGGGGGAAGACACCGGGGGACGCGCGGGGTGGTGGGGCGACGCGGGTGGCACTGGTGTGGAGGGCGGGCTGAAGCGCGTCATCCCACTACGGTTAAACGGACTGGCATCCATTATTTTAATAACTATACACAATAATTAAAGTGAATTATAATTAACACGTTATAATTTGATGATAATTTGATGACCTAAATACGAGTAGGTCGAATAGAGTGGAGAACTTCTTAAGTTACAATTTTGCAAGCAATTGTTTATTCTATATGATAATTAGTCGACACCTTCTGCAGCTGAGGCTTTATCATTCTTGATATTAACCATTGTTTTTAATCACACTTCACTGGAATTCTGGATGCGGGGAGGATCTATTTATCCCTTCACTTGACTAAGGTCGGCGTCAATAGAACTTGCGAACAATGTAAACAACACCAAACGAACCAATTCACAATGATTACTCGATAATCACGTACTTTTTAAGATCAAGTGAGGTCCTTGCAATGGTTTATACAATAGATCATTATTTTCATATTAAGTTTAAGATGAAATAAGTATTCATTATACTTTATTTTTAATAAAAACACGCTTGGTGAATATTTGAGGTTATGTGTCAAACAGTACTAATTTGTTTACATTGTTCGCAAGGTCTATTGACGCCGACCTTACTTGGGCTCATCACATAATTATCAGAAATAGGTATGGGAATTTCGTTTTTTATAAACTATTCTTCGTTTTTTTAGATCAAAATAAATTATTTTAATTTTGCACACGTTTTCGCATTAAACGAAGACAAAATTAGAAATGTAATATATATAGCTGTATCTTCTATAACTAACTAATAACAAGAATTTGCATACTTACCTACGAATGTTTTAAGCATATTATTATAATTTACGTTATTAAGTTATTAAACAAAACGTGTGCGAATTTGACAGTTATTTTTGTAATGTTAAAAAAAACGAAGCTGTAGTAAAAAAAATGCAGCCGTTTGAAATTTTAATCAAAACGTCTAATTAGCTTCGTGATTCAAACATTTAATCTAAAAACTTTGGTTTTATGCGGTATTCAAGGATATTTTCGTGACCATTATCTGTTTATCGATATAATGTTACCCTTATAATTACATCACTATTGAGGCGAAAAAGAGCTCCGCACTCGATTGTTCCGCCATTACCAAAGGCAAACAAAATGGCCGCTAGGTAATACTGACGTTCAGGGGTCTTGTCAAATAGGTACCTACGTTGTAATAGGAGTACGAGATATACTACCCGATATAATATTCGATTATGCCATGTAATCCGTTATTCTGAGTAAATAGACGGAATAAAATTGACTTGGTATTTGTAATTACTCAGTCAAAAATGGCTTGGCAAATGCCGGGTCAATGGAACACAGGCGTTCCTCAAATGACGCCTGACATGAGCATGGGATCCTATTCAGCTGAACAATGGGCTGCAGTTCAACAGCAAAATTGGCACCAATGGTCCCAGTGGCAACAACAATATTCGCAATGGCAAAGCCAGTATGGAGAAAAGGTATGGATGTTCTGATGATCTTTAGTTTTAATAAAAATCATTATCATCATCATCATAGTATCAGCCATCAGCTGAAAGACGTCCACTGCTGGATACAACCCTTTCCATAAATTCATCACACAAATCAGTTTTGGTTTTGTTATTTTTTAGTTATTAAAGTAAAGCCAATAACAATGAACAGCATCCATATTTTTCAAAACTCGTTTTGCCAAACAGTGTAAGAAAACAGATATTGATAGGCTCCTCTGAGAATAAAAGAGGGGCCCGTTTCGCAAAAGCTTGTATTTTGTTTTAAAGCGGAAAATATTTTCTTAAGAGGTTTCTATTTGTAATACATCAAGCTTTCATGAGACTGAACGCTGCTCTGCATAAGATCTAAAAAAAGTACCTCACAAACTATAGAATTTTATGTACCACTGATCACCAAGCGCGGATATCTACAGCCCTTTTGAATATCCAACTTTTACTTTGTCAGAATCATCAAGACCTCTTAATAGGGACATAAAACAAAACTAAACTTCTAAAATTCACTTATCATGATTGAAAAGTATTGTTTTACACATCATCTGTATTTAGTCTTGTGTTAGCGTTAAATAAATTTATTCTAAAGTCATAGAATATTGTCAACAACAATTACTGCTAACCACGCTGATGTGTTTGTCTGTGGCTAATAGTCACAACATTTATTTTGTATTAGCTTCACTTGTATTTAACAATCTACCAATCTAACAAGCTAATAAGTTCTTGTCAAAATTCAAGTCGATCCGTCAATTAGATGCAGGTTAAAATATACTTCCAAGATTTGATTCCGTTGTTTGTGGTTGGCCATTTATGAATGTGGCTCACAGTAGATCTGTTCACTTTGTACTCATTGGACTCTTATTATCAGAGCTCGGAATAGGTAGTGCCTATTTACCTAAACTTTGCGGGAGGACATAACTAAGAGTGGTTAAAACCACTAAAAATAATTATTTCTTATTATTGAATGCGGGATTTCCCGGGATTGACTGTATTACTCTAAAGGCTTAATACATTTAACTTCACTTCTAAATCAGGGTCGCAAACTGTAGGTAGTAAGTACACAGCTGAAGTGTCGGCTACATCTGTTTTTGTTGAATACATTCTATATGATATTATAATTCTATTTAAATCAACAAAATATCAAATTTAAGGCTCCTTTTGATTCAATTTGATCTATATTATATTGTTTTATGAATGATTGTTATTTCAAGATAAATAAATAAATAATATGCAATATAGCAAGATTTATAATTAAAGCTAAATGTATTAAGCCTTTAGAGTAATACAGTCAATCCCGGGAAATCCCGCATTCAATAATAAGAAATAATTATTTTTGGTGGTTTTAACCACTTTTAGTTACGTCCTCCCGCGAAGTTTAGGTAAATAGGCACTACCTATTCCGAGCTCTGCTTATTATGCTAGTGAGTTTATTATCAGTGTTTAGTGTAAGTATTAAGAATGAAATTTACGAGAAAAACTTTCATGTGCATCTTTAATGAATGACTGTTTGAAGTTGGTTGTTATTCATCTGTCCTCCAAGTCATTTACCTACTAAGGTCACTGTCCATCTGTGGTTGAATTTATGATTTGTCCTACCTTGGTTTTTTTTCATGCTATGGTTATTACAGCATATTCCTCAACAAGAAATCCCTAAAAAATCATATTAGTTCCATTTTGAGTAGCATACCTTAATAACTTTATTTGAAAACAACCCAGGTGTGTATCTAATTGTCCTTGGAGAATTTAATTGTTTTTGTGATAAGCATTTCAATTATTGGAATTAACAAGTAACAATTATATGATATGAATGGTTTTGTTTCATATTAGCAATAGCTATATAATCATTATAACTATGCGACATATAATAATGTAATTTCCAATATGAAATAAATGACTACTACTACTACTACTACTACTACTATAAATTGTCTGAAACAAATGCCTGTTTTAAAACTATTTTTAACATGTATTTTTATTTATGTTTTTATTTTTGTAATATTTGTAATCAATTCTGCTCGCAAAAAGATTGCAAAGACAGTTCAATTTTAGATTTTGAGTAATTGATCTAAATCATTATTATTGTTTATTTGTTTATTTACTTTAAGCATTACATGGTTTCTTATTGTATACTCGTGCCAAACTACAGAGCAGTTTGTCGGCACTTACTCCTGGAAATCATTTTATCAATAACGCTCACAAGTAACACTTAACAGAAAAAATGTAATCTACGCACTAGTTAATTTAACCTAATTTAGTTTGACATATAAAACTTTTTTAATTTAGACTTAAATACATTTGGCTTTATTTCGTTTAAGTCATTAATGAGTTCGCTGGGTAGTTCATTGAATATTTGAGGAATCAAATAATTACTTGTTCTACAACCATAATAATTAGTGAATTTAGGCATGATATATGTTTTACTCTTTTTAGGTCTTTTTAATTGCTTTTTGAGTTTATTAATGTTTTGACGAAATTTATTTATCAAATTCTTAACTCCCCAAACTACGTATCCTATATTTTTATTTGGGCAAATTTTTATTTCCCAACTCAACGTTTCGCACTGATATCATTTCCCAACTAATGATTTGATAAAAAATATTGTTAGACAAATTATTACCTGGGATTCTTTTAAGATGTCAATTATGTTTTCGTCAAATGTACTGATTGGCATACCTTAATTTAAAAATAACCTCTGGGAGCAGTTTCTGTCTTAACAAATCATTTGGTACACAATTATTTACCACATAAAACAAGACGTAATAAAATATTGCAATATAAAAATTACAAAGTAAAATTATGCCAAAGATTAGTTTGCCCAATAAAACTTTGGCGAAAAGTTGGTTGCCAAATGAAATTTGACAAAATATAATTCGGCAAAACAGCAGTACACCTACTTTTGGACATGAGTACCACCTACACTCGCGAGCAAAAAAATCGACTCAAGCTGCACGTTTGGGTTCTCCGCCCAGTATCTCTTGACCCATCCAAAATATCTTGAAAAAAATGGTATCAAACGAAAGCTGATAAAGTAACGATTTCAAAAATGTATAATTTTCAGTCATGCCAGGTTCCACAACTGATGGGGCCAGGTTTTGCAAAGATGAATAAAAAAAATACTATCCTGCATTAGGACGAACCCCTCGTCATAAAAACCGGCGTAAGGAACAACATGCTCCTCAAGGATCTCGGTGATGTACCTGGCAGCGGTCAAACCACCGCCACGGCCCCCACCAGGAACAAAAACGAGCTTGGTACGCCCTTCCATGGAAATGCCCGCCCACACCATGACGGAACCCCCTCCATAGGCAACTGTTTCCCTGAAACAGCACTGTGCGTACCGTTCCCCTGACCTCCTGTAGACCCTCCCCCGTCTGTCACAGCCATTCAAGCACACCCTGGACTCATCGCAAAAAAGAACTGGGGTCCATTGCTCAATGGTCCAGTTTTTGTGCTGATGAGCAAATTCCAGGCGTGCTTGGCGGTGACGTGGGAGCAGTCTGGGGCCCGTGGCGGGCCGTTTCGGGGTCAGTTTAGCTTCCTTAAGCCTTCGCCTTACTGTCCACTCGCTGGCAGTAACCCCTCTTACATCCTGAAGATGCTGCTGGATGGAAACGCTGGTCTGGTGCCGATTTCTGAGAGAGGTAGTGACCATAAAGCGGTCATCCCTCTCAGATGTGCACCTCCGGTGGCTAGAACCTGGTCTTCGTTCCAAGGCCCCAGTCTCCCGATACCGTCGGTAGACTCGGGATACTGCTGACTGGCTTAAATTCAGCTGGTCAGCCACAAAGCGTTGGTTGTGTCCCTCTTCCAGCAAGGCCACGACTTGGGCGGCTTCAGTCATGGTGGTATCCATTTTCTCCAAGGCTTCTGAGTAGGGTCGTTAGCAGAGATGTGTACCGGTCAACTTCTGATAAGTGACTGATGACATTTCCCCCTCCACCCCCTTATTTATAGGGGTCAAAGGGGGCACAACTCGTACGTTTCGGAACGAGTAAATGACCCACATATCGGAAAATAAGGCATAACTTGAAAAATCGTGGATGGGTTTCCACGGTTTTTCGTTTTTTTAATCGTTACATTATCACCTTTCGTTTGATACCATTTTTATTAATATATCATGGATGGGTCAAGAAATACTGGTCGGAGAACCCAAGCGTGCAGCTTGAGTCGATTTTTTTGCTCGCGAGTGTATGTGGTTTCTTGCTACTCTAATTGTTTGAGATTTTTTATTTTTCAGTATGCAGAGCAAATGCAATCAATGCAGGGTATGAACGTTATGCCACCCTTACCTCCCGCTAATGCTGCACCTCCACCAGCGCCTCCGCCGCCAGAGAAGCCGCCGCCGCCGCCACATGAGAACAACCAGCCACTCTTCGGACAACCCAATCCTGTACCAGCCCCGGTTCCGCAACCACAGAAGCCATTAACAGCAACTTCTAACAATGTTATCCCAACAGGTGACACAGGTAATACCCAAAAATGGCCACAGGCAGCGGACGCACGCAACGAATCTTCTCAACAAGGTGTTAACACGGAGGCTTTAAAGAAATTGGCCGAGGAAGAGAGACTTTTCGACATTCAATTCGAAAAGTGGGAAGAAGAAATTGAAAAATGGAAGCGCGAAAATGTTAACCACCCGGACAGGCAGGCTTATAATGAGTATGAGCAAAAATTTGAGACTTGCAGGGCACAATTGTTGGAGCGTCGTCAGGTGATGAACCAGAAGAGGGCACGGTTGCTGGGCCAGGCTTCGGCTGTGGCGGGCAGCAATCCAACTGTTACAGGTAATACACCCGCTGCTGCCACTTCTATTCAGCAGACCCCTAATACCGTCCAGAACCTTCATGTGCAGTCCCAAAGCCAAAAAACTGCATCAGAGCAGACAAGCAACCAATATCAACAACAAGATCATTCCAAGAATAACTATATGCCTAACAAAATGTTACATCAAAACTATCAAAATAAACCTCCCCCAAACTACCAAGATAATTCACAATATGCACAGTATAACAAAAACATGCAGTTACAATCTGCTTATAACAGGAGTAATAATAATAGTAATGACCCACAATCTGGTTATAACAGGAGTAATAATAATAGTAGTAATCCACGAGATAGAATTGAACCTTATTATGATTTGAATTCTCAAAATGAAGATCATTCCTCCTCAAACACTACCCACACTAACTTCTTACCTGGGATTGACTCTGCCAAAGGCATACCAGGCCTAGACTTAGTTCCTGAAGATAAACCAGCACAACAACAACAACCAGATGTCATTGATATTACGGATGAAATATCAAAAGCTGGGCAGCTACCTCCTGATTACACAAATATTTCAAAAGGTATAAATAACATACTTGGTGATGAAAAAATTATGAATATTCTTTCAATGGTTCGCGATCAAGGTGTTCCTGCCCCTACTGTTAATAACCAAGGTCAATATACGCAGAAACCACCACCATATAATAACAATGCTGACAACTACAATACGCCGCCACCCAACAATCAGTGGGATAGAAATCAAAACAGGTCTAATGAACATCATGAAAATGCACCATCAAATATGCCTTTCAACCACAGGGGTCCTGGCTATCCACATGATCAAAGTCGTGACCATAACGCTCAGCAATATCCTCCTCCAAGAAGAATGAATAATGATAACGAAAATGATTGGTCATCTGAGCCATATAATGATAAAAATGCTCATTTTTCTGGTCAAAACATGCAATCTAGAGGGCCTCTTTTAAGGCCTAATATGCCTCCACCTAGGCCGCTTATGCAAGGCTTTCGTGGCTTCCAGAATGATAGTCAATTTCCAAGAGGCCCACCAAATGGTCCTCAAAGTGGCCATCCTAGTGGCCCTCGAGGCGGCTATCCAGGTGGTCATGCAGGTGGCCCTCCAAGTGGTCCTCGAAGTGGTCATCCAGGCGGTCCTATAAGTGGCCATCCAACTGGTCAGCCAAGTGGCCCTCGAAGTGGCCATCCAGGTGGCCCTCCAAGTGGCCCTCCAAGTGGCCCTCCAAGTAGCCATCCAATGGGTCATCCAAGTGGCCCTCGAAGTGTCCATCCAGGCGGCCCTCCAAGTGGCCATACCAGTGGCCCTTCAAGTGGTCATGCAAGTAACCTTCGAAGTGGGCCTTCGAGTGGTCTTCTAGGTGTTCCTCCAAGTGGCCATTTAAGTGGCCCTCCAAGTGGCCATCTAAGTGGTCCTCCAAATGGTCCTTCAAGTGGCCCTCTAAGAGGCCCACCAATTGGCCCCCCAGGTGGCCAAGCTGGTCCTCAAAGAGGCCCGTCAGATATGAGATCTAATATGCCTCCACCCAGGCCACTCATGCAATGTTTGCCTGGTCAGGATAATGAGAATATTTACTCTATGCCACCGATGCACGGCAGGCTTGATCAAGAGGATGAAAATAATTATTCCAGGGGTCCTCCTGGTAGGCCCATGAACAATAATATGGTGAATACAGCGATGAATAAACCACCACCACCAGCTCCACCACCTGCCAGAACATGGTCTGAGGACCCTCAAATTGCTCCATCTATTATTGTTGATTATCAGCACAAACCTCTAAGATTGAAAGGTAATTCAAAGTTGTAACATTTTATTGTCAGGTTATCACTCTTTTTTTGTAGTAAATGAAATATATATTTTCATTTTTGAAAACCCCTGAAAGAAGTTATTGCTGTTGCTAGTGCTTTTAAAGATTTGTGTTCATTTACTTAACACTCAATCCTCAGTATACAGTTGCAACACTATAATATGTTTAGGTGAACATGGATTCAAGCAAATTATACTATATATTTGTAGTAGTAGCGATCACCCCCCATTATGAGGTGTTAGCAGTGTGACAAAAACCAGAAATATTTAAATTGTCAACTTTAATGTGACATCAGAAAACATATTAAGTATAAGGGTTATTAATTTGAGATTTTGCAAGGCTAAGATCTTATTGTGAATTTATTATAATAACTATATGAAACTATTTTCAAATATGAAATAAATGACTACTACTACTACTAATTATACCTATTCAGATTTCAATATGTATAACAATGAATATCTAATCATTCGAAAACAGTAATTCTTAGATAATATTAAAGCACAATTGGGCAAGTGTGATAAGATAAGTGGTCGTGAGAGGTGGTAAGAAAGGCTGGTCAGATACATAATTTGAACATAATTTGACATTGACAAAACTTCTCATGAGAGTGTACCCTGGTTAACGCAATACCTTCTTTAAGCAAAGGGGTTTGGGTAAAAGGGTTGTCATTTGTAAAAGTCATACATTTTCAAGGTGAGCGGCCATTCGTAAAAGTGGTAAATTATGATAGAATTATTAAAAATAAACATATTTTGTTATGTAATGTATGTCTTAAGTGCATTGGAGCCGATATATTTAAATATTCATACTTGGGCTTACTTTTGTACTAAAAACTAAATACATAAATCTTGAAAATCTCCGCTTCGATATTATTTAACGCCATAAATTATATATATCTATGTGTATTTAGAGGTCCTCTAAATAACTATGTAAAAATCAACCGCGGCCGCTGAAAAAAAAAATGACAACATTCTTCAAACAAATTTACCCAATGCCCTTTGTTTTATTATTAGTTGAAGGAAAAATATATTAGAAAATCTTTTGCTGTTTGTCATATTTGTTTTATTAATCGATGATAAAATATTGTACTTATTGCTTGGCTAATTCCTACTTCTCTCTTTCAGCACGCGAGTTCATTGAGCCTGTGCACATATTTGAGTACAATCATATATCTAAGGATGGAGATAACAACAAGAAGAAATTTGTTGAAAGAGATACAGACGAATTATTCGTAAGGAAACCTAGGAGATTTGAACCAGAGGATAATTACAGAGATAAACGATTTGGGCCAGATGACATACCTAGACAACATATACAGAGGGACTACGAGCGCCGATATCCAAGGGACGATTATAGAGAGGAGCAAAGAGATTTAAGAGGGCCTCCTAGAGAAGAATATGATGA
This sequence comes from Acleris literana, assembly GCA_946894065.1. Classification (NCBI taxonomy): domain Eukaryota; kingdom Metazoa; phylum Arthropoda; class Insecta; order Lepidoptera; family Tortricidae; genus Acleris; species Acleris literana. The sequence continues at coordinate 5,875,419 of OX335683.1, forward strand.
TAGAAGGAGATTCGAAGAAAGACCTCCCCCTAGAGAGGAATACTATGACAGAAGAAGGTTTGATGATAGAGGGCCGCCTCCAAGAGAGGAATTTGATGATAGGCGAAGATTAGAGGAAAGGCACGATGATAGGAGACGTGATGATCGTGAAAGGTACAGTAGACGAGAGGATTTCGGTAAAGACATGATGAGAAGAGATGATAGAGAACGGGACAGGGACGATTTAGGACCAAGGGATAGACAAAGGGAACTTCGAAGAGACGACAGCAGGAATCGTAGTAGAAGTCGAGACAAAGACTCGCGTAAAAGAGGTAGAAGTAAAGAGATCACAATAAGCGAGAGTTCAACGGCAAAAAAAACAAAGGAGCCTGAGAAGAAAACAGAGGTACCCAAACATATTGTTATGATTGACGATTTGTTAGAACCACCAGGGCGAGAGATGCGACCAGAAAAAATTGTGATTATCTTAAGAGGTAAGCATTAAATATATATTTAATTAATCACATACATTAGTGAGAGTTACATTCAAACTTTTGTCTGATAATAATTTTAGGGCTTCCAGGGAGTGGTAAATCTTACTTGGCTAAGTTAATAAGGGACCGCGAAGCTGAACACGGCGGGACTGCCAGAATTATGTCAATAGACGACTACTTTATGCAGGAAGGCGAAATCGAAGAGAAAGACCCCGTAACTGGGAAAATAGTGAGTATTCATTTTCTCGTTTTCGATCAGTCATCAAGATCAAATGCGAGTTGTACTTTAGGGTTCCGTTTTTTATGACTATGATAACAAGGATCAGGTAGGAGAAAATGCTTGGTTTTTATGAACTTTATTTCTTCCACAGTAAAGTTCGTTTCGACTTGCCTTAAATATTAACAAGAATTTTCAAAGATTTGTTCATTTCTCGAAATCTATTTATTTTGATAGCTTCATTTTATTTTTCCTGTAAAATATTATTAAGTCAGGATTTTTTAAAGATTTTTTTGTTTCAAAAACTTTGTAGATAATGGGAAAGGTAATCTTTTGACTGTAAATCAAAATGTAGGCCACAAAAAATCTATAGAGTTGATGGTTGTCTTGGTTGCGCCTATGTAATTTCTATACATTTGGCACATTTCTACAGTCGTTAGTTTTCATAGAATGCAAGTAGTTAGCCGTACAGAATATTGAATTTAAAAAGTAGATTAAAAATAAAAGCAGTAGGTAGGTACAGTCGACTACAAAGAGATGTATCCACTTTTTCACCTTATTGCATTGTAATAATATACAATATATTTCATAATATATTTCTATTTTATTAATATTATGTACTAACACTAGAATAAGACTTTGTTACTAACACACATATGGATTCTGTCCGAAATAAAAATATTGAATTTGAATAAGGTCCAACAATGATTACGTCTCTTTCTCTTTTTAGTTGACTGTACATAACCGTTGGTTGTAACCCTGTACTGTGGACATAATCTAGACTTGAGTTTCTATTAAATGTTATTATTTATCATAAAAGTCTAATCATCTGTGAAATAGGTAGATATTACAGGGTGGCCACTTTCTGGAAAACCGGGAAAAGTCAGGGAATTTCGCGGGTCAGGGAAAAGTCAGGGAATTTTAATAAAGGTCAGGGAAAAAATTGGTTGGGGTGTAGCATAGGGGGGCTCGACTTAAAAAAAAATATCAACATGAAGTCTTTAATAACATATTATGTTTTTTATTCATGTGTCGTGTAGAATATGTTAAACTAAGCTTCTTTTGTAATGTAGAGTTAGTCCGAATTACTAAGATTCAGGGACTTAGAAAATTTTCGTTGGTGTGAAAATGATGTCAATATATAACTCGTTTTTTATTTATGTATCGTGTAGAATATGATAAATAATTCTTAATACAAGGGTCAGTTCAAGATTTATTTCATGTGACCAATTGTAGCGGTATTATTTTAGTTAGGTAAGTAGGAATTTTGCGATCACAACAGATTCCGTCTTACTGCCAAAAAAGTAGGACAATCCCTCTCAATCTCTGATAGGTACGACGACAAGCAAAGCGAGTATGAGTGTTAGGTATCTTGTGATCACATCACATCACACCCGACGTGCCGACTTACTGGAAAGTTTTCCAGTATCTCTCTAATTGACATGATTGGATCTGATTTTTTGATACCTAAATATACCTACTGAATTGTCAACTGAGTTAAGTACCACATTTTTAGGGTTCCGTACCAAAATGGTAAAAAGGAACCCTTATGAACTTCGGTGTCTGTCTGTCTGTCTACCTGTCTGTCTGTATGTCACAGCAGTTCTTCTCTGAAACTGTAGAAGCTAACAACTTGAAATTTGGCATAGTTATACAACTTGCTTCCCCGCATCTGTTTTTAGTATAAACCATATGAAATATTTTTTCTAAATAGACCCTAGAACGGGGGGTTAAAAAATTAAAGTGATTTGATTGCACACGGGGCGTTTTATGAAAGGGCTCAATCTGCAAATTTCAAAACTATTTTTTTTATAAATTTTCGTGATGTATTTTTTGATTTAAAAATGTACGAAAAACGACGTTCCCCCTCCCTTTTCTCCAAAGTTTATTGACCAAAAAATCTGAAAAATTCATGATTTAAAGATAGTTATTTATATTTTACCCGAAAAATGAAATGAAGTTGTCAAATATTACAGTTTTGGAAAAATTATGAAAAAACCTTAAAAAACTGTATTAAAATTTAGGTTAGTTAAAATGGACCTTATTGCATTGAACATAAAGTTCATAACAAAATGAGTATTTTCTTTTGCGTTTTCCATCCATATTATATTAAATAGGTACGGAACCCTCGGTGCGCGAGTTCGACTCGCACTTAACCGGTTTTTATTCTATACATTTTAAACAATAGGTTAAAATTATAATGTGAATTATGATAATATTACTACAATGTCAAACAATAGTTAAACATTACTGGTAAACAAGTTGATTGACCCGCTTATGAAGGAAATACTTCTTTTTTAGACGCTATATACTCTAAATTTGGTCAGGGAAAAACTTGAAGAACTGCCTGGAAAACCGGGAAAAGTCAGGGAAATTGAAATGTTGTAAAAAGTAGTAATTGTTTTTATTTCTGATTTTTAGGTCAAGAAACCATCATTAAAATATGAATACGAAGCAAAATCAGAAGAAACCTACTTGAACTCTTTAAAAAGAGCATTCAAAAGAACACTTACTGACGGATATTTTAACTTTTTGATTTATGACACGGCAAATGAAACACTGCGGAGTTATGCCGATATTTGGAACTATGCTCGACAAAATGGCTTCCAGGTATGTCTTCTTATTGCTATTACCAGCTTTTTCTTACAAAACAGACAAATCACTGGGTGTGTTGCTTGCAGGTGTATATTTGTACAATGGAACTAGATGTTCAGACGTGTTTCAAGAGAAATATTCATGGTCGGACATTGGGGGATATCCAAGTGATAGCCACAAGGTTCTTCGAGACGCCGGATCACCACATCCAATTGGACGCCACAACGCTGTTGCAAAGCGCGGCCATTACCGACGTGCAAATGGAAGATATCGACGACGAAGTCATTATGGAGGACGCGCAGGAACCCGAGGTGAGGGCTCCAGTATGAGCTCGAACAGTACAGCTCGCGGATTTTCTGAAAACAATATTTATTGCACTGTTCTCAATGTAATGAGGTCGTTGACGATAACGCTACGCAATTATTAATTTCTCAAAACCAAAAATCAGGTGCTTAAAATTCCCACTAACCCTGTTTTAATCCGAAGTGATACAATCAGGGTTTGCGATAAAATATCGGCATTTTCGACCCGGAGACGTCCGCTGCAAAGTTTCGGCTACAGGACAACTATGGAGACACTTATCCTCTTGTTCTTAAACGGGCAATAGCTAAAGTGTGCTTGAAATATGCTGTGTCCTCAACTGTCTTTATGACATTTGAATTTGACAGAAAGGGACAACGAATACTTTAACTAAAATAGGTTTATTGTTTGTTTATGAATAAGGGGTCTTTTCCTTAACTTATTTACCAAGGATTTTCTACTTGAAAAACTAAATGTCTATCCGAGTCTGAAGACTTTAGTATAGTAAACTTTCGCAGCACACATTTATCAGCTTAATGCCAACACATAGATGTTACTTTATGCTCATGTTCTGATAATAGTTTGCCTACATGTGTGCAAGGGTTAGGGCTAATACGTTTTATTCCAGCTTTTATTAAGAGTCGTGTAAAGGTACTGCTCCATCACAGGTTGAAAGCTCTTTTACTTCGAAGTGGGAGAAATTGGATGACGCCGCGCAACTAGGTAGGTTATGAGTTAAGCTTTCATAAATTTTACTAATAATATAAGATTTTCCATATAAGCGTTTATTAGCATATGTAAAGTAGGTATCTACAATCTATTGTCGTGCGATATTAATAAGGTCTTCCATAAGTATTTGATCTATGATGGACGCGGTACATCAATCTTCGGCGTTCTACATCATACGTGGTGCACCGACCCTATAATAACTTATTCATAGGTTTCAAATATTAATTAAATCCAAAAATAAAGACAATAATAAAATACATGTACACGGCAATAGCTCTGAATGTGGGGGTACGTTGTTGCAGCCCGACTCGACGGCACCAGCAAGCCTCTGCGGCCCTCTCAGCCCTCAATGGAGGACTACCTTCAGCTAGACGACTGGAAACCCACCACAGCTAAGCCGGGGAAGAAAACGGTGAGTAAAAACGCTATATCGACACAAAAAATTAACAAGTGTCTGTTTAAAATATCGGGTCATATTATTGAATTTTAATGATGATATTTTGACCTTATCAACTGTGTTTTACCCTCAACTGAATTTGACCATTACGTACTCTGACGCTGGTTCATGACGCGTAGCTTTTTTTCGTTTACGGCAAATTGTTTGATTTTCAAAATCATCAAAATAATGTAAAAGGAAATGAAGGTGAGTTTTTTATGATTTGGTTCATTTAAACGTCGTGGATTTTCATCATGTTGTAATTAAAACAGGTACGCTGGGCGGACATTGAAGAGAGCAGAGAGCAAGAGAAGATGCGTGCCATCGGATTTGTTGTAGGTCAAACGGACTGGAACCGAATGACGGATCCCACTATGGGGTCTAGCGCGCTTACCCAAACTAAGTACATCGAAAGAGTTAAAAGAAATTAATTCTTGTTCTCGTTTAGCCTAATGTATTTTTTGTCATGTTTCATTAAACACTTGCGTAGTGTTAGCTTTGAAAAGAAAAATGAATAACCCATCCCTTGGGGTATATTGGTTTCGTGCTATGTCTATGGAGACTTTCATACATAGTTATACTGATTGCACTTAGGTAATGTTGGATACCTAGGTATCTGTTCACGTGTTACGATTGACAAACCTTGCACAGGAATATAAGAATTATTTTGAGGAGTTATCATAAACTTTGTTTAAATATCCACGGGATGATGGAACTTATTGAATATGCAAAGATAGTCGTGCTAGGGTCTCGAATGCTTTGTAACCTTTTCTGATAATTCAGTTTCCCCCTTTTTTTGGCATTCGGGCCAAAAACAGTAAGAGCTCAGGGCCCCACAAAGATAACAAAATAAAATCTTCTACAAACGTAACATGATAACCCTGTAAAGATAGTAGCTCAAATGAAACAATAAATAAATAAATGATAATACCATGGCATAAACCAGTATTTAAATTCTTAAGCCTCGCACAGACAAGCAGTCAGATTGACAGGCCGAGAGAAAAGCAGCTATTTATTGGAATGAGATATTTGTATACGTCTCTCACTCTTAAGGATAGCTGCGTCCCTCTCTCGGCCTGTCAGTCCAACTGTTACACACATACTAAAACTATAAATCGGGACTTAATTTCGTAATAAATAGAGATTTACGTCGACGTTTCGAGTTGATTGAAGACGAACTACTGTCTTCAGACAAAGGTATATCGCGCGGCTTGCATATGTGCGTGCCTCGACCGTACGCGCCACGAGCTGACACAACCAAACTCAACAAGACGCTCGAAGCCGGTTTAGTCGGGGCCGCGCCGTTTTCGCGTTTGGTTGCGAGCGTATTAAGTATTGAGCGCCGCGCATCGACGCAACCACAGCGGCCTGAGCGGCAATAGGTAACAGAAACTCCGAAAGGGCCCAGACGAACTACTTTTCTATTTTTATGGCGGTAATCACGAGATGACCCGTCTCGTCTCGTCGAAACGTCAAGGTAAATGATTAACACGCGATGAAGTCCCGATTTATAGTTTTAGTCCAACAGTTGGCGTGTGGGCCTTTAGCCGGTTGACATCCTTTATAGTATATTGTGGTGTCCTACATATTGTGACGGAAATGCGATGTTTTTTTACCGCGTTAGTAGCTAAATACAAAGTTTTGTGATAAGAGTAGAATAAAAATATCTCTTAAAATTAAAAAATATAGGTAAATATGATACTGCTTTAGGTAAAAAATATATTTCCTGTAAGCATGTGTTAAATAGCTTTTCCAGTTAAACCTTCTTAAAAAAAGGTTATTATAATATTTATGACTATAAATAATATGCATGATGTTGTAGAGAGTCAGAAGTTTTCGATTTTTTGTCAACAATTATTTTTATCTTTATGGATGACGCGTTCTAATAAGGAGCCATTTTCCACTTTAACTTTGTGCGCAATCTCGGTTTAAGCACAGTTTGACATTATACATCTACGTAAACATTATAGCGAGCATCTTAGACTAAGATGACAAACTCACTCATTTATATTTATGTAGACTGTCTCTGTTGCGTTCTCGATTTTATTTACATTATATTTCAGTTCAGGACATAGGTTTACTCTGACGTTTAAAAAAATAATTAGATTATTTTAGCTACTTGGCTCGACTCCCCAAAGGGTTGCGTTAAAAAAATGTTAAGCAATTAATGTATTTAACTTTTTACTACATAAACAATACTTTTTGTTATCAGCTGCATACTGAGATCTTGTTTAGATTTGTAATATTTAAGTAGGTATTTTGTGTGATAAGGTGTATACATTTAACAGGTAATAAAGTCATTTTAGAATTATAGAGCTTTTATTTACTTTCATAAACCATACAATACAAATACATGTCTCTCTATTAATATTAATACTTATGATAATCATTAAGAGCACTAACAAATCCAGAACTCCGATTGGAGTAATTTTTAAAGGAATGCATATATTTTTGCGAACTGATTTTTGGCGACTTTTCGGCCATGGTTATTTTTGTTAAATAAGTATCTTCGGACGTTTCATTGTCGGAGTTTTTTTCATTTATTTGTTTTTTACGGTCCGTGTGGGATTCGTGTTCCGTTGTGACAGTGTTCCCACTTTTATCGATTTTTTTTATATCTGCCCTTTTGGCGATGGTTACTTCTCCTTCGCGACCTCCAGTCATCACCATGATTTGGGGCTGTTGCATCGCGTTCATGTGGTCTCTCAGACATTGCTGAAGAATGTGCAGGAAAAAAAGAAAGGCCAGCAGTGTTAACGCTGACATAGCCGCATTACTTTTGTGGCCGCCACCGTAACTACTGTAAATTAAAAAAAAACATTTTACATTTTAAAATTCAGTTTTGGCTTCATAAAAAGACTACAATTATTTGTAATTTACAAATGGGATTGCACCATTGAAAATTATTCTACAAGGGAACTACTTAATTGTGATTCCGATCAGTTAAGTTGTTCGCTTGTAAAAGACTTTTTTTATGTTAGATTTGACTTTTTCAAAAAAATATTTAGTAAAAAACATACTGTTTGGAGTAAGCTACGTGCCCATGTGAAGGTTGCGAATGCTCGTAGCCGTAAATCACATGTTGGTCATGTGAAGGTTGTGCATAGTCCGCGTATCTAGGAACATATACAAATCTCACTTAAGATGTGCTTTTAATAAAATAATAAAAAACATGCACGGGTTGACAAACCTTTCGCTGAGTAGCTTTGTTCCAACTCCCATTTGCGAGAACATGTTTCCGAGAGTCATTTTGATTGTCGCAGTGTCACACGCGTCACTTTGTGTGGATGTCACGACACTGACGAGATGCGTGCGCGCTTGGGTGCACCATTATTATGCTCTAATTCGCAGCCAAGAGCAGGCAAGATGTGACAAACGTTAGTGTAGCGGTGTCTTCAGTGAGTGATTTTCTAGACTTGTCTAGTTAAAATATAGAGTTAGCAAACTGCCAGAGTTGAAAATTCAGTCTGCTATGAGAACTCAGTGGTATGAGATTATTGAGAAAATTCCAAAGTAATTGCAAACTTTGGTGGATTATGTCTCTTATACTAGATTTAAAAGTACCCTTTGTACATGAAAAATTGCTACCACTGTACTATGTATGGTATGGATGGTTGTATGGTAGTGATTTTTCATGTCTGCAGCTAGATATAAATATTTTTAGGTCTTTGTCTTTGTGCCTTTGAGCTGATTACTTTCAAAATACGGGGCCTTTTTACCGAGAGAGAATTTGTTTTGAAACAGTGGATGCAAATTAGAATTGGCTAAAAAATAGAGGCCTCTAGACAGATTACGGAAGCTCCGCAACGGAATCTTGAAAAAGAAGGGAATACAAATGAAAAATTGCTAATAATTTATTATTTTATTTAACACACTCATGCACACAAGGACGTCCTCAATCAATCATACGCACATTAAATACAAACAATACCTACTACTAAACTAATCAGTGATATAAACGATTTATATCACACAGATTTTTACATCAGTCGTCATTTATCGAGAAATTGGCGGATTGTAATTGTTAATACATAGTTTTGTTAAAACTACAAAACAAGCCAATTTGATTTACCAATTTACAGGCCCGTGTTAACAGTCGGATCGCTGCTATACTACATTTCCCTTTTGTTTTAATAGTATATATTAATCGGCAAAAAACATTGCCTAGTAAAGTCTATCTTTGCTGGGCAAAACTTAGGCCATACTTTTTACCGATCAATTATTATCAGTTAGGTTCTAGAATAAGTTAAATAAATAATTTTAATAAATTAATAGAATACTAAACTCAACGCGCTTCTTAGCCTGGGCGATGGGATGAATGTGATGATGATATGAAACATGCCAATCAATAATGTGTCAGGCATGGCATTCTATGAATATAACTTTGTATGCGTAGATACAGCGCAAAAAGAGAAGCATACAATTTACTTTTGGATCGACGAAGTAATGATTCTGTTTAAAAAACTATTGAAAGCAGAACTCATAATAGATTTAAAAATGTGAAGGATTTTGATTTTTTGCAAATAATAAACTGCAACCCACAATTTATCGCTGCTGTTTTGGTCTGGCTACACTTAAAATGATTTGGCGATTTAAAATTAATATGGGGGTTGACGTTTGTTTGGCTTTAAACTTCGTTGCACTCAAGATACAGCTGGCGGCAGTCGATTCCGGAACGGCCGCGGCGTCCGGCCTCGTAGAACTCCTCGAAGGTACCACCAGATTGCCTTTCAAGAACGAAGCTGGCTGCGTAACTGTTAACAAAAAGGATTCGGAATTCAAACGTGATATCTAACGGAAATAAAGGATCCCCATGAGATGAGATGGACTCTGAACTTTACTCACGTTCCAAGTTGGCAGAAGACGCTCTTGGGTCCAATGTCGGAAGAACACTCGTTGTTTGCGTCGCATACGTATTTCTGGAGGCATTTGTCGTCGCCTGTTCCGAATGATCTGACGTAGGTCTTGAGCATTGCAATACCAGCGATGGAGGCGTCACTGATGGAGTCCTTGCGACCCATGGAACGAGCGGCCAGTGAGCGGTGGGAGAAAGATGTCTTCAGGGCATCCAAGAGGTTCACTACGATGTTGATGAACTGAAAACAACCAGATTGACAATTATGGTTGACTGCCAGGATCCCACATGAAGAACAAAACTTGAATATGACAATCCACCGTTTTTGTACTTCCTGGCTTTACCTGACTACATTGATTATTTATTTTTATGCAACTGCACATATTAAAAGGAGAGGAGGGATGGGTCGCGTACCTCTCCAGCCTGTTTTGCCATGGAGGCGACCTGGTCAGGATCTTTTGCACCGAGCACCGTCGACAGTACCGCAGCCAATATACCCTGAAGCAAGCGAGATGCGACACCGGTTCCATAACCGAACTTGACTATTTACATTTCATATGATGGGAAAACCTCAAGGAAACTTTATTTGTCTTACATATATTTGACTTAGTTTACTCTTTGATGATGATATTCTTTGAGGTTATCCCAGGATGTGAAGGTTGTAGTTATTAAATTGTGTATTAGGGATACTATTAACTACGCAATGGATAAGTACTAAATGATAGTTCTACTGGTGAGGGTAAATTTGCGAAGTGCCTTTATGCTAAAATAGTGACCGAAGACTTATATCTACAGAAATTGATGTTAGTGGATAAGGATAATTATATGGCCCCTTTTTCTGTGTTGCGTGATATGGTTTTAAATAAATGATTCCTATGGTTAATTGGCAATTATTTAGTTGATTTTACGCTATCTATCGTTATCATTATCTATGTACCTGCATGGGAGAGGAGCCGTTGTCGACTTTATCGATGCCGTCGCTGGAGGCACCTCCGCTGAGGATGGCCGTGAGGATCTTGAGGCCCATGGAGAAGAGGTTGGCCCAGGGCGAGACGGACGACGAGTCCGTGTCCAGGCTGTCGCTTTTGTTGGGGCCCGTTGCGCCGCCCGGGTTGAACAACATTTGCATTATCATTCCTGAAAAGGGTTTTAGCATTCCTGAAATTTAATTCTATTTATTATTCTGCTAAAACTAATTAGTTGCGAGTCAATGATGACTTTTATAAAAGCGGGAATGCAAAATAAATAATAAAATCACCTGGAAGATAACTATACTCCTTACCAAGCATGTTGGTCCATGAGAAGCCGCTATCTGAGATAGAGTTGTTTTGTATGTCGTCGAGGTCGTCGAGCGCTACTTTTTTGAGCGCGTTGGGCTTCTCTGCGAATTTCCGCTCCTGCGCTTGGAGCTCATGTTGCACGGGCAGCGAATTGCTGTAGTATTGCGGGTTTTGTGTCCGAACATTGCTCGTTGACTGGAACATGGCAATTATGTTTGTTAAAAATCGACCCAATAATTTATTTACCTACATTATACCCAATGATGTCATTATCGTTTCTCTTGTACAAAGGTTCGTCTGTTATGGAATCAATTGTCTAGGATAAAGCGTCCATTTTATTGACAGGCAATAAAATTCTCAACATAAACACACATACATTTATTTTTTGTTTGCGTCTGATTTTACCTGCAATTACTTAAACATAGAACTATAATAATTGAGATTATAAAAAACAGATAAGTTAAGGGTGCGGCTCCAAGGTCTCCTATTGACTTAATCCATGAGGCTGTTTGTTATTATAGTCCTTTATAAAAAAAAGTAAAGCTTTAAGACAGAATTGCTTTTCAGATGAGCGTAACCATGGATCCGCACCTTTAAAATTAAAACCTGAATCGTAGGGTCCTATCACATAATACACGGCAGTCACTTTGCTGTCCAGTTCAGCTTCAGCTACACTATTAAATCCCTGCTTCATTAAACCTACTAAATGCAAGAGGTAAGTAACTATGGTTTTTACCTGTGAGATGAGAGGAGCTTGCTGCGGGTATGCGATCGTGTGGAGGATCGACGAGGAACTGATGAGGGCGAGCAGCGCCCAACCGGCGGCCTTTTGACACATCTGGGGACAAGAGACAACTCATAAGGAATAAAGTAAGTCAGTGTTCAAAGGTAGGTGTCGAAAAAAGTGATGCAAAAACTCAAGTACTTATTTATTTAAATGCGAGCTTTATTTTATTAAAACGGTTGAACCTACGCTGAATATTCTTTAATTATACGTTAGCGCAATACATAGACGTTGTCGATTAGAAAGTGTTCTGATGAGTGATTCGCGCGAATTGATTGGCTGCGTTTGGACTTGCTTAGAAAGTAGCCCCTAGCATCGCCTTTGGTGCATTTTTACGAGGAGGCTGTTGCGTCTCTAATTAGAGGATGTGCATTAATCTAATTGCCTAAGTGTGGCTATTACGAACTGGCCGACTTTGTGAAACATACATTTAAACCAAGACTCTCTCATAAGTTATCTGTTGTTTTTTTTAACACGGCTATCTATGCATTGATTGTCATATTCACTTACAAAACTACCGATAAGATTTGTTTATTTACAACTTAGTGCCTATGAACTAATGAAGGTAACCCGGTTTCATCTAACTGTGGTTCGGATGTCACTTCTCGTGCCTGTCTCGAATGAGGTGCTAGTTTTAAAATTGACGTAAATTAGTTGCGTAGACTAGTTATTAAGAGTGAACGGTCGCATTCGGCCTCGGCGGTCTACTTTCTTTGACCGATAAAAGCGAGTGATTTTTCACCTGCTACTGGCCCGGGTTACTATTGTTGCGTCACGCTCGTTTTCTATGGTGACGATTTAATGCGTCTAAAAAGTTTTGATTCAGTATCAATAGAAAAAGGGGCCTATTCCCAGTTGTCCACACCCCCTTTGTCCACACTGTGGACAACTGGGAATGAAAATTCCCAGTTGTCCACAGTGTGGATAACTGGGAATTTCTATTCCCAGTTGTCCACACTCTTTAATTTGACTCAACTGTGTTAGTTTTCATTCCTTTGTTCTTCAAACTTGCCTCATGTGGTTGCCGAGTTAGAATAGTGCCACTCCATGTCTTCCCGTGGATGTCGTAAGAGACGACTAAGGGAATTGTAGTACTGTTAGGCGATGGGCTTGCAACCTGTCACTGATACGCTGGTAAACATCTTAGCCTAATTGTACAAATTGTGGTTATAGAATTATCAACAAGTTTTTAGAGATGTTTGTAATTCTGTAGCTCTGCCTACCCCACTCTGGGAACGAAGGCGTGAGATTATGTATGTATGTATGTAAACCAGATTTTAAGTAAACGTTTGTTAGGTACTCGAGTGACTCTTTGTATTTTCCTGAACCTGGGTATATATCTACTTAAGTAGGTACATTAATAAAAACTAACACAGTTGAGTCAAATTAAAGAGTGTGGACAACGGGGATTTTTTTTTCCAGTTGTCCACAGTGTGGACAAAGGGGGTGTGGACAACTGGGAATAGGCCGAAAAAGGTGGATCAAAAATCAATAACTACTTATCGTCTTGAAATGAAATAATTAAAAAGAACAGTAGGTATGTTCAAATCGGACTCGCGCTCTAAGGGTTCTGTTCTATTTTTTTTACACGACATGTGATGATGAAACTAAACTCTTTTGTTATTATCGATGTTGATACTTTAAATGGCAATTCAATACCTACCCATGTTTGATCAAAAGGCGGTTGTAATGGAAATTGTATTTTGTTCGGTTTCGTGCCGGCCTCAAGTAAAAAGTGAAGTTAAACGAAACCATAATCTAGGTACCATTTCTATACGAAATGAAATTATTTTCGCAGGTATAAAGAACATCTAATTGAACAATGACCAGCATCAGTAGTGTTGTAGGTAAATATAAAAAAATAATGGGCATCATCCGTAGGGGAACGTAATCCGGTGCGTATATAAATCGATTATTATTATTGAGGTATTATTTAATACATAAGGTTTGGAAAAGCATTTGCGAATTTTAAAAGTTTAGACATGTATGGGCCAATACTCAATTATTTTCGCGTCAAACGTTTGCCTATTAACTAAGTCGTGAAAAAAAATACTGATCTATATCCGGTCTCTATTGTCAGATATTCGAGGTAGAGTTATATTTGAGAAATGTCAACAGCATGCATTTCTTGACAGATCTCTAATCAAATAGTTTTTTTTGGAATAACTCGAATGTTTTGATTTCCTGTGTTTCGAGAATTAAGAAGGCTTTAAATACGAGATTTTTTAAATAGATATGTAATTGATAAGAGAAGATTTAGGATAGGTACTAGGTACTAAGTTCTCTATGGATCTTCCTATTTTAAAACCCTATATTTCGATTTTTGACGTGTAAAAGCGCCCTTGCGGCCTATAAACAGAATAGACATCTTTTACTTTTATCTTTAGTATAGAAAAGAGTCATGACTTTAAAGTTACACAATTAGCAGGGCATTTGTTACAAAAATATACGAAAAATAGATGCTTAAAATTGTTGAGCCGATTCAACGTTGCAAAATAAACGGTTACTAAAGAATAATTTATAAAGCAGGGTCATTTGTCACTCTGGCGATTAAGTCGGCTGCGGAAGTTTTTGGGAAAGGCATAATTATATGTCCGCAGTGAACGTGACGTCGTCTTACAATATATAGCTAAATATATCTGATAAGGACTTCTTTCGCAACGCATAAATTATCCACACGATTATTTCAAGTAATAAACCTGAACTGAAAAACCTGGCTTATTTGTCTGTATTGTGAGTAATTGAATTAGTAAGCGCAGGCGCACCGCGTCTCGCCGCCGCCGGTGACAGCGCGTCCGCTGAGATTCTCTCTGGAGAAATTTGTTGTCGCCACGGTGCTTATGTTTTATGTATGCCTAGTACTATTTGTAAGACCACATACACACGTTTCCCTCCAGCTTTATGCTGTGTGCTAACGCACATTGTTTTGCCATAACTGCTATGCTCACAATACTCCATTCGTCAATGAACGTTCCAAAAGACGCGATATACATACTAATACGTGTTTGTTAGGAGAAAGCGGGAAGTCATTTGAAATGCTCGTTTCTTGCAGCTCATGGATTTACTAACGAAATGTGATATTTACTAACCTAAAGCGTGTTTTGTGCTGATTTCGAAATAATGAGTTTTGGAAATGGTTTTTCACCTGTCATTTATAGTTAATGTGTAATCATTAATATCTGATGGGAGGCTCCTTGCCCGTTTGCCTCAGGCACAGCAACTTTCTTCGGAAGGGCTTATCGATATTTAAGATTGAAGCGCGGGTAGAAATGGCGTCGACCCCTTGACCTAGTAACCCTGCGCGGGCGACTGAACTTCGCGGTGCAGCGCGCGGGAAACTAACCTCACTTTCGATCGACGCGGATCTTGGCGTCAACGGCCTACATTCTCAGGCGAATCTTAATAGGGAACTGCACCTTAATTTGCTATTAAAATAAAATACGTTAATAAGCAATTTCCTTACGACGTTGTCCATTACAGTAAGAACATCGGTTACCGTAGCAGGAAGGAACTAGGCAATGCAAGAAACATTAATCGGTAAGTAACGACCGTTACGTACAAATACAATTACAAGTCTAAAGCCAACGTGGTATCAATTTCTAGGTGTCACTAATACATTGATTATAAAACTAGTTTCAAGAGACGCAAATACATGAATAAATATATCTACCTAATTAGGTATGGAAAAAAAATGGCTTGTG
Organism: Acleris literana; assembly: GCA_946894065.1. NCBI lineage: Eukaryota > Metazoa > Arthropoda > Insecta > Lepidoptera > Tortricidae > Acleris > Acleris literana. Next base: position 5,890,789 of record OX335683.1, read on the forward strand.
CGCCCTCAGAATTCGGTACTGTAGTAGATACAATACTATAATACAATAGTAACTTTTACGCTGTGAATTACTAACGCTTTATCTGCTGTTAAGTTTATCATCAAATAAATATTGTTTTTTTTCTCGATCTTTTACTTATTTTCAACACCTTCACCAGTAATTTTCCTTTTGGCCGTTTATATAACCCGAAATCATCTGCCGTAAGATGGTTCAATACGAAGCAAGTATAATTATATTGTCTAGTAACGCAGAACAGCGCAGCAAGGCGCGGCGAACATGGTGATGGGTGAAAGCGGGCCGCTCGCGTGTGTGCCACCTCTGTCCGTGGAAGGTTAACGTTTTTCTAATTTCGGACCGAGGACTTGGACCTGCTATTCTGTAACCAACAGGCCACTTTCATCGGAAATTCACCGTGGAAACACGAGTCGTTTTCTCCTACCATAATTTTCCTCACAATTTTCCTACAGTATTTCTCTTGCACAGATCGCATTTACGTTCTGAAGAGTGAGCAACGTTAATAAGAATTTTTAGAACGTTTTCTCGTTTCCGAGGTGGACGTTTTTTTGGTCCGTTTTTCGCCCACTAACGGCTGGTCCATCGTGCAATCCGCTTTCTAAAACTGCACAAGCTTGTAACTGTGCGTGTTCTCAACACGGATACGAGAATGGATCGATAATAACTTATTGAGTTGTATTATGTGTTATGTTATTAAATACATGAGACATCATTACAAGGCATTTAAAGTGAGTACCTACCTAATTGAAGGTTTCTGCTAGACTACCTAGCTATATGTAGGTATCCCAGCTCAGACGTTTGAAATTGTATTATAAATTGGTAGGTATCTACTTCTACGTGTAGACAGGTCACTACAAAAGTTGTGATTATGATACAGAGAAAGTAATCCCCGAATCGATATAATTTTTATTGTATTAAAGCATTCTTCAATTATTTTTGTGAATATTTGAAGAATTTACCGCTGGTCGGAAAGTCAGAATAAGCTCCGACAGCAACCGCGTCTTCGGTTTTTTTAAAAATTATTATTACCTACTCAAATAAAAAATATGCAAGTTTTGTCGCCAGCACCTACCTATACCTACAATTATCATGCCGTGTCATTCTCAAAGTATGCTTAGGTACCTAAATAACTTCTTGGCTTTGATTTACAAAGGCCTACCGTAAAACCATACAACTGTTTTGCAATTATTGCTCTTTTTCTCACATTTATCATAACTTTTTGAATAACAAGTACACCTTTGCATGCTGTTCTTGGTGTCTGTTAAGAATCTACTAAGCACAAAAGTACGTTTATTTATAGGTGAAAATGCCTATCAAAATGATGGGCCAAAAAAAACTTTTACGACATTGCCCACTAGGTATTGTATAAACTTTGGCATTGTCGACTTTATCATCAGGTCCTTTGGGGTCTATGATATGCAATAACTACTTATGAGCTCAGTGTATACAATTAAGTATAAGTCCTTTTTGACGTAGGATTCTCCACCTAACTTTAGTGGGCAAAGTTGTGAATCGATTTTGTGACTCCTTCATACAAAAATAAAAATGAATTAGGCTTGTCAATTTTTTAATTTTACGCGACTACGTCGAATCCTAAAAAGGGTAATGTTTTTAAACCTGTATAAATGAAGAAAGTCTTATCTTAGCTGTAAGTATTTATTAAATTATAAATAATAAGCTCATTAAGAATCAGCTTTTTATTAATTGAAAACATAAAATCAAATTACCTCAGACATATTCAAGAAATTAAAAACCAATAAAAAGGTAAAAAGATAAAAGATAAAGATAGATTTATTTACCATAAGACATAATAAAAATAAAAAGTAAAAACAAATTAGACAGGAATACGTTATGCACATTGTGTTACGAGTATATTTTTACTATACTCGTTTTTTTTTGCTTCTAACTACTTCGCCATACAAGTTCTATCCAAGAAACAAATGAGCTCCACGCTGGTCATGTGTGTGAAATACGAGCGGTAGAATTAAAAACGAATGGTGTGGACCACTCGTCTTTAAATTTTCTATCGCTCGTAATTTCAAAAATACGGTTTCACAGATTTTGCTCACTTCCGAGTGAAACTTTCGAGCGCTCGAAAGTCATTAATCAGCCCCCAGTACTCCCGGAATACGCACATGACATCGCCTACCGTCATAACTCAGAAATTAATAGAGATAAAGTGTTGAGTCTTTTTTCTGTAGCTATTACATACTATAAAGTTATAACAGCCAAAAGTACATAACTGCTTGGACGTCGCAGGTGAACTTAGCAGACGTTTTTTTCGTTATTTTTGGCCCACCATAATACACCACCGTCTTCGAAGCCGACTGACGAGTGAATAAAGTATGATAGGGTTTCAGCCGTTACCCGGTGATGCCAGCAATATGTTTAACTTAATACCTACCACAGTTTGAAAATAAGGTGTGCGTTTGATAATTTTTGTTTTATTTCGGTTATATTCAAAAGTGACGGCTTGGGCAAAGTTATGTTCAAAGGGCAAAGTTATATTGTTTTACGGTATGTTTCCATTTCGGGTAAGTATATAAGGTATCTAATGACATAAAAGTTACCTCACACCAAAGTGTTAGTGTCTTCGTAACAACAAACAATACCTGAAGTGGATGCTCAGGATTTTCTCCATATCCTCTAACTATATTATATACGTTGTGTTGGTCATTTCAGTAATCTCAATAGTTTCTGCAGTGTTTGCGGTTTGTAGGTAGGTAGGTCAACATTAAAGGTGTACTCTGCCCCATTTGACTTATATAAAAAATCTTTGATGGACTAATCGCCTTATACCCTGATTTTAAACGTTAAAGACGTCATATTTAAAGAAAATCGTTTTTGTAATCGGGATTGATCATTCACGCAAATCAATCAATTGTTTTCGCATTGCATCTTAAAGACTTACAAGCTTGCCCTTTTTTCTTTAATTCCGAGCATCTTAATGAAACTTATTCTTCTCAATTATTCTAGTAGCGGAACTATACAGAATAAAGATTAAATTGCGTTAGAGAGATGGACAAATTTAATTCAGAATGTATACCGAATGCTCTTTCTTCGAATTGGTACCTCATTCTGGACGTTATATCCAATGGCTTCAAATGTTTCTTGGATTTCCTCAATGTGATTTCTAAAGCTTAGGCTATGAAGAAATGAAAAAGAATACTCTTTCTCCTATTCAACTTGTTTCTGACTCACCAATTTACCACTTGGTTAATAAGATAAGCAATTATGTGAACAATCCGATGAATTAACGGATAGCATGCCTCAAACGGTCTCGGTACATCGGACGCGATCAGCGCATGCGTGCGGGCTTGTAACCGTACCACGTTCTCGATGTGGATCCAACGGTACCACTGATTCTAGATGCACATGTTCAATAGCGGCTGACACCTTCACCTAGTTGCTAAAATATATAAAAACTACAACCTGTTATATCCTCAAGATGCGCTCACAGAGACCAAACAGTGAAGGTACAAAACAAAAAATACCAAACAATGTAGCGTAAAGCGAAGCCGGTGTATAATTTTCGTATTAAAATCGTTTCGCTTACCCAACGCCGAATGACGAGATTCCTCTCGCGTCGCTACAACTTTCACTTTAAAGTTTTTGGGCACGAGTAAAGTGAATCGGTGTCTACCTGTTTCGAGATGATGACATCAATGCAGCATTTTGAATGCTTTGGTATTCTTTCCGGTATTTGAACTAAATACATGTATAACTAATGAATGAATATTATTCGTGATCGGAAGTACAAGTGGTGCTTAAGTACCCCTAAAGATATGGAGTCTAATATCAAAAACAAATTATGACCAATTATTAGTTATTTTATAAAGACCGAAGTACCTAAGTAAGCTCTGTAAGTGTCTAAAAGTGTTTAAATTGTCGTGAGATTGTTTCCGGTCTGCGGAACCCCTTAATACTAGCTACTTCCTATAATTACATAGTTATTAAGTCTTAGACCATTTAAGACAAGTCTATTTATAGTAATTTGGACCATGCTGGATTACGTTTCACTGCGTTACTAAATTATGAAGAATTTTAATATTTATTCAAAAAGTACTTATTTTTGGCATGATAGGAGAAACGATCACACAGGTCACCTCAAGACTACAATCTCAAGACCGTATTCTTAATGATGCAAATGTGTTGCCAACCCTGAGGACTAAGGTGGAATGTCTCTATGATAGTAATATAACCGGACTGTTTTAAACCCGCCTTTTTGATTGAGGTGGTTAAAAAATGAAGCTTAGGCTAGATCACAAAAAACTTAGAGTAAGTTGCTTGTAGACACCGAAATTGCATAATCGTTTTTCGACCTCTCCAATACCTCTCTATGCTGTTAAGTGGTAAACTGGTGACAAGTTGCAGAAAACCTGAATTGAATCTTTTCAATATTAGCGTCTATCTTTAAATTTTAACCGTCTTTGTTTACAAATACGATTCTTCAAAATTTCCAATGAAATCATTAAATGTAGATAGTTAAGCTCATATTTTTTAAAGAATATTACCTACGGTTGGATCTTCTTTCATTTCACTCGCTGCAGTTTATCTGAATTGTCCGAAAGATGAGACGTTAAACGTTACCTACGCGTCAAGGCAAGGTACATATGAAGAGTTGACTTCCTCAGGATTTCAGATTCTGCTACTAAATTCGCAGTTCATGACCAAAACGTAACTTACGATAGTTATCATATAGTACTTTCAATCTTTCCCTTATCTTCCAATTTGACCCGATCTTCTCTTCTCGATTTCTCCTATATCCAAAAACTCGCAGTTTTAATTTAATAGGTGCATTTGTCGTGTTGTTTTAAGGGTTTCGGCATCTAGTCTCTCCTAAAATAGTATCTAAATATCAGTAGGTAGTTTGATACTTTCTGCTAGAGAGCTTTTACTGTCATATGGAGTAGGTATGAAGCAACGTGCGTATGTAAAACGTGCACGTACGCTATTTAGAGGGTTACATTCAATCATTTAATTTATAGTCACGTGTCGCCGCAAAGGAAATGTAATCATTTCTTTCGATAATTCTAGTATGGACGAGTGTGTGTGAGAAACTGCAGACGGCGGGCACGCGAGCCGGCCGCTATTGACCATTCCGATCGGTACAGCTTTCCTCGCCACTTTCGACAGCCGTTCACGTTTCAAGACTTTTAATTACTTGCAGAAACCTGTCACTGGTATCATAATAGCCGTCCCGTCGTGCCCATCTACTTACGTTTTGTTTACAAACGACGTGAAATGAGAAAGCGAAATAACCATGATGTAAGTTGTGAGTGCGTTGCATGTGAAATTCGGTGGCGTTGCCAATTTTGGCCAAGTTATGTTTTAATGCAAGTCATGTTTATTGTGAATTGTAATAAAAAAGTGAAAAGTACGAGGCGGAATTTGATTCTGGGTTAGCTACACGTCATTGTCGTCAATTATCAATAAGTTAATACAGGATATTCCTTCGTTGTGCTCTGTTTGAAATTCTCAATGCTTTATATTATGAAGCTGTAAAGTGCTACAACTTTTTAAATGGCAGCATTTTCGCAGCTACCCAAATATATTGATATGAAAAATTATATATGCGAAATACAATAATTTATTCCTATTTGTAACACAGCTTATGTTAAGTACTTGTTACCCATGCCTTGTCTCCATGTATTGTCTCTAACCGAGACCAAGTCACGGTTGTCGCCCGAAGCATTATGTATGTGTGACGAACAATTTCATATTTTGGAAAGTGAAGGTTTTTTATTTACATGACTAAGGCGGACAGTGAAAAGAATGCCGACGAGCTCTTAATTGCCGTGAAATTTTCGTGACAAATTGCGTTTACCACGTGGCGAGGTGAATACACTAGACACTTTAAAAGTTTTTGTTTTCAATCCGAGTAGTCATTATGCAAATCTGCTTGTAGAGAAGATGCAAATTACATGATGTTTAAGAGTTAAAGTTAATCAGTAAAGGTTAATTAGTGCGTTATATTTAAATTGAAATAGAATTACTTTATTTGAAACTTCCAATGAAATACATAATTAAATGGTCAAAAACTGCACTGTTATAAATGGTCAAAAAGAGCATTTAGTCCAAAAAAAATCGTTGGATAAAAATGTTTTCTAATAATAGCTTATTTACATTTACAGCTTATTATTCCTATTTACTTTATAAATAAAATATTTTACGAATAGTCAGTATATTCACTAATGAAAACGTCGATAAAAATTAGCAAATTCAATCACATTTTTGCTTTAAATTTTATAACACCCTTATCACTTATAGCACACCTTCCATAACAATTAAGATCACGTGGTCCCGTTAAACTTTCACAGTCGCCATCGCCAAGTGCACTCACTGTCAGCCAAAACACGATCGCTTACCTTTATCTGGTGCCGGAACTGGCAATCACTGAATCACTAAACACTCTACTGTCTTCCACAAGGTAGCTTGATCGTCACCGGTGAAAGTGCGTGGTGCTTGTGCGGCAGTTTGACTTGCAATGAGCGCTGTGCCTTGAACTTCACTATATATATAGGATGACCCAGTTACGATGGCGGCGGCTAACTGTGCTAGTCGGTCCGTCTGTCAGACCTGTTCCCGGTACATTCGGGACTCGGACCTTCTCAAGGACATCTAACGATCTCTAGGTGCGCGGGCTCCCGGAACGAATGCGTCCGGCCAGTGATTTACACCATGCTCGCCTCTCGCGCTCACTGCATTTCTTTTAACTTTTAACATTTTGTACCTACTGTCTTAAATGTATAAGGATATTTATTCTTTGGATTAAGTTTTATACAGTTAGATTCTTGATCGGTTAGCCCTTAATTCATGGTAATTTTGGTTGTTGCAGGTAATCCTGTCTATTACCAGGGGAATGAGGTAGTATGCGTCGAAGTTGGTAAGTATAAATAAGGATATTATAATTACTTTATTTTAAATCTAGGGTTTTGTTGAAGGGTGTAAAATATTGTATCATTTTACCTCTTTCACAAAAATGCTGCTTCACAAATAAAAACATTAAAGTATTTTGGTAGCATACATATATGGATCAAAGGGAGCAAACGTTGCATTGGATCCATATAATTTGATTGTATATTCATGTGTTAACTCGGTCCATTGAGAATTATGCCTTAGTTATATATATCTGCGTGTTAAGATAAAGCAGCGTGGTTATGTTAGTTTTTGCGATTCGGCAATTGCAATAGGAAGTTACGTTACAGAGGCGGCGGGTAGGTAATACTAATGGTCATATTACTGACATGATCGCATAATGTTCGTGTTGTGCAGTTTCTGGTCGCCATTAAAGTCTTTATGCGTCTGCTCGAATCACTTTAAAAATATTAACAAGCTTGGTCTATTCTTAAGCCTGTATCGTCAATACATTCAGTAACCTTTCTGGAATTCCACATGCTATTTAAAGATTTTTTAGGTGCAGCTCGGTTTAAAATAGTTGTCTAGAAACAAAAAGCTGAGTCAAACTGACAAGCATTAGCCTCCGTAGATCTACAATTTCAACTGAAGGAGGCTCATTGCCTTCTTCACACTGGTCAAGTAGGTACCCACATTCAAGCGAGCTAAGAAGGACAAAAATGCAAGCATAAAGTTTTAGAGCCATATTACGATCGCCTTACGATCACCCACAGGTTATTGTAAACCATTGCGGTTCTTAACCCATCTGTATCCCGTTTTTCTTAAAAACCCCTTTACCCTTATTTACTTAAGTTTATCGTAATATGGCCTTTATGAAAAGAGCTTTCTTTACCTCAAAAGACAAAAGTCAGCCATGAACATTCAACCTCTCTTGAGTTGTTGTCACAGGTAGCCTGCGTTTGCGTCCCTCATAAAAAAAAACGATATTCAATAACAAAAACCCCTGAAAGAATGTATAAAATTGTCTTCAGCAACTTTTCCCAGAAAGTTTCAACGCCGGAAACAAAAGCACCGCATGAAGTCAGTGGGTCGCAGGCAAGCTCCCACGCTGCACCTATCCTATCATTCCATTGTGCGACGCGAATATCGGTAATTAGGCGATGAATACATGGCTAGTAGGTACTTATACTTACAAAGTACGGTGTTAGGACAAAGTCGCGCGAGACGGTCTTGTGAGAAGAATAATGAAGAACAAGGCCGTTGTTGTGAGTTGTGACGTTGAATGTCTTGTATATGTAGTAACTTTGGTGGGTTGTTGACTTTTTAGCTATTTCTTAACCTTCCCTTTACACGGTACTGCTGTTTGGGACTAAACTTCGAAAATTAATTCCCTGGGCTTTATGTTTTAAGTTTAGTATCCCATGGGCATTTACAGACTGGAATTTGTGGCAGTGACAGCAGCAGTGATAAAGATTAGCAAAATAAATGCGTTCTTGTAATAACTCCGGAATGAAACGGTGGTTATGCAGGTTATGGATAGGGTTCGAGCTGCAAAACTTTCACGGGGTCACAGTATAGAGAACAGTAGGTCCTCTTCAAACAAAGGTACATCGCGCGGCTTGCGGCTGTGGGAGTGGGCCTGTGGCGGGGCGAACCAATACGAAACGAGATCTCGGGAATTTTCAAGGGAATTTAGTTGGGGCCGCGGCGTCATTGCGTTCGGTTACGTTCGTTCGTTTGTTTTAGCGCGCGTACTTATCTATCGAGCGACAATGTTGCTGCCGAAAACGCTTAAATATTGTTCTGTATACGGATGTCTAAACCTAGCTTAGGTAGGTACAACTATATCCAGATTTAATAAAAGGTATTTCGTACCGGCCTGCCTATAGTATACCTAGGTGAAATAAATACGTATTAAGTAGGTAATTTAAGTTATTGAGTGTGACGTGACAGGTAACATGTGACGACGTGGATGGCCTAGGTAGTTTGGTAGTGACCTTGCTTACGAAGCTAGCGATCCTGGGTTCGATTCCCGGTCCGGGTAAATATTCGTGTGATGAGTGCGAGTAGGTATTTTTTGTTTCTGAGTCTTGGGCGTTTTATATGTACCTATGTAGTCATATTAAGTATGTATTTTTCACTACATAAGTATTCTTATCGTTGCCTAGTACCCAAAGCACAAGCCTAGAACCAAAGCGAGCGGCCAATGCTCTAAGGAAGCCGCGCGGCGGCGGCGCGTGCCGCCAATAATAGGTACCTAAGTAGTCAAAGGAAGCCGCCTTGCGCGAAAGCGGCATTATCAAAAGGTCGAAAAGGAATTTACATATCACTTCACATACCTATAAACATAATTATTATTTAGTGTCAACAGATAAAAAGTATGTAAGTAAAATAATTTAAATTTGGTACTTAGGTACCTAACAATATTTATACTTACTTTAGGCTTGTGTAATTTATGAAAAATAACATGATTATAAATCACAGTTTGGCCAAGTAGGTGACTAAAATTGAAAAACATGTTTGGACGACCCTGACGCCCGAGCGGCAATAGGTATCAGAATCTCCTAAAGGGCTGGAGTCGAGCTACTTTTCTATTTATACTATGACGGGGTTAATTATAATTAATCCATTTTTATATTTACATTAGGTAAACTGTATTGAATAATAAAATGTCACCTAAATGCCATATTAATATGCGCTCTTTCAGACCAAAAATTAACAGAATAAAAACATTTGAGAACTAAGTAACAATTCGTTGTAAAACTTGTAATGTAATCAGTGGTCTACTGTATAAAATCCCGGGACCGTCTTTGGCTCTTGCATGTGTTCTGTCTTCTCTCATAACTAGATACTATTATTTAAGATAGGCGAAAGTCAAGGGTAATCGACGTGGACGAATGCCTTGTGATTCGAATAATCGCATACAAACTATGGTAATTCAACCTATGGCGAGTTCTTTATGATGTGCTTTTCTTTCACAGGTTTTCTATTGTTGTGATGTAGCGACATCGGGTTTGGTCTCTTGGATATGTTTGGAACGTAAAACTGTGAGTACTTTGATGTTACTACAACCAAGGAAAGATAAGTAATGAATATCATCGTCATCATATCAGTCGAAATGCCGTAAAACGGGGTGAGTAGGGATTAAGGTGCGAATAGGGACACAACCTAAAATGAAGCATATGTTACTAATTATAAGACTGAAATTATTTCCAATATACGTAACGTTATTGTCCATTTAATAATTGTTCTTATTTGTAACAAGTTATGACTTATTTTAGGTTGTGTCCCTACTCACCCCGTTTTACGGTGCATCCATTTCGTTTTATGCATCCTATAACGATCGGTTCTGCTCAAAAATGTGGAAATTTTATTTGATGAGCTAAACTTTTTTACTCGATCTTATCTCGGTCCTTGACTGTTCAACTTGCCTAGTAGTCATGATTGGAGTTTTTCGAAAAATCGTTTATTTTAACTCCTGCCAAAGTATGAATGAAATAATGTTCTTGTTCAAAGTAACAACTTTGTTGCTCCACATCTGGTTTTATGGTTAATTATCGGAGATTGTTATCATACATTTAATTTAAAAGAGACTTACACTAAGTGCAGAAAAAAATAAACGTCTTAACTGAAATTTTGTTTGATTTACACTTCCTATCCTTTCAAAGGTTATACGTATTCGAATCGATAATGTTTACAAACACGGAACTCAAACAGATGAAAGTTGAATAAAAATATACGAGGAAACAAAAATACTTTCGCTTAAACCGAAATGCGTAAATGAAAGGAATCGTATGCGCAAGGGTGGCGGATCATTGATTCATATCACTTTCTTATTCGGGGATTTCCACCTGGCAACAGCGACACAGTCATTACGCAAGCGTGACTTGTACACAAAGACATTGAAATGCACAGTGATTAGTGTCTTTGAGGTGTAAACTAATTGTTCTGGTTAATGACCCTCGTAAACCTTTTTTTTTACAAACGTTAGAGTAATTTAGGAAGGGAAAATATTTCGGTGCTTTTAAGTCGAGCCTTTTAAAGGATTAGGTAGTAAGGTAGGTACAGTCGAGTTCATAAATATGTATAAACTTTAGTACCTTGTCATTTTAATCGCTGTGATACGTATATGGTAGTTTAATGACATTAAATAGACAAGGTACTAAGTGTATACATATTTATGAACTCGGCTGTAATAGAATCCCTAATGCAAATGACGACGCGTTTAGTCTAGTTGGTACCCTGTCTACGAAGTTAGCGGTCCCGGGTTCGAGTCCCGGTATGTGGAAATATTTGTGTAATGAGCGAGAGGTGTTCCTGAGTCTTAGATGTTTTCAGGTGTATTTAATTACCTATGTATAGTACTTATGTGTGTACTAAGAAATTGATTAAATTAATTTATGTTGTACGTTGATGATATTGCTACTTAAAACATGAACCTTTCTTAGTAAATAATGCTTTAGGTTAAGGTGCCAGAGTTCAAATTAAATTAACTATGGAATGGTTTTTTTAAATAATAAAAAAATCGGAAATTATGCGTTATTGGACTACATGTTATACCACATTATATACTCCAAATCGAAGGTTGTGTGGTTAAACCCGATAAGTCGATGTAACTTGTTGTGTCAAAAAGAACATTAATGAAAACATCAAGACAATTCAAATTTGAATAAACAATTATTTCAATTTATCGGGTTTGACCACGCAACCCTCGAAATAGGGTCTAGAATCGATGGTTAAAATCCTTCGGGTACGTCCCGGGCACGGTGTATATTGTCGGTGATACTGCAATACCGCGTAACTAACAAATTCAATAAGTTGCAATCTTTACCTTATTACTTACTTGCTAAGGTGTATTTTGCATCTTATTTAATTTGTTTGTTACGCGGTTTTTTATCACCGACGAATTTAGATTAAATCCCAAATCAACTTTAAAATACCTAACATGCTTACATTAAATAAATTCTTAAAAGGGAAGCTGCTAAGGAATCTACATATACCTACGTTTCCCAAATGAATACGATACCATTAAGCGAGATTACGCCTATTACTTAAAAACTAGCGTTCATAAATTCCGAACAGCATTAAACTGGCTCGTAATATGGTTTGAGTAGCGTCAACGACCTATAAGACGACCCTGGATTTATAAGTCCGATAACTTTCTTGACTTGCGTTGAAAAGAAAGTGACTTTAGGACCTTGGGTAAACGTGTCCACCTCGATCACCTCCCACTGGGAGAGGTTTCATTCACAGACTCGATTGATCGCTTACAGAACTCAGAAAAAAGCATTATCACATGGTATTGTAGTTCGGATTAGTTGAACTTTTTTTGAATGTTTAAGTATACCTATTAGGCAAGATTTGTGTTTGTTGCCTCATGATTCATGATAAGAAATTTGAGGCAAATTAGTTGAAGGAGACAAATACAACCTTTATTTAAGCTATAAAATAAGTTGACCTTTGAATGTTTGTTATTTCAGAGTTATATTGATTGTGGCAGTGTTAACTTTATTTGTTAAGTAGGTATGCTAAGATAAAATTAGGTACAGTTGTTTTATTGACAGTTTTAAAATTTATTACACTGTTTATGAGACGATACATTTGGCCTAGTAAATAGTGACCCTGCCTACAAAGTAAGCAGTCCCAGTATGGTTAGGAAAATATTTAGTGCCTATCACACAAATTTGTCCACACAAAATGCGATGTCGTTTCTTTCCCCTTAAACCTTGTTTGTTTTTTCCTTTCCTAGGACATATTTCTTGTAAAGAAAAAAAAACGGAAACCTACAAAGGTAATTTTTCATAACAACTACAACATATTCAAGAATCGTGGAAATCGGATTTGATTTATTGGGTGAGAAACGTTATCGCCCGGAATTAAATTTGTATGGGGATTTTCGAACAGCTACGCGATTGAAGCTTTGGTCTAAAATAATCATAGTAAAAGTTAAGATCTTAGTTAGGAATAAGGTCAATTAATATATTATATTGTCCTGTCTGGTCTTGCTACCACCGCTACCCGTTGGAGCACTTATGTTAGCAGTTCAAAAGGTAATGTTTGAGTGAAGGGGTATATTCATACATGTTCAGAATGAGCACCTACAGTTACACACAGATAAACACTCCTGTCATTTACCGTGATCTCCCAGTTAACAACTGTAACGATTCGAGGTGAAAATGACCACTTGTACATACGACAGTCGCTCGTCGCGGGTCCGGTAATATTTGTCAATTTACATCTGGTCGTAACTGTAAAGTTGGAATGTGAGCTCCACTCGCCTACTTCTCTCCTCCACTGAACTAAATACACACGCATTTACCTCCTTCTGCGATAAGTTTAGCTTATATTAACTTGATTAGTACTTAGTTGCTTACCGCAATGATTTGAATGCTACTTTTATGCAGTAATGATCGACCGGTGGACTTTGCGTGGAGGTAAGAGCGGGTCGTTATTGTTACTTTATACGTTGCATTTTATTATAAGTATTTCTAGTTGGTCACAAGTTATAATAACCGGAATCTATAGGCATAAAAGGGGTCTTTGTTGAGCCAGAATCCTCGATTGCAACTGTACAATGTGGGACAATATTGGTGGATATACCTACTTCCGAGTTACTTATGTAATAAGTAAAATTAACATACACGTCGGTCATTAGTTTACTTATGAATCGAATACAAGGAAATGTAAACGGGGTTAAATCTGTTTTAAATTAGAAATATTTTTTTAAACCAAATGAATATGTTGATGAGCTGATAAAAATCATGTCACATCTGGCTGCTTTTCCAAACTTATGCATAAGAAATGCATCAACGTTTTCCAAGAAGAAAACTAGGCTGTGTCCATTTGAGTGTCAATGAACTCTGTAACAAAACATTATATGAGTTGACAACTCGACACCTTTATCCGGCAGCCTACTTCTAACCGGAACCAATAGAATCGGCTTGAGGAGTCATTCGACCTCATAGTGGTTTCATAGCGACCGCAAAGGGCGGGCCTGACGGATCGAATCAACTTGTTTTACAAATATGGGGTCAAAAGCGCTTGTACGGTTGTCTCGTTGGTAAACTAATGCTATGCCCTTAACTTTCACAACGGTGGTTCTATAATTGGCCAGTTGAAGCGAAATTAAGACTTGAAACTGTTAAAATTTTCTATTGTAGACTTAACCAGGTCTACAGTTACATGGCTTATCTGATTGCGTCTTGCTGAGAAAGCTGTCAAAATGTTTCAAATCATTTTCGGACCTATAGTAATATTTTTTCGAACGTCGTCTACCTAAATAGTTAGATACAAAGGGCGAGTTCACAAAGCAAGAATAAGCGACCCATGCGAGACCCATTTCAAGTCGGCAACGGGTCTACGGTACCTCCTGGTTTGTGGAACAGGTGATGGCTCCTGAGTGTCCATGGGCGGCGGTAATTACTTTCCGTCCCGTCGGTACCTACTTTTCAGCCTAAAACAGGTAGAAAACGGGTTCTGCCTGTTTTGGGCTACTCCGCGGGGATGGGAATTACGGGTAAATTACCTATACAATGACGAATTTCTATTTGTTGAATCATATTCTAACCAATTTCTTTGGTAGCCTTATCTTGCCGGATATGATCTTCATTCACGGTGAACGTCAAAAGTGAGTCACATTGCTGAAAGTTCTTGCTACGACAGTTCTTATAATTTTTTAAGTAATAAAGTTAGTAAACAAATAAACCAGTGGACAGTGGGTCAGTGGGCCGGCTTTCGTTCTTACTGTCGCGTCAGCTGCCTATTATCGTCCTTGCCACATTCCTCGGCGCGCCGCGTGCGCGGGCGCAGGATTTGGTGTGAATTTTGATTGGATCAGCTTGGGCTGGGTTGTAATGCTTAGGTACATTATACCATAATTATTTTTAGCTTTTCGTTATTACACTGATTAGAATTTGAACATGGTATATTGTCATTTTGTAGTTCAAAACACCTTAGCAGAAATGTAGGCTCATTCTCTAAGGGCAGGCTAATTAAGGAAATCATGAGGCTTAGCTATAACCGAATGAAAACTTGAATTACAATTAAACTTAATGAGGTATTTGTAATTCGCATCGCCTGAAGTACGTTATACCTTGGAAAAGAAAGTTTGGGCGGTGATATGTAAAGTACGATATACATCAGCGAACAAGGTCTTCAAAAATATTAAAACAAAATTTTGTTTCTAACAATAATATCTAGATATTTTTAAACACCTTGTCTGTTCTGATATACAGTGTGTATAATGGAATACAAGCAAACATTTAAACTAGACTTACGTAATGGCTCTACAAGTCATCTAAATGTGGAATTTCGTTAATAACTCTAATACATACAGCGTAATTATTTTTTAAAGGTCCCATCGAGCAGCAATGTATAATGTAAACGAAGATTTAAGTCTCAGTTAATTGCAGGTTAATTGGGCTATTTCTGATACATTGCGTGGCGAATTAATTTGTACGAAAAAAGAAATACAACTTATGTTAACGATACACATGTTTTAATAAAATATTTATCGTATTAGATTTACACACTGTATTTGATGGCGATTTAAGCTTCAGCGATTGGATAATGTCGCTAATAAACTCCGAACAGTGGCCCTACTTTTTTCCGAACTCTTTTTATCCAGCTATAAATCGTGCCACTACTACTTATTTTGGTACCGACGGCCATAGTATAAGTAGCTGCAAACTTTTGTACCTTGTCGCTTTAACACCTTTGACAGATTAGTGCAGCAGTTGGAACATGATGTTAACGTGACAAAGCACTAAAGTGTGCAGCTACTTTATACTGTGGACCGTACCTACTTAGGTATTACAAAAAAAATTGGATAGCGAGCTCCAAACCGTTCGTGCGGAAAACAGAAGTCATCGAGCTCTTCAACGTACCATCACTGACTTTAATGTTGTGCCACTGTAAAACCCTATCATAATGAGCGGCAAGTCACGAAAGAGAATGATGTCGCAATTTATAGGCTTTCGGCGACAGGGTCCTATAGTTGTTCAGCATGTGTCCGTTAACATACCTGGACTAAAATAAAGAAACTAGCTTTAGTCATGTGAGTAACGAAATTTAACTATAGGTACTGTTATAAGACAAATGGTGATATCTCAGACAAAACTAGCAAGTGCGACCATATTACTAACGGGTGAGGACTGAATCTTCTTCGTTTATTGAATTTGAGATGCCTATTGGCGTATTAGGGCACTAGGTACATATAAATGTTTGACTAATTTTCGTTACTCACATGACTAAAGTTAGAGTTTCTTAATTTTAGTCCTTAACGAGTTAATTTTTTTTTGAAAACCACCCTCCTACCTGTCAGACTTGATCATTAAATTCATTAGACTTTATTTATATTATATGTATAGACTTGAGACTTCTTCTCGGCAGACGATAGATACCTATAGCTTGGTTGGTGCTATTACATATTTTACACACAATTTACCCCCTTACGGAAAAAAGGCACATCTATTATATGATTTGTATTGCACTTCCAACCTTATTATAACCTTATTATAACCTTTGAGCGTTTAATATGCTTCTATGAATTAATTGCACTTGTGCCATTTCTCCTCCAGTATTGTACATTTTATGGCAATGAGAAGGCACACGAGCCCTCCAGGCCACGGTGGTAAGTGGGACCTGAGACCTAGATATTTGAATTCTCAAAACTACAATCTCAAGACTGCAATCCTCAGACCTCAAATGCGTTGCCAACCCTTCTCTTCCTTTCTTATCCCCACACAAGAATACAATGCGAACACTGCTGCTTCGCGGATTCTAGTTTGAAAGTATACGATCGATAATAAATGCAAAACTTTCGTTAATAAGAATGTTTTCAAGACGTTAATTATGTTAATGGCGAACATCCGCGAGCATTGTCCGAATCTTGCATGGATATAATGTGTCATAGAAAGTGAGACTGCGCCTGCGCCCGATGTGAAGCAGCCGGATCGATGGCGCCGGCGAATAAGGGCGAAAGCGAGTCACGATGCTTGGGCGACGTGATTGAAGGAAATGCGATGAAAATTAAGAAGATTCTATCTCTCCAGGGACTTAAATTGACCAATTTAACCCATTCATTGCTAATCCGCGCCTTTCTTTGCCGTAACATAATGCCGTGGACGCCGATCGGCGTCATATTTTCACTAACGATTCCATATAATGGAATATGTTTCGTAAATAAATATCGTATTTTGAAAATGTTGCCTTTAAAAATACTGGTTGTATGTTTGTATGTTAACACTTTATTGTACAAAAGAAAAACCAGAACAATACAATTAATTTTAAAATATGTATGTACAAAGGCGAAAGGGTTAAGTAGGTAATTGTGATGAACAGGGTTGGCACGCAATTGCAAGCTTGATTTTGCATTAATGTCCATGGGCTATTCCCACCCTTTGGTTGGCACTGTGAACTAGTGGGATCAAGACATTCAAGACGGTCAATCTTAAGACCCCAAATTCTTTGCAAACCCTGAGGAGTAAGATGAAAACGGACGACGTGTTGGCCTAGTTGGTAGTGACCCTGCCTTAGAAGCTTGCGGTCCTGGGTTCGAATCCCGGTAAGGGCAGATATTTGTGTGATGAGCGCGTATTTATTTGTTCCCGAGTCATGGATGTTTTCTATGTATTTAAGTAGGTATATATTTCTCTATATAAGTATAAATATAGTTGTCTGGTACCCATAGTACAAGCCTAGAGCTTAGTTTGGGACTAGCTCAATTGGTGTGACATTGTCCCCTGATATTTACTTATAAATGCCTCTATGCTAGTCTAGGCTATGCTAGTTTATTTTGTATGAAAATCAGAAGCCTCGGCAATGAAAGTGTTAAGACCCCAAATTCTTTGCCAACCATGAGGAGTCAGATGGAATGCCTCTATGCTAGTCTAGGCGGGTCCATTTTGTATGAAAATCAGAGGCCTTGGCAATGAAAGTGTTAAGACCCCAAATTCTTTGCCAACCCTGAAGAGTCAGATGGAATGCCTCTATGCTAGTGATTTCGCCGGTTGTCTTATCCTCACAACGGAACACAACAATGCGAATACTGCTGCTTGGCGGTGGGTTAATGGATCAGATGGTGGTAGCGACCCGGACGGACCCTGCACAATATATCCTGCCACCGTTAAAACTATTTTCCATGGACGTCAACGCCTAAGTAACCTTTCCTCGGAATTGAAAAAAAAGCCATACATTTAACATTTTCAACGCCACAGTCGGCTCTGGCCGTCAACTAAAAGTCGTGCCACTGACGCCACGTCGGCTACAGCCGACAAGAGTTCATGATTAAAAGAGACTTTGTTTGGTAGCAATAAGGTGTAATTTGCATAGCATAGCAAACATGTTTGGCATGAGTGGCACATTTTGTATTCGACGTATGGCGTTCAAAAGGTTAACACCAACTGATTCTTCTACGTAGGTAGTTTATAGACTCAAGGAAACCGTTAATATTTCCCGGTTCAAAGTGGTCCGTGTCACCAGGTTATCCTCCGACTATCCTGTTATAAAATTAGAGAAACAGATAAATATTTTATTAGCTAGCTTACTTAGCTTTTGCCCGCGACTCCGTCCGCGTTGATGTCGTTTATCGGGGGTAAAATGTAGCCTATATCCTTTATTAATACGCTATCTCCATAACAAACTTCATCTAAATCGGTTCAGCGATTTAGCCGTGAAAGCGTAACAGACAGACAGAGTTACTTTCGCATTTATAATATTAGTATGGGAATATGGATCATATTAGAAAAGTAGTAGAACAATAACAATAGGCTTGCGCTATACCTAGCTATTTCTCATATCATCGGGACATTACGGTGTTTTCAATGACTAAGGAGCATGTAAGTCGCACGTAAGTCAATACCAGGGAACATAATTACTGTTCCCACAAATTGATACCTTCAGCCACTAGGCCAACAAACATTTAAAAAACTCAAAGAGACGTAACTAACTGACCAAGAGGCCTAGATACCCAAATACATGGTCAAACAAATAAACTACATACTATATACCTGGTAATTGTACGTTTGTGGGTACGGCTGTACATCTATGCAAATCACCTTGTTCTACATCGATAGCCCGTCACTATCGCGTCGTTAAACAAAACAAATGCCTTTTAGGTTATCAACTTATCACAGAAATTAGTTATGACCGTGTCACGCGACCTTCGTTGAAGGATGCTAATATGTATAACACTAGAGGATGACCGCGAATTTATTTGCTTATACATGCATGGACCGAAAGAAATTACCTTTTGTTATTGAAAATTATTTAATAATAGACCATTCATGAAACATATTGCGTCTTCGTTCGTGCAGTTTTACGGTGAAATTACTAGCGTAGACTACGTACTAGGCATTCCATTTTAGACCTCAGGGTTAGCAACGCAGGGTCTCAGATTCCACTTACCATCATCATCAGGTGGCCTGTGGGCTCGATCGTTTGAATAAAATTAAAACACACTTACCAATATTACGAAACACATGTTCTTACAATATCGCCCACGTCTGAAAAGGCTACGGTGACACTTAGATTTGTTAGAATAAGAGACAAAACGCGTTGTATTGTTCAAATGTTTTGTATTTCCGAAACATTCACTTTCTCCAAAGCGCACACAGGAAAACGCTTACCTACCGTACCGCCAAAACACCTGACCTTCCTATGTTCATGCGACTTCTTCCGATACGAAAAGAGCCAAGAGGTCAGGCTTATATGGTCTTTATATGATAAAATGCTGGCCAGATAGAATTGACAATTGTAAATTTACAGTGGGTTTGATCGAATGCAGTCTTTGTGTGGAAGGGATAGAGTTGTTAATAATTGCGTTTTCTTGTTCAGAATTGGTTTTCTCACGATAAAGGTTAAGTGAAAAGAGGAGATGACTCTTGATTGATAAGATAATGTTTATGCCCCGAATTGGAATTAAATTGCTGAGTCATTAGATGTAACTTTGTGTCATTGGGCTGGTTAATTTTATTGGGTGATTGATCAAAGAACACATTTGGAATTATACATTTGAAATAAGCATACATGAATACACTAACTCCAAGCAGAGAGAGTATCAGCGGCATCTTTTGTTATCATTATCACCCTTGTTGAAGATAAAGTGAATGATCTTAGTTACTCGTAAAACTGACAGTTTTTAGAGATAATTGTATCACCGTACCGATCAATCTGGCAAGCCCCTCAGCTTTATTTTGCTTAGAAATAAATGGGACAAACTTGTTTTTTTTTTAAGTTGTACAAATAAGTATTTTTTGACATACTATCTCGCGTTTGCCCTATATTCAATTTCACCTTCACCCTTCACAAAATAAGGGGTTTTTCACAATAGCATACGATCAAAATCTCACACGTTTCCTTTAATAACGCAAATAAATCTGAAAAGTATTTTTTTAAGTATTTTCATTCTAGTTTTTTATGTTCTTATAGAAGACACATGGCTATTTATTCTAACCTGAAAAAAATAAACTACCAATCTCACTATTTAAAGTGAATACTTATCGATTGGCATAGAGGCATTCCATCTTAGTCCTCAGGGAAACGCATTTGCTGTCTTAGGATTTCCGTTTCCAGATTGTAGTCTTGAGATTTCAAATGACTATGGCTCTCGACCCCACTTATCATTGGGTGGTCTGTGTGCTTGTTGAAAATTCGACGAGCGATAACGCCTTACCTCAGTCTTCTGTGTCACTCGGTAAATATCAAATAGTGGCCCTGAATCAATGGATTCACTAATGGCCTGTTGTTTGATCGGTAGTTAAACTAACTAATGGTCAAAAAACGTTACTAACGGTTAAAATCTCAAGGAAAAGTGTCAAATTTTCCATTCCTTTTCGAATTTTAACAATTAGTTAGTTTAACTACTGATCAAACAACAGGGCCTAAGTCATGGTCAAGGCAACTTGCAAAATTAAATTAAAACTAATAAATTGCGATTCTGTTACAAAATATTTGACGGAGTAATATTTCCGTGTTCTCATAAAACTTTATTTCATGCAATACTTTCTTTTACCGAATCCAAATAACAGGTCATTCGCCCTGAGCGTCCGAAGTAGGCATAATACGAATGTTTCTTCTTTACTTCCGACGCAAAAATAGAGGTGTTAAAAGTTTATCTTGTGTGTCTGTGTATCTATCTGTCCGTGGTATCTTAGCACCTAATCAGATCGATTCGGAAGCGTTTTTTTTTTTTTAAAAAGCAGGTGTTCATAGCTTAGTTAATTAATTTCATGAAAATTGATTGGACTGCTTAAGAGTCACCAGCTTTAAACTTAGGGTCGGAATTATATCGAGGATTTTTATCTTTACTAGAGCATGCCACGTGATGGCAATTAGGCTAAGGAAATTTGATATCTTTAGATATCGCAATTGCGTTACCAACGACGGCAACGACCTAGGGTGACGGAACCAGTAATGGACGGGGACCAATGATGGACACTTCGTTCTTATTTTACAGAAGATAAAGGTTATTCATTTGTTCATCAATCAATTTAGGACCGTATGAAATTTGAATTAAGAATTAAGTGCTCATTACTCGTGCCTGTCAGCTAAAGTTAAGACACTTACACTGGTGCCATCACTCTATTCTCTATTATCTTTAGACAGTGGCTACAGTGGCTCTATAGCAACAACGAATAATGTGATATCTCCATCATATGCCATGCCTCTCTCTCTTTGGCATCAGTTAAAAAGAAATGCACTGAGGCTAAATTATGCCATAATTGTAATGAGCTTAATTTCGGCCGGTCTACCCTCGGCGCCTAACCCCGGCGACTTTCTTCGCGACCGTTACGTGACGCCGCTCGGTTATCTAATTATTACGTCACACGTTACGAGATCGAAGTTATTGACATTCTGCTAATTCGTCCGATGCGTTTGTTTATTTTGATTTCGTGTGAATTTTGGCACATTTTTCTGAGTAAAGATGTATTTGGTTCCCACGTTGAATGTGCTCAGCTGTGTTCTAAACCTAGGGGCGAACGTATAGATAGTGGACTAGGGCTTGCGGTCCGGACTCAATGTAAACCGAACCGAACCGTTCTCTTAGTTGACATAAAATGAATACAATAGTAATGATATTAGTTTTATCAACCAAAACTTATGGTAATAGCAGCAAGTTCTTTAGTGAGTCGATTTGCATCTTAGTTGATGTATCTAATGTCTTTGTTAAGCTCGTATGGAATCAAGACGCCTATGCACAATACAATCTTGTTAGAAATGAACAAATATATTTTTCAGTGCCGGAAATTCCGAGCCGGCGAGCCCTAATGTCTATGTTTTTTGTATGACATGGAGAAGGCAATCAAACATACACGTAACCAGTTAAAAGATTTGCACTGTTTGACACAAGATAACAACTCTTGGAAGCAACTTGTAAAACCCCAATTACCTTACAAGTAATAACCCCCTGCACCCCTGCAGCACCAGGACTAAGAAGAATTTGAAATTCAGTCTAGAGTCTTGGCTTGAGATCTTTAAAACTAAATAAAATATATCAAACTCCTAAATCTCATCAAATTTAGCACCAGGGTGAATATTCGGGCGTTTCAACCGCCCTCACTACCGTTCTCAAAACAATGAAGAAAACAATGATAATTACCAAGACCTTAATGGAAAGTATTCCTAGTTCTGCTTCTAATTACGACAGCAGTTGGTTGTAATCATCATTTTTTGAACGGTAGTGAAGGTGGTTGAAACGCCCGAATATTCACCCACCAACCTCTACGTGACTCTGGTTGACCCAATGGTTGTCTTGTAGAGAATGCCTCAAGGCATTAAGTCCGCCATTTGTACTTACTTTGTGTATTGTGCAATAAACTACAAATGTAGTGCGTAATTGTTTTCCATCGTATTTTCTCGGAAACGTTCGTATTTGTCATGTTACTTCAGTCAACATCAGTACTTTTTGTGCTGTGACCGACGGAAATAGCAAGACACGTTCGTACGTTTCCGTGAAAATACGATGGAAAACAATTATGCACTACATCTATACACGCACACCTTTTCTATAAGATCAGGAAAAAATAAAGAAAGAAAGAAAAAAGAAAAATATTTATTACCGCATTTACCACATAACGTCGGCCTAAATCGCATACCTCGTAACTCCATTTTCTTTGAAAATCATGTTTTGACTCTTTTAGATAGTACTATTCTGAACGGGTTATTCCCACCTGTTACCACCAATTTGTTACCACTGGTAACAGCTGGGATTTTTTTTCCCACCTGTTACCACTGGTAACTACTGGGAATAAATATTCCCAGCTGTTACCACTAAACTAATTGGTGGTAGTTATCACCAAATATTTTAGTGGTAACAAATGGGAAAAATATTTCCACTTGTTACCACCGAGTACTTTAGTGGTAACAGGTGGGAAAAAAAATCCCAGCTGTTACCAGTGGTAACAAATTGGTGGTAACAGGTGGGAATAACCCTTCTGAACGCATCTAACGGCAAAACTCTTAAATACCAAAAATAAACCGTTTACGTTAAAAAGCAAAATAGAAAACCTCGCAACTCCCGACCGCCATTTGTCGACCGCCGTTTTCTGTGTCTCCTGTAAATTTGGTCAGATTAAGTTATGAGGTTTGCGATTTAGGCCGAAGATAATACAAAGATAAAACTGCATGTGGTAAAAGGAGCCGGCTCAGTAAGGGCGCGGGAGTTAGCAGTGTTGAGACCCAGGTCAAGATGCAAACGCTAGTACTTAACGTTTTTCTTTTACATTCTCGTACGTTTCGATAAACCTCGTTGTCAACTGTCATCCCATACATTTTGAGCGATAGAAAAGAACGTTAGTAGCGTTTGCATTTGACGACGCGTTGGCCTAGTTGGTAGTGACCCTGCCTACGAAGCAGCGGTCCTGGGTTCAAATCCCGGTAAGGGCAGATATTTGTGTGATGAGCGCGAATATTTGTGCCCGAGTAATGGAAGATTTCTATGTATTTGAGTATATATTTCTCTTTATAAGTATTAATATCGTTGTCTAGTACCCATAGTACAAGCCTAGGCTTAGTTTGGGACTAGGTCAATTAGTGTGAAATTGCCCCCTGATATTTAAGTATTTATCTTGGCTAGCGACTCTGGTTTTCAGTCCATACTAGTGATACAGTGTTGGCGTAGGATAACATTCTTATTTAGCAGCATAATAATACCGTTATGAATCCTTTCATATTATCCTGCACTATTTTTTAGAAATAAAGCTCTTTTATTTATACATATAAAGTCTAAAACCGTGTCACAGAGCCGAAAACACGAGAAAGTGATCGCGGCCCGGCGCCCGCGTCGTGTAACGCGACACCGCACCGAGATAATGCATGTAATTATTATGTTCTCCTTATTATTGTTTCTTAACGAGTACGAATAATTTCCAAGTAATTTCTTAGTTCATAATAGGGATGTTTACAATATTACCTAATAATTAAATAGATGAATACTAGGAGACCTCACACAAATTGACGTAGTCTCAAACTAAGCACTAGGCTTGTACTAACGTACTATACGTAGAATGATAGACTTACTTACTAATACATACTTAAAAACAAAGAAAATATGCAGGAGTCAGAAACCTATCATAATGTATTGCAGGAACCGAACCCGGGACCGCTAGCTTCGTATGCAGAGTCACAACCTACTAGGCTAACAGCGTCGCGATTAACCTTTTCAACGCCACAGTCGGCTCTGGCCGTCAACTAAAAGTCGTGCCACTGACGCCACGTCGGCTACAGCCGACAAGAGTTCAAGATTAAAAGAGACTTTGTTTGATAGCAATAAGGTGTAATTTGCATAGCATAGCAAACATGTTTGGCGTGTGGGTGGCACATTTTGTATTCGACGTATGGCGTTCAAAAGGTTAAAGTAATTGATGCGGGCTTCTACTCGTATTCTAACGGGCCGGTTAGACGCGCAACATTTTCACAGCAATGTGTGGCCGGCAACTATACGCATCTTGCTCTAACATACGAAATAAGAGTAAGACAGCAATAGGTGCCGGTCACACATTGCCCTAAAATGTTGATCGTGTACCAGACCCTTAAGCGGTTAAAAACCATATTGCCACTGACGTGTTATTTTATGGTATTGTTTTTAACTCGGCCATAAGAATAAATAATAACTACACGTAGAAGCGAATCTCTTTTGACCAGGCCCCAAATGCCGCGCTTTAAATACCTACTTCCCCCTTCGCCCCGCTACGCCCCTCTGTCGTCTGCGCCCAAAGTGAGGGCTGTCACTTGCGAAATATTTTATTCGGTTTATGGATGTGGTATAGAAGTTTAGTCACGAATTATTATTAATGTTTTACTTCAACGTGGAAACATTGTTGCAAAATTAGGTAATAATACTTTTAGATGATATTAAGATTATGTCATAAAACTCCTTCATTCAATCAATTATTTCTAATTATTTTGCCGTAAATAGTCGTTCTCTTTTTAAAACACTATCTTAGTTCAACCATAAACACTAAAATTAACACAAATACGAAAACTAATTCAAGACACAATTTCAATATCTTGGTTAATATATATTCCGTGTGTGACGCCCCTGACTGACTAGACACCTCAGGTGTCGCCAGGCGGCAGGTATTTAACGCGCCGAGCGCGCGTCGGGAGCCGGGAGTTTCGCTTCTACGTGTAGTTATTGTTTATTCTTATGACTCGGCCGCCATTACTGTCAACTAAATAAGAGCTATCAAAACGTTGACAATACGGAAACACGTCAAAGACGATGTGTTATTGTTTTTAATGCCCCACTTTACTTCATTTTTCATATGTATGTATAGCAACCTACTAACTTAATATCGCACTATTAATTTGACCGACGGGTAGTTTCATCGTGGTTTCAAAGCACCATGGACCTACGACATTGGCAGAACTGCGTCGAAAAGCGACACAACTTTATTTAAACAACAAAAAAAGAAAGCATGATTGCATTCAAACCGTCGCCATACAAAAGACATCAACGCGCAACGTTGTGATAAGTGTTACATTCCGAAACGTCAATCAGGCGCTCTATTCTGCTCGGGAAAACCATATTGCTTTTGACATATTTTCTCGGCTGCCATTAAGTACCCCTTAGTCAGTGTCGCCTCGCATAATTTTTTACCCCTCGTCTGTGTGGCTATGACGTCATCGCTGTCACGTGACCGAGTTTAAACCTTCCCATAGCTCTCGTCTCATGTGGTTTCGAAAAACTGAATATTATCTATGGGAGATTGAATTTTTAAGATTTTTCTACAAGCAAATTAGAACCCTATCTTCAAAAATAGAATCCTGAGCGTAGCGAGTGTTTCAACACACGAGACGTAAAATAACTTTTCACCCGTGTATAACACGAAACTTTTCACCTGACTACAGCGAGGAAAATAAGAAAACAAAACTTAATTCCGCATTTTGCACGGTTTCCCGTAATTCCACAGGTGTTAATACGTCTTCGTCACTCGAATCACTCATTTGTAATTAATAACAAAACAAACTAGAAAAACATGCGAATATTTAACGTTGACGGCTTAATTGAAAAGTTTGACTTAAGGTTTTTTTATTATTTCGGATGCGTTTTGTTCGCACATCGACTTACTTGGACTGACAGAACTTTTTATCCGTTTTTACAACAAGAATGAAGGTTAATGTTGAATGCTGATATTTATGAATTAAAATAAAGTTGTAAGACTATATTTAGTGTTTTTTACTCGATGCAATTCATTAATTGTGATGTTAAAAATTCAGCACTTTTAACGTTTTACGTTTTGTTAGCTGTCAAATATCACTTAAGCTGCCTTCAAATGTTAAAACTCTTTCTTCACATGTGGATAAAAAGCGATTTTCTTAATAGATATCAAACATAGAAATAGTTATTTGTTATACAAAGGGGGAAAGTTGTATTTTACCTGCGAGTGTTCATTTGAAACACGAGCTAGCGAAAGGATTCTATGATTGACCACGAGCGAAGCGAGTGGTTCAAAAATAGAATCCTGAGCGTAGCGAGTGTTTCAACACACGAGACGTAAAATAACTTTTCACCCGTGTATAACACAAAACTTTTCACCTCACTACAGCGAGGAAAATAAGCTCAATTCCGCATTTTGCACGGTTTCCTGTAATTCCACAGGTGTTAATACGTCTTTCGTCACTCGAATCACTCATTTTTAAAAACAAAACACACTAGAAAAACGAAAAACATGCGAATATTTAACGTTGACGCAAAGATGAAGGAAAACTGCTTTACTACCTCTATGCGTTGACGGCTTAATTAAAAAGTTTTGACTTAAGTTTTTTTTTATTATTTCTGATGCGTTTTGTTCACACATCGACTTACTTGGACTGTCAGAACATTTCATCCGTTTTTACAACAAGAATGAAGGTTAATGTTGAATGCTGATATTTATGAATTAAAATAAAGTGGTAAGACTGTATTTAGTATTTTTTACTCGATGCAATTCATTAATAGTGATGTTAAAAATTCAGCGGATTTAACGTTTTCGTTTTATTAGCTGTCAAATATCACTAACTCTGCCTTCAAATGTCAAAACTCTTTCTTCACATGTGGATAAAAAGCGATTTTCTCAATAGATATCAAACAAACAAAAAGGGCTTTCCGAGCTAGTGAGATGAAAAAACCATTAGGTTTCACCGAGTAGAATTAGCGACTCTGGCTTTTATCCCAAAAAACTTTATAAGTGTACAAAGTCTAGTATTGTATACATAATGTAAACTCTTCATTCCGCAAACAGAAAATATTAAAGTAAAAAGAAACAGTAATTCTTTCAGTGTTAGATAGCCCATTTATCGAGGTAGGCTATAGGCTATATATCATCACGTAAGCGTTAGTCCAAAGGTACCATTCCGCGGGGACGAAGTCGCGGGCAGAAGCTAGTAATATTATAAAGCTGAAGAGTTTGTTTGCTTGAATGCGCTAATCTCAGGAACTACTGGTCCGATTTGAAAAATTATTTCAGTGTTAGATAGCCCATTTATAGAGGAAGGCTATAGGCTATATATCATCACGCTAAGACCAATAGGAGCGGAGCACCAATGAAGAATATTTCAACCTTGTACGTTAACAAAGTCGCGGATTAAAGTTAGCGTTAGCCCAAAGTAACTATTCCACGGGGACGAAGTCGCGGGCAGAAGCTAGTCTATTAGATAGATAAAAACCCCCGATATAACCGTGACCCCTTATATCAGAGGGCCCTGCCAAGATGCATTACGCTAGCTAGCGTTTCTACCCCGTTCGTTTTTAAACCAATCGCGTCACTGGTAGATCACGTGATACGAAAAGTCACGTGATCTACCGGTGACGCGATTGGTTTAAAAACGAAACTAATAGAAACGCTAGTTAGCGTAATGCATCTTGCCAGGGCCCTCAGAGCTGTATCTCTCAAACGGCCCAACCGATTTTTTATATACGTCAAACTTAAAACACCCCTCTTTTTGCATCGGGGGTTAAAAAGTACATTTTGCGCTGTCAACCATGGCGGATTTTTTCGTCGTTGCCTGTGAACCTGTGGTGCGGATGCGGATCTGTCCATTTCTTTAAAACGGTTTAGTGGGCTAGCCTAGATTTTAAACCGTTAAGAACAAACTTAACCTTACCTATACTTTCAGTTAAAGGTCGTTATTGTGGAATTCAATAAACATTGAGTATTTGTACCTGATGAAAATTTTGCAAATGAAATAGTGCACTATAGTGCATGAGTACCTAGTATTTTTTATTAGATGAAGTAAACTGAAATTTCTCGAGACATTATTTAGGTAAAAGTTAACAGAAAATGTAAACAAACGTACGTGTGTACATGGTTTTTGCCATTGATTCCCTTATTCCTATATCAAACTGACTAAACATCGTGACCTCGGCACTGAACGCACACTCCGAAAGGGGTAGGCTGCGGCTCGCCACGCCGTCTGCGCCCGCACATGTTGCGCAACGAATTACGTGGAAGCCCAATCACGCCAAAGTCCGGTCATTGGCCTATCCTTATGTAAGTGAGGCCCACTTTTATCTACATATCGGGTGAAAGCTCTCCACACATCAGGCTAGCAAAGCTTGGTGATCTTACGAGGCGAGGTAGCTTGATATAAATAAATCGTCACCTTTACGATCGGCCTTAGAAGTACCTGCACGGTTTAGCGCTGTGTCATTTTAACGCGATGTTTGAACTGCTCCACTAGTCTGTCAAACGCGTTAAAGCTACAAGGTGCTGAAGTGTGCAGCTACCTAAAAGGCCGACTGAAGCTATTCTTGTCTTACGATACCATACAAAACTTTTTATTGAACACCACATACAGCAAGGAAGGAACACAAAAATAAATATGTTACATAGTTAGTCAGCAGGCGGTCTTATTGCTATATAACGATCTCTTTCAGACAACCTTGCAAGTTGCAATAGCGATCTCTTTCAGAAAACCTTAGTTATTATATTTTTTGTTAGTGACTATACAAAACTGTAGGTGAGAAGATGAGAAGAAAAATACATATTACATTTTATTCCCAGTATCCAACCTGAGGCAGGTCGGAAGATGGGAATCACTCCCCTAAAGAGCGTCGGTGGTCTAGTTTCTAAGTTAAAAGTGATTACTTAAAATGGCTAGGTACTGATTTCAAACTTTAAAGGGGTTGCCACACTCTCCACATATATCTCGTTGTTAGCATTTTTTTTTTTAACTTTTTTTTTGCACGCAAGTTGCTACACCGCACCGCACTAGGCTCTACCCGTATCGCGGGGTTCTTTACCCGTTAACATGCCGCCAAGCAGCAGTTTTCGTATTGTTGTGTTTTAGTGTGGGGGTAAGATGGCCAGTGTAAAATAAAATTTTGATTTCTAATTGAAAGGATTTTTTCTCTACTTTATGTGCCTTCAGTACATAGCTCTTAAATAGTCCCTCGAATTAGGTTAAATTCGGAAAGAATTGCAAGTGCGTATAAGAGCGAGTGAAAGAGAAGTTTATGTAAAAATGCCTCATCACATCATTTATAACGTGATATTTTAAAATGTAAATTATTATTAGGTGAGTCACCTACTTTCTAATAAACCTAATTTTATTATACAAATTAATCTAGCAGACCGGTTAGTGCACGCAGACCCATCTATCATCATTCATTCAAATCGCAGTCTCGATGCCTTTTCTCACAGACGGCGCTTCGATCCTCGATTTCTCCCGCCGTCGGTAGATGGCGGTACATGCTATCAGCACCACGAAGCCCATCTTCAGTCTTCTCCTTCCCAAACACAGCCTTCTGCATCCTAGCAACGAACGGTGTCATTTTACAAACTAACAACCGGATACAACTAGTTTCTTCCCCCTGGGTTTGTTCCTTTATTATATCTTCAAGTAAATCAGGAAGGGATTCGTTCTTGGCCGTTGCTATAATGTCCTGAAGTTTTCTAGAGTTCTTGTTTAGGATCCACTGTGTTGTGTCGTCGAAACGATACGGCTGGTTCTTCCGTTTCGGCCCCGCAAGGAACGTGGATATCTGAAACAGCGTAGCCAGATCTATGGAAAAGTCTGTAGATCTACGGATTTCAAGCCCTGTACACAGACCTACGGATTTTATTGCAAAATCTACGGAATTCCAAAAAACTCAATTGTTTACTAAATACGTAACGTAATAAGGATGTTATTAATTATTTCTGCGAATAACAACTGACGCAGTACAAGAACTAAGCTAGGCTAAGCTAATGTGCAGTGCAGGCATTACTCATTATGCTTCACTAAATAACAATTTAATGGTTGTACTTCACGCCTTCACGAATATTTGGGTAAATACGGCGAAGTTAAAGTATGTTTAGGTCAGTTATTAAAGCCAAAAAAAAAAGTCTGTAGTACTACGGATTTTTTAGTTAGTAATCTACGGAATTCTACGGATTTTTGAGCATCAACCTACAGATTTACAAAATTCTAATCTGGCAACACTGATCTGAAATGTGATAGGCAAGGTTTTTGGGAGGTCGCTATGGTGTAGTTTTCACGCACTGATTTACATGGTTGTGTACAAAAGATTTTCATATGCGTAGTAGTAACCTTGCGGTTTAAAAGGTAACAACACACAAGCCCTAAGACTCTTGAAATTTTTCAATATGGGAAGACTATATGGTATAATTATTAGGCGTTAGGCAATTTTCATTGAACAGAACTTGTATGGTTAGTTGGTTAGGCATACTTGTAATATTAGAACTGCGAAAGTTAGTTTGATGGTAATGCCGTTACGTATTAACATACCTACAGCTAAACTAAAAAATATTTTATTTTGTAAGGAAATTAATACAGCCCCTAGGAAAGTAGACTAAATACTTAAATAACTTGAACAAAAAGCAAGCTTTAAAAAAACCCTACTGTTGCTAACCAACTTTAAATCGTTATAAATCCTAAACGATCATTCAAAATGAAAAATGGTGCAAGAAACCTAAACATGATTTTTAATTACCAATTAAACAATACCCCACATGTCACAATTCGTCGACTTTATTTATTTTCTTTTTTACATTATGGCGTCTCGTTGCCGCCATATTGAATGTTGATAACAGTCTTAACTTTAGTGACACTCACAAGATTAAGACAAACCGATTGAAATAAGAATCATCAAAATCGGTCCACGCGTTTAGTTTCTAGAGCGCCACTAAGGAACAAACAAACATATATAGGCTGCTAAACACATTACCCTCCTCGTTCAGCAGTCGGGTAAAAAACCGGCCAAGTGCTAGTCGGAGTCGCGCACGAAGGGTTCTGTACCAATATCGAGCAAAAGTAGCAAAAAAATCACGCTTGTTGTATGGGAGCCCCACTTAAATATTAATTTTATTTCTTTTTAGTATTTGTTGTTATAGCGGCAACAGAAATACATCATTTGTGAAAATTTCAACTGTCTAGCTATCACGGTTCATGAGATACAGCCTGGTGACAGACAGATAGACAGACGGACAGTGGAGTCTTAGTAATAGGGTCCCGATTTTACCCTTTGGGTAGGGAACCCTAAAAAACGATAAACAAGTTTTACACTTACGAATAAATCTTGTTTAAATAATTTATTCTGCCCCTTTCACTTAATTAGGCGTGTCTGTCGGAAAGGTTAAGTTTGGGGGTTTGGAGCAAGATTCCGGTATTTAATAATACTTAACACTATATTAAGTGGTAGTAGGACCTATATTGATTAATTGATAAGCAGTCACTTGTGCAGTGTCCGTCCGTACCTCTACCACCATCTCATCTTTTAAGGCCCAGACACACCGGATGCGAGCGCGTAGACGTGACGTGCGCGTTCGCTTTCCACTGCGTTGTATAGTCAGTCCAGAGGTCGGAATAGGTAGTGCCTATTTGCCTACACTTCGCGGGAGGACGTAACTAAGAGTAGTTACAACCACCAAAAATAATGATTTCTTTTTATTCAATGCGAGATTTCCGGGTTTTTTTTAATAATACATAAATGTGGAAATTGATACTAAAACTCATTATCACATGTTAAAAACATTTATTGCATATAATTTTACATGATAAAATGACATATTCTGATTTATTTCTAATGTCAATAAACTAACAAAGTATTTCGTAATATATAATATTTTATCTCATAATAGTAGTAATTATGATTGTAATTATGTTATTGATGATTCAGATTGAAACATGTTTTTGTTATTGGTGTTCATGTAAAATTGTATGCAATAAATGTTTTTAACATGTGATATTGAGTTTTAGTATCAATTTCCAGATTTAAGTATTAAAAAAAACACCCGGAAATCCCGCATTCAATAAAAATCTTTATTTTTGGTGGTCGTAACCACTCTTAGTTACGTCCTCCCGCGAAGTTTAGGCAAATAGGCACTGCCTATTCCGACCTCTGATAGTCACATGTCGTATGAGAATTCATACTATACACCGCAGTGTAAAGCGAACGCGCACGTGCACGTGCACGTCTCGCAAGCGGTGTGGCTGGGCCTTTAACCTACCGCCAAGCAGCAGTGATCGCATTGTTGCGTTCCTGTGTGGGGATAAGACAACCGGTGAAATTACTAGCATAGAGGCATTCCATCTTAGTCCTCAAGGTTGGCAACGCATTTGCGGTCTTATGATTATAGTCTTGAGAATGCGAATGTCTATGGGTCACAGATCCCACTTACCATCAGATGGCCTGTGTGCTCGTTTGCCTTCACCATGCCATTAAAAAAAAAAAACAACCTAGCTGAACGTACCATTTGGGCCACAAACACCAGCGCGTTCACAGCCACAGCACTAATCTGGTTCGGCTGCAGACCAAACAGCTTGACCAGGTTCCTCAGTGGTGCCATCGGACTAGGGACTTCATTTACATCGTTATACGGCCTGTTATCCTGTGCCAAGTTGTCTTCACTGTGGTCATCGTAGCTGTCCAAGGGTTTGCGTCTGTTCGGAGTGGGGTTAGCGTTTTGGAATGCGCGCACGACGAACTCCGCTACTTTTAGAGCTATCGATTCAGAACCTGTAATGTACATGGAAGTAAATTAGTTTTTTTCTAATTGCTATCAGTTCTCTGGAAATAAATATTTTTAGTTGCAATAAACTGCACTCATGTCAATTAGAAGGACTGCGGACTTTCTTGCTAACTGGGGAAAAAGACCCTAGGGTCATATTGTAAGTAGGTAGACGTTCTGTTTCGATTAAGTTTTTTTGCCCATTTCTTCCCTGACCTTTTTTGGAAGACCAATGATATGGAAATATCGTATTGTCTTACTTTCACGTCGTGTAAGTATTATTTGTTTTAGCACTTTTGTACGTAGGTTTTTAGCTAAGTCAGACAACTTTCAGATTTTTAGCTGAGTCAAACAAATTTCAAGTTATTCAAAAATATCTGCAATAGGTATTATCAAAACATTAAAAAGTTAAACAATAATAAATTAAATTTAAGGATTTCCAACCGATTAAGAGTAGTCTAAGGTTATGTAAAACAATAATAAAGCGCCCGATCTGTTACAATACAATAATAATATTACTTTGACAATTTCTTCTTTTCTTTGAGAGAAGTGATAGTTTATATGAAATGTGTACATTGTGCGCTTTTAACAACTGTAAACACTTACCAAGAAAATTCTGAGCAAACTTCATCCCATTATTCAGACGATCAATAATACCTTCATTCCTTTGAGCTGAAATAGCTTGCAGGAACAAAAGTAAAACGTATACACGTGCTGCCATCTCGAGAGAATGGGTGGAACTAACGCGCGGCGGCGCTAGCGCTATGCTTCGCTTGCCGCCGTAACGATGCGCAAGAGTATCGGAGCATGCGAGCAATTATTATAATAACTTTACAGGATGATGTTATGAATAAGAAATATATGTCGCTATTGACGTGTTTGTTTTAGATTGAGGGTATAGATTTAGTTTCGTCTAATTGCTCGAACTTTTAATATGTACCTGAGTATTTTGTTAGTTCCACAATCGATAACAGATGGCGTTAATAGTGTTCAATTAGATCTTTACCATAAGTAGAGTCAAAACAAAATATTTAAAAACCGATTGATTTAACTAAAAATAATATACAAGCACTTAATATTGAAGCAGATGAGTGCTTACTAACACCTTGTATATAACGAGTAAGTACAAGAATACGAAACAATGCGAAACAATGGGACATCAGCGGCCACCACTTTCATCAATGTTATTAAAACGACTATGTTATGAAACAACTAGTTCCTATTACGAAACAGGGGCCTTTTTTCTACTTTGCTTTTACACCTATTGTTATCGTATCGTCAACGTTTTGTTGCCAAATCGAGAATGCACGCGCTAAAATGTATTATGTATGCTCTGATGGGACTACTTAAACTTGCCGGTTAATATAAGATACGTTGAGTTGAAAAGTGATACGCGTAGATAATCACATCCCAGCTAGCTCTTAACTTCATAGTAATGGCGATCGAAATACAAACTATACGATGACAATACGTGTAAAGACAAAGTAGAATAAGGCCCCTGAGGGCCCGGCAAAGATGCACTACGCTAACTAACGTTTCTATTCGATTCGTTTTTAAACCAATCGCGTCACTGGTAGACCACGTGACTTTTCGTATCACGTCATCTCCCAGTGTCGCGATTGGTTTAAAAACGAATCGAATAGGTTAGTTAGCGTAGTGCATCTTTGCTACCTTCACCTACTTACGTTATTATATTATAAACGAAATGAGAGGTTTACAATTTACAATGTCCTTAAAAACAATTGCAATGAATCAGATTAACGTAATATGAGTATTTATTTCCACAATTTATTCATATTTTCGATTTTGAAATTGATTTGGCCTGGTTTTTTATCCAAAAGACATTGACGCGTCCGAAAGGAAAGAAAAAAACAATTCAGACTCGCACACGAAGGATTCCGTACCGTCTTGTAGGTACCCTTCAATTTTTTTATAGAATTTATATTTTATTATTTCGTGTCATAGCGGCAATAGTAATACACACTCTGGGAACATTTCAACTTTCTACCTATTACGGTTTATGAGATGCTGCTCGCTGACAGACAGACGGATGACGACGGACGTCCAGTGGCTCCACTGGCGTAGTGATAGGGTCCCGATGGCACCCTTTGGGTACGGAACCTTAAAACACTTTTAGTGGTGGTAGGACCATGTGCAAGGTTCGTCCGGATCGCTACCACAATTTTATCCATTAACCCACGACCAAACAACAGGGTTCGCATTATAGTTCCGGTGTTGGGAGAAGACAACCGGTGAAATTACTACCATAGAGGCATTCCATCTTAGTCCATCTTAGGTTGGGAACGCATTTGAGGTCTGAGGATTACAGGCTTGATATTTTAGTCTTAAGAATTCAAATGTCTATGGGCCAGATGATGGATGGTGGCCTGAGTGCTCGTGTGCCCTCTCTTGGCCATAAAATAATAATAATTAAATACATAATTATAACTTTCAATAAACACCCATTAAAAGATGTATCTTAATTGCGATCTAGTTCAGCTGCTCGTTCTTAAAACCTTATCTTAAACGTTTGACACACTTAAATCTGTGACATCCATGTGACCTGCTAGCCGTGACCGCCAGGCTGTTGTGCTCGGCAGACCACAATAATAGCGAACTGTCTCCAAAGAGCCCATTGCTCATTCCACGTGCAGCCGCCGACGCAAGCATCTGTAAAAATGCTTACCATCCTCCTACTAATCATCGGGAAAGCCACAGCCGACATAACAACAGAAGAAATTCAATTCTTAAATGAACTGCCACTGGATAAACTTCTGAGACTCAAGAATTCACTCCGGGACTTAGTAACAGCAGGGTATGATAACACCACGGCAGCAACAACTCCACCATCATATTTAGAACGCTTTGGAGCTCAAGCAATGGCTATAAAAGCACCTCCGATCAAACGAGGTGACTATGAAGAGATCATTCATAAGAAGGAGAGTAAAATCAGCAACATATTTTCCATGTCTGTGACAACACTGGCGTTTCTCGCTTTTGGCGGATATCTGTTATGTCTTATAGTGCAAGCAGTGAAGTCAAAGCAGCAGTACAGTCCACCTCAGAACAACATAGCACCTACTTTATTTTTAAATGCTGGCATCAAAAAGAAGCCGGCGAGTCAGTTTGCCAGCTATGGGAGAAGGAGGAGAGACAATAGAGACGTGAGGAGCCTGAGGCAGATAGAGTTGCCTCCGGAAGAGTTGTTTTCGACGCTGTTGCAACTTTGCGAAGGGTATGCCAAGTGGAGTGAAGGGAAGGCTCCGTAGATTTAGATTAAGATATTCAATGTATAAAAAGTGAGTTTACACTGAGTGGCATAATCATTGTTTGTCCTAATGTATTGTTTGGTCGAAAACGGTTTTTAAGATTGGACGTTTTTTTTAATTATTATAAAAGCTAGCCTAACCTAACTTAACTAATCTACATAGTATTTTTTTCTTAAATTCTATAATTTCAGCCTATAAACGTTAGGCAATTTTTTTTATACGATGCAATATACATTTTATGCGATTCAAAGGGATACCATACAAAAAGTTAATGAGGGCTTCGTAAAAGTTTCGAGAGACCTATATAAGTATAATATTTAAAAAACAAATCAACCGATCACCGAGCGGTTAACCAAGAACTAAAAAAACAAATGAGGTGCAGGTCTCGTATATGTGCGATGCTCTTCACTTTAGTCATTATTTGTGCATTTATTAATCGCGGTTTATCATAAATTAGTCACAGTGTTGATTCATGTTATCCGACCGCAGTGTGGCCGCTTCAATAAAATAAAATATATGTAAGCTTTATTTGTGCAACGGATACCTGCTTATCTTTAATCTTTATGGGAAGGCCCCACGTTCTGGCCCAAAATGCTGTTTATCTCAAAAGCAGGAAGCCACATTGCCTCACAATACAATCTGTAAACGTTTTCAAACTGTCAAATAATTACGCTAACACCTAATAATAGCCGCTCGGCTTTAAAGATCCTATTGAACATCCCACTCAGAAGGAAGATTTGCTTTTATTACTTGTTGTTAAGTATAGCTTTTCAGTCTTAGTGTTAAAGTGCAGTTTTGTGTGCGTTTGCTGTGGATTCAAGTATTTGGTGTTGTTTGTGGGTAGCGCGTAATGACGGCGCTGGGTTGGATCCGTCGTCACCGATGTTTACGCTCCGTGCTAACGTAAGCTTCGTCTAATCTAACGGCTAAATTGTGATGTTATAAACTAGCTGATATTTTTATATTAAATTGTGTTTATGAAAATGTGCTTTGGTGGTTTTTGTTAAATTAACAATATGTTATATTCGATTAGGCGTTCTGCTAAACAGTTTAATTGAGGTTTTAGAGGTAAGTACATATTTATAGTGTTTTCAATTTACGAAAGCGCGCTCTGTCGCTCAAATTGTCATTGAACGCGTTGAGAGGATCCGAGGCGACACAAATCACGTAGGTAGCTGTCAATTTTTTTCTAGACAAATTTAGCTCCGGCGGTAACGTTTGTCACCCCCTAAATCAAGTCCGATTTCCCCGAGTGACGAGTACCTAAGTTGTACTTAGTTATTATGAAAATTTCTTGAAAAGGAAAACGTACGAAACAAATTTTTCAATATCTACTTACAACGTTTTCAAAAATCGTAAAAATTGGACTAGGTTTATGGGGACCGAAACATTACCGCATTTTGTACAGAAAATTTCAGTCTCACAATCCAATAAACATAAATAATTATATTAAATATAAGGTGAGGTCGGATCTTACAATTGTACCACAGTATTGATAGTGATTGTACGGTCACGTTAATTTGTGACCCATTGTGACAAAAAAACAGGCTTGAAGTCGTCAATGTCATTAGAGATGCCAAATCATTTGTAACTTACAGGAAACTCATCCTTATTGCTGTAGATTAGAATGTCAGATTGACTTTGGACCTAAGTTGGGTCCCAAGTTCTTGGCTGTATGTGGGTTAGTAGGGCTATTCCTCGAAATAGTTTTTGAATACCCAAACTTAGTATGAAAGTAAGTATGTTTTCCGGTATAACTAGCGAGCCGCCCTTGGTTAGCTCCCATTTAAACCAACAAAAATAGTCAAGAGTAATTTAGCTTCCTATTGGTGGAACAATGTTTAAAATCGGTGATGGAGTTCCAATAGATTATCCCTTAGCACAGCCCTTAGTTACAAACACACATTTTTACCCGTTTATAATATTAGTGTACATAAATAGTCTGTTCATCCTTACTTGTCTTATATAGTAAACAACTTTCTAACCTCAAAATTAACCTATTTAGGCTAAAACCGCTATTTTAAATAAAATAAAGCAATCACAGACAATAAATTGGCCAAATGATGTCCAAAATGTTTTTTCAGTTTACTTTATTTACGACAAAAGAGCTGTGTTAGCCAAAAAAGGTTCATTTTGAGGCTAGAAAGTTGTTTACTATATAAGACAAGTACGAATGAACAGACCTTAGAGGTAGGTATGAGGACCTAACGCAAAAGAGACAACCTGGGCGACAACGTACAAATCATGATCTACTTGGGATGGCGAGTGTAAGGGCTATGTAAGTGCAATACAGACTGACAGTTGGACGATCAATCGATGCGAAAAGTCGAAATAAAACTAAATTACTTACTTTTTCATCATGTGTGTTAAAAAT
The DNA here is from genome assembly GCA_946894065.1 of Acleris literana. Taxonomy (NCBI): domain Eukaryota; kingdom Metazoa; phylum Arthropoda; class Insecta; order Lepidoptera; family Tortricidae; genus Acleris; species Acleris literana. Next base: position 5,929,737 of record OX335683.1, read on the forward strand.
GCCGCAGTTATTTTAAACTTTGTTGAGGACTATCAAGGTTTAAACTTAGATATATTTTTATTCCCACGTAAGTCCTTTTAATTTTAATTATTCGATATACCCCCGCGGCCGAAGTCTCGACCAACATCATGTGTGTTTTGTCAAAACAAACGCTTGTTAGTTTTTGCAGACCCCCCAGAAACATATTAAAAATAAGGTAAACCGTTAATTCATGAATATCGTAAATAAAGGATATTTGCAGCAAAAGATGAATGTAGTTTTAAGTCTTAGTCTAAACGTAGTACTGAGGCTCCATTCTGCTCGGCAAAATCGCATTGCTTCTTACATGTTATCGTATTTTTTTAACTCAGCCTCCATTTCTGTCAAGTAACAATATGATAACATATCCAAAGTATTGTAGAGCCTTATTTAGTTCTGTCAAAAATGTATGGATCAGTCTTAAATTTTAAACTAGATTTATCTTTTTCGTGCAAGTTGGCGTAACTTATAACCAGAGGTCGGAATAGGTAGTGCTTATTAACCTAAACTTGACTCATGTTCATTCATGCGCGAGTGAGATGGGAATACGTTATTGAATGAAGATGCAACAAGTTTAGGTTAATAAGCACTACCTATTCCGACCTCTGCTTATAACCTAACTTTAAATTTTTACTGAATGTAAAAATAATGTTTAGTTTAAGTTCATTCAGTTAAGTGTAAGGTTCATGAGAGTCGTCACATTTCTGCTTTATTTCAATATTGAGGGTCAAAAGTAACGACTTATTTTTTTATACCGCGCCGCGTTTTTGATTTTTCTTTTTAACGAGCTTTTGGCACATTCATGTCGTCCGAATGAAAGGTGAAAAAAGATTAAAAAAAACGTTCTTACGTTCAAATAAGTACCAAACTTAGCCTGTCCGAAAACAGCGGTCCTATTAAGGTCGTGTTTATCGATGTGGATAAACGTGGATAAACATCTGTCACTTTCTGACCAGTACTTAAGTGCGAGAGTGATAGATGCTTCATCCATCACCCCGATAGCGGCGCGCGACCATAATACGGGCCTAGTATGGTTGCGTTTATCGCGTGACAAAATGTGGATAAAAAATCCGTCCTCTCGAATTTATACAGAGTGTCCCTAGAACCAAAGCTAAAACTGAAAGGGCTGATAGAGCAGCTAAAAAGCTATCGATTTAACCTCTATGTATGTTCAGCGATTGTTACTGCTTTCGGAGATATTGATCATTTTATTCTGAATTTTTGTAATTTTGCCTTATGTCTATGTCACGAAAAATTATTAATTTCATGTTTTATTTCATAAGTTTTCCAGAGTTATCATACAAAGATAAGATAAGAAACATTATGAATCAGCGAAGTTTTAACCTGTTGCCCGTTTTTTCCCCAGTAATTTTTTTAAGTAGGTAATCACATAACGTTGTTTTTTTCATACAAAGTGAAAAGCAAATACTGGGACACCTTGTATGGAGAAACAAACTTTTTATGTGATTACTTGAAAAAAAAAACTGAAAAAGAACGGGCAAATAGGTTTAAAACATTCGTAATAATTCGAATTATGTAAGATAACACGGAAAAACTTATGAGATAAAACATGAAATTAATGATTTATCGTGACATGGACATAAGGGAAAATTACAAAAATTCAGATTAAAATGATCAATATCTCCGAAACTAGTAACAATCGCTGAACATACATGGGGGTTAAATCGATAGCTTTTTACCTGCTCTATCAGCCCTTTCAGTTTTGACGTTGGTTTTAGGGACACCCTGTATACGTGTCAGAAAGTGATGGATGTTTTATCCACATTTTGTCGCGCGATAAACGCAGCCATATTAGGCCCTCGGGCCTCGGGGACGAGCTTCGTCTACACAGTAAAACCTACGTGTTATTGTATTGTCAACGTTACGATAGCTTTTAGGCATTTACTTGACATTATGATGGCCGAGTTGAAAACATTGCCAAAACACACAAAAATCCTGATCATAATAATTTTATGTCAATGCTTTCAATATAATTTATAGGCTTAAGGTACATACGAAATTTTTTTCTATTAAAAGCGTTTCTCATCGCATTGTCTTACGTGCCAATATGCTAAAGATAATGGTGGTCGAAGTCAAAGGTTTACAGCCGGGTGGCATCGCAACTAAATTGAAATCGACTGAAATGCCTCGTAAAACCGACGCGTTTAGCATCCGACGAATGGCATAAACGTTGAACCGAGGGTTTATGTCGCTAAGTACTTACGGGTAATCGATAGATTTCTAAATATAGGCGTAAGGAGCCATATACGAGTAACAGCCAGTACTTCGCTTGTTGCGTTAGAATGTTAAGTACTTAGGTACGATCAGCAACATTTCGTATACCACTGTAGGACTTTGTCACAATGACTGGCCACGTCCCTCAAACTTCAGTGACCCTGTCTACGTCGGTTAAGTGTCTTCAATCCACGGCGTCTGACCCCACTACATCATTTTTATACTCGGGGCAACCGTGCAACGTCATTCAGTTTGACATATAGATACAGTCAAGGGCATAAATATGTATATCCCCCAAAGTCTCAACAATATGTACACAGATCTTATTACTATGGCAATAACGTCTACGTGTACATATTTTTGCACCTTTTTGCGGATATTTATTTTTACCCTTGACTGTACAAGGACTTGACAGACCCTCGTGGAGCTAACCCATGTGCGTCTGTTTAGTCCACAAGAAAAAATATTCTTTTACCGAACTATAATCCTCGCGTGTGATATCCGTGGACTTATTTCTCTAATAAGACCATGGAAGAGGCATTAGCGAAATTCATCTTAACAAGATTGAAGCCAAGAATTTCATTTCATCAAACGCTATTTTCTGCTAAAAATATGACGTTTTCAAGATATCTTAAACATCAGAAAATTATCTCCTATCTCTTAACAATTACGTAGGTTAGGTATGGGAAACTCTAACCCGTACTCTAATACTTAACAAAAAGATAAAAGGGCTTGGGTAAACTTGTTTGAAGAACATTGTAATTTTTTTTTCAGTGGCCACGGTTGATTTTTACATAGTTATTTAGAAGACCTCTAAATACACATAGATATATATGATTTATGGCGTTAAATAATATCAGAGCGGAGATTTTAAAGATTTAAGTATTCCGTTTTTAGTAGAAAAGTACGCCCAAGTATGAATATTTAAATATCTCGGCTCTGATGCACTTAAGAGTATTACATTACATAACAAAATATGTTTATTTTTAATAATTCTATCATAATTTACCACTTTTATGAATGGCCACTCACCTTGAAAATGTATAACTTTTACAAATGCCAACACTTTTACCCAAACCCCTTTAAGTTTAAGATTTGGTTGCCGATTGTACTGTTTTTGACCAGTTATCATCTGCTTATCCAGTTTAAACTCGGTGAGTCTTCGTTAAGCAAAGCGAATATACTGTTGCCACCTTTCGACGCAATCATAGCTCCTGGTCAGCTGACAGTAGCACAAGGTAGAGTCAGCCTCTATCGGAATACCATCCAAACGACAAACTAGTATTAACCCCGGGCCCGTATTTTCGCGGTGGATAAAGTATCCGTCACTCTCTCACTTACACACAGGTCAGAAAGTGACAGATATATTATCCACGTTTATCCCCATCAATAAACACGACCATAATAGGCCCGCTGCGTTGTCTTTAGTCGTGATGCTCGTGACGCATAATGTGGTCCCTTCTATTTTACTATCGAATGGATTTGTCATTCGGAATACGGTAATAAAACTGTTAAACGATTCGAAAGTCTGCAAGAGACGTTATTTGTGTATGACGTTAAAATAAAACTTTACTTTTAAGCGACTGGGACTTTATACATGGGAAATTTTTCGCAAGATAGGTTTCATTCTCGAACAATGTCTTTTAGAACTCGCTTTACTGTCCGTCTGACTGTAAAGCTGAAAAGGAGATTGACCATCTTTGTATGGGAGTTGGACCAAGTGCTGCCTAGAATGAACACATCGTCTGCGAAATTTGCGAATCTGCACTTTGATTTCAAAAGACAATTAGTCCTGGCAATGAAAAATTGTGGATGGAAAAGTTGAAAGCAGAAAGTTTGACTTCGGAACTTTGTTTGGACAAGGTAGGAGATAAACATACTAAAAGTCCCCACCCCTCGGAGGTGAGCCCTAGGCTTTGTGCCTACAAAGAAGGTCCTGTTTTTTTGTTTTTTGTTTACATCTTGAAAACGATGCGTGATAGGAAATGGTGTTGTTTGGCATTATTAAAGCTGATAAAATTTTCTACAACTTTGATTCTATACATTTTTCACCTATTTTCAATCGTTGTCTAGATATGAGCTCCAAAAAGCGGTCGATTTTCAAAAATGTATTTTTGACCTCACCTATTTTTTCTTACATTTCTCTCCAACTTGCATATATATCGTCTGTAGAAAACAGCCCCCTACATAGCTTGCACGAGGAAGGCAGCTGTCAGAGAGTAGTGGCGCCGAGTTGTGAAGCTTTCCACCAGCGCCAGATATGATGACCACTCCCACTCTGTCAAGAGTGAAAACGACGAAAAAGAAGAGTTAGCTTTTAGAGAATTTAATTCTCTTTAAGAATATATATAATACATATATTAATGTATCATCTACCGTTGAAAAGTTATACCACATTTAAAAAATTCCGCACATATAAATATTTCTCATCAATATAGTGCAAAGCTCATTACTTTCGCTATTATCAGATGCAACCGTAGATTTCAACGTTACATATCAATAAAAAAATGTCCGCCCCCCCCCCCCCTCCCCCAACAAGGAATATTAATTAAACGAAAATATGGAATAGTGCCGTTTATTTGTTGTCGAGTAAATCGAGCCAGTAATGTTTAATTTTATTTTTATTTTAGATTCACCATAAACTATGCACTTCGTCTTCTGAAATTTAATAAATAATGACAACTTTTACGGATATTTTTGAGAAAAACCTTTTTTATTGAGTTCAAATCTTAATAAGAAATAGTTTTTTTTTAAATTAATATGTAACATAACTTGAAATCTACGGTTGCATCTGATAATAGCGAAAGTAATGAGCTTTGCAATACATTGGTGCGAAATATTTAAATTTTCCGAAATTTTTAAATTGTGGTATAACTTTTCAACGGTAGATGATATATTAATATATGTATATATATTCTTAAAGAAAATTAAATTCTCTATAAGCTAACTCTTCTTCGTCGTTATCACTCTTGACAGAGTGGGCGTGATCATCATATCAGGCGCTGGTGGAAAGCTTCACAACTCGGCGCCACTACTCTCTGACAGCTGCCTTCCTCGTGCAAGCTATGTAGGGGACTGTTTTCTACAGACGATATATATGCAAGTTGGAGAGAAATGTAAGAAAAAATAGGTGAGGTCAAAAATACATTTTTGAAAATCGACAACTTTTTGGACCTCATATCTAGACAACGATTGAAAATAGGTGAAAAATGTATAGAATTAAAGTTGTAGAGAATTTTATCAGCTTTAATAATGCCAAACAACACCATTTCCTATCACGCATCGTTTTCAAGATGTAAACAAAAAAACAAAAAAACGGGACCTTCTTTGTGCTCCCTCCCCTAGGGCTCACCTCCGAGGGGTGGGGACTTTTAATATGTTTATCTCCTAACTAGTCCAAACAAAGTTCCGAAGTCAAAATTTCTGCTTTCAACTTTTCCATCGACACCCCCCTTTCTTTCGTTTACCACAGTAAATGACAGAAACGCCTCTTGGTAAAGTAGCGAATCTGCCATTCTAATTTTGAATCGAAATGCAGATTCGTAACTTTGCCATGGATGTGACGACATAGTGTATTATGTTCCTTACCCCCCTAAAACCCCTAAATATCCAATCACGGTGTTTGTGAATGGATGATTATCGCCATTTTCAGTGACTGTGTATGGACCATTTTTAGGCCGTGGAAATAACCTCAAAATGACAACTGTGCAAAAATATAAAAAATACGATTTCATTTCGTGAAACACGATTAATGATTACGAATATGAATCTATTTAAATTTATTAAGGATAATTTTATTTTATTAGGCACGGTCCAAATAATTTTCAAGTTTGTATCTGTTAGCTAAATATGCAAGCATTTGTGTCACTTTGCAAAAAACTAACAACCGCGAAACAAATTTGTCAGAAACTTTGTAACATATTTATTCAATATTGTAATTTTGTATAGAACATCGTTTTTTTTCCTCGCATTAAAAGTGAAAAGTGGAGTGTTTAACGCAAGACTAAACAAACATGGTGACACTCGAACTATAGCCACTCTCGCTCCCTCGCTCGCTCGCGTGGCTACACATCTCTTGTCATTTTGGCTTGGTTTAGTCTCTCGTTGAACAATCTACTATTATTTATTTTTATTTCTCTTGAACCAATTTTGAAAATATGTGTTTTTTCTAATAGATAGTATTTATCGATGATTTATCGTAAGTAACTCGTTAGAGGCGTTTTCACTTCTCGGCAGCATTTGGTCCAAACTTGTCAATCTCCTTTCTATACAAAATTCGATGTCAAAATTGTTTTGTAATTATAATAAGCACAAAATAAATTATTTTCTTTCTTTGCACAGTTTTAGTTCGGAGAGGGACATAGGCTACTTTTATCTCGAGATAACAGCAATAAACTAACGCAATGCTAACGGAACTGCTGAAAGCTCATTCAATCAATATACAAAACAGAATTGAACCTATCATGGTGTACATGAACATGAAAAGAAAGTGGGAGGCGATCAATCTGGTCGCGTGCTAAAGTCGCGATCGCGTCGGTCGCACGCGCACCATCGTAACTCAATAATAACGAGATCCAGCGGCCGTGAGTAACGGCCGGTTATGATATTTACATGTTGGGATTGTAAAGCGTTTATCGCAAGTTGTAAGATTATAGAACTCGGTACTATTACTCCTACTACTTAAATCTTAAATATAAGGGCAGAGGCTCTATCTATTCTACTCAGAGGCCCAAGATGATTACTAATACTATCGTAAACGATTTTCGAAAAGTGTCACAGTGTATGGATTTGACGCAAGCGCTTGACGCGACCATCCGGCAGCTTACGTCAATCCTATATTTTCGATAGCTATAACGATCTCGCAATTCTTCTTGTCTTGGGCCTCGACTCGGCCAACATTACTGTCAAGTAAATAAGAGCAGAGGTGGACCGACGATCTGATAAAGTTCGCGGGAAACCGCTGGATGACAGCAGCAGAGGACCGATCGTTGTGGAAAACCTTGCGGAAGGCCTTTGTCCAGCAGTGGACGTCTTGCGGCTGATAATGATTATGATTATGATGATGATCATGATGATGAAGAAGATGATGATGATGATGATCATGATAATGATGATGATGATGATGATGATGATGATGATGATGATTATGATGATGATGATGATGATGATGATGATGATGATGATGATGATGATGATGATGATGATGATGATGATTATGATGATGATGATGATGATGATGATGATGATGATGATGATGATGATTATGATGATGATGATGATGATGATGATGATGATGATGATGATGATGATGATGATGATGATGATGATGATGATGATGATGATGATGATGATGATGATGATGATGATGCTGAAATAAGAGCTATCGTTACGTTGACAATACGATAACATATCAAAAGCAATATGTTTTCACTGAGTAGAATAGAGATTGTCTCGAAACAGTAGAAATCTCTCATCACTTTACATCCCTTTTTCGGCCAAGAAAAAGGGGGGGAAAACGATTATTTATTACTTATATTATAAGTGTGCTTTGTTTCTAATATTTAGAAGGCGGGTAGATTAGGTTACTTCGGGTAAGTTTTCACTTTTTTTGACCCCTGATGCAAACAGGGGCCTGTTTTATAAAGCTACAAATTACAATTTACAGGTTACAAGTTTCCATTTGACACAAACTCGACCAATGACGACCAGCCTTTTGAGCAGTGTTGCCAGTTTAGACCTGTAAAATTGTAACTTGTAGCTTTATAAAACGTGCCCCAGGAGTGTTATTATATAATATTAGTTTAACGAGTGATCCGGACGCGATTTTTTTAATAGAAAGCTAGTTTAATATAGGTAGGAGTGATTCTAATAAGGGTTGCTATAAATCAGTTTAGCCGTTTAAGACTCTCAACTATGAAATAAATGGTCGCTATTATGTCAGGGATTTTATCCATTCAATAGTAACGTAATTCGGTAAATATCATTAAACAACATCCTCGTCATGTCAGTCGAAAGACGTTCCGAAAACTACCTACTTTATACTTCCCGAAACTTCCATGGCACTGCTTGACGGGGATGAGGATGCGTAGGAATATCCGCGTGCCAGCCAAGAGAGTTAGTTAGTAAAATACAGCGGTCGCGATAAAATATATTCTAATTACGTTGATAGCTTTCGTCTTACTGTAATCATGGTTCCATTTCAGTAGAACCCTTGAAATATTAGGAAAAATATCGTCATATCAGCCGAAACACGTCCACTGCTGGACATGGGCTTTCCCCAAGGACTTCCACGACCGACGGCTTTGTGCTACTTGCATCCACCGGCTTCCCGCGATCACCTTGTGGAAGGACTGCCACAATTCGCTTTACAAAAAAAAAACAGGGGACAATGTAACACCAATTGACCTAGCCCCAAACTAAGCTCTAGGCTTGTACAATGGGTACTAGACAACGATATAGAGAAATATATTGTTAAATACATAGAAAACATTCATGCTCATCTCACAAATATCTGCCAATACCGGCATTTGAACCCAGGACCGCTAACTTCGTAGGCAGGGTCACAACCAACTAGGCCACCGCGTCTTCAAAAATGCTTTATAATTTATTATATAAGAACAACTTCGGTTTAAAACAATAATCTTTCATCTATCGAACTGAACAACGATAACCATAATTCAGAAACAACAATGTCCATATCGCAAATTTCACAGTCGACCTTTATTCGAAAATGCAATCGCATTGTTAAGGCTAGTTAGGTTCAGTCAGTCCTATATAATAGCAACAGCACACGACTAACATGACTAAGTGTTATGAACATAGGCCTTACAAATTACAATTTCAAATGGCATTCACATTCAAATAGATATACGAGTACCTATAGTATAAATAACGCGTATAGGTGTGCAATTGCGTACGAGAACAGACTACAGTACAGACACATGTCCACTTAGGCACTACATTAAGAAACTAACAATAAATATATCAGGCAACAAAATACATCGCGCGCTGTTGACAAATCCCGTAATAAAATATAAGCATTTACAATAAAATTAATTATTATTTACACGGTCCGGTGGGCCCGGAGCGCGGGTAAGATTCGTGTGGACATGACGCTGATTTATTTTTGTAATATACTAGTCGCAGGATTATGTTGAGTTTTCCCGACATTTTGAGGATCATAGGTTTGATTTGATAGTTAACACAGTGTGCTGAGTTTAGACAGTTAAATTCCCAGATAAATATACATCGAAAAGTTAATTCTAGCTCTGTCCTTCTGCTTCAATAACAAAAGGAAAAATCACTAGAGCGTAAATTTGGCAATGCGTAAAAATATGTTTTTGCATCGATCTATGTATTATTATGAACTGAAAACAATATGTTACTTAGAAGGAGTTGGACCGCTTTCGCCATGATTTGGGCACGCTTTTTAGTATGGGAACGCGCCACACCGCGCAGCCTCCGAGCCGCTCATTCGTTTGCGGCTTAAGGATAATTTATTTTTGTCATTCTTAAAAGATCCAGGTTTTATTGTAACACCTACATGTTAAAGACCCATACACTGGACCCTAAGTGCGGTTACGCACTATACCTGATTTAAATCCTAGATTAACACAATCCGAAGTAACCGTAATAATGTATGATTCAAGATAGAGTCTGACCAGCGAGTCGTGACACAATCATTTTTCTAATTCTTCACATAGCAATAATTTTATCTATGAAACAAGCTGTTACATTATGCCTACCTATCCGGTCGTTATGCATTTCGTGTTACCAGCTAGTAATATATTAAAATTGCCCTCATTTTTTCGTGTCACAGCTCACTGGTTAGACTCTAGTCCCGTCCGTAATTTCGTCCGAAACGGCCGCAGTGCGTAAGCGCTCTTAAAGAGAATAACACACTGTCGAGGGTGTATCTCGTTAGTCCCATCAGCTAGCAGCCTCGCTGTAGGTCTGGGGCCCCGCGGCGCCTGCTTTATCGCACGCTGCGCCCGCGCCAGACACCTCGCGCCCTCCTCCCCCCTCGCGCCGCCCCCCCGCGCCCTTCCCGCGCCGCGCGCGTGTAGGAACACCATCATTATTGTACGCGATTTGTACTCATTAGCTCGCAATTAAAGTTTAACTGTTTAAGCTCACCTGGCGGTTGTTTATTTATTTAGTAATCATGCCACAAACACCGAATGTGGGTACAAAAGAGGGTATGAACATTCTGGTTTATCATACGAATGTTTGCACTTACCAGGGGTCAAACTATACACCGCTAGGTTAATAGCAGGGTCATTATTTTTATCTCGGATATAACATTACGCTCATTATCTCAACTCAATCGCCTTACATGAAAGGAATTATTTTTAAAGAATTAATCTTAATAAGTACAGTTATAAGGGGATAAAGTATGAACCCTATATAGTACCTACTTATATCCTCCTAGTATCCCTACCGTTATCCTATAAGCCTGAGCGCTAATACGACAAATAAAATAACTTGCTGCCTGTAGGTGGCATATTTAATTAATTAGCATTGCATATGCGATGAGTTAACGACATGACGAATAAAACTTTAGCTTAGTACCTACCTTGGAACACCTTGAAACAACACGGTAGCTGACCGTGTGTCTGAGCTTCAGTGAATATTTATACCTATGTATGAAAATCCATTTTTCTATGCTTAAAATGCAACCCTTGTTAAGCAATGGAATGTAAATTAAACATACTTACAAAAACTTGACTCTATCATCATTTCTCCGAGGTGATAAACCACGGGCTAATATTATGTCTGATTAGCATAATAACATAAATTAATTCACTAACCGGCAAGCGCATTAAATTATTATAATATTTATGCGTATTAAGGGATAACAGGATTATATGAATTCTTGTAATAACTTTAATTTTATTAGGACACGATACCTACAGAGATCTTTTGCCAAATTTTAACTCCCGTTTTATAATGAAGAGTAGCGCCCGCGACTGCGTCCGGATCGGGAATTGACAACATGCTGGTTAAAAATAAGAGTACCCGTGTTTTTCGGTTTTTCTTTATTTAACTTAAATTCGTCGTTAATAATTTATTAAAGAAATAGTCATTAAAAAGACCGTATATACAAAGTTAGGAATACTGATGTCGTGATCTTAGCATGATATAAAATTAAAAAGGTAACTTTCAACAGAAACAGAACTGACTGTAATGTCATGTCACTTGTCAACCATAACAACTGTAACAACATGAATTTGTCGACTTTGGGCAGATTGTGGCTATCCGATTTTAAAAGTCCTTTAGTCACTTTCATTTTTAATAGCGTATATCAAAACAATAGTATTACGAGAATCGAAAGCGTGTCGTTAGAATCAAGTAATCCGTCAGACAGATGAAAAATGGACATGACAGTTGTATATTTTTTTCAATTCCTATGGTAATAAATGGACTAAGGGCACTATAAGTGTATTCCTAACATTCACAATCCAACTTTTTTACTGTTTTCCCCAAATATAAAAAAAACTACTGCATAAAAAAATCCATAAATATTTTTACTGTAATCAGCAGTATAAAATCTACAAACGGTATTTTATTTTACTACTTTAGCAGATATGAATTGTTGTCAATTGTCATAAGTGATAAAAAGTACCTACGTTTTGTCCGTCAAATCAAATCAAATCAAATCATTTATTTGTCTCCGAGCTCTTTTTTTGTTTGTTTAGTGAATACATCAAATACATTGTCGCGTTTATAATATTACTAGCTCCTGCTAGCGACTTCGTCCGTGTATATCGTTATTCCCTCGGGAACTTTTATATTTTCCGGGATGAAAAGTAGCTTGTGTTAATCCAGAGTCTAAGCTACCTCCACTTCAAAATTCATCCAAATCCGTCATCCAAACACACGAACTTTTGCATTATTAGTAGGATAGTAAGGAAATCTGATTATCTTACACAAACAAATTGACAAATTCTGCAAAACTTAACCTCTGAACAAATACATTAATATTTATAGTATTGACATAGCCTAGCTATTAATCGCACGATCACAGATCGAATCGCAGCTTATGTCAGTCCTAACTTCTATACATTTGCGGTGATTATCATTAACATTCGCAAACAAAAGGTAGTTTACGTCTACTGCCTATGAAGGAGTCTAATGAGTAAAGCTTACGAGAAGTTCAGGAAGGTAGACTTCTACTTCAATAAATGTAATATATCTGTGGCAAAATGGAAATATCCCTGCCCCTGTACGCTTGGTAAGGCTAATATTAGCCTAAAATTGTGTCCCCTTGCTCAAAGGCGAAGGGCAAAGGCCTCCTCCCTGGATTTCCACAACTCCCTGTCCATTGCAACCTCCGGTCAATCTTCCAATCGTCCAAGTCGTCCCGCTGTCTCCGCCTAGGTCTACCACACCGTCTGTAGCCGTCTTGGGGGACTCACCAAGTTGCTGCATTAGCCCACCTGGGTGCATACGGCAGACATGCCGAGCCCAGGCCCGCTTTATTTGGGCGATCTTTTTGCCCACATCCGCTATGCCCGTTTTGGAGCGCAGTGGTGTTCCGAACTTGATCCGTTCTTTTGACACTTAATTAACTTCGCTCCATAGCTCTCAGCTACACTTAGCCTCTGTTTCACAATCGACGAGTAAATTTATCTGCCATTTAAAGTTAGCTCTCTTCTTGTCTAATTTCAAGTGTAAGAAAGAGAAAGGGCTGAATTTATCTGTCAAATATGCTTTACTTGTTGATTGTGAAACAGGCGGTTAGGCTAATAAAAAACAAAAACTTTAAAATATTAAATCTGTGTCCCGGCCGCGTGTCCCCCGTACTCGGCCATAAGTCGCGGCACCATCAGGCGTCGCCCGCGACTTTTATGGTGATTTACTTGCGCATGACCTTTGTGCCTTTTTAATTCTGCGCAAGCGGTTACCGATGATCGATCGGGCGGAGCGGTACTCCTGTGTGGTTTTAAGAGGTTATTGAATCGTTTAAATAAATTAAACTGACGTTATAGCCTGATTTAGGTGATATATGAAATCGTATTAACGACTAGGGATGTGTATAATTGACGTGATATACCGCATCGGTTCGACTTCTGAATCATTTAGCTTAGACTCGTGATTACAAAATTGCCTGGTAGAGCCCCCGCTGTTTCCATGTTCTAATAAGTTTTCTAATTCAGTATTTAAATTTATTGCTGTGCTCCCATGATAAACAGTGACAAATTCTGCACATGGCTGCAACTTGGTAAGTAAATAAATGATTTTTATCTTAATTTTTAATTTTTAAAGTGCTTAGGAGATGGTTTAAGTGTACAAAATATGGTATTGATTTCGTTATCACTAGGTAGGTAGGTACATATTATAAAACAAAGTCCCCGTCGCGTCTGTCTGTCCGAATCTTCAAGATGATCCCATTAATCACGGAACAGATTTTCATACGGTTTTCACTATCAGATAATGTTTGATGGAAGGTTTTTTTGTATAATATATTCTGGTTTATGTACGGGTGTTACAGAAAAATCACATAAACCGAAGAGAAGCGAGGGCGGGTCCTAGTATTAACTATAATAAAGTCTTAATATAAATTAGGTATATTGTTAAAAACGTAACCTTAATTATAGTATAAATAATAATCCTCGCAAGAGGTATCTACCGCATAAACTCCGCAGGGGAGGAGCGGGACCTCCTAACACAAGTATTGTAATACTTACCAGGAGGGACCGACCACAACTATGTATTATGTAAGACTATAAGGTACCTAATTTTTTTTTTTTTGTTTTTTTTTTTTTTTGATATCACCTGTGCTGCTTTATATCACTGAGTCGCTCTTGTATTAACGCCATTCTTCATAAACTCCTTATCTTTTAAAATCTGTTATTTTCTTTTCATTCTTTATTTTATTATTTCCCTTCCTCACTGTCATTACCAACATGTATTGTCCTCCTTTATGCTCTCCCATTCATTGTATACTTACGTTGAATAAATGCAGTATTTGTGTCAAGTCAACATTTGTTAGTACTACTAACGATCTACCCTTAAGAAAGTCCCACTATAATGTGTTAGTTACCTATCATAAAACCTTTGCAGAGGTTTTTTAAGTGGAGCATTTCCGGAAACCAGCAGCAATTAAGGGCCAGCAACTGACATTTACAAGTAGGATCGACCTCATCATCCTCATTGACTTAAGAGCTATGCTCTTGTCGATGGAGTAATTTGCATTCTTTCCTATTCCGAACCATCTCTTTAACACACCTGATACGGTACGACGCCCACTTTTTCTTTTAATTGATCTTAACTAGACCCTTCTTCTCGGTCTTGCTCTTTTCCTTTTACCTTCTATTTTTCTATTGTCCATTATCTATTTTCTGCTGACTTCTCTTTTCCTTAAAAATGCTAAGTCGGTACTTCCTCGTTCGTCTTGTTTTCTACCCAGTATGTTTTTCCATCCGTCACCAGCGCCACATTTCGAAGGACCGACCTCATTTTATAAAACAAAAACACTGGACAACAACTCCAAATTATGTTAAAATTTCGTGATTTTCATACATAAATAAGTAGTTAGACTTAGACAAGACTACATTCCATATTATGGTAAGTGTTCTAAAGATGTATATCGGATTTTTATACATTGTAAATTTAAAAAAGTATTTTGTAAATTCAATTATAATTTATCCGGCGCCATAGCTCTTTTATTACCCTCTCTAGATATTAAGAATAAGTAAAACTCGTTTCAATTTAATGTAAGAGTTAGAAAAACGGACGTAGGAGGTGATCAGTAGTATTTATTTATCAAATTAATTTTATAACATTTATTAAATTATCTCCGTTAAATCGAGCTAATTCCCGATATTAATGGGCGATTAAGATTGAATTTCATATCGACATGATATCGACTAACGTTTTAAAACACGATTATGCAAATATTATTAGTTCTTAATAAACAGTTTAAATATCGGATGGGCTCCGCGGCCGGCTAATTACAATAAATACAACAACACGTTTGAATCGATCACATCGGAAAGTTATTCCTGTTATTTATCGAAACTAATATCCGTGATGTACGGTTATCGGTCTTTATTTTTATTTAAATGTATAAGCGGATACAGTTTGTGGGTATCCGTGGCGAGTCTCACACGACCGGGTATTATTTATGGCGGTTATTGGCTGCGCGCGCGCCTGTAAAGCATTTCCCGAGGCGACACACGGCGACCGCGGCCTCTAGTCTCCGGACGATCTGATCGTTCCCATTTCCTCTTAAATAACGCGTCGTGGATCGACGATATGCATGGTGTCGAGATTTATGCAATTGGCGATAATCGTGTTTGTAAATTGTAATGTAATCGATTAAGATAGAGACGGGACGAAATGAAAATGGTTGAGGAAATCACGATGTAAAGGGTTTGTTTATTGCATTGAAGGTAGAAGAATATATCCTGCTATTTTCCGATCGACGGCAGGATTATGCGGTATAGATATCAGTTTTAAAAAGGTTGGTAGTGTATCATTTTGCAAAAACGTACTTCTGCATTTTTCACACATTAGGTAGTGTTTATCTTCAAACTTCAACACTCATTAAAGACAAAGACTCGTTAATGTGTAAGCTTTGTCTTTTTACCGGGTGGGGTTTTTTTTTTCGTAGGTCGTAGGGTCGTTCTTTTTTGTAGGTATTAGAAGCGACAAATTTAAAAATTTCAAGTCTTAGAAAAAGTGATCATCGAACGATTGGATTCTTAAAATATTTACATTGCTGATTTATTTATCGCTTATCTATGCAAATTATTGGTGGTCTGATTAATTATTTAAATTAAAAGAAGTGTTAAGAAATTTAAATTATTTATAACAGGTTGAAGCAAAATACAGTAGGTAAATCATTTAAAACATAGATCTCCTTATTCGTATTTAAATGAGTATACACAGACCATATTAGGTGAATCATTAGCATTCTTTAAGTCTATTTATGGCCTATTGGAATATCCCGCTGCCGCTGGTCAAAGGCCTCCCTTCCTTTCGCTAGTTTTTAGCTCTGTCATTCGCTTCCTAATTAACTCATATGCCTTTCGACCCGTAGATATATCTTCTTCATATTTCCCTTCACCTTCACTTCCCTAATTTCCATATAGTATTTTCTTATTACTATTACCCACAACGCAAGACTGTCAGAATGAAATTAATTGAAAAATGGTTTATGTCTATGGTCTATTCAATTGACAACAATTCATATGTGCTAAGGTAGTAAAATAAAAATACCGTTTGTAGATTTTACACTGCTGATTACAGTAAAAATATGTTCGGATTTTTTTATGCAGTAGTTTTTTTATATTTAGGAAAAACAGTAAAAAAAGTTGGATTGAGAATGTTAGGAATACACTTATAGTGCCCTTAGTCCATTTATTACCATAGGAAGAAAAAAATGTACAACTGTCATGTCCATTTTTCATCTGTCTGACGGATTACTTGATTCTAACGACACGCTTTCAATTCTCGTAATACTATTGTTTTGATATACGCTATTTAAAATGAAAGTGACTAACGGATTTGTAAAAGCGGATAGCCGCAATCTGCCCAAAGTCGACGAATTCATGTTGTTACAGTTGTTATGGTTGACAAGTGACATAACATGACAGTCATTTCTGTTTCTGTTTAAAGTTACTTTATTTTATTTTATATCATGCTAAGATCACGAAATCAGTATTCCTAACTTTGTATATACGGTCTTTTTAATGACTATATCTTTAATAAATTATTAACGACGAATTTAAGTTAAATAAAGAAAAACCGAGAAACACGGGTAGTCTAATTTTTAACGAGCTATTATAAACGCGAAAAAACAGAAATACTTTTTTTTTTGAAATGTTGTCGATTCTTGAGGACAAAGCTTTCGGCTTAGGATCCTTCATAGACCAGAGGGCCCTGCCAAGATGCATTGCGCTTACTAGCGTTTCTATTCGATTCGTTTTTAAACCAATCGCGTCACTGTTAGACGACGTGATACGAAAAGTCACGTGATCTATCAGTGACGCGATTGGTTTAATAATGAATCGAATAGAAATTTTAGTTAGCTCAATGCATCTTGGCAGGGCCCTCTGTAGGCAAAGATACGCGCTTTAAGTATTTCAGCTTGTAGGGATTTTTAATAAAAAGATAGGTCGTCTTTTTGAATAAATCTCCACTCCAACAATCATGGCGCTTAAGGATAATTCACGTCAACAGCAGTTTATTGGTTATTTATGCGTTCCGTGATGATATCGACCACAATTAAATATTAATACGTGCCCGAAAGGTCGTAGGCGTCCCGGGCACGATTTATCTCGCTAATAGCTGTTTAAATGCTATTTGGTAACAATTGTGTAAGCTAAAGGTGAGATGTGATTAATTTCACGTCGCGCAATACATTCAGCACCAAGAATACCATATAGGGTCAATTTTGTAAAGGAATGAGAGGGTCTGGTTCCTGTTGGAATAAAGTACGATGAATAATGTACAGAGCTCGCGATATATTGAGATATTGGGAATGTTGAGGTAAAATAGAAGCACATTAATGGGTTGCCGGAATGCACTAATAATTTTGTTATAGTTTTGTACACGCTTTTGTAAAATAATTTAATAAGCGAAGTAACATAATTAATGGGATGCAATTACTCATAATTATCGTATTTTTTAGACCAGCTTAAGTCTCCTCTGACGTACGTAATCTAACGTAGGTAAGTACTTTGTTCTTGTCGACGATGTGAATGCGGTTTCCAGGTGTCCACATCGGACCTGCTACTTCAGCAGTCTAACTAACCCTATCGCACCCCCACTCGTATTTGACAGTACATCTGTTACTTATGTTTCAGGGAAACATGAAGCCTACCTGGATCAATTTTCAAACGATAATTTTTTGCGGGCCCAGAGCTGTAATTCCAAGTACATTAAACATAGAGTATGGTTACACATATATTTGCATTTTTTGCATTTTAATCTACTTGAATTATATAAAACAGTTTACTCAATATTTAATTGATTTCGAAAGAATCGAATTTGAAACCCTAAAAACGGCGATATTTACCGCTTTTTCGCGGAAATGTCAAAAAAACATGCTCTTCAAAAATTTTGCCCTCCTACACCTACTAAGGAAATGGTACTTCTGTAACTACTCAAATCCTTTTTACAAGCTTATTTAATTTGCACTGTTCGTATGTATGTTTGTAAGTTGTCCGTCAAAATTTGCAAGTCAATTTTAAACCAGTTCCCTTTAATGGAATGGGCTGAAATTTGGACCACATAATGTAAACCCAAATTATGTTATCAAAAAGCTGATCTGACTCGTCACTCAGCGTGCTATGGAAAGGTCTATGTTGGGGATCTCATTAAGGGATAAGATCCGGAACGAGGTCATACGACATAAGACTAAGGTGACTGATATTGTCCAAAAATGTAGCAAGCTGAAGTGGCAGTGGGCTGGCCATGTCTGTCGCAGAACCGACGAGAGGTGGAGCAGGAAGGTTCTCGAATGGAGACCACGCTTACGCAAACGTAGTGTAGGACGCCCCCGGGCTAGATGGACCGATGACCTGAAGAAGGCAGCTGGCAGTGACTGGATGCAAAGGGCGGGAGATCGCGCGCTGTGGCGCTCCTTGGAGGAGGCCTATGTCCAGCAGTGGACTGCAACAGGCTGATATGATGATCTGATGATGGAGTCGGATGGTGGCGACAGCATCTCCGCCATTAATCCACCGCGTTTGGACTCATTAGTTTGGTCTTGATAAGCAGATGCCGTGTGGTTGCCGGCTTAGAATTGTGCCACTTCAGAGGGTTTTTTAACCAATCGCGTCACTGGTAGATGACGTGATACGAAAAGTCACGTGATCTACCAGTGACGCGATTGGTTTAAAAACGAATGGGGTAGAAACGCTAGTTAGCGTAGTGCATCTTGACAGGGCCCTCATAATGTCTTCCCATAGAAGTCGTAAGAGGCGACTAAGGGAATAATGGCTTGTAGTATTCTTAGGCGATGGGCTTGCAACCTGTCACTAATGTACAGGTAGATTCACTAAAGCTGGCACGAATGGAATGAACAAAAGTAATGTCACCTATCACTGTCTGAGTGCCGTCCTTTGAAACGACGAAAATGTGGTTACATAATTAACAACAAGTTTTTAGAGTTGTTGGTAATCCTGAAGCTCTGCCTAACCCACTCTGGGAATGAAGGCGTGGGTGTATGTATGTATGTGATAAGCAGAAAATGATTTCGTAAAAAAAATAGTACAGTTGGCAACAAAAGCTTGTCCCAAAAATGAATTTTTGACCGATAAATCTCTAAACCGCCCCGCACGCGCAACGGTATCCCAAACGCGCGCGCAGAGAAAGCGCATCAAAAAAGTAGGTGTGTGCGCACGAAAAAAGTGAATTGATTGCCTCCCCCGCGCGTAAACATGTCCGCGCGATCTCGTAAACTGTAAACGGATACGTAATGGCGTCGATATTTAATATTTATTATTTTATTCAATATTTATTGCGACACCGACACCCAATATGAGCCCGTGATTTGTATTTAGTAACCTTTAGTATTTATATTGCTGGTCGTGCTCTTTGATGCACGATCTAAGGTGTTTATGCAGTTTAATTGTATTTAATGCATCTGGCTTACAAGATACCTACTTGAGATTTACCCAACGATTACTTTACGATTTATTAATGTGTTTTGACCAATTTTCGCATTTTTCCCTTTAATTACAATTATATATTTTTAATACCTCTGACGACTTGATTCAGGGTTCATAATTATCTTGATTAATGAACCAAAAACAACAAGCTTTAAATAAATAAAAAACCTGTCAAGAGCGAGTCGAACTCGCGTACCGAGGGTTCCGCACCGACGCACAGTAGGTATTATTATAATTCAATTTGAATTCCACTTGGAAAGGAATGAGCGCGAGTCCAACACACCCTTGACAAATTTTTTTTGTATTTGTTGTTTTTCTTCAGGTTTTGTACGGTCAAGGACTTTAATTGTTATGCCACTATGAAACCCTGTCATAATGACAGCGTCAAACCACATGACAGAAATTACGCTTAAATGAATGATTAACGTTATGCGACAGGGTTCCATAGTGGCCTAACAATGAAAGTCATTGGCTGTACTATAATCATACCGAATTTAACGCTTGTATGTTTTACCGTGTTAACGATGCAACCAAAAATTCAAATAAGTTGAAAAATAACCTTTTTTGTATGGGGATGAGGACCCCCTTTACTATTTCACTTCCGCTTTTTTACATATCTACAGCTCTTTTTCTAAGTAAACAGTAACTGGCACTGTCATTTCTGTACTTTATGCATCTTTGCCAATAGACTATTTACTAACGGCACGGCGGCACTACAAAGGTTACCTTGCGACAACTTATACCTTTGTTCTAAAATCCATAAGTGTTAGAGCCATTATTTATTTTACCTAAATGATATAGATTATTTTCTAGTAGTAAATATAATTATGTATATTTTTCTCGTTTTTATCTGTAGTGCTTTTTCGGATTGCGCAGCCTTAAACATTGTTTATACGCTCTACTGAAACTCGTTATGTCATCAAATATAATGGATTTTAAAGATTATGAAAAGTTGCTTTTATATAATTGCTGATATTATAAAAAAAATATGGCATCGGACATTACGGTAAATTAACTTTAGCTCGTGACCATTATGGCAAATAAAATTATTTCAAATAAAACTATGTAAAATAAACTAACCTGCGATATATCTAACACACCTCTGATCCAGAACATATCGACCAGTTAGTCCGTTTAAATGAAGTATTAACTAACAAATACTAAAAATCGTTATTCCTGGATTTTGAAATTTTTTGAAATCACGAAAATTCCACTTTGTTTGAGGAACGTATTTAACAACCAACAAACATTAAACAAAATCTCCCGCCGCCGCGCCGCGTCTGTATCGCGAACATACAGCCCTCTGTATGTTCGCGCGATAATCTCAAAAACTACTGAACGGATTATCATGCGGTTTTCCTCATCAGTTACATAATTTTTGCACGATAGGTTTTATGTATAACTAGTTACGGTTTATGTACGGGTGTTACAGAAAAGTCACATTAACCGAAGCGCAGCGAGGGCGAGTCGCTAGTAGGAACATATATGGATGACTTAATGAGATTGAATGTAAACTAAATTAAAAAGCCACAGCAGTAGGTACCTATTTTTAGACGCAAAAAAAAATAGATGATCATAACTGCCGTTCAACTCGTTCCGATACAGTTTAATTATTTAACCCGCGGAGCATCGCTCTGGGTGTTTGTTGACCCTCTTATTTCGATCCCGATCGTGCGTAACTCGGTGGACGACCGGGACATTTACTGTCCAAACAACAGACTTAATAAATCTCCCCTTGATTTCCGCCATGGATCAGAGATAGAACGAGGAAGCGGGATTCAGGTTTGTGATAAACTGTCCGAGTTATAGCTGATGGGTTTTATTGTCAATCAGTTTATAGCCCTCTTTAAGTATCGATTTGATTAGCGTTGCTGGGCTTTTATTTGACATGTTTAGTTTGGTCAATATGGGAGCGGGAAAAGCTATTAGCTACTCGTGTTTAGACTTAACTAGTATTTAGTTTGATTATTCTATAAATTTATATAGTGTTCAAAGTATGTATTTACACTTGATTTGACAAACGAGATAATGTCATGATGTATTGGATTATTCTAGTGCCTAATAAAAAGTTAATTATAAATAAGTAAGTACCAGTCACCATAGACTAACAGTCCATTGGCCGATGTTAACCTGTCAGATGATCGAATTAGAAAAAACTATCTGTTTA
The DNA here is from genome assembly GCA_946894065.1 of Acleris literana. NCBI lineage: Eukaryota > Metazoa > Arthropoda > Insecta > Lepidoptera > Tortricidae > Acleris > Acleris literana. Next base: position 5,951,781 of record OX335683.1, read on the forward strand.
TATGAAGGCTTCATACATTTCTTCACAGAATTCATTGTCAGGCGGCGGATTGACTGATATAATAAAGAACAGAATTAACGCATATGGGTACTCGTAACCTACAGTAGGTAAGCGAACAAGTCCCTACTACCACTTCTAAATTAGCATAAATGATGAACATACATCCCGCTGTTTGTGGCACTCGGCGCAGACGCAGCTGCCTAATCAACCTGCATATCAGTATGCGGCTACAGGTGAAACGAAAGAATTTCACTAGAGGGTAATGAGCAATCAAAAATTTACGATAATTCACTTTATTTCTTAGTGAAGGTAGGACTTTAATGCCCGGTTCCTACCTATATTCAAGAAACGCATCGTTTTCCTTACGGGCAGTAGCATTTGCTACGTACAAAACGTGTCATTTAACGAGACGTCACAACTCTACTAACGGTTTTAGCCTAGCAAATAACCTGTGATCTGTGATAGGGCCGTCTCCCTAAACGTCTGCTATACTCAACCTGCGCCTCGCGGGCCGCATGCGGTTCACTGAGCTTTTACGAGAGGCCCACCTGGAGATCCTGGTAAGTATAGCCATGCACAGAGTGTGGCCTCCACTTTTACCTATAACTTCATGGTTTTTTGGCCCGAAGATCCATAGCTAAAACGTATTTGTGGCCCGTATAACAAAAAGGTTGAGTCCGGCTGCCCGTTTACGTTTACGTGCGGTACCAAGTCTGAAAGGCCGTCTACTGCCAATCCAAATCTGTGAAGAAATGTATGATGATGATGTTTGTTAAGCGGTGGTAGGAATTATGCAGGGTCCGTCCGGAGCAATACCACCATTTTATTCTTTAACCTCCCGCCAATCAGCATTGTTCGCGTTGGCGTTGTTGAGTTCCGGTGTGGGGATAAGACAACAAGATAGAGGCATACGATATTAGGCCTCAGAGTTCTTAGGATTAGGATTGCTTTCTCATATAATTTTACTATTGAGAATGCAAATGTCCATGGGTCATAGATCCCACTTACGATGGTGGCGTGTGTGCTCGTTTCCATCTCCACACCATTAAAACATACACTGAATTAAATGAGTAAATTCCACTTGTCGCCAGTCGGGTTTAATTACTAGGTACTTCAGTTTTTGATTGTTGTTATCTTCAACTTTAATTCACCAAGATAAGGTTTCATTCATCTGATACATGACGTAGCTTTTACGAGATTACAACTTCAATATTTCCCGGTTTCCAATAAACTGTAAGTACATTTATGGCTACTTGCGCACCACAACATGCTGATTACGTGTTTACAGTAATAGTGATTTAGCGCGGCAGCTGCGCCTGCGTTAATCCGCACGTGTGCTCGGTGTGAACTAAGTAAGTACTTCGCTTTGATCAACTTTGATCCTATTCACGAGGAATTGGACCTAGATTCTGAATAAAGTGCTTGTGCAATAAAATGCGTCGTCAACTAAATCGTTTTAGTCAATTGGTACATTTTGCCTGCACTATATAAATAAAATTAAATATCATGGGACAATATCTCACAAATTGAGCTAGTCCTGGGCTTGTCCTATGAGTACTACACAACGATAACCTTACTTAAGTAGAGAAGTACATACATAGAAAATATCCAAGACTCAGAGGGCCCTGCCAAGATGCATTGCGCTAACTAACGTTTCTATTCGTTTCATTTTTAAACCAATCGAATAGAAACGCTAGTTAATGCAATGCATCTTAGCAGGGCCCTCTGGAAGAAATACTCGCGCTCATCATACAAATACATCATACAAATAGTTGAGGGAGGTGTGGTGCCTTTAGTGGTTGTGATACAGCCTCAGTACTTTTTGGCCAAGGAAAAATGAAATGTCTACGGTCCATACCAATAGACTTATCTTATTTAGTAAACACTTTTATACCTCAAAAAGGCTCCCAAATAATTCTGTCATAAAATAAACCGTCCATGATGTAAACTCAGGAAAAAGGTGTGCAAAATGTGGTCTCTAGTTGGTTTATTCAGCAGAAAACTGCCGTTTTAGCCAAAAATTATGCATTTTGAGGTTATAAAATTGTTTACTAAAAACCACAAGTCAATTGGTATGGATCGACATTAAAAAAACAGCGACGCCTCGAACAAAACGTTGCTGTTTTCCTAAGCGTCAATGCCACACGCACCGGTGCAGGGCGGTTAAAAAGTACTTATTCGAGACGGTAAAAAACATACCTAATTATCGTCTTTGACTTGTCATGGTATTACTATCGTCTTCCATTACTGTCTATCAAAACGTTGACAATACGATAACAGGTTAAAGAAGATATGGTTTTATCTATCTATGGGATGACATTCTCGTGCGTAACGATAAACCACGTGGTCATCTGTCATCCGATACATTTTGAGTGAAAGAAAAGAATAACGTTATTAGCGTTTGCATCTTGGCTCCGGCCTCAGGTGGTAAACCCTGTCGTTAAAGTGCTTCGCTCCATATTTTGGCCATAATAATTGTGCGCTGCGAGTTAAAAGTATATAATTTCTACCATGGATAGGATGTTCTTCGGTGATCGTTTTCAGATGTGGAGGGAAGTCTGAGTTGTCCATCGGGGGGAGAGGAGGGGGGAAAGTACGTAGGTATCTCGATCATTGTTTTGTTTTCATATATTTTTACAGTTCAGTTAATGCTACTAGGGCTGGTGTGGTATTGTTTTAGTATAAAACAAATACAAGGAATTCATATTTACTGCATAATAAATAGGAATGGTATATTTTTAACAAAAAAGTTAAGTTTTGGTTCAACTTTTTTTTTAATAACGTATCTTGTCAAATTGTTGATTATTATAAGTAGAAAAAATACTGTATAAAACTTATTCTTTTAAAACTTATACTGTATATACTTACCTACTTGTTGGACACTCATCATGCAGGAACTTCGAGAAAAAAATACATTTTCGCGTCGAGGTAAAGCAGCTATAGAGGGCATGTGGCCATGATGAAAATCATCGTCGAGGAACATCCTATCTATAGCAAAAAACATTTTTACCTATAACTCGCAGCGCAGCGCACAGTTTGGAGTGAAGCAATTATTCTGCTACAAACCCAGCGGTCCGGAGTTATACCAGGAAAGAGCAAATATTTGTGCAATAGGCCTAGTTGTTTTTTCTATATTAAGAAAAGTATTATTTATCTGTTTAAGTATGTTCTATTCATTCCCTGAGATCTAGAAACTCAATAATAAACAACCACTTTAATTAATAAAATTCAGTGGCAAGCTTCATTTCCGAAGAAGACGGAGCCGTCATTATTCTTAGCAGTATTTGTGTTAACTCTAGAAATTCTACGAATCAATCGAAGCCAATTGCAGCCGACTCTTAATCGTAATTCGTTCGCTAATGTGGTCTAATCAAAGACAAATGATTGGCGATAGATTTTATTAGAATTATGGTTAAACCACATGTGTGGATGTGAATGATAAATTAAATTGGTAAGGCACTCATGAAAGGGCGTACCAATTTAAAAAAAAGTGCACGTATTTAAGGAATATAATTAACAACGGTAACTTTTTCATTTGAGTAGGTATTTTTTTGGAAAACGACTATACTCGTACAGGGTCGGGATTTTGCGCTTTGCCCCGTGTCCAGTAATTTTACTTTACTTTCCCGAAATTATCGACCCCACAGAAGTTCAGAAAAAAAATAGGTTTGAAGCGCAGTTTCTATCGGAGTTTTTGCTCTGCATGAACATGCATGCAGAATTTGATTCGCTCCGACCGTACCTAATTGTGTAGAGGCCGGTATCGCGGTATTAAGTAAACAGTATCGTAATGATTCGATCTATATCGGGTGCGGTCGATACGCCCCAGGTGCTTGCTGACAGTCAAAATAAACTCGTCCGTAATCGATTTGAGAGTTTAAAGCGATGTTATTTCGGTCAGTTTAGTCAGACTAGGTGGGCCGCAGTGGTACAGGGGGCTCAATATTGGTCACACATAGGTATATTTACTGGGGAAGTTGAAGTCCATTTTATATATTTTTTAAATTAATCAAGGGACCTATACGATTATTAAATGTTAGGCTAATCAATTTGCTAGAACAGAATCAAGTATTAGTGTAATGTAAAGTTTTAGCAATGGAGTTTACTTGAGTAGGCATCCTCCGTGCGATCCTGGAGTAAGAATAAGTAAGTACCTAGGCATTGATAAAAAAGGATATTTTAGGTTACTTAAGGCAACTTATGGCGCCAAACTGGGTAAGTAGGTTCCTAGTGTTTTTAAACATTCTATCTGTATTTGGCACAGTAAAATAATATCTCCCTGTTCATTGTTCAATTGTGGTAGTCATCGTAAACGCGCCGATATGCGAGTCGGTCATTTTAGCCAAGAAATTTGAAATTCCAATGATATTATACATATGTGAAATTCACTTTAAGATCATCAGCTCTATCGTGTGTTAGCTAGTTCTTACAAAGTCCTCAGGGTTTTCGTTATGCATGCTCTCCAGTGAGGGTTACCTGCGGTGAGGAGTCTAATAACCTCTTTGCAGCTGATACACGTGGAAGTAAAATGGTGGCTAGGTATATGAAGAAGTGGCACTAAATCAAATAAAACTCCTAGACAAGGCATTTACCTAATTTAACTACATTTCCGTGTATCTAAACACTTAACAACAGACGCCTGACGCACGCATGTGGTAATAAAATTTAATTCAACTTGCAAACTCGTATAAAAATCATTAAACAGTACTTTATTGTAAACAACTGCAGTGTTTGAAACATCACTCAAACTCACTCGATAACGGTCCTGGCCTCGCCCATTTTGAAACAGCCAATCGTGTAGCTGTATAAATAAGCCACGCCTACAGCGTGCGCTTGCGTTGATTTCCGTTTAGATCGTCAGTTTTTCAGATGCCGCGGTAGCGTTCGCATGTCAGATGACGTCTGTGAGTGAAGTTTCGAGTAAACTGAAGTTTAGTGTGGAGAGTATTCTGAGGAAGGATAAGGATGTTGAGAAGGGGGAGGTGAGGGGGCAGGAGCCTCCTTGCGCAGGGTGCGTGGCGGCGTTGTACCGGTGTTGCCGGGATGAGCCCCCCGTCCTACAGTTGCCTCTGTCGCTGGCTTATACACACTTGCACCCCGCGCTGAGGCCTACTACTGGTAAGCAATTAATTGCGTTTTTGTTTTTTTTAGATATCTGATTCCTGTACAAAAAACACCAACCTACCAACGCTCAATAACTTTCCTGCGTTAGTATTTTTATGCAAGTAAATTGGGACGTAAAAAAGTTGTAATCAATTGATATATTTAAAGAAAATAAAATGAATAAACACTTAAAACCTACTTAAAATAACTAAAGTAAGATTAAAGCAAAATATTGTCCAAAAAAAATTTTTTTTGACAATCTTTTGTTGCCAACTGTTCTTTGTTTTAAAGTCAAATATCTATGAAAACAAAACTAATTAGTCCCGGGGTGTATACGTTATGTAAAGCGGACATCCTTTCGCTACCTTCCGACTCCATCAACACATCAGCTCGATTCAGCTCTTAGATAGGTACCATAATATTGCATTGTCATCAGGTTATATCTTTTGACGGTCCCATTCCATTTACGGTAACTGCGTCGCTTTTGCCTAACGCACGCAATCGCAATCGCCTTCAAAGTGGAACAATTTATTGTTTTCATTTTGTAAGCAGACTCGCCTTCGGACTGTCAAAATGAAAACAATAAAATTGCGATTGCGAATGCGTTAGGTTCAAAATTCACTTGCAAGTTTTGACTTAAGCTGACATACAACATTGCAAGTTAGTAAAAGCTTGTAAAATTACTTAAAATCTAATAAAAACAAAACTTATAACACTAAATAAAAATTGCTAATAAAGGCCCCGTGGCATAGAACCGGAGGAGATACCTACTGGCAGCATTTTCTCTTTGAATAACAGTGCTTATAGATACGCTAAGAGCGGAAGCCAGCGCTTCAGTCACCTAGCGACGTTGACTACTCGTAAGCGCTTTATAGATTTCGGTGACTAAAGTGGGGATTTTGAAAAAATATTAAACAATAGACAATTTTAAGAAACTATTTATTTCAATTAATCTGTGTTATTCCTGTTTTTTTTTCTTCTAATATTTTGTAGGTACGTTGTTGATGACAAACCAATATAGATTGTTGGTCAGCCAGCCTAATTTTTAAAATGGTTTTTTAAATTAATCTGCTTCCCGTAGACGGATTAACTTGAATAATATGAATTATGTGCTGTTTATGATCCTTAAAAATATTTGTTAAAGCATCACATGATGCTTGTTTTTTGTAGAGTCGGAAATATTTTCAGATGTTTATCAGCATTTTAGATATGCTGCCTGCTGCTGAAAGGTGAATTAAATACAAAATATATGATACCTTACTCGTACAGCTTGTTTTGATTTTGTTATCCCGTGAACATAACTATTGCAACATCGGCATCGTGGAAGTATTGGGAACGCATGAAACAATAATAATTTAAACTGCAAGAAGATTCCGTTTATTATTATTCGTCAAATTAATTTGATAGTCCAAGTACATTAATACCTAAAATTGTCTATAGTTTAAGCACTGATACTAAAGCTACCAATAGGAAAATTGGCACAATTTCGAAGAATGTGATATGGACTTAAGGAAATACAATTAAACAATGGTATAAAAACTAACATCACCTTTGGATTATCGTAACTTTTTACCACGTGGGTATAAGCCACAGGTGATGAGCGTAAATATAAATACAATCGGCAAATTGGAACCCGGACCCACCATAGACTGTATCACAGTTCTTATGATCTGATTTATAAATTGACAATTTTATTCTTGCTTTATTTTTCTTGAACGGTATTATTTAAAAGCTATTATTTATGTTGGTAGAATAATCATATTACTTTGCTCAGAGGATTATCTGGATTTTAAAATTATTAACGTGAAACGCAAAGTAAAACACCATGTCCCCCACTTTATTTCGGGAACTATTGAAAAACTATTCAAAATAAATATCTCAAAAAAGTACATGCACTTCTAGAAAATAATCTAAATAATCCAGGAAACATATAATGCATAATACTTATGGTTTCCTATTCAAAAGATAAAAGTCGTCGCAAGGCAAACTTTGTACTGCGTTTGGTAAAATACTCTATCGGCAAAGAAGAGATATGTAGTGTCGCTTATAAAAGAAATAGGTGTGTATAAACACTACTATAGTAACTTTTTTTAGCGGCATAGTTTGCAATTTCAAACAAGAGATTTTTCCATTAGATAAAATATGCTTCCATCTTCTCGTCCCGTTAGCACGTAAAGTAAATAAATAAATATTTTACAGTATTTGTATGACTCTAGTCTAAACAAACCAAAAAAAGACAAATAACTCACGTGCTTGTCCAAGAATGTTGCGGTACATGTAGACAAAACAAATACAACAAAAATATACTGAGTAAGCGTTAGGTAAGCAATAAGTGTCAACAATGTAAATAATGACACAGACAATATTTTTTCTATACCTATCAGAGTAAAAGACCAAGAACGAAGTGAACTGGGGCTACCTTAATTTGTTTTTTGACGCAATTTCGACAATGCCCCCTTTTTTATCTATTGTACAGAAACAAATTTATATAGACCAAGAGGCAACCCTCGGTAACCCTACCTGATCGAGCATCAAGTTTATTTCTAATGATTGGATGAAATTATTTTATTTATTAGTAACTACCTAGTTGTTGCCTGCGACTCTATCCGCTTATAAAAATATAATATCACCTATGTAACCCAGTGATATTAAAGGAATTTTCAAAATCGGTCTAGTAGTATATTCATTAGTTCATTACAAACAAAAAAAACATTCTATTAACTATAACGTTCGAGTTTTCATTGGAAATAGCGCAAGAATAGTTAAACAATAGAATCTTCTGTTACTAACACGCTTCAGACTTCCTACAGTTCCTACTATAAACCAGCGAGAGCGGTAGCTCCGCACCGTTGTAATGGGGTGACACAGGTTTGCTGTCGCATCCTGCTGTGGCTCCTACGTTAGCCGTGGCTTAATTGACATGATGCTTAACCCGCCTTTGCGTCGCCTGTCAAAATACTGTAGGCATTAGCAAGTCTTTGTGCCGAAAGAGCGTTAGAGGTCTCCCAAGCTCTGCGCTAGGAATACTATATACGGCAGGGGAGAGGTTGCGCATAGCGCCGCCTCGCTTGTCCTTGCCACTTCCTGAGGTTAGCCTAGTTGGTAGTGACCCTGCCTACGAAGCAAGTGGTCCTGGTTTCAAATCATGGTAAGGGCAGATATTTGTTTCAGAGTATTTGTTCCAGAGTCTTGGATGTTTTTTATGTAGTATTTCCCTATATAAGTAAGTTATTCTTTGTCTAGTAAGTAGGTACCCATAGTACAAGCCTAGAGCGTTGTTTGGGATTAGGTCAATTTGTGCGAGATTGTCCCCTGATATTTATTTATTTATTTATTGGTTATGCTGAGGTGTCCTCGCAACTTCTTCTCTTTACCTCCCACTGCGGGAAGATTTCCTCGCCTCACCTCAGAGCATGAAACCATTGAGTCCCATACTCTTCCGCTACCAAGCATGGTGTTAACGACGCTTGAAAGCGAAAGGCCTCCGCCGACTATCGTCTCCAGGTTTCGTCGTTGCAATTCCCAGGTAGGGTTTTCTTCCATCGTGCTTCGTGGTATCCTCAGTTGCCCGGCACTGGTGGTAGACGGCAGAAGGCGAACTGATAACTTACCACACGCAATTAAAAATCTGCTTCTGACCTCACCCTCCCCCCCTTTTCTTTCATCGGTCGTCCAGAAGCATGGAGTCGAATTTCCAATGGTTCGGACGCAGCAGCTTGCTGGGTCATTCGCACTGCCAAGGAGTGGAATGCTCTCCCTGCTTCTGTATTCCCGGAATCGTATAAACTTGGTATTTTGCAAGGCAGAATACCTATAGGCTTTTTTCTGGGTAAGCGTATATCTCCCTGGACCTCGTCGTTACTTAACTGGTGAGACAGGTCAAACACAAACTCATTTTGGGTGAAAAAAAATGTATTTTTGGTTCAAAATTTGAAATTCATTTTGATTCATGACGTTTACTATACTGATAATTCAACTATCTTTACAGTATACCGGCTGCCGCTGACGTCCCCCCCACCCCAGCCCTCCCCGCGCTGCGACTCCTCGAGCGGCAAGCGCAAGCGCTCGTGGTCACGCGCAGTGTTCAGCAACCTGCAGCGCAAGGGGCTGGAACGGCGCTTCCAGATCCAGAAGTACATCACCAAGCCGGACCGAAGGCAGCTGGCGGCAACCTTAGGACTCACTGATGCTCAGGTACGAGTACGTTACTATACGGTAACGAACGTTAATATGTGACCCATTTAAAAAAAATAGGCTTGCAGTCGTCAATTTCATTATTAGAGATGCCAAATCATTTGTTTCTTCTCCAAATTCAACCTTATTGTTGTAGAACGTCAGACTGACTTTGGACCACCTTTGGACCTAAGGTGGGTCCCAAATTTAAGTTCTTGACTGTACATGTTGAGCAAGGAGGGATCTATTCGTTGGAACACGGAGGATTCGAGTGTTATAGACTTGTGTGTGGAATGTACGGAGCCTCGCAGGAATACGGCGATCGCTCGATGCCCCTTAAATTTCGATTAAGTAATAACTTGGCAAGAAAGAGTTTGATGTGGTGTCAGGTGAAACTATACAATATTCTCAAGTGGCAACAATAAAATTGCAAGAAGCATTGGTTCTTGAGTCAAAATTGGACCAAGTTGGTCATCTTTTTCAATCTCTATTTGATCAAGCTATAATAACATCACACAAGTAAAGAATGGGATAAGTATCTGAAGTGTCGAATTTAGTGCTTCGAAGTTAATCTCCTAATGCCGGCACCACACTTCGCTATTCGCTATTCGTTATGCGGCTGCGCCGTATTTGTTATAATATTTGCTATCGCGCTTATGCGTTATGCGTGCGAATAAAGAAAACATAGACGAATAAATCCTCCACACTTCGTCGAATGTAGGCGCATAAGCCGAATAACGAATAGCGAATAGCGAAGTGTGGTGCCGGCATAAGGCTATTTCCACATTCTGCACTGCCCTAATCTTGTATTGACATAAAAGAGATAAAATAATGCCTAGCTGGCGACTAGGTCAACTTACCACTTGTGTCCATTGTGCCCTTGTTCCTCCGAACGTGCGTTATGTAAAAATTTACCCTAATAGGTACATTTTGTTGACTCTAAAACAATATATCCCATGTTTCACAGGTAAAGGTGTGGTTTCAAAACCGTCGAATGAAATGGCGGCACACGAAGGAGGGCCGCGCGGGCGCCGCGCCGGGCCGCGACGCCGACGGCGCGCCCGACGACAACGAGGACGTCGACGTCGACACCCTTAGCGAATAGACATCATATCCCGTTCAGACCGAACTTAGCATCATGTCAACAATGATATGAAATCTTATTGAATCTTTCTATTTAAGTAACTGATAATAGGACTCGTATTATTTTGTTGTTAAAGTTTAAATGAAATTGTCTTTGCTCATTTTTGCAGCTTACGAAGCAGCGTCTCACTACTTAACAACTAGAGATGGGCCGACTACAGATTTTGCCGACTGGCCAGTCGGCCGACTAATCGGTTTTCAATTTGCCGATCAAACGGGCGATTAGTCGGCAATGCCGATCGTAGGATTTTGCTAAGTTTGGGTGGACTCGGAAACGTTCGTTTTGCTTCGTCCGTCGCGCTTTGTTACCTACCTTTGACCAGTTTTGTTTACGTTTTTTCTGCATGACAAAACAACACTTAGAACCCCTAATTATAGTATTAAAACGAACTACCTAGTGCTTTTTATAACTATGTCGAAAAGAAAATCGCATGTGTGGACATTTTTTGACGATATTTCCTATAGGCAATAAAGTGCCGAATATTCGGCAATTTTTGCCGACTAGTCGCCGACTAATCACCGACTAGAAATGATGCCGAATAGTCGGCTTTCCTGACTAATCGTCGACTAGTCGGCCCATCTCTATTAACAACGAACGCCCCAGTCGGCCATACACGACAGCTAATTATCGAGACCGAGAAATTATTCTACGCTCCGTACATTTTGTATGGGTATGACGGGGCAGATTGGTTTTGCGTTTGTGGTTTTTAAGCGTCGAAAAGGATTGAACACATTATAATGGCCTGAACAGGGAGAAAAGTAGAGTATGCGACAGTATGAGCAGCAAAGTTAAAGAAAGTACGGTCCATAAGAACCATTTTCCTGTAGTATGGACAGGCAGTTAAGGTAAGACGGCAGCCCTTACTGCTCCATCTCATTTTACCGTCCCGTCCGTTTTGAGAAGAAAGATTCTATCATTATTGTCAGTGGTCAAAATTGATTACTAGAAAGTATTTAACCTTCTTAACACAAAGTCGCCGGATATATCCGAACCATGGTCACATCGACTTACGGTAAAGCTGTTTTGAGTAAGCACCGAAAATTACAAACTTTTGGTTAATAAATAAATAAAAAATAAATGTGACCGTAAGGTTGAATTTCGCGGTGCTATTGAGCTGCCTTTGGCGAGCATGTGACGAATTTTGTATTGGACGAGACATAAGGTTAGCGTAAAACAATGAAATAATGTTTTAAATTAAATAGTGTTTATTTATTTTAAGACTGACCGTACATATTGTAAATAAGAGCTGCATACGATGTATGAATGACCATAAAAAAATGCAAATGAAGATATTTACAATATAACTATATTAAATATACACTGTATTTGTACATAAACTTAATATATTCTAGTTTGTAGTAATTTCATTTATGTAGGGTAAACAGTCCTATTGTTGGCACTCTACCTATTATTTTCACTACTAACTTTATTTTCACGTTAATAAAAGTTGCTTTTCTTTCTACTATCACTCAGGACGGGACTTAAGAGACCCAAGGCTCCTAAGCACTTGGCATTAGGGACAATATCGAAGCCATTTTTGCAAGCCAGGTTTTTGAGCTTATAATGTCGGTTCCGCCACTGAGGCCCCTAGGACGGAGTCTTGTAGGACTAGGCGGAAAACCGACGTTGCTATCATCTGAGGCCTGTTTTATAAAGCCTGTTATATAAATTATAAAGCTACAAATTACAATTACAGGTTACAAGTTTCCATTTGACACAACCTCGACCAATGACGACCAGCCATTTGAGCAGTGTTGCCAGTTTAGACCTGTAAAATTGTAACTTGTAGCTTTATAAAACGTGCCCCTGCCTGTGACAGCCGTATTTCGTAATTTCAATCACAAACTTTACTCACAAGTGATGTGTTTAAAATTGGCGATTAATTATTTAAATTCCTGAATGGCGTCGCTAGGTTTGTACCGATGTAGTATTTATGTAAAGTTAAAGAAATAAGTGTAATACGTGTTTATATGAGCTGTCACAGGCATCATCTTACAATAATCAGAGTATAGGTGTTGATAAATTGATAACTAGTATTTCGGATGCCAACAACCGGGTGTTTGACCCTAGTTCAAAGGAGTTATCGCTATTATAATTTGTATTTGGAAATCCGAGAGAGAAATATTAAAACGGGACATTTTGAGAGATAGAAAAACTAAAAATTACAACGTACAAATAAAATAAAGCTAGTTTCCTAATGATATGAATTTGTGAAATTTCATTTAACACCTACTTTGGCATCGTAACTAACAACCATAGTACCTAATAATCGACGAGTTTGACTTTACTCTTGTAGCCGCTCGAGCTGTCCCTGTCGTAGGCGGCGTGGTCGGCGGGCCTCGGGGCCCAGCGCGGCGGCTCGTAGTTGTGCTCGGGCCCCGGCCGGCCGCCCTGCCCGCGGTACCCGCCGCGGGGCCCGTAGGGCCGTCTCCGGGCAGACGAGTAACTATCCTGATTCCACCTACTCTCGTTGCCGTGGCTGTGTTCTTGGCGGTTGTCATAGTTACGGTTTTGGTATTCTCTGTTGGGATACCTGTCGTATCTGTTGGGCGGGTAGACGCCGGGCGGTCTGTCGTCGTCGCGGCTCCTGTCGTCCTTATTATAGTGGTCGTTGTCGTACCGCTTTCTGGAAGCTTCGGGGGGAAAGTGGGAGTAGCCGTCATGTTTTTGCCTGTAGTACTCCTGCTGGGGCTCTCTGGGGGGCTCCCGGTTGGTCTCCCACACTGGGATGCGTTTCGGCTGCGGCGATGGACTTTTCGAACGGCTGCCCTCGTCTTTTTTATTATCTTTTGTAAGCGAGTCTCTGTGGAAAAATATACTACTTTATAACCAGGAATGCAACAGCTGCATATGCATTTTTAGTCTCTTATCATCATTTAGGCAGGTAGTTAATTTTTTACGTAGTGCAAATGCCTTTTCGCGAAGTTTATAAGCATATCCATTAGTATCCATGCGTTTCTAGGTGAGCTTTGTTTTGCAGCCTGGCGTTAACGGAAGCTCATTCTCACCTTGACGATCCACTGTGGCTCCTGTCTGAATCGTCTTCACTCGATCTTCTATTTTGCTGGTGACGCATCTCACGTTGCCTGTGTTAAGAAAATATTATTGTAACTTTTATTTTAAGAATGAATGCTTTCCTAAAGTAGGAAGATAAAAAAGGGTGTACCAATGGTGTTGACAAAAACCTTTTTTAGTCATCCTGCGTGTTCGTAGACATTAGGCAGTGTTAGGTACAATCGACTACAAAGACATGTATCTACTTTGTCACCTTATTCCATGTAGGATCTAATAATGACTCACGAACGCCCATCGTGTTTGGACTAGTAACTTTGGTCCCATTAAACACATGATGTCAGTGCAAAAAACAAGCAAAAGCTTGTCCTATTTTTTTTTAGTTGAACCTTTTTTATTGTAAATAGGAACCCTGGACACTTTTAGCTGGCAATTTGATCAGGGGGACTAGACAAGTTGCATAACGCTAACGTTAACGATATTCAAAAACAAATAAATTCCATAGAATGGATACAAGTAGCTGACGCCATAATCGTGAGCTACGTCAATATATATTTTTTCAGTTCAACAATATCTATTGTTAGGGTTATGCATCTTGGTTTCCCTGAACGGCTACAGTATTACAGTAAAATTGGTAATTCGTCTTCAAATAAATGTGTGCGTGCCCCGAACGTACGCGCCGTGAGCCACCACAAGCAAACTCAACAGGTCGGACCGAACCGGTTTAAGGCCCAGCCACACCGCTTGCGTGACGTGCACGTGCGTGTTTCCGCTGCGTTGTCACTATAGTGACATGTCGTAATGAGAATTCATACTATACAACGCAGTGGAAAGCGAACGCGCACGTGCACGTCACGCAAGCGGTGTGACTGGGTCTTTAGTCGGAGCCACGCTGTCGCCACGTTTGGTTGCGTCCTAGCGCCTGAGCGGCAATAGGTAACAGAAACTCCCAAAGGGCCGGAGAGGAACTAGCTTTGTATGTATTAGTTAGTATGGTGATTAGACGGTGAGTGAGTAGTAGATGTGAGACAGACTTGCGGCGCAGCTTGATGGCGAGCTCGCGCATCTCCTCGTCGCGGCGCGCCTGGCGCCGGTGCTCGCGCTGCGTGCGCTCCGCCTCAGCCCGCTTGTCGGCGCGCACTGCAACACCGACCGGACATTACGGCCCTCTCTACGGTACTCTCGAAACTACTCCGCCGTAATACCAAACGTGGCTAACTCTCATGGCCGTATTTCACCAAACTGGAATAACACTTACTCCGATATCCGTCTATACAAATTCGGCGTTTAATTTACAAGACCTTATTCCGGTTTGGTGAAATGCGGCCTAAGTATTCGAAGCATTTTATACTCTATCGGTAACCACATTAAATTTAAAATGCTCATTTTATTAGTACGCAGTTAGAGGCCTTCTTAGGTATTACGGCAGTACTAATATGTATACACAAAGTTTATTGTAAGTGGCATAGAGGCGTGGAGATATTTCTGACGTCTTGGGAACGTATATTTATGGGGAGCCCGTTGTTTCCCAAAATTTATTTTTGGTCATAATCATAATGTCTTTGTTTACATTATTATTGCCAAATATATTTTTCTTACTAATATAATAAATGCGAAAGTTTGGATGTTTGTTACAAAATCACACCAAACCAGCTGAACGGATCTGAATGAAATTTGGCATAGAGATAAACTATATAGTCTGGAATAGCTCATAAGCTACTTTTTATCCCGGAAAATTAGACAGTTCCCGAGGAAATAGCCATAAACGACTTTCTATCTACGCGGACAGAGTCGCGCGCAAAAGCGAGTGTTACATACAATAAAACCATAGTATGAATAGTACTTAAATAGACAGCCTAGTACTACTAGGCTGTCTATAACATTCACTCTCTCTGAGAGATGTATCGGAGTGTGATAGCGTTGTGACAACCGAGGACTATCAATACTGTAGTTTTACTGTACATTGACGGAAACGAGCAATTTGATGGTAAAGCGTGCCTTAAATTGAAAACGCTATATCTATTTTATCAACCATATTTTTTTGATAAAAAAATAAAAACTCACGTTGCCTTGATAATTGGGCCTGCATTTTCTTTTTGAGCTTTTCTTTCAGCGATTGAGTCTCTCGCACCGAACCCTGTAAGACAGTTTGATTAAATTATTTAAAGGTAATTTACTAAGAGCCAACTCTTTACTGAGAACAGCTCTATGACAGACAATTGTCTTGGTAATTGGTACAATCATCACTCATCAGCAATAATATATTATCCAGCGTTGAATAGTCTATTGTTGCTGGCGGTTGTACATGCTACAATAAAAAGATTTCCAAGTTTTTACCTATACAATTTGAGGTAATTTTTTTTGCAACTTGGCAGATTGTAAATATCTTAGTCGCCGTATAATATCATTCTCTTAACATCTTTCATGACACATAATACATAATCGGCTAATGTTTTCGACGATAATGGTTACATAATGTGGTATCACAGAGCCAGCATCGAATAAACGAAATGTTTTTACTAACAGTGCAGTTTACTAAAGAAAAATGAAGCAACATAGTTAAGTCCCAGTTCCCACATGATGGTATATCGGTGCCGATGTAGACAAACTTGTATCAAAAAGTTTTCAGTCAAGAGGTTATTAATACAGTTAAATTGAGCTAGTTCAATTTGATGTTCTCTTAGTCAATAAATGTAACAACTAAGCAACAAAATATTTTCGGGTTACTACTAGTAAATCAACTGTTCTAATGTGAAAGCGTACAAATTCAAAAGCAAAATGATTCTTACTGACTTTGGAGCTGGATCCAGTTAATCGTAACTGATTCTGGTTTGTGTTGGATCTCACCGCCGACCTGCAATGGAAAGCTAAGTTGAAGCTTAACATTCAAACCATTAGTAAAAGAAGGTTAAGATATGTTCCATAAGATTAGCTGGTAGATTCTTGACGTGTACAAGTGCCCGTGCGGCCTACTTACTGAATAAATATCTTTTATCTTTTTTTTATCTTTTTATCTTTTAAGATGCTCTCTGCCAGATTGTTATATCAATCAATGGGCAATGATATTAATAGTAAATCAATGGGCAAAGATAACGGCCGGTTATCGGCCTCATGACGACTGTGCGCGACGGCGGTAGCGTCAGAGAGGAGTGTACAGCAGCGACAAATAAATGCATAGATTTATACGAAGTTCAGTTTAAGCCGCATACGCGGTGAGGCCGCTGTAATAAAGTAGCTATTTCTATTATTTTAATAATACTAAAAAGTAATGATACGGTATATTTTTGGCAGAGCATTCGGTTCACTTTTCACAGAAAAATTATCAAAATGTTGATCTCATACATTAACCTTTTGAACGCCTTACGGCGAATACAAAATGTGTCACTCAAACGACAAACATGTTTGCTATGCTATGCAAATTACCACTCAATTGATACGAAACAAAGTCTCTTTTATTCTTGAACTTGTGACGGCTGTAGCCGTCGCGGCGTCAGTGGCACGACTTTCAGTTGACGGCCAGAGCCGACTGTGGCGTTCAAAAGGTTAAGCGTTTGATTTTAGGTACTGTCTATACAAAGACATTCAATGGAATACGGTGCAAAAGTGTAAAAGTCTTAGTAGGCAAACTGTAGATATTTGTTGAAATTTGGAAGAAATGTGTTTGAGCTTCAAAAAGGTGTTTTTAAGTAAATGGCATAATTACCTTGAAAATACAGGCAGACGATTATTTCCAGTCAAATATTAGTACTTAGTAGCGAAATAAAAGTAACGTTATCGTAACTAACTACACGTACGTAACATAACGTTTGTGCAGATGTCCTCTTATTAATCAATTACGCATTAAAGTCTAAATCCTGGATGAACAATGGCAAGATATCGACAAAAAAAAGATATGCAAAATTGTTACAGATCTGGCAACACTATCTGTCACACCAGTCAAGAGATGGCTTTCAGGGGCCGATTGCGTAAGATTCTGATAGCATCCACATTGATAAGTCATCCAAATTCCTTTATTATAACCAGAGGTCGGAATAGGTAGTGCTTATTAACCTAAACTTGACTCATGTTCATTCATGCGTGAGTGAGATGGGAATACGTTATTGAATGAAGATGCAACAAGTTTAGGTTAATAAGCACTACCTATTCCGACCTCTGATTATAACTTTTGAGAGTGTATGTAATTAAATAGGGTTAGGATTTTGGTGGCATATCGTGGTTCTAGAATCCATGGAGTCGCGAAGTCCTAATTATTATAATAATACATGACACTTTGATATTGATCTCCAGTATGGTCATATTTCAAAATGATCTAAATACATTTTTAGTTTGGTTATTCCATACCTACTAATATTTGCTTGTTTGTAACGCTTCCACAGCAGAGATATCGTCCATACTAAAATTCATTTAAATTGGTTTAGCGCAGTGGTCCCCAAAGTGGTCTATATCGACCCCCAGGGGGTCGACGACGACCTGCAAGGGGTGCATGCGAGTGGAAATAAAAAATGGGGGTCCATGAGATGAAAATGGGGGTCTACAATTGTGGATCCCATTTAAGCAGGTCGTGACTTTAATTATGGCTTTCCAATTTTCCATGTAGGGAATAATCGATATTCGTACACAAATGGTAGCTACCTACTTACTTAGCGTATAAGTTTTTATTTTTTCCCCGCTAAATTGTAATTGTTGCGTGTGTAAATTTTTAGCCGACTAGACCTCCCATTTTATCCGTGCAAAAGACCCCGAAGATTTTGTTATAATAAGTTAGATGGGGGTCTACCCAAAACCGAAAAATTGCCAAATGGTCTACGAGATAACAAAGTTTGGAGACCACTGGTTTAGCGGTTTAATGAATAAATGAAGTTTGAAATATTAAAATACTGAAGGTCAAAATCAAAGTAGTGTGTATTATAATAAATAGGAAATAGCGACCCACGATTTGCCACCAAAAGTTACTCTAGTAATAAATAACGGTACTGACTCATGTTGCGGGTCATCGGGCGCGTCGCTGGAGTCGGAGTCGAGGTCGAGCTCGCTGGAGGACTTGTCCTCCTTGCGCCGGCCGTAGTAGCGCGGGACCTGCTTGCTGGCCGGCGCCGCGCCGCCGACGTCGCCGCTGCAACAAAAAACTCAATTGAAAGCGTCGATTCAATCCCAAAGTCTCGGCGCTGGTTTTGGTGACTCATCCTCAGTGATCGGAATAGGTATACTCGAAATCGTAATTAAAGACCAACGTGGATTGCCACAAAAAAAAATACATTTGCCTTAGTATATTTTCACTTTTTAAAAGACCGCACTAAGAATATTTATTTGTAGGTAGTTTTAAACCTTCGATTTAAATAAACAAGTTAATTCAAGTTACTTACACAAATACAAGATGGTCTATTAAATATTTAACCATAGAAGATTTTTGGTAGCAAAACTGTTATTGCACTTATAATACTTCAGGTATTAATAACATTTGGTACGATAAATAAACAATAGTTGTAAACAACGTTAGATGAAATTTAAATATTACATACGTTTAGCTATTCAACAAAATAACAGGCCAAAAGTGTGTAGCTCACTTTATATTGACAATCATCGGGCATTTTACCAGCTATGACACCATGGGGTCCATGGGTACCTGTCAAGTTTAAATCAAGCGTCAAGTGTAAGGCATCCGAATTTAGCTTGTCATTTTGTTTTAGCTGTTAAAAAAATCGCCATTGAACACACACACATCCGCCATTTAATGACTTAACACACTATATGAGAAAATATTTGTTTTGGGATATTTTAATGATTAGAATATCGGGTAGAAAAAACATTGAATGCATATTTCCTATTGTTAAATATAACTTTTGATATTGAAAATGTAAGAATGATCTACTAATATTCTAATATTTACAACAATTTGATCAATGCAAAAAGGTTGGCTAACTCTGAAATGTTCGATTGACACTGACATAATTGACTTTGACACTTATGACAGTGACGTATCTGTCGTAGTTTTATTGGTCTTAAATTAGAATTTCGAGTATAGAGTATATTTACCTAACGTTCGCAAAAGGACATAATATAGAGTGAGTGAGTGTGTTACAACCGGGTGAAATATTAATTTATTTTTATTGAATTCCGGATTTCCGGTATTTTTAATGCTAAATATACGTAATATTTACTCACGGTACGGGATATTTTATGTTAGTTTGTGATGAAAGGGGCCTGTAACTTACTTCTTTGAAGTATCTAATTAATAGGTGGAGTATATTTACCTACACGTCGTAGAACAGAGACATAAACTGGAGACTTCCTAGCGACTACATTTACTAGTACCAGAAAAAAACCGGAAATCCGGAATTCAATAAAAATGAATTAATATTTCACCCGGTTGTAACCACTCTATATTATGTCCTTTCGCAAACTTTAGGCAAATATACTCTACCTAATCCGATCACTGCTCATCCTGTATTATGTTATGATGCTTTCCAAGATCAGCTTAGCCAATTTTTTTAATCTACACTTTAAGGTTGTAATGGCATACTTCGGCTATTAAGAAATGTTAACTTTCGGATTTAGACTTACCTGTAATTACTCGTATCTGTTAGTTAATGATGCTCAACCCAACTAAAATAACAAACTATTCAACTAGCTTACCTTTCATAGGACAACGACCTGGAGTGATTACGTTTTGCGTAACTGTGGAAATAGTAAAAGAAATAAATAAACATGAGCAACTAATTAAGATATTTGAACAAGATCGAAATTAAGAAACAAGGAAAATTTTGTGTTGTATGTGATATAATATTAAACTTCATCTATCAAACATCATGCGAACATTGTGAACTAAATGAGTTACCTAGTGGGACCATAATGCTAATGCTAAACTGGTTTACGCTAAAAACAATCCATTTGCAATTGACTTTGAAATATTTAAAATCCTCAAGACATTGCCAGCTCGGCTTAGATATGGTTTTTACAGATGATCATTACACAACCCGGACCAAAATTTAACGTTAGCTTTTAAGTTTACAAAGTATTATCTAAATACAAACTTCGGGGGACTTCGAGATCTCCTATTTCTATAATTCCACTGCCTTGGTGACCTTGACCTCGACCTTGATCTCGTCTTTCTTCGGGGGCTGTAGGACCTTGACCTTGACGAGCGTGACCTTCGTATGGATCTTGACCTAAAATAAAAATAAAACATAAAAAAAACTTCATTAGCCAAAGAATTTACTAGGTTATTATGTGAGGTTTCTAAAAAAGGGATAGGTTCTATGTATCATTATCTAGTACATTATCTGTGACCTTTACATTAGGCTTGCTATTAGATAGTAAAAACCAACAACAAAAAGGTTAATATTTAGTTTTACTTATTTACGCAAATGTGCGTGAGTATGTTTGTTTATGTGTGTGTGTGTGTGTGTATGCACCTTGATCTTGACCTTCGAGCCGAGCGTGACCTTGATCGTGACCTCGACCGTGAAGGACTGCGCGAGTACGAGGCTGAGTGGGTCCGCGAGCGGGGGCGGTGAGGACCCATAAATGGCCGGGGCCCTTGGTACGTTGGAGATCTATAATAAAATGAATCCATAAAAAAAAGAACCCAGTTAATTGACAGGTTATTTTAACTGACTCCTTTAATGTTAAATCATAAAACAATAAGAGAGAGTTCACACTAACGGCCCAATATGTTATGGTTTGCTTTAGTTAAGTTTAAAAAATCCTCATGCTTAAATTAGAAAGCTAGTAAAAAGAGGGTACTGAACTAACCTTGTTGGTGGTTTTCTAGCAACATCAGCATACAGGAGTTCCGGTTTCAAGTTTTGTTTTAACTTTTCAGCATACAGAGGTCGCACTGGAGGTGCTGTAGAAAAAACAACTTATTTAATTGTATTCAAACTGATTCCTGTAGAAAAAAATGTTTTCAATCATGTCCACAAACTGTTAACAAATCATAAATCTATTTATTCAAGTTTATGTCAGGCGCGGCTCACTCCGGGATTTACGTTCATCGCTACAAGTACATGCCGGTTACCCATCTGATGGGTACTATTCAGGGGCTGCCACCAATTTTATATGAGTGCGGTAAAGACGGGTAGCTAATTGGCCGCCATGATATATTAAGCTCGCCGCGTCATTCGGGTACGCAATTTGAAACAACTATTTATCTCTTTCTAACAATAGCGTTCGCTACAGATTGCCGTCTTTATCGTCGTCGTCGTAACGTCGCAACTGTCAGTAATTGGTACTTAGTAGATTTATTATTTTCGAGATAAATAAAATAATGTATATAATGTATGAAGAATATACATTTATTGTCTGTATATTGAATAAATAAATAAATAAATATCAAGGGACGAACTTATACACAAATTGACCCAGTCCCAAACTAAGCTCTAGGCTTGTCATATGGACTACACAACGATATAAATACTTATGGGAAGAAATAAATACTTAAATACATAGAAAGCATCCAAGACTCAGAAACAAATACTCGTGCTCATCATACAAATATCTGCCCTTACCGGGATTTGAACCCAGGACCGCTAGCTTCGTAGGCAGGGTCACTACCAACTAGGCTAGCGCGTCGTCAAAAAATAAATGGGCAATACATTATTATGTTATTTCTAGTCATAGGCAGCCCCAATATCGGCGACGCAGCGAGTGAGTCAATTCATTTTCACCGTTCGTACACAGCCTTAACGTTCCGTTTGGCTTGCGCTGGAGTTGTAAAGATCTAAGGAGTGAGCCTTCTGTACTTGTACTATTATCTATTATGGTTATGTTCGCTAGGAAAAGAAAAAAGATTCTCAACAGTCGAAAACAAAAGACTGCCAGGTAGGAATCAATATTACACAAATGGGCCTGTTGTTTGATCAGTAGTTAAACTAACTTATCGTTTAAAATCGTAACGAATGGTTAAATCTCAAGGAACTGTCAAATTTTCGATTCCTATTTCGAATTTTAAAAATTAGTTGCTTTATCTATTGATCAAACAACAGGCACTAAGATAACAAATTATTTACATTCTTTCACCTTACGAAACTTAAATCCGGAACACACTCAGTAAAATCAACCAACCAACCAACCAAGCAACAACCAAGGCAATTTAATTTGAACTGTGTTGCAATAGGAATAAAGTTCATTTTCCTTTCTTCATAAATTGAAAATTGCATTGTCGAACGATCGTAATTGAACTCTATTGCCTTGATGGTAGATTCAAAGTCCCACTTACAAAAAACTGTCTGTTTTTAATATGGTGGCTTTACGAGGATATGCAACAAGTTATCTGATTTGTTTTTAACTCATTATTGTCAAGTGAATAAGAGCTATCATAACGCTGACAATACGATAACAAGTCAAAAGCAATATGGTTTTACCCAGTAGAATAGTCCTAGTGCGTGTGATATCTGTTCGGTGCTATGACTTTAGTTAAGTTTAGTTTTAAATATAATATGACCCTATCATAGCTAGGCACAAGCTGACGCACTGCCCTTTTGCCGTAACTCAAGTTATCAGTTGCACGTTAAAACTATTTTACACTGTTGGAAGAACCACGCAACTAACCGAAGGTGATGTTGTCTACTAAACCTCAATTCATTGCATTTAGTTGTCCAACTGACGTCTATAGAATCAATTCACCTTGATCAAGAACAACTTGGTCGAGTTACGTGGTTGTTCCGACCGTGTAGCATTGGTTTAATTACACATACTACTTTACATTTCGTTTTACTTTCTCTATTATATTTCAAATAACGTTAGACTAATAACGGTCAAATTCGTAGATCGACGGCATCCCTAGTCAATATTTTGATAAATATAACTAACGCTACAAATTAATTGCAGAAGGTGGTTTATCACATATTGTGATCGTTTTGTTCCCAATAATTTAAATTACAGGAATTATAGTGTAATGTCATTTAAAATACGGTACAGATTCGTTTGATTTCTTGTGATTCTGTGGCAATCCATTACGTATGAAATAAAGATGATATATAGTGTGTGAGCGACTCACTTGGCTTGACCTCGTCGTCGTCGCCGCCGAAGGAGGTGATGAACTGGATGTGTCCGGGCGCGGGCGAGGGCGAGCGCGACGGCGTGCGGCTGGGCGCGCGCGCCGGCGAGCGCGGCGCCGCGTACGACGGCGGCGACACCACGCGGTGCATCAGCTTCTTGTCGCTGCGAACACAACACTACCATGTTAGCGGCTCTGCCCGCATAAGCCATGAGGGGCACCGTTCACCATTTTACAAAATTTCATTTTGCAAGACGAAAGTCTCGTCAGATTTACATTGAATAACGAAAAAAAAAAAAAAAACTATATGAAAAGCAAGCTTTAAAAACCCGACTGCATTTTTTATACTGTCGTCGGTATACCGACATATGTTAATAATTGCCTTTTGCCATTGCTGTTATTTCAATTTTAACAGTTTAGGTAAGGTCTGTTCATTCTTACTTGTCTTATATAGTAAACAACTTTCTAACCTAAAATTTAACCTTTTTTGTCTGAAACAGATCTTTTGTCGTAAATAAAGTAAACTGAATAAACATTTTGGACATCATTTGGCCAATGTATTGTCTGTGATTGCGTTATTTTGATTAAAATAGCGGTTTTAGTCTAAAAAGGTTCAATTTTGAGGTTAGAAAGTTGTTTACTATATAAGACAAGTAAGAATGAACAGACCTTATCCTATGTCACCCGGGATGACGTAAGGATTCTAACGATAACTCACACATCTAAATCGGTCAAGGGATTTAGAAGTTATAGTGGAATAAAGAAACTCACATACATACGTACAAACATGAACCCTGAAAACATTACACTCCTTTTTTGGGGCAGTCGTGTAAAAATACAAAACAAAAAGATACATGACAATCGAGTACTGATCAGTGCGTTCATAATTAATTACTACACCACGTTTTTTCTAAACCCTTAACCAGGCTAAGGGATTCATTTTTCCCGCATAACATTTACTCAATAGTACCCACTTGTATTAGTGAACAGCCAATAGCTAGTATCTCAAATTCATTAGAGTTCCGAGTTCCGCGTTCAGAGTTCTGCGTTCTTACGAATGTACTGAGTCCTTGCGATAACGCACACAACAGGCGGTCAAAGTGGAACGTCGCGTTCTAGAGTTCTTTTGCCGCCGAGACAAAGAACGCCGCGTTCGCCACGATGTCTGAAGTTGCAAATAGACTTCCTCCAGTTAGTATTTTGCTTTTCGATATCACATTTTGTGATATCATGTAATTCATTGAAGCTATGTATCGACATACTAAAATAAATATAGAATCGCTCTTCGTCGCTAAGTAATTCATGAAAAATACTACCGAATTCGCCTTGTTCTTCTCGTGTTGTGTTAATTGACTGCACCCAATATTGACCCAAGACTCCACAAAAGCAATGCTTCTTCTTCAGAAGATGAACTTTCTAGCGACATGTTACACGTACAAAGACACGGACGAAAATGGAACGCCACGTGTGCGTTGGAACTCTCGAGCGGGCAAAACGCAGAACTCAGTACGCTGAACTCGGAACTCCAGCTCTCTGTCTACGCGGGCTTTGTGTCGCTGTTTATAAATCTACTGTGTACAAAATTTCACTATGGTAATGACGTTGGTCCTCGAAAAAGGAACAAAGCCACTTTTGCACTTATTATAAAATATAGTATTGCTATTTACCGGTGCGCCCTGCGCTCGCGGCGGCTCTTCCGCCCGGAGAACATGGCCTTCTCCTTCTCCTCGCGCAGCAGCTGCTTGTGGTGCTCCGCGTCGTCGGCGTCGCCCGTGAGGAACGAGAACAGGTCGCAGCCCGCCATGCCGAACAGCGGGCCCACGCTGTTCAGCGAGTGCGCCTGGACTCCGAGAAAGCTTGTTTAGATTTAATTCTGAAGACTACTCCAAACCAAAATAAAACTGACCGCTTTGCAACAGATGTCGATTTAGTACATAATCATGGCAATGTCATTGTTTTAAATTTAAAATAAGAGAAAGTGAAATTCAATTACAACCTCAAGGATATGGACTACCTGTGTGTGGAAGTGCATTCAAAACATTTTTTTTTTGTTGTTTGATGTTGACGCTTGCAAATTATTTTCCACATAGTTGAGATTGTGTGATTGTTATGTTTTGAATGTTTGTCTAGTCTATTTATAAAAGAGTTCACTCAGGGTACACTGTTCACTGTCCCATTGAAGAGCCAACATCCAAACAAGTAGGATTTTTAAATATGTATTATCACTTATCACTGGTGTAGTATCATTATCATTTTCTATTATCCCGTGCTAAGATGTAGGGCACGTGATGTAGAACTCCATCTAATTCGTCTTAAAGTCCTTAAATGAGTGGAGATGTCGGTAGGGGCCGCCCTAGACGCACATACAGTGATCAAATTTGCGATTTACTGAATAAAGGCCAAATCAAAAGCACCCGAAACCAACGTAGGTTGATAAATGTAGAGAAAGCGAAAGTTGTATGTTTAGTCGGTGCACGTGGCGGTCCATAGTCTCTGCCTACCCCATTGAAAGACAGGCGTGAAGATATGTATCCCAAGAACGTATTATTATCTGGTTTACCCTCTATGCACAACCATACTGCGAGGTGACAGATGTTGAAAGGGGATGAGTTATCTAGTATCTAAGTGTACACCATGAGGGCAGTGTCATTAGTGGGGAAGGGACCCGCAATCTATACTGACAATAACGGATACTTCCCCTTTCAAACTTCCGCAGAACAGTTGAACAACTCTTGATAGACTATAACAAAGGCCAACTCATACTTACATTTGTTTGTTTTGTTGTGTAAATTAGACATTTTTCCATACACTTTGAAAGTAATCATTGTTATCATTCAATTCAGATATTGCTTCCATATGGGCTACAGTTGACTACTACAAGACTGCACAAGAAAAGAGTGGCAAAGTTTCAAGATTTTATTGTTCCATGGCTGACAACATTTTTATGTTAAAAATTTACTATCTATGTGTAATGTAACAATTTTAACAAAAACATGTTATTACAATGGCAATTGTAAATTTATAAAAATCGTTATATATTATAGCAACCATCTTGAATGCCACAGGCAAAATGAGTTCCATGAAAAAAACAGAAACAGTACAGATGCCAAACTGTTAATTAGTTACTAGTCATTTTATATGCTTAGGCATGTAAAGTATGCTCAAGTATAATTTGACTGTGGCATTCAAAAGGTTAGTAAAAAGGTTTCTAATAAATTACCTGTGAAGCTTCCATCTTGTTGACATCAATACTCAAGTCCACATCAATGATTTCCAAATCAGAGTCGTCCTCAGAATCCTCCGGTTGCTCTGTTTTTTTAACCTCAGGTGGGCCTGTAATTTAATACTAATGGCATCAAAATTGCCAGACCAACAAGTAGATTATGCTGACCCAAGAATGCCTGCAAGCATCCCAGCAGATTGAGAAGGTACATTAGTAAAGTTGCATCTACCAATGGAATTGGAGCAAGAAGGCTGTGCTCCAGGATCGTTATAATTGTATCCTATAGCTGCACCCGTCCCTTTTTTTTCATGTAACCTCTCTTTTTTCATCTCCTTCTCTTCTATTGTTACACCAAACTGCTCTTCTATAGCTAATTGTTGAAGGAATTTATCTTCACCTGAAAATAATAAATTGTACTGAATTACTACTAGATCATCCTCCTCTCCTTAGATGGTCATTCAACATCTAATGAGAGGGCTATGTAATTTTCATAATAAAAAGATATAAAATAGTATTATTGGTATTCCCTTACTTATTCCAAGGAAGGCATTTTGTGCCAGTATCCTGTATCTTTCATAGTTGCATTGCCTCTCCTCTTGGCTCAGGTCTTCAGGTGCAACGAAAGGATTTTTCACTTCTGGTATGTGATCTAAGTGTGCTCTGACATCAAATCTATCAATCATATTATTTGAATTTCCCTGCCAAGGCATCCTGAAATTATAATCATGTATGTAAAACACTAGTATAGTATTATCAATCCAAAGTACCCTTACTGTAAACTCTGTAAAAAAAAATGTGTTTGAGGCTATACATATTGTACAGTGTTGACCCTATCAAATTCCGGCCTTTTAGAATGAAGTGAGTATAGGTTACAGTAATAAAAGAACCATACTATCATATTAATGCTGCATAGGCGAAGTCATACCTCTCAAATACCTAGATTTTATCAATTCCATAAATAGATTGGCACAAATACCCATCTAAAGACTAGAATTACTAGCACTTATGACAGTGATTTCTTATTTAATGACTTCTGAAGTATATCTCTCTAGATGAATAGCAGCTTATCTCGTCACATAGGTGCTTGTATAATTCTGTTGACATTTAGTTACTAGTCTTATAGCAGCAAAGCAACAAGAACTTGTTAACAAAGAACTAGATTCCATCATAGGCATAGGAAACAAGAATAGTGTAAAACATTTAAATGTTGTTGTTTGTTACTTTATGCTGTTTATAAACTTGTCCTATTAAATATGTTGGTCTAAACTAAATAATGTGTTTTAGATCACACAAAATACAAGAGCAGAACCATAACAATACATCAGAGTATGGCAATATTTTCCCAATCGCAATTTTTCAGATTCATTATTTTACTGAATATCTTTTTTTTACTATTCTTAATTTTTCCTGGTCACATATTTACCATTCTTGTTTTTTCCAGTCGCAAATTTCACCATTGTAATGTAATTAGGCCGAAAAAGGTAGGTAGGTTTAGGTTATGTTAGTTTTGCACCAGGCCCGAAGGGCCAAACCACCCAGAAGTAAATTATATAACTAGGTATTCAGATAAATACAGATTGGGAAATTATGATAGTGGAATTAGTTCTGCTGAGATAAAAATCTTTGGCAAAATAAGATACTGAAAAAAAATAAAGACTGGTAAATTTTACGAATGGAAATATTGCTTGCAGTAAAATTCGATTTTCGAAAAGTCATCGCCACACTCACATCAGGAGCGCAAGACAATTGTTGTGAAGTCATTATTATGTTTTTGTTCTTCAAATCAAAACAAATACAATTGATATGGATTTTCATAAGGCTAGAGAATAAGATCAGTTAGTGTTTATCAACAACAAAACAAATTGATTAGAAGTTTATGAAAATAATGAGTTCAATGCAAAGTTAATAATAAATTAAGATTAAAAAATCCTATTGTGTTAAAGAGAAGGCTCAGAATAGGAAAGAATGGAAATCACTACACCAACAAGAGTATAGAAGTAAATCACACTTTAGGTAGGACAAAGGTGCTTTTGCACTTTGTGCCATATATTACATTGTGCCCTTGGTCACAACATATTATATGGCACAAAGTGCGAAATGATGATCCAAATCATACACATCTGCAAGGACAGTATAGAACATTGAGATCAATAAGAATCTCATTTGGCCACAACTGAGAAGTCACACCCGTAAGATTACAAAAATAAAATATTTGAATAAAATTAGTAAAAGAAAAGAAAATAAGGTAATATTTCACTATGTATGTACACTGTGATGTACCGTCAAGTTCATAAATTGAATATGTGTACTCCTTAGTATCTTGTTACTTTAATCGCTGTAACAATTCATATATGGCAATTATGGCAGTTTAAACATGACATTAAATAGATAAGATACTAAAGTCTACAGTATTCCCAGCTTCTTAATGGTTGCACTGTACACATATTTATGAACTTGAATGTACATAGCCAATTTAAGATTTATATGGATCTCAATGTTTCAACTTGGTTGACTGGTAGTTTTTAAATAAGTATCCTCACATTATTGCTGGCCCTTCACCGGCAGCTGCTATAGCGGGATCCAAGTGCACCTTACATGGTCTCCCGTGTAGTTGTAAGAACTGTGTTGGTTCAGCTTTCTGCAAGTCCGTCATTGTTGTTAATGAAACATTTATTTTAATGGTTAAGGTAAACTACTCAATAGACAAAAAGCAACATAGAAGTAACGTTTGAAACTAAAGGTGCAAAACTATGTATTTTTTCTAGATGTTGCGTTCTCCCATTTTTTACACTTAACTGTACGTACGTAAAAGAGAAAAGGTATAATAGAGAAAAATAAAACGATCGAAGAAAATTATGACAATGACAAACCCATATTCTTGTAGTAAGTAGTTAAGTATATGCATAATAAGAATAAACAAAACAACAATAACAGATTTTCACGAGTAGGAATGTAAATATGCGAACTTACAATTTTCTCATAGAAATCCTTGCGTCGCTCCGCCCGTCGTCGGTAGTCGACAATCATACCACGAATCATCTTTTCCTGCTTTCTTGCTTCGTGCCACATCTTGGGAAATTGTGTAACGACCGCATAAACAAAATTCCGACTTTTCCAATAGTATTGAAAAACTCTAATAACCAAAACAAAACTAAATCAGCAAGATAAGGTACACAGCAGTCAGCAACAGCAGTAGAAACGCCATTTTATTTTTCATTTCAACTTGACACTTTATATTTCCCGCGTGTTTCCGCCCTTAGGTGTTGCTAGCTTTAAATTATATTTAAATATCCGACTATGATTACTTATAATATCATTGGATATGATCGAAAAAACATACTATACCCATATTGTGTTGCACTTACTTTCGTCAATTTTATACTCTCGGAACTGAAACTTACTTTTATCATGTTGCTAATTTCAATCCGAAGTGAAATCCGAACAGAGGTCAAATATGCTTTGTTTCATTTCATTTCATACGTCTATGGGCTGTAAGGAAGAGTTGGCAACACTGATTCTGTGCTTGAAACAGTGTTGCCAATGCTACGGCAATTACCGTGTTCTACGGCTTTCAGGCCCAATCGTAATCGTAAAATCGTAAGATCCACGGCCTACGGCTGCAACCCTGAGGCCGTAGTAAATTCTACGGCTTTTCGCAAATTCTACTGTAGTTAATGAATTTATTTATAATAAAATCACTTTAAGAGTATTCGACTGATATAAGTGTATGGTTCGACTGTGTACTATATCCGATTCCGTATCCAAATGCCAACATTATAGAGTTGTCTTTGGTATGTTGGTTGTATGGGCTTTGTTCCTCTTTCCTGCTCTATGAACAAAAAACAAGTGACACGGCCCACCGTTGGACTTTTTCCATATAAACACGGCTTTTTTACCTAATGTACACGGCCGTCTAAAAATTTTCATTGGCAACACTGTCTTGAAATTTTCAAGACAGTGTTGCCAATGAAAATTTTTAGACGGCCGTGTACATTAGGTAAAAAAGCCGTGTTTATATGGAAAAAGTCCAACGGTGGGCCGTGTCACTTGTTTTTTGTTCATAGAGCAGGAAAGAGGAACAAAGCCCATACAACCAACATACCAAAGACAACTCTATAATGTTGGCATTTGGATACGGAATCGGATATAGTACACAGTCGAACCATACACTTATATCAGTCGAATACTCTTAAAGTGATTTTATTATAAATAAATTCATTAACTACAGTAGAATTTGCGAAAAGCCGTAGAATTTACTACGGCCTCAGGGTTGCAGCCGTAGGCCGTGGATCTTACGATTTTACGATTACGATTGGGCCTGAAAGCCGTAGAACACGGTAATTGCCGTAGCATTGGCAACACTGTTTCAAGCACAGAATCAGTGTTGCCAACTCTTCCTTACAGCCCATAGACGTATGAAATGAAATGAAACAAAGCATATTTGACCTCTGTTCGGATTTCACTTCGGATTGAAATTAGCAACATGATAAAAGTAAGTTTCAGTTCCGAGAGTATAAAATTGACGAAAGTAAGTGCAACACAATATGGGTATAGTATGTTTTTTCGATCATATCCAATGATATTATAAGTAATCATAGTCGGATATTTAAATATAATTTAAAGCTAGCAACACCTAAGGGCGGAAACACGCGGGAAATATAAAGTGTCAACTAGTAAACTCAACTTGCATTCTCAGGAAATCATTATTGTGATTTCAATCTATACCTCAGTTTTTATTAGCTTTTCCGATACATTAACTGTTTAACCACGCTTATCGAAATCTTGTTCGTGTTCTACAAACATAGTTTTAGCTCCTGTTTATATTGTTCCGAAGCCTTGAAGTTATACTTGAAGAAAGTCAGTGGACCAAGAATTTAATAGTTTTTTCTATGATTCAACTAATTGAAATAATTACAAAAGAAACTGTCTATTGTGAATTGTGTTGTCCTAGCATATAAACCTGAGTGAATCATTCTTTAGTGTAGTTTGCAAGCGATCGTTAGCAAGATGAATGAAAGTAAATCCATTAGTAAAACCATAGGAGTTTGGATGTCGGACAAAAAAAGTCAGAAACTGAATTGGAAAGAGTTAATTTCTGTGTCAAACTCACGTGGCTACAAACTCATTAAGGTAAGTTAATTATGGTTCCTAAATCGCAAATTGTTCCTTTTTGCCATTTAAACCTTTACATTTTATTAATTATGATTTAATTAATTAACTATATGTTTAATTTTTCATATTTATTGCTTATTTTATGACTAATGTGCAGTTACAATGAGGTGTTTGCATATATAAGGGGTTTACCAAAATGAATCATTATGTAAATTGTCTTCAACTTGATGACAAACTGGTAATTTACCTGGCCTCAAGGACCTGAATAAGGAAAACTTGATGTTGGACCTTTGATGGCCTTAAAGACTGATTCATTGGTTTTACCTGTTTCAACATCTTTACTGCAGTCAAATATTTTACTGAAATTACTTAATCATACTTAAATCAGTCTCCTTTGCCCTGCTACAGCAGGTTAAAGACATGTTTTTTGTACCAGGTGGATTTGGAGCGGCCATTAGATGAGCAGGGGGAGTTTAATGTGTTCCTGCACAAGTTGACTGATGTAATAGCTGCAGCAGACTTAGGTGACCCCAAGGCGAGTTTATATAATTTTAACTCCTTGTACACAATCATGATATAGAGCATGGCTCATACATTATAATATCTATTAGTATTCTTTTTTTAGATTTTGTTTTTTCAAAACAGGTTGTTTTCACAAAAATAGGTTTTGCTTTTAATGTTTTACCAGAGGTTTATGGTATTATAGTCAGCCGAATGTGACAGGTGTAACAATATTTTGAGTATGTTTCATTATCCTTTCAAGCGGCAAGAAAACTATAATTAGTTTAAATTTGAATTTTGAGTTAATGTCATAAAGTACTAATTGTTTTTTGACAGCAGCTGTTAAACGGCTGCTTGCATCTCGAAGGGTTAGGATAGAATTTCATAATACCTAACCAATAGATCTAGATCTTAAAACGATTTTGTATCATAATGCCAAAAATAATACATGATTTTGTTTTCTCAAAAAATTCTGAATAATGTTTGTAACACCTTTATCCCAAAATGCCTAAAGTCCAAAATGACCTAATCCTGTAACACCTGTAATTTCCTCCTCCCATGGCTCCTTCATAATCCTGTCATTATTTATTAATTTCACTTAGATTTTTTGGCTATCAGGCGTTTGGGATTTAAGTCCTTCTTAGAGTCTGTTGTATCAGAATTCAGGTATTATGGAAATCAGATGTTTTGCATCAGTCATTATGAAATTGTGGGTATTTGAAAAATGAGGGAATTTGAAATTGTAGGGGACATGTAAATTATATAATTGAGCAAATAAAGGCTAAATAAATAAATAAATATTATAAATATTACCTAAAGCTTATGAAATTCAGCCTTAATTAAACTAACTCATTATTTTAATGTAATGAAATGAAACTACTACTACATATAATACTACATTAGGGAACCTAAGAGGTTATTCATTATTAAAATAATTAACACATACATACCGAATCATAATATCAATCACGTTTATTTATTTATTTATTGATACACCAACAGTGTTTACACAGATACGTGTTAAATACAAATACAATCGTGCTTATTCTACTGGTAACACTAATAACAGGTGTATACAGCACTCATAAGAATAATTTAACTGAGTTTATGATGAGTTAATTACTGCTAAAATTTATATAAATTAACTAAGAATATCCTTATATTTTTACTGTAGAATTTAAACTATTTGAAAAGTAATGCAAAAGTTTTTTCTTAAATACTATAAAGGAGTCATTGAAGATGTCGATGTCATTTATTTCGAGGCTGTTGTATGTAACAATGAGACGATTGAGAGGAGAGAATTTACCAAGATTCGTTCTGTGATTTAAAGTAGAGAAAATGTTTGCAATTGGATATCTCGGAACAGCACGCGGTACTCGTAACCCAATATGAGAAAGGGCATCCGGGGCAAATAGGGTTCCATTAATTAGCGAGAGTTAATAGGTCTGTAATAGTGCGACGCTGTTCCAGTGTGTTTAATTTAAAATAAGACAGCTGCGTATGATAGGATGCTAGGTATGGACAATTATAATCCCTGTAAGCCAGGAAGCGAGTAAAACTATGTTGCACATGCTCTAGCCTGCTGACATGCACTTTATAGTGGGGGTTCCAAGCTACTGCTGCATACTCCAGGTGACTCCGTACCAGGGAGTAGTAAAGTGATATTATTGCATGCTTATTTCTAAATTTATTACATGCCCTTTTTACAAAGCCGGCCATTTTCCAACTCTTCGCTATTATACTATCGATGTGTTCTATAAAATTGAGTCTGCTATCCAAAATGACACCCAAATCTCGGATCTTCTGAACTTCTTGTAAAACTTCCTTACTGAGAGTGTAATGTGAGGGTATAATATTTTTATTACGGGTAAATTTAATATGAAAACATTTGCTAGAATTAAGGGTCATCATGTTATCCTTACACCATGTCTGGACTGAGTCTAGGTCTTCTTGTAAGAGCATTGTGTCGGTTGACTGTTTTATGGCTCTGTATAATTTTAAGTCATCGGCAAATATGGAGCATTGACTATGACGTATATTGTGAACAATATCGTTTATAAAAATCAAAAAAAGTATTGGGCCAAGGTGAGATCCTTGTGGGACCCCAGAATAAGCAGTAAGTTTATGAAGATTATTGTTTAAACTCTACATACAGGGTGTCCCAGGAACCGATGTCAACCCGCCCAGGGCTGATAGAGCACCTAAAAAGCTATCGATTTAACCCCTATGTATGTTCAGCGATTTTTACTAGTTTCAGAGATTTTGATCATTTAAAACTGAATTTTTGTAATTTTCCCTTAGGCCACGAAAAATCAGAAGGTAATTTGGTTAAAATCTTTTTCCTTGTACTGAAATTCTCCACTCTGTCACGATCGTATTTTTTTTCTTTAAGTAGTTATGTTTTTTTATCTATTTAATGTTAATTTTATTTGAATCAGTAAAGTATTGTCCAACATCGTCATACAAAATAAAATATTACTTCAGACAAAAACAACCACTCTGCCACATTTCCAGGGGACAAATTTCAATGCAACGATAAAGATTTTAACCCAATTACTATTTTTAAATTGACAATAAATTGGCATGTTTTTAAGCTTATTCGCAACTAGACGGTAGTGTATTTTTTAAAGTTGGATCAATGTACGACGGGAAAAGCAAAAATTAAGTTTGCGATTTATTTTTTTAAATCTATTGTTGTCTAACACAAATCGTAATGCCTATCTGTTGACACAAGTATTCAAGAATATTGAGCAAAAAAATAAATAGTTTAGAATCATGCTATGATCAAAACATTGAACAAGGGTGTTCATTTTCGAAAAAAACCTAAAAATCACCTATCTCGAAAAACATGCGACTTTTACTAAACCTATTTTAGCTTTTTCATAACGTCTTAAGTGCCATCTATCCGTAGTTCAAGGATTATCCACTCATTACCTAACACCCTATATGTTATATGTATATTTATGACTCTATAATTTGTTTCATTTTCTAACTTTTGTTACAACTATTAAATAAATATCAGGGGACAAAGTCACACCAATTGACCTAGTCCCAAACTAAGCTCTAGGCTTGTACTATGGGTACTAGACAACGATATAAATACTTATATAGAGAAATATATACTTAAATACATAGAAAACATCCATGACTCAGAAACAAATATTCGCGCTCATCACACAAATATCTGCCCTTACCGGGATTTGAACCCAGGACCGCTAGCTTCGTAGGCAGGGTCACTACCAACTAGGCCAGCGCGTCGTCAAAGTCACGACGTCGTCGTATTGAAAGTCACGACTCGCGCACGAGGCGCTGTCGATTTTTTCGCCAACGTCAATAACGATAACCGACTGATAGGTTTTATTAGACTGCTAGTAATAACCATTTTCCCATTTTTTTTATAACTATACTTGTCACTGCGTATTTTGCCGGAAATCACATAGTAATTAGCATTATTGTGTGTATGAGACTGACCTATTAGCATGACAATGTAAAGCTATAAACAACATAGTATATACCTAATCATATAATATGTTGTAATATACATTGCTCCCTTAGAGCTAAATTATTTTTAACGAGTTATTTATTTTATTGCCAGTGTTAAAATAAGTGATTTAAATTACATTGCCGTTAATGTTCTTAACCTCTTTCGTTTCTAGGCTTCGCGCATTATTAGTAATGTAGAGCAGTACCTGTCCAACCATCCAAGTATTACAGTCATTGATCCTTTAGACAATGTCAGGATTCTTTTGAATAGGTAAGTAAGGGGAAGTCATAAATAAAAAATAAAACGTATTTGTAACCAGGGGTTGGAGAAGGTATATGTAAAAAACTTAAGTAAAGCTCTTCTTGCATGCAGTTGTAACACATCTGTATAGACCGTTTGACATACTATATTTGAAATTTGACGTAAATTCCATATTAGATTTGTACACAACTACATGCAAGAGGAGCTTTACTTAAGTTTTTCACCTATAGTGCTTATTAAGTGAGCCTGTGGCGCCCCAACACCCGCTGTTTTTTTGGACGGTAGCAGCCCCGTAAATGCATTTCTCCAACATTAAAAAAAGGTAGTGCTTATTAACTTGACGCATACGTTCATTCATGCGTTAGTTTAGTGAGATGGGAATAGTTTTTCGAATGAACATGCGTCAAGTTTAGGTAAAAAAACACTACCTATTCCGTCCCATGCTAGTAACATAATGAAGAATTACATGCTTTGCACAAAAATGACATTAAAAATGTATAGTTAACAAATGTAAAAAAATATGTCTTAGTATTAAGGCATATTTTATTTTTATTTCTGTGGTTGCTAATGACTGATATTGTATTTTTCCAGGTATACATATTATTCCATATTACAAGACGAGCCTTCATTTAGCAGATACGGGATTTTCACACCTGCATTTGCAGAGTTTACAACGTCCAATTTTAAAGAGAATCTGGAGATTATGAGGCAGAGGGGGGTCCGGTTTCCTATAATATGCAAGCCTACAATAGCCCACGGGTCCAAGTCTGCTCATGAAATGATTTTGGTGTTCAACCAGAGAGACTTGAATGTATGCCGGCCACCTTGTGTTGTTCAAAGTTTTGTTAACCACAATGCTGTTCTACATAAAGTATTTATATTAGGAAATAGGTAAGTCATTATGCAACTAATTATGTACTTTGGAATTTGACTGTTTATCAGGTTGAAAGAAAACGTCATTTTCGTCATTAGTCGTGTCACGTCAGGAAATGTATAACACGGCAAATTTACGTATGATGTTTAACTGCTAAACAATAAATCGCCTTGACTATAAATATTAATTTAACAGCAGTAAGCCCTTGTCATACACGTCGCGCCGTACTATTGAGCGAATCCTTTTTTTGTATAGAATAAAATGGAAAGTGTGTAATTTACCTGCCAGGCGATCGATAATGTTGAACCTTGAACTTGGACGGAAAGTACCCTAAATATAGTTATTCTTATTTCTAAAAATACCTATAATATGTAGGGTACTTTCCCTCCTAGTTCAAGAGTCAACGTTTTCGATCACCTGGCAGGCAAAATGTCCAAAAGAAAATATTTGTCTTTTTGAGAATATTTCTTTTTAGTTACCAATATAAAAAAAAAAAAATCAACGTGTTTCAAATACATGGTTGGTTTTTTGATAAATACTTTAGAAATCACCTGGCTCAATTTTAGGCCTGACTAAATGATTTGAGGATTTGATTTCAATTTGAGGTTTTTAAACGTTCCAAAATGCCTCAAGCACTTATTTGCGAAGAAAAAACACTACTTGACTTGACGATAACTTTTTAGCAAGGCCGGAATCGGCCGGATGAGCACTCTCCTTTTACCACGGTTTTCGGCTTTGTTCGACTTCAGCGCATCACTCAGTTCAAACACACCATGGCTAGGATTTAAACCCGCTTCAACTACTCGAAATGACAGGATAGTGCGAAGTTTAGTAGCTTCTAGTTATTATCAAAAGACATACGTTGCTAAAACTAAATACACTAAGTATTATTTTCTTTCATGATTTCAGGTATCACATTTGCGAAAGACCAAGCCTTAAAAACTTCTACGCATCAGAAGACCTAGAACCAATATTCTACAGTACAGGAGAGGTATGCAAAGCAGATAGCCAGTCCACCCTCTCTATATTAGATCCTCACGATGAACCGGATTTACAGATGGGTTTAGATGAAGACAAAATTAAATTGATAATTCGAGTGTTAAGAAAAGAAATTGGACTCACCCTGGCAGGCGTCGACGTAGTTATTGACAATGTTACGGGAAATCATGCAGTTATAGATATTAATGTGTACCCTAGTTACGACAATTTTCCCAATTTTTTTGAGAATCTCCTGGACTGTATCGACGAGACTGTCTGTAGGAATAGTATTGTAAGTAATGGTGATCGTGACTACTCGCATGATTTGACATGTCTAGATGATTATTCCGTTAGCCATAAGATAAATGGGTTGATAAATGTTGCATTTACGACCAGTAAAATGGGAGTTACTGGTATGAATATAAATTAGTTTGGTATTCGATTATTAGCTAGTGTTCGGAATATGTAGAGCTAATTTGTCCAAACTTGGCACACCTACATTGAGTGAATGAAATCTAAATAGTTTAATGAATGAAATTATATTCCAATCTTACGCTTAAAATAACAAGCGTGAAGTGTTGGCAAATTAGTTGTACTCATTCCGAAAATACTGATTACAAGTACCTAGCGACCTGCCTTAAGGTCCACTGTAAATCGTTCATGGTTGTAATGAATCAAAAATATACTATTACTAACGACCCGCCCTCGCTTCGCTTCGGTTTATGTGAGTTTTCTGTAACACCCGTACATAAAACAGAATTAATTATACAGATCTAGTGAATAATCCTTTCACATCGTGAAAACTCTGATCTCACGTCTACTTCCGAATGATGCCGACGTGTCTATGAATTATTGAATTATTAAGTGACATGTTTGTATTAAATAAATAGAGTACTTTAATTATCAGTGTCAAATTTCAAACCACGAGTTTGAAGTATATCATACTGAGATGTTTAAACCACCACGATCAAATTATAAATATAAATAATTGTTGAAAATAATTTCACAGGCTTGTCGATCTAAACGTTTCGCGGGCCTTAATGCTTTCGGCATGACTATTAAAAAGAACTGAAAACAAACTTAATCTTAATTAACAAAAAAATACTCTGCTATTAACCACTCTATATCGATTATCACTCTCGCGATGCGACGTTCCCCCACGTTGTCTTGATAGGTACTGAGTCAAACTGAAGTAGCATGACAAATACGAACATTTCCGAGAAAATAAGATGTGAAAGAATATTTCACTACCTCTGTACATTAAAACCTGTTGAATCACTCGATTGATGAAAACCACATTGAAACCCGTTACGTAGTTTGAAAGATTTAAGCATTCATACAGAGGGTCAGACGGCGGGAAGCGACTTTGTTTTGTACTCTTCGTCAATAAAATTAAGTGTGAATATTGAATGTGTCAAAACTATTTCATAATATTTATATAGAGTTGTTAAATTTTTACGTTGTTTAGTTACCGGCGAATGTTGTCTAGCAGCTTTCAAAACGTTTTGTATGTATCAGTGCCTCTTTAAAAATTTAAAAAGTAATAACCTGAGTAAAACTCCTTGCATACTGACATTATTTATTATAATATAAGTAATGTATTATCATAAGACTGAAAATGTATATAATTTGTAAAAATGAAAGTTATGAGTGTAATTTAACTCTTAACGATTTACATTTTTATGTTGTAAATACATTGTTGAAGGGTGTCTTTTTCCAAGAATTTACTATTAAGTGTATTCGGAACTACTAAGTCCTAAACCAGTAAACCCTTAAATTGTCCAATTGTCCAACGTTTACCTTAAGAACTAGCAAACATTTTCAACGCTCACAAAACAAAGACAAATGTCAAAAATAAAGAACCGTGGCGTTGAAAAGGGAGTGCTCAGCATTGTGCCGCGGCGCTGGTCATCAGAGTAATTTCATTCCTATATACAACTACTCCTGGGACGTCGAAGTTATTAGTTTTTTCATACATTTAGCTTGAAACGTACTGTAAGGACGATGTTAAAGGAAACATAGGACGGTTTTATTAAGATACTTGCCTCACATTCATCACTTTGCCTTCATCATTTGAATTGGGACTTAAAATACTGCTCCATAATGTAAAATAATACTATTGACGACTCTAGTAAACCTCAAGTGACTGGCGCGACGACAATCAGCTTACTTAATAATATTATTCTTAACTTAGCAGCTTTAAGGTCTACTTTTATATTTTTAGCCGAGCTCATAAGTCTTTTGGCAACCTATTAACTGTCATTTCTGGTCTCTTGATCAACAGAACCGACCCCGTTAGATGAAATGTCCAAAAGCATAATGAAATTAATTTAAATTGTCGATGGCTATATAAAAAACAGCGGTCAAGTGCGAGTCGGACTCGCGCACCGAGGGTTCCGTGTTTAAGATAATATGGTTAGAAAACGCAAAAGAAAATACATTTTGTTATGATTTTTTTTTATGCAATAGGGTCCATTTTGACTTGCCTACATTTTGTTAATTTTTCCAAAACTGTATAGTTTGACAACTTTATTTTATTTTTCGCGTAAAATATAAATAATTATCTTTAAATCAGCAATTTTTCAATTTTTTATCCCGTGATCTTCGGAGATTAGGGGAACGGTAATTTTTTGCACATTTTTGGCTATAAATCAAAAAGTACGTCACGTAACATTACAAAAAAAACGTGAAATGTGCAGACTGACCACCCGTTTGCTATAATCGAATCACTTTCATTTTCAACCCCCATTCTAGACCCATTTTCAAATATTTAGAAAAGAATATTTGTGTTAGACTTTCTATATGCTATGTATCATTATACATTAAAAAAATATAAATTGATAAATCCTGCTGCCCTGCTGTTAAAGTATTATGTAAAAGGTTAGTGATGCATCTGTTAATATTATTTCCAAGCGAATGCAAAAACAAACCCTCTTGAATTTGGATTTATTGA
The DNA here is from genome assembly GCA_946894065.1 of Acleris literana. Classification (NCBI taxonomy): domain Eukaryota; kingdom Metazoa; phylum Arthropoda; class Insecta; order Lepidoptera; family Tortricidae; genus Acleris; species Acleris literana. Next base: position 5,992,596 of record OX335683.1, read on the forward strand.
CTTATTGAGTCCTGTTTTCTTAATTATTAAATAATTAAGAAAACTGAATATAATTTATATTTTAGCATTTTTGTTGTTGAACATGGAAATATTTTAATTTTGTTGTCGAATGATGTTTTGTGTTGGCGTCGAAAACCAAATTTGAACCTTATTTTAACTCGAAGAGTGTGGACTATAAAATGAATGTACTCTTTTCCTGTTGCTACGATGTTGTATATTTTGCTGTAGAACTTAATTAGACTCTAATATTTGTTATTTATTAATTAAAATTATTTGATTATTTTGTAAAAAAACTTTTTGATAGTGTTTAATTAACGTTACTTTCTACAAATATTCATCAATAACGAATTGGAACAGGTAGTGCTAATTGAGCCAAATTCATCCATTTTCATTCATGCTTGAATGAAATAGATCTAGTTACATGAATAATAAATAATGCATTAATATCTCACTCCGCGGTAATGATCATGCGTCAAGTTGAGCTAAATTAGCACTACCTATTCCAATCACTGATAATTATTTAACATGAAGTGGATTTACAAAATTTTGTACAAAAATATAAGTAATAAAAAAAAAAAAGTAATTAAAAAATTAACATGGTTTTTTATGTGTTGCATTTATCTATATAATGCATTATTCGTAAAGAGAAAAAGTGAAAGGTCAACTTCATTAATAATAGACCTAACACCACTGTGATAAGGTATGTTTTTGCTAAAACGTTTTAATATGTAATGTAAAGTAATCAATTCCATAAAAGATTAATGTCGTGTACATAATGTACTACTATTGTATTTACTTATTTACGAGTAAAACTTTTAATAGAATTTTTGAAAAATATCTGTATACATACTTGTACTTGTCTGTAACTTTCTGCTGTAAGTAATAAGTAATTGTAATAAATATTATTTAAATGTATTGTAATTTTTATTTTTCCATTTTTATTATTAATTTGCTCTTGGTGTCAATGGATCAATTCATCCTTTTGCGATCTACAAAGCCACAAACAGACAGACGAGAGACAGGAACACGTTTCGTCAGAAGTTAAAAAAGGAAAAGCATATTGAGCGAGATCTTATAAAGTCTTTCTGGTTCGGGTAAAGTCGGTTAGACTCGCATAAGAGCGTATGGGAGCGAGTGAGATAGAACTACAAACTCGATGTCATTTTAAGAGCTATTGCACTGTACATACTAACATTAATAATTATTAACATAAATAAATTTGTGACTATAAGGTCCGAATACTTAAGAACGCCAAAAACAGGCTTTCCCACCGGAGCGGCTAGCACATATCGTATTTTCTAGTTTGTGGGAAATTACTTCCATCCCTATTATTGGTAAGAGCTACTGGGACTAACAGTCTTGTAAAAACATATACAGGGTGTCCCAGCAACCGAATTCAACCCGCCTAGGGCTGATAGAGCAGCTAGAAAGCTATCAATTTAACCCTTCTGTATGTTCAGCGATTTTTACTAGTTTCGGAGATATTGATCATTTTAATCTGAATTTTTGTAATTTTCCCTTATGTCCCTGTCACGAAAAATTATTAATTTCATGTTTTGTTTCATACGTTTTTCCGTGATATCTTACATACTTAGAATCATTACGAATCAGCGAAGTTTTTAAACCTATTTACCCCTTTTTTTATTAGATTTTTTTAAATTATAGGTCACATAAAGTTTGTTTCTCCATACTAGGGGTTTGCTTTTCCCTACCAATCAACCTCAATTCCCCCTAGAGCTCGTCAAATGCGTCTAGGCACATAAGGAGTGGTTCAGTAAAAAAGTAGCAATGAATTATCTGTTTTTTTTTTTAATTTTTGCTATAGATGAAGCAGTTTTTTTAATTAGCAATCTGTAGATGTCATTCTATCAAATAAAAATACAATCATATTGAAATGTATGAGATTCTTTGAGTTTTCTCAATATTTTGCAGGTAGTTCATAACTTTTTGTACAACACAATTTGACAATCCTCGCTTGCCGGTTTCTACAATTCCACATTTGAGTCTCCATTTTCAGAACTTGTTTTATTCTTTTAGGAATATCATCTTACGGATAAGTTATACCGATGTTGAAAATCCATGTAACTACCTCAAAATGAAATGAAATCAAAAAGTTAACTATTGATCAAAAGACAATTTAATAAGGTAATAAGTAGCCCATCAAACTTAAAGAAAAAACTATGTTTATGACAAACACCTCATAGATTCTCAGAACACGCTGTCCAAAAAGTTTTAGGTGAAATGTAATATAAAAGGCGAAAACTTGAAATCGCCTGTTCATTGTTTTTACGATTATTATTATTATTATTATTTTTAAATTTTTATGGCCTGGATTCTAAGTCCTTTAAGCCAATTTTTTATTTTATTGAACAGTATCCACAGATTACTAAAGCAAATAAACTGCTTAAAAATTACCACATAATTAAAAAAAACGATATTAGGTATGTGCTGCTATTTTTTTTCTGGACCACTCCTGAAGTCCTGATAAGCGTAAGCACAATGATTGGGCTTTCAGTTTAAGATAGACGATTATTAGTAGGTACAGAACCTTGGAATATAAGCATTGTGCAATAAAACATTTTGAATTTAAATTAGGGGCACAACTCGCACTTAACCAATCTCAGTAAATAAAGCTGAGTTTGCAACCTGAGAAGTAATTCAAGGCCACTGTGTGGTGTGGTTGTAACTCCAACCTTATAATTTGAGACATTCATCATTATCCTCCAAGGTTGAGGTGAAATACAATAAGTAATTGATATTTAATCCCGGTGCTTGCAGTACATTGAGCAACTTGTATTAAGTTTGTTAAAAGTTCTTGAAACTTTGACGGACTTCAAAGGAGTTAGACGTGGCCAGCAATTATCTTTTGCCATCTAACAAGTAGCTGGTACCTACCATATCATTACTCTTTTCTGGTTTATTACGAATCCGTACAAAAAATGAAAAAAACGGAACCCTTATAGGATCACTCGTGCGTCTGTCTGTCTGTCCGTCCGTCTGTCTCAGCCAATTTACTCCGAATCCACACGACCAAATCAGGTGAAATTTGGTAGGATGGTGTAATCCTATGACTCCTATGACCCAAACACAATGCAAAGAATTTTTTTTTTATAAGGGTCGTTTTTGGGGGGCAAATAGGGAAATTAAAAAAAGCAAGCCTTAGTTTGTCATATCATATGTCAAATGAAAGGGCTCGTTATGAGGATCTCAAATATATTTCTGTTATTATATTGTAAATTTAATAGTTTTACTTACTTATTCTAGGTAACTAAAATAAGTTAATTTATTTTAGTATTTAGTTTTAGTTTGTTTTTATAATTTCTCTGTTTTTTTTTGTTTGTGTCGTAATAAAGTTTTAGTCTCCTTTGCGTAGAAAAAAAAAAGTTTTACTTTATTCATGAAAGAAGACGAAATTTTTCCATCCCCCCCCCTGATCTCCGAAACTACAGAGCCTAAAACTTTGAAAAAAATACAAAATATAGTTCATTGCTTGTAGATTACAGGAAAACCTATAAGAATTCTACCAACAAAAAAAAACGTATGTATGGAACTCTCTCCACGCGAATTCAACTCGCACTGGGCCGGTTTTTTTTAATGCCTAATTTCCTATGCCTACCCGCCCCAGCGGGGCCAGGGTGGGTTATGTCTGACTTGCTGGGACTAAAACCCCCGGGGCGTTCCTCCTATCGCTAGGTATAGTTTGAATTTTATGAAGTGACCCGATTGGCAAAATCATGTGTCTCACAGAGAGGGCCAGTTTAAAAAGTTCTTACCATACATATCAAGAGGAGGCTACGGAACTGCTAGGTAATAGCGCCAAAACGTAGCCATATTGTCAACCTAACCTAACCATAGTAACCCGGGTTTCCTAATAAATTATAAAATTATGGTAATATCCATCCAGAGTTCTAAAAATATGCCGACGTTATTGTCGGGTTTTCATATAATTATTTATGTAGGTATAAACTATGAATTACAAACCCCTTTAAATCGTGGAAACCTGAATCCTTCGTGTTATAGCCAAAAGAAGTCCACTGCTGCTTAGGATTCTCCAAGGATTTCCACGACCGCCCGGTTAGCAAAGTCACGTATTACCCATAACTTAGACGTCTACAGTCTATCTATTTATAATCTATTCATTTTGTTTTACATAATCTATTCATATACAACGACTGTTAATGTTTTATTTGACATAATACCGCATAACTCTGTGATAACGGTTGTTTTCAGTTAACGTTACAACGAATAAAAGCACAAGGTAATTGTTGATTCGACACAGTTCCGAGCATAAATCGCATCTAGTTGCAGCGAAAGGTAAGTCTACAATTTATTACCCATTACGGTACCTACGCAGCATCCGTGCGATCACATTGGGAACGCAGGAAGTGCTAGCTAGTAGACCGATTTAAAGGTTGATTCACAATGCAAAGTTGTCAATACTCGCGTCGTGCGTGATTTTCGTTTAATCATAGCCTTAGACCTTAGTCTTATCGCTTTTTCCGTTTTTTTTTGCTAACACTTCACCAGCTACATATAGTTCGTGTTTTTACCCGACTGTCTAAGAAGGATGTTCATATTTTTAGCATTTCTAAATGAAACAAAAGGTCACGAAATGTTTCTCTCGCTGTACCTATGTTTCTTCAAAGGTTTTATTAAAATTTGTTCTTATTAGTTTTATCCCTTAAATTGGCAAAAATAAAAAAGTGAATTCAAACCCTATTTGATTTGAATTCAGCATAAAAAAATAGTAACAAAAAAAATTAAAAAAGTGAACATTATACACTGGCCCGCAAAACTAATACTAGCTAGTATTAAAAGTGTGATACTTAGTTTTGCGGGCCAGTATAGTATGTGCATTATTAATTAGATACACATACACTGCCAATTTAAGGGTTTGAGCCTATCTTGCTTCTGTAACTTATTCATGTTATTGACGATTTAGGATTAGGAGCTCGTAAGCAGGCACAAGATGTTTATTTATTTATTTATTTTAAACAAACAGTCATTTACATAGATCAGATCTTATTAGTTTAAAAGGAAAATGGTTCTTGACAAACAGTGTTCACAGGTGGAATAAAAAATATAAAATAATTAGGCCTCTTAACTAGTTAAGTATCAGAGAAAACAAAGTGGAATTAAGGCCTAGTACCCAGTACCTACCCTAAAGTTAGGTTTAAAAAGGGTTGTGTAGCCAAATATTTTCACTCAACATGCGATAACGTTTCTCGATCTCCCCATAAATGAAGATTTGATGATTGATTGATTTTTTAACATTTCTGAATAAGTATGTTGTAGATTTTGAAAAACTATGTTTTCCTATCAATAGAATATTTTTTGGAAAGAAATAAAAAATAACGGAAACGCACAAACCTACAGTTTCATAAGAACTACAACATATTCAAAAACCGTAGAAATCGGACTTGATTTGAGGGGTGAGAATTGGGTGAGAGTTTTGACGTCGTTAAGCTTCGCCTCACACTCCTCTTAATGACTATTCACTATCAGCGCTGGCTCTGAAACCTTGTTTCGAGTGACCTGTATAGATACATAGACACGACCAACGCATTCACTTCCGAACGCATACGAGTTCTCCTGGCTTTCACCCAGTGCAAGTGCCAGTGCCACAAATTATAAGGGTGCCTTTGTCTAACAGTAGGTACTTAACGCGTACATATTTGTGTTCTTACAGTAGGTACCTATCTGAGCTTCTAACTAATGGAGAGACATGTGTACTTATCGTTTTCTTTCAAATGTTTAAGTAAAATTCAAAATTAAGGTGAGCATTTAAGACATTTTTTCTATTTTGTTACCGCGTATTTCTATAATTTTGATTTAAATGTTACTGTTATTTATTTATGACTATTGATTATTAAGAAAATGTTAAGAAAGTGTACGCTAGTAGAACTTACCTAACGTTTTTCTATAAATAAATAAATAAATTATGGACAAAGGACCAATTATGGACACTTATTCTTATTTTACAGAAGATAAGGGTTATTCATTTGTTTTGCAATGGTTTTGCATCACTCAACTTATAACCGTATCATCTTTGAATTAAGAGTTAAATGTCCATTATTGGTGCCTTCAGCTAAAAGGGTCCAACATTGGTGCCATTACGTTATAGAAAAACGTGGTAACAAAGTAGAAAAATTAACGAAACTAAAAAAAAAAGTGATGTTGGTACAAACTTTTTTAGAAATGCTCAGGTACGAGGTGAAGACTCTAAACCATCAGTAGATATAATAGGACCACCGTTACCCGCGCGTGTAACAAACGTGAGCGAAAAATTGAAGCCTTTTGCGTGCAGTTGCGTTGTTTTGAGTTTGTTGCGATTCAGTCAGCTGTCCGCACATGGCGGCGGAGCACGCGTTGCGCGCGCACGCCGAAAGGCATTCGCCGGTATTTACGCGCCAATCTCGCTAAACTTTTTTAAAAAATATTTTAAACTGCGCGTGTTCGGATTCGGTGTACTTAAGCGTGGTTAAAAAGTTTGAAATAAAGTGTTGGTGTAATATTTTGTTCTGATTCATAATTGATTGTGCTCGTGTGTTGTGTAAAGTTCTCGATCCGTCAATTTAAAGGCTAATTGATGATCCGATTAATTCGACATTGGATCTATTAATTACACAGCCTGTGTGTTAGTGTTTGTGTTGGTTTAATATTTGGAGGCGTGCTTGGATGTTAAAGCACAGGTAAGCATTTATGCGGCCAGTTGAATAAAACAAACCAATAAAAAAACATTGGGATACAAATATTATAATTAAAACAATAAATGTGAGAATACTAACGTCGGTTATGCAAATGTCATAATATTAATAAAGAGAACACCCGCTGTTCTATTTAATATTATTGTATCAAAGTTAATGACTTTCACGGTTTATGTGTTTTTATAACGTTTTAATTATTTTAACTAAGAAGTAAACTTAATAGTTTAACACAGCTTTTAGGAATTCTTTGAAATTGTTACGAGAAAAAAATGGCCTACTTAGTGTTTAACATCGGTACGTAGGTAGGTAGGAACCCACATAGTGAAATGGTTTTTTTTTAACTTCCGAAGTAGGTATTTATTTTGTTCCCTTATTGACGACCAATTGTTTAGCATAGGTAGGTAGGTACAGTCGAGTTACTTTAGTACCTTGCCTATTTAATGTCATATTTAACCTGCCATATATGAATTGTCACAGCGATTAAAGTGACAAGGTACTAAAGTGTATACATATTTATGAACTCTACCTTCAACTACCAACACTCCAAAAATATGAATATTGAATGTTTTTTTACAGCTTCGTGAAAATTGCAAAATCTCTTCAGATTAGTTAACTATTTTTTTTTGGGTGTCAATCTCATCTCATACAAAATGACCTAGTCCTTAACTAGATCTAGGCTTGAACTATGGGTACAGTCAACAGCATAAATAAGTGATCATTTATGTACCTTGTCACTTTAACGTCGTGTTTGAAATGTCATACAAAATTGTGAAACGATTGAAAGCGACAAGGTATATAAATGATCACTTATTTATGCTGTTGACTGTACCTATACTACTTAGCTACTACACAACGATAAACATCCAAGACTCAGAAAAAAATAGGTACGTAAACTCGGGTTACTTTAGCCCTAGGGGGTAACAGTGCCTAGCTTAAAACTATAACTATTTTAGTGGTAGTCATCATAAATTGGTTTAAGAGTTTTAGAACTCCACAAGTAGGTTAGGTCTGATGTAACATTTAATAGAATAATTAAATTTTAAAGATGGTTTTTGGGGTGGGCACTGTTACCCCCTAGGGCTAAAGTAACCCGAGTTTACGGTACTCGCGCTCATCACACAAATAGGAAAGTATTTACCTTTACCGGGAATCGAACCCCGGACTTCTACCCTTGAAAGCAGTATCAACCAACTAGGCTACCTTGTAAACCAACGACATAAGGTACGCGAAATCTGAAGCACTTATTATAGACCAGGCAGCAGGCAGATACCTTAAGTACCTCTGCCGAATGCGCTTGTTCGTGGTCGCGTGGCACCTCCCAGAAGCACGCAGATGGTTTACCGCTTGGTTTCTAGTGGACATATCCACTAAAAGCCGCTCTCGGTTGGAGTCCCATATCTATAACCATCCCGAGTTCCCCAGAAACCAGAGCAGAGTTTCTTGGCAAAAAGTCATGAATTCAAACCTCTTCGGATTTTGATCCAGAAAAAAAGATATAAAACGAATATGTTATGGTATACATCGTCAAAAATAAAGGGTTAAAAGAACATTGGTAGGTTACTTTCATAGGTAATATAACCGCTAAAATAATGTTGTTCAATTAAGTTTGCTGACCACTTTAAAGCTAAAAATCAATGATATCCTCAATTAAAATAGCACTTACCTATAAGTAACTCAATCTTAATAACAGGTTTCCGGCTTTAAGGCACAAAATTTTCATGGAAACTAATTTGATTGACCTTCAGTTACCGCGTAAACTCTTGCTTCGTCATGGCCGGCGAGATTCTATAGCATTGTACGTACAACCGTTGCTCACCATTACACTTCAAATATCTATGACAAATTGCTTAACCACGACACGTGAATGGCGCAGTGGCAATGCAAGAAATTCGTAAGTTATAATGTACTTTTATTAACAATATTCGTCGTTTTACAATGAGTGGTTAAGAGGGTGAATCGACGCATCATGTAAGATGTTAAAGATTTACCGTAAATTTAACTTCGGGCGATAACGTGTCTCATCCCCTAATCAGTTCGATTTCTAAGATTTTTGAATATGTTGTAGTTGTTATGAAAATATGTTGTAGGTTTGTACGTTTCCGATTTTTGTATTTGTTTATAATAATTTCCTTGGAAAGGAAAAAGCACGGACAAAGGAGAGTTGAAAGTTTGGGACTGGATCAATTTGTGTGAGATATCATGATCTCTTTGCCCTTTTATCCCTTGTGGGATAATTATATTTAGTTATTATTTAATTAATTAACCCGGCCCTAGTGCCCATCTAAAACATAGTAAGTAAATAAATAAATGAAAGACACAACGGGAAGATTATAAAAAGTTAACTTTCCGGACCTCAATTCAAACCGCGACTTCATTAACTGGAGGAAATGCTCTTAACGATAGAGCTTCCGGACCACAGACTAGACTCGGACATAAGTCATAATTCTAATCAGGTTTGGCAATGCATGTCCCGGGGGCTTAAGAGTAATTTGCCGTTTCAATTCCCATAAAAACATGTTCCAACTAAGTAGTTATAGCCTCTTTTACGACTCTACATTTTGTTATAAAACCTAAAGTTAGCGTTGTAGTATAAATTGCTAGTGAAACGATTTAAAGCGACAAGGTACATAAATGATCACTTATTTATGCTGTTGACTGTACATTTCCCGAAGCTCTTACGGTACTTAAAGGAAAAAACATCTTCAGGAAACCTGCACATTCGAATAGATAAGTGTGTAAGAAGGTAATTGCACAAAAATCCTAAAGGGTTGAAGGGTATGCGAAAGGGCCCATCTGTAAGATAAGATAAAATAAGACCTCCTACTTGTCCTTATGAAACCTGAAGCTGAGTAGGTATTTTAGTTTTACTTCCATTAAATACTTTCGTGACGGTTTTTTTATTGCCAGAGGGTCTGAGACAGGTAATCAGTCATGACCTAATGGAAGTGGTTACCGCCGCCAATGGACATTGACAACACCATGCGCTGCCGGTCTTGAAGGAATTTCACGAAGCTAAAATTAACAGCCAAATCCTTAGGTGGAAAAGCCTTATCCGTAAAGGTATTCGTTCGGAGAGTATTCGTCTTGTCATCGATCTACGTTTGTAACTAGTTGTCCCCTTAAAGCATACACAAAAACACACCAAAAACGGTGGTTTTTCCCGACATTGTTAATCGATATCTCTACTACCGCGGAAATCGGGATGCCGAGCAACTCATCAGAACGAATTCCGAATTCGCTGCGCCCGAGTTCCCGCGACCTTCGGCTACGTATCGTCGCAGAATCGAATCGCCGCGTACCTAACTGTAAAGTTAAACTAGTTTGGCTGTCGGCCGCTCTAATAGGATCGGACGCGTTCCGCACAGTACTTTTTTCTATACTTTTTCTGGGCAAGTGCGTGTAGACGATTGACACGCCGGCACCGGATCCAATCTTGGGCCGTCCCCGTTTCTTTGTCGGTGTTTGTTTTGATTATCTGCCTTATATAGAACATGAACATGCGCAAACAGCTCTATGATAAAATTTACAAATCGTTCCGCTTGGCTCTTTAGTTTAGACATCAGTCATCACGATGTATGCGTGGTCAATTCCTATTTCTCATCTAATGTTATGCGTTTACGATAAATTGGCAACACAGAAACACTCGGTAATTTCTTCGTGCCTAATATGTAACTCTCTAGGCACTTGAGGTTACACGCTTCGAGTAGGCGTACGAACCTACGCATTCGCTTTCAGAATGGCAAGCCGATTTATCTTAGACTGTACTTCGGATATATTCTAGATTTATTGTATACGCAAAGTTACCTACTAACTGGTAGCAGAACTTGCCGATAGGTCATTCATATATACATACATTATAGTTATGTATAGTATGAGCCCTAGCCAAGGTGCAAACGCTACTAACGTTTTTCTCTTCTATCACTCAGCCATTTTCCATCAAACCTAGCTAAGTAGAACTTAGAAGACGGTTGGCCACACTAGTCACATTTCACAACAGAGGCCGGCAGGAAGAACCGTATTATACTGATAACAACGCAACAATTGATCTTACCTTCGGTTTGTGCTTGGTTTCATTTCAAAGGTAGTTTCTTTGTCAGCAGCACACTGATACTTACACCAAGGTATTTCACCTTCCGGCTTCATCAATCTTATATAGGTTCTAGATGAAAACGGTTTCAGTTGCTCTAATATGAGTGGCGCAAGTTTAAATTAGTTCTCACTACTTCTCACTGTAAACCTTATCTTGTGTTATGAGTGTTATGACACGAGTAAGATAGATCACTGGTCTCAATAATGGGCTGCTCAGAATGGTTCTCCTATGGAAGCCCTAATCGTCATTTATCCTAATGCATCGTTTGTCCGAATTTTCATTTAACCTAACGCCATTTCCGCTTAAATTTTAAAACTTTTTAGTATTGTTATAATACAACCCTAACCTAACCGAACCGAAGATATAATTGGAAAACTTAAAAAGTTGCCTGACTCATCTGAAAACCAGTTTAGGGCAAATGAAAATTCGGGCAAACGATGTGATAGGACAAACGTAGTTAGGGATTGTGAGGGACACCCGCTCAGAATCAGGACCCCTCAACAAGATGCATTAGGCGTTCGTTATTGTTATGCAAAATGTATGGGATTGACGTAAGCTGTCAGACGGTCTCGTCGAGTGCCTACGTCAATTCCATACATTTTGTCAGATTTCGAAAATCGTTAACGTTCGCGTTAAGCAACTTGTCTAGCCTCACAGTTCATGGCGATAGTCGTTCCTTAGTAACGATTTCCATTCAAAGTTTGAAAACGGAACGAGTTAATTGTCTTTAAAATGTCTTTGAGTACCGGCGGTATGTAGTCATGAATTAAAGGGACCCACCTTAGGTCCAAAGTTAATCTGACATTCTACAACTAATTAACGTTTGTGTCTATACCTAGTTAGGTTTGTGTATGATTATGAAGATGTTTACCTGCGACAAAAAAGCTACCTACTGAAATTATTGACACGTTCGCCAGGGATCAATAACCCATCATTCATCGTGGAGTGGCAGGAGCGATGAACCGATCATTAGGCTAGTGTTTGTTGAGCAAATCTGCATTTCCAAGAGCTCGACGAGTTTTCCAATAATTTATATTTAGCTGGATTAAATACCATTTGTCGAGAGTGTGCGGTGCGTGCAATGCTTAACTGAAATTTCAGAATTCCCACGATAAAATAAAAGGAAAATTATAATAGTAAATAGAGTTAGCTTTCCGTAATGATGGTCTCTACGCATTAATTTTAGTACAAGATTAAATGTAAAATGTACATCATGCTTCAATTCAAACGATCTTACCGACAAATCGCCGTCGCGTAAGAAATGGGTCTTATATTTAGACTATTCTGTAAGAAATTGGACACCGCGCTTAATGGATTTGTAATTAACTTATTGTAAGAAAGATTTAAAATACTTCATGGTCAGTGAACTTACAGTTTTATTCAATGTTTCGCTTCTTTTCTAGCTAAAATTAAATAACTAAATATCAGGGGACAAATCTCACACAATTTGACCTAGTCCCAAATTAAGTTTTAGGCATGTACGGTCACGAGCGTTAATTTGGGACCCATTTCAAGAAAAATATGCTTGAAGTCGTCAATGTCATTAGAGATGTCAAGCCATTTGTTAATTTTAGGAAACTCAACCTTATTGTCGTAGAATGTCAGATTGACTTTGGCCCTAAGGTGGGTACCAAATTTAATCTCGTGGCTGTACTATGGGTTATAGACAACGATAAACTTACGTAAAAAGTGTGCTACATATTTGAATACATAGAAAACATTCAAGGCCTCGGAACAAATACTTGCGCTCATCACACAAACATCTGCACTTACCGGGATTAGAACGGGACGGCTAGCTTCGTAGGCAGGGCCACTACCAACTAGGCTAACGTGTCGGATTGCTTCCTTCATCTTCATCAGAACATCCCCTTGCAGAGAAAACAAGCACTTCCGATTTTTTCAAGTACTTCAAATATAATGTAAGGAAATTATATTATACGTTACAAAAAAGTTGTAGTAGAAAGTATCTCTAACAAAAAAAATATGTAAATAATTAATTTAATTTCACACTTCACAACTACTCGAAATAGTCGTAAATGTCCGTTTTCTTTGAACAACGCAACGTTTTATTTAAGCAAGTGAAAAAAAGGCTAACTTTGAACAGAAGAATTTCATCTTAAACTTTGTCGTCTACCAGGGTAACATAGAAGTCAATCGGTGATAGTTCTTAATTAAAAGAAGTTCGAAACGAGTTTAACAGCACTTGCGCTTTATTCAATGCCAAGAGTCTACAAATTGGGTCAGTTCTGTATAGAAACCAAAGAGTTTGGCATAGTTAAAATGTTGAATAGGTAGGTGTTAGAACAACGCAGTACAAATATTGACGTCATCTCGGTGCCTCGCACATGCCTGGCGAAGTTTGTTCAAAGTGTTCAAACAATGAGTGGTAGAAACTTAGACTACGCGATCGCTATGGAAATAAGTTTTAATTGTATGGCAAAGAAGAGACGTTGCATTCGAAATTGCGTTTTCTATTTTTTTCTTTTACTAAAGCTATCCTGTTGAGAATAGTGCCATTAGCGCCATAACTGTGAGTTTTCTGCAAAAGATGATAAGTATTTTATTTATTTTAAGGGGACATGATTGACCTCTTTTGTAGCAAACACGAAAATTAATATTTATAAAGAAACAAGGCGGTTTCTGATTTATTTTTATTTTTACCAATGACCCTAGGAAAAGTTACTATACAGAATCACTATTCATCATTGGTAACACTTAACTTTTACAATGTTTTATACTCATTCAATAGCTAGTAAACTAAGAAAGTCACTTAAGCAATATATACGCTACATTGAAGTAGTAAGTGTAACGAGGTTGTTACAACCTCCTTTGTTTGCGTTCCTGGCCACTCTCACATTTCGATCTAAATCTTTCCAAATTCAAAATTCTTTATTATCTATTCGGTCGGATGTCGATTCTTAAGCTCATTCTCTAGAAAATTTCAATAGAACCAGACACGGCAACTCGTGTCTTGGTGCTCCTTTAAAATTAATTATTTTATGTTTATTGACTTATCTTCCTGTAATCTTATTATTAGAAAAAGTATTAAACAAATAATTTATAAAAAGTGATTCATTTATTAACAACTTCAATACAACTCCTCTGTGTGGGTCTCAGCACTCTCAGCGGTACTACCCTATTCTGTCAGATAAGTAACTAATTTTCTGACAGCACTTGACCTTATTATAGAGGAAGGTATCGAATAACTTATCACTCTGTTAACACGAAAAAGTACTACTAAGTTAAATAACTTTATAATATGAGCCAGTTTTCGTCAACTGTATTTAATTATATACATTTGTCGTGGTTTCGAGCGCCTCTCGTCAAGGCGAGTCTTTGTTCCGTGACAGGCTGACAGGTCAAGGTTCCTTGGATTTGGACATCATCAATTTGTCCGTCGCTGACAGATCTTGAGTTTTGACGACTAAGGGGTTTCATTAACGCCTCTTGGTAGACAACTATCTCTCTTGATAAATTGACCTGAATGAATTTAATACATTGAATAAGATGGTCGTGAATCGTGATGAATGTTCTAAATTAAATTCATTGTTAAACTCACTGCTTAAATATTTGCTAATATTGGATTTCATTTACAACGTAATAGACGTTAAAGCCGGGTTGCAAATTAAAATAAATATTAAGGGACAATCTCACACCATTTAGGGTACTAGACAAGGATATAAATACTTATAAGTATAGAAAACATCCAAAACTCAGAAACAAATACTCGCGCTCATCACACAAATACCCATACCCCATACCGTACCACCGTACCGTGCCGGGAATCGAACCCGGGACCGTTAGTTTCGTAGGAAGGGTCACTACCAGCTAGACCAACGCGTCGTCACCAAATGTTACTAGGGTTTAGTTTAAAACCTGTGCTGTGGCTCCGGCTACATCATGCTGAGGCTGAGTCCTATATTTGTCTTCACACACTGCGCAACGTTTCTAAATCTTCCTTTTTGGTACCTACCATGTTGCAATGTTGCAATGTACATTTGTTAAATAAATGTTACGAGTTTAATTTTGGTAGAATTTTCTACATACATACACACATAAACTCACGCCTTCATTCCCAGAGCGGGGTAGGCAGAGCTTCAGAATTAGCAATAACACTAAAAATTTTGTATTTTCTTTTTTAGAAAAAATATTCTAGGCTTCACGGACTGGCAGAATTTCGAGTCTCGCTTCTGATTGCCTGTATAAAGTTTTTTCACTGTCAAAATGTATGTCCCTTAAGTGGATTAACGCAAAACTATACAAAATGAACAGTTAATAGGTAAACTATTTACCTAAAATAATACATTTCGCCTATTGAACATTCCCGAGTGTGGCCATTCGGCACTAAAGAGAGCGGAAGTGCCTTCAAACGCGCTGCCCCGAAATTACGAACGAACCAGACATCACAATAGCTTGTGTTGGGAACCAATAAAGTCTGCAAGTCGGGCACAATACACCAGTGATTCTCAAATGCAGCAATATTTCGTCTGACGTCATATTCGACGATAGTCCATTCCGTTTTGATCGTCGAAAGGGCCCAAATATTTAACACATTTATCGATAATTTCCAACTATTCATGTATCTAAGTTTGAGTCAACCATACAAAAGTTTAAAAAAACAAAAACCCGCCTTCAAAAAGCAAAAAATAACTTCTTTAAAATGGTAGGTAGATAGGTCAGTCCAACTGAAGTCTGCTTTTGGTTAAAATATTGTTGGACGCCGACTTCAGTTGGACTGACCTATCTACCTACCATTTTAAAGAAGTTATTTTTTGCTTTTTGAAGGCGGGTTTTTGTTTTTTTAAACTTTTTTTTTATTTTATACTTTTTAGTGATCATAATTATGCTGTTATTCTCCCATTTTTCTCCCATTTCTCAAGAAACAATAGAACATTTCAATCTCGCCGCAAGCAACGCCGTGGGAAAGTCATAGTCATATATTTAAACCTAAATATGCTTCGTCATAGTCGCTCAACTATCTTAATCGAAATATCTTGTCACCACCCTCGAAATATATACCGTTTAGGAGTTCCGGTGGCCATCTGTGGTCTTCATCATCAGTTCCACTTCACCAAATAGTGGTTTCCAAGACCAAATACACGAGTTACAATGAAAAATACCAAAATCGCTATAGGTGTGCCTATAAATTTTGAAGAGTTCCGTCGATTCCTCATGGATTCCACCATCAGATCTTCATTTTGAAAAAAATGGGACCAATCTGGAAGTACTAGCTTTCAAATAAAAAAAGAATCTTCAAAATCGGTTCACCCAGTCGAAAGTTCTGAGGTAACAAACATTAAAAATAAAAAAAATAAAAAAAAATACAGACGAATTGAGAACCTCCTCCTTTTTTTGAAGTCGGTTAAAAATGATATGAGGTGGGTATACTTAGTGTAAGAATACCACAGAACAAAAGTCATCCATAAAGCCAGCAAGAAGAATTATGGACAACACCTTTAATAGTGAAGATATCAACTCCGAGAAAGTTTTTATCTAAGTAGGTATTGCTTTATTGGAGACCCACCCATATTGGATAAACTGCCTTGTTTGCTACCCTACCGTTAAGTTTGCAATTGCTATGTGCCAATAACTTGTATTTTTAATACGAATAATTAGGTTTCTTAATCTAGATACGATTGTATTCGTCTACTTTGCACTGGAATGTATCAGTTCATTTATAGAAATGGCCTGTTGCGGGTGTGTTTTTACAGCTAGGCAAATATACAACCTAGTGACCGTATTGGTTACCTGTAAGTGTCGTAGAGCCACGTATCCTTCTCTCGGTCACCGCTATGACAATAAAATTTACGATCCAAATACGCATAACCGAGACCTCAGGCAAAGGTCAAAGTAGAACTTCACGTGTTTAATTAACCTAGAGAAAGTTTGCGAGACGCGATATTCGCTCTTAAGCACACTACCTTTTTGTTCTCATAACGTCTCTACCGTCTAGAAATTGAATTCAAATTGCAATGGCATGAAAAATCTCCCATCTTAAAGATAGTTCGTGTAGAAACTTTCCCGCGTGTGTTCTTTGAAATCTAGCAAGAAATTTTCACTGAAATGCGAAAAATAAAGTTGGGATCTCCCGTTAGTTGTTAAAGAATAGATTCAAGCTTGATTAGCTTCATTAGTAATAAATATTCTAAACTCTTGAAAACTTCTCAGAAAATCCAAGGAGATGAGAGGAAATTGTACAATGTCTGCCACGAAATTAGTTTCATAGAATTTCCGCTCGGAACTTCGCCTTTCCATCCAACCGCCAACAAATTGATTTCTGCTAAACTTCGGATTTCTAGTGTTAGTTTAATATTGCTATGAATTCTTCATTTAGGTAGGTATTCTTCATCATCGAACACATTTTTGCATAATGGAAATGCGCAGTTATTTTGAGTCTACACAGATAGAAAACTATGGATGTAGACGTTGTACAAATTAGGATCGCACGCTGTTGCAATAACTCACACATTGTTCAAATAAAGAGAATAACTCAAATCAATTTGAACCTTCAGATTCATCGAAACAACTCAAAGTAAAAGTGAATTTAATTTTGACTTCTCTCTTTTTACTTTTAGAGTGCACTGAATGGGCGCTTACGACCGCAAAGCAAATGAGTCGTTTGTGCGCAAGCGCTCGGTGTTTGCGCCTCTGCCGATTGAGCAATCTGCAGGGAAATGAATGGTTCGCGTAAAATGATCCAACCAGCTTGAGAAAGTTTCCGTAACCTACCTGGCCCTTTATTCCACACAGTAAAACCACATTGCCTTTGGCGTGTTATCGTATCGTTACCGTTACGACAGTTCTTTTTTACTTTTCAATATAACGGCAGCCAAGTCACACTAGTAATGTGTACAACATATATAAAGGTAAGTACAGTGTGTACGAAAAGTACGGGGAAAGGGTTTATGCATTTTTTTATATCAAGGGAAAGGCACGCGACGCGACCATTTAAGCCACTGATTTCGTGTTAAAGATGCCTAGCAAATACTTTTTTTGCTAAATTTCAAGTCCGTGATGACACAATACACTATACTTCGTCTTCTTAAGTATTCATCACACATTTAAAAACGAAAGACAATAGCGGTTTTGTGTGGTCGATTTTCTTGGTAACAAACAAACAATCTTCTTGCGTAACGATCGGATTTCAGAGGGAATGGGATAGTAGGTATTTATACGTAAATACTTATGTACCTGCCTATGGTGTCGATAACTTAAATGAAGACGCAATGTGAATTTAAATAGTAGTTTCTTTTCAAGCTGAAATTAGGTACGAAGTTTTCACACCATATAAAACAGTGATGCATGAAGCAACAGTGTAAGTAAGCCACATCATCTAAAAATGTTTTTTAAATTCAATACGAACAGACTGCCCTCACTGGACGGGTAGTTAACATCAATTCCAAACATATTTACTATGTTACCTTCCATAATTACGATTGATAGGAAGCTGCTTAATTTGAATAGGCAGGCGTGTTCCCGCAATCGATGCATTACTACTAACAGATACACTCAATGCCAAGAAGTAGTTATTGAGTCCGATTTATATGGAAATCAGAAAACCTGGGCCTCTAAAGTGTTAAGGACTGCCATAACACAACCAGTTTATAACCGCTTTTTACTCCATAAAGAAACGTAATGGCAACATAAATGACTGCTCTATAATTCCCCCTAAGCCTGCGGTTTGATTAAGTAAATCGTGTGATTTAATATTCTTAAGAGGTACTCGTTTATCATGTTCGACGCCGGTGACACGCATTACGTGTTAGAATGACGTACAGTTGGTAGTCTGTGGCACTGAGTCGATGTGTTTTCTCACTGGGGCGAAGATACCCTCGGCAGGGGTTAGTTTTTTCCAAGTACTTGATGTTTTTGAGCTAAACAAGGGGATAGAGTTTCGTATAAATGTGACGTAGTGTCAAAGTGTGACTCCTTTAGATACTGGTAGGGTGACGGCACCAATCATGGACACTTTTAGCTGAAAAGACCAGTAATGGACACTTCACTCCTAATTTAAATTTCATACGGTCCTAAATTGATTGTTGCAAAACAAATGAATAACCCTTATCTTCTGTAAAATAAGAATCAAGTGTCCATTATTGGTGCCTTGACCATTACTGGTTCCATCACCCAGGTCGTAAACTGCGAGTCTAAACTCGATGACCTACTATTAACTATTAAGGAGTTGCAACGGCTACCCTCAGTCTCTTTTATCATACCAGTTCGATTGCGGTCACCCTTTAGTGCTTTGTCATTTTAACATCTTGTTTGGACTGCTGCACTAATCTGTCAACGGCGTTAAAGCGACGAGGTACCATGGTATGGACATCCAAACTACCAATCGATCCGAAGGTTTTAAGATCGACTTCTTATTTTTAGATTTGTTTAATGTTAATGTCATTGCATTGATGCAGAATGGGTGAAATTCGTTAGAAAAAATAGTTTTTAAATTAATTAATATCGTTACATCCATGGCAAAGTTGCGAATCTGCACTTTTATTTCAAAAGACATTGACGGAAACGCCTCATGGTAAAGTAGCGAGCCATTCTAATTTTGAATCGAAATGCAGATTCGCAACTTTGCCATGGATGTGACGATATATGTTATTTATAACTGGAGTGACTTTTTACTGGCGTAGTAATTCTATTTTTTTCATTCATTTTCGAACAACAATGACTCATTTATACTAAGTACCAAGTACTAAGATATCATAGATAGGTACCAAGAACATTACTACTAGATTAAATGTATACAGTGTGTAAATGGAATACGAGCAAACATTTAATCTAGACGTAGGTTATGGCTCTATAAGTCATGTAAATGTAGAATTTCGTTAATAACTCTTACACATAGAGCGCAATACATTTTTAAAGGTCATATCGAGCAGCAATGTATAATGTAAACGAAGATTTAAGTCTCAGTTAATTGCAGTTTAATTAGGCTATTTCTAATACATTGCGTGGCGAATTAATTTGTATGAAAATATGTACGAAATGCAACGATATACTTGTTTTTATGTTAATTAGGATGCATATTGACCGTCGTTAAAATGTTTGCTCGTATTCCATTTACACACTGTATATAGGATGTTTAAATTTACTTCCTCTTATGCGAAACTCCATTATGAAAGCTTGGTGTTGTAGGGAAAATCTCTCTCACGTTTACTCTTAACGATTTTCTGTAATTTTCTAATCTAACAGTCTGAATGAAAAGAGCACGTTCGTGATGATTGCCGGGTCGGAACGATCGCGCATTACGAAAGATAACTCATACAAATGTCGTAATTCATTTCACTCATTTTTAATCACGTCAAGTGAATGATTGTGTTAATCTAAGTTACGAACGTCTTCATGTCGTGTAATCAATGATGAATGTTGTAATTGTATGAGTAAAGCGTATGAATGAACTTATGATGCGTTGAACAAAACGCCATACGTTTTGAACTCCGGCTTGATTTCCTCCTACGCTAACATCGGTCGCTGACGTCGGTCGAATATATGGCAAATCTGACGCAGACGTCAGCGTCGCTGTGCGGTGTCCCATAGAACATGGTGTATTCGTACGCTCGACCGACGTCAGCGACCGATATCAGCGTAGGAGTAAATCAATCCTTACAGATGTACAGATACATGATGATTTAAAATTTACGAATATTCTGATACTGACAGTGAATATTTTAGAAAAGATGGGGTGTAGTGTATCGTGTATCTTAGATACATCACTGTGATAAGGTACTAAACTATCAGCCAGTGAAATCCTGTCCAGACCAACCATAGAACTGTGTCACAGTGACATTATAAAACAATTTGTTTGACACTTCTAATGACTTGAATCATAAGGTCACTGTGATACAGTTCTATGGTGGGTAAGGGTGCATTGGGCTGATAGTACTACAGCTACTTCTGAGTTCGACTGTTCTATACACAGTGTGCATAGTTCGTACACAGTAGGTATAGAGAGAGACATAAGACACCAGTTCTTTCGGCAGACTTAATATATTATAAGTTCATCAATGATTGTTAAAGTTAAGTAATTTTTCATAAAGCATATCAGTTGGCATTAAGTTAGAAAGTAAACAAGACATTAAATATTAAACAATGGTTTTACGAAATGGCCAACGGCTGTTCGAGAATGTTGTTGATACTTTAAAAAAAACACACGACAGCTGTTAAACGACAATAATAGTTAGAGCCTAACGAATGAAAACAGTCATTACACGGTAAGCTGCACGTTAGTCGTTTGAATAAAAAAAATAGGTACCTACCGTGCAATAGCACTTAAAAAGGGCTTTGGGATTCTACTTCTCCTGATCTCATACAATCGTTTGGTAACTTAACTTAATTTTACGCTAAAGGCCTCTACAGACTACCATAGTATTATTAATTTAGCCGAGCAGTGAGTATTTTGGTAAATAAATGTGTCTGAGCAACGAAAATTTAGTCGATTGATTCTTGACTAAATTACAATGAAAATACTCGTTACTCGACTAAATTACTAACGTAGTCTGCACAGGCCTTTATGTACTGTAAATCATTTGAGGGTGGCGTGTTGCCGTCTTGAAACTTAATAAAATAAATATGGAGGGACAATGTCACACAATTTTCCTTGACCTAGCCTTCATCCCATAAATATCTGCCCTTCCCTTACCGGGATTTCAACCCGTGACCGCTAGCTTCCTAGGCAGGCTACCACGAAAACTAACGTCAAAGCTGTGGTGAAACCAACACAACAGTAGTTCGGAACAAAAATATATCACAATATCATGGTGCTTGTGCTGTGCGTGATGTATGATTGAACGTCAGATTGCGATTGATATCTATTTGTACACACACTTGCGCAAACGCTAGGCCACAGTGATTAAGCTATACATTATAGTAATAGCCCTGGAATTCTGAAGGGGCTTTTTCACCGGGACGAGGCAAGGCGAGACGATGAGAGAATTGAAATTTGATTTAAAAAAAAAACTTCCCGCATCTTCGGTGGTTTTTCTTTTAATACTAATTATAATTCTCGCGCCGCCGCGTTTCGCCTCGCCTTTGGAAAAGCAGCTTTATGGCCGTAACACATCAAACGCGGATCGGTCGCGGCGCCGTTACCGCGCGGGCTCACGCGGTTTTTATAACAATGGATAAGCGTGCGGTTTGCTTGCGGCGTTGCTCAAATATAAGGTTCCTGAGTGCTTAACCTACTTATTTTCATAGTGTGCGTAAATTATATGTCGCTTTCCGGCTTTCTTGTCAATCCACTTCGTACAACTAATCGGCTTACATAACACATATGTTTTGAGTAAGTCTCAACTTGGAATAGGTAATGACTTTTTGTAGTGACATGTTTTGCGTAGAACTTATCGTTGCTATAATTCGCTGTGTACAGTCAACATCATAAATAAGTGATCATTTATATACCCTGTCACTTTAACGTCGTGTTTGAAATGTCATACAAAATTGTGAAAAGATTGAAAGCGACAAGGTACATAAATGATCACTTATTTATGATGTTGACTGTACTAGCGGCCTTTCGCCATGTCATTTAATATCTGTTGGCGTAGATAAAATAGGCTTATTTTAGCAATATTCGAAAACTGACAAAATGTATGGAATTAATACACCGGGCCGACGCGATAGATCGTCTGTTTACGTGGATCGTTATATTTCGTCAGTTCGAAAGTCGCTAACGTTAGCGACGTTAGCGTGTGTTGATGGATCTTGTTTCGGCTTCCAGTGTGTTATTCATTTATTTTTAATTAGTTTACAGTCGTCCCGCGCGCTCATAGGCATGTAACAGATGAAGTAAGGTAGAGTAGGGTAGGTACCGCTGTGCCCGAGCTCTAGCTGTTTCGTCGACAAAATGACCAACCAATTTAAAAATATATGCATTTCAATAGCAATAATGCTAAATCAACTCAATAAACTTAAATAAATAAGACGATTTCACACAAACTGACCTGAGACCTAGTCCCAAAGTAAGCTTTAGGCTTGTACAGTTAGCGTCGAAAGTAGCTGCTCATATGACAGTCTTGTTTGACATTGCTTACGTGATTGTAAAGCGACAAGGTACAAAAGTATCTAATTTTGACGCTGACTGTACTATGCGTACAAGAAAACGAAAAACTTACTTCATAGAGAAATACACGGGAGCCCTTTGTTTCCCATAATTTTATTGGTCATAATGTAATTGTTGACATAATTATTGATAATCATATTTTTTTATATCGCTGAAACTGTAAACTTTTCAGAAGTTCTGAAATATCTAACGTGTAGACAAGACTAGGGTAGGTTAGGTTTGATTAATAAAAATGCTGAAAAAGTAACAGTTTCTTTAAAAAAATACGTTATGAGTTGCGATGATTATGACCTAAAGCACATTATGACTAAAAATAATTATGGCAGACAATATAGACCCGAAATACACACTTAAATACTCGCGCTCATCACACAAATAGCTGCCCCTACCGGGATTTCAACCCGGGACCGCTAGGGTCCTAGGCAGGGTCACTATCGACTAGGTTAACGTATCTTATGCTCGCTGGTTGATATTTAGTTTATGAATTGAAAAGTGAGTTTATGAGACGATTACCTACGCGGATGGTGGATATGAAGAGCTTAGGGCTATGGAGCAGAAGGAATTTACCGGATTGTCCCACATTATAAACGCCTTTGCAAAATAATCCTGTGTATTGAGTTTCACTTAAGTAAATGAAATGCGTTGCAGCTGCGTTCCAAGTTTGATAGAAGCCGTATAATTCTAGTAATTCATACTAATCCTACTAATATTATAAATGCGAAAGTTTGTGTGTGTTAGTTTGTTACTCCTTCACGCTGCTACAGCTGGACAGATTTGGATCAATTTTGGACTGGAGATAGCTTATACACTGGATTAACACATAGGCTACTTTTATATCCGGAAAATTGAAAATTTCCCTAAGATAATCGAAATCTAATGTAGTAAAACCACACTAATTTTGTCTATGGACTTTCCCGAAAATCAACCCAACCGATGCGATAGCAGTAATAGTTAGGGGGAAGTTAGGAGAGTAACGGAAAATGTATTCAGCACGTACCAAGTCGCGGGTATCCTGTAACTACGTATACTTGTTCGCTTAAGTGTTTAATGAAATGTAAACAAACAAAACCACGTGATATAATAAATACTTCGTTCATCAGCCAAGATTAGTGAAAATATGATAGGACGTTAAAGTTCGAAACCAAGTGGTTTGTTTACTTACATTAATTTAAGTTTGTATCCAATCTGAGTAGTTATAGCTACATATAAAATTATACATTTGTAGTATTTTTTATGTAAGTATGAGTTTGACGGAAACACACACACTGGATTAGAGCAACGGACTTTAAGCGGTTCTGGAGTCACGCAAAGAAATTTGAAGGAAAGTCAGTTATACCATCCAACATTGAGGGGGTAGCGGAGCCGAGTCGGATAGCGGAGCTATTTAGGGACCACTTTGTGGTGGAGTCTCCTCTTGGACCGCCGCGGGAGGTGCTCGATGCTGGGCCGGGGCCGGTACAGACGCGAGTAATATTTCAAGCGAGAGAAGTTGAGAAGGTGATTAAGAGTATGACACGAGGCAAATCACCAGGTCATGACGACCTCAGCATCGAGCATCTGCAGAATGCGGGTGCTCATCTACCTAGGACTCTGGCGCTTCTGTTCAATTTATGTGTGGGGCATGCATATCTTCCTCGGGATCTTTTAAGGACCATAGTTGTGCCAATCATAAAGAACAAGACGGGTGACGCCTCGGACAAATCCAACTATAGACCGATATCACTGGCAACTGTAGTAGCAAAGGTTCTGGATGGTTTGCTTGACCGCCATATTTGTGATCATTTAAAACTAAATGACGCTCAGTTTGGTTTTAGACCGGGACACTCAACCGAGGCGGCAATACTGCGGCTCAAGCACACCGTCCAGTACTATGTAACAGGAAACACTCCAGTATATGCATGTTTTTTGGATTTGTCCAAGGCGTTTGACCTGGTGTCATATGACGTTCTGTGGAGGAAAATGAGAAGTGAAACCGGCACACCTGGTGAGATAATAGATCTGCTACAATTCTGGTACCTGAATCAAACTAATGCCGTTAGGTGGGCCGGTGCGACTTCACGGGACTACAAGTTGAGTTGCGGGGTGAGGCAGGGGGGACTGACTTCACCGCGACTGTTCAACCTCTATATTAATGGTCTTATCGATGAGCTCAGCGGAGCAGACGTCGGCTGTTCTATAGACGGCAAGTTTGCAAACAATATAAGTTACGCCGACGACATGGTTCTGCTGAGCCCATCGGTCAGAGGCCTCGAGGTCTTATTGGCCATATGTGAAGGGTACGCGGAGGTACACGGTTTAAGGTACAATACCCAAAAGAGTGAGCTACTCGTATTTACAGCGGGGAATAAAAAACCGAAAAAAGTTCCACCGGTTAGATTGGGAGGAGTTCCTCTGAGTAGAGTCACGGAGTTTAAGTACCTTGGACACTGGATCACCGCGGACCTCAAAGATGACCTTGATATAGAGCGGGAGCGGAGAGCCTTGGCGGTAAGAGCCAACATGTTGGCCCGCAGGTTTGCAAAGTGTTCGCGGGAAGTCAAAATAACCCTCTTTAAATCATACTGTCAAACATTTTACACCTGCAGCCTGTGGGCTAATTATACTCAGAGGTCGCTGAATCGGCTTCGTGTACAATATAATGACGCGTTCAGGGTGCTGATGGGGCTGCCTCGCTGGTGCAGCGCGTCCGCAATGTTCTTGGAGGCAAGAACGGACTGCTTTAAAGCAATTAGGCGCAAACGTGTTGCCTCCATAATGCGTCGAGTGCGGGACAGCTCCAACAGCCTCCTGAATGTCGTACTTGAGAGGGTTAGTTGTCCAGTGGTGCGACACTGGAATCACATACATATGGGAGACCGAGTCGCACTCTTTAGCATTTAGTTAATTAGTTTCTTTAGCATTTAGTAATTCAGTTTAATGTAATTTTTATTTTAATCTTTGTAGTTTAGAATTTAAAACTGACATATCTACCTAACATAGTTTTCTAAGACATTAATAACAAAATCTGTATTTTTTATCTATGGACTTTCAAGTCTGAATTAAATGAATTTTATTTTTTATTTTATTTATAGAATAGCTGAAATAGGAAGGTTCACGTAGGTAATATATTTAAGAATGACTGATTGTTGAGTTTCTTAAGGCGCTTCTTATCGGCAGTGGTCTCCTCTTGGGAAGCGCTGGTAGATTTATGTAAAAGTACCCGTGCGGCCTACTTGATGACGCCCGGCCGAATCAGGCCTACCTACTTACTGAATAAGCATCTTTTAACTTTTTATACGAGTATATTACATGCAAAAAAATAAATTGTCAGGGTACTTTTGCAAAACTTATACGACGATAAGAACATTATTTAAAATTTAAAATCACCCATATAACCGTATTCCGTATCAACCATCGATTTGAGTCACGTTTTCGTATAGATCTTAACATCACTTTCGTTTCAAATGCCAGCAGATTAGACGCAGTGCTTGTCTGATATTTACCTGGAATCCGGATTGCGGTGAGACGCTTCTCAAATCGTTGAGTAAGGTAAGGTAATATTACCCAATATTGAACGCTTGATCCAATAGATAACAGTATAAAGAAGGTACAGTCGGTCAAATAATAACATGAAGTCCTTTCAATACCGACCGTTCAATTTCGTTTGCACGTTATACATCAATGAGGTCGATAAGATGCGTCTGTCAACTTGAAGAGATGACTTTGGCGACATTTTTATTTTATACAAAGTTTTGTCACAGTTACAGTTGTTTTATCTCACGAAAGCGGGTTTACCATACTTGTGTGTGTGCACGTGCACGTTGTCTCTGAGTGCGTAGCTGTCGTCGCTAAGCGACGCCGTAGTGTGGGTGTCTAAAAGTGTTACAACTACAAGTAAGTATGCCCTACCCGCTTTCGTGAGATAAAGCAACTGTATTCACACTATAAAGTAGGCATTCAGTTTCTGAAACACCCTTAGTATATTCGAGTGCAGGTATACTCGATTTTGAATCATGTTTTTTTACTTCCTTTTACACTAAGTATAATAGAATAGTATATAACCCTATCCATCCTTTCCCTTTCTTTCTTCGCCAAGCAAGTGTAGGATATGCTCGTAGAAAACGCTGTAAAACGCCACTTATAGTGTGACTCCGTAGCACTTATCTATAAGTTACTCGTACCATATTACCACTACAGCCAGAGCCATACAGTATATTTTGTGCCAAACGGAATTATCATTGAAGTGCCTGACTCCCTAACTTGTTTTGGCTCATAACCAAAACCGAATTCCACAAGAATTAAAACATCTATCTAGACTGCCAGGAGTGCCAGGGGCTTTATTATGCTTTGGGTACACCTATTGCTCATCGCATTGTTTTGAACCTGGCCGCCATCAGGGTGAGTATCCACCAAAGCTGCGCGAAGAAGTAAAAAATCACCAATAGGAGAGCTTCGCTGAGCGAGGCTAGGAAAATAAAGTATTCCTATTGGTTGATTTTTCTCGTACACCGCTCCGCTACTACACACAGCTCTGGTGGATGCCCTTACTGTCAAGGAAAATAAGAGCTACTTATCATTACATTGACAGTAGAATAAGGCACGAAAATTTCTAACGTAACTGAACAATATAATAAATAACCGCTTAATACACGATCGGAAGTGGCACCACGCGCGGGCGCCGATTACCGCGTGAAATAATAGGTAACTGGGTAAAAGGTGACTGCTCTCATGCGATCCGATACTCGTGCGCAACGCCTTTCTACTGGCTCGGCTTACCGCGCCTGCGCTGTTTCCAAACAGCTAGGTTACACTCTTATACAACTTATTAATGTTTTTTAATTTTCACAGAAGAAGAATGTATTCACGAAATGTTTCCAATTAACTTTTTGTTGTCTTACCCTTACACAAGAACACAAAAATGCGAAATCTGCTGCTTGACGGTAAGTTAAAGAATAAGACGGTGGTAGAGATCCGGACGGACCCTGCATAAGGTCCTACCACTAAACTTAAATATACCACTGTCACTTTAATGCTAATGAGACAAGGTACTAAAATGCTACTGATTACGACTGTACGAAGCTTCAGTTTCCCCGCTCTGCCCAACCTTAGCTAATTGCCTTGCTATGGTATTTACACAAAATAAATGAACAATGATCAAAACCATTAGTTCAGGGTAACGTCAAACTTTTAGCAAGCTTCGTTTACTCTAATAGAAGATTCCTTTAAACAATTTATTCAGAGAGCTAAGAATCTCTCTCGGTAATCGAGTTGGTTAAACAGCTTTAGCTGGCAACATTGTATTAAATAAATAAATTAATTTGAAGACGCAGACGGGCGAGCGGTTTAATTCCTAGAGGTTTGTCCTGGTAACATTTTCAGTTTAAGACAGACTCAAGATGTCCATCGAATACCGTTGTATTTAATTACGTTGGCTGCGACGCCCGTCGCAATTTGGTTTCAAAGTTTGGACTGATTAAACACATTGATTAAATACGTTTTATGTTAATAGTTACAGTAACGTAGTTACAGTTTCAAAAGTATTTATCTCAGAGGCCTAATAAAATAAGAATTTTCGATTCAATATAACAAAAAAGTCGGCTTTCGTACAAACTTTTATACCCAATGTACCAATTAGGTAAATAAATTACTTTTTGGTTAAAAAAATCAAATATGTAGGAAATTTGAAGTTAAGAAAAACTAAACTACTTAATTTCATTTTTTAAAAAGCTTTTATTACACATGTACGTAAATAGTGAATTTAATAACCCGATAGACGTTTTCATTAAACAATTTGTGCACAACACAGTGGACCACCAGCCGTTGATGCATGAAGGATTAACAAACTAACACACAAACTTTCGCATTTAAAATATTAGTGCGATTTGCTTGCAGTTGTACTTAATCTAGTAATAAGAAAAATAGTTTGTAGCTTCGGTTTAATACTCTCGTAAAAATAAAACCTACACTTACTTAAATATACAAAAAATGGTGATCCATCTAATTACTACTTGCTTAAAATCGCAAGGACAAGCAGTTCTATACACAAGTTGCTCTTTGAAAGTGATCCCAGCAATTTACTTGTTCAAAGAGTATTTACATTTGTTGGACCGCGAGTGAGGTTCGATTCCAGTCAAAGGTACACGTATCACAGAGGCTTGCCTCGGGGTTTGTTGTTCACCTCTCAGACACGGAAAGTTCTCGTTTCATGTGTTAATGAGGAAACAATTACGAAAACACAATTAGCAAATTCATTTGGGGATGTGTACAGCGTGTCGATAGAACACCTCAACATTTATTGAACCTACTTAATTATGTGTAATGTTTTGCTTTTTAGCATTAAAAACTCGGGACTAAATTGTTTTAAGTAAATCTTCAAATAAATTTGCTCTTTTATTTACTTATATCTACACCCTGTAGATATTCAATTTTTTTTTACGGGTGCCCTTCGACTGACCTAACTTTATGTGCTGAAATTTTTTGGTCGAAAATGTTTCCTAAAATATTGATTGGCATTCTTCGTTTTTAGATTTTTTTATTTTTAACAAAAATAGGCCAAACAATTTTAGACCAACCGATATACACCCGTTTTTTACCCCAAAAAATGATTTGACAAACCGACACGGACGTCCTACTGCCGTTAGTCAAACAAAATACTTCAAGTATTCATCACATATATAATGACTCCATCTGTTTAGTTATTGTTCCGAGCCCGTAGGTAAACCAGAACCCCGCTCCGGCCTTGTTCTCGCGCACACGGTCTGCCCTACAGTGAAAGTGCGCCCGCGCCGATAGCATCGCGGCTCATTACCGCGATCTAATGAGCAACACCCATTGTTGCACTTTGACTTGGTTCAATCCGGACTATGTGCAGTTAAGCGGCATTGTCTTAAGGGAAATAAAAGTTGGATAAAATGAATATTCTACCTTATATCTCCCTGTATATATTATAGGTATATACAGGATGTTTTAGATGTTAGACTTTGACGCTAGGGAATGACAAGGAAAAACTGAACAGTTGTCAGGATAAAATAAAGAATTAATAAATAAATATTGAATGAACATTAGAGGATACTCTTGAATAATTTACCTATTTCCAGACTAAGCGGTTAAGCACGATAACCATATAGTACATAATTTATAGAAAAATATGTACAATTCATCTAAATCATAGAAACTTATATAAGTTGTCATCGTATAAAAATTTCCCCTAACCAGGAATCGAACTTGTTACCACTACTTGTACCTTCGTAACTTGGGGCATCTTTAGTATTATTAGGTTAAAATTTAAAAACCGTGATTACTTATTCTGTGACCGTGTGGTCATTGTAGCATCGACCTTTAATGAAAAATCTGAAAAACGAAACATGCCGTATGTTTATATATACACATTTTATCATAATTATTTTAAAACAGAAACTTAACGCTTATAATGTAAATAAACCACCTTCCCCTTTTCTTATTGTCTGTGTAAAATGATGTATATTCCCATACACTTTAAAGGTCTCAACAATGTATGGACACTACATTGTAAAAGCTGTCTAGTGTATAAATAACCCCCGGGCAACACCTTAGGTGGGTGTAATGAGGCGAATGACACCTTTTCTGAACCCTGAAGATTGTCGACGGAACCACTCAATGCATGTATTTGACGTTAAATAACTTGTTTACAGTAATATTTAACTGTTCTGTCACTGGCTGATGGAAAACGCACAGTTTATACTAGTGATCGTAAAATCCTCCTGTAGATATGTAGGGTTGGAATAATTAAGGATTATTTGTGTATTGAACTAACCTAAACTAACGGGAAAAAAATGATAAATGGAAGATATAACTACAATCGCGTGATGTTAAAACAGTGGAGTGGGTGTATACTTTTGTAGATTGCATTTCACTCACAATAATGTTAGTAGTAATTTCTGACAGTTATCAGTACAATTTATAAATTGCGTTTTATTTGCAATTGCGTTGGAGGTTATAATTTGTATTAGAATGACAGCTGTCAAAATTAGTGAGTAAAAAAACACTAATGGAGGCGTAATGGTGCGGTCTTGCGGTCCAAAAGTGTGGAGATAAAACCAATAAGGACATCAATGATTTACCAACTTCACTCAGGAGCAGTCAAAACGGGTCACTTTCTATGGTAATTCAATTCAAAGTGACCCCTTTTCATGGCTCTTGACTATAGACACCCACATAATGCGGTGTTTTTTGTCAGATTGTACGTCTGTTGCGAATGCGATTGTGATTTAAACGGTCGCTATCACGTATATCAGTAATAGGTGCTTCGTAATATCTAGATCTATGTTTTACCATGTTACATGTTAAGATGTTTTAGAGCACCTTGTACCTATACTCGATGGCGACCATCTTGCGACCATACATGCATAAGCACAGGATTAAAACCCAAATCAAAATGATTTAGTAATCTTTAAAAAAAAAACTTGGAGGGAATGTCGTTGGGTTAAGTCCGCCATTTGAACTTAACTGTGTTTAGTG
The DNA here is from genome assembly GCA_946894065.1 of Acleris literana. Classification (NCBI taxonomy): domain Eukaryota; kingdom Metazoa; phylum Arthropoda; class Insecta; order Lepidoptera; family Tortricidae; genus Acleris; species Acleris literana. Next base: position 6,023,929 of record OX335683.1, read on the forward strand.
CAATTAATTTTAAATCACTAAATCATATTCCTATTATTTTCTGAACCTTCTGAAAAGAGAATTTAGAATATAGTTTTGTGAATGTATAAAATAATGACTTAATTGAACATAGCCCTGTAGAAAAATCTAAAACTAAATTAACTGTTAAAACCCTTCTTAGGATGTAAATGCCGTTTGCCTAGGCAGGCTGTTTATCTAGTCTAGACGACATGCTAATGAGGCTCCCCGTCACTCGGCTGCTGCGCAAACGTGGTAACAGCCTGCAGCTTTGAGCCTGGCCCTTACCTGATATGACTAATTCAATGCACGTAATCGCGTGTCTAAATTACAGTCAGAGACTTAAATTTGGGACCCACCTTAGGTCCAAAGTCAATCTGACATTCTACAACAATAAGGTTGAGTTTCTTATAAGTTATAAATGACTTGGCATCTCTAATGACATTGACGACTTTAAGCTTTTTTTTGTAATGTGTCACAAATTAACGTTAGTGACCGTACGTATCTACAAAAAAACAATTGAATTGTTTTTGGTGCGACTAATTGATGCGTTTTTATTTTCAGTGAGTTCTGAGTAGCCAAGAAGTGTTCAATTCGCCTCCCCAATGTTGTTTTGAAGGCAAAGAAGTCGGTCAAAAGAGCATCGGTGCCCTAAGTGGCCGAAGAGATACCAAGTCTGACGGTTTTTTGTTGCGTCGAATCATTAATCGGAAAGTTAAGCTAGCTTAACATTTTCAAGAGTTATCAGTTGGAGAAACTAGATCAAGGAAGGGTCAGGATGAAGCAGAATGAAACCAGATCAAGGAAGGGTCAGAATGAAGCTGTAGAAGTTGCACCTCTTCATATAAGGGAAGGGCCCTTACATGAAGAGGTGCAACTTCCTTCCTTCCTTGATCTGGTTTCTCCACTGACAACTCTTGAAAATGTTAAGCGACCAAACGAGCCACCAGGTCACCGGACGTGAAGTAATAACCGCCTCGCAGAAGAGGATTCGCAGATTCGTTATCAGCTTTCGAGAAAAATGTAAAGTCATTTTCTTGTAGATCCCTACATTCCAACCTAAATCGTAGCGGTCCGGAAATACCTCCGCATAAAGTTAGTCTCTGGTTGACTTAGAATATGTTCCAAATGTACAAATGTGGTGATCTTATCATGTTACCTTAATAAATAGTCGTAATAACTAATTATTTAAAGTAAGTAACAAGTCGAGCGTCTTGGAGATTCTTGGGGGAGGACTATTGATGATGAAGCAATACTAAACACAAGGACTCAGGAGATTCTTTTTCAAGATTCAACCAACATCTCACTGCTTATTTTCCAGTACTAACTTTTATTAAAATCTTTTTATGAGTAATCAAATGGTACCACGGCTGTTGCAAGGTCCACAGCACAGAATGGTTTATAATAAGTAATATACCGTTGTTAAATTAATTACCAGCCGCCATTAGAGTTCTTGCAGGTCACTGACACGGTAAACTTAAGTATTTACTCGTTCCTAATTGTAACCAAAACCATAATTTCAAAATCCGCTTGGCTTAAATATAAAATTTAAAATAATTCATAATACTTTAGTGCTTTTAGGTGATAACTATGTAGAGGTAGTATTTACAACTGCAGTAATTTCTCTAATTGTTGTTATGGAATCCTCTAAATTTTTAAATACCAAAGTATCTTTATATTAATTACCAACGAGAAATTAAAAAAAAGTAATCATAAAACCATTCCTTCTGTAATCAGCAAGTAGCCGGCGTCCATTCTTATCTTGCTTTAATCGAAATTTAATCGTATGTTATTTCTGCAATGCATGTCTTTGCATGGTTAACATTACAACGTTATTTTGCCGCTGTTAAAATTCAAGATACTTCCTACCTCGATTGATTTAGAGGTTATTTTGGTTGCAAATGCAGTTCGAGGTTAGCATTATGTTTGTTAAAGTGAAATGTCTGGGCGAATCGATTACAGGCCCGCAGGAAGAAGTAATTTGCACGAGCAATAGCGCGTGGATAACCGCCCGAATGCACTTATTTACGTAAGTTTACATAATATTGTGGTTTGGAGCAATTATTTATACCTATGTTCAAGTTCAGTGGCGAAAGTGGTAGCGATGTTGCGATTATTAGCTAGCGTGGAGTCCATATTTGTTATGTACTGTCAGCCCACCGGAACACTGACCCACCATAGAACTGTGTCACAGTGACGTTATGATTCGAGTCGTAAGAAGTGTCAAACAAATTGTTTGTAATGTCACTGTGTCACCGTTCTATGGTGGGTGGTTCAAATCGGCTGATAGTATCTATGGAGCAAAAGTGGTCTCAATTTTTTTATCTACTTACACCACTTCATAGCTTAAAAGAACAAGAAGAGGAAATAAATTTTGAAAGGCTTGTTCACTCCAATTTTTTTGCGTTCATCCCGACTAATACTGCAATATAACGTTTTCATAAATTTAGTACTGGGGCCTGTTTCATAAAGCTACAAATTACAATTTACAGGTTACAAGTTTCCATTTGACACAACCTCGACCAATGACGACTAGCCTTTTGAGCAGTGTTGCCAGTTTAGACCTGTAAAATTTTAACTTTTATAAAACGTGCCTCTGGTTGTGTTGCCAAATATTAGCTAATCCGTTTAGTTGTGCAGTTGAATAAAAGTATTGAATGGCAACACTGCGTAAAGGTTGGATTTTAAAATTATAGTGAGTTGAATTAACGTTGTCTTCCCCACTACTTCATTCATAAATTGACGCAACGGGAACGTCAATTTAAATGGCGGACGTGCCGACGTAAATTGAAAAATCATGTTCGATTGTCAAATTTTGATGTGATTTTTGGAAAGAGGAATAAAGGAGGGTGGGCAAATTGGCCTATATATGACCAATAAGGACAAGCGGTATGTCACCGGATAGGTAAGTAATTCTAAATTGTAAAACTATTACTATGGCAGGTAGTTCGAAATCTTTGTGTGAAATAAGTTATCGCAATGCAAAGACGGCGGTATTTTATAGTAATTATGCTAAAGTCGTCTAAAAAAAAATCTCTGTTATTTGAGGTTTTCCGCTACACAAAATCGTTGTAGAATTAAAAAGGATATCCGATGATATAGTGCTTATTGTTATTGGTTTCTTGGCCAGCGTTCGTACATTTTTGCCCATTCTCCTTTAATATGTGTTTGTAAACGTGGATCTTCATTCTATTTCACAATATCACACTATCTAATAATTACTTAAACGAAATTAAGTTGCTTAGAAGAAAATCACTGAAATAACATGTCGATATCACCTTAGTCTACAGAAAAAAAAATCAGTACAGAAATGCTTCAGTGACTTAGAAAAGTGTGGATTTCTTTTGATTGCGTCAAATTTTTGGAATTTGAGTTTAATTCAATTCAGGATTGAATACTAAGTTTTACAAACACAAATTATAGCTATTTGAAGCCAAGGGAGGCCAAGGTTTACCTCAAGGTATTGTCCTTGGGCCAGGTTTATCAATACCTTAATAACTCCTGAACTAATTAACTAATTAACGGATTGAAAAGTTAAAACTATATTCTGAACCAGTAAAGAAAGGGCTTTCTTATCCCTTAATATGTTTGTCAAGTTTACATTTGGTTCGTCCTGAGACTAGTAAACTACTTGTCCTGATCTTCTAAATAAGCAACCGATCAAATAACTGACAGTGCTTGCCGCCTTCAACAGAATACAATTTGTTGTTCTCCTTCGAAACGCGTTTCTAAATAACTAGTAAACAATAGCATGTTCCTACTATATTGTCACAAACTGCGTGGGACTAACTAATGAAGCAAGACTTGCGTTACCATTTTTGACTTCCAAATACATATTTCTATTGTGCGTCATTCATTACTGCACAGTTATGGTTTCGTGCACTATTGCTGCTTTAAGTAAACCAGGAAGAAACCTTAACGTGCGCGTTACTTGGTGACTCGCAAGAACAATAAACTCCTACGAAAATCTGGAGTTGCGAAAGGTGGGCGCGTAACGTCAATGTTTATGTAGCGTGAGATAACTTTGCGTTTAAGTTTTGGAATTAGAATATGTTAGTAATATGTGAGATGGATTTGAATCTCTCGTGACGACTGATTAAATAAATAATGATATATCAGAGGACAAATCACATACTAATTGACCTAGTCCTAAACTAAGCTCTAGGCTTGTTAGTATAGGTACAAGACAACGATATACAAATGCTTATTTAGAGAAATAAATACTTAAATAAATAGAGAACATCCCAGACTCAGAGACAATTTCTCGCTCTCACCACATCACACATATATTGGCCAATACTGGGAATCGAATCCGGGACCGCTATAGCTTCGTAGGCAGGGTCACTACTAATTAGGCCAACGCTTTGTCATGTTTTGTCGTATATTTATCCTTTGAACGAAGGTTACTTCACTCTCCTACGATTTATGTGCGAAAAATCAAGTCTATTAGTAGTGCCGCGCCGATTTGAGGAAATAAGTCATGCATGACAAACTAACGCTGTTTTAGAATTCGATTTACACACATAACATGTGGCATGGTTTTTCTGTAATATACGCCCTAAAAAAAACTTGGGTTTTCCCTGACTCTCTTGTCTTTTATTTCTCCTTTTAAGATGTGTACCATCGTAGTTAATACTACTCGTATTTCAGCAATATATAAACAAATACTCACTCCTGTATTTCCATGCGTATTTAGGGCTTAGTTTGTAAAATCGATTAACCTCCATCGCAGAAGATTTCTATCATAATGTGCTCAGCAAAATGCATGAAATCGTCAATAAATTCATTTCTCAACTAATAAATAACACACGCAACTGCATCATTACCGTACACCTAGACAGACAATTATTTCTGTTTCAAATTGGCCAGTGGGTGGGTAATAAAATGATTTTATAATCTGTGGGCTTCAGCAACAAACATACCAAGAAATTTTGATTTTATGCAGTAGGTACGAGTATTTTAGGAGGGAGTTGCATTTTATTCGTAGGCACGCAGCTCGTTTATTAAAAATGTTATCTGCAATGCCGTTATGAAATCAATAGTTATTTTACTGTCCTATAAATTTTATTATATTGTCAGTCTAAGGTCTCTATGCATCCCTTTCTTATGACACTAGTTAGATAGAGTTAACCTTCTGTCAATCATATCAAAGGCCGTAGGGCCGCAGGGCGACAACAGTGCAATGCGGTAACATTTGTTATGCTAAAGAAAATGCCATAAATTAATAGTTTATTGATGTTTTTTGATGCAAGAATGTCATCACGTACTGGCCAATAAATTATTACATCCACACGAAGGATGCAGTTAGTTTATCGTCACATAACTCCGTCGTGATTTTAATATTAAACTATTGAAATCGCGAAACTAGTAACGATATGTATGTCAATGAAACTTACCGAGGCATTATGCAGCTATGGGAAACTGTAAACAATCTAGGAGTCCATATATCAACTGACATCGTAAACAATGCCTGTGGCGTGTAGTGAAATCGACTTTCAAATCTGGCCATATAATTGGTATTTCCTAAAAAGGTTTGCGGTCTTAGCTCGCATTTAATTATAGATATACGGGTTCTGTATGCTTGGTAATGCATGGTAATGTAACATAATAGGCACTAAGATGATGGCCGACTGCGAATAACCTTTTAATTTACTATTAAGCATTTTTTCTTTACATACTGTCTAAATTTAACTTTAACCAACCAGACACCGGTATAAAAGTGGACCTATCAGGAGAAAGAGTTCGTTCGAGGGAGTATATATGTATAAGAAAACGAAAGAGTCAGATGGATATGCCAAGTAGGAAGTCATGGTTAGGAAAGATAGATGCCACGAAGATGCTATACTTACTCTTTCGATTGCTAATTACATTTTCGAGTATAGTATGGTATTGAAAATCTTCATCGGTGAAAAACTTCTAATGCTAGAGATAAACCTTCCCCAAAGATTTCTGTAACAATTGTTTTCTTTAAGATGCAAGCACACTAATGCGGGTTTGAAGCGGTGCGAAGCAGTGCTACCCTTTTCTTCTCAGGCTTAGCCTTCCCCGTACAAATTCGAACATTACAGACCATTATCGCTCCCTACCGCACCGTTACTGCTTTCGCTTTTACGATTGTACTCGTATTTTGTATTGGAGAACACATTATAGACTCTCGTCTGCATCTGCTACTCACTCAAACACTGAACTGTGTGCGTTATTTCTGAATCACTACTCGCAAAGACCACATGCTGAAATTGATCTATCATTTGCAGTAAAGCGTCACGCCCAGGCCAAAGCTTTGTCCACATACGCCTAATCGCTCCTAAATACAGCTATATCGTTGTTAGCTTTGTCTTATACCAGGATTTATGCAAAGCCGTTTGCATTGCAAATTAATCTTCGCGATTGTCGATCACTGACAGATGTTGATGTCAGTACGTTTGAATAATCGCTGATGTGTGACGGGATCAACTGAATGTTGAATTTTGTATAATCACCGGTATACATTTGCATATTAACTATGCATAAGTGGCACGGCTTTGTTAGACCCCTCGACAAAGTTGCGTGTGTTGCCGTTTGGAATTTTACGCGCGTGGCTTATGGCTATATTTTTAAGTTATGATGTACATTTTAATTTTCTAACGTTTTCATTCTTATCTTAGACAGCTAATAGAGCCATCCATACAAAAGCTTCGGGAGATAACGTTTCTGAGACCCTAGGCTAGACAAGATACATTCGGCGTTCGCTATCGTTATCCAAAGTGTATGGGATTGGCGTAAGCTGTCAGACGGTCGCGCGACAGTTTTCGATAATAGCTTATGTTAGCGTTAAGCAACATGTCTAGCCTAACTGTATAGGTAATTATAAAACATTTCCGATATTAAATTCAATCCAAAATATCCGTATAGGGATAACGGATAAGAAAAGTTCGCCTTTGTAGTCTTCGTATAAGTGCATATTGTTATGTAAAGTAATTTATTTTTGTGCAAGAAAGTACTTACTTACTTACAATAATGACTATACCTTCTGAAGGTTCTACTTTCTAACATAATTCAATAATTTCTTTTATTATTTCCATTTCAATTGCTTCTATTGTAGCCTTATTAATTTCTTCTATTTGACTCTTTACTTACTAAACTCTAGCATGGTTTACATCTTATTAATACATAATATATCCCCAGCCTTTAACAGGTTCTGTACCAAGAACTCTACACCGGGATTTAAAAGAAGTTAGGAAACCTGGCAATATGTTAAAGACATGAAACAAGACGCGAACGCTCGCGTCTACTCCCTAATTGTTTTTACGTGATCATCGCCAAGTCTAAGTTCACATCGCATTTTAATGGCATCTCCATTATTATCCCATTTAAACATTTAGAAAGCCCCACTTAGCATTTATAAGACTGAATAGGTTTATCTTGGTCTTACATTCGCATAGATCCGAAAGGTCACGCGTAATCTCCGTGTAGGTCTTTGAAAGCTTTATTGAGCGGCATTTGTGTGGAAAATAATTGATTTGCACTTCCTAAATCGATCGATTGTTGGTTAAACTTATTAATAATCCCAATTTCACCAAATGATGTTAAATTTAATCAATGTTAATCGACTGTTCGTTCATACATTTGGCCAGCTGTTAACGCTCTATCGTCTGTTAAGTGGTTAACATCGTTTGGTCAATTTGTTACTAATAAGATAAATTAATCTGTATGTCATCTTTTCGAACACCGTTTCGAAAATCGCATAGGTGTCGTATATTTAAATAATCATTCGGTTGAATCAGTAAACTTTTTACAAAGACTTCATCGGAGATTAGTGGCTTAAAAAATTAAAGTTTCAAGGCCTCTATTTAATTCGGCAAAACCATAGTGCCTTTAACGTTACCTTATTGTTTCTAACTCGGCCGCCTTTACTGTCAAGTAAATAAGAGCTATCAAAACGTTGACAATGCGGAAACATGTCGGTGATATGGTTGTGCAGAGTTGAATAGAGGCCTAGCGAACTTCTAAAAAAAAACCGGTTAAGTGCAAGTCGGACTCGCTCACCGAGGGTTCCGTGTTTAAGATACCTATTTAATATACTTGGTAACCGCAAAAGAAAAAGCTCGTTTCGGTATTTACTTTATGTTCTATAGGTACATATACAGGCAAGGAATTTTATTTTTGACCCACCTTAGGTCCAAAGTCAATCTGACATTCTACAACAATAAGGTTGAGTCTCCTATAAGTTACAAATGACTTGGCATCTCTAATGACATTGACAACTTCAAGCATATTTTTCTTGAAATGGGTCATAAATTAACGTCCGTGACCGTACACTAAGGTCCATTTTGACTAGCCTAAATTTGAATACAGATTTTTAAAGGTTTTTTGTTATTTCTCAAAACTGTAAATAATGAACACTTCATTTTATTTTTCCATAAAACATATATAATTACCTATACGTCTGAATTTTTCAGTTTATTTCGTCCATAAACTTCGGAGCTAAGGGGAGAACGGTATTTTTTTGTACATTTTTGGCTATAAATCAAAAAGTACATCACAGAATATTAAAAAAAAATAGTTTTGAAATGTGCAGATTAAGCCCTTTCATATGACACCCCACCCCATTTGCTATAATCAAACCACTTTCATTTTTCAACCCCCCTTCTAGACCACTTTTCTAATATTAATAAAATTAAGTAATTTCATATTTTTTACTAAAACAACTTGTACAACTATGCCAAATTTCAAGTTGATAGACAGACAGACAGACAGAGAGACAACGAAGTCTCATCATAAGGGTTCCTTTTTTACCATATTGGTACGGAACCCTACAAGCGGACACTCTAAAGTCAAAATGTATAAACCCGTCACCCATAAATTATCTTTCTCGTTTGAGAACTCTAACCAGCAAATTACAATTGTTCTAAATACTTATAAAATGTTTTACGTGACTTTCATCATCAGTCTTGCGTCATTATAATTGATAAATTCCTCGCCAAAGGTTAAAGATTTATGAAATAACATAGTATTATTCGAGCATTGCCTGTTTGACCCGCGTGAACCGAATGCCCTGCATTTGGCATCACACCCACTACTTTGCAGAGTCCATTTGTCTAACCAACGGGATTTTCATTGTGCCTATTGTTTACAGTATTTCATTCTCACAGTTAATATAAATGTCATTAACAATTTGTTGGGCCTGCGAGATCGGCACGTTCGATCTTTCTAATCTGTGCTGCAATTGTCTATGGTGTAATTGAAAAATGTTGCCAGTTGACTTATTAACTTTATCTTTAGTGCTTTATATTTAACGTCAGCGGTGTTACGCTATTAGACTGAATGTACCCCTAAGTTGAAGGATAAGGGGTTAAAACTGACAAGCCCTTGATGAAACCAGAATGACCTTTACGTTACTAATTTACTTATTAATTATTCAGTTAGAGGCATAATAGGGCCATATTTGTTTGTAACAATAATCATTAATTCAGGCTAAAATCGATGATAGAAATTGTGGTTTGAGAACAACAAGCAATTTTTTATTTATTGTGATCCTTATTTTGCTACATTTTGTTACCCCTATTGCAATTGTATTGTTGATAGCTCGGCCACTTTACTGTCAAGTTATTAAGTGGGAGCTATCGTTACATTAACAATATAATAGCAATAGGGTAATGACAATGTAGAATAGACACTCAGTTCATTATAAAGAGAAGAATTCAGTCTCGATACGTTCGGTAACATATAAACATAACATTTAGTTTTAACTCGCAATACACAGTAATATGAGGCATACAGAACGTGATAGCTTTCCTTGCATACGAGATTATACGCGGGCTTCCTTTACGGCTTCAGTTTCAATACCAAGCCGAAGGGTTCGTGTTATATTATGCAACTCAATATGTCGTGTTAAGACTAGGATTTTGTATGCTCTGTATAACGGGGGAGTGTTGCCAGAGTAAACGTGGGTAAAATCAAATTCAAATCAAATTCAAATTAAATTCTGATTATTCATTCAGTAAGGTCATGTCCAAGATCTGTTAAGCATTTTTGAGCAGGTGTTTGAGGCACCGTTGACACTTGTACAGTACTTCTTTAATGATATTTAGATACAAAGAGGCCGACCTGCAGGCTTATTGCCTAACGCACTCGCAATCGAAATTGTTTTCATTTTGACAGTCCGAAGGCGAGGCTGCATACAAAATGAAAACAATTGTTCCACTTTAAAGTCGATTGCGATTGTGTGTGCGTTAGGCAATAGGCCAGCTGGCCTCTAATAATGTTTTAAGAAACACTGGTAACAGTTTTTTTTAAATTCATAATAATTAGAGTGGCCCTTTCCCATCAGTAGGACATTATAGGCTAGGTTTTTTTTTACAAAATCCTTAGGGTTGCCAACACATATTATTTGTAATCTTAAAATTGCACCTCCGAACCCCTTAAGTTGCAGTCACGTGGCATTTGTATTTGATTCGCTTTCCGTGCTACATAAAAAATAGCTGTAAATATAGTATTGGTGATAAATTATTTCTTTCCTACTTTCTTTCATTCCAGCATTTGATATGACCCAAAGCAGGGCCTAGTCAATTTACCTACCGAATTAATAAATATTTCTAATACTAGTGCTTCTAAAGTAAACTTACATGCGCCTGGTGCTGTCTGTACCCTTACCATGAGTTACAATTACCGTACTTACTAGCGAGTCGATTGCTCCGTCCCACACAGTATTTAGAGTCACCTTATCGAGTGCGAGGGGAGCTTTGTCCCTCGCAGACCTCGCAGTATTCTTATAGAGTACGAGCGACAGAGCATTCGACTCGCTACCGAGTACGGTAATTGTAACTCATGGTAAGGGTGCTGGTTTCATGGAAACTTTATACAATTTCCCTGAACAAGAGCGATCATGCAATATTTAGGCGCTGATCGATAGCGAACTACACGCGAACTTTCAATAACCAATCTATATTCATACACCTGCAATATTCTTACGGGTTTCAAACTCCCTCCAAAGCTACATTTAATAACTTTGGCATTTCATATTTAATATTCGATTTAATGTGTACCTTTTGTAAGTTTTGTGCTATAATTTTGGGTTTTATTGGTCAAAGTTTTGAACTATTATCAAATAATAAATAATTTACCTATATTTTTTGAGGGAATGGCTAAACTTTGTCTTAACTTATACACGACTTTACGAAGCCAAAATAAGAGATTTGTTTATCAATGTGTATGTAATTGAAAATGGGATCGTCCACTCGAGCTCCTGACCTATTACATCGATTTTAATAAATGGACTGTAATAAGTATGATTCGTCTAGAACGTGTACGTGTCATGGGATTTATATCAATAATACTTATTACAATCCATTAAATTAATTATCCATTTATTGAAATCGATGTAATAAATAGCGCAGGAGCTCGAGTGGACCATCCCATTTTCAATCACATACACATTGATAAACACCAGCCAGGGGCTCTATTCTACTCGGAATAACCATGTTGCTTTTGACATATTATAGTATTGTTTTTAACTCGGCCGCCGTTACTTACTTTTCTCAAACATGCCATGAAATATTGATGTTATGTTCCTTATAATAGGCCGCCAAGTAGGTATGACGTTTCAGGAGCGGCTAGGACCAGAGGTCGTTTATGGAATTTCATACAAATCGTGCAGGCCTAGGCAAGCACTGTAGGTTACTTTTAATGTTTATGCACTCCTAGTAATTCGGGTTTTTTTTAAAATAAATTATTATTATGTTTGATGTTTGAGAAAAGCAATATACATATCTCGGTGGGAAATATGGGTTGCCCGCCTCAGACCTATCCGGCCTCGCTTTGCTCGGTCGTCTATATGTTTTCGGCCGGCAACCCCTTTTGTCCCGGCCTCTGTAGTAATGTACTACAGGTACTGTTAAGTAGATAAGAGCTATCATAACGGTGACTTGACAATACGGTTTAGCAATAAGGTTTTACCCAGTACAACAGATTACTTTCAGCTTCTTATAAGACTAGGATTGTCTATAGGTATCGCTTACATAATGTTGAAATATATGTGTTCAATAAAAAGAAACTACAAAAACAAAAATGAAATGCAGGACTTGTAAACGTTAAATACGGTGGCTTACCGCCAAGTGGTAAATGCTACCGCTACCGCGTTTACCAGAACGCCAGTCTGCGTCAAGGGCGGTACAGCGGCGATTTGTCCTGTACGTGAGACCTCGTGGAATCAATCGCCGGGCACGCGCCGCGGCGCACTGGCCAGTAATAAAGTGGTGAAATGGCCATTACAGCCATAAAATAGGCTAGAGGTGAATTCTCATGTTAACCGATCTCAATTTCATGGAAATAAATGGATGGGCAGTGATTGTTGAGTCTAGTAGAAAGATACAGAGGTCAAAAAAGTCTATCGGGTTCGGGTAAAGTGGGTTAGACTCGCATAAACTCATATGAAGGCGAGTGAGAGAGAGGTACGAACCCAAAGACCTTTTTAAGAACGATAGCATGGCTTATATTTTTCCATAGTGCATACCTACTGCAGCGTTTTCTTGTGGCGCTTCTTCTCTGTAATGATGCGGTCTTGTCCGAAGCGATGGTAGATATAACCCTAAATGTAAAAAAAATACTGAATAAGTACATTATTTCATTGCTTACGCTGGTAGGCAACTCTGTGGCCCTAGACAAGATGGTTAACGCTTATTTAAACGATATCGAAAAGGGTCAAAATGTATGGAATTGACATAAGCGCTACACATTTTCGCTTACTACACATTTTCGATAGCGCTAAAGCATCTTGTGTAGGGCTACAGGAGTGCTGTAGGCGTCGCCAAGATGCAAACGCTATTAGATAACGTTTCTGTTTTGTATCAATTCGACTCTATACATTTTGCCGATTTTCGAAAACCCTGTCTTAGCGTTATGCATCTTGAATAGTCCCCCTGAAATAAAAACGATGAAAGCTAAGGTTTTATAAGGTACCTAACATTTAAAGTGACGCTTTATTCAAAAAACCTTTGGCCATAAGAATAAACAATTATTGTTTATTCTTAATATGCTTTGGCAATGTAAGTTCACGAACTCGATGCATCGCATGCTATTTCCCCAAGAACTGGGTAAAGTAATGAAATAGGTTATTGTTTATCCATTTCGGCAGGTTACTGTTGGATTTAGGTAGCCAAAATCTGTGTTTTACCTTGGTTTCACCAGTATCCGAGTGAGTCACGTAGTAAACTCCGAGGAAAGCGTCAGTCACGTCTACAAACGCAGCGGGCAAGGCAGCCAAATTGTTCCCGTGGTGTCTCATATATTTTTTGTATAGCTTCGTGCGTCATAAATGATTGGTCCAACGTGGTACTTGTATAAAATATGGTATATGATTCTGGTTATAATAACCATTTTGACGCAGTAACATTTTAACAGGGATTACGCGTTTAGCCTAGTTGGCAGTGACCCTGCCTACTAAGCTAGCGGTCCTGGGTTCGACTCCCAGTTTGGGCAAATATTTGTGTGATGAGCTCGAGTATTTGTTCCTGAGTCTTGGATGTCTTATATTTATTTAAGTATCTCATACCCATAGTACTAGAAGGGAAAGCTTAGTTTGGGACTAGCTCAAATTGTGTGAGATTGTATCCGTAATGTGTGTATGTAAATGTAATGATATTAATTAGACAAAAAATATTTTAGCGACCCTTTTATATGATTTAAGCCTAACTTTTTTTAGGCTATTTTAGTATCCCTGCTGTCAAAAGTCTTCCCTTTTTTCCGCCATTCATCCCTATAAAGTTCATCTTCTGCCACTCTCTAAAAACTCGTAGACGTTCATAGGAAAGTACAGTCGGTCAAACATGTGGTCAGCTAACGATAAGGTTTAATTCCGTTTGCACATCATAATAAAATATGGTCAGTAAGTATCGTCTGTCAATTTGAAAGGTCGACTTCAAGGTCGAATTCCAAACTTCAATTCTATTTCGTCTTCTAAAGGTTCCAAATCTCTTTATCGTCACATACGACTTAAAGATATTCGAAGCCTGAAATATGTAAGTTACACCATCAAATAGGATATCAAGAGGCTGCTCCGAGCGCTTCCGCTCCGATCGTCTGATCCGCGGATAAAGTCTCGCTCAAAGGGTAATAGCGATATTAGCGATCGCGATGTCAGCCAGCCCTTCTACTTATCGATTGGCATTACCAGCCTAGTTCGGGAACGTAAAGCTACAAACTCACTGAAAGCGGTAGTAGTTTTGTTTCCTACATTTTTTATTGGCTATGTTAAAGTGACGTTGTCAACCAAAACGTAAGAGACTTCTTAAGATTTGGTTCACACGTCAATAATGGTTTAGGAATCAAATTGGCTGTTTGTACTTGTGTAGGTACAGTAAAACCATATTAACAATGTCAGTTTAAACTATATTTAGTAGAGAGAAGTAATACCTTATTACGCTTGAAACAAAACTCCTATGGCTGTATAAAAAGTATAATTATTCACTTATTTAACTCATATTCCAATGCACTGCACTGCGATATGGAAGTGTCGTGTGTACCTACAACACTAAGCTGCCGTAATAGTGCCGCTGACTGTAACATAGCAAACTGGAACAGCCAGCCCCCCTTATTTATATACCTACAACAAACCTATTTTAGTTAAAGTGTGCTTGGTCTCTTTCTGGCAAATTCAAATGTCACTATCAAAAATGAGGACAAACGAATCGTTTGAAACGATATTTGAACCATACTTTAGTTATTGTGCGTTTATGAACAAGAGGGTGAAACGCTAGATCTAATAGCTCACTTTGAGCTCAGTGTGAACATGCCCTAGTGTTTGACAAGTACTAATGGCTAGAATTTAATAAGCTCGTGTAAACAGGGCAATCCTATTCTGATAGCCGCCAATACTGTTGAAACTAACAGTTGTTATTATAATTTTATAGGCAGTTAATGGCAAGGTATAAAGATTAGGAAAATTACAAATTAGTTACTAAAGATTCTATAAAATATGGTAACAAAATACGTTTAGTAAACTTTCTTTTCTAGTAAGTCCCCCAAATATAAACTCAAACTTTATCCTTATTCGTTCTTTAGGTTCAAAAATACACTTGCCAACTCATCAAAATTTCAGTAAAACAACGTGTAAACTCGAAGTTTATCTAAAAACTTTTAAAGTTGTTATATCTGCTTCGCTTAATGCTTATCATTCAAAAGCCAAAGTTCCTCAGATTGTTAGGGGCATTCAACACGGGACGACAGAAACGCGGGCACAATATAATTAAAACTAAAGGCACTCGCTAAGTAGCGTTTACTTAACGTAAGTGCCACTTAGCGATATCATAGTTGCTTTCATAACGTCCCCGCCTTAATCGCGAGTAATTCTGAGGTATAATTAATATCGATTGTCTCCGAACCAGTTTTGATTTACGCAACTTTATTGCAAAATGTATTCGAGTAATTGGACACTCGATAAAGCTAGCTCGTGTCAGCTTACACGGGGATCCATTGCCGTCAAAAAAGGTGGTCGAGTACTTGTAGCGATGGTATCACTCGAGACTGCGGTCGAGAGTACTTGATACTAAACACTCGCGCTGTACTGTACGCGCGTAAACTCTTTTGTTGTACACTCGTTTTGTCTCTGCTCACATCCTGAACGAACGCGGGTCGATGACCTCTGATGAAAAGCCGATTTCTAACAGTTCTTTTGTGAGATGTGAATGTGCGCCCGCGTTGTACAGACCTACAATGAGGCTCAGTGGAGCGCCTAAACATTGGCTACCTCGGTTGCCTTTTTCATCCAACACACAACGCCGATATTGACAAACAATGTAGTATTAGGCGTATTAGCGTTCGAGTATGAAGTGTATTCTCGAAGTTTTACAAGAGAACGGTCTAATTGACAGCCAACAGCTTAGAAATAGAAATAGATATAGAAACATTTATTCGACGATCACAAGAAAAAAAAACAATATAAATTGAACATAAAACAAACAATCCACCTACTCCAAATCCAAAATCTCAAATCCGCTTGTACTCCAAAATGAAGTATTATCATGCTATGATGCCTTTTATTGAAGAAACGCTAATCTACTACTAGTTAAATATTTGAATTTCATTATTATGATCTTTAGTGTTAGAGTTGTTAAATATTTTATGATCGCGAAATAAATAAACAGTAGAAAAATATTTATTTATTAATTTAGTCGTTATTGCACACAAAACAGAGGAAATAACGTATTAACAAAATAATAATAGGTACTTTATGGAAAAAATACTTATACAATAATAAACGTACATAATATGTATAAATATAAATGCAAGCATACATGAATAAGTATAATCCATACTTAATATTATAAATGTGAAAGTGTGTATGTTTGTCCGTCTTTCACGCTTCAACCACTGAACGGATCGAGATGAAACTTGGCACACATATTGGTTAGCTCCTGAAATAGGACATAGGATAGTGTTTATCCCGGAAAATTGGACAGTTCTCGAGGGAGCATCGATAAACGACTTCCACCCGGACGGAGTATTAAATATACCCACAAGAATAATACCAGAGCTTAAAACATTCCATGATGGCTCTAGCCTATTATACATATATTCTACGTAACATCTAGTTCCAGTAATGTTTTAAGAATTTAATGCGCTGTCTATCCTTAATAATTAATCAAGTGGCTATTGAAATTGGGCACACTGTCCAGCACACTAGTAGCGAGTTCACTAAATTCAATATGACGTAGTTTGCAGTAACACACATTGCAGTAACACTAACACGCCGTTAAATAGGTTGTCAATCTGTCAACACTCGTGAACGAGCGAAGTTCGACATTCACTGAAGTCTTTGCAAATACACGTAGAGCTAACTACACTTTGTCCAAAAGCAAAAGGCAGTAGGTATACGAGTTAAGTCCATTGCGCATACTGCTTTTTTGTTTTGATTGGCGTACATTTGAATTAACGCCTCTATTATTATGTACTTAGGGTTTTGATCTGTATGCTCGTATTAAATAAGTGAGCTGTTCAATACTTGTCACATATACCTAAGTTTTAGAAGATAATTAAAAATACGCTGACGAACTATTAGAGAACTTAGAAGGGTTTATAACTTTAAATTAAATGTTTTTCATGTTTAGCTTTAAAGTGAAACATTAAATGTTTTACTAAATGTCTTAATATATTATTAATTAAATGTCATAAATGGGTGCCCTCTATTTCGCCGAATGTATACTTACGCCGAATTCTGTTCTCGCATAATTTTTCTCCAGCTTAAACGGATTTTTTTTTTTAAAATGTTTTGTGTAATCCTCGTAGAATAGAGTAGGTTA
Source organism: Acleris literana (assembly GCA_946894065.1). Lineage (NCBI taxonomy): Eukaryota > Metazoa > Arthropoda > Insecta > Lepidoptera > Tortricidae > Acleris > Acleris literana. The sequence continues at coordinate 6,041,199 of OX335683.1, forward strand.
GGTTAGGTTTATTTTATAACTCTTCAAAGAAGTCAAAGGTATCAGTAGAATAACAATTATGCGAAATTAGTATTCTGCGAAATCTTACATTCGGACAATTTATGATTATGCCTACAAGGGGAACCGTCATAAATTATTAATTTCAAACTACTACGACTACTTTTTAGGGTTTTTATTTCAGTTTGTTTTATACCATCTTGAAATTCACCTGTTGACATTATGACGTTGCTTTGGACGTAAAATGATTTAAAAGGTTTTTTTTTTGCAGCCACATTTTTATTAAAAGCACATGTGCCAAATAAATTATTTTTTCATTACCAATCTCGTCTAGGCCTTCTGTTTCTTCTTGTGTGTCTGTGTATAAATTATGTATACCGTTTCATTTTGTACTTCACTAATTAGGTGTTTCTGTAACCAAAACCGGTTGGTTTTTTTTCTCCTGACAGTGACAGATCTGACTTTAAACGCCGTAAACGTGTTATTAATTCGGTGGTCGTGATATACGAATTCTTCCTGCATCATAATTTAAACCTTTTATGTAGTTAACTAGTAGGTACCTATAGCTTAAGCGTATAAGTATTTATGTGAAGGTTCATTGGGAATGGCCCGTTTGCTATTAAATTGTATTGTTTTGTTCAAAACTATTTGTTTTAAGAACTGTTTCTACGGAAAAACTCACGTGAATGTTCATCTCCGATTTGGAGTAAATGTAGGAAAAATGGACAAGAAGTAACAAAGAATACACGCATTTTTTTGGATTTTATTTTTTATCAAATTATTACAATAGTGCAGAATTTATAATGTATTATCATTTTATTCTATAAATATAGATTAAAGTTTTGATTAATAGAACCGCTTTAAAAAAAAAATTTATTGTAATTAATCTCAGTAACAGAACTCATGAACCAACTAAGTAATTCATTAGGTACTAAATAACTCTATCGCGGCCATTGAACTTCTTTTTTAAAGTGCATAATTAAATGCACCGGCTACAAAGTGTTTAATCGCTAACAATTAAAATGTAGACACTTTTAGGTTTATTATTACGAAACTACATAGTTGCATAGTATTTTTCACTTTGCAAACCGTCGAGTGTAATCCAACCATATATTTCGTATGTTAACTAGGGTTGGCAGCTAAAATTTAACTCTTAATCCATTTTATTTTTGCCAAGAAACAATACAAAACAATACAAATACTCTTTATGGAACATCATAAAAACAAAACACGGACCAGTATAATTTAATAATAATTTATTTTAGGTAGGTAGAGAGAGAGAGAGAGAGCTTCAGCCTGCGACTTTGTCCGCGTGGAATTAGTTATTCGGGCATCCCATGATGCGGGTTGTCGATTATAAGAAATAAGAAAATAAGAAATAAGAAATAAGAAGTATTTATTGTCACCCAAAACCAGTAAAAATACAAACAAAATTTTATAAAAAAAAAGGTGTGACAAAAGGCACAGACTCAGCATGTGCTGCGAGCGCGAGCGAGTGCTCGAGTCTTCGCAGCGCTGGTTTTCAGTCTGCCCCTTTCCGCACTCAGTCTAGTTTAACACAATTTAGCAGGTAGATCAGATAATACTTATGAAATTTATTTATACAGTCTAGATAAACAAAAAAGAATTACAAAAATTAAAAAAGAAAAGCGAAGTTATTTAAAAAAAAGCATGTAGGAACAGCAGTAAACTTTTTGATAAAAAACACCACTGAAACGAGTTTTTTTTATGTAGCTTCTAAGTTTTTTATCGTTAATATTGCCTCGGGAACCTTTAAATTTACAGGAATGAAAAGTACCTTATGGTTCGAATTCAAGGTATAAGCTATCTACATTTCAAATTTCATCCAAATCCGACCAGCCGTTGCAGCGTGAAGGAGTAACAAAGTAACACACACACAAACTTTCCCATTTATTATCTAAGTAGGATAGGTAGTAAGAATAGATTGATAAAAACTTACTTGAAAAATTATTAAAAAATTACCTAACTAATAGAGAAAACCGCATGAAATTCCGTTCAATCGTTTTTCAGATCATCGCGAACATACATATAGACAGAAAGACGCGGCGGGGCGACTTTGTTTCATAATATTTTAGTGATAGTGATAGTGAATCGTGTGAAAGAAATCTCTAGATTCCCGACTCGTGTGTGCAAGAAAGGTTATGTGGAATTAGCCACTGCATGAGTGGATAATTCCACATAACCTTTCTTGCACTCGTCCGCTAAAACCCCCTCAGTGGTCTATCTCGGCGCATTTGGGTAGAAACCTTTAAATATGCCGTGTGACAGCCCTAGCCGCGTCTGTAAGTGACACCGCCGCTGACCTCGACCGACGGAGTTGACAACTTTGTGCTCCATTTCGAATGTCTATGTTTGGAACGCTCGGCTTCTGACTTCTGCACGGGTAGCACAAGTTGTATTATCTCGCTTGTCGCTCAGTGCGTCTCTATCGTTGCTGACTAGATAAAAAAGGAGATCCGAGCGACAAACAACTCGCGGGCAACTTGTGCTAGCCGTGCTGAGTTAACTATTAGATAAAAACCTCAGATATAATGGTGATCTTTTCTTTCAGAGCTGATATCTAATAAACGGCTCAACCGATTTTCATGAAACCTAGCTAAGAACCACCGCTAGAAAACGTGCTTTAAAAACAAACCACGTCTAAATCGGTTCACACGCACACGCACACGTGGAGGCATACCCACACGCACACGCACGCGCACACGAGCACACGCGCGCGCACACACACACACACGCACGCACGCACGCACGCACGCACGCACGCACGCACGCACGCACGCACGCACGCACGCACGCACGCACGCACGATGCAAGTGGTGTAATGCAGGACCGGTCCTGTGGCAAACGTTGGAGGAGGCCTATGACCAGCAGTGGTCGTCTTTCGGCTGAACTAATGATGATGATCAGACTACGTGTTTCAGTCGTTTTATGATTCCGCCAGTAAATATGGTCTCGCATAATAATGTTTTCGAATTAAAGAGAGAATACGAACCCGGAACCGTTAACCATTTAAATAGAGACAAATTATTCCAATACACCGTAAAACTGAATGAAATGTTTGAACATTTCTGGCATTAAATTGGGATGAAATTAAAGTAATAATGGATTTTTTAATCCGCATAAAGATTCGCATTCTGCTTTTTGACTATATTGAAAACATGGAGATAGAAGCTACTTATTAAATAAATTAATGGTAATGATTAATTTATATAATAAACTAGCTTCTGCCCGCGACTTCGCCCGCGTAGATTTTGATAATCGTTATTCCTTAGGGACCTTTTAAATTTTCCGGGACGAAAGTAGCCTATGTGTTAATCCAGGATATAAGCTACCTCCATTCCAAATTTCATCCAATTCCGTCCAGTCGTTGCATCGTGAAGAAGTAACAAACTAACACACAAACTTTCGCAAGTTTCGCATTTATCATGTTAGTAGGATATGAAGGTGCATGATTACTGTAGAGTAGTTTTATTACCACGGTATCATAATATTTGATATTCACATACCTGTCTCGGCTGAATTTACGGGGGAATATATAATTTTGGTCATAAAATCTCGTGCCAGTCGCCATATATTCCTCTAAATTAACGACTCTTTCATTAACATCTCGTAATCGAGATGATCTATATTAACACGGGAATTAGCACCCTAGTGAGGGGTAACTTAAAAGTCGAATAAAAGTGGCGGAAAGCTAATGATTTATGAAAAGTCTTGGTCGTTAATTTTTATAAAATAATTAATTACCATAACTAACTACTAGTGGGGGCCTAGTATGGCTGCCTTTACCGCATGACAAATGTGGATAAAGCATCCGTCACTCTCGTACTTACGTGTCGAAAATTATTAAAAATAAACAAAAAACCCGACTGCAATCGCTTTTCAGTTGTTATTTAATGCAGTCGGGTTTTTTGTTTATTTTTAATAATTTTATTTTTATTTAAATCTTTTTAGTTTTTATTAATAAAATAGTGGTTTAATTAATGATTCCTAAGCAATATATGAGCTCTGGAGCTTAAAATTTTAATGTCGCGAAGCTACAAGTGACAAATTACAAGCGAAACTCTCTTTCTAGCGAAAGGAGTTTATTAGTTATTACTGGAATGGGTTATTTAATAGCTTTCATTTGATACCCATATTGTTATAATAAAATAAAAATTATTCCCCCTCCATATTTTTTTCCGCGGACGCCATATTGAATTATTATATACCGTATGTCACTTTGGCAATTAAGACGAATCGAATGACACCTCGTATGTTAAAATCCATCAAGCCGTTTAGGCTGCAGAGCGTGCCCAGAAATAGACATACATACATACATACATACATACATACATACATAAATACATACATAAATACATACATACATACATACGCTCGAAAAACATAACCCTCCTTCTGACGCAGTCGGGTAAAAAGTGACGGAAGTTTTATCCACATTTTGTCAATGGCCAATGGTCAATTTGATGTAAAATAATAATTAGCGGCACCGTCAAATAAACCTTTGTCAAAATTTGCGATTAAGAACATAAATAGTAAAAAAACATACCTATACGTAAGAAGACTGATGGAAAAACAAAAAAAAGGCATTTATTCAGTGATACATACAGCACCTAAGTACAAACAGAAAATACAGAGGAATAATAATAATACACTCAGGAGCAGAAAAAACGGGTCAAAGTGCGTTTTTCATACTAAAGAGGCTATTTCGAAGCCTTAGTTCCTCGCCAGGGGATGCTTTTAGTGAAATCTGATGATGGATACCCCGAGCATCGATACAGGAAATCTAGAGCGCCTAGGATACCCAACTTATTGAATCTGCGGTTAACGCCGGAATTGTGCATGTTCAGAAAAACATTTAAAATGGCAAACAAAATGTAAGGAAATCCAAATGCTGACCCAAACTCTCGCTGTGGTGTTAACTGATTGTGCGATCAGGTATCTTAAGAACTTTTGACCTCCTCTATTAAAACTCGGAGTAAGTATCCACCATTAAACCTTACTCAAAACAACTCCTGGCAAAGAACCAAGGCTTCGAAATAGCCTCGTTTGTATGAAAAACGCACTCTGAACCGTTATTTTTGCCCCTGAGTGTATTATGTTATTATAATACCAATGGTAAAAACAATGGTACAATGGTAAATGGTGGATGGAAGGTTCTTGATTGGCGTCCGCGGACTGGGAGACGAGCTGTAGGTAGGCCTTCAACAAGATGGAGTGACGAACTTGTAAAGATCGCGGGAACGCGGTGGATGCGAAAAGCACAAGACCGGTCTGAGTGGAGAGCCTTGGGGGAGGCCTATGTCCAGCAGTGGATGTCTTTCGGCTGACATGATGATGATGAATAACAATGGTGAATTTATAGTAAGTAGGTAGTTACTACTCAATTACCAGGAATGAAATATGTTGTGTTGTGTGAACGTGTGGAAATTACTAGCATAGAGGCATTCCATCTTAGTCCTCAGGGTTGGCAACACATTTGCAGTGTTAGGATTGTAATCTTGAGAATGTTTCTATGGGTCACAGATCTCACTTACTATCTCCATGACATAAAAAAAACAAAGTAAGTATCGACAGTCTTGATATAGCGTGTAAACAATAATTAAACCCCGCAATGAAAGAGTAATTAAGACATAACCAACAGTTTCCATGAGACCGTGTAACCGCAAGCCAAATCAAAGGTGAGAAAAGGTATAAATTTAATTTACCGCCAATATTAACGACCCCATCGAACTGTCTAGTAAATAACACCCTATATTATTATTAAAGTATTCAGGGCCATGAACTACGTTTAGGGTCTAATGTATATGAAAATCAAGGACTCGGGCAAAGAGAGTGGTAAACCAAATTTGCTTGAGGACTCTATATAGGGTCAGTTTTGAATATAATTTAAGGACACGGGCATTGAACTGTTTAATTGAAACTGGTGGCTATTTACATCAAAAGAGACCTCGTAGCAGCTGGCGTCGACGCTGTTATTATTATTGTTGCCTTAGCATTTGTATAACAATAATGACAAGAACGGCGTAACTACCAGTCGCTGTAAGATATGTTTCGAAGTGGAAGGCGACAATTGACGGCAATGATGCTGGGACACGAACGTTTCTCAAAGGTTTTATGATTGCGTGAGTGTAATTTGGTTGCTGACAGATTTACTATTCGCTGGAGATTGGAAGTGGCTTCCATACAAACTATCTAGATGAATAAGATCATAATAATTGTGAAGTGGTTTTGCCAAAAAAAGTACAGTTGCAAAAAGCTGTGTTTAAATAAAAAGAAAGCATCGCTACAGTTCGTCGAGAGTATCACTCAAACCATAGACGAATTTTACTTAAACTGAATGTTGTAAGTGAGGTTTCAGTTCATTTTCTTTCACATGTTTGGTTGTTTGTTTGTTTGACACGTATAGTTATTTCAAATCTTTAATTTCACATATAATAATTTTAAATGCTAGAGAGGTCGAGTAAGAGCAACGTAACGTCAACAATATTAATAACATTAATAACGATACCGACGCCTATTGGGCTTAACAAAAATGGAATTAAAAAAAAAAGATTTAAAAAGTAAGCTTTAATATCCGACTGCATTATTTGATATCATCGTCTACATAATATGTACATACTTTGATTAACCTCGTAAGGCCCAATGTGCAATGGAATGTACATAATCAAGGCAACTTAATTTGAACTGTATTGAAATGCGTAAAAGGTTCATTTTCCTATCTTCATAAACTGAAAATGGCATTATCGAACAAATGACATTGAACTTTATTGCCATGATGGTAGATTCAAAGTCGCACTTATTAAAATCGAGTTTACGAGGCTATGATATAGTCTACGTCACTCCCACAACCGAGACGAATCTAACGACACCTCATACGCACATTCAGAACAATAGTGACCTAATTCAAAATTTCAGCTATCAAACTTCAAGTCATAAATTTATTATTATAGAGACCTAATTCGAAATTTAAAATTTCTGAATTAGTCACTATTGTTCTGAAGGTGCGAATGTCAAAATCCATCAAGTCGTTTAAGTTGCAGAGCGTGCCAAAGAAATAGACATAATGTAGATATTATCTACATACCTACATACATACCCGAAGAACATAACCTTCCTTCTGACGCAGTCGGGTATAAATACAACTGCTTTCAATTTAATGAACAATGCAAAAAACCAAATCCGATTGAAAAAGAGAGGTAGGTAAACAAAGTACTCGTAGCTCCAGAACAAAGTGCCTAGTCTCAAAATACCCTGCCCGTTACAATGCTAATCAGCTGTTTTACGTTTTTAAATCAGTTAAAGGTTTGTATAGTGCATTTGTTTATCTTGAATCCGCTATCGCTCTTGTATAACTGGAAGTGCCCTGGATGTTTCCCGGACCGTGACTGCATGATAACTCGCCTTCCCACGATCCAATTTCGACTGCAAATTTATTGACGCGGACTAACGACTACTTCCTAGGGTTTTTTAAATTAGCTCGAATAGTGTACGTTAATGTAGGTTTTAAAACGGAAACTCAATTAAATTAATGCCGCGATTGGTTTGAGCTGGCAATTATAGCCGTACAGATTAAATAACTGTGGCTGCATCGAACTCCTTCCTAAGAAACTTTGTCTACTTGTGTAGAGTACTTTACGCTGTTTGTGCTTTGCTGTCGCGTGGCGTTTGTTTTTTTTACATTTTAACCTATTTTGTTTACGTATCCATACAATTTTACCTAAACTTATTAATATAATTGCGAAAGTAACTATGCCGCTAAACCGCTGAAGCGATTTACAGAAAATTTGGTATAGAGAACCCCAGGAAAGGAGAGGACATAGAATCCTTTTTATTATCCTATATAATTAATAGTTTTCGAGGGTATAGCGATAAACGATCTACGCGGGCAAAGTCGCGGGAAAAAACTAGTTTATAATGAAATTACCAGGTGTAAATCGTACCTGGGCCTCGATTCTACTTGGGTAAAACCAAATTGCTTTTGACAAAACTTGTGAAGTAAATAATAGTTACCAAAACATTGACATTGCAATTACATGTCAAAAGTAATATGTTTTTATCGAGCAGGACAGAGCCCCTACTATACACATTCGCAATCCTTTTTGGTTTTCTTTTTTTTGCGTAAAACACAATAAACTGTGTCAAGTTCCCCCAGCATTATCATTTGTAACAAAAACTTGTTGATATCTACTGTCTCCTGCTACTGCGCATTTTATGGCAATTTTGCGCACAATTTAATGTTCCGAACTAAGTGGTGTGACGTATTACCTTGATGGAGATTGGATGTGATTCTAACCACTTGTAATGTAATATTTCTTGAACCATAGCAATTTAGCTCTATTTTAAAAACGAAAATTGATGATATTAATTTAGATGAACGCTCGGTTCAAACAACTTACTTAAAGGATGGCACAAATTTACAATGAATTCGATTTTAAAGCGTCTCGGAAAAGATAAAGACGAAAAGTTTTGCCTGCGTCTAGAAGAAAATAACAACAAACAAAACTGATAGGATCACGACTGATATCACCAATGAAATGAAGTCAATGAGATTACTCAACGATCATTTGATAAGGAAATCAAGATCAGAATGTGACAAAATATTCTGATAATCGGCGTGCCTGGCATTGATACCGTCTGAATGGCACTCTATCTCGGTATAGATCACATAAACTAATAAAACCAACTCCTATAGAACCTTTTTGTCTTCCGCATATCATCAATTAAAGTGTTTACACGTGACTCAATGACGCAAGGCGAATTCTTTTAAACCGGTTCCTACAATAGGTTTGTGGGAGAGCACGAAAACGTACAGCCAGCCTTACAAGACCTCGAGCCTTCTTTACATTGCATGCTTTTGGAAAAGTTAATAGATTAGCTCGGGTCAAGATAAAGTGGTTTGATGTGGTTATCGTGACCTCAAGGCGACATCTTATTTCGTACTCCATAAAATTAATAACGTGCTTTTTGTGTCACATTCAAAGACCGCGAACAATAGTAGCATTGTTAATCTTAAGGCTCTGCCAAATGAGGTTCGCTTTAACACAATTAAAGAGTCAATTCCAAGAACATTTTCATGGGAAATTAAAGTAATATAGACAACATTTTTCAAATTATTCTAATGAGAATTTCGGAGGATTGTTCTAATGGTAAAATAATGTGCTTTGTTCGTTTTTTGTGCTGAAAAATATTAGTCATACAAAGTGCCTTGAACTTAGTTTTTGCGCGTTTGCCTTGGTTTGGCAAGTAATGGCCTTCGGGCAGCCTTCGTTTATTTCCTCAATTAGCGATACAAGCTACTGGCCCGTTGATAGATGCTAGTACACTATCATTCACATAGATCCGATTGTAATAACTAATGGAGGTGTTTATTTGTAATTGAAGTGGTTATGCTTCGATTATTTGCTACACGAGTCAGCAAACCAAGACGGAGTTTTTTGGAGGATGTGATTTTATTTAAGCCGACTAGTATAAAATATGCTTGACGCGTGATGACTTTCAATACCTACGTTCTTTCATATAAGAAGGTTAAGAAGCGAAACATAACAATCTAAATTACTTATTTACGTGTAGTAAAATTACGGCCAAGTTCAACCAATTAATTGTTTTCTTGGTTACGGAGCAAATGTTCCCACGTCAAACGTTCAGATTAATCTCGAGCGGTTTTCGTAAAGCACGTATAATGAATTCCTAAGGCACTTGTGTAGCATTAACTTGTATTATAGCTTGTAAACCGAATATAATGATGATGTAGTGGCTACGTAATGTCTTCTTCGGCATACGTCGGTTTAAAATGCACAATCTGTTTGTACTCGAAATTGGCTGTGGTTAAGGTAACGAGTAGGTATTTGGTCAAAAAAATATGAAGGCGTTCGATTAATCATCATTTCTTAATTGGAAGCTTTTATGTCGACGATCACTTTGATGTGTGCTGACTTCTGCTCAGGCAGTCGTTATATCAATTAGTATGAAGTCAGTTTCAATCGGTCAGCGTTGCTCGCAAAAACTGCTTCGATTGTAAATATGTCTGTTACTCAAACCGAAGTAGAAATCACTTGAGATTTATAATATGTTTTTTCATGTTTGCTCGACACGTTCGAGATCCTCTTGAAAATGTTTGCTAGACAACCCACTACCACACATGAGGCTGAGGTCACGTCACATATTATATCCAGTTACCTACTATGTATAAAGCAATTTCATGATAACCATATTATGTGTTTCTCGTATTATATCTGCGGCATATCCAAAAAAGTTCATTTCTTAATTATTTAGGTAAGTAGGCATTCGTATTTTTACTGATATTTTAACGACGGTTTTTTATGTTAAAATGACTACGAGCCTTTCATGGTTCAAGCCTATGTCGTAAGTTTGAAGAAGGATGTTTCAGATTGACATTTATTATGTTTTACAAGCATATAAAGCAAATTAGTATGGATTAATGCGTTAACACCTACGCGAATCATTTGGTGATGTATTATGTAAATGGAGTTGTTTTAAATAGATTACGTGATTTAAATGCCGTTGTGATAAAGGAAAAGGCTTGAATAAGCATACATTCTAAAACATCTAAAACTCTTTCGTGACTGAGTAACTGTTCTTGAACCTAGGACCGTGAAATTTGGAGGAAACCTTCCCTGGATACTCTAGGGGGACACTAATAAAGATTTTTTGGAAAATACAACCCCAACGGGAACAAATAGGGGCAGTAGCGAGAAACAAAGCGTACGAAGTCGCGGGCGTCCACGCTTTACACACGAGCCTAGAGTGACGTAAAGGTTAAAAAATACGTAAACCATATAAACGCTTCTTATTCTTATGGACTAATACTTTTTTTTTAAGTACATCTATGATTATTTAAACTAAACTTTGGGGTTTAAAACACAAACACAAAGAGACTGAAAATTAGTTCTTTTAATTTCTTACCAAAGAGTTAAATTACTAACAACAGGAGCCGTTTTTTTTTTGTTCACAAAGAACATATTCAATCAGATAAATCCTTCACAATCGTATCAGCTCGGGTGTAAACGCCTAGATAACGATATAGGTACCGAAAACCACAGCCGCCAATCACAGTTGACACAACGTTTCCACAGTTGTATCAAAGCGTGGGGTACGGACTTGTCCCTTGCCTGCTGCAAAGTTACAACTGGAAACTGCCAGCGTTTTGAGGTTTTGCGGTCTGCGGTCCAACACGCGTTCATGCGCAGAATCATGCATCAGTTAGTCAAATTAGAGATGCATAGACGGGTTACAGTCAGTTCTAAGTAAGACATGTCTTCATTTACTGCACCAGATAGAGAGGACACTTTGAAGACAGGGTAATTCACACTACAGCGCAACGTTTCTAAATTCGTTACTTGTATATAAATGTTTTTATGTTCTATCCTTTTACTTTTTAGTTTTATCGAATAAAATGTTCGATTATACTTACCTATTTGTTGTGTTGCAGCGTGTTTTGGTCAAATAACTCTTGTCAGTTTCACTTTATTTGTTTTAATTGAGCCTGAGAGTAAAAGTAACAGACAGCTTCGGAATCTTTATGAAGGTAAAATTCTGGAAATATATTTCTTCCAGCGCAATCGCTGTAAAACTTAGAAAAATAATTTAAAAAGTCTCCATCGGTAACTCGGTAAAACAACATCTATATGTATACATAAAACCCGCCTTGAATCTTCTTCTTTTTCTTGTCGCTTGAGACCTTCTCCACGGGAGATGTTATAACCAAAACTGGTTGACGCTATATTTCGACTCCAACTAGGCAATTTTCAACTATAGAAATCAAGAATTGACTTCAATTAAGTATCAATAGGCCTATATATCTCCTGTGGGTCGATTGGCAGATGCTTCCCACGGGCACGGACGGACGGACGGCTTGACAGAATGATTGGGCGTAAGTATTGAGGTCTTGCGCCTGCGCTGTTTACGCTAAATGCTTCGCTCATTACATTTGGCATTTGCTCACGAACCTACCCTCGTGAAGTTAACCGTAACGCGGGGTTGGCGCCTTAACTGTTTTTTTAACTTCCTCGCTGAATTGATTGAAACATTATATCCAGGAGGAGCGTTTAGCAGCTGCAGATGAATTTAAAAAAAACGAAAAAAACAAAAGAGGGGGTCGAATAAATATTGACACTATCTCTTAAGTCAAGTTACCTCACTATTTGACTTTATCTCTTCTTGCCATCCTCTTCTCTTGATTGGGTTTATGTTAATGTACCTAAATATTCTGCCCTGTTTTTGTTTAGTTTTCCATCAAAAGGTTAGGTTAGGTTAGGTTAGGTTAGGTTAGTTTGGGATCCACCTGCGTGAACCTATTAGGAACCACCGGATAAATCACGTGAACCTTTATTGTAATTTTCTTAGTTAATATGTACAGCGGTGGTAGGACCCTGTGGTAGGTCCGTCCAGATCGCTAACACCATAATATTATCTTTTAGCGTACCGCCAAGCCGCAGTGTTCCGGTGTGGGGATAAGACAACCGGTGAAATTACTAGCATAGAGGCGTTCCACCTTTGTCCTCAGAGTTGATCGCATTTGTAGTCTTATGATTGTAGTCTCGAGAATGTTAATGTGGTCTCAGATCCTACTTACCATCAGGTGGCCTGGCCTGTGGTACTCGTTTGCCTTCTTCTTGCCACAAAAAAAATATTGTATTTTAATAAAAATGTACAGTGCGGTACCTGAACTCTCGAGGGTAAACAAACATACTTTCGTTCCTGGAAATCGTATTAATAAAATCTTTTTAAAAAAAGTAGCGGTTATACATTACATAGGTATTCCGAAGTTGAATTATCGACCTCAAAACCTTATGACACAATTCATCCAACAAAACAAAATCGTTCGAGCCAATAAATCTAAGATGATACGAGAACGGTACTTCCTAAATGTAGCGAGACGGCCCACCCTCGATCGTGGCCATTGTATGCAGATCGGTCGGCCGCGCCCGCCGCTACCACGCATTTAACGCCATCCTGCGGCGGCGGCGGGTCGCCGTGTCGCCCAAATTACGCGACCCGCAACCACCAAAGCTCTACTATAGAACATTCCAGAAACCCCCAGACCGAACGATTTGTCCCTTCCGTATCACTGGCTACCAAAGCTACGCTACAAATTCCTATTACCAGTGTTTTGATGCTATCCTGATTGCTAGCGACAAATGAAACAAATGAACTGGCACTGGGAATGAGAATTCCTCGCATCGTTGCCATTCAGGCGTAATTTGTACAGTCACCGTCACGTCGTGCCAACCTACGGCCGTTCCTCACAAAAAAACGTCAACACTCGCCAATTCTCACCTCTCCATTCAATATTTTAGAGTTCAATGTTCCTTTGGTATTGGAGTTAACAACACTCTTTTGTGCTCTACGTTTGTAATTTAAATGTATGAATATTGGCACGTCGAGTTCCTTGAATTCTTGGGCTTAAGCTGAGCGTTTGAATACTGGAGATTTTTGAGCAAGTCATGTTTGCAGGCTTGGAATGGAAATATCAATCATGTGTGTTTTGTAAGCTCTGAGTAGTGACTGAGTAATTTAAGGGCGCGGTTTGTTACGGGGACATAGCATAAATTACCAGTTAAGATTTTAATACGTTTATTGTGTACGGGGGCTCGGTCGGGGACAGACAATGGCACATCTCGCCCACGGTTTAGTACGAGTACCGTGTCTTGTAGGCGAATTTGCCACGGGCTGAGTGTTGGTTGAATGAGAGCGCTGTCGTTACTGTAAACTGAGCTCATGAGCCTCATGATTTATGTATATTTCTAATAGGTTTGGTCAATAGTTATGCAGAAACTTTGCATGTATATTTAAAGTCGAAAATTAACGTTGCAGAAATGAACACATTCTTTTCTTAGTCTAATAGCTTAAGCTTAAAAACATGTTGGTTGATGCCTCTACGTAATGATTACCTAACCAAAAAAGATGTAGCACGAACAATAATTTCATATTCACATAAGGAATATATTTTCTTAACAATGTCTCTTCTTTTCCTAAAGCAAACGACGACGTGGGTGTTTTAAATTCTTGATTTATCGATACAGCCACAATTGTGGCGACAAACGAATGTAAGGCAAGCAAAGTATAGCCAGGAACTCCGTTGCGAGCCAGTTTTGTATCAAGTACATAGGCATGGCACTGAATTTTTATACTTACGGGAAGGAAAGGAACGAACCGTATTTTATTTGTGAATGACTTCGACCCGGTTAACTGAGCGTACTAAGATAGGGAGGTTTGCAAAATGGAAACAAGAATCTTGGTCTCTATTCCACTTTGTATAAAATCATTTTGTTATGAATTTAATGGTCAGTAAAGGCAGCCGAATTGTTAAATATATGGTTTCAAAAGCATGTTAAGTTAAAGCAAAGTAGAATAACTCTATGCGGTTTTATTTTATGTATAACCTATTGTCATCGGTCATATAGATACAAGTATAAAATAATACCATCACACCATTGGTGTCGGCATATTTGTGACTAGCTTCCGCCCGCGACTTCGTCCCCGTGGAATAGTTACTATGGGCTAACGCTAACTTTAACCCACGACTTTGTTAAGGTTGAAACATTCTTCATTGGTGCTTCGCTCTTATAGGTCTTAGCGTGATGCTATATAGCCTCCTTCCTCGATAAATGGGCTATCTAACACTGAAAGAAGTTTTCAATTCGGATTAGTAATTCCTGAGATTAGCGCGTTCAAGCAAACAAACAAACAAACTCTTCAGCTTTATAATATTATATAGTACCTATAGCTATATATTCTTTTTATGTTTTTTTTACTTTTTTACTCTAATTATTCACAGTCATTGACTAAAACTGAGTTTTTTATAATAATACCTGTCATGTGGGACTTGACCATTTACCTTCCGCTTGTTACGAGATTGGCTGCAAAAATAAAAATAAATGTGTGTAGTACAACTAGAGACAATAGTGTAACTATTTCTAATAGGTAGGTACTATTACATTATAACATAATCTGTGTATCTAATACCTAAGTTTAGAGGCACACACGATAAATTACGTTCGCTTTATGATAACACATCATCACCTATAATCGCCACTGGGTTGTCTATAAAACCAAAACATAGAGTACTAAGTGGTTTGGCGGCAAAAAGCGGCATGTTGGTCTGACGTCGTACCACCGAGGAGGCGAGGAAAGTGGTCCAACGGTAGCGGACTACATCCTATGATTAGAGATCAAGATCAGACGAGCCTGACTTACCGGTTATATACCCTACAGCTTAGACTTAGCAAGTACGTAGCGTCTAATATATCTATGTCTAAGTAGACATTAACTATTAAGGCCGCATTTGAGCAACTCGGAATAAGACTTACTCCGAGATTAGTCTATACAAATTCGGCGTTTAATCTAGGTATAAGACCTTATTCCAGTTTGGTCGAATGCAACCTTTGCGCGTTAGGAGCATTTAAATACTCATACTCCTATTAGTATCCGAGTATCCGACCCCGTCATAATTGTTGTTTTTCGAGTGTATGTATGTGTGTCTATTTCTTTGGTACGCTCTGCAGGCTAAACGGCTTGATGGATTTTAACATATGAGGTGTCGTTAGGTTCGTCTTGGTTGTGGGAGTGACATAGGCTATAAATTTTTAGTCAAAGTAATGAGAGGGAGGGGGAAGTTAACATATATCGGAGACAACATCAAAAAATGGAGTCTAGTTTTTAAAGCTTGAATTATTGAAAATATTAGCAAAAAATTATTTAGTTCCTTACAAAGCTTGGCTTTGCCTTTGGGTACAGTCAACAGCATAAGTAAGTGATCATTTATGTACCTTGTCGCTTTCAATCGTTTCACAATTTTGTATGACATTTCAAACACGACGTTAAAGTGACAAGGGACATAAATGATCACTTATATATGATGTTGACTGTACCAGACAACGATGTAGTATAAACTTATTTAAAAAATAAATAGGTCCCTTAATTCTCAATCTATCCAAGACAAGACATTTCGTGTTGTAAATTTAAGTGATTTCATTCAACAGTATTAGTATTAGATGTTTTCTTAGTATATTTGTATTGTTTCAGACAAGCGGGGTCTAAAGGCAAAACCACACATGTCCCCCAAATATGATTCCGGTAAGTTATTGTTTATGATACAGAAATGTTTCATAACGCGCAGGCTTTTGCGTTCGACTTCGCACGGATGTACGTGCACCACACTTTTACTACTTTTACGGGGTGGAAATATGGGCGAAGGCCCTTTCCGAAAATAAAATATTAATAACGATTTCAAAAACGAAACGTTTATTAAAGAAAACGAATGTTAATAATGGTAATATTAATAATGATGTCAACCCTAAGGTAAAACGATTGTTTTTCAGTGAGACCAAAGTTCGGCATTGACCTTATCATCTCATCTGTTAGGGTTGAATAATATTAAGATTTTTGCATTAAATTTTAACAAGTTGTTACTCGAAAACGGTTGAAGATAATTATAATAATAGTTTCTTGGAGAAAATAAAGTACTAAAGATACATAATCTCCTATTGTCGGGTTATGCCGTGTCCCTTCCCACCCTGTATACTCTGTGGTACGCCGAAAAACGTTACCCTCCTTCTCGAGTAAAACCTGGCAATGTTAGCGTAAATAGAGACGACGCACTTACAGTTGTTACGGCTCAGTTTCATTGCGCGATACAATGCGTCGCTGCAATAGATCTCGGCTCAACAATGTTGAAACAACCCGTCAATGGATTGCTCAAAGCATGCGGGCTATCCAAAACCAATGAAACAGCTTTTAATGTTGTTGTATCTCACGAACGCGGGTAGGATACTTGTGTGTGTGATTGCACGTGCACGTTGTCTCTACATGCGTAACTATCGGCGCTAAGCGTCGTCGTAGTGTGCGTGTCCATAAGCATTACAACTACAAGTATGGTCCACACGCTTTCTTGTGATAAAATTCTCTTCAAAAAAGCGTGAAAAATTGAACGCGTCACATCGGCGAGTTTAAGTAGGCCCGTCAGAGCGCACAAAACACATTTTAGCGCGTACATTCTCAATTTGGCAGCAGAGGGCCCTGCCAAGATGCATTGCGCTAGCTAGCGTTTCTATTCGTTTCGTTTTTAATCCAATCGCATCACTGGTAAGTCACGTGACTTTTCGTATAACGTCATCTGCAGCCTACAGGGCTTACTGTCGATCAGATCGAACGTACAAGGTTGCCGTTTTTAAAAGAATATACACCCCAGCAAATATTTGTGTATTAAGCGCGAGTATTTGTCTCCAAGTCTAGGTTTTTTTCTATGTATTGAACTATTCATTCATTCATATCTATATAACAGTGTATATCATTGTCTAGTACCTAAATACCCACACTACAAGCCAAAAGTTTAGTTTGGGGCAATGCCAATCAGAAAATAAATGGTACCTACGTTATTTGTTTTAAACCATTAACGTGTCTAGTACCCATGAAGCTGTCTGCAATTACAATAATGGAATGGACAGCTGCTAAATCTTATTGAAAGGCCTCCAGACGGAAGGAAGCCATCGACGGGGTAATAAAGGAAGTGATTAAAGAATGCAACGATCAGGGTATTCTTGCGCCGGTATTCAGGTCTGTGCAGTAAAAATATCGGTCGATTGGCTCGACTAGTTGAGGTTATAGTTAGTATAATAGCGTCAGATTATCTACCTAATATCTAACTAACTTGAGAAATACCGTTTTTTAAATCAATGGAAGTGTCTCGAAGGTTTGCTGCGGGCCTAGTATGGTTGCGTATATCACGTGTCAAATGTGGATAAAGCATCCGTCACTCTCGTACTTATTTACGTGTCAGAAGGTTCGGTTCGTAAAAACGTTCCTCAAAAAGGAAGGCAAATTGCCTTACTTTTTATCTATTTATCTCTTTCTAACAATAGCGTTCGCTATGGATTGCCGTCTTTGTCTCTGTCAGTAATTGGTCACGGGTTTTGAATTCGTTTAGTATGAGCATAACGTATCTTAATATAAAATATCATTGCCCTGGGCCTCTATTTAACACGGTAAGTCATATGGCTTTTGAAGTGTTATGACTTTTTTAACTCTAAATAAGAGCTATCAAAACGTTGACAATACGATAACACGTCAAAGACAATAATGGTTTTTACGTAACACCTGGCCATAATGTGAGTTTTATCGCACGCTGCGCGCACGGTAAAACTCGCATTGTGGCCAGGTGAAGACGTAAAATTGTGTACTCATCATGGGCAGTAAAAAAGAAAGCCCTCTATCGCATATTTACAACCCTCGCCTACGGCTCGGGTCTCAAATACCTGCGATTTCGGGCTTTCTTTCTTTTACAGCCCTTGTTAAGTAATGTACTATTACCCAGTTGAATAGAGGCCGGGGTGGATATCAGAATTCAGAACGTACATTTAAAACGATTTTAAAAAGATGGTAGGCAATTTTAACAACAAACACAATTACTTAACCTAGAAATAACACACATCAAAACTGTCGGATACCTTACTTACCTAATTGATATTTTGCAATGTACTTATTGCGCTGCGATACATTGTAAAATATCAAAATGTTCCGTTTTTTATCCCATTCTAGGGTTCCGTAGCCAAAACGGCAAAAACGGAACCCCTATAGTTTCGTCATGTCCGTCCGTTCGACCGTCCGTATTTTACTCGAAAACTACAAGAGGTTACATACTTAGATGAAATTTTGCACACAGGTGTTTAGTTTGATAGTTAAATTCTAGGGGGTGCACTCCATACAAGTAACAGAATATGAAACAAATTTTTTTCAGCATTTGTCATCGTGTGGTACATATTTCTACAGTTCTTTTAATAACACTTTAAAAAGTTCCTAACCAGTTTTTTTGATTAGGTGACTATTTTGGGAAATAATCGTTCCGAAACTTGCATAAATTGTGCCCCCCCTTTATCTTTTAAACCGTATGTCCAAAAAATATGAAATAATCACAAAGATAACGCTACACGCGATAAAAAATTCAAGTTGTTGCTGAAAAACTGCGTTTCTTAACAAAAAGATGTAGGTGCCGTGAAGATACACTCTTTTGCTGGTGCACTTTTCTGTGATTTTAAGATTTTGTATAGGAACGGTTTTGGAACCCTACACTGAGCATGGTCGGATATGCTCGTGCCCGGTTTTTGATGTTTGTATTTGGAAATGTTTCTGTAAATTTACTATACACGTTTATTAAAGCGCTTCTCATGTTGCTTTTGAAACGTATAAAAGCTTTTACGATATTGTACTCGTCATTCCAATTTAAAAGTTTTTCAAACGCAGTTTTCATCAAACGCATTGGATTCATTTATAACAATTTACTCTGTATTTTGTTGAGTCATCAGCCGTACCTGGGGGCACGGTAGGGCCCCCGCCAAGATCATAGGTGACTACTTATTAACAGATATAAAACAACGATATTCCAAACAGTCTCAACCATTGCAAATCTTTATTCTCACTAATATTATAGATGCGAAAGGTGTTGGTTTTTTCTCAGGTCACCTCAATCCATCGACGGAATATTTTATGACAAAATTTTATAGTTTTCGAGGAAATTCCATAAAGTGACTTAACTTGACTTGGCGAACATCAGCTAGTGCACTTATCAAAAACGTCCAGGGATAAAAAAAACTAACATTATGCCATAGGCACCTATATTTTAAAATGTTAAAGAAGGTGAGGATATTTTTTACCATTAGACATTTTAATGTTTATAGAATTGTAAAATTGCTCCCTATTTTCGTTTTTTTTTAATGAGAATAGCAACGGATTATTATGCCTTTAATGTACTTTACAAAATATCATATCTTCCCTACGTGTATTAATTAATCTTCCCTAAACTTTTAACGGTCTATTGTTATTTTACGTCCATGGGAAATTTAATTAATAACACGAAGAATGTCGTAAATTTATCTTACAAGACTTGTTACAAGTAACATAGTATTATGTGCAAATTAAACAATGCTGAGAAAGCCGAATATCCCCGTATAATGTACCTATACAGCAATAAATGTTGTTTATTTTGTTTTTAATTGAGTAGTACAACATTTATTACACATAATAGTTGAATTTTACAATTTGACCTTTACAGTTATAGTTACCATGAAAGTTTGTAAATAAATGTAACTCTTTTCGGAATAATTAAATTTAACCAACTGTTGTTTATTCTGCCATGCATGACTACTAAATATGGTAAAACCAATTTATAAGTGTGTTTCGTACTGTCATTATAGTTACTGTAAAATGGCGAATTTGTAACATAACAACACGCAATTGTGCTGGCAGACATAATTTAAAACCTTTTTTGACGAGTTATTTTAATTATTAACGACGACGACGCAGTTAGTTAGCCTAGTTTGTAATGAAGTCGCACGACTTTATACGTGTAGTAGTTATTCGTTTTCCATTATCCCTCTTTTTCTTCCCGTTGACGGCTGTATGGTAGAATAGGGAATATGCATGAATTTTTTAAATAGAATTTCTCAACAAAATATGAAAATACCATAAAAGAGATGACCAAAAGTGAAATTAAAATTAAAATCGGTCAAGTAATACGGATGATACAAGCATTTTAAAATGCTAATTAGATAGAGCGATCCGAAGTGCACCGGTGACGTCATCGTGCAGTACGGCCATATAAACTCCACGTAAAATTCTGTTTTTCTAGAAAGAGATAGGAACAAATCTTTCATAATTCATAATTCATAATGATTTATTTGCAAAAAAAGGGTTAGTAAATGATGTGATGTTACATTAAAAGTTATTCCACCTTTTCAGCTGTTTACAAACGGCATGCAAATATGTCCTACTCGTAACAAATACAACATAAAATTAGTACTTATATTAAATTACATTAGTCATAACGACAATAAAAATAAGATAGATAAAATTTAGAAGAGTCCATTATAAAACAATATTAATAAAGTAAAATTGTCCAAATTGCAGATAATTTTTGTTAGCTCTTGGTTATTTTTATAGCTATTCAAAATATGTTTTTTCTCACCTGTTTGTTACATGGATCAGCTTTTATTGAAGCTGTAAAAAAAAACATGCATATTCCCTATTATGGTAGCATATTAGGATTTTTATACCCAAAGAATATGCCCTACAAAGTTCAAGTTCCTAGATCCCGCGGTTTTTTATTTCAGAATCTGTGTTATTACACCGGAAATTTAAAGAAAATGAAACAATGAAGGGGGCAAATTTGGTATTACAATAAACCTGAAGAAAGAGAACAAATATATACTAAAAATGGTCAAGTGTATGGGCAGGTACGCTCTATGCGGTCGACCGCATGCGGCTAGCCGCACAGCTGATCAAAACGTATGAAACCGCAAAACCGGAACCTAAACGTACTGAGCGGTTAGCCGCAACCGCATGCGGCTAGCCGCTCAGTGCTAGGGTTGCCAACTATACATTAAATATAATGCACAATATTTACTACTTACTAACATTCTGCCTGCTATTGGGACAACTATCTGAGCTGAAAAAAGCCTGTTTCTTCACTCCAACTACATTATTGCTTAAAATCAGGTTGAAATGGCCAATCCCAACCGCATATGTATAAGGACTGACCGAAATATAGTATTTTTGAGTACTATATATTTCTTCAACAGTATATAGTACACAGAATCGAAATATAGTACAATACTATATATTAATAGTACGGTTGGCAACCCTACTCAGTGCGTACCTGGCCTAATTTCATGAGCTGGGCTCGCGCTGATTCGATTCGAAATCAATTCAAATCGAAGTGTACCTACTGTGCGGCGGTACGGAACCCTCGGTGCGCGAGTCCGACTCACACTTGACCGGTTTTTTTGTTGTATTCGTAATTGTCAGGACAAGGATTATGTGAAAGAATAAAATCACCCAAACAAGGCCGGGCAGAACAGCTAGTGTAGATAATGATTACTAAGGATGAGTACATTTCTAAAGCTGGGTACTGGCCAACGTTACGAGGTGTAATGTAAAATGTTACACAGCGAGCATTCATGCAGTCAGTACGTAATTGTTCGCTGGTTTCCCCGTAACACTACGTACCGACTGCATGAATGCCCGCTGTGTAATATGTTACATTACACCTCGTAACATTGGTCAGTACCCAGCTTAACGGAAACAATGGGAACAAAATAGAATAACCCTTTACAGACCTTATACCTACGGAGTGAATATCAGTGCACTATGTTGTAGTTGACAGTTGACATGTGACAGACGGACAGTCCGCAGATGACAGTGATTACGTTTGCATTCGCCATTGATGTATAGCGCTGGATGAACAGGATCTCGTTAATATTCTTAGCAGCTGCGTGTTGCAGTCGGTCGTGAGGGAAATAAGTTGAAGTTTGATGTTCAGTGCTTCAAAGTTGAGAATTTAGTGGAAAATTTCTAAGAAGTTTAGAAGTTTATGCAAGTTTACTACTAGTCTTTAAATGTTTTTTTTTGTGAGATATGGAGGACGAGTCTTCAGGTCACCAGCCCCCGATTTCATGATACCGACAATGACAGGTGAGAGATATTTCAGTGTACATAACGCAGCTTATATGAAACCCAGTGATGTATACGCGTGTTAACTTTGCAATGTATACCGAATAGTCACGTGTCACGTATCATTCTCAAGATGGTGACATACGGGGAGGAAAGTAATGCTTATGGACTATCGGCAAAATGGAACACTGACCCACCATAGAACTGTGTCACAGTACTCACAGTGACGTTTTAAATGAAAACATAAAAGATACAAACAAAATGACATGTGACACAGTTCTATGTTAGGTCAGGGTTGCCTACCACAAACAAAACAATGCGTCAATGCTAGTCATATAATATAACCAGCCAATCAAAACTATTTTGGTGAGCTTTGACGTATCAGTATTCTGCTTCTATTGGTTGGTTTTTTGTTTACATTTAGTTAAGTACCTACCTAAATAAATGACGAAAAGACTAACGTCCACTTACTTAATCTTACACTCGAGCAAGGGTAGAATTTTTGGTATCGATGATGTCAAAACGTCGAAATTCTGCACACAAGGTGCTCTCATTTAGCAGGCCTTTATCTGGTACAACTAAATAATTACATAATATAAAAAAACGGTAAAATTATCAGAGTTAAATACTATCAGATCACAGCAGCAGCTTAATTTTTTTCACCATTTATTACTAAAAATGACAAATTGAGTTAATATTCTAATATGAAATGCCAATTTGGCGAGTATTGGTCAAAACAAAATAACAATGCCAGCATAGTAGGTATTTTGTCATAGGAGTTGTTATTACAACATAAGAACAGTTTTTATAATGATAATGTTACTCGATGATTAGGTATTGCTACTGTCCATCAATGTGAGTATCGATGAAGTCAGAAAGTTTAATAATACGCACTGCTAGATCAAAATAGTAGTAACTCAAAATACAACTGTATTTTATAATCAACTTTAATACAACTCCTATGCACTTGAAACAAAACTAGCAAGGATTTTGAGTTGCGACTGTTTTGATCTAGCTGTGCGTATGGGTTTATACAGAACCAATTCTATGACACCCGGACCAAATATCACTCTTTCAATACTAGTCTTTCATTTTTGAACATCCTATATGCAAATTGACGTCATAGGCAGTATCGGCACCAAAGGTTCGACTCCTGCGCCTCTATTCTAGGCGGTAAAATCCAAATAGTATTTACTCTGTCATGGTATTGTTTTTAACTCGGCCGCCATTCCTGTCCAGTAAATAAGAGCTATCAAAACGTTGACAATACGATAACAGGTCAAAAACGGTATTATTTTTACCGTGTTGAATAGAGGCACAAAACGCCGTATCTAGGTCAATAGTTCCATGTGATTCCCATATCTTGCGCCGCATCGCCATAGTCTCGGATGCGTAAATCGAGGACCATCGCTCGTGAATATCCCCTGACGCATTTTATGATGGTCTCGCTCTATTTGCATTCGTGATGCTGAGACAAAACACTCGAAGAACACCTTTATGCAATGTTACTAATGTGCTTAAATGAGAAAACAATTGTGCTGGTAAATCTTATTCAGAAGCTCATTTTAAATTAGGCTTCCGAAGTCAAACCGTACCTTAATTTAATTTAATTCATAAGTCAGTGATAAAAATGTTCATACTTAAAAAAAATGGCAGTCTGCATTGCATGCTGGCAGACTAAAATATAGGTGAACGGTTTGGTCTGACTTATCATAAGAAGTTAGTTTCATTCGGTAACTCGATCAGCGGGCTTATTATGGGCGTATTTATCTATAGATGAACTTTTGAATTACCTTTTAATCAACTTTTAAGGTAAGGTACTCCTCATGTTTCGACATGTTTCACAAATTACGTTTTTAGAAAAACGATATATTTCCTAATAACGTGGGTACACGCTTATTAATGCACACATATAGGCTAACGTTTGAAATTATTAATTTTAAAACAGCACAGTTTTGAATAATATAATAGCGAAACGCATATATGGTAACGCAGAGGACGGTGTTGTCCCTAGGCTTTGTATGGAAAATGTGCATTTTCCCCCGAGTTACCAGGTTTTATCGAGGATAAAAATATATTTAAGGTGGTCTGATTTTAATATTCATACATTATTATTAATCATAAGTCACATGGAAAGTTTTAATACCGCAAAAGAAAAGGAGTACCTTGAAAGTTGATTCACCCTGTGGATAATCGTGGATTAAACATCTGTCACTTTCTGACCAGTAAGTAAGTGCGACAATGACGGATGCTTTATCTACCGCGATAAAAAACTTTTCAGCCAGCGGGACCGGCCAACGTCGGCCGGGCAGACTTCTAAGTTCTTCTTATCGCTCTATCCCAACAGGATTGTTTCGTTCAGTAATTACATGAGATATTTTGTACGCCAAAAGATCGTTACAAAAAAAGCCTGGCAAAAAAGTGCCAGTTTGAGCCTCGGCAGACCAACTGATTTTCGGACCAACAATGGCTTACTTTTTCAACAAATTGCTTTTTTCCGATAACTCGATAAGGTAAGACTTCTCGAGACCGGCTCTCGGACTAAAATTAACCCAGATATAATATAAATAATACTCGTTTCCTAAATTCACCAACCGTAGTGTTAATGTTTTTCGCTTACGTAAAATCCACCCAACAACACGTAGCAACCCGGGAACTTTGTTTGAAATAAAAATTACGTTATTTCCGTTACGTACGTAGGTATTATTTAATCTCGCAGGCGCAGTTGAGCCCTTGGACTGGCCATTATACGGATTTATTTATTTTTAAAAAGAACAAAGGTTAAGCTTTGAAAGGGCAGCGGAAGCCGCGGGCCGCTATTCACGCGCGACTGTTTTTATTTCACCCCTTTTTTCATATACCACCTTTGAGCTTGTTTCCTTCAATCTTTTTAAAAAACGTTCATTCAATTCTGAGTAATTAAGGCGATGATAACGACCGGTTCCCGTGATATCACGCGCTGGAGACAATGGCTTTTCAAAAGTCATTGCACATGAATACTAAATACAATACGAACGGTCAATTGTGTACAATTAGCGGAATAATGGAAGCGGGGGTTATTCGCTTCCTTGCTCGTTCCAGGTGCAACTCGATCGACAATTACAATGTATCTACCTTTATTGGCAATACCTGCTTGCACACCCATAAGTGGGTATTCAATTGGGGCATATACCGGTTATATATATACAATGATTTACATATATCCTGACTCTGAGACTGGTATTGACCCGTCGCTCATTCTATTCTCTAGAGGGTAATTAAGGACTTACCATATTCGAGCTGCGTCGGAATAATTAAGGTAAACCACCGCGTAAAAATAGCGAAAGCAGAATGAGACACGAGACAGAGAAGACACCGCGTCACCTGACATGAAAGGACCATCACAACAATAGAGACGACGAGAGGCATAGGCATTCCATCTGTAGTCCAGGGCTAGCAACGCATTTGTAGTCTTGAGATGTCATTCCGCAGCTGACTGCAAACGGCAACGACAAGCGTCCGACTGACCGTTGCCGTCGGTCGGAGTCTACTGTGTCTGCGGTCGGGCGTCAGCGACGCGTGGGGTTGCGGTTGAGCGGCAGGCGTTGTGACGCTTTGCTATGGAAGTTGGTTCATAGAAATACATACTAACCAGTAGTGACGCCTGCCGTTGCCGTCTGCAGTCGAGTCGGCTGCGGAAGGACACCTTTAGGATTGCAGCATTTGCAGCTGTGAGATTCCGATGGGTGGTCTGTGAACTGGTTTGCCTTTTCCTCGCCTTCCCCGTTAGAAATATAGCCCACTAAGTTTTATAATTCCTTCAGAACACAATTTTGTTCTTAAATACAAAGTTTAGGATTTTATCAATGAAAACCGAAAATGGCGGATACTGAACATATTGCAAGGACCTACCCTTATGTTACAAACAGATTTATTGGAGTAATATGACTCCAGTCGAATTCGATGACGACATGGTTCTCAATAGAATAGCCCCCTCAATACAGCATGGCTGACTGATATTATGGCAATTAATACCGGTTAAAATATTGCAAAAATCTTTTCGCTTTCACCATTCTGCCAATTAGCATATTTATGCTTTTCATGCACGGTACGAAAAGTCTGGTGAGGTCAGTAATGTTAACTAGAGCTAAGTATGGAGAGAGCAGAGAAAACGTTATGGCGTTTTGATGCTAATTCTTGTACGTACATGGGAATCACTTTCTTTACTATCCCATGTTACACGAAACGATAAACGCTATTGTTTTTGTTTATGAAACGATACATCGTAATTATGTGGATGGTGTTAATAACAATTGAGATGAGACGTTATATCCTGCTTGTATTACAAATATAAAAGTTTGTGAGGATTTTCGGATGTTTGTCATTCATTGCGCATAAAAAGCTCAACCTAGAGCCAGACCTAGATAAAAATTTGGTGTAGAAGCAACGTTTAACACGTTGTACTTGGACGACTTCGCGGAATATATTTTGTTACAGATTTACACCCGTATTTATAGTCAAGAAAAGTAATTACTTGAGTTAAAGTAATGACTAAAGTAACGATTTTTATATGACTTTTGACATTACTAATACTCAAGTTATTACTTTTCTTGACTATAAATACGGGTGTAACTAATCATACGAGATCGTTTTTGTCTTACTTTCTTAATTAGCTTATCGATGGGTAAGTACTATAAAGCTGGCTGAAAAAGAAAGGTGAATACGAATTGTGCCAACCAGAAATGACATCGTATGTTTATTCAATTCATCTCTTACGTAGTCTTATTCTCGGTTTTCCCTGGCTCCACCGACACTCATTTCAAGACATAGGAATCCAGGGGCAAAATTTTATGACAGGCAGGGAGTTCCTATATCGATAAACTCAAGTATCGGTGCTTTTTCCATATACTATTGATCGCCCCCAGCATTGTATGTACGTACTTCTTTTGTAAGTTTTGTTCTGAAGACGAGTATGAAGATCACAAAGCATTTAAAAAAAAATATGCCCCTATTACCTCTACAGAAATTGAAAAGCTATTTAGCCACCTGAAATGGATTTATCAGCCAAGACGGAGACGTTTAACGCCAGCAATTTGGAACAAATTCTGATCGTTTATTCTAACAATAGTAGATCTAGATGGGACAGTAATGAAAAAAAAAATATGATGAGTAAATTTCAAAAATCTTTTTGGAAAAAAGAAGAAGATGGATGGATGGATGGAGTAAATGTTATTATTTTGTTGATTTTTCACTTAGAATTAAAAAAAAATTGCGAACAAAACTTGGAGTAACCAACAACTTGGAGTGAACTTGGGATATACAGAACACGCATCGATAATTCTGTTTATCGATATAGGAGCTCCCTACCTGTCATGAAATTTTGCCCCCTAAATTCCTATGTTTGCTCATTTCATAGAACGCATCACTTCGCAGAATTTTTGTTTCATACTAAGTTATTTTCTGCTGAACCCGTGTTGATTTCAGGTTATCTCGTGATGGTTAAAAGTCAAAACTAACCTAACCTACGTGAATCATATTTAAGATAACTTGAAATCGACTCGGGTTCAGCAGAAAATAGCTTTCTATGAAACGAAAATTCTGCGAAGTAATACACTATGAAACTAGTGTCGGGGAAACAAGGGGACACCCTTATTCTCACTATGTTTAATATTTCAACTTGAGAACTAGATAATTATTTAATAATTCCAGGGATTCTTTAAGGGGAAAAATACTTAACGATGTCTCTCTGGAATGTGCCTCTAATGAATCTCTTAGACACTAGGTTCACTGGAAGTAGCCACAGACTACACATTATAGCAGTTGTGTCACTCGCGCTTGCGTATTATCGTAGCTATTATACGTCGTAGGTTTACGTTGTTAGATATTGCTGAAAACATAAACTGCTTGATTCTAAAAAGATTGTGATTGTTATGGAATGTGTCGGGAATGCATACACTCAAAAAAATTAGAGCCAACAAAGAGAGATTTTCACTTAGTTGACAAAAAATGATTACAATAGTTAAGATATTAGTTATATCAACCAAAGCTGATAGTTAACTACAGCAATTTCTTTAGCGAATCAACTAACATCTTAGTTGATGTATCTAACGTCTTAGTTGGTGTATCTATCGTTTTGTCAGGCTCGTATGGGATCAAGACGCTTATGCACAACAATCACAATCTTGTTACAAGCTACTAATAATTTTTTTCAGTGTAAGAGCCTAGTAGCTTTGATTGATATAACTAATGTCATAGCTATATCAATGTCTCTAACGTGGTCTATCAAAGAAAAAGTCTCCCTTAGTTAGCTCAAATTTTCGTGTGACGGGATTTTCGGTTTATTACGACTTGTTCTCCGGTAAATTACTACAGAGGACTCACGAACTAGCATCATCTAGAATAATGGGGTGCGCCAAAGTTCATATAAAATTGCAACTCCGATTATTGGAACTCCGAATTTTTTTCTAATACCACTTCACATCATAATGATCACTCTTCATACTCTTCATAATATTTTTTAAAACTAATTATCGGAACTTATACTCATCTGACCTTATAACGCCAATATTCATGGAACCGTACACTTTTCAGAATTTCTTAAATATCTTACGTGTAGATAAAATTAGTTTAGGTTAGGTTAGATTTATAACAATCCTCAAAAAGTAACAGTTTGTTAAAAAAATGCATTATGAGCTGCGATAATTATGACTTAAAAAAGTATGAACAAAAAAGTATGAGCAAAATTTTTCGAAGAAATGATGAGTATAGACACAAATCGTTATTTGTATAAAAAAGCTAAAGACCAATTTTATATGAGCCAATATGGACCCAGAATAATGCTTATTACTAAACTTACCTTGCAAAACTTTAACTAAGTAAGTGTCAAAGATATAACCATATATACAATAATATATATACAATACACAAATACATAAATATATATTTATACAATGGATTTCAAGATTCAGCAATCAGCACACTCGTCTATGTCCAAGGTCTCCTTCGCTCTTTCTCTATACTCGTAACTCTTAATGAAACGCTCCATCAGAAATACAGACCTCAGCTCAGCATTACATTTATGGTAGCGCACATTTCTTCAAGAGTCGCGCACCACCCAATTTAATCCTTGTTTTAGTGGCAATCGATCTCTATTAGTGAGCAGCCGTTACTGTGAATAATATAAAATGGTAGTTGAAGGTGTTTATTGTAGTGAAGGTAAAATCCAACATATAGACAAAAAACAAACAGGACAAATACAACCTGAACATATAAAAATTTAAAATCTTCTAAGCAGTCAGTAATCTATCAAAGGAATCTCTTATAAAAAGTGTGACTCCGTGTTTCCACCGTTGTTCTTTCCGTTACAAGCTGCGAGAGCCGCAGGGCTCCCATGAAGGCTGCAATCAGCTCGGTACACGGAAAGTGAACGTGTGATTGGCACTCATTATCCAAGAATCCCACAAATTATCGCTGGAACCACATCAGCGGATCTGCAGTATTATGAACTAACGTTATGATTGAGAACGCTTTTTCAATCGTTTTCTAGGCACACACTACAGGTATATTATCTTGTTGTATCTGTAGATATCTATAATTGGGCGAGTTTAAAAAAGGAACGTAAATAACGTTACTTAAATTAACCGTATGACTTATTTTCGTTACACAATCGAAAAAAGTTAACGTTATTTACATACATACATTAAATCACGCCTGTTTCCCAGAGGGGTAAGCAGAGACCACTTCTTTCCACCTGCTACGATCCTGACAAATCTGTTTCGCTTCTCCCACATTCATACATCGAGTCATGCATGCACGTCGGTTTCGGGTACTTACATTTTTTTCAGATCTTAAATAAAATGTTCATTAATTTTAACTGCCTCCCATGGGCTTTAAATATACTTGAAACGCATTAACTAAGTAGCTACTAAACAAACATCGACGACGGTCCCTTTCATGAATCATAATTTGCTCACGAGAAAATTCGACGAAAAACGGAGGTGTTTTAGGGATTACCGACTCGTGCAATAACAATTTAGGATCTAAAATTCAAATCGCGGAAGATGTCGACATCGATTGGTCCTTGATATGCGGGTCCATTGACAAGCTACTTGGGTCTCTTGGGATGTACAGGCATATTTGGGCACGACATATTCGTTGATTGATATTCAGGGGGTTACCATGATATGGCTAAGCAATTCAGTTAAGGATGAGTGTAAGGGATAGAGCAATAGCAATTACACGGCTCTTTCTCTTTCTCTCACCGTAAACTGAATTGTTTAGCCATGTCATGGTAATCCCCCAGGTCGTAGGAACATTATAAAGGCCTTCCAAATGAGAGCAGCTAAAACGCTCGAAGAATAATTAGTTAAAGTGCTTTGTCTCTTTCTCTCAAATTTAAATGTCACAATGAAAGATAAGGACAAACCATATTTGAAGCATACTTTAGTTATTGTGCATTTATGAATAAGAGGGTAGGTATTAAGAGGTTAATTAGGTGCGAAGATTTACGCATTTTTTTGTCAAAGCTGAAACGTGGTTTTAATAGTAGGTAAACGAAGGCAAGAGGGCATGAGATAATTTATTCGACCCTTAGGTATACTTGTTTTAACTTAAAAGAGCCCACATCTTCAGTCTACTTTATCAATTACTTTTTTTTCATTCTAGTAGCTTCGTTATTGTAAATTTTTATATTAACTTAAATATGAATAAATCAATTCGTTAAACTTTTCTATATTCTTGTGATAAACTTTATAAATTATACTGGAACGACCTCAGTCTATGTATATGTATATTGAGATTAATGAGTAATTTAACTCGATGAAAACTATTTACTTCAATCTCCTTACGTGGGGACACACATCAATAATGTAAGGATATTGTTTATCCCTAGTCATTTTCATATGTTCTTCCTTCTGTGTTTACCTGATTAAATAACTCTCTCAATGTATCAACTTACCAAGTGACTTTTCAAAGCCTTTGATATACAAAAGCTTAATGCATTTTGCAACGAAAGTCGGGCAAACTGCAATCTGCACCAAACTGCAGCGTCGGTTTGTCGCGAACTACATACCTAGATGCTACGTACGTGATGTTTGTCGCTGTAGTAGCTTTTCTGATTTCTGTATCTATAAGTTTTGTAATATCTTGGTGATGTTCCAGTAGACTGTATTTCCGATATTTATTATTGATTTCTTCATATGCGGGCCTAGTGTGGTGAAATGTGGATAAAGCGTCTGTCACTCTCGTACACACACGGATGTTTTATCCACATTTTGTCACGCGATAAACGCAGCGACATGTTATGGATATAATAGACGTAGAGTAAGAATCGTCATTGTCTCCGGGATAATCGAAGTTAGAAAGATAACGCGCTGGTTTAAAATGGAACCAAATTTTATATACTCTGTGTCACTTCAATAATAGGTTGGCATTGTTGGCAACTATCTTTTAACAGCCTATCCTAAGGGCGCGTACACATAGCGATCCGTTTTGCAGGTCCGTTATTTGATGGCGTATGTAGTATGAGCCAGTTCACACCCAAAACAGTATTCTGGATCCAGTAAAAAAGAAGATTACAAGGTGAAAAGATCAGTTAAAACGGATCCTGTAAAAACGGACGTTCTATGCGTACGCGCCCTAACAGTCGTCGGCAGTACATAGTGGCCATTTTAATACCATTGTTACCCCGAAAATAATAAATAACCCTTTTGCATCTGCTCGCGTACAACAGTTTCATGACAGCGCTTAACGCAACTCTGCGCGGCTCACATTAAAAATTCACGCCATTCATTCATTATGTCAAATTTTACCAACAACTTAACATACAGTTCTGTTGATTTTAAATAAGAATATTATATGCGAGTTAATTAGAATGTTTTGTTTTTCACTAGTTTAAAAGAATATCTTTACTGCTAAGCTCTCTTAGATTTCCAAATCTCCATAAGTCCCTATTTGGTGTTCCTTCCGTCAAGTTCCGTCGAGTTCCTGAGAAATGCGTCCAAGTTGTCTAACTGGTAGAATTCTAGATTATATCAAACTACTTTAGTCTTTTCAATACAGGAAAGTGCGTGCACCTTCCCTACGTCTAAATCGTACATACGAGTAGGTACAGTCAAGGAAATCGAAAGACGTACCTTTTTCGCTCTTGTCAGAATGTGAATAAGATATTAAAACGTACGATTTTCAGTATTCCTAACTACATTGACCCAACCGGGCCGGAGCTAACGCGTTAATAAAAATCTGTCAAGTGCGAATCGGACTCGCGCACCGAGGGTTACGTACAGTAGGTATATATTATACATAATCCGCTTTGAATTCGATTTCGAATCGAAACAGCGGGAGCCCAACTCACACTTGACCATTTTTTGTATTTCTTGGTTTTCTTCAGGGTTTGTACTATAATGTACAACAAAAAAAAGGTACCTTCGTTGAAAAAAAACGTTTAATGTATGGGGACCCCGTTTATTATTTCACTTCTTTTTTTTTTTATTCGTTAGTAAATCCGCCGCTATAAAAAATATTGTGAAAAAAAACACGTGACTGATCCTGCTCCATTTCTTTCAGATAATAGTCCGAGTGTGGTGCGAGAGCGGCGCCGGCTGGGCCCCGACGCCCGTGCCCGTGACCCCGCAGACCACGTGTCGGGACGTGCTCGAGTGCTGCCGCGAGCCGGGGGACGAGCCTTGTCTGCTGCTCAGCGTGCATCCCCAACACGGAGGTGAGTCGACAAAAAGCACCAGTGCCCGTGACCCCGCAGACCACGTGCCGGGACGTGCTCGAGTGCTGCCGCGAGCCGAGGGACGAGGCTTGTCTGCTGCTCAGCGTGCATCCTCAACACAGAGGTAGCGAGTATCCAGTCAATTGTATAGATTACAGATCGAGAGTCCAGTACAACAGACAATGAGGATATGATCAAGTGCTGCCGTGAGCCAGGCGACAAGTGGCGACAACCCTTTCTTGCTTAGAGTGCAGTGAGGTGTGACTCCAATTTCTTGTACTCTAATGGCCATCACACTGCAAAACTGCCAGGGAAGTCAGACTAACACGTGGCATGTACAAAAAGAGGAACAAGTGTCGAAAGCAGCTTTCTTGGTAATTATTGAAATAAGCGCGATACTGATTGGGTTCCTTCCTCGGCAGTTATATAAAAAGTTGTTCGCCGTTTTTGGTTTATGAAGGGCAAAGCCGAAAAGAAAATAACCCGCCTAAAATATTATAAGATATAGTTACAACGATTGATTCCTTTTCTGTCGTATTCCTGATTGGACATATTCTTGTTTCGGTACATTCCTTTTTGGCATATTCCGTTTTCGGCATAATCTTGTTTCGCAACATTTTAGTAAATAAATTATACTATGAAATACTTGTGACTTTGCTTGCGTAATAAATGAAACAATAATTTTCAGTAAAATATTTTATTTCATCATTTAAAATAAAAGACAAAAATCGAACAGTACCTACACTGATTCCTTAAAATAATCGGGCAACTAACTAATCAAAGTGGGCAAAGCTTATTTAAACATTCCATAACATTTATATTTAGGTACTATTGGAAAATATTATTTTGTGTTTCTTTCTTGCATGCTATTTATTGTATAACTACTATATATGTACCTATGTCTTAAAAATAAAAAATAACGATACCTAGGATTGATTTCATTTGTTGTATATAATGATGTATTGCCGAAAACGGAATGTGCCGGAATAAGAATATGCCAAAAACGGAATACCTATGTCCAATGAGGAATACGACGAAAAAGGAATCAGTCGTTGCAACAACATAATGTTGAAAAGTGTTTGATAGCGTGGTCGCAGTTAAAAAGATCAAACTGATCATTCATAACATAACTGACAAATGGTCAATTTAAGTTAAATAATCTCATGAAGTTTAAGACAGACGTGGAGAGCCTACACTTTCTTAAAAGGCCGGCAGCACACCTTTAACCCCCTGGGTGTTTCAGGTGTCCAAGGGCGACGGTGATCACTTACCATTAGGTGAGCCGCCTGCTCGTCTGCCTCCCAATATTATAAAAAAAAGACGTATCAATTCTACCTATATAAAGCTTCCACCCAGTTTTAAACATTACGAAACACACGCACCTAAACTTATTTTAGTATATCCTATAGAACTGAATCTGTGACAACAAGAGACCCTACGGAAAAAGATGTCAACATCCTGTTAGGTAACTGTGAGGCATCCAGAGGCCGCGCACGAACAAAAACCTCGATCCGTTACAGAGATATGTCACTTTAATTCACCTTAGCAGTACTTGATGGGTCTAACGCGGTGACTGGGATTCTTGTAGCTGTCCAATTCACATGTTAGGACACAAGTCGGCTTGTGTTGGTGACTTCCTGTTTGACGCTTGAGTTCAAATTAAAGGTTTCCAACTTTATCTTCGTGTGACGAAATAGCCTAAAGTCGGTCATTTTTTACTTTTAAAGTTATGAAAAGATGAAGGGCTCACGAGGTTGATCATGTCCAATATTTTACCGGCAACTTATCGACTAATAGTAAAATAAACATATCATAATCATTCAACAGTTAAGACACTACATTTCGTAAAATTTAAGATAAAAGTTAGGTACAATCACGGAAATGTAGATAAAGAAACAACGTTTTTCTATTGATGTCAATTTGTTGTCATTGGAGAGTTGTTAAATTTGCGGTTACTCAAGCGATTAGTTATTGCGAAAGTCTAAATATTTGTGTCACAACAATGACGCTGTAACGGTAAGACACTGATGAAATTTAATACAGATAAAACCTCTGGATTAGCACATCAAATGATTTTATAGCAGTGATAAAAAGTATTCCGGCAGTCAAGAAGTTGTGCGGGGGAACTTGTGTGATTATAATACACCCATTGATTTTAGGAGTCATAAACCTAACACGTTGGTTTACGGCACTTTTATGTGGTTAACTTGAGGAGTACTTACGTTAAAAGCCCGCCTCCCAAATTATCAAACACATCAATAGATTTCTTGCCTTCTTGGCACTTGATGTTCGGATTCACTGTAGGTGTAGGTACCTACTCGTTTTGTCATTTTAATACTTCTACTTTTTTAAGATACACGGCGTTTAAACCATGATTGCGTCTATTTTGCATTTTAAAATAGTTTAAAAATGCACGTCGCGTAAGTGACGATTTAGAAAATTTGCATTAACTCTATGCCGGCGGCGCATCGTCTAGTTTATCCGCATTTCTCTGCGATTCGCTATGAAATTCATAAATATTACCAACCGGTAGATAATTGAAAAACTTTACCATAATAATATAAATTACATTCAACTATCATCACAAATAACAGCGTATCATGGATTCAGTATTTCCTTCTTTAGCATTTTGCGTCGTCCGTTAGAGGCACTTTGTCGTAGCGTGAAGAATTGATGATGATCCTTAACGATAGTGAGGCCGACTTACATAGGAAGATACTATACTTAGTAGGTTTATTTACTGCAGTCACTATGAATCATTCTACAGGTGGACTTTTATTTGATTAGCTATCAGGATTTGTGCAGGAGTATTTACGGAATTGGTTAGTTTGGGGTAAATTTTGATTTTACCGCATACAAAATATAGGTATCAAATTTTAACCGGCTATAACCAAATCTATCCGCGGATTGAATACGCGGTGAGATCGGGTATTACAGGGACCGTCAAAAGACAAGCAAACTCTTTATCAAAGGCCGACAACGCATCTGCGATTCCTTTCCCGCGGATCTATTATGGTCGAGTTTATCGATGTGGATAAACGTATCAAACATACCTGTCTCTTTCTGACCAATGGGTAAGTGTGAGAGTGACGGATATTTTATTCACCGCAATAAAAACTTCATAATATGGGCCCTCGTGTGGCGATGACCATAAGTGGCAGTGATTTCTTTCCATCAGGTGACCCGTTCGCTCGCTTGCTTTAACGCAAACAAGTGAAAATTCCATCGTGATCCTTTCTCGATCCGATTTCTCCAGTGATAACTTTTGAACCAATCAACTGATTTATGACCTAGCTAAGGGACGCCATAGACGGACTGCTTAGAGCAGTCAGGACCGTCAGCTCCGTGGTCGCTATTGGTCAATCTGAAATATTAATTCTCTATGTGCGTATTGCAACTGCAGATTGCGACCACGGAGCAGTCGGTCCTGACTGCAATAAGCAGTCTGTCTATGGCGGCCCTAAGAAACTTCTCATAGACACGGGGCGGTGGTTATGGTGGTTATGGTGGCGTGGACTGTTTCTATACGGCCATGCGCAAGCGCGGCGCGTCCCTGGTGCGCCGGGTGCGCGACAGCCCCAACACCATCCTGCTTATGATAGCGGGCAGAGTAGACTGTCCATATATGTCTCACTGCGGGGGACTGTATTGCCCTACTAGTGTTATATTGTTTTAGTGCTGTTTAGTTGAATAAGTATTACTAACACCTTAGATTAAGTATTCTTAATAACAAAATAATGTGTCATTGTGGGTTACACGAAATAAACAACTTTTTTTTTTATTCCTTTCCATCAGGGGGCCTAGTCTGGAAGCATAAGGCTCTTCATTGGTCGATAGACCGCATGCTTGTAGAAATCCATTGACGGGTTAATTTAACATTTTTGAGCCGAGATATTGCAGCGACGCGATGTAACACAAAAAACAGGCGGGCTATCGCGAAATGAAACCGAGCCTTACGCTAAGTTAGCGATTTTCGAAAATCAACAAAATGTATAGGATTGACGTAAGCTGATAGATTGCGTCGACCTCTTATATACCTACTCGTATCAACTCCATACATGTCGAGAAGATAGAAAACTGAGACGTTTAACAGTGTTTGCATCTTGGTTAGGCCTAGGTGACCCACTGGCTAGTTTTTGCTTAAAAAAACTAAGTACAACCAAAATTTCTACACATCACGTGTAACATGAAACAGTGTTGCCTTCTGACGCGCTCCGCATAATGCACGGTGTTGATGCAAAAAGTCGAGACGCCACCGTAATTGCGCCCCGGCAGTTCGTGGGAAAGATATGTCCGAAATGCCACTTTCACTCTCCAACCCTGGCTCGCCCGGGGCGTGTTGATTTAAAAACGATCTTCAATTTTAACGAGGTTCGGAAGGCAACGCGGAAATTAGGACGGTTCTGGAGATCTGAAGCTGATTATATTAGAGTAATAAGTAAATTTATTTTAGTTATGTTTTTATTATTTTCCTGTATTTGGTATGTCTTAATAAAAAAATCACATCATATACAGATACCTACTTCAAAAGAAAAAAAAAGTTATTATTGGAGTAATGTTGGTCATGAATTCTTAGGAACTTGTTTATTTGTTTTATATTCTGTACTGTTTAATTCCAATTTGTTTTAGCCAGATTGACTTTTACATCATAATCATATAGTTGATGTTAAAAGCTCTGACATTCAAGTGAATAAGAGCTACCAAAGGTACGAAGTAGAAGCAAGATATCCAAGTAAGTAGTCGAAAACAAAGTGGAATACAGACCAAATGCGTGTTTTAGTTGCGTTTAAATTGTAAATAGTTTGAAGGTCAACAATACTGAGCTTAACTGGACAGCTTTTCCGACACAACTCTTTAACCCTTTGAAAGCCATACGTCGAATACAAAATGTGCCACCCACACGCCAAACATGTTTGCTATGCTATGCAAATTACACCTTATTGCTACCAAACAAAGTCTCTTTTAATCTTGAACTCTTGTCGGCTGTAGCCGACGTGGCGTCAGTGGCACGACTTTTAGTTGACGGCCAGAGCCGACTGTGGCGTTGAAAAGGTTAAAGAGTATTAGGTGGGAGTATTGGTATGATTATAAATAATCTAGTGCTAAACTTGGCTTTACCATTTACATACCATTACTTTTAGTGATACATGAGAACTTAGCCTATTTTTTATATATTATATTTATATAACAATAGAGGACGCCCGCGACTTCGCACTCGTAGAATTAATTTTCCGCTACACCCCTTATTTCTCTCATTTAGGATCGATTTTAGAGAAAAATCTTTGTCAAATTTCAGGTCCCTAGGTTCAGCGTTTTAGTCAAGTTCAATTCTTTGATATATGGCTTCTGTCCAGTGGGACAATTCTGCCAGTATCAAGGTTGGAAGTTACACGTGATCGGTGTAAATGATATCAAAAAAAAAACTTAAGTCGACGTTGTACGGTGATCCTCTAGCCTCCGTGAAGCGATGTAACTTTACGAAGACCAGATGGGATTTTCTTGGAGCAATCCTTCCAAAGGCGAAACGTGTTCAAACTT
The DNA here is from genome assembly GCA_946894065.1 of Acleris literana. Classification (NCBI taxonomy): domain Eukaryota; kingdom Metazoa; phylum Arthropoda; class Insecta; order Lepidoptera; family Tortricidae; genus Acleris; species Acleris literana. Next base: position 6,079,912 of record OX335683.1, read on the forward strand.
GAATTCTTCATTATACTGCACATTTGAATGTTAATTTACTGCATATTAATACATCATTACTATCCATTAAACAACAAAATATCCAAAAAAATAATTACAACTAAGAAAGCGACGCCATCTTGTCGAAAACCCAAAGAGTATCCAGCGTTTTAGTCTGAGCATTAATATTGTCTTTCAGTCAGTCAGACCCGTAGTTTTATACCTATGTATAGAAAATATTTCATTGTCTATGTTTACACACGTGACACTCACCAGCAAACGCAAGGCGGAAGCAATTTAGTAATAAGACAAATTAAAAATTACTGCTGTAGAGCTAAAAAACACCCTTGAAATTTTAGCATTACCCACAATCAGCTCGTCGTAAATATGGAGAAAGCGAGCAATTAAACAGTTAAAATCACTAACCATCGTAGTACTTCATTAACTTTTCATTGCCAATGCCTCAATATGGAGTCTGTTTTATTAAAAACTGGCTAACCTGGCACTGAATGTTGACCAATTCTGTACCTTCCAATACGCTGCAACTCCAACCTCACGACGACCCATTTCCAATTTTAACTCTTAATGCACAATGTTGAAAGCACCCATTCTTGATTTCCAGTTACTTTATTCCTGATACTGTATTTTTTTGCCGTTGCGAAAACGCACCTTGTTTCGGCAGTAAAAGTTACTGCGGCGATGGTATCGGCACTTCCTCCATTCGCAAGGACTCATAAATATTTACATCTGTCAAGCCCCGACAACCATGGTGTAAGGGTCAGCCCATTGCTATGCGGCTTATAAACACTTCAGATTGCGTTGACCTGACAGTTTTCTTACGACTTTCAAGTAGGTAGCGTTTACAAGCTCAGTTGTAAACTGTCCATTGCAATTTTGTAAGGAACGTTCTCAGTGGACAGAGGACGTAATATAAACAGTTAGAAGCTGCAAAGTTTCTGGAAAAGTAAGAGATGGAGCTGGAGCATTAACTCCGTCCCTTTCATATTCTGGATTTTTTTAAGTTTTAAGAAAACTTAAAAAAAAGTTTTAAGAAAAAAAGACACGCAATTTGCAGTTATTCAGCTGCTTTAAACTGTTCGTTCGATTACTTTATACACCACGCTAGAAACTCACCGGGTTTGCAGCTCAGATGCAAAAATATAGTCGCCCGATTGCACCTCAGCGGGCCTATATGGGCATATTTATCGATGTGGATAAACGTGGATAAAACATCTGTTACTTTCGGACCAGTATAGAAGTGCGAGAGTGATAGATGTTTTATCTACCGCGATAAAGGTGACTATGATACGGGCCCAGGGCCTGTATTATGGTCGCCTATATCGCGGTGGATAAAGCTTCCGTCACTCTCGCACTTACATACTGGTCAGAAAGTGAAAGATGTTTTATACACGCTTATCTACGTCGATAAACAGGACCATAATTGGCCCGCAGGACGCCGAATATAGTCACCGATTTGCAGCTCAGACGCCAAATAGTCGTCAATTGGCAACTCGGACACCGAATATAGGTGCCGATTTTCGGTTCAGCGGGCGTGATATGGATGCGTTTATCGCGTGTCAAAATGTGGATAAAGCATCCGTCACTCTCGTACTTATATACGTGTCAAAAAGTGACGGATGTTTTATCCATATTTTGTCACGTGATAAACGCAACCATATTAGGACCTCGGCGATTTTCGGCTCAGATTCGACGGACACATATTGCGCCGCTAACGTACAGTGAGGCTAATGTGAACGCGGCTTTATCTGCAAAATCGACTGTTTACGAGCATTGAAGCCTTCTGGCGGCCATGAAAGTCGATTGCCATGGTTCTTGCGTAAGTCAGGGCATGAACGTTAACTTTTAACTTACGTAAGTAATGTGAGTACTTACTCCGTACTTTTAAGGTACCGTAGCCAAGCTGTTACTCCGTCTATTTGTGGTTTGGCTGTCTGTTCAGCCGCTAACTCATACTTTCATACTATACTAATATTATAATATTTATAATTGCGATGATAACTGTCTGTCTGTCTGTCACTACCGAACCGATTTCGATGAAATTTGGTACGGAGATAGCCTAAACCCCGAGAAAGGACATACACTATTTACCCGCGATAAACGAATTCTACGCGGACGGAGTCGCGGGCAACAGCTAGTAAGGTTATAATTATTCGCACTCCTAGATTACAACAGTATCAACTTAAAATACAACTGCATTTTAAAATCAATTTTAATACAACTTCAATGATTTTTTGCAAGATTTTTTAATTATTATCTAGGTACCTACTAATTTGATCTAACATTGCGCATTATACGTATAAGCGCGAGACTTAAGTTACGGAAACGTGACCGCTATAAAATATTAATAAAATACCTACTAGTTTATATACTTAGTTAAAATGTGGCTGTCACATGAAGTAAAGGAAAAAATCCGACATCTATCGTCAAAACTCATACAAGGTCTCTTAGACAGTTTTACTAATAAAACCTAGCAGACGTAGACGAATAAAACCTTGGCCGGAAATTAAATTTTGCTATCAAAAATATAATACGACAAACGCGATATTTTTTTAAACTAGAAAATACTTAGGACAGTTTCAATGCTTTTACAGTCCCAAAGTAAAGCTTTCCATTGCGCCACTTAACATAGAAATTAACTCATTTTACCAAAGTAAAATAGTTAATCAAGCTTATTCGGACGTATTGTTTAGGGAAACCCACAAAAACGTACTTTACACGCTAATCACATTGAGTTACGGAATCCTTAATTATAATTAGGCTTGGCTCGTCATGCTCTTGACCGAAGTTTTCATTTGTTTAACCATTTTACGCAATTAAGTTACTCAGCAAGCCTATTATGGTCGTGTTTATCGATGTGGATAAAGGTGGATAAAGCATCTGTCACTTTCTGACCAGCATGTAAGTGCGAAAGTGACGGATGCTTTATCCACCGCGATAAAAGCGACCATAATACGGGCCCAGGGAGCCTAATATGACTGCGTTTATCGCGTGACAAAATGTGGATAAAACCTCCGTCACTTTTTGAAACGTATATACTCGTAATAAGTACGAGAGTGACGGATGCTTTATCCACATTTTGTCGCGCGATAAACGCAACCATACTAGGCCCGCAGATACTATTTATTACCATACAAATGTACCCACGTACTAAAGTAAAATTGTAACGGCTTTAGGTTTGTCGTAAATGGACTTTGCTTTTAATGGAACGTTAAAATAATGGGAGTAGCAGGTGAAGTTATATTTAACACCATATTTATGATATGACGCATAATTAAAAAGATTACATCCTTTGTCCACCAAATGTCCTTTTGTGATACGCCTTTACAATGTATGATGATATCAAATGTATGAAGCAAATCTGATAAGTAAAACGTAAAGCGCTAACGCACTGTGAGCAGGAAGAGGCACCGCTATGCGGCGCGATGCCATACTGCGTTCTTAAGGCGGCCTGTCCACTGGAGCGGAGCGAAGCTAGGAAAATAAAGTATTCCTATTGGTGGGTCCGCTGCCTCGCTCCGCTCCAGTGGACAGACAGCCTTAACCATGGCGGAGGCGTTTTTAGTATAGGAACGCGCCGCTACACGCCGCCTCCGCTCTCAGTGCTTTTGCGGTTTTAGTGTTATTTAAAGACATCTAAAAACCAGTACCGACACGATAAAATTTCTACCGTGTAATCCAGGTGTTTTGTGTTTTGAGCGTGGTAGCATCTTATACAGCCAACTAAATGGTCAGTTAACAAACGTAATGGCAGGCCTCATCAGTCATCACATCACTAAAACTCAGGTCGATGTCAGATGGGGAGTAGCCCTCATGTTGCTGTGCCCTTGCAGGAAGTCACATGTATATTCGTAGTTGTACTTAATAAAGAAATACATACATACATACATAAACCCTGAAACCATTACTTTTTTCTTTTGTGCAGTCGTGTAAAAAGTTCGTACTGGTAGGCTGTGAGCTCTAATGCATCCTTTTTAACAAATAAAAACATTTTATAATGATGTTGGCCTGTCGCTTGGACACAGCTAGTATTCCACAGGCAGGATATAACGTCTGAAAATGGTAAAACAAAATAACGACCATCCCCGGGAGCATTAAACCGCATTGTCATCATTTATGGGCACGGATGCTTCTAGTCACTATTCCCGATTAGGAGAGCAATATGTTTTTACCCACACACTATGTAAAACATTCTATGCGCATAGAAAATTACAAATAGGAACAGCTGTTGTCGATGTAACAAAATGAACAGTAGATATTCCAGTTTTAAGGAAACAAAAATCCCGGTTTAAGGGCCCCTTTTAACAAGTTTTAAAAGTATGTTCTCTAATGGACATATCAACGGGCCTGTATTCCACTTTATCTTAAACCATTGGTACTGTTCCATATTGTTGAAGATTTTGTAGCTACGAGTACTTTAACATTTATAACTTGACGGTAAATGCGGCTGTATCGTGAGAAAAGTAAAGTAGGTATCTACGAGTATATGTAGGTAAATTCGCATTCATTTGAAAACTTTAGAATAAACTTAAAAAAACGTAAGTACATGAAGTGTATCGTAAGTATTAAAACAACTTATGCTTCGAAACATTGAATCCTAGTTGATAATAATATCCATTTTCCCTTAATTGCATTGCAAGTGTTACAAAGTAATTACCAACGCACTATTAAAAATAATACACGCACACCATACTACCTAGTTTTTTTTTTACAAAATACACTCTCAGTAATTGCCAGACCCTTGTACTACCTGCCTAATAACCTACGCAGAAAAACCTTTCCTACAGCGATTTAGGTGTAAGTACCTTGACATAATTCCAATTTCGCATAAAAAGCCCACGGGAACAAAGCCCCTTAATGTTTTTGCTCATCAGCGTCGACTTATCAGTCAACATGCAATTGCAAATGGCGGCGTAACCACTATAATTTGGCCTAATGAACTATAGTTACGAAATCCTGTCAAGATAACCACACGCGACGGAGAAAAGGGTGGAAAATTAACTCATTCACCATGGGAACTGTTTATATTGCTTCTTTGTGTACTTTCACATGCGTTGTTTACATTATTATTGCTTTTCTTGGTATTACTTGCGCTTTTTGATGTATTATGCGATATAGAGTAAATTATTTAACTGCGGTGTGAAGCTCCTTTTCAGAGAATAAAGCGTCGTAGCATCTCAAAGTAATTATTGCTCGTATGTTTTTTACAGGCGTGTAAAATGTTACGCGATTAGAGTTGGAAAGGAAGTCCATAAAAAGCTTAATTAACAAGGGAGTAATGAGAATTATGATTGATCTTTACACGATAAAGAAGGTTCGAGGAAATGTTATTTCGGCGCTAATTTAGGATATTCCCTAGAGCCTGAATTTAATGTTGATCTAATTTCAATCTAAATACGCTTGACTTAAGTATTCTATTTTAGGAGTCATCTGAAAAATATCTCTCCTTATATAATATGTTTGTGTGAAAATGTGATTGTTTGTCTTTCTTTAACATTATACGAAGTAACCAATGAAAATTTATTCATAATAAGAACCCTACGTCCTGGGTAAAAGCCGGTAATGACATATAGACTAACTATGTAGACGTTCTACGCAACTCTATCCACGTAGAAGTCGGCTATAGCTATTCCCTTGGTAACTGACCAATTTTCGGAAAAAAAGTTCCTATATCTTTCCTTTGGACTCGAGCTATCTCCATACCAAATTTTATCAAATTCCTTTATCGGTTAGACGTGAAAGCGAAACATACTGACAAACAGAGTTACTTTCGCATTTCGCAAGGATTCTTAAATCTAAAGATTTAGGGTTTTAGACATATTGATATACGAGTACTTATGATATAACTCTTAGCGGTACACTAATATGAACAAATGTCTAGAATTAATTTCAGGCATGTTCGTGGGTGTGCCTTTAGTCAAGGATTTATTATCTCGTAACTTAGCCCGAGACAATTGCTTGATCCAGCCGATCGTTAGAACAATGCCGGGAGATGCGTGCGCGCTGACGTCAGCGGGATTGTTGGATGCAACGTTAGATGAATTACGAGCGTTTACTTGATTTTTATGCGCTCTGTTATTGTATAATGCGTTTTGTTTGATGTTGGAACTATTTTGTTTTAGGCCTTTGGCATCTATTAAAGTAAATTAATACTGGATAATATAGACCAATACTGTCTTGTACTTGATAAAAAAAAAGGAAACATGTAAGTTTGGCAATCTAAACACTAAAAAAAACATAATTTTATTTCTACCTAAACCTCACTCAGTCCTCATTTACATCAACATTTTCTTTTGTCAAGCTTACGTTTTATAGACAACGACTCCTTATCGAGACCAAACCACAGATTAAATAAGAGTTACTACGTAGGTAACCATTGGGTTCAAACTCGATGGGTAATCTAGCTTAAGTAGGTACCGTAAAACGGGGTGAGTAGGGACACAACCTAAAATGAAGCATAATGTTACTAATTATAAGACTGAAATTATTTCCAATAGACGTAACGTTATTGTTCATTTAGTAATTGTTCTTATTGTTACAAGTTATGACTTATTTTAGGTTGTGTCCCTCCTCACCCCGTTTTATGGTACTTACATCGGAGATCCTGTAGTCACCTTCCGTCTCCATCATCAGAACGTCGCGATATTTAACTCAGCCCATTTATGAACGCAATATATGAACCTATCCCAGTTAGATACCTACTGAAAAATAAATAAATAGATATAGTCAAACAAACAAACACGTGAGGTAAAAAAAAAACTTTAAAAAAATCGGTCGGATTCGCGCACCGTGGGTTTCGTACCGCCGCATATGTATTAAAATTTTATGACAGGTAGGGAGTTCCTATATCGATAAACTCAATTATCGATAATTTTTCCATATACTTGTGATCGCCCCCAGCATTGTATGTTTTTTTTGTAAGTATTGTTCTGAGTAAGTATGAAGGTCACACAGCATATAAAGAAAAAAGTTCTGCCCCTATTACCTCCACAGAAATTGAAAAGTCATTTAGCCCTCTGAAATAGATTTATCACTTTTATCAGCCAAGACAGAGGTTTAATGCCCGAAAATTTGGAACAAATTCTGATCGTTTATTTTAACAATAGTAAATGGGACATTAATTAAGAAAAAATAATGTCGAGTAAAGTTTCAAAAATCTTTTTGAATAATGAAGAAGACAATTACGCTGTTATTTGTTTAATATTTACACTTTTAATAAAAAAATGTTTTTACAGGCAAATCTTGGAGTGATCAGTAGTATATAAGACAAGCATCGATAATTGAGTTTATCGATATAGGAACTCCCTACCTGTCATAAAATTTTGCCCCCTGGATTCCTATGTCTGCATATCATATTCGAATTTCAAGTCAATTTTGAATCGAATTAACCCGAGCCCAACTCACACGTGACCATTTGTTACTATTTGTTATTTTTCTTCAGTGTTTGTAATAATCATATACCATCTTTGACGCTTGTATGTTTTATCGTTTTTACGATAAAACAAACATATTTTTTTTAATTAAAACCGTTTCTTATACCCCCTTTTTTATATTAGTCAGTATATCCGCAGTAACAACACATAGGTAAGTATTCTAAAAAACATCAACCCGCTATATCTATTGCAGTTCAAAAGTCACAGGTGTTTTAGGATTTACATTATAGGGTCCCGTGGGCTCCCTTCGGGCACGAAAATATATACACAAAGACACAAAAAAATAAATTAAAAATATGAGAGTATTTAGTGCGTCCACCATCCAGTAACCGTCGCACAGGTGAAGCGAAAGCATACGTTCGTTAGTTACTGCAGCGGAGCATCCAAATATCCTACGGCGAAACACGAAAATGCAGAAATATACACAGTGATACCTATGTTAGCTTTTACGCCAGTTAAAACATAAAATAATTTTGTGCCCTAGTAATATTTACAGTAATCTCATTTTCACGTCCACGAGTTGTTTTTAGGGTTCCGTTCTCTAAGGGTTCCAGTAAGACCTTATTACTAAGGTAAGGCTCGACGTCTATCACACAGCTTTATGTATCGAACCTTAATAGCTTGAAATTTTCACAGGGTGTTTATTACCATAGCCGCAATAACTTGAGATAATAAAAATAGAATAAAGTAAAGTAAAAAACCGTACATATGCGAGTTGAATGGGAGGGTTCCTGTAGTTCTATGTGATTCTTATAGGTTTTCCTGTAATGTATAAGTAAAGAACTATTTACCGTATTTAAAAAAAACAGGCTCATACTTTCGTATATAAGGAGGAGTGGGGAAATGGATTTTTTTATCTATTTTCTTGGCTGTGACAGACAGACGGACAGGCACTCCCGAAATCCTATAATGATGCTCTTTTTTTTATTCGGAGGTAACAGGAATCAAGATCGAAGATCGATCTTAATAATGACAATAGGTCTACCTACCACAAGCTATTTAAAAAATATACAGTGTGTGACATACATACGAACATATATTTTAACAACAGTTAATATAAATAATAATAATATGCATCCTAATTAACATAAAAACATGTGTATTATTAACATAAGTTGTACTTTTTTTTTTCATGCTAACTAATTGGCCACGCAATGTATCAAACTTAGCTGAATTATCCCTCAATTAACTTTCAATTAACTTAGACTTAATTTTGTACATTGCTGCTCATTGGACCCTTTAAAAATGAATTACACTAAAGGGCAGTGGGTAAATTTGTTTGAAGAATATTGTATTTTTTTTTCAGCGGCCACGGATGATTTTTACATTGTTATTTAGAGGACCTCTAAATACACATAGATATATACAATTTCTGGCGTTAAATAACATCGGAGTGGAGGTTTAAAGATTAAATTATCAGTTTTTAGTACAAAAGTACGCCCAAGTATGAATATTTAAATATCTGGGGTCCGATGCACTTAAGAGTATTACATTACATATCAAAACATGTTTTTTTTTAATAATTCTATCATAATTTACTTTTACGAATGGCCGCTCACCTTGAAAATGTGTGAATTTTACAAATGACAACACTTTTACCCAAACCCCTTTATTGGAGCTATTAACTTAATTCCTTTTTTTAACGGTACACAACACTTAAAGCTATCGTTACTTAAAATTTATGTTCTTATGGATATCACACACTGTATAGTGTTAAATCTTGTATGCTAGTACGGAACCCTTCATGTACGAGTCCGACTCGCACTTGTCCGGTTTTTATGAACGTTTACTGATCCGATTTCGGCCCAGAATTGCATTTTATAACAACAAACGACTCTCCAATTATTGTTTTTATAACTTAACAATTTAAGACCATGCCATCTTAATTATACGAGGCGGTCTTAATTTTAGCCGAGTGCCGATGCGTTTGCTATAATAAGACCGCGCTGTTTTTTCGCGGGCGCGGGCGCTTTAAAAGTTTTGTTAAGGCCTGCGCAAATAATAGACGGGGCGGGGCGTGAGCGGAGCGAGCGCGTGCTCAAACAGCAGTATTACCTAGGCTACGTCACGTCGCGTCGCATCATAGCTGGGTTAAGTTCCCAAGCATTATGGTGGGATGGGACTAAAATGTAGATGCAGAAAATTTAAAAATTCTTCTTTTTTATTTATGGCGGCCCACGGTGATTCCGCAGTGATTTCGCCTTTATATTACGTACAGATATTAAATAAATAAATAAAACATAATATATCCTCATTTCTTATCACCGTGTCCAGCCAGTTTTGTGTGCAATTTGATTAATAATAACACGATTGTAATTAGTATTTTACTACCTTGTATATGGATGGTCTAATCCGGAGAAACGGTTTCGGCAGTATATTTGCAAGGTTATTTTATTTTATATGTTGCTCCTCACTCCCCGCGCACTTTTAGAGCTAGCTATAATAGCTATAACTGGATCGATTAGCGTAAGTGGTCTAGTCATTTGTGTTTACATATATGTATTCTCGGTATTAAAATAAATATTTCTATGTTCCGCTGTTTAAAAGGTTCGCGTTGTCATATGCCACGCCGCGACTCCGCCACGTCGCGCCCCGCTTCCTGTTTACGCTAGCCTTAACATTTCCTTACCGTTTTCGCTGATGATCGTCGTTTTTAATCAAACAATGAGACGGGTATCTGTTTGTGAGCCGGCATCGCTTGTGGCATAATGAGCTCAATTCAGATGTTGGAAAAACCCCCAGTTATTTTCCTTTACAATTTAGGAATCAGATTATTTTCATCCAATAATGAATAGATGTTTATTTTCACGTCGACGGTGTGATATGAAAGCGTGGGGTATTCTGGGAATTTCATGAATAGGTGTTGTTTCAGCCCCTAGGGACAGAGCATTGTATCGCTTGTATTTTCTTAGGACTTCAGTAAGTAGTTTTTGGGTCTATTATACATTTGGGATCTTTAAGCTTTGTAAATAGTTGTTACTTAACGTCTAAAAGCTAGGGCTTTCCACTGGGTAAATCATAATGCTTTGACCTGTTATCGTTTTGTCAACGTTTTGATAGCTCTTATTTACTTGACAGTAATGGCGGCCGAGTTAAGAACAGTACGATAACATGTCAATAACAATATGGTTTTACCGAGAAGAATAAAGCCCCTAATTCAACTTATACGTAGGTAAGATTTTTCAATCTGGGTACTGAAATATGAAGCCTATAATATAATGATGTTTTTTTTACAGTTCACGTCCTAAAAGAGACAGAGCTGCCCCTGGAGGTGGCTGCGGCGCTGGGCCCCGAGGTCCAGTTCGTGCTCAAATACGTCGACGCAGGTAAGTCATTACATGTCTTATTTCTATAGCCTGTCGGCTCGTTTTGGTTCATCATACACCCAGTTGCAGAAACGACTATAATGCTAATGTCCTAGTAGGTACTAGAAGCCCAATGGAACCTGAGGCCCTACTTTGAAAATCGAAGTTCGAAGTTATGTTAGCTCCATCCCTTTCTCTCGATTTAGTCTCGAAGGACGAGTGACAGAGATGGAGCTAACGTAACTTTGAACTTCGATTTTTAAAGTAGGGCCTTTGACCCACCATAGAACGGTGTTGCAGTGACATTACAAAACAATTTGTTTGACACTTCTTACGACTTGAATCATAACGTCACTGTGACACAGTTCTATAGTGGGTCAGGGTTTAATTGGGCTTATAGTACATAGCTAGTAGGATACCTTCTGTCTCCTTCAATGTAGAAATGCAACTGGGAATGTGCAGTCAGAGCGTTTTATTAATAGCAGCGAACTTGTCCGTTGTTTTGTTAAAACTGGTAAAACATTTATTTATACAGTAGGTCCAGAGTGCCGACGTTGCTTGATACAGGATGTTGTGATAAAGTAGTTTTTAAGACATCTTAAGCATAATTTATAAAAACTTAATATATCATTGTTATGTTCAAATAGAAAATATGCTATGCTATAAGCAATGAACTGCTGAAATTAACTTAACAATGTATATATTTCGTTTGAACTAAAAACCACCACACCGTAGGAGAGGCCTGCCGAGGCTGCCTGGCCTGGTCCTACACCAATATCCTCGTCCTGCCCAGTGTTTTTAATAAAGGACACATTCGATTTGGTAGTTTCTGCACGGGAAATCAAATTAAATTGTCCTTTGTAGAGGACATTGGGCAGAAACCGGAAGTATAATCAAAAATGCTTGAGCAGGACGAGGCTATAGTAGTTTGTTTTTATTTATCGGTAAGTAGGTTGGAATTAGGGCGCATGCTCAAGCTTATAACCTAAATATGTCAAATATGTACTTAATTTGATCTTGTATACAAATTTACCTGTTACGCTGTGGCCACATTAGCGAAAATTATCTAATATTCGTGTTAAAATGTGACCGCTGCATCATATTTACTTAGCAAAACTGTCTTTGCTCTACCTACGTAGAATAATAGGATATACTTAGTGACATTTCTGTGTTGTGTTGACTTAGGTATTGACTTGGTGACTTCGACCTTTGTTCGTATTGCGTCTCTTATTTGTTCTCCTCCCCCCACCCTTATTGACGACTCCCATGAAACTGTCGGCGGGCGAGTGCCAATCGAATTATCAGCTCTGCCTTGAGTCAGATTCTGTTCGAAGAACTGCACAGAAACTTTATTTGGTAATATTTAACACACTGAAAAGACTGCTACCTAGCGGCGCGGCACTTATAATGTTTAAAAATGTTTTGATTTGTATAAAAGAAACGGCATTTAAACCTGCACGGGTAGCACAAGTTGTATTTTCTCGCTTGTCGCTCAGTGCGTCTCTATCGTTACGGACTAGATAGGAAGGGAGATCCGAGCGACAAAGAAGTCGCGGGCAACTTGTGCTAGCCGTGCTGCCAGTAAGAAAAGTGTGACCTTTTGCATAAAGTGTCCGCGCCACGTTGCTGCGAACCGCTGACGGTTTCTATGAAGTAAAAAATTCGAAACTTCTGATGCTCCGTCCTTCTCACTTGTCATTCGAGACTAAATTGGCAGAAAGGGATGGAGATAACGTAACTTGAAACTTTGACTTTCAATGTAAGGCCCCGCCAAGGCATTTGCAGCTTAAAGTTGCAAATGCACTGAGAGCGGAAGCGCAACAGTGCGGCGCGTTTCTATACTAAAAAGCATTTCAAAGCGTTTTTCGTATTGGAAAGCCCTAGACCAAACATCCGCTTCTCTCACAGCACGTTTGCGAGCGGCAAACATTAAATCCAGCTTCACCACGTCTTTTTCAGTTCAGGAGTTCAACCGTGTTGTGTGAACCAGATGGCTTGTAGCCATAAGACCGCCTTTTGTGTACCGAATAAGAATTTCATGTTTTTGTCTTTCCTTTTTCATATTTCGGTGTGGTGTTCAATAAAGTGTATTTGTATTGTACGATGGGTTAAAAATAAAACACCATTATTATTATTTCTTCCGTGGTGACACGGCAGGCCGGAATCACCTGTAAGAAAACTTCTACAGAGAAACATTTGACAGTCAGTTCGACAGTTGCTAGTGGAAGTTCACACTTCCATGTTTCTTGCAAATAAGCACGTGGAAATAAGGCCTTAACCAACTTACCCGCGACTGGTTTATCGCTTGGTGAACCCCTCCTACCTAGTCGATAACGTACTCACTATCCAGCCGTAGGTACACGGGAATTGACTGAGTGTCAATGCAATAAGTTTCTGTCAGAAATTTCATTTTTAGGACAAGCTTTTGTTGCCGACTGTACTATTTTTGCAAAATCTTTATCTGCTTATCAAGACCGCACTATTGAGTCGTAACACGGTGGGTCTACGGTAAGTATAGCGGAGATCCTGTCGCCACCTTCCGACTCCATCAGCAGATCAGCGCTAAGATACCATGATATTGCATTGTCATCGGGTTTACATATGTGGTCTAAATTTTAGCCCATTCCGTTGGAGGGAAGTGGGTCAAATTTATAACTTGCAAGATTTGACCCGTACATACATACATATATACATAAAACACATAAATTGCAAGTTAAATAAAAGGTGTATACTTAACCTCGTAAGGCCCAGTATGCCATATAATGTACATTACCAAGGCAATTTATTTAATTAACTGTATTGCAATGGGAATAAAGTTTATTTTCCTTTCTTCATACATTGAAAATGGGGTTTTCTATGAAACGTAATTGAACTTTATTGTCTTGATGGTAGATTCAAAGTCCCACTCACAAAACACTAGCTGTTTGTAGTAGGCCTTACGAGGTTAAGAGAATTGTGAAGTGACACTTGAATTGAGTAGCTGTCAAATATTTTCCATACAAATTTAGCTACAGTCCCCTAAATCAAGTCCAATTTAAACGAATTTTGAATATATTTACTTTTTTTTGACCAGGAAAACGTACTCCGCCTCTATTCTAGGCGGTAAAATCCAAATCGTATTTGACCGTTATGGTATTGTTTTTAACTCGTCCGCCATTAGTAGTAAATAAGAGCTATCAAAACGTTGACAATACGGTAACAGGTCAAAAACGATATGGGTTTTACTATGGTTTACTGTGTTGAATAGAAGTCCGACCTAGTTTTTCATAATATCTACAACATATTCAAAAATCGTAAAAATCGGACTAGCTTTAAGGGGAGAAAAACGTTATCGCATTTTGTATGGAAGTTTCCAAATTCACAATTCTCTTAATAATCAAATTCATTTTTTTTTTATTGCATGTCACATTAACATATTTAGTTATAGGTGGAACATAATAGGAGGTTTGTATGTGACGCCCTGCAAGGGCACGGCAACATCAGATAGAGAGCAGCTATACAATACAATACAGGATGTACCTTATTTCCTATAAAATGAAAATACATAATGGTTCATAATCTATAATGGTTTTTGTCTGAAACCGTAATATTTACAGAATTGTTATAAAACAAACCTAACCTAACCTAATGGGTTCTATAACATGGCATTTTAAAAAATCCTGAAAAGTTTACGGTTTCAGAAAACAAAACATAATAGATTATGAACCATTACAGCAAAAAAAACGATTATAAATAAATAAATATCAGGGGACAATGTCACACAAATTGACCTAGTCCCAAACTAAGCTCTAGGCTTGTATTATGGGTACTAGACAACGATATAAATACTTACTATTTATATACTTAAATACATAGAAAACATCCATGACTCGGGAACAAATATTCGTGCTCATCACACAAATATCTGCCCTTACCGGGATTTGAACCCAGGACCGCTAGCTTCGTAGGCAGGGTCACTACTGTGTCACTACCAACAAGGCTAACGCGTCGTACTATGCGATACTGCGATTATGTATTTTCATTTTATAGGAAATAAGCGTCCACCTACAATACAATATAAGAGTATATATATTTATCAAATATTTTCTAAAACTACTTATACTAATTGCGGTCGTGTTTGATTATAATTATGTTTATGCAACATCAAAGAATTCGTTCAAATTGAAATTATTATTAGAAAATGTTTAAAGGTTTTATTAAAGGTCCTGGTATTTTCTATGCATTTAATATAGTTTGGTACAGTGCAACCATTTTCTTAATAGCGATCGGCAATCTTCGTTTTTCTATGACACACGAGTGACAAATATACTGTCAGTTGCGAGTGCAAGCGGGATAGCGATAGCCAGCCGAAAGCTATTAAGAAGCTGGGAATACTTAAGTGGTTGTAAATTTTAATTACCATGTGATGGGGACTGGACGCGACTACTTTTAAGTTGGAAAAGGGAAGTTTGAGTTTAAATAAAAACCGGTAATTTCTTTTGATACTTAAAATTAATCTGAATACTCAGTACTCAATTATTTATTGCATTCCATAAAGTATACATAGATGGTACTTAAATTAACTCGACATCGACACTTAGGGCCTTATTAATAAACTCATCTTGGCCGAGATGCCGATCACAAGATACGTCAAAGTAAACGTCAAACCATACAACACTGTCATTTTTGACGCATCTCGAGACGAGCATTAGGGTTGAGATTAGTTTATTAATAAGGCCCTTAGTCGACAAGTTCGTCTCTGCTGTGGCGTAAAACAATTCCACCTATATACTGGGTGTCCCTAAAACCAACGTCAAAACTGAAAGGGCTGATAGAGCAGCTAAAAAACTATCTATTTAACCCCTATGTATGTTCAGCGATTGTTACTAGTTACTATCAGCCCTCTCAGTTTTAGCGTTGGTTTTAGGCACGGCATCGGAGGCCTAT
Source organism: Acleris literana (assembly GCA_946894065.1). NCBI lineage: Eukaryota > Metazoa > Arthropoda > Insecta > Lepidoptera > Tortricidae > Acleris > Acleris literana. The sequence continues at coordinate 6,095,573 of OX335683.1, forward strand.
TCTAAACACTTACAGGGTTGTAAGTGTTTAGAATAGGCCTCCGATGCCGTGCCGCAGAATTCAAAGGCGACCTATTAAAGTATGTACCCCAGTAATTCAATGTCGACGGCTTGATAAGTGGATGCGTAATTAACGACCTTGGTCTTATGGCTTTGTTTTGTTAATTAAACATAGTGAAATATGACCCTAGAAAATGGAGATTTCCATTAACATTCAAATTCAAGGGTACAATTCTGGGGACCTAGTGAAAAGGGGGTTCAGTCTTCTGAGGTTCAAGTGAAAAAGGGTATATGTCTAGTAGTCTCCGCATATTACTTACACCCTTTTTTATTATGAGCAAAGTTGACTTAAGCCCTGTTTTACTAGGATCCCAGAATTTTGGGATGATTTTATTTTGTACCTCTTAAAACTATAAATAAGTAAGTACTAAGTTCTTTTTTTACGTTTTCCCCACTCTATCAATGGTCAAGGCAATGGTAGGCAAGGTCAAATATTACACGATCTCATCTGCTAACAATAGCAATTGATCACTAGTCGATTTAAAATCAACTCTTCATGCAATTAGACAATAAATACTTAGACAATCCTTTAATAAAATTCAAGCCACAGAAATATGTGAACTAACGTTTACCATGTAGGTATGGTCACGGACGTTAATTTGCTACCCATTTCAAAGAAAATCTGCTTGAAGATGTCATTGTCATTAGAGATGCCAAGTCATTTGTAATTGATAGGAAACTCAACCTTATTGCTGTAGAATGTCAGATCGACTTTGGAACTAAGGTGGGTGAAAGATTAAATTCCTTGACTGGAGATGGCAAAACTATAAGGGTTCCTAGTTTAACTACGGAACCCTAAAAAGGAAGGTAATATGCGTTAAACTTTAAATTTCTCCAGAATCCCCACAACACTGCGTTTATCACACACGTCCCGTAAAGGACCGCCGCGTCAATAGCATCTTTTATTTCTGCGTGATTCCTCCTGACTGATGAGGGAGCAAGATTAATGGCCTCCGGCACTCCTCCCAAATTGGACGGGCCTCTTTACCGGCGGATTATTAGTTTTTCCTCGACTGTCCTTCTGTGACAAGCGCAAGCGCTGACGTCAAATTGCTAGGCATTACGTTTTTCAATATTGAATTTTATTCGTTTTGAAAGCGTTTAGCGCAGGTGAATTTAGGAGTGACAGATTGACCTCGATGTAATCTACGGATGGATTTTATTCCTAGACCTGCGTTAGGTTTTTAATTATTTTGATTGTAAATCGTTGTGCCGTGGCCCGTGGCGTGATATCGTCAAATATGATACCTTAATAGGTACCTACCAATACTTTTCTTTTTAAAAATAATGAATCTGTCTGTTTCCTTAAGAGTAGATAGGTATTAATTATTGAGAAAAAGGTTCCTAATTGATGATTTTCCAACCAATTAACACCCTACTTTCTTAAAAATACCGCGACCAGAATTCGGCCCGATTTTTGACCAGTTAGAAATGTATGAGTAGGTAAGCAATACGTTGCTAGTATTTCATGTAAGTATACTTTAACGCTTCTTATTAGTGTAGGTAAATTATAAATATGTTGTTTTATGTATATGACATGAGTAATTTCTTAATTTAACTTTTTATCAAATTTAGCACCAACCTTCTTTACTTGTCTCTGTTTGGCCCAATCGTTGACTGGTAGAGAATGCCTAAAGGCATTAAGTCCGCCATTTGTACTTACTTTGTGTATTGTGCAATTTGTGCACATAAATGCTATAGATATTACATTACATCATTTATTTTGTAACAAGGTACCTCTTAAATACGAGAACATCGAAATTTATAGCAACTTATATTTTTATATAATTTATCTTAATTACCTAACTACTTATAATTTCCCTTTATTTTACCGTATAAAGATAACGTGATACCTACATAGGTAAGTAGTATACGAAACAAGACAAAAATCAAAACAAAAAATAATTCTTCGATAGGGTTTAAATACCTACCTACCTATCAAAAAACCCGCCTACAATTAAAATAAGTAAGTAATTAATTGTTAAACTTTAATATAACTCCAGAACTTTACCATTAACAGATAAAATACAACTAAACAAAATACCACGTTATCATTATACAACAAACTACAATCAAGAAAACTCACACATAATTAAAAACTCGCAACATTGCACGCACACACGCGCACATTATTCACCTGTTGCTATACGTCTATTGAGAGGCTTTGCTGCCCCAGCGCAGGTTTCTCCCACTCCGCAGGTACAGACAACTTGCGCGCGCGCTATCTCTTTCATAAGTATCGCGTAGTTTGAGACAGCGATACGGCTACGTGTCTGTAGTAGTGACTGCTTTACCGACCGCTCAACTGGATCAACGGTCTTTTGAGGTTCGTAGCGGATCCAACTTAGTTTTAACTTTACGTCGCGGCGTTGTGATAGTGTAGCGCGTTTTCTCGCCAAATTTTGTATGTTAACGACGAATTTTGAATTAGGAAACAGTTTTTAGTGCCGGTGTTTTGTTAGATTATGTGTATTTTGACAGTTAGCGTGCATATACAGAGTGTTCTCTGAACGGTGGCTGGAATCTCGCCAGGTACCTTCGTAAGTTCGTTGTAAGTGGCCCGTGCAAAGTTAAAATTTGAATCTGTGTAACCAAAGGTGGAACACCTTGAGTTTGTGCGACTGTGTTGTGAATGTGCCACTGAATCAGGATTGAGACATTCTTTTCAGGATTAAACAGGGTACGTACTTACTTACTTACTTACTTACGTTATATTAAAAAACTACGAATGCATGCAGGTTTTATTTATAAAAAACCTAAACACCGTTCCGGACGTGGATTTGAAACACGATCTGTCACTATGAAGCTTACGACAAATTTAGAATTAATCTCGCTAGTAAATTTTTGTTGTTGAATTCAAGTTGTGAAGTAAGTAATCGATAAGTGTATTTAAATTTGCTGCTACAGGTTTTGTTTTTATTTAACCTACCTATACCTGGTTTACCCAAACTTTGTCGCAGTGCCAAACGGTATGCCTACCTACCTAAGTACCATAGCACAATGTTTTGATTTAATAGGTACGCCAGGCCACACCAATAATCAAATGGAAAAGGTAATTTAATTCATTATTTAAAAACCATAGAAAGTAAATACCTACCTACATAAAATTACTGGCAGTGAAGGGTTACTTTATCTAAGTTTGTTTGCCTTCTGGACAAGATAGGTAATTAAGGAAAACCTAAATAACTTGTTTTCGTTGAAGCCGGCTTGAAAAATATAAGCTGCAATACCTATGATACCTAGCTGTATTTATTAGACTTAACTGGAAATTGAACACCTTAAGGTTTAGAATTTCAAATTACTGTAGATTAATGTGATAACGAAAACGAAGTTAGCAAAATGTAAGAAGTGAAAGGAAACGACTGGGTTTAAAAATAAGGATAAAGCCTACTTCAAACTTCGACCAATAATTATATTCCAGAAAGGTTAAACAAGACATCCAAAAAAAATTTGTAGGTGAATAAGGTACCTACCATTGGTACCAACCTATCAACTCCATGGGTAGTTTTGCTTATCTGTTTTTTCCTCAACACCAAACAGAAAGTAATTAGGTACCTGCCTACCTATGTAGGTACAGTCGACTACAAATATCTCCACTTCTGGAGCTTATTACGATGCAATAAGGTGAAAAAGTGGTTAGGTAGGTACATCTCTCTCTTTGTAGGCGATTGTACGTAGGTACTTTGATATTAAGCAGATAAATAAGTGTTTACATGTAAAGGGTGTTACTAAAATGCTTTTGTCCTTGGAACTAGGTAGGTACCTTCCTTATGGACCCCCAGGGGTCGATGTCGACCAGTAAGGGGTCCATGTGAGCGGAAAAAAATGGGGGTCCATGATATGAAAATGGGGGTCCGCGATGGTGGATCCCATATAAGTATGTCGTGACTTTAATTTTGGCTTTCCATTAATGGAATAATCCACATTCATATACCTACACAGATACTGGGTACCTACCTAAATACTTACGTTTATAATTTCTTATATATATATAAATAAACATATATCTCTCTATATAAATAACATTTTTATTTTATGTGCGAGTAAGTTTTTCTAAATAATATTTTTCCGCACAAAATTTTATTTGTAGCCTGTATCAAGTTTAGCCAGCTAGGACTTCTATTTTATGCGTACTAAAGACCCCGAAGATTTTTAGATATAAGTAAGCTATAAATCTACCCTAAACCAAAAAAATTGCTAAGTGGTCTACGAGACAAAAAAGTTTGGGGACGTCTGATTTAAGTAGAAACATAAAGCTTAACACACACGCACACGACACGTGACCGCCTTAAAAGAGCATCAACGCGTTGCATACGCAAATTAACATGTTCAGTACCAAGAACTCGATTTCACGTCAATCTTGTATGGAAATCAGGGTGTTGGGCGCTCAGTGTTAATGGTGTCCATTAAAATGCACCGCATGAAACCTTTGCTTCTAATGCTTCTATTTTTAAAGCATAGGTAAATGCCTGTAGTCTGTGCTTTGCATCTTAGTTAGCGCAATCATAAAGTCGTCGAAATACTGCAACAGAGGGCTCAGACAAGATGCACTACGCTAACTAACGTTTCTATTCGATTCGTTTTTAAACCATTCGCGTCACTGGTAGACCACGTGACTTTTCGTATCAAGTCATCTTCCAGTGACGCGATTGGTTTAAAAACGAATCGAATAGAAACGTTAGTTAGCGTAGTGCATCTTGTCTGAAGCCCTCTGCATTTCATAAAGAATCTCTTCATACACAAAAGCTTGTAGTACTTACTCGTAGGTATCCTACCTAGGTTTATTAAATTCGTTTGATTTGTTCCTGAGTCTTGGTTGTTTTAAAAGTATGTACATAGCTATGTACCATCTTTATGTTTACATAGTATAAAACAGAAAGTCGCATTTCCGCGTTTCTGTCAGTCATCCACTAACTCCTCCTTAACCACGCAACAGTTTTTGATGATTTCGCCATCAGTTAGATAGGTAAGTTTTCACGGAAGGTTTTTATGTATCTACTTTTTTTAAAGTCACATAAACCGAAGCGAAGCGAGGGCGGGTCGCTAGTTCTCTATATACCTACCTAAGTAAGTTTATGATTGTCTAGTACCCATAGTATAAGCCTAGAGCATAGTTTGGGACTTGGCCAATTTGTGTGATGTATATGATATTTATTAGGTATGTGTGAAGAATGACATGTTATGGAAGGTTTAAGCACCTACCCAGACAATAGAGGCGAGTGAAAGAAAACATGTTGACCCCACCGAGGTGGGACAAGGACAGGAAAATGATTAAATGATTATTTGCTGTGTCAGTAAACCACATTGACAGTAGATTTCGATCTCGTAAAATAATATTCCATTTTTGATTTCTAGTGAAAAGGAAAAATCCCGTGCTTTATTTGGGGGGTTTAATTTGGAATCCTAATGTTACGAACAATCGGTAGAACTTATTAGAGTTACAGACAGAACGCCGCTGAGTTAACGTACAATTCCCAAAATTCTATGACTAAGCTACTTTCGCATCGGTCGCCTAGTATATCCTGCCTTAATGGACCTGCCCCACCGTGATGCCTTTATGAATGCTAAGCGGCTATTGTCTACGCAGTGGAAACACGTTCGCTGATAACGATCTAAACGCTTCTCCTAAGTGGGAAAGAGCACCCTATCTTAGTTTTCTATTAGTTCCAGGATCTTCATTCTATTGTCTAAGTGAGAGTCGTACTCAAGAGATAAACTATCATCCAAATATCCCGTAAGTATGGTTATTTGCCCGGACTTTATCTTACGAATAGGTGTGTGTTTGTGTGATCATTGGCTAAGTGACAGATACCATTAGGAAAGTATGTATTTCTTTAGAATGTTGTTATGTTTGCCTTTGATTGCTGTTCGTCATTCAAAAACCAAGCCCTTTCTTCACATTCAAAAAATGACATTGCTTCGATGACTCCGCGCATTCTTTGGATGCTTTTTGTCAAATAGATACCTAAATCACTCCAGCCGGACGCGTGTTCCCGTTAATGACGTTGCATATCACTGTCGAAAATTGACGAGGTAGAAATGTTGCATATTTGGATCCTAACCTATGGTCCATATAGGTACCTATAGCCGAAGTTGGATTATGTGGATATGTAATTCTGTAGTAGATTTAACCAGAAATCTCACTTGTCACTCTTCTTCCGAATGTATCATTTCATGGAATTTAATTTCATCAAAAGCTATGCTGCAGAAACCTTTCTGTTTTTAGGTTATCCACCTTAGTTACCTATTAAAAAACTGATCTCGACTCAAGACTTAAGACACGTCAAGTATTTTCTGGGACGGGGATCTCGGTGAATTTTTTTTTTAACACGACCTTTAGTTATCCGTCTTCGGTCGATCTTCAGCTTGAGAATGTATCATGAGACCCTTAAATCCTCTCATATACGTACCTATAGGTAGGTAGGTTCTCTTTAACCTTGCTTCCTTCAATTTGAAATTCTGCTAGGGCCCGATGCGTACCTACTAGTTACTAGGTTGTTAAAAACCTTATCTTTGTCTGTATGATGTTGATATTATACAGGATGTCCAAGGAGTTAACTCAAAAATTACCGCATAAGAAAGCCCCCTTTATAAGAGTGCATTATTCTATTTAAGGCCGAGCCACACCTGTTGCGTGACGTGCACGTGCACGTTCGCTTTCCACTGCGTTGTATAGTGACATGTCGTAATGAGAATTCATACTATACAACGCAGTGGAAAGCGAACGCGCAGGTGCACGTCACGCAAGCGGTATGGCTGGGCCTTTAACTTTTTAATATGTGCATAGGTCTACCTATGTATTCTCGACTTATAAATGTTATACCTAGGGTGACGGCACCAATGAGGGACATTTTGAGCGGACAGGCACCAGTAATGGACACTTCACCCTTAATTCAAATTTCGTACGGTCCTTTATTTATTGTCACAAAACAAATGAATAACCTTTATCTTCTACAAAATAAGAATCAAGTGTTCATAATTGCTCCTTGTTCATTATGTAGGTACTGGTTCCGTCACCCAACCTGTATAGGATGTACCGTTTCCAAATGACAAACTTTGCTGTCTCAAACACGAATAAAACATCAAGATAAATTCTGCAATTCCTTTTAATGCAATGTCGGACATTGACCTCGATGTATTTTTATTGCACACTAACGTAACATTACGTAGTCATGATTCACCTAACTGTATATTTTAAGTAGACGTATCTCGTCCATTATCGATTATTAATAATCACCCGGTAAATGGCAAGATCGTCGTAAAATATCGCTGTAAACAGGTAGTTCCAGATTCTGATGAAGTTTTAGCTTTATTTGTGGGATTTTTAGTGGTGATTGGATCTTGTTCAAGGTCGGTCAATAGCAATATCAGTAGCAGTGTTCGCAGTGTTGTTATAGTGTGGGGATAACACAACCGGTGAAATTACTAGCATAGAGGCATTCCATCTTAGTCCTCAGAGAGAATTGTGGCTGTTTTCCAATGTAAAATGATGACCATGTGTAAGTTTTTTGCTTTTTTAAAGTATTTTGATCTCTCTTGAATTCTCTTGGATTCCTAATGAGCGGGATTCCTGTTTCAAAAAGGTTATTCACCTAAATACACGCGGTCTATAAAAACAGGATAACTGGCTAGGTAGGTACATAGGCTGTTGAAACAAGCGCATTCAGTAGGTGGAAAGAAGTTTACAGCTCGAACAGATCGAATAAATTGCTGGCTATGAAATTCCATATTATGAACATAAGTTACCTAAAAGCTTGATTTTTTAGTGAAACTATTTGTGCAGCCGACAAGTGACAATTCTAAATACTCGTACCTACATTAAAAACTTCATTTTCACAGGTCACGGGGAGTGACCAAGACATCTATGTTGTATACCTGCACAATACTTACCTATCTATAATCCAGTCGAAGGGAGCGTTTAATTTCTCTCCCGTGACTTGATTCTGTCACTCTTACAGGTCCCACAGTAGCTCAACAATTAAGTTAATTACCTAAATTGTCTCTTTTCGTGCCCCTGTTTACCCAAACTAACAGCGACAGCAGGTGACAATTTTAATTGCAAACTTGACGAGGGCGTCACTTGTGTTTACAACTAATCATGTAGTACACTTTAGTACCTTGCTGCTTTAGTACCAATTTCACCATACGATGTTAAATTTAATCAATGTTAAACGACTTAGTTCATACATTTTGACAGCTGTTAACGCTCTAATCGTCTGTTAAATGGTTAACATCGTATGGTGAAATTGGTACTTAACGCCTTTGACATAGTTCAGCATTTCAAACATGACGTTAAAGTGACAAGGTCGTTAAGTATGCAATACTAAAGCCGACCTTAATTGTCACTTGTCACCTGTTTAATATGATAGGATGCAGGAAGCACCCATTTCACTTTCGTGTCTCAATACTTGCCTATTTGTTAACCCCGGTTTCTCACGCGGCGGGCCCCGCGCGTCGAGGAATCTCGTGAAAGTTGGCCAACCGAGTCGTCTTGGCCAAGATCAAGTGGATGGCTCGGAACCAGTTTCTGAATCGGCAAGTGTAGGTGCCTCTCTAGCTTGGTAGATTGGGCTGTTTTGTTCTATGAACGTAAGGCGTTATAGGTGAGCTTTTGACTGGCAATGTCCGCCCAGAAACATTAAAATTGGGCCTCTGTTCTACTCGTTAAAACCGTACTGCTTTTGACGTGTTATCGTATTGTTTTGATACTTTGATAGCTCTTATTTACTTGAAAGTTGGCACGGAAACGTGAAAGGCAATAATTGGTTTAACCGACTTAAAGAGAGGCCCAGAGGGCTCAGACAAGATGCACTACGCTAACTAACGTTTCTATTCGATTCGTTTTTAAACCAATCGCGTCACTGGTAGACCACGTGACTTTTCGTATCACGTCATCTTCCAGTGACGCGATTGGTTTAAAAACGAATCGAATAGAAACGTTAGTTAGCGTAGTGCATCTTGTCTGAGCCCTCTGGACTTTGGTTCGAATTTATAATTATTTTTATTATTTCCATAGTTTGAAACGTCACAGGTAGGTAATGTTAATATTCTGTCCAAGGTTGTCTGGAAGATCGACTGATGTACACCTAACATGTCTTTAAATTACACTTTTCCACGTATTTGTGGTTTTAAAATAAAATTGTATGATTTTTACCTCATGCTGCAACCTACGTAGCTTAAATCAAAGTTTTTTTGACACACCATAAATCGTCTGTTCACGAACATAAGAGGAGACCACTGCTGACAAGAAGCGCCGCAGGAAACTTAACAGTCATTTATTGTCTAAATTATTACTTATGACGATGGTATAACTTAACCTAACATCATTATAAAACTATGAAATAAATGTAAAATAAAATAGTAGTTGAGCAGGAAAACTTAAACCTAGTCCCTACCTAGCAATGTTCAAGTTGCAGAACATTCTCAGAAGTTAAGAAATCTTCTTAAAAAGAAATTGCTGAGAATATCATCGGATACATTTGAGAGCATTGAGAATGTTCTCTTTCCATACAAAATTTAAGAATATTCTTAGAAATTTTCGAGAATTTCTCAAAAGAAACTCACAATTTGACAAGTTACTTTTCGGTATAATGCTATACCTACCTATCTGTTTGGAGTTATTTCACCAAAGGTATACATGAATCCTTAACCAATACAGAACTAGTAAGCAAAATCGGCATAAAGGCTCATTCATAATTTTACAAAACATAAATAAGTTCCACAATGCAAAACTATCAAATAAATTAGAAAGACAACTTCAACACCTTGGCAATGGCGCAACTATTAAAAACCTTAACCTTTCTTGATATCTAATAGATACAATAGCACCATTACTAAACGATTGCGATTCACTATCTTAAATTTTATTTACACGAACCGTTACCCAACACAGTTTGATTAACGTCTTACGCCCAACAATAAGTCAGGTGTCGAGTATGAACATGTTTTGCCGCATTCTTTAATAAGAGATGTTATGAGCTGTCATGTCCACTTTTATCTCGATGTACGTTCACTCCCTCGTGTTCATTTGCCGCCTCATGAATGTCACTTCCTTACCTGCCTTATTCCCGGCCACAATAAGACGTCTAAGTCTATTTAAACATTTCTCTAAGGATACTACGTTTCCTTAGTGACTGAACTGAATCACTGCTATAATAAACAAAGACCAAACCACTGTAGAAGGCCCCCTGTAACACCCTTTCTGGTTTTTCTCACACCTGTTTCACGCAGATGTGCGTTCCAACTGATGCCTCACTTCCACCAGCATGCAAGAAATACCCGTCCTACAGTAATAAACTAGGCACTGTCGTATATTTTCAGCATTAATTTCTTGCAAGTGTATTAGCGGCCTATATACCTCACCACAATGATCAGGAAAGTGTTAAACAGCGTTTCACATGATCTAGTGGAGAAAGGGTAGCATTTTGGATGTCTTAAAATCATACAACCGAAACGCTATGATTCTAGTATGTCAATTGTAATGTTGTAATGCTTCCCTACAGGGTGTTTTTAATTTACAAGTACCGAGTCGACCCATTTATATCCACAACTGGCTACCTGTGGGACTTTACCAGTAAAAATACCATTCCAGCTCAATCAGCTTAATTGCGTCAATAATTACCGATAAACGCAGCGTATCCGTAGCCGCGAAGCTCTTTGCCCTATTCTAATGATGAAAAAACTCCCATGCGATTCCTCTCACGTGCGCCGCCATTGTGGATTGTTTCAGTCTAATGGCAACATTTAATTGCTCTGGCCTCATTGTCGCGGCTATCTCCGATCTCTCGACAATGGACCACGGCAACAATGGGCCCTGAAAGTAATCCCTAAAGAAAACGCGGATGAAAGGCTTGCGTTGATATTGGGCTTCCGGACCGACCGCGTTAGTTATGAAATGTCATGTGACACCTTAAGGGAATTCTTTAGGGGTAACGCTGAAGATACGTGAGATGGTGTGAAATGCCGGTTGTGTTGTGTAAAAAGCAAGAATTAAAAGCGTATTGGCCCCCGTAATAAGAAAAAAACTAACGATTTATTGTACAGTAAAAGAGAACGATAGAGTAAAATACTAACGAAAAAACAAACATTACACAATATTGACTGATCTGGCACCAGACGATGCATGTGCAATGTTCACAGCTCACAATGTGATCACACAATAGGTACGTCGTGGTGTGTGTACACACACAATACCAAATTTATAGGCTAAACAATATATGTGAGAATTTTACGTAATATTGTCTATCAGGGCTGAAAGTTACCTTCGAATTAATAAAAAAAATATCCAAGATAAATCCACCCTGTGTTTGATGTTCCATTCGCGTTACTTAACCAAGTAGGACCAACCTATTGGGACTTACGAGGTAAGTAGTTAAGTGGACCAGAGCTATGTGTTCTAGTGTGGGTCCAGCGTTTGCACAGTTGCGTAAACAAGGGAGTATGTGCTGAAAGGGCTTATCTGGCCTATTTGCATTTTATTGAACGAGACTTGATGTTATCGGCCAACCAATATATACAGGTTGCTGCAAATCTGTAATACTCGGTTAAAATCGACATCGATGGTTCAATATGGTTCTTTCCTTATTATTGATACACAATTTTTGATTGTAAAAAAGGTATACTACAATCTGCCAGCCACTTCATTTACGTAGAACTTGTTTTTAATTCATTATCCTCTCGGGAACCTTTTTTATTTTCTAAGAAGGAATTCAATTAGTCGTGAAGGCGAACCGACTCATCCGCTTTGATACTTATAATTTTCCTAGATTACACAACATCAATATTATAACCAGCTACAAGAATAATCGAATCAACTAATGTGAAGTCAACGAATTTATTGATTTTCTTTAGAAAAAAAATGGCATGCACTCGCGAATGTTTAAGGAATATTTTGTCGTCACCATGTATAAGGTAAGACTCAGTGTATTGAGGTTGTATTAGTGTACACTTACTTACTTACGGGAACTGCCCGAGAAACCCTTTTAAGTCTGCCTATAAATCTCTAAACCAACGGTAAACGCGCTATAGTAAATTTTACTGTAATTTGATCAGCTTACGACTCAACTTGACACTCTGTGATTAATTTTAAGGCTAATAAAACGGAGTAGCTTAGTATCTTTCCGTTATAAATTATCTAATGCTGACGTGTCAATACTGTCCATTTGTCCAATTAGGTAATTAACGTTCAAAATGTTTATTATTAATTTAAAGATAGCGGGTGTTCTTTTTTAGTATCTTTACTATTAGATTGCGTTACAGACATTAAGTAACAAGTAGAGCCTCCTATATAATTAAATATCTCAAACAGAGATAAAAGGAGAAAGTCCGAGTAGTAACCATGAAAGTGCTTATCACTCATGGTTAAATTGCATCAGAAAATTACTATTGGAAAGCTAGTTAGTTTCTGTTTCACACTTTCTTATAACTTGATGAATGAATGGGTGAACGCAGTTTACGTCTATTAAACCAGAAAATTCAATTACTGTTTCGAATGGAACCTACTAATAGCGTTGACGGGTTAACTAGAAAAGATTTCGCTTTGAATATATTTGAAATGTTGTGTTAACTAATATATTTAAACTTTGTTTCATACAAAAAAATACATTAGGGGCATTCTCAAAGCGTATTAGTCTAATAATATTAGTGTTTTGTCGCGGAAATGAAACTACAAAATGAGAAAAAACACTAATATTATTAGACTAATACTTTTTGAGAAACGGGCCTCTGGTTTACTTAATGCCATAAATGTTAAAAGCTTAACGCATTGTATGCTGTTTTTGTTTTCAATGGAGCGGTAACACAAAACTACTAAACGGATTTAGTTAAAATTTGGCAAAAAGATGATTAATGGCATGGATTAGACAAAATACTTTTCCGTTCCAAATAATTTTAAAGTTCTCTAGTGGATAAATGAGTTTTACAGGAAAAAAATCGCGCTCAGAAGATAGTAGGTATAAATTTACATAAATATTACGTTTTAATATGCAACCGCTTTGGTAGTTTTATTGTTTTCTCCGTGCTATCTCATACGTAAAACGAACAATGGGATATGTAGATAAATCCTAATGTTTTTGGGTCCCAGTAAAATGTCTGACCTACTTAGTCAATCCGCGTTAGTAATAACTTTTGAATTTATGGCGTTGTTTTACAAGCATTTTATTATTTTCACATGTATGTAAAAAGTTTGAAGTCCAATAATTTTAAATTAGTTTTCCTGTTGTTGCAATGTTCTGGAATTTATCATTCATTTTGTTAATCCAATGACAATGCGATAATATAATTGTGTCATTGAACTGGCCTAATTATGGAGTTGGAAGCTATCAACATCGGTCTTCAGTTGATCACTGAATAAATATAGACATTTTACTGTTTCTTTAGAAGCTTGTCAAATTATGACAATAACTTATTTTAAATGATCATGCTGTATACAACTATGGGTATATCATTGAGAAAGTACGGTGTGCCTGTAGTTCAGCTTGTAACGCAAAGGTGGGTGGATAACTGGATGGATTGGCGGTTGGATGACTTATCTATGCAAACGAACACGGGTTATACCGGCCTCACCGCATTTCTTGAGTTATTCTTAGGCGTGGTTATAACGAAGTTAGTTGGGGTATAAAAAAATTAATAAACTTAGGACATATAGCTTTGGTGGGTGAATCTTCGGCGTTTTGACCGCCGTCGCTATTGTCTTCGCATGTCGTTCTAGATAAATTTAACAACCTTCTTGTTCTCTGACCCACCATAGAACCGTGTCACCTAAATGTCCCTGTGATACAGTTCTTTGGTGGATCAAGGTTCCATTTTGCCGGTTCTACATTGTACATTACCTCAAAGAAATTGTGAAGCACTTAAGTGCCTAATTTTAAACTACCTAAATACAGTATTGCAAGTACGATTTAGGCAACGATATTCATTCATAATATCAACGATATTCATTCATAAATTATGTTTAATTCATTCAAAAGAGTTTTTAAATTATTTATTTTCCAAAGATTAACTGAACGGTAAGAGCTTAATTTAAATAAAGCTACTGACACAAGAATTGCGTACCGCGCGCGGCGCGTTAAAATGTAACAATATTAGCCAGATACACATCAATGATGAGCGCACGTTTGAACTGCTAAAACCGCGCTGCGCTCACCCATTGCGAATCGAGAACCCATCGTCCGATCAACATTTCGTGTGGCGATGCTTTAGTTCATTGAAGACTCCGCCTTACGTGCGTACGAGTTGTCAGCACGCATCCGCCTCTCGTGTCCAAACTAGTTTTGATGTAGAGCGAGCGGTCCTATAAAATTAATAAGGCCATGGAGCCTAAGATATACACAACGTATTATGAAGCGTTGATGGTGGATTAGGCCTCATATTCGGTGTAGGACGTTGTCTCACTACATAGACGACTTAATTGGACGTGGTCTCGTTTGATTTGATTTCTGTGTAACTATGACAAAGTCCCATAGACTTTAAAGTGGTTGACTGTGTTGCATACTATATTACACGTAAGCCTGATTTGTAATATTGTTCATTAAATGGCTACGAGTATTAAGCTAGCTGGAGAAGAAAAATTATGGAAGTATGATTTGGAAGATTATGTAGGTACATAGGTTAAGTTAAGAGTGGTAATGGTGGATTAGCTCAAATAAATCTAATAATTTGTTTTTGGTTTGACGTAGTCTGGAAAGTTCTTTACTGGCTCATTGGTTGGTGGGTGGTAGAATCTGGTGCAGGATCCATTAAGATCGCTACCATCTTATCCACTAAGAAGTGTTCGCTATTTGTGTTCCGTTGTAATAAGATCTCCGGTGAATTCCGGTGAAATTACTAGGATAGCATAGAAACATAGCATCTTAGTCCTCAAGTTTGGTACGCGTTTGCACTCTTAAAGGCCCAGCCAAATATGGCTGCGTTTATCGCTTGTCCAAAAATGTAGATAAAACATCCGTCACTTTCTGACACGTATAGGTACATATAAGTACGAGAGTGACGAATTCTTAATCCACATTTTGTCACGCGATAAACGCAGCTATACTAGGATCGCTGAGGTGTTATTCTCTTAAATAAACTACTTTTCGATTCGTGGACCACCCACCATCGCTACCATCCCTATCCTCGGCCGCCATTACTATCGAGGTAAATGAGAGCTATCGTAACGTTGACAATACGATACGATAAGACGTCAAAAGCTCTCTGCCCAGCACTGGGGTAGGGTTACCATATCTCAGGATTTGTCCTGAGATTTCAGGATTTTTGGACTCTTCTCAGGATTGCGGCCGGATTTTGCAAATCTGAGAAATCTCAGGATTTTTAGAATTTTCAATAAAATACAGTATTTTAAAGATCTGTTTGATAAAAAGTAAAACAAACTAGAAATAATTTCCCTAATAGAAAAAATAATTGAAGTACTTAATCAACTTTGGTACTGACAATTTGTAATTACGTTTGAGAGAAAATTCTCAAACTCCAACAAAATCTAAGGATTTTTCAATAGAAATCACGCCATTTCTCCGGACTTTTCATTTTTTCATCTGGTAAAAATGAAAAAATGAAAAGCCTGCCCTGGGGTGTGATTCCTTCAACGACGGGCGGACGGTCGAACGAGTGAATATCCAAGCGGCGAGTTTAAGTAGTTCCGTCAGAGCGAACAAAACACATTTTAGTCCGTTTCAATTTCGCGCATTTTCAATTTGGCAGCATGGCCTATCGAACGTATAACGCTGCCTAACTGACAATGCACATGCTAAAATGTGTTTTGTTCGCTCGGACGGGACTATTTTAAGAGAACCACCCCTGCGCCTCTATTCAAAACGATAAAACAATATCGCATTAGATCTGTTATCGTATTGTCAACTTTTTGATAGCTCTTATTTTCTTGACAGTGATGGCGGCTGACGTCATAACAATACCATAACAGGAAAACTACGATATCGTTTATACCGCCTAGAATAGAGGCGCTGTTCTAGTGTACTCATTTGCCTTCTCCAATTTCTCCATATTAACAAAAAAAAGGACTTTGAATTTTAAACGTTTCATTATTAAAGAACTCGATACTGTGTACTTTCTATAAACATTACGTAAGACGTTACATATAATGTGATAAGGATTACATAAGTGTAGCGGATTATTTGTAATAAAGTACTTACCTATCGTCATGTTTTGAAGGAGAGTGTCACGCTAAGCTCTCGTAAGTCTTATTTGCTGTCTTGCTCATTATATAGAGCCATTTAAGAACCCTATCACAGAAAGTAGATGATTCATTACGATGTGACGTCTTTCTTGTGACTTGACGCTTTTATTGTGATAGAGTTCTATGGTGATTCAATAATTTAGCTTTGTGACGTTAAATTTAATGAATCGAGTATCGGTTTATAATCCTAAATTTAGTATTGTTCTTGTGTTAAATCTCAAGTTACTTTAACAAGGTACTTGAGATTTAACACAAGAACGATACTAAATTTAGGATAATAACTAATCTAATAATAAAATTATAAAATGATAACTCTTAAGGCCCAGCCACACCGCTTGCGTGACGTGCACGTGCACGTGCGCGTTGGCTTTTCACTGCGTTGTATAGTATGAATTCTCATTACGACAAGTTACTATAAAACGCAGTGTAAAGCGAACGCGCACGTGCACGTCATGCAACCGGTGTGGCTGAGTCTTTAACCGGCCCAATTGATTTCCATGAAACCTAGTTAACCCTTAATAACCCTGTTACAGTAAAAATACTAGATCAAAATGAAATACAGTTATAAAATCGCAAGTCTCTAAAGAGTAATAACAGATTATATTATATTTCAGGAAAATACAATTAAAATTGTATTATAAAATGTAGGTAGTAAAGTTCAATTTCAACTTGTTATGTGGTAAATATATAGCCTCTGCCTTATTAAGGGTTAAGACCCAACCCAATCGTTTCTTCCAAAAGTCTATCTAATCTAATCTAAATCTTCAAATCGTTTGGAAGTTATGATGCCACAGGCAGACACACAAAGTCAAAGTTCTTTATTCATTAATTTAAGGCTCATCCAGACAGCACCGTCACGGGCGCGCCGCGCGATATTTCCATACAAACAGCTAGCGTGGTCAAACAGGCCGCGCCCCGTTGGCATCGCGCCCCGCTTCTGTCGCGCGCGCGATGCTGGCGGATTGATGGCGCGAGGCCAGCGCGATGCGCGCTTGCTCTGTGTGACCGGGCGTCCTGCCTCATCACGCCCCGCTACCGTCCCGCTGGCAGTCTGTTCGAGCCTTTAGGCAGAATATAATGCACCTATGAATATCCAAAAGCATTACCGCCGGTTCGACAAATAAAACCTTTGCCCTGAGAAGAACCGGCGTGGGAAACTCGGCACAGACAGATACGCACTTTAAACTTATTACACCCTAAAACCCTTAAAACTATGGAATGAACTTCCCTCCCCGGGGATTCCGCAGCACTATGACATGTCCTCCTTTAGACGCGGCTTGAAAAGAGTATTCACTGAAAGGCAATAACTTCGCTGTGACGCTGGCATTGCTGATGATTATGGGCGATGGTGACTGCTTACCATCAGGCCCGTCTGCTCGTTTTTATGGCTATAAAAAAAACCCTTTTTTGTAGGGAGTTAAAAATCGTCTCCAACAACTCGACTCCGAGTCATTATCAGTGAACTGTAAAGAGAACCATTATTAAAAACAAAACAAAAACGCCATTATTACATGAACATGCATCATGCGTAACCGTCCTGCTGCCGGACAGGACAAAATTGCCGCGCGTGCCCTTAAATGGCGGCGAGGAAAGGGTTGATTCTAACCGGCTGTCAAAAGGGTACATACTAACTGGACAGCATTGCGCGACAACACGGAGGAAGCTAAGTATGGATGACGGCGTTGAAGCAAAACAAGCAAGAAAATGATATCGCAAACATCAATGTCGATGACTTCATTCCCATAAAGTTTTTAAGTAGGCGATAGACGGAGTATAAGGCGAGTAAGTACGCATACGTAAAGCTCGATCGACGACCTTTTTCGCCCGCATTTATGTTAAGAAGTTCGCGTACTTTACTAATTGCCTATAAATAGTATAGTGCGAGTGTAATTATCTGAAATACGGACGTCGACATTACCTTGTGATGTAGCTTACTTTCTAGTATTAGGTAAATGACTTTTTATAGCATTTTATGATTGAAAAAATTGCCTTCTGTCGGAGTTTCTTGCGGCGCTTTTCTTTCGCAATGATGCTCTTGTCCGAAGCGCTAGTAGACTCACTTCACATTACAGACAGACGAATAAAATAAGAGATAGGGCTAAAGTGACTAGAATTTGAGAGTACTTATTTCATTTCATTTCCATATTTGTTTGACTGTAAGGCCAGCCAGCTCGGAGCAGACCCTTACACGTTCTGAACTGCTGGTAATAGGATGACTAAACACCCTCATCTGAATGATTGTCAAATTAGAACAGCTTGACGAACTGGGTTCCTTCAAGGAGACTTGACTCCCCCTTGAGTACCGGTAGTGACGACGTGGCGCAGTCGCACGGAGTTGTGCGGTTGGTATGAACCCGGCTAAACAAGTAACCTTTTGCAACTAAAGGTGTAATTGTCAGTTGTTACAGGATCGTGCCGTTTTAACGCATCTGCATTTTTTTCAGACGAGTTTATGACAGGTGATAGAATATACACTGTCTACATTGTTTATGCGTCTAATTGTTACTGGTAGGGGAATAGTATTTAAAACAAGTTGTTATTATGTAAATATGACATAATACCAAAGGTCTGTTAAGTGGTGTTTATTTTAAATTATTTTTAAAGGCTGTCGTGTTTATGTTTTATACCCAATTGTATCATTTTCAGTGATTATTGGCAACATTTAATGTAGGTATGTCCTATAAAAAGTATTTATAGTCAATTGTAAAGAGTCTTCAAAATAGATATTTAAATAACTAATGGGAAGACGTCGTGGAAAATATCATAACATCACAAATAATCAATACAAGTATAATAAATATAGGGGAAAATCAACAATAAAAACTTACTACAATTCGTAGCTTCCAACAAAATAAAAATACAATCGCCATTTTGTGCATTGACAGTCGGGTCGCGTGCGGCGCGCGTGACGTGACAGCCCTATTCAAGTACCTGTATCGTATACCTCAACAATCGAGCATATCTCCATATTTAAGACAATCTGTTTTGGACTTTATGGCTTCGTTGATAATGTTAGAAATCCTCTGTCATGACCGTGGAGTTGTGTTTTAAGGTTCTGGGACAAAGTATTTATTAACAGGCTTAAACAATACCTGTCTAAGTACGTGGTGTAATAGGGTTGTGGTTTCGTGTAATTTGCCTTCTCGGGGTGGAGTGCGTAAATGGAACATAATTAACTTTGTAAATGTCCCTTTTTTACGACGTCTTTGCAAATAGGACGTTTAGAACGTATTGTTATGGTGGGTTTATGTTTCTATAAAAAACCGGGCAAGTGCGAGTCGGACTCGCGCACCATGGGTTCCGTACAAACTTGTTGGGGTTTAAGTAAATAGTTTGTCCATCTAAAGGCCCAGCCACACCGGTTGCGTGACGTGCACGTGCACGTGCGCGTTCACTTTCCACTGCGTTGTATAGTATGAATTCTCATTACGACATATCAGTATACATCGCAGTGGAAAGCGAACGCGCACGTGCACGTGCATGTCACGCAACCGGTGTGGCTCGGCCTTAAACCAGAGGTCCTCTTTTTTCTAGAACTTTTTTCTCTCATAGACCACTTGGCATTTATTTCGGTTTTGGGTGGACCTAGTGCTTACCTAATATTTACGTTAGCAAAAAAATCTTCAGGAATTTTTGCAG
This sequence comes from Acleris literana, assembly GCA_946894065.1. Taxonomy (NCBI): domain Eukaryota; kingdom Metazoa; phylum Arthropoda; class Insecta; order Lepidoptera; family Tortricidae; genus Acleris; species Acleris literana. The sequence goes on from OX335683.1 coordinate 6,115,457, forward strand.
GGATAACGTTGAGATCTAGCCGGCAAAAATATTGACACAGGCTACAATGAAAATGTAGCGCGGAAAAATAGAAACGTAATTAATATAGATACATATTTGTTTATTTATATATTTAGACTACTGAGTATGAATATGGATTAACTATTTCATTAATGGAAAACCAAAATTAAAACCACGACCTGCTTAAATGGGATCCACTATCGTGGACCTCCATTTTCATCTCATGGACCCCTATTTATTTTTTCAGCTCACATGGACCCCTTGCAGGTCGTTGTCGACCCCTGGGGGACGATATAGACCACTTTGGGGATCACTGATCTAAACTATGAAAGCACCGAACATTGCTCTAACGAAGGATAAACTTGATTGAGGGAGAGGGAATGCAAATAACCGGTTTTAACCGGTTATTTTCATACAAACACGTCTAATAACCGGTTAAATTGCATTCCCTATTGAGGGACAAACGTAACTTTGCCGTTGGAAAACTATTGTCCCAAATTTCGTTTGACTATTTGATACTAAATTCAACTCGATACCTCCACGCGTTCTTGAGAAAAAGAGGTCTCACATCTTGAACTCTTGATAGACAGGCAGACTTTTCTCCTTAGGTACGGAGGTTTATACAGATAACTAGTTATTTATTTACTCACTCTGTAGCTGTAGGTGAATAATGATATAAATTAGCGTGTTTTTTTACGTTTGCGTGTCACTTGCATATCGCTTCGCTATTGGTCGACGGGCCTAACCTACTACTCCCTACTACTGGATATTGTACAACCAGTACAACCATATTGACGTGCTATGGTATGATTTTTAACTCTCCGCCATTAAGGCCGAACCACACCGGTTGCGTGACGTGCACGTGCACGTGCGCGTTCGCTTTCCATTGCGTTGTATAGTATGAATTCTCATTACGACATGTCACCATACAACGCAGGAAAGCTAACGCGCACGTGCACGTCACGCAAGCGGTATTGCTGGGCCTTTATTGTCAAGTTAATAAGAGCTATCGAAAGGTTGACAATACGGAAACACGTCAAAAGCAATAAAGGCCCAGCCACACCGCTTGCGTTGTATAGTGACATGTCGTAATGAGAATTCATACTATACAACGCAGTGGAAAGCGAACGCGCACGTGCACGTGCACGTCACGCAACCGGTGTGGCTAGGCCTTAAGGTTTGCAATAAGTCCAAGGCCTCTATTTAACTGAGTAAAACTAATTGCCTTTGACGTGGATCTTGTACTTTTTACTCGGCCGCAATTACTATCAAGTACAGTGCAACCATTTTCTGAATAGCGATCGGCAATCTTCGTTTTTCTATGACACACGAGTGACAAATATACTGTCAGTTGCGAGTAGGGTTACCAGATGAAAAAATGAAAAGTCCGGAGAAAAGGCGTGATTTCTATTGAAAAATCCTGAGATTTTGTTGGAGTTTGAGAATTTTGCTCTCAAACGTAATTACAAATTTAAAAATGTCGGTACCAAAGTTGATTACTTCAGTTATATTCTCTATCAGGACGATTAATTTTAGTTTGTTTTACTTTTTATTAATGTACTGTATTTTATTGGAAATTCTAAAAATCCTGAGATTTCTAAGATTTGCAAAATACGGCCGCAATCCTGAGAAGAGTCCAAAAATCCTGAAATCTCAGGACAAATCCTGAGATATGGTAACCCTAGTTGCGAGTGCAATCGTGATAGCGATAGCCAGCTGAAAGCTATTAAGAAGCTGGGAATGTAAATAAGAGCTATCAAAACGTCGACAATACGGAAACACGTCAAAAGCAATAAGGTACTTTGTAGAATCATAGCCTAGATCAAGCACAGTTGCGTGTTTAGGCCTACGCTAACAGAGCTGTGCGGAAGTGGCACAGTGCGCTCGATCCCTTGCGCCCACGCAGCGCCATATGCACAGCGGTTGCACAATTCGGGCACGCCCACTAGTAGGTACGAATCCAATTGTTAACTAGAGGCTAATGACCCTATGGAATTTTTAAAACATTTTAGTAGCACCATGTTTGTACGTTTGTCAATTTGTTTGTTTTATATTATTTGAGATGTTGAAGTTCGATTCGAATTGAGATCGGTCTACGAGTGAAAGATCACTCAGGCTGCTAGCCTTGTACTAAACAACGATATAAAATACATACTTACTTGAGTACATAGAAATCATCCAAGACTCAGGAACAAATACTCACACTCATCACACAAATACCTTTACCATGATTTGAACCCGGGACTGCTAGCTACATAGGTAAGGCAGGGTTACTTCACTAGGCTAACGTCTCGTAATAATTACAGCAAAAGACTGGCCACGTTATCATCATCATCAGATCAGTTTTTAGGGAATATAAGATCGCATAACGGCAACTGAGGTATTATGCCAAATTCCAGGGAATGGAAAAGGGATAGAGCTTAAGAATCGTATATCTCTGTCCCGCCCTGTAACGAGGAGGCAGTACGATGTCTGGTTCAAAATTCAGTTGGAAAATTAATACTAAACATAATAACTTACAAACGAGTACGTAAAGCTTATTGAAAATCAACAATTGACCCATTTAAAAATACATAATTATAGTTGTCACGCGCCACACGTTTTATACTCTTTCTTCAAATAGATTTTAAATATAGGCCGTGCATTGTGCATAGACTTATCAGAAAAGTAACACGTGTTGCAACTCGGTAGGCGATATAGCAACCTATCTCGAGATAAGGATTTATGGCCGTTGACTCACTCCATTGTGCCATTACAGCATAATTTTATTGCGGGATAAATCCGATATAAGATTTAGAAAACGTGGGGAAGTAACACCAATAAATAACCTTTGTATTTCATAGACCACTAGGCGTGTTAGTCGTATAAGGCCGGCTTTATGTGTAGTATATTCTGGCTCGTATCAGCTACATGACAGAAATGTTCCTAGAAATTGGGTACTTTTCAAATGCAGCAACACTAACCAATATTGATGTGGCATTTCGCAAATAGCTCTGTGTTTTGAAATGACTGGCCATTTTGTGAAAACAACTCATGTTATTTCAAACTACTGTTTCATTAGTTTGAAAGCATTTATTTGATGCGAACGGTAATATTAGCTTAGGTAGTTATGAAATTGCAAACATGCCTTTTAATTCGTCAGATGTATAAATCAAACGATTTTCAATATTTGGGCGGGCAATATGAAATGTAGATATATTTAGATCGATAGAGTCATGAGACGGGACCAATTTCTTTAGTGAGGCACTAACTACTTATATTGAACATCACGCCTGTAGTTTCGATTCCCTAATGACTCTAATACACAGGATGGTTAACTACATGCGTTCATAGAATGGGTCACTTTATTTATCAGCAAAAATACAAATTTGAGTACAAAAGGTAAACTTAATGCCTAATGGCATTCTCTACCAGTTGACCTTTGGGCAAATTAGAAAATTACTGTAGGCGATGCAATATTGTACGAAAGATAGCATTAAGAGCATTATACCGTGCATCGAATAACAATAAACTATTAGATTTTCTATTTATTTCCTGACAAATTTTAGGATTATTTAACTACTTGTTCCGATATTTTAGTCTCGTTAGTCTATGCTTCAATGGTGTCCATTCGCTAGATAGTGTCACTACACTTGCACGGACTTGTGGTTATTGTAATAAAATACGAATATAATTCGACATAAACTGCGATAGTGAAATTGGCAGTTCACATCGAAATATATTCGTATTTTATTACAATAACCACACGTACGTGCGAGTGTAGCGACACTATCTAAGCGAATGGACTATAAATCGTATTCAGCACAAGGAACTACTTCCTATTTTATCTAACAGAGAACTTAATTGATATTAACGTCACAAGTTATTATTAAACCTTTGATTTGCTTTTATAAGTAGATGTAGGTACACAAAACAGTCGTGCGTGTTTTCATTACTTATGACTCAGTAGGTCGTTGGCACGCGGATTGAACTCGTGTCGTGTCAAATCTCAGTTTGTCTTCAATGCAAAAAACGTTCTTTGAAATTAATGTGTATTATATTTTATAGATTATTAATTGGTTTTTGTTGCTGACTTTCCTGTTGTATTGTCACGAGTGAATACGCTATACTTATGCGAACCCGAGCTTTTGCGTCCTAACCCTGAATGTCAGAAAATTGGTTCACTTATTAAATCATAATTTGGCTAACTATATCATTTTAAAAACTTTCATTTCGTACGCCTGCCGCATTATATAAGAATATTTTGTGGTATAAAATGTTTAAATCTAACTTAACCTTACTTATTTACTAAGCCAATGTAACCTAAGGTCTGTTCATCCTTACTTGTCTTATATAGTAAACAACTTTCTAACCTCAAAATGAACCTTTTTTTGGCTAAAACAGCTATTTTAAACAAAATAAAGCAATAACAGACAATAAATTGGCCAAGTGATGTCCAAAATGTTAAATCGGTTTACTTTATTTACGATAAAAGAGCTGTTTTAGCCAAAAAAGGTTCATTTTGAGGTTTAGGAAGTTGTTCACTATATAACTAAGACAAGTAAGGATGAACAGACCTTATGTATTATGTAATAGTTTAAGCATAGTTTGCGAAATGATACATTAGTCAAACATACTTTTGGTAAATTGACCTGTCTCCCAGAAAATCGCTAATATCCCAAGCGAATTGACATTTCTCGTGTCTTCTCTGAGTCTTCCAAAGATAATCTGCCGTTGTAATGGGGTTATAGTTTTGACGAAATGTACAATGTTGTTCAAGACAATACAGCGACCCTCCGCGGATTGAGCAAGGAATGCCAACAAAAGCGATTCTATGCAATTACGCCTAAGTTGTCTGGAGAGTTATTACTAAACCGAGCGCGGTCACGCCGCTGACTGTAAGGACTGCCGCACGCTAGCGGCTTAACGGCGCCAGATCAAAACACAGTACTGCCCTCATAACTTCATAAGCCAAAAGGAGGTATCTCAAATTCAAGAGCCTAAGCATATTCAACCGTCTCCCGTTAGTAATGATCAAGGATCGGAAAAACGCCCGTCATTTTGAAAACACAACCCTGTTCCGTACAGGAGAGACTTCCTTCTGATGTTAATTAAAAATATTATTAGGTATTTTACATTTATTATACCATTATTTATATGTATTCAACAACAATATTATTAATGAATAAAACCATAATGGTTATGGGAAAAAAACACTTTCGCCAATCAAAAAGAACGTCTTTTTTTAAATTTTCGCCTGTTACTCCATAACGACGTGAATTTAGGACCTAGTTATGAGTCGAAAAAGTTTGTTCACAGTTTACGGAGGACATTGGGGCAATCGTTGACATTGGTTTACTGTTTGTATGTGTGTTTATGTTTTCTAATTAACATTTCGGTGTCATTCATTAATAAAATTTTCGCTAAGTACATATAAATTATTGTATAATAAATCTATAAAATACCTAGGTAATAATATTTTTAATTAATATAAAGGAAGTCTCTGCTATACGGAACAGGGTTATGTTTTCAAAATGACGGTCGTTTTTCCGATCCTTGGTAATGATGTTGAACTTGCTACAGGAGTTTTGCCTGAGATACCGCCATTTTTCTTAGCAGGGCACAGTAAAGCAAAATGTCTTTAGACCCTAGACAAGATGCTTAACGCTAACGTAAATGATTATCGAAAACTGTCAAAGTGTATGGAATTTACATAACCGCTTGACGCGACCATCCGGCGCTTACGTCAATCCTATACATTTTCGATAACGACAACGATCTCGCAATTCTTCTTGTCGGGCCACTGTTTTATTATTCTCTTGAAAACGTTCGATCCAGTGAGCGAAGTCATACGATACGATGGGTATAACGGTTAAGCTGAGGATGAACGCCCTTAAATGTTGTTTTTACGGTATGACGGGATAACTTCAACTCACCGTTTAATAATTAGTGCGCCGAGTTCAAGAACGAGTGTTTTAAGAGAGAGAGATCTGTAATCAGAATAGTTAGTAGTGCTAATTCTGGGGTCGTAGTGAAAAAGGGTGCAAGTCGACTAACTCGTAATAAAAAAGGGTATATACATGAACGGAGTATACTAGACTTAAAACCTTTTTCACTTGATCTTCAGAAGACTTATACCCTTTTTCACTAGGACCCCAGAATTTACCTTGACACATTCGCGAGTGATTGAGATAAGAATACCTACATTTTATGTAACTATTTTCATTTTATTCACACGTGAATGAGTCAAGTTTAGCTAAATTAGTATTACCTGTTCTAATAATTCTCCCGTGCTTGTCTTGTTAGGTTTTGGTCTGTTGAAGCCGCGCATTCCGTTTACCACTAACCACTGGACGAATGCTCGAGAACAAAACTTACTAAAATAATTTAATAACTTGCACTTTAGTTTATAAACGCCGTTCAACGACGGTTGTTCTGGATTGAGATAATTAATGACGAATTCTCTCTTTTACCGAAAGATCTCTGAACGGGTATTGCTATTTCCGCCCTTTTAACTCAAGGGGTACCTATAGGAAGTCTCCCTGTATTAGCTTTCTTTGTGGTGCGTATTATAGCTTACCTTGGTGTGTAAATGACACATTTTGTGGCGTTCAAAGGATTAAAGCCACACATGTTCTTAATTCGTGAACCATATATTGTTACCGACTCATTAACGTTGCTGCTAACGATCAATCGCAGTCGGTCGCAAGTGTGCGCCTGCTCTTAACGCTCGCTGGGATCGCTCGTGCGAGTCACGAGTCAGCCTTATTGAGCCTCTAGACCTTATTTAAACTTTTAATGTCTTTTTGCCCTTTGTGAAGGTTAATTTTAGGAACTGCCTGCCAAAACGCTTCGTGCCGTGTTTGTAGATACTAATTTACGTTAACGTATTTTTAATCATGAAGCGTGAGTGACGTTGCTCCTCTTTTACCCGACTGCCGATGCAGGAGGGTAATGTGTTTCACAGCCTATATATGTATGTTTGTTCCTTTGTGTCACTATAAAAACTAAACCCGTTGTCCGATTTTTATGATTCTTATGTCAATCGATTTGTCTTAATCTGGTGAGTGTCACTGAAGATAATGACAGTAATCAAAATTCAATATGGCGGCAACAAGACGCCAATATTGTGCAAATTTAAAAAAAAAAGTCGACCCAGTATGACAAGTGGGGTATCATTGAATAGGGATTTAAAAATCATCTTTAGGTTTCTTTCATCATTTTTCATTTTGAATGATCATTTAGGATTTATAACGATTTAAAGTTGGGTAGCAACAGTCGGGTTTTGAAAGCTTGCTTTTTTGAGTTTTCCGTTTAATGTATGTAGGTACTTTGGGGGTTTTGGGTATCAGAGAACAGTGTCACACAAATTGACCTAGTCCCATGTAAGCTCTAGGCTTGTACAATGGGTCTCTAGGCTTGTAGACAACGATAAACTTAGGTAATTAATACTTATATAGAGAAAAACATATTTAAATACATAAAAAAACATTTGCACCCGGGACCGCTAGCTTCGTAGGCAGGGTACAACCATGTTGGTAGGCTAACGTGTCGTTAAGTTATATGTACGTGAACACTTTATTATACAAAACACTGAACTTTAAATACATACAATATTTACAAAATTGGAATGTAGAAAGCCGATCTAATACCTTAAAGGTATGTCTTCCAGCTAACCTTATTCAACCTTAACTTTAATTTACTCGTTAACAATTCATGTAATTGAATTAATTCATGTAAAATTGTATTTGATATTTTGTGTATCACGTAACCAAAAATTAAATTTTGAAGGTCTTTAAATATCGTTAAGAGCTCATTCAAGAGCCGAAGACCCGTAGATTCCAAAAGCAAGACAAATACATACTACCCGCATACAAATAACTATGATTAGCGGAGCTTTATTGATCTTAGCGACCCTGCAGTGGCCTTGTGGTTTCTTGTCGGGCTCTTGGTCATGGGGCCTAATTAATTATATCGGTAGGCCTAGTCAAATTGCTATATCGCACTGACAGATCAAAACAGTAGGTATCAACTCAAAATACTTGCTACTTTGTTTCAAGTTCATAGAAAATGTATTAAAGTTGATTTTTAAATAAAGTTGTATTTTGAGTTACTACTGTTTTGATCTAGCAGTGCGATATCAAGACGAAAATAGGTTGAATGTGGAAAACATATGGGAAAGACGTTTTAAGTAGGTATGCTGCTTAGGTAGGTATATTAATTTCATACCTGGTTTCCTACAGGTTTTGAATCACTGTTTTATGAGTTTTTAGGTTTTTTAAGATAATGTGAAAACAATATTGCATCGCCACCATTCTTTTGCTTGTCTCTTCATGAGAAATGGTTTTAGAAAGATTTAAAAGTTGAAATGATTGCTAGGTTTTATTTGAAGGGAAGTGTTCTTAGATGCAACTGTCACAATGACAGGAAAAGCCATAACATGTTTTAAGCATACACCTTATTAGGAAGTGTTTCAATTCCACTCTATAAGAGTAACGTATCAAAACTAACAGCAAACTGTGCATGAAAATAAATTACTAACAATGTAATTTATCTGCTTTTAAAAGCACCCTGTGTAATGAGCAAAGTTTGGATGATTTGTGTTCGCCAAATTCCTGGCTTCGGATGAGGCATAACATATTTCGAATGGATTAATTAATAAATTCATACTGTCTTGGGAAAGTAATTTAACTTAAATTGTTCCTGTTTATTTACCTCCGCTTAGGCGTAATTGGAAGAGGGAATTAGTTATATCCTTCAATGGCACCTGCTTGTTATATTTTTGACGTGGAAATGAGGTTTCTCTAATTGGATTCCATTTCGTCTCCATTTAAACTCGAATCGCATTTGTTTTCTTCCGTGTTAATAGCTTTTCCTGGAGTTTGCAAATTGAATAATGTTTTTATTGGGTGGCGATAACGCGCGGCCACGGAAATGAGGCTATCCCCGCTGGAAATATGCAAAATAATCACTTCTACGTACAACCGAGTAACGTGCGATACCTACAAACGGTTCGTCGAGTGTTTTTGTAACGTTAAATTTAAATAGATTATAGGGACGACGACTCTTGTTCGTCTGTTTTTAAATAAATGTTTCGTCTCTTACATTGGCAGTATAATAAATCTATAAAATACCTAGGTAATAATATTTTTAATTAATATAAAGGAAGTCTCTGCTATACGGAACAGGGTTATGTTTTCAAAATGACGGTCGTTTTTCCGATCCTTGGTAATGATGTTGAACTTGCTACAGGAGTTTTGCCTGAGATACCGCCATTTTTCTTAGCAGGGCACAGTAAAGCAAAATGTCTTTAGACCCTAGACAAGATGCTTAACGCTAACGTAAATGATTATCGAAAACTGTCAAAGTGTATGGAATTTACATAACCGCTTGACGCGACCATCCGGCGCTTACGTCAATCCTATACATTTTCGATAACGACAACGATCTCGCAATTCTTCTTGTCGGGCCACTGTTTTATTATTCTCTTGAAAACGTTCGATCCAGTGAGCGAAGTCATACGATACGATGGGTATAACGGTTAAGCTGAGGATGAACGCCCTTAAATGTTGTTTTTACGGTATGACGGGATAACTTCAACTCACCGTTTAATAATTAGTGCGCCGAGTTCAAGAACGAGTGTTTTAAGAGAGAGAGATCTGTAATCAGAATAGTTAGTAGTGCTAATTCTGGGGTCGTAGTGAAAAAGGGTGCAAGTCGACTAACTCGTAATAAAAAAGGGTATATACATGAACGGAGTATACTAGACTTAAAACCTTTTTCACTTGATCTTCAGAAGACTTATACCCTTTTTCACTAGGACCCCAGAATTTACCTTGACACATTCGCGAGTGATTGAGATAAGAATACCTACATTTTATGTAACTATTTTCATTTTATTCACACGTGAATGAGTCAAGTTTAGCTAAATTAGTATTACCTGTTCTAATAATTCTCCCGTGCTTGTCTTGTTAGGTTTTGGTCTGTTGAAGCCGCGCATTCCGTTTACCACTAACCACTGGACGAATGCTCGAGAACAAAACTTACTAAAATAATTTAATAACTTGCACTTTAGTTTATAAACGCCGTTCAACGACGGTTGTTCTGGATTGAGATAATTAATGACGAATTCTCTCTTTTACCGAAAGATCTCTGAACGGGTATTGCTATTTCCGCCCTTTTAACTCAAGGGGTACCTATAGGAAGTCTCCCTGTATTAGCTTTCTTTGTGGTGCGTATTATAGCTTACCTTGGTGTGTAAATGACACATTTTGTGGCGTTCAAAGGATTAAAGCCACACATGTTCTTAATTCGTGAACCATATATTGTTACCGACTCATTAACGTTGCTGCTAACGATCAATCGCAGTCGGTCGCAAGTGTGCGCCTGCTCTTAACGCTCGCTGGGATCGCTCGTGCGAGTCACGAGTCAGCCTTATTGAGCCTCTAGACCTTATTTAAACTTTTAATGTCTTTTTGCCCTTTGTGAAGGTTAATTTTAGGAACTGCCTGCCAAAACGCTTCGTGCCGTGTTTGTAGATACTAATTTACGTTAACGTATTTTTAATCATGAAGCGTGAGTGACGTTGCTCCTCTTTTACCCGACTGCCGATGCAGGAGGGTAATGTGTTTCACAGCCTATATATGTATGTTTGTTCCTTTGTGTCACTATAAAAACTAAACCCGTTGTCCGATTTTTATGATTCTTATGTCAATCGATTTGTCTTAATCTGGTGAGTGTCACTGAAGATAATGACAGTAATCAAAATTCAATATGGCGGCAACAAGACGCCAATATTGTGCAAATTTAAAAAAAAAAGTCGACCCAGTATGACAAGTGGGGTATCATTGAATAGGGATTTAAAAATCATCTTTAGGTTTCTTTCATCATTTTTCATTTTGAATGATCATTTAGGATTTATAACGATTTAAAGTTGGGTAGCAACAGTCGGGTTTTGAAAGCTTGCTTTTTTGAGTTTTCCGTTTAATGTATGTAGGTACTTTGGGGGTTTTGGGTATCAGAGAACAGTGTCACACAAATTGACCTAGTCCCATGTAAGCTCTAGGCTTGTACAATGGGTCTCTAGGCTTGTAGACAACGATAAACTTAGGTAATTAATACTTATATAGAGAAAAACATATTTAAATACATAAAAAAACATTTGCACCCGGGACCGCTAGCTTCGTAGGCAGGGTACAACCATGTTGGTAGGCTAACGTGTCGTTAAGTTATATGTACGTGAACACTTTATTATACAAAACACTGAACTTTAAATACATACAATATTTACAAAATTGGAATGTAGAAAGCCGATCTAATACCTTAAAGGTATGTCTTCCAGCTAACCTTATTCAACCTTAACTTTAATTTACTCGTTAACAATTCATGTAATTGAATTAATTCATGTAAAATTGTATTTGATATTTTGTGTATCACGTAACCAAAAATTAAATTTTGAAGGTCTTTAAATATCGTTAAGAGCTCATTCAAGAGCCGAAGACCCGTAGATTCCAAAAGCAAGACAAATACATACTACCCGCATACAAATAACTATGATTAGCGGAGCTTTATTGATCTTAGCGACCCTGCAGTGGCCTTGTGGTTTCTTGTCGGGCTCTTGGTCATGGGGCCTAATTAATTATATCGGTAGGCCTAGTCAAATTGCTATATCGCACTGACAGATCAAAACAGTAGGTATCAACTCAAAATACTTGCTACTTTGTTTCAAGTTCATAGAAAATGTATTAAAGTTGATTTTTAAATAAAGTTGTATTTTGAGTTACTACTGTTTTGATCTAGCAGTGCGATATCAAGACGAAAATAGGTTGAATGTGGAAAACATATGGGAAAGACGTTTTAAGTAGGTATGCTGCTTAGGTAGGTATATTAATTTCATACCTGGTTTCCTACAGGTTTTGAATCACTGTTTTATGAGTTTTTAGGTTTTTTAAGATAATGTGAAAACAATATTGCATCGCCACCATTCTTTTGCTTGTCTCTTCATGAGAAATGGTTTTAGAAAGATTTAAAAGTTGAAATGATTGCTAGGTTTTATTTGAAGGGAAGTGTTCTTAGATGCAACTGTCACAATGACAGGAAAAGCCATAACATGTTTTAAGCATACACCTTATTAGGAAGTGTTTCAATTCCACTCTATAAGAGTAACGTATCAAAACTAACAGCAAACTGTGCATGAAAATAAATTACTAACAATGTAATTTATCTGCTTTTAAAAGCACCCTGTGTAATGAGCAAAGTTTGGATGATTTGTGTTCGCCAAATTCCTGGCTTCGGATGAGGCATAACATATTTCGAATGGATTAATTAATAAATTCATACTGTCTTGGGAAAGTAATTTAACTTAAATTGTTCCTGTTTATTTACCTCCGCTTAGGCGTAATTGGAAGAGGGAATTAGTTATATCCTTCAATGGCACCTGCTTGTTATATTTTTGACGTGGAAATGAGGTTTCTCTAATTGGATTCCATTTCGTCTCCATTTAAACTCGAATCGCATTTGTTTTCTTCCGTGTTAATAGCTTTTCCTGGAGTTTGCAAATTGAATAATGTTTTTATTGGGTGGCGATAACGCGCGGCCACGGAAATGAGGCTATCCCCGCTGGAAATATGCAAAATAATCACTTCTACGTACAACCGAGTAACGTGCGATACCTACAAACGGTTCGTCGAGTGTTTTTGTAACGTTAAATTTAAATAGATTATAGGGACGACGACTCTTGTTCGTCTGTTTTTAAATAAATGTTTCGTCTCTTACATTGGCAGAATCATCAAGTAATTTTATAGCAAAAACTAAGAGCAAATATTTCTGATATTTTTAAATAAGGAAAACGATCTATACCGAATTTAACAACAGTCAGCAGGCCCTAGAAAAGATGCATTCGGCGTTCGTTATCGTTATCCAAAATGTATAGGATTGACGTAAGCTGTCAGACGGTCGCGTCGAGCGCCTCCGCCAATTCTGTACATTTTGTCAGTTTTCGAAAATCGTTTACGGCGTTAAGCAACTCGTCTAGCCTCAAAGTACTACTGTGTGAAGTCACAGTTCGCTTATTTCATTTAAAAAATTTATCAAAAGTAGCATTTCACCTGTTAGTCTTATAGAGCATTCATCTTTGTTACGAGTAACCCTTCACATGCGGCATACGTTGAATCATAAAGCACGGTGAATGGGCATTGTTCCAGTGGTCCGGAACTCCGCCGGTTCCGGGGACAATGACGAGTGACGTCACATAATTATCCGGACCCCACTTCCGGAAACCGGATGCAGTTATAAAAACATTTTTTTGGTTAAAGTTTATTTGTTTTGGTTTTTTTTAGAGTTGAATTATCGCTGGTGGAGATCTATTAAATAAAGGCTGTTATTATGCATATCTAATTATTGCGTTAGGCTAGTGACGCGCTTTCGTGTCATAATTACGTACGATTGTTGCTTCCGGTAGTGAATTTCTGGGATCCTAGGGTATAAAGTCGATTTAACTCGTACTAAAAAGGGTAGGTATATACATAAAAATAATATACTAAACTTAAAACCTTTTCCACTTGATCTAGGACTGTCTTTATCCTTGGAGTAAATCAAAGGCTATATTATACGCATGCATAATTTTTTCATTCTAAATTGAAAGTTTTATTAATTTAATTTAATTTAATTATTTCAATATTGTAATATTGTATGGGTTTTTTGCCTTTAAATATTAAACAATTTAAATTTATTATTATTTAATTGCTAAATAATTGCTTCTACTACTACGAAGCGGTCCCGTGTTAGATTCCAGGTATTGACAAATATTTGCGTGATGAACTCGAGAATCTGTTCCTGAGTCTTGGATGATTCTTATGTATTTAAGTAGTATTTCTCTATGTAAGTATGTTTATCGTTGACTTGTGTTAATACGAGTAGTACAAGCCTAGAGCTTCGTTTGGGACTAGGTACATTCGTGTAAGATTGTCCCCTGATATTTATTTATTTAATACTATACTATACTTAGTTACGTGACGAGCCGATGACATAATAACACTAAAAAAAATATTATAGCCCACTTAGAGTAATTTTCTCTTAGTTAACATAAAATGAATACAATAGTTACGATGATAGTTAGTAACAGCAGCCAGTTATTTAGTTATTCATCTAACATCTTTGTTGATGTATCTATCGTCTTATTGTTAGGCTAATATGGAATTAAGATGCCTATGCACAACAATAATGATATTGTTAGAAGCGAACAATTTTTTTTTGTGTATCTTCACTATTCCTAACTGAGTGGATACCATTTTCGCAGCAATACTTATCACACACTGTAATGTTATAATTTTTAAGCGAAATCAATGATTTTCTATTCTATTCTATTCTATTCTATTCCAATAGACAGATGCTTACTAGGTTATAACTATAGCTATAGGTCTCTCCCAAAGACTTCTAGAATGTGCGATCTGTATGCACTTTGCAACAACTTCGTGCTTAATGTCACGTGAATCGCAAGTTTTGCAGAATCAGGGTGCAGTTTTCAGAGCAGGGCTCAGGTGCAATTTGCAAATGGGTGTTTTCGTCGCCCGCGCTGCATCCGGTGGCCATTAACATTGCACTATGCATTTCCTGATGACACGGTTTCGGTTACGTTTTTGTGGCAGCTTTTCATGATCACGGGGCCGCGTTGTATATACGAGTAAAGGTCAGTAGTTGAAGCCGATTTGAAAACCTAGACCTCTTTCTTTGTGTTTTTTTTGTAATTTTATTTTATTTTACAAAATAACTTTAAGCATAGATACACTCATGGAACAATCAAGCTTCGCTTACTACGCTACACATAAAGTCCGTAGCCAAAATAACATTTATCCATAACATTACATAACATAATCTCACGCCTTCTTTCCCAGAGTGGGGTAGGCAGAGCTACAGAATTACAAACATCTCTAAAAACTTGTTGATAATTCTATAACCACAATTTGCACAATTTATTTGTTACGTGTGCCTCGTGTGGTTGCCGAGTTAGAATAGTGCCACTCCATGTCTTCCCGTGGATGTCGTAAGAGACGACTAAGGGAATAAAGGCTTGTAGTACTGTTAGGCGATGGGCTTGCAACCTGTCACTAATACGCTGGTAAACATCTTAGCCTAATTTGTGCAAATTGTGGTTATTGTGCCATAACATTAATGATACAAATCGTTGCAAGGATTAAAAAAAAAGTCGCATATAATTAAGCAGAAAAATATTATTACCTACAGCAAACTTATTAGACTTGCGGCTTTTATAAATAAAAAAGGTTAACAGGTGGAACCTCTGAAAAGCAACCTAGGGCTCCGGGACACGCTAATATCGACACCCATTTAAATACCAATTCTTTGCGGACGATGTCGTTGGTAGAAGCTAGTTTTAAATAAAATTGTACAAGATACTTAAGCAAGCAAACGTCTCGACCATTTAAAACGGCCCCTGACGCTAATAATGTTTCATGTCCGCTTTCAGCGAAGAAAAATATACTTGACTTGCCGCAAGATGAAAAACTACTGTGAAGGCATGACTTAACATTATCTTTTCATTTGTGAAATGAAAAGGTTGGGTATGTAAGGAAGCGGAATGTTCTTTGATAGTGAAAAATAAATTTGTTTAGTAACGAAAATTATTTTCTAAATTCTTTAATTAATTCATTAATTTGTATATAATTTTTTAAATTTTTACTCATATAAAACATGCGTCGGTTTTAACTTTAACGTTTTATTATTTAAGGATAGAACGTTATAACAACAAAAAATCATTAGCAGCCATTGTTGGCATGAGAAAAAGTACCATTTTGTTAATTCACACAGTAAACGTTAAACAAAAGTTGTAAACGATGGTAATAAAAATGAATTACTCATGGCCAATTTGAGTATTCAAGCCCTCAACACACGAAAAGGTCAACGCACAAAGCGAGCGTTTTGCCACCGCGCGGCCGTGTAGCGTAGGGGCCAATTTAAACTTAGTGACATTTCTACAGGTGTAAAATGGAAACATCTGCCGACACTTATTTACTACTTACTTAAATGTTTCATTGGTACTACCTTTTTAAGGTACATCAATTGTAATTGTAGCTTTATTAAATTAGCCTGAATGCGTTGATTCTCTTTATAAAAATGAATTGTTGTAGAGATTCAATGCCAAACTTGTTAATAAATATGTCACTAATTTGACGTCGCATCGAAACCATGTGTTGCAGAAAATTTATGCAAGTAAGTTTCTTCAATATATGTATTATTGTACCAGCTGCAAGGATATTTCAATACCCTGATATTTCCATACTTATTTCCCGTCCTTATGATACATATTTAACGCTGAATGATCATTTCTAGTCCTGAAATAAACGAATACTCAGTTAGATTAGGTAACTTGTTGTTCAACAAATCTGGAATGCTTGGATATACACGGATAAATCGTACGATAACCAATTCTAAATATAAAAATGGTATGCTTTCCGCATACGGCGCCGCGCACGTTGATGTTCGTGTTGTGTGGCTAGGGCTTTACTTTCATCTTAATCAAATTGCGTGCTTCTTTATGCAGTTACTCAGGCATGTAACGACAGGTAGTTTTATTTGATGGTGTGGCCGGACAGAATAAGTAACAATAAGGCAAAGTAATTATAAATGGCCCTAGGTAACCAGATAATTATTTATTAACTTCTACAACTGTTTATTCTTGCCAAGTTAACAAATTGCTGCTACTTTAGTTTACTTGTGTTTTTTTTTATCTACCTAGAACTTCCTTTGTTCAGACTTAAATACAGTTAATTTCAAATAATAGTTCACGTGGAATCCAAAAGTAAATACTTAATTACTTTCATTATAGTTTAATTAATCTGTCAAGTGTATGGACTTGGCCAAAGAATAAGGCGTAACGTCCGACTTTTACTTTTCATTTATTTTATTTACCTACTCATGATACTCTCATTCACATGACATTGACATAAATCACTACGGAACCGCGGTGGACCGCCGAGAATAAAAGAGAAGAAGAAGAATAGGGCCAAGTTCATATACTTGACACTCATCTTTTGATAGAGAGAGCATCTCAATAGGGTACTAGATACTTTTTTTTTAGTAGCAACCGAAAACGGTGTACTAATTGGCCGTTTAATTACCGAGCAGATGCTATCGACCCATTACGTGGCAGCATGAGCTATCTTCGATCGCCAGTCGACGTCACAAGTAACCGATCACTTTAGCCCCTTGTCGCTTTAACGTTAGTTATGAACTGCCATAGAAAATTCTCTAACGAGAAAAAGCGACACGGTACTGCAATGATCATCTACTTATAACGATGACTACAACCGATAGACGCACGAGCTCTTTTCGACAGTTCGATCCGCACGAACTGAAACACTGCGGTTAAGCTGGACATTTAAACGCTTTCGTTATACCAAAGAAAGTAGCTAACTAAATAATAGTAGCCGAAGCATTCTATGCTTTATTCGTAACAAAATTAAATTTAAAATGCTTATTCTATTACTACGCAGTTAGCCGCCTTCTTTGGTATTAGGGCAGAATTTCCCTGCAGGCTTATTGCTTAATGCACTCTCTATCGCAAAAGTTTTCATTTTGACAGTCCGAAGGCGAGACTGCATATAAAACAGGCGCGGATCCAGCTTTCAGATTAGGGGGTTGTCATTAACTGCTGAACGCAGAAGTTCGGTCAAGTGCGAGATAATGCCACGCGAGTATTTACTGTCTGACCCGTATCTATGAGTGCCGAAGGGTGGTCATGACGTACTTGACCACCCCCGCCACTGAAATGAAAACAATTGTTCCACTTTGAAGTCGATTGCGATTGCGAGTTCGTTAGGCCACAGGCCTGGTGGGTACAATCATAGTCAATCAAATGGATGGTCGCCCAAATGTTAGTCCACTTACGTCAGTCCAATGGCTTTTATTTCACGGATGACGAAACTGCAAATGGATGTCAGATCGTTCATTCACGGGGTCGGCGTGATGCAATAACCCGGGGTTTTCGCACTTAAGATCAAATGTCCTCGTGTGGTTGCCGAGTTAGAATAGTGCCACTCCATGTCTTCCTGTGGATGTCGTAAGAGACGACTAAGGGAATAAAGGCTTGTAGTACTGTTAGGCGATGGGCTTGCAACCTGTCACTAATACGCTGGTAAACATCTTAGCCTTATTGTGCAAATTGTGGTTATAGAATTATCAACAAGTTTTTAGAGATGTTTGTAATTCTGTAGCTCTGCCTACCCCACTCTGGGAACGAAGGCGTGAGATTATGTATGTATGTATGTAGATCAAATGTGACGAAATATAGCAGGATAGAATATACTTTGGTCCCTATCAGTAACTACATTTGGGCGTTTGTGCTGAAGTTACGTTTAAATTTGGCAGGACATCGCACCGAATGACGCCGTGCAACCGTAAATGACCAGCTTTTTTCGAATCGAAATTACCATGGTATTTTGAACTCTGGATTAACTGTTCAAATCAATGCAGAACTCAGCAAACACTCAACCAGCGTACTTTGGCATATTTTAACTCTGCTTATTGCAACTAATTGCCATGTATTGAGGGGTCAAGATAGATTGGTTTTGCGATTGGGAATATCAAAACAGATCGCGATGAGCGATTCTGTCGTCAAGGTATTGGTCAATTCTCGATTTGTATCGTGATCTTGATCTCTGTAAACTTAAGTACCTATTCAGTTAAATTTACTTGCTTTTTAACACTTAGTCTCTGTCAAATAAATCAGGTGGTTTCATTAATCCTGAATATTACTTAATGTTACTTGTACAATATTTTCAATAGAACTTATTCAAGGCCTCCTCCAGCTAGTAGTCAGTTTATAAGTCCAAACAATTACATTTACCTCAACTAAAATGAACGTCCAAACATTAAACCGCATTAGAATCAACCATTCAGTCCGACACTGATGTGGTACAATCGGCCTTAAGTAGATGCGCACTTTTGTACTTTGTCGCTTTAACGCCTTTGCAGATTAGTGCAGCAGTTCAAACATGACGTTAAAGTGACACAGCACTAAAGTGAGCAGCTATTTATAATGAGTGCGCAGCTGGCATGACAAAACACGAAACGTTTTATAGGATAGATGTGTGGCCTTACCTTTACGTTAAAGGAAAACACCTCAAGATGCCGAGAGACGTAAGTGTCATGAGAAAATTCCAACATTCCTCATCCACGATGAGTAGCAAGAAAAGTGAATTTCAATACCGGGAAGCGTCAATACGAGCCGTGAACTCACGTAACGATGCACTTGGCATTCTCATTGTCCGCTTAGAATGTTAATTGCACTGGATCAGATTATACAGGGTTTTGTTTAAGGTAGACTTCCGTGGGTCGCGGTCAATGCGACTGTCGCGCGACTATCGCGTCGCGGCCGATGCGACAATAAATGAAAACATTAACTATATACCACAGGACACTCCAAATTGGCCTAATTCCAAACTAAGCATTCCTATTTAACCTCGTAAGGCCCAGTGTGCAGTCGGATGTACATAATCAAGGCAATTTCATTTGAAACGTTTTGCAACGGAAATAAAGTTTATTTTCCCATCTTTTTAAACTGAAAATGGCATTATCGATCAAACGTAATTGAACTTTATTGCCTAGCTGGTAGATTCATAGTCCCACACAAAAAACTCCGTTTGTAGTATAGTGGGACATACGAGGATAAAATAGCTTTCTTAAAAAAAAAATGCGTCCAAGTCGGCCCTTCTGTTTGGGAGCTAAGATGCCACAGACAGACACCCAGATACACAGACGTGTTAAACTTATATATAACACGCCTTTGTTTGGTGGTTGAAAAGACTTCAATCGATCTTTAAAAGTACGCATTTATGGAGTAATCATGGAAAATTGGTTCGTTTGTTTTTTTTTTTACATCATTGCTTATTTCAATTGACACCGACTTTACCGTCGCATATATATTCGCGCGCGTCAGTCGCATCGGCCGCGACCACGAAAGCCCACCTTAAGCCGACAAACGAGACCCCTGATTCCCTGGTGTTTGCTTGGGATCAACGGTCAATACGGGAAGGTCAGGTTATCCTGTGTTATTGTCATTCTGCTAGCGCTATGTAGATTGCCTGCGAACGTTGCCTTATTTGGAGGCGAATTGGAAGTGTTGATTCTCACGGATCCCTGTATAGGTTTTATGCTTTGTAGGGAAAATGGAGGGACGAGAAAAGTGCGCGGAAGTTGTTGGAATAAAGTGTGTGAAATTGTAATCTTAAAACATACAACAAGCAAGTCTTTATTTGTGCAATTAAAAAGAGATTAGTGTTTTTTGTATTGCAAAATAACTTTAAGTTGACAAAGGAATACTTTTTACAATGCCTTATTTTTCTGTGACGTAGTGGTTTTCTCATCTTCGAGTTTGTTTACAAAGAATGTGTTAATGGGGATTGGTTTCATGAATGGGCGAGTGTCCAAATTATTTCTGATACATTTCGAAAATTTACCGTCTTAATATAAATATTTATATTCACCGAAATCACAGTATACATGTACATGTTAGTAATTCATACCTAATCTGTAAGCCTAAACAAGCACAAGTTTCTTCCACAATTAATTCGAATTTCAAAATGATATATCCAGCAAACGTTTAGGTTAGGTTAGTTTTTAATATGCGTGATGTTAGCTACACCACATATCTGCTTTCTGACAATTAACGCTAAACGGAACGCAACATACCCAGAGCTACAAACGCCACCAAATACCACTACGGTTTAGATAGTATCCCTAGCTACCTCGAGATATTGGGCCTCTCGGCTAAGAACACAAGCAGAGCTACTCGACGGCTTGCGAGTCTCGACCCTCAAGAGCCCTTGCCCTGGCTGTCAACGAGCCTCCATGTCGTCCAGAATGCCTTCCTAAAACCAAAGGTCCCATGTACATTATATTAGACAACAGACTCAACCTTCTTTGAAGGATGGTAAGGTTGCACATGCAATGGAAATGTGGGAGCTTATAAGACTAAAAGTTAGGTTAGTGTAGAATAGTGTAGATTGTGTAAGGCACTTGTCTCATTTACAGCGACGTAGCTTTGGACGATTGGTAACGCGTGGTTACCAAGATGGCGTGTGGTTAAATAAAGAAATGTTGCAATTTGCACAACATTGTGATTGTTGTAAATAGGTACTTACTCGTTTAGATTTTGAGCTTAACATGACGTTAGATACGAAGTTTCTGTTGTTAGGCATCTTATTATCAGGGGCTCTATTCAAGACGGTAAAAACAATATCGTATTTGATCTGTTATCGAATTTTCAACGTTTTGATAGCTCTTATTGTCTTGACAGTAATGGCGGCTGACGTCATAACAATACCATAACAGGTAAACTACGATATCGTTTTTAGCGCCTAGAATAGAGGCGCAGGGCCTTTATTCTACAGGGTAAAGCCACATTTTTGTTGACGTTTCCGTATTGTCAACGTTTTAATAGCTCTTAATTTACTTGACAGCAATGGCGGCTGAGTTAATAAAAATGCCATAACACGTCAAAGGTAATATTTTTTAGCAAGTTATATAGAGGCTCTGGCTTAAGTTGATATCTCTAAACTAACATCATAACTATTTAACAAATGTTAACTAAGAGAAAATATGTCTTGGTTGGGTTTAAAAACCAAATGTTAGCGTACGAATAAATGTCAAATCCAACTGACCTGGGGGGTCACCATGACATACTAAAGCAGTTCAGTTTAGGTTGAGAGAAAGGGACAGAGCTATATAACTGCTATAGCTCTGTCCCTTTCTCTTAGCCTAGACTGAACTGCTTTAGTATGTCGTGGTAACCCCCCTGATCTTATCTTTTACAATTCTTGGAGCGTGAGTGCACCATTTTTTTCTAAAATTCACACAACTATATTCGCAAACTAATTTAGCTATGGCGAGGAGAGATCGATGAAACTATTACGTTAGGCTGGTGGCTGGCGTGTAGAATTAAGTTGTGTAATATCCAATAGTTCATTAACTCCTAAAATCTAATTTGCGTTGGCCTTGTCATTTCGGCAGGTATTATCAAATATTTCATATAATATTCAATAGTTTATTTTATAACTAGCCGTATATACTTAACACGTATTTCGGGTAAGTAAGGTGGATAGGTCCAAAGCTTTCGGACTAATAGTCATATTATAAATCTGCAATAGTCTTTCCCCCTTACCAATAAACGTTGAGTAACGGTGGTATAGTTATACAATGTTTTGTCCTTATCTGTCATTGTGTCATTTGAATTTGACAGATAAGGACAAACATTGTATAGCTAGATACCACCGCTACTCAACGTTTATTAGTAAGGGGGTAAATCTTTATCTTTACATAATATAAAATGAAGTCGCTCCCGCTGACTGTTCGCTTAGATCTTTTAAAATACTCAACGGATTTTAATGCAGTTTCAGCAATATATAGAGTGATTCAAGAGAAAGGTTTACATGTATAATATGTTCTGGATTATGTACGGGTGTTACAGAAAACTCACATAAACCGAAGCGAAGCGAGGGCGGGTCGCTAGTTTTATATAAAGAAGACTTAGTACCAATTTCACCATACGATTTTAACCACTCAGACGATTAAAGCGTTAACAGCTGTCAAAATGTATGAACGAACAGTCGTTTAACATTGATGAAATTTAACATCGCATGGTGAAATTGGTACCTACTTACTGTTTTAATACATTTACTGTGATAAAGCTAATGCAGTACAAGAATTACGATCATTTGCCTCGTGTGTGGTCTTCTAAGGAAATTGCTACACTTTTTCATTGAGTCATTTATTGGCATTAGAGGCAGAGTATTATTCCGCTAATGTTTACTACAGGGTGATCATTTAATGAAAAAAAACAATGCTTAGCTTTTATTGTATGAAGTATATTACTTATCTTGGAATTGTTAATGTTCATTGTAACAAACTTGACAGGTATTTTTATCCAATCGAATGTTAGATTCCTTACTATCTTACCGGTATTCAACAATGTAGAAAATTATACCCATAATGTTTAGCATTTGGCTTTCAACGGCGAAATAAAGCCTCAACTCCACGCCACTGACTTCGCAAATAGTCTAACACACTATAAACCAGTCGACCTTTTATCTTTATTTCTATTCTGCTTTATAGCTCTTTATTTAGAAAGTTTTAATGTTGATAAATAAAAACAGGTAGGAAAAATTGACTGAGTTGGATATACCGTATTTTTTTTTATTGTGGGATACAGAAAACATTATTTAAAAAAAATGCTCCGCTGCTCATGCTGCTACAATAACAAAACTAGCGAAATTTGTCATTTTTCGGGTTTAATATTTTCTTTATGGTTACCCCAAATCTAAAATTGGATAATAACATATTATTTTTTTAAGAGCTATCCAATAATACCTCACTCGAATGATACCGTACCCTAAACACAAAATCTTTCAAGATTTAATTTTACAACTTTGTCGGCGTAATTTCAATGTATAACGATGCCAAATTACAGCTTTGTAACACTCATACTTTTCATAATTCTCATACTTACATCATACATACATGGCGCATTTGTAAGGGTTCCTTGTTGAACCCTAAAAAACGAGAGATGCGACTCGTAGTAACGAATCCAAAAATGCTTGAAAATCCCCGCTGAACAGTTAATTTAAATCAAACTTAAAAGAATTTAAAGAATTCACGTAACCAGTTAATTATGTCCGCTAGATTACTCAATGTTTCCGGGCTAATACCAATCAGATCTTATCGATATTATCGATGTCTAATGACAGTAATACTATAAACTAGTAGGTAACCCATTGAAATGACCGGTCGATCGTGACTTAACGATTTGCTTTCTATATGAAAGTTATTACGGACATGTTTATTTGAATACGTAGGCTTGCAACACAGTTGCTATTATAGATTGATACAAGCCTTCTATCTGCAGACTATAGCTTAATAGTTATGATTCGTAGTGCAATAAACTTTAGTGCGTGAGTCACGAACTGCTTTACTGTTTCTTTCATGACACTACGTTCGTTAGTGTCATGATCAGGATAGATGAAATATAGGGGTACATGACAAATAGGTCATCCTGTAGTTGAAACCGTTTTTGCCGACCTTAACATAAAATTTGAATTTGGAAGGGTAGCCTGTCTACAGGGTGGTCATAATGGATTAACAAACGAAATGGAAATAATAGTACCAATAATTACTAAAAGAGGGGTAATTACACAAAAGATCCCATAGGGTCGAAGTGTATCCGTAAGGACCCCACCTACAAGATAAGATAAGATAAGACCAATCTGTATTTGTACCTTCCTTCCAACGAGCCCCTGGGGCCCTACTTCGAAAATCGAAATTCGAGATTGTGTAAGCGCTGTCCGATCTACCACATAAATTAAGAGGATCCTTCTTCCTCAGTTTCTCTCTTCTTCACTGGGACATTCAAAGCATTCCGAAGTTGCGACTGTTTCAAAGTTACCATCCATTATAATTTCGAATGAAACCGCATATTAACGTATTTATTGCCCCTAATATGGCCTCAAAATAGACTGACCCTTAAACTGTGTTAACAATAGCTGTACACTGACCTTAAAAAATGATTGATTTATCTCCCATTCCTCAATCTTATTTCAAACCGTAACGATCTTTTTAATACAAAGCATACATTATCGTCGAGAGAAAGGCTTCCGGCGTTTGGGAACGGGTTTCGGTTGGGCGTCTCCCTCCCGCGCCGCGAAAAGAGACAAGGTGCGTCCGCGCAGTGTACTCTTGTTGGCTGGCAAGGCCGCCGGCCGCATAGCGCAGCGCCGGGAGTCAAGGCCAGCTCTCAAGAATTTGATCTCAGCATTGCGCGTCCGAGGTGTTTTTTTTTCCATGGATCGTGAATGTCTTGCTGCTGGGCCATTTTGTAGATTTCTTGGATGTTTGGTTTTTTACGATAAAGTAGGTAATTACTGATTGTAATAGGGGTCTATTTAATAAAAAGTAATAATCAATTATAGAGCTGTTTTTTTTTAAAGTATATTTTTGTGTCCGATGCTTGGGAAACCCGCGGTTCGCCTCAGTATGTCAATGTTAACGGTAAAAACATGGATTTTAACTTTATCAACTAAAACACCACACTAAACAGCAGTGAAAACAGTCACGCTGTTCGTAAATTTGTACTGACAGTGACCTGTTCTCATTGCTATTGCTTAAGTATATACCACGTGTCCCAAAACTCAACGATAAGCCGGCACCAGAGGATGGAGCTGCTTATGATTAGTCGAGAAAAAATAAGGAAAAAAATATATCTTTTCCTTATTGGTATTGGTATTGGTAGTATCTTGACGTGTAAAAGTGCCCGAGCGGCCTACTTACTAAATAAATTTATTTTATCTTTTTTATCTTTTTTATTTTTTCTCGACTAATCATAAGCAGCTCCATCCTCTGGTGCCGGCTTATCGTTGAGTTTTGGGACACGTCCAACCCAGCCTCACCCAGCTCTGCTTTATCCACTTTTAAACCATCTCTCCAATTCTCCTTAGCGTTCCAAAGCATACAAATAGTTCTCTGCTCTATCTCTATATGGTTTTATCTCTTGAGTTTATTGTGGGATACGTCGTTAAAGGTCGTTACGGCGTATACCGGACCGAGATACCCGGCGATACTGCGATCCGTCTAATGCCGCTTTAATACCCGCTAAGTGACGTCGTCGACGTCGCCAGTGCCGTATGCTGACAATCCCGTGCAATATGGCCCTAAGTGGCGGGTAATTGATCACTATATTCCGATTTTACCGGCTGTTATTACAATAAAAAGCTTTATAATAATACCCAGCTTGCTTTCGTATTCATCGCAAGTATACCTTACCCATGTTTATTGTTTTTGTTATAAATTTTCAGTTGAAAACCACCGCAAGTTTGATAGAGCAAATATCACACCCATGCCGGGAGAAGAGGCATCTCTTGTTAAAATGTACTTACTTGATATTTTCGCTAAATGTATGAAGTATTGTTTCAAAAAACCTTTATTAATCTTTGTTACTTACGATTCATAGCTAAAGAATGTAGCTAAGACCCACAAAAGTCAGGCGAGGCGGTTACCAGCTGAATACAATGGCGTTACTTATGAATAGCATGTATTGTTTTCTGCAAGCATGTAGAAACCGCAGTAGTACTTGTGTTTGCCAAAATTGGAAATAATGCACGTGACATTGCTAATATTATTGTGCGTTCAATGTGGTTAGTAGTCGAACTGTTTTACTCTGCAGTAAAAAACCATGAGTTCCTATCCCGCCCATCAGTTTACATGTAAACAGCACTAAACGAATAGGTTCACGAACCCAAGGTCAACAAGTTTGGGGTGTGACGCTTCTTTCTATTTCGAGTCAAGTAACAAACTAACCTATAGTCTACGTTTTCGATTTTGCGGTGCGGCGATCAGCAGAAATTTACAACAAACAAATGCATACCTATAAATGTATAAAGCCAGCCACGAGACGCCGCGCTACGCAATGAGCGAATTCTATGCAGTTTTCGTCTTCCGTCTCTCACCGCCACCGCAATCGCCGTCCCGTAAAGTCGTGCCCAAGCCGTTAAAGTCCACATCTAACCATCTAAGCCTATTAAAACCGCAACCTATTTTTTGCCGACAACTATAAATCAATCATACTTTTTCTCTGCCAATAAACGCAAAAACACGTATTTTGCGTTGATTTGTTTGGTTTTGCCTGACAGAGCGTCATGGCTAGGCAGGTTTCCTTTAAAGGACCTTCGGCTACGCTGATTGCATAGAATGCTGAGTCTTCGTTCACACGGTACCCCCTACAGAGTCGCAACAGGTTCTTGTGTAACCAGATGATTCATTACGTTTGCGAGCAAGTCTTAATGTACGATTTTGGGGTGGGTTTCTGTAACATTAATGGATTTTTGTTTGGCTGAGACCTGCAAGCCACAATAGCAATTTCAGTACAAATTATAACCTCAAAATGATGAATAGTATTTATTTCTTAATTAATGGCTTTCACTCCTGTTAAGGTGTATTTCGCCAATGTCGAGTTATTTATAGACACTCCCATGGACTTATTAGAGAAATAAGTCCATGGATATCACACGCGAGGACAATTTATTGTTCGGTAAAAGAGAATTTTCTCTAATGGACTAAACAGAAGCACATGGGGTTAGCTCCATGCGCTTCTGTCAAGTCCGATGAATAGGTTATAATTTGAACTGCGATGACAGCTGTCACGATTGACTAATTACTTGTTTTCCTTTTACTATAGCTATTAAGTTCTATACGCTGCTAGTACGGTATATGTTGTTTCACGGTGGATGTTACACTTAAATTTACTCGTAGCGACGTCCTGGTTAAACTAAATACTCTAGATCATTCTTGTTTAGTTTTTTTTTTATTGGGTCACAAAACTAAACGTTACGCAAGTACTTATAGATTCGATATTAGGTATACATTGGATGCAATATAGTGTTCGCTCTACTAGATGTGCAGACAGGTTTACGAGTAAGTCGTTTGTATTGTCCTCAGCAGACAGACATTTAAAAAACTCTTTATTTTTATTCGGTATTTTTACGTTCGCAAAACACATTTTATTTGCTAACACCCGTCTCGTTGCTATTCCAAGTATTTTAACTGTAACACAAATTCTACAAACGTTTTATTTTATCTACAACAATGAATGGCATCGGAAGTATGTCGTTTTTGATCATTTGTCAGTGGAGAAATGAGATAAAGATCGCCGTTGATTGCTTTTTAATATCCTGAATTGTGATTAATATAGATGAGAACGTAGATTTGCATCCCTTTGCCTCTAATTAGAGCTTAGAATTATATCACCTTGAATATTCCTTTTTATTGCTGGTTCTTCTATCTGTCTGCAAGTTTGATTGATGTTCAGCGCTCACTGGATAGATTTAGAAAAATATTGTCAAAGCTAATGACAAGGTACCTGGCCACCACCGCCTAATTTTCACGGCCAGCCGTATCAAGTTACGATTGCGATCCTATACGCCGACAGATGTTCCTCAAAAATAAAACACCCACGTTGTTCTGTTGTACGTAACATTACTAACCACTATTCTTTGTCAAACTAAATTCAACATGGACGCAATCATGAGTGAAAGCAACTTAGAGCATAATTTACATAATTGTGTTCGTGCAACAGTTCTTATGAAGGCATGCGAGGCTCCCGGCCCCTACTACCCTAAATACAGCTTGCGTGTTCCACTGCCCACTTGAAAGAAAGCCTTTCTCTTATCAAAAAGGGCATCTCTGCGAAAAGTAAAAGCACACGCGGCAGAACGTCATGTGAATAATTTACGCGGCGCTCGCTTCGCTCGGGATTTTCATTACTCTAATAGCTTTGTGGAAAACATTTACATGACTTACACCTTATTTCTTCTGAATACGTTGTTAAGTTTACGTTCACAGCTGGTAATTAAATTAGCGGGCGTGCTTTTAGCGTAATTTAGACCGTTTTTGTCACGTGAAAATTCTGAGAATGTTTGAAATGTTAATGCATGTGACACACGAGAACAGTTCTCAATAAATGTCAGCCTCCAGACGTAACTGACGTCAGCGTCTGCTCAGAAAGATATACTGGCCAATTACTGGTGGCGAAATTAGTAACGACGCCGTCGGTACCAGAAAAAAAACAATGCTAAATCTGGTGGCCTCATTTCAGTTTAGGACGTGGCTATATACAGGAAAGAAAAGACCTCAAGTTCTAGTTGCTACTTCGTACTTTTAAGCCCCGATCCGATCCAAAACAGAGGGGTCGTTATGTCTTTGTCTTTTGAGTATGTATCCTTTGGTCTATCATAGCCTTGGTTTGAGTCCGAACAAGTATATTAAGATTTCAATGTGGTTTTTTCCGTCTTTTATTTCGGCGATGATTCCTAGCTATGTTTCTAGAAATCCGGGTGATAAGAAATATCCTGTGAAAAGAGCTCGCGTATAGATGTAGTTCATGGATGGAATGCACAAATATCAATACGGTTTTGTTAATTGGAGATTCTTTAATCAGGATGGTTCTTAAGTTGGTGTTACGGAAATCGATTGGGCTGTCCGAGTGTAATTAGTTATTTAGAGCTCTAAAGAGATTGGAATTAATTACGTTAATGTTTTTTTATTCTGTTTAAAGTTATTTACACAGTAGCTCTAGACAAGATGGATTCGGCGATCGTTCTCGTTATCGTGAATACAGTGCTTCTATTTTCTCAAAGTAGTTTGGCAATATTCGGTATGAAACACTAGTGTCAAAAATACTGTCAGCTGCAAGTGAAAGTGTGATAGCAATAGCCAGCCGAACGATATTAAGAAGCTGGGAGTGATGTATAGGATTGACGTACGCTGTCAGACGGTTGCGGCGAACGCGTGTACATCAATTCTATACATCTTGACAGCTTTCGAAAATCGTTTATTTTAGCGTTATGCGTTTTCTCTAACCCTACAGTTATTCGTTATTTGTCTAGTGTCTATCTTGTATTAGGTATCGATGTTTGGCACACAAGTAAAGAAAACGAGCTAACTAGGTACAACTTTGGCAATCAGCGGATAGCAACATTTCGAAGATACAATTGTCAAGCTTTGCTCTGTTTACGTAGTTGTTGAATCAACTCGACTAAACTATTGTATTAAAGGGATCGAGTGGACCATGAACTAACTTCTGAAGCCAAGAACTTCATTTTGTGTCTATTTTAAATAGGAATCAAACAACTTGAGCACTGAACGCTACGTGTATACGAGTAAGTAGTTTTAGCCAGGGATTCAATCTCACTTAGTTGTCATAGTTTATGTTTTTGCTTAGCTCTGTCATTATTCGGAAAGTTGACGCTATTTCATTTTTAACCGACTTCAAAAAAAGGAGGAGGTTCTCAATTCGTCTGTATTTTTTTTTTTTTTTTTTTTTTTTTTTAATGTTTGTTACCTCAGAACTTTCGACTGGGTGAACCGATTTTGAAGATTATTTTTTTATTTGAAAGCTGGTGCTTCCAGATTGGTCCCATTTTTTTCAAAATGAAGATCTGATGGTGGAATCCATGAGGAATCGACGGAACTCTTCAAAATTTATAGGCACACCTATAGCGATTTTGGTATTTTTCATTGTAACTCGTGTATTTGGTCTTGGAAACCACTATTTGGTGAAGTGGAACTGATGATGAAGACCACAGATGGCCACCGGAACTCCTAAACGGTATATATTTCGAGGGTGGCGACAAGATATTTCGATTAAGATAGTTGAGCGACTATGACGAAGCATATTTAGGTTTAAATATATGACTATGACTTTCCCACGGCGTTGCTTGCGGCGAGATTGAAATGTTTTATTGTTTCTTGAGAAATGGGAAAATAACAGCATAATTATGATCACTAAAAAGTATAAAATAAAAAAACGTTTAAAAAAACAAAAACCCGCCTTCAAAAAGCAAAAAATAACTTCTTTAAAATGGTAGGTAAATAGGTCAGTCCAACTGAAGTCGGCGTCCAACAATATTTTAACCAAAAGCAGACTTCAGTTGGACTGACCTATTTACCTACCATTTTAAAGAAGTTATTTTTTGCTTTTTGAAGGCGGGTTTTTGTTTTTTTAAACGTTTTTTTTACGAGACTGTTTAAAAACATTAACGTTCTTTATGAGCATTTGGGTAAAAAATCTTGTTTTCATTGTCCGTGTAAGCATATTGTATGCGACTTTCTTTAATTCCGATAGATATAGAAGCAAAAATCTTAATAAGAGATGCTGTGATTCAGTTGTGGCCAAATGCGCGCCAGACTCGCGCACTGAGAGTTGTATAAGTACCATCAACCATCATACAATATAAACCAGCAAAATGGATGGGAGATTCCATTTATATTTTCCTTGTTATTGCAGCTTTACGGTTGATTCGCATTTATTTTTAAAAGGTACATATAAACTATTGTTAACGTTAAACTTAATTGGGTACCTAAATAAACCGCCGTTTTCAAAAGACAGCATGTACAGTTAATGTAATATTTGTATTTTGTTTGTATGTCGTGTACAGTTCAGGGACAGTCAGAAGGACGGACGAGCTCTGGAATTATTTAAAATATATTGATGATAGACGCACTTGCCCTAACTAGGCTAGCGCTGGTAGATTTAGACGTGTAAAAGTGCCGGTGCGGCCTACTTACTGAATAAACATCTTTTATCTATTTCTTTTAGGGCGTACAATCCCACCCAGGATTGCATGAAAACAGGGTTCTTAACTTTCTCTCATACATTATTAAAATTAAACTGTAAGCCCTTATGTCACACAGAGCAGCAATTTCTTAATTCCACATCTGGCCCATGTAATAACGATGTATTCATGTCTCTGCCGCGAAGTCGTATGTAAAATTTATATCGTGATGCGGAGGGAATCCGCGTGATTTGTGGGCTTGTTTCTTCCAGCCGCTTTATTCATTTGTTGGTACAAAGTGAAATTTGTTACGGCTGATGTGCCGGCTTGGAAAATGGTAAGCGCTCTTTTGGCGACGTTTATGTGTTATACGATTTTCGTGTGATTTTTTCGAGATGAATGGTGTGTGGTTTTTGGGTTAGGTGTTAAACGAACTAGCGAAGGTATCATAAGCTTAAAGCTTATTTGATAGCTTATTAACACTCGAAATACAGAGGTTGCTTCATTTCATTGTGGCATGAAAATCTTCTCGTTTGACTAAGAAAATTTGTTATGAGAATAGATTAAAAAATGATGTTTTTTTTGGTAGAATCTCTGTAACTTCATTTGGCAGTCGGTATTTGCCGAATACCTACGGAGATGCCACGAGAATGTTTGACTATTAACAGCCAAGTGTGGCCACCGTTAATATTATGATCAATCATTGATATTTCCGCAAATCTGCCAAGTTCAAGTACACATTGTTGGCACATGTTTTTTTTCCAATCATTTTATACTGTCATGTTAATCATTTTAACTTGTAAGTATATATTCATTATCAAAATCCTACTAATATTATACATGCAAAAATTCGTGCGTTTGTTTGTTATTTCTTCACGCTGCAACCACTAGACTGATTTGAATGAAATTGGAAATGGAGGTAGCTTATACCCTACATTAACACGGGCTACTTTTAACCACGGAAATTTTAAAATTTCTCTAGGGAATAACCGATGATCGAAATCTACGCGGACAAAGTCGCGGGTAGAAGCTAGTAACTAATATATTTTTACATAAAATTTCGTAGGTACTTATATTGACATACCAATAACTCGACAACAGTAACTATCCTATCGAACCGCGCCGCCTCGCAGATTGCCTCCCAGCCCGGGGCGTCGCGGGAGCGTTGCGTACAATCAAACGCTTTCGCCAACTGATCAGATTATCGCTTTGTGTCGCGATACCTTCGACGGGGCATCGGGTTCGTTATTCCCATTATACTATGAGCATGTTTGTTTTTGCTGGGAAAGAGGATAAATTGACGTATTTGGCACGAGTGCGTTAATAATAAAGGTAACGTGTTTTGTGTGACGACGAGCGGTGCGAGTAGGCGTTGTAGGTGATCTTACGATGCGAATGAAACTAATTTTGCTAGAATAGACTTTTGCTACGGCGAATGTTTAGATTATTTCTTATTGTAAAATAGGACATATAGTTATCAATCACCTAATAATATACAATTGACATTTCCCAAACCTAAACTAAAGGTTTGAACTATGAGAACTAGACAAACATATATCTAGAAACTTATGTAGAAACATAAATTGCAGCTGCGAGGTTTTAACACCTAGTCTTTGTTAAAATCTTAGCTTAATGTTCTATACCTACAGTAAACGACAAAATACCTCAATTATCAAACAAAACCGGTCAAAATCAGTGAAATACGTAATAAATATAGAAGAATCTGAAACAAACAGGTCTTATTCATTACACAAATATTAGCTACTTACTGGATGTTATTAATTAAGAATCACTCACTAGCTTTGTAGCCAGGGTCGCTAGACTTTACTAACTAAGCTAACTTGAATCGTTAAAAGCTAATAGGTACTCGCCAAATTTAATTGAAATTTGTTAAGCCATTCATGTGTGATTGGGCTACAAACACCCAAACAACCAGTCGTCCGGACACATAAGCATCCTAACAAACTTTCACAATTATCATATTAGTAGGTTTTGTGTCAGGCTGAATACGCAACGTTTAAAATTCACGACAAATCACGCGTTACGACAGCAAATTATGACGTGATTCGTTGTAGATAAAAATACTAATATAGGAAGGAGCCTAGACAAGAAGCAAATAGCTAACGTTAGCGATTTAAGCAGCCGACGCCATATATCGCTTACGTCAATAATCTATTTGGTCAGGTTTCGAAAATCGCTAACGTGCTAGGTACGTCTCTATTACGGTGTTTTTGTGGTTGAGAAATGCGATTTAAAAAATTCATGCATATTCCCTATTGTTCATTCATATATTATGTGTAATTTGACGGAGCGCTAGCCTAATTGGTAGTGACCCTGTCTATGAAGCTAGAGGTCCTGGGTTCAAATCCCGGTAAGGGCAGATATTTGTGTGATGAGCACGAGTATTTGTTTCTCAGTCTTGGATGTTTTCTATGTATTAAAGTACCTCTCTATATAAGTATTTACATCGTTGTCTAGTACCCATAGTACAAGCCTAGAGCTTAGTTTGTGACTAGGTCAATTTCTGTGAGATTGTCCCCTGATATTTTATTTTATTTTTTATTTATATCATAAGTTCTTTCGACGTTGGCATAGCAATGCCCCAACTCTTTCATCTTTTTCCACTTTTCTCCATTCTAAATATCAAGTTATGAAATCATGTAAACGACTGATATGCTGTAAATAGTTTCAAAATCGTCATCATTCAAGCAACACATCTAACCGTGAATAATAAACATTTACTACCATTAAACGTTCCACAATTATTCAAGCTTGTATTATATTGTAAACTCCCTAATTGTACCTACGCGGAACAGCCCGCATTTCCGTGAATTCAGGTGAAATTGTTGTATTTACGTTATATTCCGGAGCAACGATTCCTTCTGTATCTCGAATGTTTATTCGAAAAGTTTTGATAAAAGCCAATTTGTGTTTGTCTCTTTGGTGTTATCGGAAATTTATTTAACATTTGGCGAGTTGTCTCACCTTGTAATGCTTATCTTATGGAATTGTTTTGTTTATTTGTTACTTATTCGTATCACATCACATACAAGAGTACAACGATATGTCACTAAGTTATTTTCATTTTGATCTCATTGAACACATGTTTATTTTGAAATTGGAATGGATTTCTCCGGTGACTTTATGTATAGTTAGTACTATAAAGGTATCTTCCCTTAGTCTCCGCTGTCCGTCCATCCGTCTGTCTGTCAGCGGGCTGTACTTCATGAACCGTTAATAGCTAGACAGTTTAAGTTTTCACAGAGTGTATCTATAACCGGTATAACAACAAATAAATAAAATAAAATACAGTTAATAATTCCCACACAAGAAACGAACTTATTTCCGCGTGGTATGGAACCTTTAGAGTGCAAGTCCGCTTCGCACTTGGCCAGTTTAATAAAATCCAATGTAGTGTAATTCCAATCAAACGGCTTATAAAAAAATTATGTGGTCGTTGAACACTTTGCTTTGACTTACGACATACACCTATTTATGAAATAAGCTATAATTCCTTCATAGTTAAGTAAGAACTTAATAGCGATTTAATTATAAGGGCACGTTACATTAAAGACCACAGTTGGTCTACAGATCGGTTTTACTAGCTCCGATTAAGCCCACCGCTAATGCCAGGGTACGAGCGATTTCACTATAATACGGTAATTGGTACAAAATGTCTGACTATTCAAGGGAAAATAATACTAGCAATCATATCATATGATTGTTTCTATGCGGCTAAACGATTATATTGTTTCTTATTACAAATTATAACTCGTTTTTCTGGTCTTGGTATGCGTAGAAATATAGTCTCTGGAAAGAAAAGTATTGTACTATATCAGAGGCCGTAGATAAGATGCATTCTTTGTTCGTTATTTTTATCATCAAATGTATAGGATTGACGTAAGCTGTCAGATGGTCGCGTCGATCGCCGACGTCAATTCTATAAATTTTGTCAGTTTTCGAAAAGTGTGTACGTTAGCGTTAAGCAATATGTTATAGTGTTATAGATGGGTTTCACATGTCAAAATCCTAATTAACACTTACTTTATTCCTATCGCGCAAACCATAGAAGTCATTACAAAAAGTTTGGTTCACGATTTTAATATAAGAACATGGAATTTATCAATTCTGTCGATAGAATAGCAATGGACATTAGCTTTCACGTTTCTGTTATTAGTGTGGTTAGTAAGGTTATGCAGAGAAAGTCGGGCAGACATTGTCGCTTTTTTAATGTGTTTTAGGCGTTTGTCACATGACTTCATATTGGTCATCCTGTACGTAAGTTTATACGTATAAATTAATGTTGTCAATGTTGTGATCTTCGCGTTTCCTGTTTTTGAGTTAACGCTTTGTATAGGATTAGGTAACTATATTTTTTAAGTAAAATTTGCACGGTGACGCATCCCCTAATTTTTTTTATCTATTGAGATGAACTCCACAGCAATATTTTGAAAACAAATGTACAATTGTAGCTGCAGCTTCTTCTTCCATGTGAATTCAAATAAGTAAATAATAATAAATTTAATTAATATACGGAACAACTTCTCCTGTTTCAGTTGCGTGAATTTTGCAAAGTAACAAACTGACGTAGTTTTGTTAATTCTTTTACGAGTAATTTTAAGCGAAGCGTAGTAAAGTATTAAAAAAAGCGTTAACTTAGAATAAATCCGAACTGCTATAAAACAGATACCATTTTCAGGCTGTTTTTTTAATTTCACCGCCCATGTTGCCTATTGCCGTTGACAATCCATACAAATGGCGATTAGGGGCACCGAATGCTATTAAAATAACGAGTTAATAATGGCCTTTAACAGCTCGAACTCGAAGTCATGTCGCAACGCCGGTGTACCGCCGGCAAAAAGTGCGGGTTAAAGCTGCAAACGCACTGATAGCGGAGGCGTAGCGTTTTCATACTAAAAATGCCTCCGCTACGCTTTAAGAACGCTTGTAAACAACCCGAAGCATGCTAAAATATGCCTTATTAATAAGCCGTCATCGTCCGTTCATCTTAAATTTAAAGAGCTGTAGCAAACTGTAGAGAGCCGGTTTATGTGTTCAAAATGTGCTAAAAAAAATAAAAAAGGATATCGATATTACGGGTTGTTAGAAAACGATATAAAAAAAACAGACTGTACCTAATAACAAGCGTCTAATTTAGTGTAATTATAGTGCCAACCTTAGAAAACAAACGACAAATAATAGGAACCGCCCAAGTGTACAGTATGGTCTTGCACCGCAACGCGCCGCCTACGCTCTTAGTGCGTTCGTGGCTTCAATCGCCATCACCGGCCCTTGCCACCGGCTGGGCAGGCCTGGCCGCATTCTTAGACGCACACGACTGAGATTGCTAACTACGCATTAATATACAAGTTTTTTTGCCACGTTTACTAAAAAGGTGTATCAAGGGTAAAGCGCGAACGCGCGGTTAAAGCGCAAAGCACTAGCTCGTGCTTAACTGTTTTCAGTGCTTGTTCCATTAGTTGTTTTTACTACATTAAACATGGCGTTTTGAACTTACAAAGGCGCACCGGGTCATGTATATTGACGTTTAATTTTTGCGTCAATGTATCCGTAAAATTAAAGCCAGGAATTCACTTGTGGACAAATGTCCGGCGACACGTGTCGCCAGCGACGTCGAGTGTAGTGTGACGAAAACGAAAAAGAAAATTATAAATTCTCCTCAAAGTAGCGATAAACAAGTTTTTCGTGGACAACGTCGCGGGCTAATAATAAAAAAGAGCAGCAACTACTAGCTCTATATTAAGCTGGCGTTATCAAAATTGTCACAAATCATCTGGTTTGTGCAGCGAACTCGTCTCCACCCGTTACGTGATCAAAAGCCGCCGGCGCCTGTCAGCTCTAGTTCGCTCTGACGATTCCGCGGGTGGTCCCAAATGCACCCAATTAAAATAGTTTAAAATTAACTTTTTAATTCGCTTTCACGTTGACTAATATATTTTTAATGCTGGCAATGTTGAAATCCGTTCGAATGGAGTACGACTTTTGAAACGAGCATTGCATTGCGATTTGTAGCCTGCCAGTGTTACAGTTATTTTATTTTAATACTGCAGGTAAATTATTGTAATTTCAACCTTATCGCCCGGAATAATTAACGTTCTTTCATGTGAAAAAAAAAACAACACGAATACGTAGATATTGGCTAGCTAGCCAGCTATTTAACGATAATACCGCCTGTTGACTCAGTGCGTAACATTTATTTTTTGTATCCTTTCCTTGCTGTATATGTGGTGTTAAATAAAGAGTTTTTGTACTGTTTTGTATATTGCAGTAGTAAAACTTGAGGAGTATTTCACGCAAGTGAAAAAATAAAAACTCTTTATGAAACTCAAAATACATCTCTTTCTGTGTTCCATTATTAGCGTGCTTTGTGTCGATCTATGTATGCATCCATACGGTAACGTTTGTGGTTGCCCAAACTGCTAGCGGCGCGGCTTGGTCGTTTGATTGTGTTTGGGCTGAACACACAGCACGGCCGCAAGTGATGTTGTTACATAATGTAACGAGTAAATTGGTACTCGTGTCCCATAGAAATTGGGAAACCTAAATTTGAATTAATATTGGGTTGGGTTGCAAGTTGCAACAGTTGGTCGAGTACGCTGACTGCGAAATCAATTGTGAGCTCGATATCTTGTCGAGCGGTCTTTATGTTGTTTTTTTTTGTTTTCTTGCCTATTCGTTTTGTGTTCTCGGGCGTAAGATGCTGATTAAATGATTGATAGGGGAAAATATTTATTTACCTACTAGCTGCTCGAGACTTCGTCGGTTCCATATTGGCTCATATAATTATTTTTACTCATAACGTATTACAAGTCATAATCATCGCAACTCATAATGTATTTTATTCAGCAACCGTTACTTTTTCAGGATTTTTATAAATCAAACCTAGTCTTATCTACACACATTTTCGGAGTTCCAATAATCGGAGTTTTATATTCATTTTTATTTCAATTTTATATGAACTTTGGCGCACTGGACTTTGTCCGTGTGGATTTTGATTATCGTTATTCCCTCAGTATCCTATATTTTCCAAGATAAATAGCCTATGTGTTATTCCCTCGGGATCTTCTAAATAGCCTACGAATCCACTTGACATATTTTTAAAGATTTTAATATGAATAACATGAGATAATGTCTTTGGAATTGCGAATAGTCATCTCAAATTCCGCGCGTAATAACGAAATAAACAAAGCATTATTAATGGGGGGTATTTCACAAAAAGCCGTCCGATAGTTTACGTCGTCAAGATAAATGTGAAGTCTGATAAGAGCCTTACTAATGCTCTCAAGAACAACCTGAGACTGGTCTTAAGAGCTATTAATTTAGTTACAGTTCTAGGTAAAGCTACTCGAATCGTACAGATAAGAATCTCCGCAGTATAAAGGGTCTTCCATGTTCATTTGGCAGAATTGAGATTATGTAGGGTCAATGTCGGACGCTTCGTCCCCTGTCCAGATAAATGTTTGTAGTTTCCCCCCCATTTGTTGGACGGTTTGAGTAATTTGATTGGTGTTTGTTTAGTCAACTGTAGGTTTAGCTTGATAAAAATACCTACGGAGCATGGTTTTCTTTAGAGCTTCATTTGCCATTTGCTTAATTCAATTTAAGCTGAAATTTTATACTTTTCCAGACAGTAAATGTTAGCTTGAGTAAAAGAGCGTCGGTGGCCTAGTGGCTTAGAGGGTCGACTCGTGATCGTAAGGTACCGAGTTCGAACCCCCGCGGTCACCATGTACCAATGAGTTTTTCTAACTTAAGTGCATTACCCGATGCTCTTACGGTGAAGGAAAAACATCGTGAGGAAACCTGCACATTCGAACAGCTGAGTGTGTAAGAGGGTAATTGCACAAAAGATCCTTAAAGGGTCGAAGTGTATCCGAAAGGGCCCATCTGTAAGATAAGATAAGATAAGATAGCTTGAGTAAAATTTGGTAATAAATTTTCTAAAAATTTAATAAAATCCTTTTTAATTCATATGTTTTTTTTATAACATGGCGCATTTTTACATTCTAAAATTATAGTACCCAATATTTCGTAAACTTTTCAATACCCTTGATATTTTTGGTAAAAACATAAGTTATCGCATTCGATTCAAGGGAGTAGGTATTATCGTGTTTTATTCGTTCCATAAATTCAGAACAAGTATAAATTTGTTTACTTCGAGTTGAAATAAAATTTAACACATTTTGCATGTAGAAAATGTGAATCTAAAGAAAAGTGTACAAAACCAACTCGGTCTCGGATTTCAGCATACCTAAGTGGAGTAATTAGTAAAGGGTAAAGAAAATTACCATGCACGTTCGTTTATAAAGTATTTAACGTTTCACGCATGACTTAATACAACTTGGCATATACGTAGACGACTTAACAAGTTCCACTTAAGCTAGTCTTAGCATATTCTGGCATTTTAATTAAAACTTAAAACCCTTGTCAAGGAATTTGCCGGAATACCCCTCATACTTCGCCATACCTGCGTTAAGCAAATTGGTCTTGGAAAGTTAAGAACTTAATTAAAGCACCCTTCAGAGAATCTCAACTGTCCGTCGGTCGCAAACAATGTTTAGCGTACTAGTAGCTCGACAAAGGGAAGTGAATTATTATTTTATAATGTCGATAATGAGGATGTGGTGTCGAAAGGAAGATCCGATAGAGAGAGGAAAATTTAATAAGAAATTGTGTAAAAGATATGGTGTTTTGTATATTTTTATATAACAGATGTTATTTGCCTTGTGTTTTATTATAGAACTTTTAACAACTTTTGTCTTGTTTTGTGCGGTTTGGTTAAGAACAATATAGCTCCTGAAATCTCTAGTTAAGTTTTTCCTTCCTTCGTTCGTTCGTTTATACACGGCTGGTTTTTAAGATTCTATCAAACTTATTTTTTTAAAATGTTTAGGTTCATAAATATTTGCGACATCATAATTATCATAAATGAAAATATAAAAATGGTGCGTGATTTCGTGTCCCGGCTCTATCAAGTTCGCGCCTCGCGGCTGTCATGCCAGTGTGTGACGAAGACATTAACGTATTCGATGCCCCCAGTTACAAACTCTATGTAATTAGGACCCCCTCGCGTGTCACCGGTATTGAACTTCCTCACGCATTCCTACTGGTTTTCACAGTTTACCGTGCCCGTGAAATCTTTTTCAAACTGGTTGTCAAGTGTAATTGTTTAGCAAATACGCCAAGTACAGTTGATCTAGCGGCCGCGAAGTAGGCTGAGTTACTTAAATGTGGGAGCGGAATGGAACAACGTGGGAAGATATCTTAAGATTCTTCTCTCGTATAGTTCACGTCGTTCACTTAGTAAAATACTAAACATTAAGAGGATTGTGAAGCGCCGCTAAAATTGCGTAGCTGTCAAAAAAAATCCATACGAATTTAGCTCCGGGCGTTAAAGTTTCTCATCCCTAAATCAAGTCCGATTTCCACGATTTTTGAATATGTTGTAGTTATTATAAAGAAATAAATAGGTCTGTACGTTTCTGTTTTTTGTTTTTTCAATTTGCTTCATTCTAAGAAATATTTTCGTATAAAGGAAAACGTACACACTGAAAAAAATAATTGGTCGCTTGTAACAAGATTGTGATTGTTGTTTATAAGCGTCTTGATCCCATACGAGCCCAACAAGACGATAGATACACCAACTAAGACGTTAGATACATCAACTAAGATTTTAGATACATCAACTAAGATGTTAGTTGAATCACTAAAGAAATTGCTATTGTTACTATCAGCTTTGGTTGATATAACTAA
Organism: Acleris literana; assembly: GCA_946894065.1. NCBI lineage: Eukaryota > Metazoa > Arthropoda > Insecta > Lepidoptera > Tortricidae > Acleris > Acleris literana. The sequence continues at coordinate 6,156,319 of OX335683.1, forward strand.
TATCTTAACTATTTTATTCATCTTTTGTCAACTAAGTGAAAACCTCTCTTTGTTGGCTCTCATTTTTTTTAGTGCAGACATAGTTTTTCATGATATCTACAACATATTCAAAAATCGTAAAAATCGGACCAGGTTTAAGAGAAGAAAAACGTTTCCGCATTTTGTATGGAAATTTTTAGCTTCACAATCCTCTTAAGATTCTTCTCTCGTATAGTTCACGTCGTTCGCTTAGTATTTTTTAAAACATTAAGGGTACCAAATAATATTTGCATTTTTAAAATCCGATTTTGTGCCGCAATGCGACAAAAACATACACAAATTTAAACAATTGTGATGATGAACTTACAATTTACGTATACTAATTATGCGGAACCACGACACGTTAACTATTCGAAACAGTGCATAGCGCTGCCAATAAATGTCAAATTATTTTCTCTATTATTAAAGACTTGCGTGTTAATTAACCGCGAAATTTTAATTAATTTTCACACGACCAGCACCGAATATGCACCAAATTAGTCCGTAATTTATGATTATTGGAACTAAATTGAGCTGTCGGTTTTGAGTTTAATCCTCCGCGTAATATTCCAAAAGTGCTCGCCTTCGTACAATGTACTTACCTACTTAAGTTAATTATATTAACGGAATTACAAACTAGATTATGCCAATGTAGATCTAATCTTCATCCATCTTGCCTTGTACGTCTCTGCGTAGGTAGGTACTATGTTAAGATCAAATCTTAAATGTATACTATAGTTATTTTGGTAACGAATCAATCACAACTTAACCATAGGGTAAAATTTCAAAGAAATTTCAAATATCAATTAATTAACTAAATTAATTTCTGTCCAAATGTTATGAAAGTTTCTGTGAAACTAATGTTAAGTACAAATCTTAAATATATTCTGTACTTTGTAGATAATTTTGTAAGAAATCAAACACACAACTTAACTTAATTTACAAGCGCAAAGAAATATCAAATTTTAATTAATTTCTGTCCAAATATTACGAAACTTTCCAAAACATGTTACCTAATCGGCATTATGTCACAAAAATCATAACACAAATGACCATAGCTCTTCACCGTAGTCTATGGTCGGAACAATGGCAGTTGCGCAAGCGCAGGAGTCCCGGTCACGTTCGCCGTGACCAGTAGCCGTACTAATTGACGGCGAAAGTCCCGGGTCATCCGTTAGCCGGTTATGCAAACAATTGTCGCATTGGAATGGGTTTTCTATTTTCTATTAGAGATAGCGTCGAAGCAACGATGTGTGTGGAGTGGAAGCAAGGTAGAACGCACTAGTGATAGTAAGGTAGGTATAGTGGGATAGTTCTTAGAAGGTGCTTCGGGTTTGTACTTGTCTCTCACTCGCTCTTAAACGCTCTTTTTTTAAATTTATTTATTGATAGTGAAAGATGAAAAAATTTGGCTTGACAGCGGACAAAACAATAGAAGTTTATCCACCGCTGTGTTCACTCGTGACTTACAAATAACTTAACTAACATAGGTTCTTAAAATATATTTAGGAATAAACAAAAACAGTTCCCCATACTGATGCAAACACCCTACCATAAGTTCTACATCAGCATAGGAAAGCTGTTTTCATGATGCGCTTACAACAGTGTGGGTTACTTACTACGGATTCGTGTACTTATATTTCGGACGATAATCCATTTAGAATATTAGGAAGTAAATATATTGCCACGTACGCTTCCCATAAAAATTGTTCATTTTCGGCAAAACAAATTTAGGCAAAAGTTCCAGAATTCTAAAATGTTGTGGCCTGGAGGTCTTCTTAAGGTCATTTAAGTTACTAAGTTCTTCACTAACAATTAACGTTTTACTTCTATTATACTTAGACACTAATTATCTGGCAAAATTTAAAAGTTATATTTATTTATTATTTAGTAAGTAAGTAATCACTAGTATCTATGTACCTCCCAAGTAGTATTAGATTATTGAGCGCATCAGTCGCCAACAAACTGACACACAGTTTGGCGACATTTAGAGTATGGTACTATGTAAAAAATATATACTTATAATAAAAAAAAAAAAAAAAAAAAAAAATTATGAATAAATTGTAGTCTGATAGAATTTGGAACCATTGCTTTAAGTATAAATATTATTAAGGTAGTTTTTAAAAGTTCTACCGTAACTAGGTACTTAACCCGTAATCGATAACAAATTCTGCCAGAGACAAATAAAGCATTCTATGGATGTTGTAAGGATGTTAGTCTTATTAAGAGCGAGTGAGAAAGAAGTACAAACCCGAAGCACCTAAGTGCTCACAGACTGTACCGAGTTAAATCCCCAGTAGTAAAGAGTTTTAACTTAAGTACACTATCTGAGTACTTTCTGTGGTTACCGACGCTTTTACGGTAAAGAGAAAGTTGTTAATAATAAAATTTCTTATTTTCATAATTACGGGTTCAAATATTTAACTTTAGCCCCAAAAAAGTCTTGCTCAAACTCTGCTCACAATTCATGCAAAACACTGTGCAAGAGCAAAAACTGAGACCATTTTCGTAATATTATCGCCTCCGTCAGAGTGAAGTTGCAGCTCGCTCTCGACATCGCCTTATTTAGGGTTACCAGATGAACAAACACCGTAGCAGATCCCAACAAAGGTTAAAATAATTCGCACATTTACGGATTTGTATTTTCGCAACACACGGTACGGTTATTTTCTTTCTTGTAATATTAACAAATCATTTGATTTTACATAAACATAATTACTAGTAAACCTACATAAATACATTAAATCACGCCTGTTTCCCAGAGGGGTAGGCAGAGACCACTTCTTTCCACCTGCTACGATCCTGACAAATCTCAAACATTAGACGAATATTTTCAAAAGCTTTGACCTTCCCTTAGCATGTCTTGGTAAGAAGCCCCTTTGGCAATGCAATATCTTCCCAGACTATATTACAAAACCTACAACTACATCCCACCAGGGGACAGGTACAGTCGACGTCATAAATATGTTTACACTTTAGTACCTTGTCTATTTAACGTCATGTTTAAACTGCTATATAAAATTGTCTTATAGGATAAAGTGACAAGGTACTAAAGTGTAAAAATATCTTTGACGTCGACTGTACTAAGAATTGATGATCTTGTTAATGATATACAACAATTAAACAGTCAGAAACATATGATTAACACAAAAGTGATCCTACCGGTTGGTATCTCTTTTGAAATTCATTTTTATTTTTCTTCATTCATTTACCGAAATTCCGGACGTCTTAAAATTTCCCAGGCATGCACAACAAACTTAAGAACCAAATTTCCTGACATGAAACCGGTGATAGGGTAACCCTACTTCTAATATATTAGAGAACCGTGTCATAAAATGTTCGCTGCGCTATGATGCGCTGAATTGCATAAGGTTTCTCTTGTGACATAACGTTCCGCCCGTCGCCGACGGATTTATGATTCTGCGGTTAACTGTACAAAATTGCGAGAACTGGGACTAACAACCTTTTTCAGGTCGTATAAGGTTCACAGTGCCCTGCGGTAAAAATGGGAGTCCGTTAAAATGATGTAATTTGCGCATTTGCACCGCAAAGTAATTCGTGTGCGGTGAGACAAACCATGAAGCGGCTAATTTAGCCGTTGATGGTGGGACACTACAGCTGATGCTGCTGCGGTGTATTTTTAAAAAATATTTTATTTAGGTATAAATGTAGAATTCGGGTCTAGAAAAGCCTGCGCCAATACGAATGCACGAGGCTTAACAAGTTTTACAAAATTATAAACCATTGCTTTTTACTTGTCATACAATATGGAAGTGGTTTGTCGTTATAACTTCAATGTTAATCATATACAGCGCTAAATTTCAAATGATTTAGATGTCTTTTTTACTAAGCCTAACCTATCATATCCACATATAAATCGCTAGTTCATCAGGAATTTAAGAGTACCTACAATCGAATTGTATTTCGTTAAGTAACGTTGTTGCATTTCAGTTTAGCAAAAGAGATGATAATACTCGTATATATGTAGCGTATTAATTTGAGTCCTCGCCTATCTTTACATTCAACAAAGTCGCTTCCCGCCGTCCGTCTCTCTGTATGTACGCTTAGATTTTCTAACTACTAACTGATTATAATGCGATTTTAATCAATATAGTGATTCAAGAGGAAGGTTTTTATGTATAATAAAATCTGGTTTCTGTACGGGTGTTACAGAAAAATCACATAAACCCAAGCAAAGCCAGGGCGGGTCGCTAGTTATCCATAAGCAGCGACAGTGCACCCTTAAAGCGGACGCTTTATTAAATGCTCCACGAAAGATATTATCGCTTACAAGGCTTCGTCTAGAGCCTGGAGACAGACCGAAGATAGGTCCTGAGTTTGGCTTCAGGCTAGAATGCATGAACCTCCCTACTTTTCCTTTGAGCTTTACCAACTTAAATTTGCGCCTGACATTTGTTAAGTCGTAAATTATATGCACTAGGAGCGGAGGCGGCGCGTTATGTTATGGAGTCTTCCTTTTTAAAAACTCCTTCGTCACGCTTTGGGAATGCTTTTTAGTATGGGAACACGCCGCATTCGCTCTTAGTGCTTTTGTGGCTTAAGGCAGAAGAAAAGCACGTAGTAACTACAAGAACGCAACCAAACTTAGTTCTTTAATTGGCCGACTAGAGACTGTATTATGAACTGTCTTAACCTGCCAAGATTATCCGTCCAATTTACTGGCTGGAGCTAGGCAGGATTTGACACGATACATGTAATACGGGCTCAAGGGGCCTAAATCAAATTCTACGTAAGCTAGCGACTGTAGGAGTCTCCCAAGATGTATGACACAGGCGAACGCTCGACAGCAAACGTCAATCCTATACAATTTCTTAGGAGCTGCAGTCTTTAACAATTTTTTGATTTTTCGATCAGAGGTCTAAATTGTTGTAGGTTGTGAAGTCTCGCTTCGATTCTTTCATATGGTCAAATCACTGGCATTAAACATATAAGTACCATCATTTTCTGTTTTTAGTTACGGCACACTGGATGCTCGCTCAGGTAATAAAAAAAATCAAAATATTTATTCAGTAAATTGGCCACATGAGGGCTCTTTTACACGTCGGTAATATGGAGTGAATCTACTAGCGCTTCGGAGAAGACCATCATAGCAGAGAAGAAGCGGCGCAAGAAACTCCAGCAGAATGCCATTTTTTCCAATCATAAAATACAATAATACTTAAATATAAGTTACATTAAAAGGTATTAAAGTAATAAATATTTATTTTAAAACTAACACAAATAAAATCATTACAGATGTAAGCTCAATAACATGAGATTAAAAATAATGACTAGGAGAACAACGTGACGAGTTCTCTACGTCAGGAATGATAATTAAAATAACTAGTAAATCTTAATCGTAAGAAGAAAGAAAGAAGAAAGTTAAAAGGGGCATTTAATAAAACTCTTTTTTAAATGAAGTATCAAGTTTATTAATAGCATTTTAAAGATTATCCAATCCTTGTACGTCCCGTTTAAATATAGCGCTCTCCGTACTTTTGCCTGTGGTATTTCGAAGTTCAAATACAAACTTTGAGTCCCCGTTTCGGCTCGTTAAAGGTCATCGCATTAAAGTCCCTTCTTGGGACTTGAAAGCCTGAAGGATATGCCGTATTTGAAGAGCTTTGTAGTTTTTTTGGATCCTTTTAGAAGGGTAAAATAATCACGGTTTTCTAGTGTACTAGTTTATGTAATAATGTTACTGGTTTTTACCATTTACTAATAATTCTGGGGTCCTAGTGAAAAAGCGTGCAAGTCTGCTGAAGATCAAGTGAAAAAGGGTTTAAGTCTAGTATACTCCGTTTATGTACATACCCTTTTGTAGAACAAGTTAAGTCCACTTATACCCTTTTTACACGCTTTTATTTAACTTGCAATGTATGTATGTATGTATGTACGGGTCAAATCTTGCAAGTTAAATTTGACTGACTTCCCGGTTTCCGATCAAGCTGAAAATTTGCATACACCTTTAGTTCTGATGACAACACAGTAACATAGTACCATCGAGCTGGTCTGATGATGGAGACTCAGGGTGGCCATAGGAACTCCTAAATTACATATGATGAACCCGTCGTGTTAGGGCTCGTTAGAATTGTCTTGACTGTTAGATGACGACTGTGCAAAAAAAAAGTACAGTCGGCATCAAAAGCTTGTTCCAAAAATGAAATTTTTGACGGAAACTTATTCACTAGGTACCCAGAATTAACCTAGTCACAAACTAATCTTGAGGTTTTTACTATGCGTACTACACAACCATATTAATACTTATACAGAGAAATAAAAACAGAAGGGTTCTTAAATATTTTTGTCTGCTAACATTAGTCAACATAATAAGAAAGTAATAACTTTTGGGCCGCGTCGCGTTCACTCTAATGCCCTTAGTAATAAACGTGGAGTAACCGTGGAGTAGCTGAACTATGTTTTGTCCTTATCTGTCAAATTCAAATGTCACAATGACAGGTAAGGACAAAGCATGGTTTAGCTACTCCATGGTTATTATAAGTAAGGGGGTTAGACTATACTGAGTGTGTGAGTAGACCTCATTACTTAATATTACTTTAACTGAACACGTGCGTAAATCGTGAAAACAATAAAATCAAGCTGAACGCATTTATTACACGAATTATGTGCCACATTAATTGAATAAATTGCAAAGAGTCATTGTTCTCATAAATCTGTACATGGGAATTATATTGTTAATTAAGATTTTAAGTTCGTAAAATAATCGAAACTGTTACTCAATTGTGGTGTAGCAGTTCCATCAAATATTTTTTTACAAACGGCACATACGTTACCATAATACATTGCATTTGCAATTTTCTCTGTAGCTATGCAAAGTTAAATCTGCTTTGTATATTACATCACAGATACGACCTATTAACTTTGAGAAGGTAAAATTTCGCTGTCCAATAAAAATGAATTAACCTGTACACTGCGCTGGATGCATTTTCCGAAGTTTTTCCCGAGGTACGGTAATAAATTTGTTTCCCCTACGTATTATGACAGCCGCAAATTAATAGTTAAGGGACTTTTAACACGTGCTAACGAGTTTTACTGTGGCTGTACCCTAATTAAAACATGTTTGAGTTGTAAAGTTATTGTTTAATTTTGTAATTGACGATGGCGGATGCGTTGGTTTTTCGTATATGTGTACAGTTGTGGCGAGCCAAAACTCTCACTTAGGTGTTACTACAAATGTCGAAAGCGCTGCTAGCTTTATACACACATCTCCGAAATTTGAAGCATGCTGTAGGTACACTGGGTTGCAGCTTGCGCAGCATAACTTGGTATATATGTATGACGGTCAAACAAGCGAACAGCAAGCGTCGGATGACGAAGACGTGCTTATGAATAGACGCAGTGTACAGCAAGTTTTGCTTAACTTAAGTTCAGGAGCGACATTGTTGTCTTTTGCCCCGTGGCAAAACCGTAAACAACATTTAAACAAGGCAATTTAGAAATCGACCAGTTACAATATCGATATTGCAGAATATACGCCACAACAGTCACGGAATTGTTCTCAACATCATAGTTGTTTACACAGGATGGGAAAATGCCGTTGGCTGTAGCGGTCTAACAGTTAATGGATTATTCTGTGTTTATGAGCATCCTGTAACTAGAAATGTATTATTACGATTATACATATCATTCCAACAAGTATATTAGTTTGTAAATATATTAAAGGAAAATAACTGTATTTTGCTTTAATTTAACGCATAGCCTTTTGAAATTCATTATGATAAGCAATCTGTATCGATCAAAATGTATCAGATTGACTTATTTCTCCGGCTATTAAACATACGGAACGGATTTATTAATCGGCTAACCAATTACTTTCACTTCCATATTAAGCTTGCAGAGTAGTCATTGGGGAGGAAATTGTTGCAATTCTGGACGCCTGAAGTGGTAGCGATTGGGTATTAGGGACACATAGTGGCCAATCAGGGACCTTTGTGGGATATATTTGCATGTACACCTCAAATATTAAACAGGGTGTTGGGTAAAATATTGCTACTGTTGAATTGGTCGCTTTATTTCGAATTCAGTCTATTGGGATGTCTGGCAAAGATCTGCAAAGAAAAAATACGCGGGATTTGTATGAGAAGAAACAAAAAAACACATCGTTCCTAAATTTAATATCGTGTTCTTAGTTCTTAATTATGTAATAAACACTGATTACTGAACAATCTAACTGTATCATAATGCAACCCAATGAAAAAATACTTTTGACGTCTCATAATTTATTTTCGTTATTTTTTTATAAAGTTATATTCAACAATGTATGACGAGCAGATTGAATTGAATAAGTACCTAACTCTTGTATAGTTAATCAAGACTGAAACTCCGAACACTGCAATAAACCTGGTTGCTTTGCAAGATTCTTTTTAACAAGATTCCTTATAAATCAGGTAAGATGCACTTTTCCCTGGTAGGGTTTTCTCAAGGATTACTTTTATTTACGACACAAGTTTCTTTGTGGGAGAAGGAAAGTTCACTGAATTTGAAACCTTGGGAAATGTGGTAGGAGGTGCATGATGAGATTGATGAGTGTAAAAGATACATAAATACACCATCTTTCCTTGCCTTCACCACATAAAATTTGCAATCGTTTTAAATCTTTAAATTTGGCCGTATGTACTCCGTGTAAATTTGCATAACTTCTCACCTTAGAAGCATTCAAACACATATTAACACATTTCTATTGATTAAAGATTCAAGTTACAATGACTAATCTATAATTGCGGATTTTTTACAGAGTTTGTAAACGATAGCAAAAATCCAGGAATTATTTACCACGATACAATATTTTCCATAACGTCACTAGATTTCGGCCGGTGTTTATTTAATACACTCGTGGAAAATTGCTCGAGCGCACTTCGGATAACCCACGTGTTCGGTCGGGTGGGTTCGATCATGCAGAAATATACAGACCGGAGAGCCAGTAAAATTATTACCGATTTTAGGGCTGCATATGGACGTGGATATTTAATCAACCTGTATGTTTTAAGGTATATGTCGGATAACTTCAAAACATCAAAGTGTTAACTTAGAATGTTCATAGACGTCAGGTAGGTCAAAGTAATAAAGCTAAGCTACTCATGATGAGGCACCTAAAATGCATCACTAATTTCGGTAAATTGGCACAACACATCAACACATCGATTTTGTCACCAAAGAAGGATAACAAAATCAAAATAAACACGAAAGATTTTGTGTATATTTGAACTTCTTTACGCTGAACGACTGGACGGATTTGGAATAGAGAGAACTTATATCCTGAATGAACACAAAATCTACCAAAAATCTTGGAAAAAAAATCACTCTTCCCGTACCGCGTGCGGAACTCGACTCGCACTTAACCGGTTTTATTTCTTCTATGAAACAAGTGACTTCAGGGGCCTGTGTTATAAAGCTACAAAATACAATTTACATGTTACATGTTTCCGTTTGACACAACCTCGACCAATGACGACCAGCCATTTGAGCAGTGTTGCCAGTTTAGACCTGAAAATTGTAACTTGTAGCTTTATAAAACGTGCCCCAGCTGGGAATAGTACAGTAGTATAATATCAACGATAATCAATGACCTACATTATCTTACCACATCTTCGATTAGCTCCGATAGATGGCAGTTACTCAAGTCGTTGAAAAAACATGCCTTCTTTACTTACTTAATTATCTTTTATGTTTCTAAGAAGTTTTAATATTTATTAGTATTATTTCTTGTTACAGAGACGGGGAGCACGGATAAGAGCAATGGTATGAAGGAACCGGGATCACCTGAGGAATTGGTAAGTGCTTATTAAGCTAATGAATATTTAGTTCGCCGGTTTCCTTAAGGGGCTTCGATTAAGAACCACGCAGTAACTACGAATCGGTACTTAAATACACAAAAAAAAAAGTTTAAAAAAACAAAAACCCGCCTTCAAAAAGCAAAAAATAACTTCTTTAAAATGGTAGGTAAATAGGTCAGTCCAACTGAAGTCTGCTTTTGGTTAAAATATTGTTGGACGCCGACTTCAGTTGGACTGACCTATTTACCTACCATTTTAAAGAAGTTATTTTTTGCTTTTTGAAGGCGGGTTTTTGTTTTTTTAAACTTTTTTTTTATTTTATACTGTTTAGTGATCATAATTATGCTGTTATTCTCCCATTTCTCAAGAAACAATAGAACATTTCAATCTCGCCGCAAGTAACGCCGTGGGAAAGTCATAGTCATATATTTAAACCTAAATATGCTTCGTCATAGTCGCTCAACTATCTTAATCGAAATATCTTGTCGCCACCCTCGAAATATATACCGTTTAGGAGTTCCGGTGGCCATCTGTGGTCTTCATCATCAGTTCCACTTCACCAAATAGTACTTTCCAAGACCAAATACACGAGTTACAATGAAAAATACCAAAATCGCTATAGGTGTGCCTATAAATTTTGAAGAGTTCCGTCGATTCCTCATGGATTCCACCATCAGATCTTCATTTTGAAAAAAATGGGACCAATCTGTAAGCACCAGCTTTCAAATAAAAAAAGAATCTTCAAAATCGGTTCACCCAGTCGAAAGTTCTGAGGTAACAAACATTAAAAATAATAAAAAAAAAAAAAAAAAAAAATACAGACGAATTGAGAACCTCCTCCTTTTTTTGAAGTCGGTTAAAAAGACGCAATCTAGCGCAAAAAGCGTTCTTTTTGCACTTCGCGGGAATGGCGTTCAGATTTTAAATGCAAAAGCAATTGACAATAAGAACTTTTTATAAAGGTGTTCTTAAAAAATCATGGTCTTAGAGGTTTTTCTTAATATAATTAAATAATAACTTGCATAAGTAAAGTTCAAGGTGCCAACAAAAGCACTGTTTTCCCGATTGGAATTTTAATTTAGAATTTTGACTAATCCATATTTACGAAAAACTTAAGTAGTAATGTTCGCGAAAGTTTCATCATTAGGGTTAATTGTAGTGTTTACATTAAAAGAAAGAAAAAATAACGGAAACAAACAAAAAAATAAAATTAATATTTTAAAAAAATGCCTTCCGAGAAAATAAATATTAACGTAATTTTTTGAACACCCTATTTCATCTTGAGTTGCGTCTCTTTTGAATTTGACCAACAATACGCTTTGCAATAACACTGAAATCAAATTCAATTTTAAATTGTAAAGAAGCAAATAAAGTGCGGTGAGGAAAACGGCCCTTCTCCGAAACAGGACAATTTACACATCAAACGACGTCCAAACCCAAACAGCGGATTTACAGATCCTTACGTTTTGCAAATGGGATAAAGGAAAGAATCTTGATCATTGACAACGACACCGATTGATCTTTTGCGGTTTCTTTAGAGTTCTGGATCAAGTCCTGCCTTTGTGGGCGGTTTTGGAGTATCTTGAAGGAATTGGCTTTAGATTTTTGCGTAACGGTCTGATTTGACACTTTGTCACTTGTATTGCGGAGCGTTACAATATTTTCCCTAAATTATCTTCCCGTGGATAGATCCCGTAAAACGGGGTGATTAGGGATAAGGGGTGAGTAGGGCCACAACCTGAAATAAGTCATAACTTGTTACAAATAAGAACAATTATTAAATGGACAAAAACCTTACGTCTATTGGAAATCATTTCAGTCTTATAATTAGTGACATATGATTCATTTTAGGTTGTGTCCCTACTCACTCCTTAATCCCTACTCACCACGTTTGACAGTACTTAATACGTAGGTATGCATTCCGACTAGCAATGTAGGAACAAGTTGCAGAACATTCTCAGAAGTTAAGAAATTTTCTCAAGAAATTATAGATAATATTATCGGAAATATTTATTAGCATTGAGAATGTTCTCTTTCCATACAATATTTAAGAATATTCTTAGAAATTTCCGAGAATTTCTCATAAGAAACTTTCACAATTTGAGAAGATACTTTTCGGTACAATGCTAATTCCGACAGGCTTTAATGTCATGTTATTGATCAATCAAGCAACTATGTTCATTGTAATATTAATCGTTGCGCCATAAAGTAAAAAGTAGCTTTTTAATAAAATTCGCTCATTTAAAACTGAATTACAGGGAGATAATGGCAATAAATTGTTAATTAGTATTTTACATATAATTAAACTACGGTGAAGCTTCAGCCACGTATCGCTTTACGCCGCGGACCGTTCCAGTTATTTCAATTTAAAATTTTGGATCCCTCTCACTCCAAAGCTGATGGATGTGAAAAAGGGACAGGGCTAACGTAACTTTTAACTTCGATTTCGGGATTAAAGCCGGACGATGCAAATCCCGAGCGTATTTTGCCTCATTAAAATCCTCGAATTGATTCAAAATTGCCGAGCAACGAAACGCAACTAGCGTAATGATACGGAAAATTCATTGTATTTTACAAGCAGCAATGAGAAATGTAAAAATATATAATAAGTACCAATTTCACCAAACGATGTTAAATTTTATCCATGTTAAACGACTGTTAGTTCATACATTTTGACAGCTGTTAACGCTCTAGTCGTCTGTTAAGTGGTTAACATAGTTTGGTGAAATTGGTACTAAGCTTTTTATATTATCTGCACCTTTTAGTATGGTATGGTAGTATGTACGTCCCTTATGTGTTTGAAAGTTTTTTATTGTTAACCATTGACGTTATATAATTGGATTCTACAATAGGTAACGGCCTTAACAAATAAACACATTTACTCCACCTGTTGTCATCCTTACAAAATAGGTGACCTGGCAATGTCCGTTTACGCCTTAGCTTCAGTAAGGAAGAGAAGAGAAGTGTAGGGTAGGGAAAAGGTGTTGGCAGACAACCGGCGCGATGGACCGACGATATTAAAGAAAACGGTGGCCCATAATGGACCAGGCTAACCCATAACAGAGCAAATTGGAAAAAACTTGGACAGGCATATACCCAACAGTAGGCATTCAAATAAAATGCTGCAGGAGACGAATAAGATAACCAAAAAAATGCTTTAGCCATTGATTAGAGCAAGTTATTTACTAGGCGTTAACTTTTACAGAATGCTGGCTGTACTATTGTTATCACACAACATACATCCCTCTTATATTTTTGACTTTATTATTTTACATCATAAAGTTTTTGTTTAGGTACAAACATAATAGTATTTGCCCTTACTGCGGATTGGGGAAGCTCGATATCAAACAAGGCTAACCGCGTAATTCGCAAAAACAACGTAAATCAAAACTACGATTCACAATTTGCTCACGTGCAATTAGAAATACGCGTTTCTAAAGCTGCAATCATTGCTGTGGACCAGCCAATCAGAGCTGCGGTTAGTATCGAATTACGATTTAGGCCGAAGGTATTGTTCCGGCGCGACTGTCGATCACGGATGATCGATTGCCCTCGCCGCGATTGTTCAGAATTCGGTTTAATTGGCCGTGTTTATTTCGGTTCGGTTCGGTATTTTTTCGGTCGGCTGTTAATTGGTGTCACACCCTGTATATGAGCACTTAAGGGGTTGGATGTTTGATGAGGTGTCGTGTTTAGTAATCGTTTTTGTCAGTGGAAAAATCATTAAGTGCCAGTCTGGTTTGAGGATTCAGGGTTCTGTGTTAAAACTCCCACTAATAGTAAATGCGAAAGTTTATGTGTGTTAGTTTTTTTACTCCTTCACACTGTAACGCCTGAACGGTTTGGAATGGAGATAGCTTATGTATACCCAGGGGTGTGATTCTCTCGACAACGGAAAACGGACGGACGAACGAGTGAATGTCCAACGGCGAGTTTAAGTAGTCCCGTCAAAGCGAACGAAACACATTTAAGCGCGTATATTCAATTTGGCAGCATGGCTTCTCGATCGTATAAGGCTGCCTAATTGAGAATGCACGCTCTAAAATGTGTTTTGTTCGCTCGGACGGGACTACTTAAACTCGCCGCTGCGCTTTCGCTCGTTCGTTCGACCGACCACCGTTTTTAAGGGAATAACACCCCTGGTTTAACACATAGGCTAGTTTACATACCGGGAAATTTAAAAGTTCCCAAGAGAATAACGATAATCGACGTCTACGTGGACGAAGTCGCGGGTAGAATCTAGTTGTAAGTATGAATACGGATGCCTAAGCTACGCGCGTTTCACTCTACTAATAAAGTTTATCATTTTATGTAGCTGAATTTATCTTTAACATTACCTTATATGTCCTATGCGCCCATGTTGACTCGCAATGGATACAAGGACCAGTTAATGAACTTATTTTTTTACGGTAAGTACCTACTCTCTTTTATGCCATACAAATTTGGCATTACTTTTGATTAATGCCTAACCTATACCTCGCTCTAAGACATTCAACTGGAAAGTCAAAAGGCCTATTTTTATGCGGAACCCTAAAATGTTATTGAACTTTGGAAGTCATTCCAAAATTAAAGAAAAATATATTCCAAGGCACAAACAAAGGTGAATCAACAGGCCAACTCGTATATATTTTCTTTTAGCTACAATCGGGGCCAGGGTTTCTAATTTGCATACCAAATTGACTCTATATCACGTCATAGGCACTGAACAACTGTAACGTTAAGCGCCCATGGTCGTTATTTGTATAGATTTATGACACCATTAGGTATCATAGTGAATGCTGTGATGAGGCGCCAGTCGGATCACACCAATGAATAACGCTACTTTACGCCACACAGAAATACGTTTTGTTTAAAAAAATCGCTCTTGGAAAATGTCCAAACGCCGGAGCGAATGTATAAATAGGTAAACAGCTTGGATATGGTAATTTATTGGAAATAATTTTATTTTAACTCGATTAACAGTTATAAAAAGCGAAAACAGATACGTTTGACCCACGCACAAGTTTACTTTATTTGTGTTTAACGGGACTTAGAGAATACTAAGCAGCGTTTTCAATAATTTAGAAGCAAAGCAGAAATATTATTTGGAGGCCAATTTGAAAATGTTATCTCTTAATTTAGACGTGTCAAATAAATTTTAGATTTTAAAAAACATTAGACGTTCTTGTTAGACTAGATTCGAATTTGACATTTCTTAACCCTATTTGATAAGTGGGATCTAAGACAGAGTTTATACAGTTGAGATTTCAAAACGAAACAAGAGAATATCTTTGTCGGAGTAATTCTATGGTAATATTTTATTAATATTACATTAGTAGCTCACCACTATCCTGTCAATTTAAAGGCATGTGGATAAAATCATTATTTTGATTATGTTTAGTTTACGTGAGTCAAATAATGACGCTCTATACGTCTCGTTTGTCAATAATGAGGTTACGGTAAAGTGGACGAGGAAGTTTATAAGCCTCTTATTCGTACCAATACTCGTCAAGTGCGAGAAATACTAGCGCGCTGAGGGCCCCATACATAAAACTACATAGATGATTTGTGGTAGATGTTTTAGCAGCTGCAACGTTTGACGGTATTTTTATTAGGGTTGGGAATTTTAAAAATAAACGGTTTGAGTAGTTAAATCAGTGAATATTTTTTAGAAAATGCATCGGAACTTGACAGTCAAACAAACCGACAGACAAATAAAAGTGATCTTACAAAACCTAACCTAACCAATAAAAGAAGAAATAAAACAAAGCAAAAATACCTACTTTACACAATGTGGCAGAACTTTTGGTCTCTCTGTCACGAATACATTATCCCTTTTGGATGCCTGCCACTCGTTTTAACTATTGGCGCCAACTTTCGTCTCATATCTTAGACTAATTTAAATACAAGGCACGAGATTATAAAAATTATGTTATAATAAATATCAGACGTGACATTGATACGTCTAATTTATCTCTATGAGTAATATGTTGCGATGTAATTTGTAATTCTTACGTGAAAGCTGGTAAATACGCGTTTCTCGTCCATTAATTTAAACAGTAACGTTATGGATGTTTTACCCCTAAGGCAAAAATGGGTGTTATCAAAATAATCAATCAAAATAATCAAAATCATTTATTCGGTAAGAACAAAGGTGGAAAGTACATAGTGGTTGAGGCCTCCTAGTAGGTATGAAGTGTACCTGTATCAGGAGGACTCGCTCTTCCAAAACTAGTAGGTTTACTCGTTCTTATCTAGGTGAGTTTAAAAATATTATTGGTACTTAAGTCTAATAATAAGGTTCCGCTTAGAAACCTTTATTCTACAGTTAGTTCTATATATATATATATTAGTTGTATTTGTGTGTGTGTGTGTGTGTGTGTGTGTGTGTGTGTGTGTGTGTGTGTGTGTGTGTGTGTGTGTGTGTGTGTGTGTGTGTGTGTGTGTGTGTGTGTGTGTGTGTGTGTGCGTGTGTGTGTGTGTGTGTGTGTGTGTGTGCGCGCGTGCGCGTGTGCGTGTGCGTGTGTGTATCTATCTTAAGCTCCTATCTTAATAGTTTAAGTTCCTACTTTTAACAAGTCTTCTGTCTGATCATAGCTAAGTCCAATAATCCATTTGATCATTGTGTCCTTACAATTATATGACGTTAGCGGATATATATTTATTACCTTATTTATTCTATTATAAATGTTGACGGATTGGACATCATATTGTCTCTTTGCATAAGCAGATTTACTTGAGGGTACAGGTGCTACTGCCTTAACTCTTCTGCTACTTTGGATCACGGGTTTATAGGTTAGATGTTTATGTAGCCTTAAGACCGCAGATGTGATATAAAGTTTTCGCATGCTTAAGACCTTACAGTCATTGTACAGTTCGAGAGTTGGGTATCTATAGGGTTTAAATAGCATGGTCTTCAGTAAGCACCTCTGCCCTCTTTCAACTTCTAGGTACTTAGTTTTTGTTGCACCTCCCCAGACTGGAATACAGTACGTCATTACAGATTGTGCGAGTGCAGTGTAAATTTGAAATAATAATTTAGTGTTAGTGATGTGTCTGAGTATTTTAAAAATCCAAATAAGTTTGCGAATTCTGTTGTTTATGTGTTCAACGTGAGAGTGCCAGGAAAGATGTTGGTCAATAATGATTCCTAAATATTTAGTTGAGAATACTTTAGACAATGGTTTACATTTACAGTGTTGGTTTTTAACTCTGTTACAGTTATGTATAGTAAGGTTCAGTTTGGCAGGTGGCTGTGTGCTTTTGTTTTTTCAGTTTAAGAGGATTGTGAATCTAAATTCCATACAAAATGCGATAATGTTTCTCCCCCCTTAAACCTAGTCCGATTTATATGATTTTTGAATATGTTGTAGATATCATGAAAAACTATGCCTGTACGATTTCCTTTTCAAGAAAATATTTTTACAATGAAACAAATTTAAAAAACAAAAGACAGAAACGTACCTACAGACCTAGTTCTTTATAATAACTCCAACATATTCAAACATCGTGGAAATCGGACTTGATTTAGGGGTTGGATACGTTATCGCCCGGAGCTAAATTCGTATGGTTTTTTTTTGACAGCTACGCGATTTTAGCGGCTCTTCACAATCCTTTTAACGTGTGTATCTGTTTGTAACATCGTAGCTCCCAAACGGATGAGCCGATTTTAACGCGGTTTATTTTGAAACAAAGCTAATTTAATCGGGATGGTCCTTACCTTGATTTTATAAAAATCGGTTGGGTCGTTTGATAGATATAAGCTCTGAAAGTAGGGGTCGCATCATCATCATCATCATTTCAACCGAAAGACGTCCACTGCTGGACATAGGCCTCCTTCCGATGTGCCGTTTTCTCGAGATTTCTCGGGAAATCTCCAAATTCTCCTAATTGTCCTTACAAAAGAAGTGTTGTTCCCGAAAATTCTCGACATTCTCCATACAAAAGGAGCGTCGTTCCCGAGATTTTTTGAGATCGGCACATCTCTAGGCACATTTCTAGGTCTCCCTCAATATTTGCCACATGGACCATGGACATGGTTTTGATTTATTAAATTGTTATTCTTTTCCGTTAATGATCATACAACGCACTGCGCAAACGACTTTTAAAACTTTAAAATATTATATTCCTGTATCCTGTAGTTATATAGAAGTTACTAAGGAAAGGTTCATACGACGATCAACTCTTTTAATGGAAAGAAAAGGAGAAAAGCGAACGACCTTTACCAAAAAAAAAAAAACACAATACAGAACAATATTCAGAACAATAGTGACCTAATACAAAATGTCAGCTTTCAAACTTCAAGTCATAAATTTATTATTATAGAGACCTAATTCGAAATTTAAAATTTCTGAATTACGTCACTATTGTGTTGAAGGCGCGATATATTGTCTATTAATATGTACATCGCCTAGTTCTGGAAACCAGATGGTAGGCTGGTTGACATTGTAATGTGTGTCAGTTCCTACCCTACTTTGAAGCCTTCAATGGACTTGCTGGCCCTGCTCTATACAGCCAAACACACACGGCCTGCTCGGTGAAGACTTCTTATAAGAAATGTATGAGTATAAGGTAAAATAATAAAACGGTTCTTCTAATTTAACTTTAAGTCGGGATCATGATGCGTAGGAATGGATGGAGTAAAATTATTATTGCCTTTTAAGAGTCGCCAGTACGCTCGCTTCACTCGCGCTCCCATACAAAAATGGATGGGTACTTTTAAACGGTATGTCAGATATGAGTAAATTGGTGTAATGGAAGATTAATTATCGGTGTTAATAATTTAGGTAATTATATTTCACTTTTCTCACGGATTAAAAATATAGCGATTTTAGGTTTCCTATGAAAATAATAAATGTACTAGGTAGTTTCTTCAGTTAAATCTTACAAACCGCTTGATAATTAACAAGTAGGTACTTTGGGCACCATTAGGTATACAATATAAACGGTAATTAAGTCGTAAATAATACAATAGATGCTACAGCAATTAGGTAGCGACGCGTTAAAGAAACGGTTCAAATGATACAGAACAATAGGACAGACGGCGTAGGGTTCAAAATAGCTTCTTGTTAGCTTCTTTTGCATTATGAAACCCTAAAAAATGGCGTCATTAACAAACCTAAACGATTTTCATATTATTATTAAAATAATACGCCTCGTGTGGTTGCCGAGTTAGAATAGTGCCACTCCATATCTTCCCGTGGATGTCGTAAGAGACGACTAAGGGAATAAAGGCTTGTAGTACTGTTAGGCGATGGGCTTGCAACCTGTCACTAATACGCTGGTAAACATCTTAGCCTAATTGTGCAAATTGTGGTTATAGAATTATCAACAAGTTTTTAGAGATGTTTGTAATTCTGTAGCTCTGCCTACCCCACTCTGGGAACGAAGGCGTGAGATTATGTATGTGTATGTATGTAATACGCAGTTATAAAAGTGCCTCATCTGTCCTGACTATCTGTGCTCAAGCTTCGGTATCACATAAATATCATAACGGTCTAGGCGACCCCGATCACAGCCGCACACGCACGATACGGCACTCCTACTTAGACGAGTCTATATAATATTCACTAGTTATATACCATGGTGTTATATTCTAAAGTTGAGATACCTGAATTAGTAGCAACTGTTTGAATACACGGCTCTACTAAACTGGTTCACCTGGTTAGAGGAACCAGTATTATTAGACCTCAGACTTAAAACTCATAGTATGCATAGAGAGGTTAACTAACATTAAATGGTTTATATGACATTGGGTCCAGTATTTGACAACGCCCGTATCGTATCAACGGGTCGTCTGAAAAGTTTTAAATTCGGGCCCTCGAGGCTGAGTTTACTTAAGATTTTGTAAGAGTAGTTTGCTGGATAACAAATCAATTGTTTTTTTGGCACCGACATCTCATTGGTAATTGTTATTGGTCGACCTCGTAATTTCTTGCAGAAGCCTATCATGTAAGTACGGCGACGACGTTTTAAAAAAATACGTTACTATAGTAAATAATTCAAAAAAAAACAGTTTCAATTGATTTAGAAATATTTTTCATGCTTTGTGAACCCTAGTTCCGTACCCAAAGGGTCAAAACGGGACCCTATTCCCCTGTCCCTCCGTCTGTCCGTCTGTCTGTCACCAGGCTGTATCTCGTAAAGCTTGATAGCTAGACAGTTGTAAGTTTTTTGCTCGATATTAATAACGGCAACAGGTACTCCCATACAACAAACGTGTTTTTTTATAGATAATGGTACGGAACCCTTCGTGCGCGAGTCCGACTCGTACTTCGCCGGTTTTTTATCTAACCGAAAATACACCATAAACACTCCCTTTCGAATGTAAATTGCTATTCAATTCAATTAATTATAAAGTATACGTGATGTGAACGTATTTTACTAAGTAACGTCATCAACATAAGAAGCGCCCGTCTCCTCATTTCCAACCAAAACCGACACCATATCGAGACCTAGGCCCTGAACATGATAAACACCGCCATTAAACGAGTTATTCGAAATGTTCATACATTTGAATGGAACGCTTTAAAATTCAGCACCAGGGAACATCGGATCAAATAATACGCCGAAGAGCAATAAAAACGGGTCACAGTGCGTACAAAGTTACGCACGGAGTGACTATTTTCATTGACCTTTTATTATATCGCTTTTATCGGCAGCGTTGCGAGATTTTCATTTTCGATTCCATTTAGGATTTGATTATACAATAATCCCCTGATTTCTGTGGCAGCAATTTTTTATTATTCTTGCTTTTTGAGGTTTTCTGGTGAAGTTTTTTCGTGACAAATAGGTAAGTACGAAAATTAGCCATCATATCATGTTATCAATGAGAAAGTGTGTTGATTAGTTAATATTACTTATATCTCATTGCCGTTTTCTTATGGTAAAATCGGTTTGTATTCACTATCATTATTACTAAGCTCAATTGTGAAATACGAGTAGTTGCAATATTCACGATAATGTAAAGACCGCATTTGTGTTAAAGCAATTTACCTGTTTTCATTATCAAATCCTTTTTATTCTTTAAGCTTTATCCCTAAGCTCTGTTCATCCTTACTTGTCTTATATAGTAAACAACTTTCTAACCTCAAAAGGAACCTTTTTTTGGATAAAACAGCTCTTTTATAGTAAATGAAGTAAACCGAGTGAATATTTTGGACATCACTTGGCCAATGTATTGTCTGAATAGCTGTTTTATCCAAAAAAGGTTCATTTTGAGGTTAGAAAGTTGTTTACTATATAAGACAAGTAAAGATGAACAGACCTTAGCTATTGTTTTACACTTTTAAAATATAATGAATAAGTTAGTCAATCATTTTTCGAATCATACGTAAAATTATTACTAAATAGGTACATTTAGCCTATCCGTGTCCTTTATTGCGTACCTATTCCAAACTCCCGAACCTTCTTCGAGCAATTTCTAAGAAAGGCAGAGCCCTTTCTCAGAATTGTTTATTTTAATTATATACCTTATATTGATGAGGTAGCCGAATTCAGCCTAAATCAATATGTGTTTAGTTAAGTACGAGTATATTACAAATAAGCATTTACCCGCGAGTTTGTCCGTGTGAAACTGGCAAAATTTTACCTAGAGAACGTCTGCGTTTTTGTTTGCGTAGAATTATTTTTCCGGAATCCTTCCATTAGAGGGTGAATTTTCTAAGTAAAAATCCCACCTAAGGGTTACTCGAGGAATATTTCCTCCAAATTCATGGAAGCCTTGTTACATGTAGATATATAGATATACTAAGTAGATTACAGCGTGGAATAAAGCGAACACTCAAATGGTGGTTTTTTGAAAAACAAAAAAAGAATGCCACCATGTTTTCACATATTAAAAAGTTTGATAGGTGTTTTTTTCCTTGGGATTTAATTCTAATCGTTGTTCACTGCGATTAAATTAAAAAAAGGCCTATGCGGTTTCGGTGGTTGCCGGGTTAGAATAGTGCCACTCCATGTCTTCCCGTGGATGTCGTAAGAGGCGACTAAGGGAATAAAGACTTGTATACTGTTAGGCCATGGGCTTGCAATCTGTCACTAATACGCTGGTAAACATCTTAGCCTAATTGTGCAAAATGTGGTTATAGAATTATCAACAAGCTTTTAGAGTTGTAGGTAATTCTGAAGCTCTGCCTACCCACTCTGGGATAGAAGGCGTGAGTTTATGTATGTATGTAAGTTTTTTAAACTAAAGCTTCGCTATATCTGTGAATTTACTGGATAAATTCAATTACTGGAGTATTCATTTCGGTTCCATTGAAATGCTATTTTTAAAATTTATTTTGAACAGTGATGATAACGAACCTATAGGTGTGTTCCATTTCATTTTTTTAATTGCACCAATGCACTTCGGCATTGATAACGAAGTTTGTGCCGGGATAATTACGACGGGGATCGTCAATAGACGTACATTGCACATGAATACGCCAATTAGGTTGCAAGCGTCAATGGGCGATATGAACTGGCTTGCACTTGATGGGTCTGTGTATATCATAATGCTAGTTTATGTTGTATCCTACGTGAAATAGTGCCCGCTTGTCTTAGTTCATGATCAACGACTGTCTAGTATTTAGTATACTGATGGTATGTTTAGGCTCGTATTTAGTATACTGTTCGTAGACTTGATTTGGGTTCATGATCATCATCATTATCATGATCATCATTTTAGCCGAAAGATATCCGCTGCTGGACATTGGCCACCCGCAAGGTTTGCCACAAGGACCGGTCTTGCACCCCTTGCATCCATCGATACTCTCACGATACGTTACTGCGACAAGGTACTAAAAGATACAGCTACTTCTGAGTTCGTCTGTACTTCTATCTTAATCTTCTCCCGTACTTGCTCACAATCATCATCATCACGCTTCAAATAACGCTTGGTGTCTTTGACAATCTAATTACTCTCCAGTTCATTTGATTGAGTTCTAGATTAAAGTAACAAGTAGGTAAACCAGCAATAAATATCGATAAATATCGTGAACGCTACAACACTATCGAGTGTTACAATTACTGTCAGTTAAAACCGATGCTATCTGTGGCAGTGATTAAAACATCACGGCAACCGATAACGGCTCAAGTGTTTCGCTGTAATTATCGATAGTGCTTGGTATCGGTATTTTGTGGCACAGCTCTAGTGATTATTTTACCGTAGGGTTATCAACACACATTTTTAGGTTATAATTATAGAAGTAAATTATTAAATCATTTACTTCTACATAAAATAAAAGGAGATTATAGATTTGTCTTTAATTTATTTAAACTTTATTGCACAATACAAAAAGTAAGTTCACATGGCGGACTTAATGCCTCAAAGTCTTTTGTTGGTTGTTAATTGGATGCATATTGCAAAGAAAAATTATGAGTTTTTATGGACGTCTTTTTTGAGTTGTTTAACGTTTTTGTTGCGTTTTTACCCGACTTCCGAAGGAGGAAGGTAATGTGTTTCACAGCCTATATGTATGTTTGTTCCTTTGTGTCACTATAAAAACTAAACTCGTTGTCCGCTGTTGATGATTCTTATGTCAATCGATGTGTCTTAATCTGGTGAGTGTCACTGAAGATATGTCAATAATCAAAATTCAATATGGCGGCAACCAGACGCCATATTAGGCAAATTAAAAAAAAAGTCGACCAAGTATGACAAGTGGGGTATCATTGAATAGGGATTTAAAAATAATCTTTAGGTTTCTTTCATCATTTTTCATTTTGAATGATCATTTAGGATTTATAACGATTTAAATTTGGTTAGCAACAGTCGGGTTTTGAAAGCTTGCTTTTTGTTAATTCATTTTATTTATTGCTTTTGTTACTCCAAATTAAAACTATTTCGTTACACATGTTTTATCCTTATTGCTAATTAACCCTGCCTCCCCCCCTCTTCACACACAATCCCTGTCTTTTACAGGTTTCATCAAAAAGAATTCCTAACTTCCGCTTCCATCCACTCTGAGAATGTTCATTCCGCTCTCAAAATTGTAAATTAAAACACCGTTATGCGTTTGACAAGAATGTGACCCACAGACCGACGCCCACGCAAGAATTTAGTGAACGCATTCAACACCAGCACCCTTTATATTCATAGCAAACTGACGCCTTTCGGAGTCCTTAGTTTTAAGTTCCTGAAGGTGTAATAGTGTTGAGCTACTCACATGAGGCACCTCAAATTTCACCCTCACTTTGTCAGATTGTCACAACACTACACTTGGTACAATGTCCCACCTCATTCTTGATGTATTATTAAGGGAAAATAGGTAAATTAGATGATTTAGTGGTAGAATCAAGTAACTCCTAGTACAAGTAAGACTACATATCCTCAGTGTCAATGGAAAAAGGCAACGACGTACACATATTAGTACTCTTTGACACATAACCTCGAATTTTCATCGTATGTATTTTTTTAAAGTATAAACAATTCATAGTTATTTAATCGTTAACTTAATATGAAAATAATGACAATTTTTTCAATTATTAAAAATACCTATTGATCTTCCAAACCACGTGATTATGATGCAATAGATAGTGGTAAATTGGTTAGTTTAGTTTTGTTCCTTTCAATTGACTTGGACTTTAAATAGCGTTACATCGCCTCATTTGAGGTAGGAACTTGTATCACCTCATTGAATTAAACGAGTTGCTCCTTCAAACTCCCCATCACTAATGTGTAAAGGTATTTTACACGCCTCACAAACGTCACAGCCCCTACATAATTACGGGGCACATTCTAACATGCCGACTCGCAAATTGTGTTCCTTATTTGCATGCGTACGTGTTTACAACAAGAGGTCATAAACCAAATTACGGACCTCCTGCGATCCCTCAATCTTAATGCCTTGTACAGTTTGGAGAAGTAGGCGGACATACCTACCTTGTTAAAACAAAGGTATACTTTAGATTACAGCATTAAGACGGGTCACTCTTCATACAGATTTGTGGTATGGTATAGTTCAGCAAATATGAATTGGCCGTCCGTAATCTTCACTAGGATCTTTTTGTTAATATCAAACAGAAGGTAATCGTAAAACTGCCCTCGTTGTTCAAACAGCACAGTGGGTTGAAAGGTTAAGGTTAAGTTCAGGTCCTAAGTCTTAACGCGGAAAAAAAGATCGCAAAGTAGATAACAGACGGCTGAATCATATTTCCTGAACTATAAGAACTTTATAAACTGGCCCTTTCTGTTAAACACATCTCTTCTAATCGGGTCACTTCATGAAATTCGTACTATAACAGTGACCAATTTTATTTTGCTTGAGTGTATATTATTTATATTGTTTAGTTTCTTCAAATTGTAGTTTCTTTATCACATACTCACTATCTATTATAACTTTTTATTTAATAAT
Organism: Acleris literana; assembly: GCA_946894065.1. NCBI lineage: Eukaryota > Metazoa > Arthropoda > Insecta > Lepidoptera > Tortricidae > Acleris > Acleris literana. The sequence goes on from OX335683.1 coordinate 6,181,448, forward strand.
GAATTTTAGGTAACAGCTTACTTCAATTCGGTTCAGTGTTCTCTAATTATTAATCGGTATCTGTAAATCTTTATGTAGATATAAATTTCAAACTCTGTTCTAGTATAACAAGACTATAGAGGTTGACGTTGATAATATTTAGAGATTTTTAAAATTCATCATCATCATCATCATGATCATCAGCCCACTTTCGTCCACTGCTGGACATAGGCCTGTCCCATGGCACGCCACTGAGCTCGGTCCTGAGTTTTTTGTTTCCAACCGCTGCCAGACACTTTTTGTATGTCATCGCTCCACCGAGCTGGAGGGCGTCCCACACTACGTTTGCCAAGCCGTGGTCTCCACTCCAGAACAGAATTAGGGAACATTGATCCAAATTAGCCTTCTTACAAAAGTTATGTTTTAGAAAGCCATGTGTAGCAAAGTCAATTCAGGCACAATATTGTTGCATGAGAATGAGAGCTCACCGTAACACGTAACAGGGTGGCCGGAACATAGACGTCCAAAAAAACAATTTTGGTCCCTCGTGACGTGGGGTATCCGAATCACCCCATTGATCATTTTAATCGGATTTCTTGTAATTTTTCCTTATGTCCATGTTATGAAAAACCCTTAAGTTCATGTATTATTTTAATATTTTTTCAGTGGTTTATTACATTGATAAAATAATTATGAACTTAGAATGTTTTTAAAACTACATGCCAGTTTTTTTTTCATGACAACTTTTTGTGTTATCACACAAAGTTTGTTTGTCCATACCAGGTGAAAAACGGGTCCATATTGGCTCACCTAATTATTTTTACTCATAACGACTCATAAGTCCTAATCATCGCAACTCCTAACGTATTTTTTTCAGCAACTGTTACTTTTTCAGGATTTTTATCAATAAAACCTAACCTAACCTAGTCTTATCTACACATTGAATATTTCAGAACTTCTGAACAGTTTACGGTTCCAGCGGTATAAAAAATTCATTTTCGGAGTTCCGATAATAGGAGTTGCAATTTTAGTTGAACTTTGGCGCTCCCGTGAAAAACAAACATGGGGTACAATTAGTACGGAGAAAGTAACTTTGTGTGATTACATAAAAAGTCGTCATGAAAAAAAAACTGGCATGTAATTTTACAAAACATCCTAAGTTCATAATTATTCTATCAATGTAAAAAAACACTGAAAAAAATTAAAATAATACATGAACTTAAGGGTCTTTCATAACATGGTCATAAGGAAAAATTACAAAAATTCCGATTAAAATGATCAATATCTCCGAAAACACTAAAAATCGCGCAACATACATGGGGTTGATTCAGATGGCCCATGACACGAGGGACCTAAATTTTACTTTTGGACGTCAATGTTTCGGCTACCCCGTATAGTTTTTTTATTCATAATACTTGTAAACAAATTTTAATACCACATTATCATTAGTCGTAAATGCTCACTCGCCGCTAACACACGAATTATTAATAACACCCTTGCTATTTATGCTGCTGACTGTTCACTAAATTTAATGTCTTGTCAATTTGTAATTTCTTGATTTAATTGAAGTTAGCGTGCCCAACTTTATGGTCCTTACCCACTTCCTCTTTCGAATCCATCTTTAATAAAAACACTCAAAACAAGATTGTATTCATGCAAGATAGGTACTTAGCGTAAATAAATAAATAAATAAATCAGTAGTCGAAATGACAGTACTTTTACATAATTTAGATTATTTCACATCAACTCTAGTCAACCTTATTTCTATGGCTCCAGTGAAAACGGATATAAGGCTATAAGCCGACTTAGCTCGTTTTAAAAAGACAAATCATGGTTCACTAATGTTTTATCAAATCATCATTTAACAAACTATATCATTTTACAAACTTACAATTCGCAAAAACGTGTCCCGCCACATGTTTTTTTTAATTTTTTTGTGGTCATTAATCTAACGTAACCTAACTTATTTAATAAGCCCATGTAACCTATGTTATATGTAATGGTATAAGATTAAGTTTGTGAAATTATATAGTTTGTCAAATGATGATTTGGTAAAAAGTCAGAATACCATAAATCATATTATTATAGAGAGAGAGTATGACCTAAACCCTTTTTCTCTCGAATCTCACAAGACTTGTACCCTTTTTCACTAAAGCCACAGATTTGTGGCCGGAACAACCAGCCTACACAAATATTGTAATGGCCGTCCATAATGCGGGCTCGTTTCGGCGCCACATAGGCTCACTAAGCGATGTTATTCGCGATAAAATTGCTTCGAATTTGCCGTACTTCGTTTGATTACGGCTATTCAAGTTTTGTAAAGAATATTAACTAAATTGCTTGTCAACCGACTACTATAGCGCCCTTACGTATAAACGTGGAATAACCGTGGGGTAAGCTAAACCATACTTTGTCCTTATTGTCATTGTGACATTTGAATTTGACAGATAAAGACAAAGCATGGTTTAGCTTACCCCACGGTTATTCTACATTTATAAGTAAGGGCGTAGGAGTATTACGTTTAACAATCACAGAATATGTAAATTTAAAAAACGCATAAAAATATATGATTTATTGTAAAGTGTAAAATTGTATTCTTCTCACTATGACGTTTTCTACTCTCTTTTCTCCTAAGACTCTTCCACTTGTTTTTGCGCTAATTTATTTATTTCCGTGTCGTCCAACTCGTCCATTTCATGCTATTAACTCAGGTTACTTGAAGTCCGAAAACTCTCACAAAATGTCTATAATTTTCACCAAACATTTTGTTATTGTGAGTAACATCAAGTTGTTATTTTGCGAAAATACATCTAATACCCACTATACCTATAAATACATGCTTCGTAGATGTGAAATTGAGAAAGCCTTTATATTAAGGCCACATATGTAGTAACAGTTTTATTTTTCCTTCTGATTGCATGCACGCTTTCCAGTCTCCACCAATTAATCTCCCCAATGTCATAATGATTCGTGCAGAACTAAAAATAGTGTCATAATATAAGAATAATCAAGCAAACTCCGCCAATAATAAGAGGGCGATAAATCGAGACTGATGGAGACAGATCATCAAGGCAAACAAAACTAGTTATCATGCATGATCCTCAGAAATGACGAGCTACTAAAGAAGGAATAAGAATAATAAATATTTCTGCGAAAATAGTATATGATATCACTAACACTCCCTTACTTTTTAAATTAGCTTAAAAGCTCTTCATGAACTTGAAAATTAAATAAAAATTAGACTTTTTTACACAAAAGTTACAATCAACAAATTCGAGAGCGACTAACGACGCCATAACTCACACCAACTGCCGAAATGAAAAAAAAATCGTTCAGAAACCTTAAACAACGTTACGGTTTGAACTCAATAAATATCACTACACTACTTTTAATGTGTTTAATATTCTGTGTATCATCAATTGTTAGACTAGTCAGGTTTCACTTTTGTAATTTTGTTTGACATAATTTTTTTTAAATAAACAGCTCATTTCGCCCAAGTCTTTGTATCGAAGATAAAATCTTCATTTGTTTATAAGCATGCGACCACTACATAGGATAGTGTAATTTTGTATGAGGACTCGTACGGCCGTACGTCCAGTAAATAATTCTTGGCGGTAAAAAAAAGGTTACGAGTAAAATATTTCAAGTGGCTCAATAACCATCGAATAGGCAGCCGAATCGCGCACTTGACCGATGAACACTCGATTAAGTGCACTCGAAATCGCAAACTATTTAACACTCACCCCTAGCGCAGCTCTCAAAACTGTACTCCATTTATGTTTGCTGACAGCTTTTTACATGATGAATGGGCTGGCCATCAATCCCATATCACTTGTACTCTTGTATTTTTCATAAATGTGTACGGGATACTGTGACGTCAGTTTTTATGGGCTTAAAAGGATGCTTGTATGATTGATGATCGAATCGAGGGCAGTTTTATTGAATCGCTTGACTGTGAAACTAATGCGATTTTAACGCAGTAGTTGGCGCGTTCTACTTTATCATTGTGGGTGCTGGTTGGTGTTTCTACTTATGCAATTGACAAGAGAAACAAGGTTTGTTTCAAAAGCATACCTTTTTTTTTTGAATATTATTTACTGAGAAAAAGAATGTTGAATATTATTAGTGTTTGCTACTCCCGCTTTGGAAAAGTGGTCCAAATGACGTCATTTTATTTGTAAACGCTTTACGCACTATACTTGAAAATCTAATCAACAAAATCTGACAGTTCCCATCTTGATTATTTAGTTTTTTTGAACATTATTTCATAAAAAACATGAATGGGAACTCGTGTAACTAGTAATATTAGGGTAAATTGTATTGATAAAAATACCCGGGGCCCTAATATGGACGTTTATCGCGTGACAAAGTTTTGATAAGGCATGCGTCACCTTCTGACACGTAAATAAGTACGAGAGTGACGGATGCTTTATCCACATTTGACACGCGATATAGACGGAGCCATACTAGGCCCGTTGCACTTAAAATGCAGTAATCACAGCGAATGTGCGCTCGTTGAGGTTAAGATTTTTCTTTTGAATTAGATTTTCTAGTTTAGTTGTGACGTAGAAGAACATGTGGCGTTTAAGGTCTTTGGCCATTAGCAGTTTGTTTATTTATTTTCTCAGTAAATAATGAATAAAAAAAATGGTATACTTTTGAGAAAGACGTCTATAAGCATTTTTTTTTTCAGAACATCTTTTAAATCTAATTATGTACCCTTACCATGAGTTACAATTACCGTACTCGCTAGCGAGTCGAATGCTCTGTCGCTCGCACTCTATAAGAATACTGCGAGGTCTGCGAGGGACAAAGCTTCGACTCATCGTAAGGGTACTATACCCTTACCATGAGTTACAATTACCGAACTCGCTAGCGAGTCGAATGCTCTGTCCAGACACAGGACAGAGCATTCGACTCGCTAGTGAGTACAGTAATTGTAACTCATGGTAAGGGTACTGTTGTCAATTGAAGGTATGCGATACTGTGTTAGGTATAACATCTTAATTTGGACTTGCGTTAATAGTCTCACCACCTTACTCAGAGACATTTTATAGAGAATTTAACTACTTAGTTCCTTTTCAAACTTGATCGTCATTACTCGACTCTGAGTGCGACCGTTAGTCCTAAAGGTTGGAAATGCATTTGAAGTCTTTGGATTGCAGTCTTAATATAGTAGTCTTGAGATTGCAAATGTCTATGGGTTCTCATCCCACTTACCATCAGACGGCATGTGGCAGTAGAAATGAACGAAATTATCGTACTTAGCCGCAATCAAATATATCAGAATATCGTTTTAAAAAATATCTGAACTAGACTCTGCATTTTGTAAAGGCGTTCATATATTTTTAAACAACTAAAAAATATAATAATTTCTGAGATATCTTATTAATCAGTTTCCGTTTCCTGTTTATAGTTCCTAACATTTATTGGTTCTTGGACTCTGTTGTAATTGCTTTCATTCCTACAACTTAAAAAGTCCCCAAACGGACATAATTTACCTAAAAACCCTCTTGCACAACGCTCCCTCAAAATTTATGCAAAAATAAATCCTTCGAAACCATAATTCGATATTTTCTTGATGAAACTAAACGCAAATAGCGTGCGAAAGGCGAGACGTGCGTGTCTTGCTCGCGTGCGCCGGAGTATTTGGTGATCGGAGCCAATGGCTTACAGCTACTGTCTGGAAGCTGATGAGACCAAATTAGGGATCCGCTGATTAGGAGGAGCACGCAAATGTATACAGCACCTATAGAACACCTATAGCTGAATCGCATTAGCTGTGCGTTTGCAGTGAGTAAGCACTAAGTATGTGCGGTCGGGCCGGTCAATATCATTTATAGCTATACATATACACTACTAGGGTTGTGCGCGCTCGTTCACTGAGCGGATTGCTCCAAACTAGTACAATCGCTCTAATGTACTAATTCGCTCTTTTAGTTCTTTTATTTAGTACATTAGTGCACTGAAAGAAACTGGTCTTTTCATGCTCCTTTGACCGAATGAACGGCCGGCTTTCCTGCCAGTGTCAGTGCTCTGCCTGCTCTGTTCGGTTCTTGCTCCGCGTGTACTAAATGAACTAAGAGCAGAAACTTCACGGAATAGTTCGTTCTAGTACAGTGACGGGAATTAATTCTTTTTGGCTCTTAGTACCTACATGAACTACACAACCCTATACACTACTATTACTTCGGTCGCATTAACGCCTTGAACAAGTTTATGTGGAAGTTGAAAAGTGATGTAAAAGCGACATATATAGCGGGTATAGCTATTTACTTATATGATGAATAAATGGGGTGCCCTTCGACTGACCTAAAATTTTATGTGCTAAAATTTTTTGGTCGAAAATGTTTCCTATAATATTGAATGGCATACTTCTTTTTTAGCATAAAGATTTTGCGTACATATTTTTTGTTCTAAAGCACTTTTGGTCTAAAATTGTTTTGTCTAAAAGTTTAATTACTAAAAGTCGAAATCCATATTATTGTATAAAAAACCCAGGTCTCAACTAATCTATAGGTTAGGTTAGGTTAGAATTGTGTATAGGCGCAAAGCGCCACAACTACGCGGAATAGGAGCTCCGCCAGGCGGAGCTCCATCGACTTCTCCTCACGCTCAGGGTTATTCCAAACAAATGTTATACTAAACAATTTTTCGACCAAACAATATTATGCAAAACAATGAAAATGCAAAAAATATATGTGGCGAAACAAAAACAGGCTAAACAATTTTAGACCAACCGATATACACCCGAATAAATGACTATCGCAACTGCACGGGTAGCACAAGTTCTATTTTCTCGCTTGTCGCTTAGTGCGTCTCTATAGTTACAGACTAGATAGAAAGGGAGACCCGAGCGATGAACAAGTCGCGGACAACATGTGCTAGCCGCGCTGATTGAATATAAAGCATGTAGGTAATAAGTTGTATGTCTGACAGCGGACTGTATCTCAAGAACCATAATTGTTAGACACTTGAATTTTTTAAAGATTTTTAGATAACCGCTATAACAAGAATTAATAAAATTGATAAAAAGGTGGAATACAAGAATGGTACAAAAACCTTTGTGTTCGAGTCCGACACGCATTTGGCCGTTTTTTTCCAAACAATTTTTCGCCAAGCTTTATATTCCTTATTACGTTATAAAAAGCAGGCGATTTACTTACAACATTATTTATTAACATCAGCTCTTGGTAAATACGGCATAACGAACAACATTTGTGTATTACCCCGTGAAATATAAATTTAATTAAATGTCTGAAACCTTCGTTAGCGAGAGGGTTGTCATCGTAATTAATTATCACTTTAATAAAGTAGAAAACACGTGTTGGTGCCTGTTAATTTTGAGGAACTGTTGAATTCGCGAGTAATTTTCCAGTGACGTTTTGGGCAAGTGGAATCGCAGCCGGTGATGGAGTTGCGAGAAGTTTCTGGAACTTGCGCGGCCGAGCTGGAAGTGTTTGTTTATTTTATACATTCGCTGCCATCAATTGGCTAGTGTATGTATTTTGTACACGTCAGGCGTGTTTGTGGCGCCCAACGTGGTAAACTATATTTGAATAATAAATGGTGCATTTCTGCACAGTGCGTTCTGTGCGAGCGTCAGCTGGAAAATAGATTAATATTTTTACTAATAAATCCCGTTTAACAACTAGTTTGTTTACTTACTGATATATAGTCAGGACCCGTTCGCGTGTCTGTTCCTTTTTAGGATTCCGTACCCAAAGGGTACCAACGGGGCCCATTACTAAGCCTCCGCAGTCCATCTGTCTGTCTGTCTGACTATCAGCGGGCTGTATCTCCTGATCCGTAATAGCTATGAATAGGTTTTAAATGTCAAAGTTTGTGTTAATAATGAATTAATATTTACTAGCGACCCGCCCTCGCTTCGCTTCGGTTTATGTGAGTTTTCTTAAACACTCGTACATAAACCTGAAACCCATTTTATTATACATGAAAACCTTCCTCTTGAATCACTCTATCTATGAATGAAAACAACATTAAAATTCGCTACGAAGTCTGAAAGATCTAAGCGCCCATACAGGGGGCAGACGTCGGGAGGCGATTATGTTTTGTACAGTAAAGGATTTTAATTGTTATGCCACTATGGAACCCTGTAGCATAACATTAATCATTCATTTAAGAGTAATTTCTGTCATGTGGTTTGACGCTGTCATTATGACAGGGTTCCATAGTGGCATAACAATTAAAGTCCTTGACTGTACTATGTAGAGATTATTTAATCACTTACTCGCATCGACGATCGGTTTACTTGGTTGAAATCGCTTCTTTTGCTTAATTGTAAGTATTTATAGGTGAAAAACTTAATTAAACGACCTCTTGTATGTAGTTGTAACACATCTGTAAAGAATAGACCGTTCTACATTCTATATTTGAAATTTGACGTAAATTCCTTAAGTTTATCACCTATAAGTACATATATATGTAGTAATAATGAAGAGCGCGGTCCGGTATGTTAAACTTACTTAAGATCGTGTTCTAGCAAATGCTTGAGACGCATCGCTTGAGAGCAGTTGCTCAGGGTTTTATAATAGCGGGCGCATTCCAGAGACGGATAGCTTGAGGGCACGAAGCAACTTGGGCATGTATGACTTCAGCGTTCCAGGAAAACTGGAGAAAATGCGAACAGACAAAGGCAAAGATGAAACCGAGCGAGCTTTCTCCAATGTTACGGGCATTTGAGCATGTTGGGGTCCGTTCATTTGACCGAAAGTACCTTTGACAAACGTATCATTTTACAAACTTTCATCTCGAAAACGTATTTGTTTTCCCCGTTACATATTACATAGGTTACATGTTCTTATTAAATAAGTTAGGTTAGAATAACGAAAACGACCAATTGAAAAATAATGCGGCGGACAGTATCTCCTTGCGAAATAAAAGTTTGTACAATGATATAGTTCGCCTGCCAGATGATGAATTGGTCAAACAATAGCGAACCGAACATGTAAGTGGTAGTCGGTGAATTATAGGTAACACCATTTATAACTATGACTTTAACGTTATACAGCATGTAGAAAAATCACTACGATTCCAAAAAGGTTTTTGAGTTTGAAACACTTTCAAATTCTAATATAATATTATTTTGCTACCTGTAATAACAGCACAGTGTCTACTAAACATAACTTTTTTGCAATTTCAATGTTTTTCCACTGTATACTTAGGACATCAGCATCTAACTATAGAAAAAGAAATCACACGGAGTTTCTGCGTCATACATGCATTAAATATCATGACAGCTACATCCTTTGTCTCCATGTTCTTCACGAACAATGTACCCTGACATTTGACATCTGCAGTTTTTCCTTATTCAAACCGTACGAACAAATCCCGTCCGTTCCTGGGATTCGAGTGAATAAGTAACGCCTTTTCTTTTCTTTCCCGGATGTGGGACAGCCGTTTGTCTTGATTCGGTGATATTTATATGCCACCGCCGTCTAACTAACGAACTACCTGTAATTGTCTGTGATATTGATAGGGTATCGAGTTTTTGAGGTTAGGGAGCTTTGTGTGTGGCACTTTCTACTGTGAGTTGTTTTTTTAGGTATCATTCTAGGTATATCATTCTAAGCTTTAGCCGCGACTATATCAATTGTTTTTTAATGTTAATATTTAATTGAAAATAAGGGGTGTTGTAAGTTTGGCACTTACGTCTTTTTACTCAATATTTCTAAGCCAGGTATAAAAAAAATCAGTTAGGCAGTTGAAAAGTTATTAGCTACAAAATTCCCTTAATAGTCTAATTGAATGGAATAAAACGTTGGTATCTTGACTCAATCAGTCGCCCCTATGCCAAAACTCACGTCAATCTATCAGTCTGTTTTAAAGCGAGATAAGGGCCATCAAACAAATAAACAATCGTCACGATAAGGCGGATCCAATAATACAAGGTACTATTCATTAATTGTGAACGTTTAGGTATTATGGATGTTGGTTTTTACGAATAAATGTTTTTCTTTCTAATATATTTCAATCATCGGAGTTACTCGTAGTTTGTAAAGGAAATACTTTATTAAGGTTACGTTTGAACTTGCCGTCTCATTATGTTGGTTCAACTGAGTTCGCTCGATTGAATAATCATCAAAGATAATCTAAAGTGGTGGATACTTCCCCGAAGTCGAGCGATAAACGTATGCAGAATGTTTTCATTCGGTGCAGATGTTTGTTGGCAAAGTATCAAGACTGTCGGCCGTCGCCTCAACTCACCTATTCCATTTCAATAACATTATCACTTTTAATTCGACTTTTACATCCTCTCCTTTTCTATCCACGCGGCATTCGCATATGAATGAAAAGGATGGTCTGATATGTTTTGGTTTGAATGTGAAACTGGTTAGATTTGGAATAGTTGCAACCATTGCAAGGTCGCGGTTACATTACACTGTATAATAAAAATTATTTCGCGTATTATTTTTCTGGCTTTTCTTACTAACTTGCGCGTTTATTATTGGGGATGGATTTCCTTTGCCATGGCATCTATAAATACTAGTTTGCATTTCCTGTTATTGGCAGATAGTTTATTACTAGGAGAAAAATGATATGAGTTTTTAGGTTATTCTGAGGGTCATTTTGTACGTCTAGTGTGTCGGGAAGTAGGGGCTATGTACATGAATTTAATAGATATATAATTTTTTCTTCAAGATTTACCATTGCACAATAAAATAAATAAAATGAAAAATAATTATATTATATATGAATTCTTGTCAACGGAATAAAACTATAAATAACTTCTAAAACTTATCCTCCTGTATATGAGATGGCTACTAAAGATATAGTTACCCTTTCCTGTTAGCATTGGCCAGATTTTCCACAGTGACAGCAGAACGTAGACGCATAAAAAACATGAATGGCTGAGTCACTGATGTCAAAAGAAAAACGTGAAAATACGCGCGATGTTATTAAACCCACTTCATTTCAAATATAGAACGCTTCAGTCTCGATCCAACCGCGATGCGCGAGAGTCTGCTAAACTGAAACTAAAGGAATTCGTCTAATTGTGACCCTTAATAAAGAAAAAAAAAGTGCTCTTTAATTTAAGACTAAAAGTGTAATGAAGGTTATGAGTGTTATGACATAAAGGGTGTGTTTTTTTAAAGTCCATTTGTTTTGTTGTTTGCAATATGTTAAGTGTTTTGGCTAGTTGGTGCAATGTTGCCGAAAATGTAAATTGTCATTATTTATTCTGTTTAATGTATTAGTGTAAAACTTACGTGGTAATTCAAAGGCATTATTTATGTGACTTGACGACCGACAATGACCGGGGTAGCCGGTATTTTGAAACTTGGTAAATGTTTATAATAGCGGGCCATTGTTGTATGTATAATAATAATGTAACAATTTTGGTGCCCAGTACATACACTTGGCTCATTTTGACACTGAATATCCAGGTTAAATAAAAATTAAGTACTTAAGTATAGTAGAAGTAAAATAACGATCGTACGTTACTTTATTACCTTCATGAACCAAATAAAAATTAACCATCTAAAAAACAAAAATAAATCTAAACACTCATTATAAAATTTATATTACAGTGAGCCAAATGTTAGTAGAAATATTTTCCTCACGAACAACTTAAAAAGCTTTTAAACATGTTTTAATCTTAAATTGTCTTGGCTAAGCAAACTAAAAGAAAAGTTAGATCCTCACGTTCATAGTGATTAGCATTGCAGAAGATTAGCGCGTAATTTAGCTCGGTCTACTCGGGTTCAACGACCTTCGTCTCGCACTTTTGTTGGGTGACATTTGCCTTTTGGATCGTCTGCGTCTGGACTTATTTAAGAACCTCCTGTATATAGGACGAGAGGAAGACATTCATACATTCCAGTAGATTTAGACAAGCTGTATATCGCAAAAGTAAGGGTCAATTTTTTTTATACCCTGATAAAGGTCGTATAAAAGACAAAGGCTAAACTTAAAATCATCTGATTGATATAGAAATTAAAAATCTGTCTTTCTACAATATAGAACTGACTGTCATTCGTCATTTTCATACATTTTAGACTTATATAATCGTTAATGCGGTATTCGTTAAGTTATTATCCCAACATACTTCAATACTTAATTAAAACGTTAACGGTTCACCTACTACACCTACTACATACAATCATTTTTATTTAGGTTGTGAGTATGCGTGTAATATACAACAATATAATACTACGAATTACAGAAATCCGTTAATTAAAGCTTGCGGTTATAGAATTACCAGCCTCCGGACCACTAACCAGTGGCCAATATTAATTAGCAGGGTAATACGTTTTTTCAGCAAAATAACTGTGAAACAATATTGCTAAAATAAGCTTTTTTAAGCCAAAATAGGATAATTAGAAAGGTCTGAAACATGACCCTCGGAGACCCTTATCAACGGAACTCAACACCTGTCGTACAAAACAGGTGGACCCATAAAAATTTGACATCAGCTTAAAAAAAGCCGGTCAAGTGGGCATCGGATGAGCGCATCGATGGTTCCGTAGGTCTTGTAATAATTACAGTAATATTAAGGGTGAAGTTTTATCAAAATTTATACACGATTTGTGGAGATAAAGCGTGTGAAATGGTATTTTATTGGTCATTTTTAATTCCGCGGTATAAAAAACATATCCACATGAATAACATGTAGTAATAGTATTTTCATTTGCGATAAGGCAAGGTTAGCTTGCTGAAATATACAACTGGTATTCTGGCGGAGATGCATCGAATGATTTCCATTTTTTCACCTAACCAACCAACAACAACAACTGACCTAACGTAACCCTAAAAAACGTCAAAACAATTTACCTTCTCGACATGCACCAATCTCGCGAACACAGATTAAAAAATAACGTATTTCAAAATGTAAACGCGTGCATATTCCAGATTGGAATCGGATACGAGATACGCCCATTTGAGTGACGTCAAACTGAGACCGCCTAGCATTTGTTTTTACGTTTATTTAATGGTTTCATAATATAAGTTGTTCGGCGATGGAATCTGGACGATTAGGCACTGGAGTCAGGTGGAGCGCTTATTCCACGGCATCAGAAGAGTCCCATAAAGTCGTGATTGAGGACACAAGCAGCGACGGCCACAGCGCGGTAAATGACAACTATCTCATAACTTTCCCCGACGACGACAGTGACAACGAAGACAAAAAAGACAATGAAGAACTTAATCGCAGCTACGAAAACCCTCTTTTCATCCCGGCGAGCCAAGTTTTAACCAAGAGTGATACTGAACTAATGAAGGCGAAAAAGTTGGAAGATTATAAGTTTTGTGAGGCGGTTAACGACTTTGATATAGAGCTGGAGGCTGGAGAAGCGGTGCCTATAGTGTACCTGTCGTCCACCCGCGCCGCCCGCCTACAGAGGGCGCTGAGGCTCGCCGGCTTCAAAAAGGTTTATTATTAAAGTATTAATTTCCTCTTTCAGCTTATGACGGCCAGTTGAAACGCAGGAACAAAGGGAATCTTAGATTGCTTCTGTTTCCTCGAGTCAATTACATGTGTTTTTTTCTTGGATTCTAATTCTACCTTTGGACTAAGAGTAGCAATGAAGCGAAATTCTGGCCTTTATCCTTTTTTAACAAGTAGTATGGATCTAGTTTACATACGGTTACAACTTAAATTGTTTACTATTATACAAGTAAAACCATGTCATTATGAAGTTAAGATTTACATAATGTATTTTTTATATAGGATTTCATGGTGGCCATATTTTTTAAGAAATCTCTCTTCTCATCCAAATCAGGTCAAGCGTTTAGAAGTTCGAAAATCCATGCAGATAAACACATAAAATGTAGGTACTTACATTACATGCGTCTTGAAACCATAATACTTCTATCAAGGCTTTTAATAATGTATGCGCAGGCAAAACACCCTGTATACAAAACAAACCAAATTAAGACATATAGCGCAGAGTTTTTGATACATAAAGTCGTGGTAGCGGAGTGGATGGTCGGATGTAAAAAATTTCAATTAGAAAAGAGCTTTTTTTAAGTTGAAAAAAAAGCTTCCATAAGAGTAAAACCATGCTGTTCAAATATACCTACCTTATGGAATTTTTAAATTGAATTTCTAATGATTTCTATGGTTACTAAATAATTAAATCTCGTTATTGTATCATAATATCTACACCATATTTTTAAGCAATCTCTCTTCGCTCATTTGATACCGTACACACCCAAATCGGTTCAAGCGTTTAAAAATAAAAAATCCATACAGAAAACACATAAAATTATTGTATGCGCAGGCAAAACACCCTGTATACAAAACAAACCATATTAAGACAAATAGCGGAGTTTTTGATACATAAAGTCGTGGCAGCGGAGTGGATGGTCGGATGTAAAAAACTTTTCAATTAGCAGTGCAGCTTTATAATCCAGCGCGTGCTAGTTCGCTAATTACTGTCGTTAAAAAATGCTAAAACCTCTGCATGCAAGTTTGAGAATGTTTGGAGCCCTTATTATAAATTTTAAACTCTGGCTTAACTATAAACTGAATATGTAACACAATGATTTAATATAAAAAGAGGTAGATATGTTACCTATACGGTAATCCGCGTCTAAAAATGGCCCGGCTTACGCACACATAATCAGTAAATATTGTAATTACACACTAATTCATAAATGACAAGTGAAAGCAGGATGGTATGCTAACTTCCTTGAGCAAAACAGAGGTGAGTGTATTTTGCTCTGCAGACTAGTTCACGGCTCCGTTGACGGCGCAAGACTAAGTAAAGGTGTACCAATTGGCTTGGTTTTAGGGTGCCACTATCGAAGCGCGAATAACATATCTACCTCTTTTTACTAGTACTATATTATATCATTGATGTAACACATGAAAAACCATATTTTGTCCTAGCAGTCTGTGTGCATTGCGAGTCCAAATTATTATGTATGTATGTAAACTCTTTATTCCACATAAAACCAGTTACCTACAAGTAAGTACGTACACAAAGTTAAGGTTAACGTGAACAATGGCGAACTTTATCCTTTAAGGGATCTCTTCTAGTTAACGTGACAATGATTGAGGAAACTACGAGTATAGGCAATATCTGAATCTAGTTTTAAAGACTAGCACGCAAAAAGACAGAGACTAATAATTTTCTTTATACTATTTAAATTAAATCATAATAATTCATAATTATTAATTTATTATTCATTCATTTCAAAACTCGTTCTAAATTAATAATTATGAATTATTATAATTCATAATTATTAATTTAGAGCGAGTTTTGCATTATCACGTTCGTGTTACATGATTGCATAGTTGCATACTCGTAAAAATCCATATTATAATGTCAATAATTTTAAAACATGTTATCATATGAACCCGTCAAAATAATATAAAAGTCAATGTACCTAATTGTAATTAATAAAATTATATGTGGCATTATCTACGTAAAGGGACCTTATTGTCGATGGCGCTTACGCCGCACTGCGTCACGCGACGTGGTATTTATATCGGAGCATCTTTAATAATGGCGGAAGCGCCATCGATAATAAGGTCTCTTTTCATAGATAACGTCAAATATGTAGGTCCCTACCTACCTAGCCACCTACCTACTCGTTGACAGAATAGTCAACCTTCTTAGTCCTTATAAACTACTTAACGGTCCAAAACGCATCAATCATACATCCTATTTTGCAGTTGTTTGTGTATAGAGGCTTGTCCACGCTGGCCGCGTCTCGGAGCCGTCCAATTAGCCGCTCGGTGTGCCTGATGCTTTGTTTCAACTGGGGGCGATTCTAGACTTCGCTCTGTATTTGTCTAGCTAGATAACTGGATAGAAGTGAGATATAAATAAAATAAAATAAATAAACATCAGATGGCCTTGCCAAGATGCATCACGCTAACTAGCGTTTCTATTCGTTCCGTTTTTAAACCAATCGCGTCACTGGTAGATCACGTGAGTTTTCGTATCACGTCATCTACCAGTGACGCGATTGGTTTAGAATCGGATCGAATAGAAACACTAGTTCGCGTAATGCATCTTGGCAGGGCCCTCAGGGATCTCACACAAAATGACCTAGTCGCAAATTAAGCTCTAGGTTTGAACTATGGATTCTAGACGCTATAAACACTTACATACTTATACATAGAAAAAATCCAAGGCATAGAAACGAATCTTCGCGCTCATCACAGACCCCGTTATCTTGTCGCAGTGATATCGCTATTTTGTAGGGATTGAATGTTTGTTTTATCGATCGTCTCTATATCGACGTTTGTAATTTATATTATGCAACAAAGCGATTGATTTTTTGCCTTTTAAATCTCTGCTCAATTTCAATATTGCGTAGGTATTAAAACTTCTTCATTAAAAATAAGTAGATAACCTCATTTGTATTACGAGATGCGATAACCTTATGTAATTACTGTGGAAAATTTTAACTAACGAACACCCGCGACATTATTCCCATTCTTTTTTATCACATTTCTAGTAGTTATTGTCTTTGACTCATTGTCAGGGACATGACATAAGTATAACTTTAAGCACAATACCATCGACATTTAGATAGTCGATAAAATAAAAATTCAATCCCTACAAAAAAACGACGTCAGTGCGACCAGATAACGGGGTCTACTCATCAAACTATTATTTGCCCTTATCATGAATCGAACTTGGGATCGCATGCTTCGTGGTAAGGGTTACTAACAGATCTACGACCTAAAGAGGAGAGAGTAGAACCGTGATTCGTGAACGTCTCATCATATTCATAATAACATATTCATGAGCATTAATCAAAATGCAATTAGCCACATAATGGGCTGAAATTTGGAATGAATATGTGAACCTAAAGACATTGCATATGATGGTATGTAACAGGCGAAATAGAGTCTAATGAGAAAAAAAACAGCTGTACTTAGTTAGACCCACCGAGTTTGGACTCGTTAGTTCAGTAGACCATATTACTTTTGATATGTTATCGTATTGTCGACATTACGATGGCTCTTTTTTGCTTGACAGTAATGACCAGAGGTCGGAATAGGTAGTGCTTATTAACCTAAACTTGACGCATTTTCATTCATGCGTGAGTGAGGTGGGAATACGTTACTGAATGAAGATGCATCAAGTTTAGGTTAATAAGCACTACCTATTCCGACCTCTGGTAATGACGGTCGAGTTAAAAAAAATACGATAATTGTCAAAAACAATATCGTTTTACCTAGTAGAATAGAGCCCCGGTCCAAAGAAATACCATCGATAATAAAAAACACAGAAACTTATTTGCCGTCCATGTTTTACGCATATTTTATTGCCATTTTAAATCATCGTTGAGAATCGCACCCCGAGACGTAGTTATAGCAAAAATACAGCCACGCGTCACCTGCCCCTTGTTAGCGTTTTGTATCCACTCCGAATTAAAAATATAGCGGCACTATCCAACATCAAATACTCAAATGATCACTTTAGTTGTGTTTAGTGAATCTACCTATACCCTAGGTAGATTCACTAGAGCTGGCACGAATGGAATGAACAAAAGTAATGTCCCCTATCACTGTGCGAGCGCCGTCCTTTGAACCGATGTTCGAATTTCAAACCGAAAACCTGTTACTATTTTACACACTTGTACACTTTCGTTCACTCATTCAATCCATTCGTGCCAGCTCTTGTGAATCGACCTGTAAACCAAACTCAACTTTTTGACGTCTCTCTGAGTGTTAAAGTTTATGTTTTTAAACCTATACGAGAAGCAAATCGTTGTTTACAGTCGTCTGTAAGTAGCTGCGCAAGTACCTTGTCACTTTAACGCCATTGTCGGATTAATGCAGCAGTTCAAACATGACGTTAAAGTGACAAAGCACTAAAGTGTGCATCAAAAATCGAATGATCCTTTCTAGCTTCTGAACTATTAGGCAATCGTTAAACATAATGATTTTTTTTAACAATTCTTACGTGACTCACCACTTAAATAGATACATCCGGCTTAGGTTTTGTACGTTCTATTCACAATGTTATCTTTATCCGTAACGAGAAAAGCAAAGGTATCTTAATTAAAAAATCTGCATAACACCGGTGATGTCACATAAATTAATTTTTTAAATTTGTTTCCTCTAAAATGAAATACGGGCAGGTTCTCATTCGGCAAGTATCAATATGGAAGTTGTGCATGGTTTACCAACTAGGTGATGTAATTTAAAGTGAAACTACATGTTTTGATACTTGAATTATTTGTTTCATTCTTACTAATATTTTAAATATGAAAGTATCTTTTCACGGTGAATCGATCGACGCGACTTTGCGATTAGCGAGAGAAATCCCGAGTGAAAAGCGATAAACGACTTGTAAGCGGACAGAGTCACAGAAAAAAGCTACTAATTAAATAATATCTGTACTTTTCTCGTTCGTTCTTAATACACGCATTTTATATTATAGTGCCTTTAGGTCATCCGAATTAAATCATGTTCACTTGCCAGTTAAGAGCAGTATGACAAGGATATGGAAGAAAGATGGTTTAAAACAAACTAGAATAAATTCCCTGCGGTGTGTGAAAATTACTAACATTTGTAGGTTAGGTGGCAGAATGTGTTGAGTATCTAACCGGGTTAGTTCCATCTAGGGTCATACCATCCGTCCGGATTAGTCCGGACATGTCCGGACTTGTAGACTCTAGTCCGGACTTTGTCCGGCTTTTTAATTTGTCCGGGATTTTTTAATTAGATGGGATATTAGTAATAAAACTAC
Source organism: Acleris literana (assembly GCA_946894065.1). Taxonomy (NCBI): domain Eukaryota; kingdom Metazoa; phylum Arthropoda; class Insecta; order Lepidoptera; family Tortricidae; genus Acleris; species Acleris literana. The sequence continues at coordinate 6,200,107 of OX335683.1, forward strand.
ATATTAAGTAGGGATGCAACGATATGTCTATTACGATACCGATACGAGTGACGAATGCATCGTAATAGCGAAAACGATAACGAATGCGATAACGAATGCATTACGATTTTTTAATTTACATCTAATAAAACAAGAAAATTTAGTAAAATCAACATTTATTTAAATTTTAGACAATTTACCACCTAAATGTCATATTTAAAATCAATTTCTTTCAAATTCTTATTAAGAATTTTTTTTTTTAATTATCGGCTTTTACTCTATTTCGTATATCCGTATGGATTAAACCAACTGTGGAAAACAATCTGTCTGAATCTACAGTAGCTGGTTTGATGGACAAATACTTATGGGCCAATTTTTTCAAGTTAGGAGATACAGTATTTTTTCTCCAATAACTTGAATAGTTTGTATCAACGTCAAAAATATGAAAGATTGCATTAGTGTTGCCAGCGCAAATATCGATGCTGTCTTGCATTCCTTTTTAGGTTTTTTTTTACATCACACTAGTTTTAAGAATCGTTATAAATCGTAGTATTTTTTACGATACGGATGGTCGTCAAAAATTACGATAAGCTGCGGTTTACGATCATCGGCATCGGTATCGTTGCATCCCTAATATTAAGTAATAACTATTATTATTAAGTAACTAAATAAGTAATGTTTCCAATTTGTGACTAAAAAGTCCGGACTTTTATCGACATGTCAGGCTTTTTGTCCGGACTTTTCGCATCCCTAAATGGTAACCCTAGTTCCACCGTAATATAATCAGACTCCGTCTTCATCCATCCGGCTGCGTTCCGGTTGCGGCGCCAGCGCCGGAATGCGTCTTGATCAAGTGCCCCAAACTTGATCCAAACGTGCACCAACAAGTTACTTAGACCAAGTGTATTATCTACTAGTTCTACTACAAGTAAGCTTGTAGCTTGGTGGTTGTTGTTAGTAAGCTAACTAGAATTCAGGAACTTCAGGAATCAATATAGATTCTATACTTATTACCTATATTTTATTTTGACAATCTACAGAGACAGCACCTTGATAAATATTTGCATCTAATTAAGGTTATAGCGCACTTTCACTTTTTTTATACATATCTTACTAACAATCCATAATACATACATTAAATGACGCCTGTTTCCCAGAGGGGTAGGCAGAGACCACTTCTTTCCACCCGCACTCGAATACTTTACACTTAAATAATTTGATAGCGCCTTGTTAGAGTTCGTATTGTGCAAATTGCGTCATAATTTGTATGTATTTATGTTTTTGCGTATATACATAAAACCAATTACAAGTAAGTACGTAATAAACTTTAGATAACGAAACTGCTAAAACTTTGCATGTCCAACGGGGCGGGATCCAATATTTCTCTTCTATCATTCACACCCGTTTATCATCTTTTTCCACTTTACATTATGACCATCAAAAAAGTGGAGGTAGGTTGTCCATCTAAGTAGTTGTCCTTTTTCCCTAGCACCACAGACAGTCAAAGTTAAATTGTCCTGCAATAGTCTACGTAGAAGCTAGAAACACTCAGATAGATAGTTTAGTAGCCAAGCGACTTCACGTTCAAAACGAAAAAGCAACAACTCCAACTGCCATTGTCTTCTATTAGAAACCTTGTAGGCTTTCGTTAAACTTCACATTTGATTTGTTTCGTTCTTAAACTTCATGCATTTTACTTGTAAACTAGCAACTTGTTAACTATTTCTATGATCGCTATAGGGCAATAACTATAAACCACGGAAGCCGATGGGCAGACGAGTGGCGACGCGTCGCAGGTAATTGAAAACAGACGATTCATTCCGTTATAAACATCTCCTCGCTTCAATATTGTTATGATTCATTGATATTGAAGTGCACATTCTGTCTTCAGTGCGTTCTGACTTGCAAATACTTGTTGGGTTCATATTTATAGGCTTGCTTGACGAGACAATATTCAGGCTGCCAACCTTTAGTAAATTAAGGGCACGGCACGATAATAATATTTAGGCATTTTGAAGCCCTCTGGCCAGATGGAGGGATGACTTGCATATAAGAGGGCCGGCAGCGACTGGATGCATACAGCATTAGACCAGGCTGTGTGGCGTTCCTTGCGAGAGGCCTATGTCCAGCAGTAAACTGCAACGGGCTGATGATGACTTTGAAGCAGTTAAAAAAAACAGTATACAATTAGCTGCTTCGGTCCTCTACACGAATGTAACAGGAGAGCGGCATTTCGCGAAGAACATCATCACATTGCGAAGCTGGCCACAAAATCACGTGACGACCACGACGGCAAGAGGGTTACGCCAAAGAAGAGAAGGACTCTGAGCTAGTAACCCTCCACAAGGCCCTATAGTCATTAGTAATTACAATAACCTTTTATTCCATAATAATCTAATGAGAAGTGAAGGTTCTGGTCTTGGTTTACATCGCGACTCGCCCCCACTGTAATCTCTGCCAATAACTTCTCGCTTACGACTTTGTTTAGGCTCTAAGGCCGGGTACACAATGTTCGTGTTTGGAATATTGGTCGGACGTAGAGTCGAAAGGACGTGCGACTTTTACCTATCGCGATCGATAGGGAGAAATCACTAGAGGATTCAGATCGAATGATATCGTATTTATGTCATGTCTTATCCACGCCGAGATACAACCGTGCTAACACCATTACCGGGCAAGATGATGAAACTGGCCGCTATTTTTTCCATAAAAAAAATAGAAAACAAGATTTAAAAACCCAACTATACTCGAAAATCTAATTAAAGACCAAAATTTTACAGTTCCCATCTTGATTATTTCGTTATTTTTACCATTATTGCATAAAAATATGAATGAGAACTCGTGTAACCAGTAATATTAGGGTAAGTTTAATTGATAAAAATACCTACACTTAAACCAAAATGCTGTAATCACAGCGAATGTGCGCCGGTTCAGGTTAGGATTTTGGTCTTAAATTAGATTTTCGAGTTTACATTTATATGGGATATTGTCGTCGATATAATGTTAATCCCCCATTTTATGTACTCAGTGAGACTCGCGGCATCAAGACGAATATAATGACGTATTATCAAAATCGGTTAGGTAATTACGAGCGGACATAGCAACGGACATACATAACCCTATTGGGCCTCACCGCATGGGTAAAAAACGAGCTATCCATTCTTTGTTAAGATTCTTGCTGGCTGTTTTAAATTGACGGGTTATCTGTGACTTCACTTTCTTTTCTCTTATCGTGCTGCCTATTTCTCCTTCTATAGCGCTCCCCGCAATTCTAACATTCTTAACATTATTACTTACGTCTTGTTTCATGGACCAACAAAGGTCAATGAAAAAAAATCTTTCCAACGATTTAAAAAATCGTATGAAAAAAACAATTTTATTCCAACGTATCGGAGGCGTATCCCTGGAACGCGGAATCCCCCGTAGGATACGACACATATTGCTTCCAGAAAGTTAGTGCGGTGCCCCAAGTCACATTACACTTTTATATTACGTCTAGGAACTATACGATACTGTTGAAACAACCGGTTGTAGTATATACGCTATAGTTTTAATTTTATCATTCAGCGGGGAAATGCCGACGGCATTTTCCGTACAATGCCATTGGGTTTTTCTAGATTGATTTGAATTTTAGTTCTATGAGGTTGTAGTTAATTAATTGATTCATTAAAGACTTATAATATTAAGAATAAAGATTGTTTATAAACCAAACAAATAAATCAAAATAATGCTTCATGGTTCAAATTCAAAGGTTTTTTGGTTAATGGCCGCCACTTCTCTGCTTGTATTTCTAGGATCTGTTGGTAGAGTATTTTTTCATGTTCAGAAATTTTATAAACATTTCGTTTTTAATTACGTAAGTTATTTAAAAACCTTTCAGTGACCATGAACCTGGCGCCTATTTAATAAACGCGATAATGACTGATGACAATTCAATTTATAATGAAAACTCTACGAGAGGGTCTTATGTACCTACGCAATATATTCACCTCTCGCCGTCATGATCGTCAGGGATCTTCCTGATAAATGCATGAAATGGAATGGTAATTTAATAACTTGCGATTTTAACCACAGTATCAACTACGTATACTTAGTTTATCTTTAAGGGTTATTAGTAAGTGTGAACGTCCCTTTAACTATGGCGCTGTTCAGGCTGGTTATCCGATAGTAAGTTACGGTCTTCATAAAGCTTAGCCTGCCGTTGTGGAAAATGTCTTCGGCTCATTCTGGGCTGTCATACAACTCTTAACGCACGCAAATGGCCGTGGCTCCTCATTACATATGTATAACACACTGTCTAGTGAAAATTAAACCATTTGTACGATGTATGTCTTCTACAAAAGTGCTATGCTGGCCTAAATGGTCTGCGATAATTATTTTTGAGCCCAATGTTGGATAATAGTATTATTGCTGATAACTGTACATACAGAGTGACAGACGGCGGAAAGCGACTTTGTTTTATAGGTACTATGAGATAATTCAGCATACAGTAATTAATTGGTCCAATAACATAAATTATATGATAAAGGCCAACTGTGCTATTCAAAATTGAATTGTTTTTTCAACGTAACCAGTTTATTCCAGTTACGCAATTCACGTCGGAACATCCGAGTGACAGTTCGGAAATTGATACTTAAAAAATGGGGAAGCGAAAACCGCCGTGATTGCGCCGCGGCCGCTGTATTTTTAGATGCATCTGTCACGGGAAGATACAGCAATCTGTGTCAAACTAGTTACGTTTTACAAATGTTCGCAGATTACATCTGTAAAATATTCAAGTAACTTAATACTCGAGATTTATTTTTGCTATTTTTTTTTTACTTTTTGCGCGGGTCTGGCCTGGGCATGTCTGTTAAATAATGAGTCTTCAAGTTTTCTTCAGTTGTCGCCGTTGTTGGTATTCATTAGCCGAGGTGAATACCCATCAGGTATATAACCCGCTTGCTCGTTTGACACCCTTTCTCTCTTCTTCTTTTTCTAGATTTTCTTTTCGCCGTCTGTACGCTTAGATCTTTTAAACTACGCAACGGATGTTAATGCGGTTTTCATCAATAGGTAGAGTGACAAAAAACCGAAGCTAAGCGAGGGCAGGTCGCTAATATAAAATAAAAGCATTCTGATCAGTCAAACTTGACTTACGACCGAATTGAAGGGAGTCCTATAAGAACGGGACGATTTAGAAAAATTCAAATGCAATTCTGAGAACACATTAAAAGCGAATGAGTTACTTAGTACTGTTCCAACACTTCCAACGTGCATGTTTTGAATTTCTGTTCTAACAAAACCTTTAAGCTTTATTTACAAAACTTCAAAATTATTGGCAATGGCCAGGTTCATGACATTGACTTTAAAAACATAAAGCATGCATAAAAAAAAACAAAAGTAGGGCTGTGTAGGTACATGTACTAAGAGCCAAAAAGAATTAATTACCGTCACTGTACTAGACCGAATTATTCCGTGAAGTTTCTACCCTTAGTTCATTTAGTACACGCGGAGCAAGAACCGAACAGAGCAGACAGAGCAATGAGTGACACTGACAGCTAAGCCGGCCATTCATTCGGTCAAAGAAGCATGAACAGACCAGTTTCTTTCAGTGTACTAGTGTACTACAAGAACTAAAAGACCGAATTAGTACATTAGAGCTATTGTACTAGTTTGGAGCGATCCGCTCAGTGAACGAGCGCGCACAACCCTGATCAAAAGTATAAATATTTTTTAGTCTCGAGTGCTTCAAAATAATGCTTGACGCGTCGTTGGGCAATGCTTCGGATTTCCATTTGTATTAACAGCCAGTGAGCGTTATATTTTAACTATCAAAGTGAACACTGCCCGGTCGGATAAATTCTACACTAACTGCACTTTATTAATTAATTCTTTATGAACTGATTGGTTCGTTATTTATAGCGACACAGGAAATACAATGCCAGTTGTGTCTGTATTCAGGGGCGCGTGATGTCGCAATAATAATGACATGAATCCAAACATTGAATTGTATTGGAAACGAAAAGTTCACTTGAGTGTAGTGAATAAAACACCGAGAGATTGAATGTTCGTTTTGCTAAAATTTCGAAATAAAATTCTAGCTTTGTTAAAAAAATGTTCATATTTTCAATTTCTCAATTTATATTTGAACAGGTGGTTATTTCCTGGTTTGTGTTTGAGTTACGTTTTTAAGTGAAAAGGGGTAGCGGTTTTAGTCGGTTACTGAGCAAACATTAAAATATGACCCAAATAACAAAAAGTTATGATAGAATTTGAGAAAAATAGAAACAAAATTTAAAAAATAGAAATTCACTTCCATGCAGGTTTTAGCAAGGATCACTTCATTTGCATTTTCGCGATCAGTCCTATTATCTTGCTGTCTTCCGGTAAATGATTGCCAATTGGGAACTCTTTGGCCGCATCGGCAATGCGTCCTATAGTCAAACGAATTGCGACCCGGTGACTCATCTAGAATTCTAGATGTTAGTGAGAAGTAGACAAAATGTGTCGCTTTAAAGAAAATAGTATTCTTGTTTATTAGTTCAGTTTTGGTACTTCAATTTATCCTTTTGATGAACTTAGATTGATAAATGTTTTTATTCACTACATACCTACAACATTTGGGCCATTCGGCAGTCGTGATTGATGTGAACTAAAAGACATATTTAAAGCAAACATAAACTAAACATACTTCATTTAAATCATTGGTTCATTCAATGACATGTCCACGGAGAATGGACGCACGCAGGGACCTTTTTCTCAAAACTCACTAGACTAAATAATATTAGTTCACTCAATACGATTTTCTACAAGTCTTCTAGTGAAATGTACCGCATGGACTAATATTATTATTAGGGAGTTTCAAGAAATAGGCCCCTGTACTTGCGGTCGCCTCGCTTCCCTCGTCGTCTGTTTAGTGTTTACCCGCGGGACGGCCGCGCACGAGCTTGTTTGACTCATATTAGTTACCTACCTGCTATAGCTACTTCACTATCTTACCTACATTCAGGAGCAATGAAAACGGGTCACTTTCTATGGTAATTCAATACAAAGTGACCCGTTTTCATTGCTCTTGATTATAGTTTAATTTAACAAACAGTTAGGTATATGGCTTTTTTCATCCGTGTTTATTTAAATTTTATTTTTGAGGCAGCTTGATTTTGTCACATTTTTTGGCGTTTTTCCTAATTATTACAAAAAAAAACTACTTTACTACACAGAGATAGCTCACAGAAATGGTTTTCGATTTAGATCACATAAATTTCAATCAATCTTTTAATTACAAATTTAAAAACTGAATTCTAGTTCCACTTGACTTCATGATTTCACAAAAACATAAAAAAGGTTACCGTAAAACGGGGTGAGTAGAGATTAAGGGGTGAGTAGGGACACAACCTAAAATGAAGCATTTGTTACTAATTATAAGACTTAAATTATTTCCAATAGACGTAACGTTGTTGTCCATTTAATAATTGTTCTTATTAGTAACACGTTATGACTTATTTTAGGTTGTATCCCTACTCACCCCGTTTTACGGTACCTCAACGCATAGATAGAGTAGAATAGGCACTAAAATAATTTTAGGGTTAACCTTTAACCCTTGAATCGATAAACGTGCAATAGCTAAAGTGTGTTTAAAATATGCTTCTCTGTAATTATAACATTTGAATTAGACAAAAAGGGACGAAAATACTTCAACTAAAATTGGTTTATTGTGCGTTTATGAGTACGGGAGTAAACCTCTGCTCGCCTATTCCTTGCACGTTAAAATCAATGGGCAGGCGACTGGCCCGATGCTATTCGTGTCGGAATTCGATTGGACATAACTGCGACTTATTTGCGACGCCGTCACCTATTTTAGTCATTCCCTATTTAGTCGCGACCATTGCGTAACCGACCAGGGAGTTGAATTACATTTTGCAATTGACACTTATTGGTCATGTTAGCTGCGTTTTATCTGCGGGCTAAGTGATAAATGGTACCTTAGACCTACTTTTGTAGAACGTGCAGTAAACTAATTTGACTCCTTGGTAGTGTTTTCAGGTCTAGTCCTACAAAAATCGGGACCTGGGTTTTCAAATCGAAATAATATGTACATTTGAAAAATCGCGCGACGTTACAACTGCTTACAATGACCAATGTGGCGTACCGTTTGATTATGATCGCTCTAGTGATTTTTGGAAAATCGTGACATTTGTCGTCCCGATCAAGGGTAAATCGGGACGTCTGGCAACACTACTCCTAGGCCACTATGGACTATGTTAAAGTGACGTTGTGAACCAAAACGTAAGATTCTTATAATTTGGTTTACAACGTCTCATTGCCATAGACCATAGTAGGAATCAAATTGGTTGAATGTATCTCTCTCACTTCTAACTTAAAAGTTTACATTGTAAGAATAAAACAACTTGTATAAAACGAAGCAGACTCAAACGTGCTTTGAAATCTTTCGCTTGACATTTGTCTCCAGTAACTTCAGTCAAAGATACAATAGCTGTTTTAGTTTGAAAAGATCTGTGTTTGGAGTTTGAATTTTGTTTACTAATTAGAACACGTTAGGATTAATTTAAACATATTATGTAATACAATGACTGATGCACTGTCTACATGACCAACTAGGGACTTAAAATTTCAGATGCAATGTTTATATTAGAAGAAAGCAAAAAATACAGGCGAACTCTGCTGCGCTCCGGTGCGGATTGTTCAGTGTAATTCAACCACCCTAACCTACGCAAGACGCGTCCGCAAATAAAATTGCATGCAAAGCGTAATGTTCCAACATTTGTTCTCCATGACACGTTGAAGAAATGAAACTAGATGGAAACTTCAGAAAATATTGCACTTGAATTACTGCAGTCAGCGCCTGTAAAATGCACGTACGGAGTTGCAGACTGCAATTGCTCTATACATTTGTTTGTGACATGTTGTGAATTTATATAAATGAAAGGAGCAAGTGTCTTTGTACTTGGATGCGCGTCTTGATCATAGGTTATCTGCTCGAGTACGCCTGTTTTTATTGGAACGATGGAAATAAGTATTTAAATGAGTTACATACATACATAATCTCACGCCTTCGTTCCCAGAGTGGGGTAGGCAGAGCTACAGAATTACAAACATCTCTAAAAACTTGTTGATAATTCTATAACCACAATTTGCACAATTAGGCTAGGATGTTTACCAGCGTATTAGTGACAGGTTGCAAGCCCATCGCCTAACAGGCCTTTATTCCCTTAGTCGTCTCTTACGACATCCACGGGAAGACGTGGAGTGGCACTATTCTAACTCGGCAACCACACGAGTAATTAAATGAGTTCATATTCATTAATTGCCTTCTCGTGACACTTCACAGAAGATATAGTAGACGGTTTACACGTTCAAGCACTGTCATTTGTGGAATTATGGCTGATTGAAGTTTTCGAGTATCGTTATGCGCAAATAATAGTGTGATGAGTTTGAGTATTTGTTCCTGAGTCTTGGATCTATTCTATATATTTGAGTATATATTTCTCTATATAAGTATCGTTATCCTTTACTTGGTGTATGTGGCGTTTCAATAAAGTGATTGGTATTGTTGTCTAGTACAAGCCTACAGCGTACTTTAAGACTAGGTCAATTTGTGTGAAATTGTTCCCAGATAATTATTTATTTTATACTTCTGTCTCATTGACAGCTTCTGTAACTTTGCGTTCTGTTTCTCTAAGCACGCAGTGCACTTGCTCTGGTGTTCATGGGTGATCAGATCACTTACGATCAGGTTAAAAAAAGACATAGATTTCCTTCTAACCTCTTTTAATTTTTAGTTTCTACCGTGCCTACAAATCCAGAACGAAACCTATACGAGTAGGTATTCTACTATCTTCGTAAAGCAACCGTCTAGTACTTAGGTACTTTTGTATTAAGTAAGTTAATAAGCGATTCCGCTACAATTTGTTCTAGTCGAATGATATAATCACATGCGCGGTGTTTAGTTTAAAAAGTGAGCACTTTGATGTTCTCCCCGTCCATTAATTACATAAACATTACAAATAACATAACGTAAACACTTCTTAGAACTTTTTGTGTGAACTTTGGCCTTGATCTTGCTGTTTACGTCAGGATCTTTATCAGGGTTCCGTACCGAAGGGAGCCCAGCGAACCCTATTAATATTCCTTCGCTGTCGTCCGTCATTCCTCAATTTAAAGAGGTGTGTCTTTTGAACCGTAATATATAGCGGGTTATTTATTTCAGAATGTGTGTTATTACCAGATGTCGGAATAGGTAGTGCTTATTAACCTAAACTTGATGCATCTTCATTCAATTACGTATTCCCATCTCACTCACGTATGAATGAACATGCGTCAAGTTTAGGTTAATATGCACTACCTATTTCGACCCCTGGGGCACGTTTTATAAAACTACAAGTTACATACAATTTTACAGGTCTAAACTGGTAACACTGCTCAAATGGCTGGTCGTCATTGGTCGAGCTTGTGTCAAATGGAAACAGGCAGCTGGTTATTACGGCGGATAAACTAACATTTTATTTTAAATATAGTTAAGTTTAAGGGGGTCCACAAGAAACGTTTTTTTTTCAACGTAGTTTTTTCGTTGTATCATAAAAGTGGTGAAACTTACAAGCGTCAAATTACTAACAAACTACTACTTTACTAATAAACTACGACTTAACAAACGTCAAAGTACTAAAAAGTGTGAGTTGGGCTCGCGGTGATTCGATTCAAATTGGAATATCCATACAGAGTGTGAAAACGTTAGACAATCGAGTACTATTTTACTTTTTAACCGACTTCAAAAAAGGAGGAGGTTATACGTTCCACTGTATGTATTTTTTTTATGTATGTTTTACCGATTACTCCGTCAATTGCCGACCGATTTCAAAAATTTTTTTTTGGTTTGTTAGAGTATACTTTCGAGGTGGTTCCATTGTCACCAAATCTGAATCTGATGAGAGGATCCGTGAGGAATTGTAGGCAAACATACAGCAGAAAGTATCATTTGGTGAAGTGGAACTGATGATGAAGACCACAGATGGCCACCGGAACTCCTCAATGGTACCGATTTCAAGGGTGGCGATAAGATAGTTGAGCGACTACCTACAACGAATAATATTTACTTGTTGAAATATGACTATGACTTTCCCGCGGCGTTGCTTGCGGCGCGCTTGATATAGGTAAGTTAAAGTTTCATTTCAACTAAGAAGTGGGACTACGTAACAGCGTATTATGATCACTAAAAAGTATAAAATAAATTAAATGTTTAAAAAAAAACCCGCCTTCAAAAACGCAAAAAATAACTTTTTTTGTTTTTTAATTACCTACTGTACGCTCGCATGTGCCCGCGATTCTGTCTGCGTAGAAGTCGTCTTTAAAACACGTTTATGTTGGACTTCATGTGCCTATAGCGGTGCACTACATAATTCCGAAGAGTCATAATTCCGAATTGATCAAAATTCCGTTTTTTCACAACACCGAACGCAATTTTTTGATAGAAGACTTAACTTTTTGTTATCGCTTATAAATCAAACCTAACCTAACCTACGCATGACAATTAAATAACGCATTTAATCTAAAATAGCTCCAGCGTAACATAGCCTTCGGAAAAATTTAAATTCGGACAAATGAATATTCGGAAAAAAGTTATTCGGAATTTTAAGGTGTTCCCGCCTATAGCGTTCTGCTGGAGACAAAGTTGTTTAAAAACAGCACCCGGGCTGGAGGGTTAAACTTTGTTCGTATTAAATTCTAGGCACGTCCTTTCTAGGAAGCAGAATATTATCTTAATTAAGAGAAACTGCTGTAACTAGATGCTTTTTGGTAGAACCTGTCGCAGCGACCGCAACTCTCGAGAATGACGCACCGACTGCAACTCAAAGAGCGGCTTTGGTTGCTGTGTTGTCGTGAAATACGATTTAAATGAGAAAGGAAACTATGTAGTAGTAAATTAAGGTAATAAAAACGAATGTTCATGTTATAGTGAGACAGAAATGAACAATAAGTAAATATTATAGTTCATTTCAAATACCATGGCCCGATTCCACTTGAGACTTAACAATGAGAGTCATAATGTTTAGCTATTGTTGATTAATAACATTACTACCTGAGCACTTCAACTCCTTTCAACAATCTTTTGTTATCACTTATCCTATACGCTTGATGACCGTCTCAAGTGGTATCGGGTCTTCGTATATGAAATGAACTATACTAAGTGGTATAAACAGCAGCGTCGATGGCCTATTAAGGTGTCGTCTCGTGATCGTAAGCTTCCAAGTTCAAGCCCCAGCGGATGCCATGTACCGATGATATTTTCACAACGTGGACCGACGATCTGGTGAAGATCGTGGGAAGCCGATGGAGGCGACTAGCACAAAACCGGCCTTCGTGGAGAGGCCTATGTCCAGCAGTGGAAGTCTTTCGACTGATATGATGATGATGATGAGGAAATAATCGTCCGGAAACCTGCACATTCGAACAGCTGAGTAAAAAGGGTAATTACGAAGCAACCTATGGGGTCGAAGTGTAAAGGGCCCATTTGTGTAAAGAGAACATAAGGAACATTCGCATTGGCGTGTTCTGGTTTGCGGCACTGACAACCGGTGAAAAATAAATCTGAATTTTCCATGCCATGAAATAGCCTTGCTTGTGTTTAAATAATAGAACTTATACAAATAGCCCTGAAGGGAAAAAGGTACAACTTAATGTACGCTTGTACAAATGCATACATCCCATTTTCCGAGAGCTACAGTTAATGGCTTCATCAGCGAGTTAAGCGTGTGTGTTTAACTTAAGCGCGCCATTTATTTGCAAGCGAGTGTAATTAGAATATCCCTCATGTTCCGGATTTGCTGAACGTTCTTGACACGGCTTAGGATATTGTTTGAACATCTTTAGGAATACACTGACGAGTAGTGAAAATGGATCACTGCACTTACAAAGTACGCAAATTGGGCCGTTTTTGTTTGTCTTCCGGAGATTTAGAGAACCAGCTGCGATATAGGGTGATCATCTTTATCGTGACGAGGAAAATAATTAATTGATTAATTTGGTTGATCGACGTCGACGAGGTTAGCGTTTACACGTTCCCAAGACGCCAAAGATATCTACACGCCTCAATGACAATAACTAAGGTCTATGTTGGTACATACATTTTACGCGATAACGGTGTGATCTTAATACTTTCGACTATACACGCCAAGTTAAATAAATAATTTATTTATAGATAAGAAATGGGGATCTTCACATCGTTCGTTTATTTCGTTACCGAGCGTACGTACTTGTTGTTTCACTGATTTTTATTTCCATTATTTTTCCATTTCAACTGCATTAAAAAAATGTTTATTCTGGACTTTATTCATACACCTTTTTGTGTTTATCTTTGTTATTTATTAACCCGTATGCTGTTAGTATTGTTTTATGTTTGAAATTTCACTTTTACCGAATCGTTTTGAATATCATAAGTCATGTAAAGTTATCTTATTTTACATTATACACACAAACATAAGGCAACCTAGAATTCCATACACAACTAACACTTTCCCTGCTCGCCTAAGTTTCCTTGTCGAAACCAAAGGACTAACTATACTTAATAGCTTATAGTTAGCAAACTCTCATTGGGTACGCTGCTGACTTAAGCAAAGGCAGTAGCGCATATGGACTTTACAGCATTATAATACCTTGTTCTTCTGAACAGAATTACGGCAATATGTCGCCGAGTGAATACCGTGAAATTGATAGGCACGTCCGATGGTAATGGCGTGTCGGTTTGGTCCCGAGCGAGGCCGAATGATGCACGATGCTCTGGTTCCCATTACATTATATTGACTGGAATACGTGCTAAATGCTACATTCATTGAAGTACTAACCAAGCTAGATTATATCTAAAAACTAGCTTCTGCCCTCGACTTCGTCCGCGTAGATTTCAATCATCGTTATTCCCTCGGGAAAGAAATATCCCAAATATTAAATTCAAACCCTCTCATACATTTAGTAAGCCGTACGTTGAGAGACTTGAGAGGCTTTAGTTTAAAAGGCCTAGTCATTTCACCATTATCATATGTTTTTTTTTTTAATTATTAAATTTTATTCGTGGAAATTATGAATCTTAAACAGTTTTACCTCTTACGGTAGGGAAATTACAGCCTCAAGGAACGTCGCACTATACGGGTATGGGAGCGTTTAAACTTAATATTTTTAAAATTATAACTTTTATTCAAAAAAACTTATTAATGTGATTTTACTCATTGGGTAACGTACTTTCGAATATCAGTTAATTTTTTTCTGATATCTGTTATATTTACGGAATAATCACCTGGCTACACTTACCCCCTTACTAATAAACGTTGCGTAACGGTGGTATAGCTATACAATGTTTTGTCCTTATCTGTCATTGTGACATTTGAATTTGACAGATAAGGACAAAACATTGTATAGCTATACCATCGTTATTCAACGTTTATTAGTAAGGGGTTTAATGATTTCACCCTGTATAGAGGCCCTGTACATACATTGACATTAACAAAAGATTGATATATTTTTGTACTCTGATTCCTTCATCCTTAATTGAAAACCACGCCGCCGTCGTGTTTGAAAATAATATCAAAATAAAATAAAACTACTGAATCAAATACAAAATTTATAAAATCGTATCTAAAAGTATCCTTTTCTTTCTAATATAAAATCTATCCAATTTCATTGCAGCAAACCATCTACTTTATTTCTAATTCCGTCGGCAAGGAGCAAACGGCGAGATTTGCTTAAATTTTAAACCTGGCACAATTTCTAATACTATTGGAAATTACCTGCCGTGTAGACCTTCCCTTCGTCGCTCATGCAAAAAGACACAACTCAAAAAAATACCCTATTGCACTTCACACTACGTGCTATTGAGTTAAGATTCAAATAAGTATAGAGTTTATTTTACTTATGACGTTCTTTGCAATATTTAACGTGATTCTCTGAAAAGGAATATCAGAAGTCTGTTTAATTGTGAGAAAATGAATGAACAGTTTAAACTGCTGGAAGACTGGGTTTAAGTATTTTGTTTTTAGACGTGAAAAGCAACTGGAATTGAAAGGATCAATAAATTGAAAGAAGTATTGTACATTTCCTGTGCTACAATTCAAAGTACAAGTATCAGCGATTGGTTGAAAGGGTAAATAGACAAATAATTACTGTTGGTATTTTAAGTAGCGGCACACTTTAGTGCTTTGTCACTTTAACGTCATGTCTGAACTGCTGCATTAATCTGTCAAAGGCGTTAAAGCGAGAAGGTACTAAAGTACGAAGCTACTTAGAAGACCGATTGTACATAGTGGTCTAAAATCTCTCTCTATACTTTGCTTCAAGGTACACGTATGATGAGTGTCGTAGGCAAGCTAACGTCGGCAAACTTGCCAAACATATTCCTGAGACGTAATAACTTATTATGTTAAACAACTCATCGCTCAATTCAAAAAATTCAAAATTTCAAAATTCATTTATTTAACCAACAAAACTTAAAAATAAAATAATACAGTGGTGCATCAGTTAAAAGTAACAATCTAAGAACATGTAAGAATACATAAGTAGGTATTATAAGTAAGTTGGTAATAGTTTTCTATGCTAAGATTGACAGCGGTCCCCACACTAGGTTACACCTGTATCGTGGGGGCCAGAAATATCGAGTCAATATAACGCTGGACGTGTTACAAGCATTCCCGATTTACCTTATCCTAGAATTTCTGAGTGTATCTGTTATTTAGCATACCTGTATGAAAGAGAGTGTGCGTGTATATTTGATAGGGTTTACAAGGGATTGCGAGAGAAAGAGAAGGGAAAGGGCAAATTATTTAATAATTGACAGGATTTTTTCCGTTTCTGCGTAATCCAAGGTCAATAGCCAGTTTTCAATCTTAATTTTAGTTTCAAATAATGAGCATTTTTGGAACTGAACCTCTTTAATAATTTTGTTGTAAATATAAGGATGCAAAATACTACCAAAACGCTTAGCAAAATTAGTTTTAACTTTTGGGACGTGTATCCTGAAAACTCTTCTGGTTAACAGTTGGGGGTATTCATCAGACCTACGCGTAGTCGCATGCATCTTAAGAACTACCTTAGAAATATATAATTGTCGTATAGTTAGAAGTTGTGATTGTTCGTATAGGAGTTTCGTGGGATATTCGTCGATGAGTTTTAAGTTTCTCCGCGCTCTTATAGGCTCGTACCTAAGGTAAAGGGCACCACAGACCCAGTCTCCTGCGGCGCATTGTTAGCGTTCAGTGGCCAATCTCACGCTGCCGCTCCGCCGCTTCCTTCAGCGGCATTACTACGTCGCTGAAGGTCGCCACCGCCTCCTAAACATTTTAGTACCTTGTCACAACTATTGATATAATACATTTAAACCGCTGTCATTTTATTACGTTACTGTAACAAGGTACTATAATACCATACTATGCCATAAGGTTGTTGCTGTTTAAACTTTGCTTTGCAAATGTTCGACTCGAAGAATAGGGTTACCAGACGACAAGAATTTCCCTGACATGTGCAAATTTTGGCCCCCGGTCGGGAAAAGTGGAAAAAAATAGAAATTGGCCGGAGGTGAATAAAATAAAAATCATGTTATACCTACAAAAAGAACAGGTAAAATATGAAATAATCAAATCTTTAAAAAATTGCGCGAGTATCTTATTGAAAATTATTTATTAATTATTACGATTAAATTGTAAAAACGGGACAAACTTACTCACCTATTATGGCAAAGCCATCAATATCCAGAAGTAACCGTACCGAATAAACCTTTGATACGAAAGTAAAAAAATCCGCATGAAATATAAATAAGCTCTCACTAGGGGTCCTTTGCCGAGTTCTCGCAAAAAGTCGAGAGTTTTCGAGAATCTTACCTCTTACACTTGTGAAACTAGATACTTGGTAAAGTTGGATTCTTGACATTTTCCTTATATTTAACAAAACTACATATTTCTTGCCAACCTTCAGTTAACAAATTTGATTTAGGGAGATAACAAACTTATTCTACATATACGTTTAAAGATTGTTGATACCTACTGACTGTTTTAAGTGCGAATGTAAATTTTTCCCCACATGTACATTAGATTTAATTATTTGAGACTAGCGTCCCGCTCTCGCTTCGCTCCGGTTTAAACAAATAAAAAATAGCCTATGCCTATGAATAGGTTCCGTGGTTCCGGAAATTACCTATCGCATAGACACAAAGTTCGCACTCTCTCTTTACAATAATAGCTATACAGTAATAGTATACATGAAATACAGATTTTATTGGAAAAATCAGGAAAAGGCATCTTTCCCAGAGGAAACGGAATAAAAAGAAAAAAGTCCAAATTCGTGGTTTAAATCTAATGAGTTACATACGTATAGCTTTTGTCCGCGACTCCGTGCATCTTGAATATTTTTAAGTCTTATTTTACAAGATAAAAATTACGTACCCTATATTCGTCTCAGGGCTATAAACTATCTTTGTACAATAAAACGGGGTGAGTAGGGATTAAGGGGTGAGTAGGGACACAACCTAAAATAAGTCAAAACTTGTTACAATTAAGATCAAGTATTAAATGGACAATAACGTCTTATAATTTGTAACATATGCTTCATTTTAGGTTGTGTCCCTACTCACCCCGTTTTACGGTACTAAATTTCATGTCGATCAGTAGAGGCGTTTATCCGTAAAGCCCGAACCAACCAAAGTTTTCGCATGGTAATATTTTTAACGATTAGGAACAACCACGCGCCGTGCTCAATCTGATGAAAAATCTGCGAAAAAGAATGTTAGTACTCTCTGTATCTGTTCATATTAATATTTTGGGGACGTTGAACACCATCAATCAATGACAGTGAAAAAACCGCCAAGCTGAGTTGATACGGGAGGCAATATCTGAAGACATTCTGATGAGACGCAAATATGTCGAGAATTTCGTGATTTATGTAAATTCCGATATTATCTGCCGTAGACTACCTACATTCTTGTGGAGCTAGCTTTTATGTTTTTTATTGGAGATTAAGTAAGTCAATTGTTTTGAGCATCTAAACTACCATCATTAAGTAAAACTTCTGAATTATTTTGTTTTATGAAACGACGACAACACATCTTGTGTTGTGTTTGCCGGTTGAATGTAATACTCTTATATCACGGCACAATCTCATACAAGTTGTCCTAACTAGTCCCAAACTAATTTCTAGGCTTGTAAGTGTAGAGAGATACATAATATACACATTTCCACTAGAAACAAAAAACCGAAACCATTAAGAAGAATAAGTATAAGGGTCTCGGCGCAGAATATCGCTTTGTTCCTTTCGGCGTCGAGACCCTTGGTCCGTGGGGACCCAGTGCTATTAGCCTCTTTAAGGAAATTTCAAAAAGGCTAATAGAAACGACTGGAGACCACAGAGCTGGCAGCTTCCTCGGCCAACGCATAAGTATTGCTATACAACGAGGAAATGCTGCTAGCATCTGTGGTACTTTGCCACGGGGGCCTTTTCTTTTCTAGCTTTTATTTAGTTTTAATTTAATAGTTTTTAGCTTAGTTATATTTAGGTTTATTTTAGTTTTAATTAATTAATTTGTTTATGTTTAATTTGCCATAGTTTTAGTTTTAATTTTTAATTGTTACTTTGTATTAATATTATTAACTAGAAACTAGATGATTAGACTCATGACATGCTCTGTAAAAAGCAAAGTTGCAAAGTCTAATATAAATTTAGCTAAACACGAACTTTTTACTGTAAAAAGGTAAATAATCTGATAAATTCTGGTAAAATCATTCATAGGTTTCAAGCAAGAATAATGAATATAATTTAGTTTCAAGTACATAGGTCGTATCATGAAGACCTAATTCTCCACAATTCCAAGTGATACATAGCTGCTATTTTTCCGAGGATTCGCTCAAAACGAGCGTGTTCGACCATGAAACAAGATTACCCTCGCACTATTCGCTCAAACGCCTTCTGTTTCGCCAAAATATTTTTCTTATCCCTTTATACGGCTCGCCTAATTGTGGGTTCGAAAACCTATTCTGCTAGGAATTCGACGCGGAGTAGTTTTATCTTGGTTTAATAACTGCCTTCTGAAGAGTCTATATCGGCTCTCTTTCGTGTGGAACTCGTAAAGCCTGGCAATGAATTGTGTGACTTTCCGAACAGTAGGGTAAGGACAAAGTTGCGTTCTGAAAACTTTAACAATGGCATGAATCAACTGTGTAATATGATAAGACAGCAGACTTAAGCGTCTTAACTACGAGGCATATAGACGGACTTTCACTATTGTAAACTTTCACTATACGTAATTTTTTAGCACTACACGACTTCTAATGAAGTACAAGAGATCTTTCAAAACTCTTCAAAACCGTCTTATCCGGGAGAATTTATTTTTTACCGCAGCATTCGTCCGACAGTAACAGCGTGACCACATTAATCTTATCTCCGCCATTTTCTGTCTTTACCCAATTAGCTTTTTTCAACGTCACAAGCATAACGAACCACAAACTAATTAATTTTCACTCATTTACAAGTCGTTTGCTTAAAGAGCCTCCTTGAATGACATTGTCAAATTACGAGGCTATCTTATGATCTTCTTCCTCGCCATTATTTTTTAAGTGTGGCCATAACAATAAAAAGATGCGCTAATTTATTTTTGCTTTTCTTTCAGGTACGTTCGTGGTTTCATGAAAATATTTTTGTTTGACTGCAGTAAGTTATAAGTGTACTTTAGTAATTACTTCATAAAAAAATGGTTTACTGAAAGTTTTAGTGTAGCATTTGGACAGAGACTTACGTCGAACAGAGGTTCGAAGGAAGCCGATTAACACTTAACTGGTTTAAGTAGCTTTATCTTCCTCGACTTCATGAGTTAGAGCGGGACGGTGCATTAAATCCTGCCATTTAGTTGCCACAAAGCTCAGAATCTGGAGCTTCCAAGATCTAGCCTCTGTATAACATTTAAACTGAAATTCGGTTGCAAGGGGCTACGGCTTCAGCCAAGTTTCCCACTTTGACTTGCAAAGTTGCGATCTATTCGCATTAGATGGGGTCCGCAGTTATTCTCAGGTGACGATATTACTTTCAAGTCCTTAAGGATAGCTAAGAAGAGTGATTAATTAAGCAGCAACCGCAAGAAAAATGCGTGAAAACGGTGGACTTACTTTCAATCTGAAAGAGAAAACTTCCACAAAGTGCGCTTTACTTTTTAATTAAATTGCAAGCATTTATTTAACGACAAGAATTCTCGTTGGAAACTTTAAGTACTAATTAAACTCATTATTGTAGAGGTCGTAAAAGCGTCACCATTACTGCCAGTGTTGCCAGTCGCGAGTGAGTTTTAATTGAAACAAAGCGAAGGATAGCAACTCCGTAGCTCGACGAAGTTTGACGGCGTTCAAGTCATACGTCTTGGCTTGGATGCTTCCTGCTAAGTGAATTATAATATGCTACGGCAAGGTTTTGTCGTCGTTTTAACAACGTCACTGCATTAAGATATTCAAAGATCGATGACAATTAAATGATTGATGAAAGTAAAATCATCTAAAATCAATAGGTTTTTTGCGGGTGGTAGGACCTTGTGCAGTGTCCGTCCGGATCGTTACCACAAAATTATACATTAACCTACCGCCAAACAGCAGTGTTCGCATTGTTTTGTTCCGGTGTGGGGATAAGACAACCGGTGAAATGACTAGCATAAAGGCACTCCATCTTAGTCCTCAGGGCTGTGCAACGCATTTGCAGTCTCGTGAATGTGAATGTCTATGGGCCACAGTTTCCACTTAACATCAGGTGGCCTGTGTGCTCGTTTGCCTTCTCTATGCCATAAAAAAAGGTTAAAATAAAACAGAACAAAGATTCAATGAAAATTCCAGCCAAGATTGCACATACGTACCTACACCCAGTTTTCCGGTTCGCCAATTGACAGTGTTCAAAGGGATGCAAAAATGCACGGCACCTCGAACTCTCCGATTGTTTCGAGGTAGTTGACGTTTCCAGTGTTCTGGAATTGAATCAAAATGTCGCTTTGTGCCGTCGCCGCGAGCGAAACTACATTTCAGGAGGGTTTCTCCGTAGCATGAATAAAAGGCGAATTCGAAAATTCATGTCACATCTCTCTCGCTCTTTGTTCCTGGCAAACTCGAAAGAAGGAGACCAACGTAACATAACTTGGAACTTCAATTTGTGGAGAGGACAAGCTACTGTTCTACGGGGTGGTAAACTTATCTAGAGCACAATAGACCTTTTGACAGCGCTAACTTATTATCTGCGAACTGCCATTGCCTGTGTAACTTGTGTTACAATGATTATGTAAATGTAAAATGGATACTATAATCCTTTACAGCATGGAGTTATGCGGGCTTACCGGGGCTCTTTAGGGATACTAGTTCCAAAAATTAGATTTCGTGACAAAATCCGTGACATTTCAATAAATTTAATACATTTATTACTTGCGGTAAGAGTAAGCCGCGATCTTGTTAAGATTTGTTTATTCGGATTGTCAAGTTTAAAAATATATAAAGAACAATGCCAGATCTTGACTTAAAATACTTAAAAAAAAAATAACCCGTGGATACGAAGTATGTTGATATGACCTGTTTTTAATTAAGTATTTTATTACTAACACATTTAGGCAACTTATACGAAAAATAAGACATATAAGTAACGTGTTGTTACGATTATTTGTAAATATTTTTTTTAGACAAGTTCTTCAGAAAAACTAATACCACAGCATTGTTTTAAATATTTTTCTAAATCAAATAAACCCAATTCTATAATTATACATCACAATTTTTCTTAGGGTAAAGCTTCTATGGAGACCTGGCATTGTTCTTTGTGTTTTTTATTCTTATATATCCCGTTCATTTTAAAAAATCCTGACATTTAATTTGTCGTTTTTC
Organism: Acleris literana; assembly: GCA_946894065.1. NCBI lineage: Eukaryota > Metazoa > Arthropoda > Insecta > Lepidoptera > Tortricidae > Acleris > Acleris literana. Next base: position 6,221,949 of record OX335683.1, read on the forward strand.
GTGTACCCCCATAGATTTCTAAAACTTTGGCTAAGCTAGGGAAATTTGGTGTCGTTGTCTGGCAACCTCAGCTCTAGTTGATTTGGTTTAATTATGCCACAGAGTGGTGTAAAGTCTGCCTGAACGGATTCAGTGGTGGTGTTTACCCGCGTGCTTACCCCTGCCGAGCTCGGCAGGCGAGTAAGAGGGCTCATTAAGGCATTATCAAGCACTAGCTCTCATCTAATTGGTTTCGAGGTGGGTTTGAAGTAAATATATTTGTTTTGTCCTTGGCACGCCGATACTCTGCCTCTTTTTACAAGTTTTTATTTAACTTGCAATGTATGTATGTATGTATGTACTGGTCAAATCTTGCAAATTAAATTTGACCCACTTCCCGTCAACGGAATGGGCTGAAAATTTGACCACATATGTAAACCCGATGACAATGCAATATTATGGTATCTAAGAGATGATCTGTTGTTGGAGTCGGAAGGTGGCGATAGGAACTCCGCTATGCTTACCGTAGACCCACCTTGTTAAGACTCAATAGTTTGGTCATGATAAGCAGATAAAGATTTTGGAAAAAAGTACATTCGGCAACAAAAGCTTGTCCCAAATATGAAATTTTTGACAGAAACTTATTTTAGAGATGAGCACTTACTGTGCTATGCATAAATATTAATTACAATTTATTTATTCTATTATTTGTTTGTTAAATAAAATATAATCATTATGATCAGATAATGTCTTTTAAATCAGAGACAACATACGGGAAACACCTATACTTGCTTGCGGGAGCTACTGGGTAGCATCCTATCACGATCAATTATCCACTAAAACTTTCACGTTTGTAATATTAGTAGAGTAGTTATTTATCATATTGCTGGCATAAAATGCCAATATGCGTCGCGAGCAAGTCCCCTCCGGACAGACATATGGAACGCATCTTTAGAATTATAGTGACCTAACTCAAAATTGTTGGATTTCGAGTTAGGTCTCTATAGTAATAAATATATGTCTCAAAATCGACAGCTGAAATGTTGATTTAGGTCACTATAATTATAAAGGTGCGATATGTTAACCTGCCGTAAATTCGGACTTCGGATAACTGTATTATGAACATTCCCACTGCAGAATGGAATTCGTGTAAATTTTATTGCCGCAGGCGTCATTTTAGATTCCATTACAAAGAGACAATGAACTACCCGTTTGTTACGGCAGGATTTATTTAGCAATTTTAACAGATAAAACCAAATAAAATACAAACCCCTTAAAACTTGACCTGCCAGTTCTTAGGTCATGAAAGTTTCTCTCATCATCATCATCAGCCCACTTTCGTCCACTGCTGGACATAGGCCTCTCCCATGGCACGCCAATGAGCTCGGTCCTGCGTTTTTTGTTTCCAACCGCTGCCAGCCACTTTTTGTATGTCATCGCTCCACCTAGCTGGAGGGCGTCCCACACTACGTTTGCCAAGCCGTGGACTCCACTCCAGAACACGTCTGTCCCAACGATTGTCGGTTTTGCGACAGATGTGACCGGCCCACTGCCATTTCAGCTTGCTAATCCTTTGGGCTATATCAACAACCTTGGTTCTCTGTCGAATCACCTCGTTTCGGATGCGATCCTTCAGAGATATTCCAAACATAGCCCTCTCCATTAGCCCAAGTTTATTCTCGTGAAACTCAAAATATTTCAAGAGCGATAACCAGTTATGTCTACTGTATCGAGATGCATCAATCGTATATCTGCTGTCTTTACCATTGTGAAGGCATCAATACCTTTTCATTGAATACTGAAGTCATACCAGCGTTTCAATTTTGAACCGGCGGCTCCTTAAGATAAGTACATATTGACTGTTCAGTCGGATTGAAATACGTCGTAGCTGTACGTCACATTGTTATTGCTTCTGTTTGTCTTGATTGGTAGGTATATTTGGATTTGTGCGTATCAGAACGGAAATCGTGCCTGTTTCAATTTTGACAGACATGTGAAAAACGGTAAAGAAAATTCTTGTTTTGTTTTATTGATAATTTGAATCGTAAAAATTGGCACGTTAATCGTTTCGGCTCGAGCGATTGTTTTTAAAACCCAAACTAAACCAAGTAGTAAGCATTAGCTAAAACCTTGCTATCACATTAGTCTACCAGGATTCCACTATTCAGTGAGCCTAGGAAAATAGACATAAATATGTATAGAACGACGTTAACTGTCGTGCGTTCGCCATTTTTTTTTTATATTTCTACAAACGCTAGCTTTGGTAGAATTATACTTAGATAAACGCACTAGATATTTATAGGTAGTTACTACGAAGCACTAAATTCGACACTTCAGATCCCTTTCATTTGTCATTCGCGATTAAATCGAAAGAAAGTGATAGAGTTAAAACGTAAATCGAATTCGAACTTGGATTTTTAAAGTAGGCCTCCTGATCTCGTGTTCAACTCGCGTGGGGCTCAGCTTAATAATTTATCTTTCATACCACAACGAAGTTTGCCAAGTCGACTTGATAAAATTGCAGAATTTATTCTTGCTTATATTTTTTATTTAAACGACCAAGTCAGCTTTAAAATACGCGTCAACTTTTTAACAAGCTTTGTGTTAGATTATACTCTATTTCATACTAAGTTCTCGTATGCAATAAAGACTAGTAACTATTAAAACAATGAACTCTCATTAGCAAACAAAATGAGTCGGAAAAGCTGTCTGGAAAAGGGAAATAACAAATAACATTAAGTGAAGTAACGAGCCTTGCTGGGATTGCTGTTCTTTTTAAAAAAGCTGTTAATAATTATCATCGCTGATAACTTTTTTTTTTGTAGGAACGTCATCAAAATCATGACTGTCGTAACGTAGGTTTACATTTGTAAAATTTCATTGCAACATACCTTTAGTGGTTATATTTATACCATTCGACTAACATAAATTTAAACAGCTAAATTTATTTTAACATAATTCACACACAAATTAAACACGACTGCTAAAATCAGCAGAGAATGTGTTAATCACCTAATGTTCAGCACATTTATCATATAATATATAGAATCAAAGCGATTTTAATAATGACGCTGTCAAAAAACGCGGGAACGCGGAAGAGGTTTGTTTTTAATTCTGACTCGAAACAAACAGTATTTAGGTCGAAGGTATTAAGGATTACTGTTCCGGGATATTTGTAAGGTTGAAATGCCTTTTCGTTGAATAAAACGTGACACCAGTAACTATTTTTTTTAATGAATGCTTTTGTGGCTTAAGATTTCTGGTTTTATTAATTTGTTTAATGACATAATGAAATACTAAAAGTAGCTAAAAACTAATAAAAAAATATCATAAATTATAGTGAAATGGTCGCTGGTCCTGCTAATTATACTAGGCTTATATTTAAAACGGCTCCGTGGTAGTTTTTGGGTTAGTATATTATGTTTCAAAGACGGAACTATCTAAATTACTCATACATTGTACATGTGATCTGGGATCGACTTAGCTCAGGGCCTTTATTCCACTCTATAAAAACAATATTGCCTTTAACTTACGAAAACTTTATTTTATGACGACGCGCTGGCCTAGTTGGTAATGACCCTGCCTACGAAGCTAGCGGTCTTGGGTTCAAATCCCGATAAGGGCAGATAATTGTGTGATGAGCGCGAATATTTGTTCCTGAGTCATGGATGTTTTCTATGTATTTAAGTATATATTTCTCTATATAAATAAATATGTATATCGTTGTCTAGTACCCATATTACAAGCCTAGAGCTTAGTTTGAGACTAGGTCAATTGGTGTGACATTGTCCCCTGATTTATTTATTTATTTACTTGACAGTAATGGCGGTCGATTTAAAATACAATAACACGTCAATACGGTTTAACCCTGTAGAATAGAGGCGCAGATTTAGCTAAATTAAAATAAATTGGTTTGCCTATCATCCAAGTCCTGTTATATCGATCAACCTTCGGAAATATGCCGAGGATTTCATTCGGCAAAGTGTATGCGCCGGGCCTTTGTTTTGGAGCAATATATCAGTCTAAGCAGGCGATTAGCCCTAATACCCGTATAAGAAGATAAATATCGAAGTCTTTACAAGTCGAAGCTCTTCGCAACGGCCCAAATGTGAAACGATAAAAACAATTTAAATAAAACTTTGTTCGGTGTTTATTTTAGTGTTTTATTTTTGTCTTTATTGGTGACTTACACGCGTCTTGGCCAGCCAGGAATTAGTTTCCAGAATTATCAAATTTATCAACTTTTTTGGGATAAAAGATATCCTATGTCCTTTTTCAAAGCTCAAATCACCTCCATTATCTTTTTTTTTTCAGCGATTTACCTTTAAATGTGTAACAATCAGACGGAAAACTTTACTTTTGCGTTTATAATAAAACATATATGCACGTGTTAGAATATGGATATTAATAAATTTACTAATGCGAACATTAGTAATAGATTTCTCTTTTGCTAATAAAATATCAAAGAAAAAGCTCGTTTCTCTGAATTTTACAAATTTGAGCTGATTTAACACCAAACTTCAAATATAACGGTTTTAAAGTAGATCTTGGTCGTCAGTTTCTTTTATTTTTGCAGAATGGGTAATCAACAGTTATTTGAATTATTTAGTAACATCGTCCAAGTAAAAAAAAACTTACAGAACGATTTTCTACAAAATTCTCTAGTAGAAATAACGTTACGCAGCTTTTCCGATAAAAGCTCAAGAATAATGCAATAAACTTTGAATGTAAATTCAAAATGGTGGAATCAGGAAAGATATTGGAATTTATGGAGAAAAATCTAATATAGAAATGTTTTAGAGAACTGCTGACGAATAAAATCTAATAAAATTTGCGTTTATATATTTAAAATCTTCTTCAGTCTTTAATCGGTTTCATTACGAATATTACAGTGGTTAAAAGCGCATAATAAATAAAAGTCCAATGTTAAAGTGCTTGCAGGACTTCCCTTTCAATTACCTAATTTAATTACACAAATCACACAGGGGTAATTACTCTAAATACACGAAAGATCTTGTAGGATCGAAGTGTATTCGCTAGGACCCATCTGTTGAAACTAGTTTAAAGATAACATCGAGCATAGCATTCCACCTTAAGGTAGCGGTTCGCGCCGCGACAGAGACAAGCGACCGAGACACTAGACCGCGACCGGAGACCGCGACTGTCACTTGACCGTAGGCATCGTATGAGCGACAATTCGCGAACGAGACAGAGACAGGCGATGGAGACGCGAATTGTCGCTCATACGATGCCTACGGTCAAGTGACAGTCGCGGTCTCCGGTCGCGGTCGCTTGTCTCTGTCGCGGCGCGAACCGCTACCTTTAGTCCTCATAGTAGAGGATCTGAATAGGCGACTACCTTAACCGGGCTGTTTATTCGATAAAAAGTATTTTATATCAAATTTAATATGTTAAGTAATATAATGGCGAATAGGCAGGCTGAATTTTTTTTGTCCAGTATATAATTACTTAATAAAAAATAAAAATGGAACTTTTTTTTAAAATTGTAACTGCTTGTTTAATATACAAATTACATACCAATCGAAAGTATAAAGCCTATAAAGGAATATGCAAACTTTAGGTTGACCATTTTGTTTCCCATCATATTGGGTAGGCAGATATATAAAGCAGGTAAGTTGGTAGGTACTAATAATTTGCACCAAACTCAGGCTTCATACTTTCGATTGGTATGTAATTTGTCTATTAAACAAGCAATTGCAATTTAAAAAAAAAAGTGCATTTTTAAATTTTTAATTAAGAAATTATATACTGGACTGATTTTTTTCAGCCTACCTATTCGCCATATATTACTTAACATATCAAATTAGATATAATTTTTTTTTATTAAATAAACAGCTGGGTGAAGGTGGTCTCCTATACGGATCTTAGACCATCAGAGTTTGCAACGCATTTGCAGTTACGAGTGCCGTCTTATGATTCTGTCATCCTACGGAAAAAGGCACATCTGCTATATGAATTGTATTGCACTTCCAACCTTACTATAACCCTTGAGAGTTTAATATGCTTCTATGAATTAATTGCACTTGTGCCTTTTCTCCGTACGAGGGCAGGATTAGTATTGAGAATGCAAATGTCTATGGGTTTCAGACCCTATTCCATCAGGTGGCCTGTGTGCTCGTTCTCCTTCTCCTTGAAATAAAAAAGATGAAATAAAATGCATAGATAAGATAGGACAGCGTCGCTATTGCCTAAGGGCCTGCAGGCCTTTCGCGTAAACAGACTCGCAATCTCAATCGTTTTCATTTTGAAAATCGAAGGCTTGTCGCAATACAAAATGAAACCAATTGTTTTGTTTTGAAGCGTATCTTACGTACGTAGTTCCTTGTAGGTATCTGCATGTCGCGGCAACGTGCCTTTCTACAGCGCCGCGACGTTTCACGTTAACGACGTCGAGCTGTGGTGATGTTTCCAGAGGGCCCTGCAAAGATGCACTACGCTAACTAACGTTTCTATTCGATTCGTTTTTAATCCAATCGCGTCACTGGTAGACCACGTGACTTTTCGTATCACGTCATCTCCCAGCGACGCGATTGGTTTAAAAACGAATCGAATAGAAACGTTAGTTAGCGTAGTGCATCTTTGCAGGGCCCTCAGGCCCTAACGCACTCGCAATCGCAATCGGCTTCAAAGTGGAACAATTGTTTTCATTTTGTATGAAGAATCGCCTTCGACTCTTAAATTGAAAACGATTGCGATTGAGAGAAGCCCCCCAGCTGGCCTATTGCCTAACGCACTCTCGCAATCGATTTCAAAGCAAAACAATTGTTTTCATTTTGTATGCAGACTCGTCTTCGACTTTAAAAATGAAAATTGCGATTGCGAGTGCGTGCCCCTCAGGTCATTGTAGCCATCTTTGGGAAAAACTAAATACAGTCAAGGCGGTCTAATATTCCGACTGACAATTTGATGATAAACATACAGGTGAATACATAATTAGGGCCGCAATTACTCACTCAGTGCTAAGCTATCATAGTGTACCGTACTGCTAATCGACGTCATTGCACTTGCCACACAGAGCATGTCTAATATCCAACTATCCCTTTGTCTAGGACATGCTTGAGATGACAAATTATGCATAGAAGAGAAGGTAATAAGCAGGCAGCGAGAGCAGATTGTAGGGCGGTGGAGTTGTTAGTGTGAGAGAGTTTGATTCACATAGAATAACTGTATCTTCAATAAATAGTATAAAACTTAGTTTTTCATATTTGTCTTTTTTGCCGCCTATTATTTTTGAACTAAGCAATGAATGATATATATTCAAAAAGGTAAAAAAAGAAGAGCAACGGCAGGTCGCTATTAAATTATCTTTACATAGTATAAAACAAAGTCGCTTCCGCTGTCTGTTCGCTTAGATTTTTTAAACTACGTAACGGATTTTAAAGCAGTTTTCAGCAATAGATAGAGTGATTCAAGAAGAAGGTTTATATTTGTAATAAATTCTGCATTATGAACGGGTTTTACAGAAAACTGACATAAACCGAAGCGAAGCGAGGGCAGGTAGCTAGGAAACTTATAAAATGCCCCTGACGCAATCACTTGAAGTCGTTGACAGATTCAACAACTCTTGATTGGCCTAACCAATTTCCAAAAAATAATTACCGAAAACACACATTTTATTTTTAAAATTTGTTTTGATCGTTTGGCGCTGACAAACACACAGACAGAGGGATACGAGGTTTAATAAGGATGTAAAAATACCTCTCCTCTTATTGGTTTGTTAATAGTTTCAACGTGCAAAGTTAGTAGATATAACGGTTAGTGTTCATGGCAGCGGTTATCGGTTACACGTCAATAAATCGACACAGTTTAGTAGTACCATGTCGCTTTGATATATGTAATGTTTAGGATATTTTGGATAAGGTACTAAGTATGACTTAATTACTTACGCCAAAAAAGACGGAAGACCAATGCCATGCTTTACCAGGAGGTGAAAGGGCTACATTGTTTTAAACTAGGTAACACGATTTTCACACATACTAATAAATCTATACTTTATCGCGTAATTAAATAAACATTTTACTCACGGTCACGAGAAGACTGAGGAGGGTGTCTGCCTGTCGTGCGGGTTTTTCGACCTACCCGCACATGATCTTGTTTTTCTTTATTCGAAACGTCATCATACCGACACAATACTCACAATATCCAAGCTGACAAGCAGACGAACACCCGCCACTTCAGTCTTCTGGTGGCCTGTTGTAACAAAGTCGAAACGTCGAGGTAAAAAAGACCTCATAAGTAAAACAGCAACAGAATACACTCCAATATTGAAATATAGTACAGTCAAAGACTTTAAATCGCAATTCACACAGCGGGCGGGAGCGGGTCGGGCGCTGAGCATGTCGTTTTCATCGCGGGACCCGTCCCGCCGCGTGTGTGAATGCTTCGATATAACTCCATGTTAAAACACCCGCCGAACTCCCGACCCGCCCGGCGCACGACCCGCTCCCGCCCGCTGTGTGAATTGCGCTTAATTGTTCTGCCACTATGGAACCTTGTCATAATGACAGCGTCAAACCACATGACAGAAATTAGGTACGCTTAAATGAATGATAACGTTATGCGACAGGGTTCCATAGTGGCATAACAATTAAAGTCCTTGACTGTACTTGGGCCAAGACAAGAATAAAATGAGCTTTTAACCCAATTAAAAATCCAATAAGTATGTTATAAGATTAAATACTACACATTCAGTGCTGGCGACACACCTCGTGCGTTCAAATTGCATACGATTGCCAATTGGTGGCACCGAATGTTTTAATTGGAGAACGGATGCTTAGTGGGAATCACGACGCCGGTTTAACCATGGACCAAGGCCAACCAGTCACTATTATCATGGAGTCGGAAGTCTCATACGCTTACTTGAATACCTAGTCAAGGTTGGATATTGAAAGATAGATTTTTTAATACGTCAAGACCATAGAGTTTGCCATTATCACCTTTTACTATCTCTATTCTGTCATGTACTTTTTTTTCTGCACTAAACAAAAAATGATAGATGCTTATTACATCGCAAAATACCAAAATATTTATGGTTATATTTTGCTTCGTTTAAGAAAGAACATACCTAGCCAGTTTACAAAAAAAGCGACGTATGAACTCACCAAGGGAGCACCCATTTTCAACCCAACTTTTCTAATCGCAAATGTATTTAATTCCGTTTTGTTTTCAACTTAAATTCTATTCCCTATTCGACCTTCGCAATGAATATTATATTACATTCCATATTCTACCCAAAATGAGCACCGGTTTTGACCCATAAGAAAAAACTAAGAAAATAATTTACAATATTTTGCTATGGGTCGAAAACGGAACTCAATTTCAGTATAATACGGAACGAAAAATAATATTTTTGCCTAGGGTTCAAAGCGGAATTAAATCATCGTGGGTAGAAAAAGTGGGTTAAAAACGGAAAGTCCCCTTACCAAGGGATACGAGGTTCTCTTTGATAGGTATATAATGTTCGACATGCAAACACAATTCAAACACCCTGTAACCATTGAATTGAACATTACCTTAAGGGTGATGTTCGGTCGTGTGTTCTCGATACTCTAACAACATGACCGCATGTTTGTTCATGATAACAACATATATGTGTAGCTGCTCTAACAGTGAGTAGTTAAACACGAATTGGGTTAACACTTGCTTGGACATGTTAGCAATAAACGTTTGCATCGATGTTATGGGTACACAAATTGATTGTTGTGAAAACATGTTTCACGTCCTATCAAATGTCATTTACATTTGCATTATGCCCTCGTTATTACGATTGTCAATGTAAAATCGCGTCATAATGACAGGTAAGGACAGAGCAAATTTTAAGCAATGTAGCTATTGAGGGATTATGAATAAAAGGGTTAATGTCCACTTTCATTTCTGTAAAAGAAAAGGTTTACGAGGAACCGTGCGTCCGTGGATACATCACAGTATTCGCAGTAACTTTTGTAAATATGCAACAAAGTAACTATTACTTATTAACAACCGTAAAATGACACCTAAACGACGCCGCTATGTTGAAGGAATACCGCCAAGTAAGTACCTACAAGAATAAATAATAAATAATAAAAATAAAAATCATTTATTTCGGACTCTGGGTCCATATTTAGTTAGTCATAATAATCTTAAAAAGCTATTGTTAATAGGTACATAAAATAACAACAAACAATAAACAATTAAGTAATAACGCCGGACGGGGGCATACACCGGTGCATGCGCCTCCGACCAGTGTCGCATCATTGGACAGTCTGTCCGTTTAACAAGCGCGCTCAGGATGGTGCTGGAGCCGCCGCGTACCCGGCGCATAAAGGCCGAGCCACACCGGATGCGGGACGTGCACGTGCACGTGCGCGTTCGCTTTCCACTGCGTTGTATAGTGACTTGTCGTAATGAGAATTCATACTAGGTATACACCGCAGTGGAAAGTGAACGCGCACGTGCACGTGCACGCCACGCATCCGGTGTGGCTGGACCTTAAGCGAGGCCGTTCTGGCGCGTATGATGCCGCCGCGAACATGCCTGACGCGCTGCAGTAGCGCGGCAGTCCCATCAGCACCCTGAAGGCGTTGTTATACTGCACTCTTAGAGCACTGACGGCCCTTTAACGGCCGGTTAAAACCGGTTATAACCGGTTATTTGCATTCACTAATCAAAGATGACAGTTTTGTATGACTTGAAATTTACCTTGACCTTTAGTTAACGCAGAATTTTTCCTAGTCCCAAATTTCCTTACATAGACAATTAACCGACTATTCAAAATGTAGAACTGATCTTCAATTCCGAATGAGATTCCGGCGTTACATCATTTCCATATCGCTTTACGTCGTCATTTCCACGGCAGAACTAATATACCTTTCTATTTAATGAGTACCAAGCTGAGCCTGTGTACATTACCGGGTCGGTAAGGGCCAAAATGGCGTTTTAATGACTATTTAATAGTGCCTCCGGAAGCTCCAATACTTGGATAAACACCAGGTTTGATCTACACGGGTTTGAAACTGATTAGCGCCTTAATTTCGCTTTGAATTGACGATTTGAGAGGGTTGGATATGTACAGCGACATACTCAGTATAATGTCGTTTTAATGTCATGCTTGACCTGTCGCACAAAATTTTAACAAATTAAGTTTAGCTCTAGTGGCAACCGTAATGTATTCAAATTCTAGTAACTGGACGCGGACGGGTGTTTCCCGTCTAAGTATTTAATTAGAGAGAACCTTTCGTGTTTTTTAAAACTTATTTCAAGTATGGAAACACATTAAAACATTTAATGAGGACGACGAGTAGCGTTAAACTTTCGACACTGTTGTGGACGCTCGTTTAGTTCTATTTAATTTTAGCACAAAACATACAAACTCAAATGTGACATATTTTTACCCGCTGTACATGAGGCTTATCTAGACCACATTCACAGGATGATTTTTATTTTCCAGGTGTTTCCACAAACGCGTTTTATTACAGTTACCGTGAACTATAATCTAAACCAAACAGTCACGGAGGATCTCTCAACAGAAACTTATTCATATTTTATTAGAAAAAATATACACTGGAGAAAGTGGAGGAGCATCTTCACATATTATTTAAATCCGCGGCTCTCTGAAGATATCTCCTTATCTCCCACACGACTTATTGTGCCGCCGACGTAAAGGTTACTCGTAAAAAATATAGTACTACAATAACTATAAATGTTAGAAACATAATAACAAGCGGGGCGTCCGCCGCAGACAAGGGAATAATATTTTATTATCTCACTTTTTGCTCATAAACCATACTAAGGTCCACTCTCGCGACATTATATTAATCGAGGCCCGCTGTTTATCTGGGCCTAATCCCTCGGGACGCGTTTTAATGGAAAAATTACTTACCGAACCCGGCATTAAAGTTATTTATGGTACGCTCTAGTAATTCACGGGATGTTTTCGTTTTGTTTACTACTTTTTAGTCTGTGGCTGTATGGTTATGACTTTCGCCAGGTGCTCCTGAAAAGTTTCTTGTCTATGTCAGTAGTGGCTTAATTTTCGGTGTGTTCGTGATTTGAATTTGAAACTGAAAGACCTATAAAACAAACAAAACATCGTGGCTCTGAACAGCCAATCAAAACTCTTTTGCTGAGCTTTGACATTTCAGTGTTCTGTTTCTATTGGCTGAAGAACTATACATATTACGTTTTTTTGGTTAGTTACATAAATAAAGTATAAAATTAATTCGAGTGATTAATATTACTGGAAATTTTATTTTATACAGGATGTATTCCCAACGGGGCTCGGTATTTGATCCCATTAAGGTCCTTGTTTGCAGTGACCCTCGACGAGACAATAACTTGTAAAACGTAGACAATGAGAGTAAAATACCGTTTGTTTCGGCCATTGTTTCACTTTTGACGGTTACGTTTCAAATTAATTTTGGTGGTGCTCTCCGAGGTAAATATTTGACGTTCGAGTTCGAAATGACGTGTGGATTTTATGTTGCCAGAGTAAATTCAAACAAAACAGGAGGTATGACAAAATAGGAGTGTTACGCATACTGTATATATTAACGTTTATTGTTAGGAAATGAACGCTATGCGATTCCTCTTCCTATGTCGTTGGTGTCCATGGCTCGTTTGACACGTTTAGCGAAAAAAACCCCTTGCTATTTCACATTACCCGTATGCTATATTTGCTGTCCATCTTAGCACCCCGATGCAACCCATTCACGTTCCCGTATTTCCCGTTCTAATGTATCTGTGAAGAAACCAGGAAGTATAAATTAGGAGAGGCGTGAAATACCACGGCGGGCTGTCAATCCATACAAAGGTTGTATGACGGAATTAAAATTCTTCGGGTCCGAATGGGCGGTAAACAAGCGTTAGGAGACCTTTTGGAAACGTTCGGAATAACTTTGTTGGAGTTTAGGTGAGTATCTAATGATGGATGGATGCTCTAGGTCCCTTTAAATGATTCGCAAAGCATGGTTTTCCTTGTCATAAATAGAACGGAAGAATTGTAGTGTTGTCTTGTTAATTAACTAATTTTGGACTTGACTTTGTTAGTTGCATGAGTGTAAACTGTTAACATATCGTTACTACTTTAGAATAAACTCGTATCTGATATTTCGAGATGTATGAGTTTGAACTCAATACTCTTCAGGTTTAAGTTTAAAATCGTGCTTCACGAAATTATGAGATACGAGCTTTTTTTAAAGTAATGACGATATATTGTGTAATTTTTTTAGCCTATTATTGTCTCAACGTGCACAGAACTCTTAGCTGACGTTTCACACCTCAGTTCGTAAATCATCCAGGAGAACGTCCAAGTCGTTCCGAAAACTGGACCTGGTCCTCCATAACTATAAAAAAATCCCTGACCGTCCAAAAATAGTTTAAAGCGATTTAACTAAAAAGCTTTACGCTCGTAAAACCGAAACATCGTAACTCCTAAATGGTCTGAAGGTCTAATCGCTGAATACAATGAATCCTTTTAAGGCCGCCGTCCTTTAAGTGGCTTCAGCTGGTTTCCATAAAGCCCCTGATAAGTCTCCGATAAGCAGTCGAGAGGTTGCAGCGATACCGCAGACATACAGTCTTTATTTCAGTTCGAAGGAACTCCATTTGGAGTCTTTATTGTAGGGCATCAGGAAGACGGGCACTAAATGTTTTTTTATATACAGCGTGCCTTGTAACTTGAGGAGTTCAAAACTTTTTACAACTACAAGAGCTCATTTATGCAGTCTTGTGATACAAAACAACGAAGAGAGAGAAGTATTGTTATACTTCGGTCTTCTAGATCACCTAGGCAGACTCATATTTACCTGAAGCTTTCTTTTTTAATGTGCTAAAGTATGTTTTTGTATGGATAAGCAAAGTTAGTTGAAATATCCCAGCCATTGAGTCCGCAGAAGTTTTACCTAACTTTTCTCTCAAATGTATTTTAAATGGCATTCAAACAAAAAACCTGACGTTCACACTTTTTCAACGCCGTCGGCTGTCTCGTTAAGTTTTTACAAATAGGGGGTGCTACAAAAACCAGAGGTAAATTGAACCCATGGGTCACTGGGGGTGTGGCGAAGTAATGTGTTTGAGTTCTCGGGTGTTGTGATTTTTATTCCTTTTATTGCTTGTGAATGTTCGTGAAATATTGACAAAGTGCTTTGGGAGTTTATCGTTAGCCTGTTCTTGAATTTCATACCATGTAGAAATAATATAACGTTCCCGGTATTTTCCAAGAAAATATCTCTATTGAAATATATTATTTGAAGCTAAATTCTCAAATGATAAAACAAGGTCGTTACGCGTTGTATACAAACATGTAGGACGTCAATTACTGCTAAGCTGAAAGAGCAAAGGGCCTTCCCTAAATCTCGTGTGATATCCCGATATTTGCAGGTCATTAGGACGCGTTGAGGGTCTGATCTTCACGTTTTCGCGACGCTGCTCTCCCTTTTGCCGGTTATCCGGGGCGTGTAAACACCGCCTTACAGGGTCTCGTGTTTTGACGTAAATTTATGGAGGTTCCAATTTCATTGAAGATGTATTATTAGTCCAATATTGAGTTGAAACAACAAAGGTTTCCTAGGTTACATCAATTCTATTTCATGTGAATATTTTTTCAATCCGCTTAGCAGGTTTTTTTGTGTAAATGTTAAAGGCGATGCTTTTTTGTCACAGTTTCGGACTCCAAATTAAAATAACGGAGTTCTTCCGCTTTTCCGAAACATTAGACAAATGAAATCACTGGGAGGATTCTATAGACAGATGCTCTAACGAAAAGAATTGGGAAGCCGGTCGCATTGCCAAACTTGTAAATAAAGGGTGTGCAGTAGATTGTAAAAAAACGAACTAGGCCTAGTTTGCAGTATGTAAAAAACAAATCGTTTCGTTCTGGCAATAACGTTTTTCGTTTCTTTCGTTTTGTTTTAGAAGTGATACGAAGTTTTTTAATCCTTTGATTTAAATAAACTTGATACTCCAACTGCGTGGAATTTATTTAATGTTGGCCTCTAGAGATTTCATCTGTAAAATAGTTACCGTTAATTATCCGACTTCATCTATTAAAATACAATGATTATGTCAATCCGTCTCCCTATAAAAAGAGAAACAATTCAACATACTTTTGCATTGTACTGTACGGTTGTGATTTACAATCAGTAACTAGGCGAAAGGAAGTTGTTTATAACAAAGAAGATAGGATCTTAGTTTTACAGATATTAATTTTCCGCGCTACACAATTCACATTTTCCGATAAACACCTCAAAACCAAAGCGTGGAAAATGACTTATCCTTAGAAAATCATATATCATATTTCGATATCGCGGTTTACTCATAAGAACGAGATTTATTGTCTGGGGATTATACGCCGTTGCGGCCGCGGTCTTAAGTGTTTTCCGGAGCCAAAAAGCCTTTTTACTCTCATATCCGTCTGAGAAATTAATATGAGATTCTATTGTTACACAATATTTTTCAAACATCTGCCGCAAAAAAAAACATCCTGTTTATAATTTTATTTTTAATAACGTCACACATACATTTTATGCAATAACCGCAATAATTAATTTAATCATCCCATAGTTGGTCTATGTTATAGATACACACATAGATAGGACATAGGTACCTTCACGCCTTCATTCCCAGAGTGAGATAGGCAGAGCAAAACAACTCTAAAAAATTGTTGATAATTCTGTAACCACATTATGCCGATAGCATCCTAGATGTCCTATTTTAGTCTATTAACAGAATACCGAACGAAATTTCGTAATGTTACATTAAATGTTATGCATTTTTGATGTGAGAGCTCGCTCGTTAGGTTTCCTCTATGAAGGTTCCTATTTCAGATGGAGCCGGGTTTTTAATTTCCGAATTTTCGGTTCTGCTCCGGACAGCACCAAGGGGCATGAAGCAAAAATTGGAAGTCTGAGTGGAGCTATCGGATTTATAAAATTTATTGACGGTGAAATGTATTTGTTCGGTGTGGGAGTGTCGAACAATGAGTATTGTAGTTTCTGGGTCCGAGTAATCTATAAGTTATAGTGCTGGGAGCTATGCTGCCCTGGTAAGCCAGATGGTAGCATCTCAGATAAAACACTAGTAGCAATTGCAACCTCATTACTACGAGGAGAGGACTGAAACTGGTTTGACTATTGAATTTGAGATATCGGTTATTGGCTCAGGGAGTATGCGTAGATATAATTTAAACGTTCAGGGCCTGGTTCACGAATTTCTGTATAAAATTGACTCCTTGGCGTGTTCTTGGCGTGAGTTTTATAGGTATTTTTTCAATAGAATTGTTTAAAACGTAGTGTTTTAAAACAACGATACGAGTAGTAGTGGACTTCAAGAATCGAGCCTCTTCTCAAAGGCCGCGAACAAACTTGTAATTTCTCTGGTGTTGTGGGTGTTTATGGGTCGCGGTGATCACTTAACATCAGATGACAGGCTTGCTCGCCTGCCTCTTTTTCTTCATAAAATAATTCTTAAATTAGTTCATGAATATGTGTAGGTACGTCATATATGAATTGTCACAGCGATTAAAGTTACAAGGCATTAAAGTTTACACATATTTATGAACTCGGCTGTACAAGATTAGTACTCAGTATACGAGTGTCCTATACTCGATTCGTTAGGTAGGCCTATTTCATGAAATGTAAACAAAAGACCACGTGATATGGTTTGTCAGCCAATAGAAGCAGAACGCTCATGCGTCAAAGCTCAGCTTAATTGGTGCAGCAGAAATGCCTGAGCTTTTTCCTAAATGCTTATATAGGTAGGCTAGGTTCGTCAGGTAACTTTAAATGCCCGAAGGGCAAATCGCTTAAGAATTGCAGCCCCGCCCTGCGGGGCTCTGTCGACTTTGCTAAGACAGACATAAAATACAAATAGCAATGTGGTCATTTTGCGAGTCGGTAATTTTGCGACCGAGTCATTGTACTACTAACCCGTCTCTAAATGATTAAGTATAAGCTCTTAATTAAAAAACGACGTGTTCCATTTTGCAGATACTTTTAACATTAATGAAATCAAACCTTTGTTAATCTAAATCCTTATTAACTTGCGTTTCAATGCTGCATGCTTTAGAGAAACGCTTTAAAAGCATTTCATTGAAGCAGCAGAGATGCCAGAGCTTTTGCCCAAATGCTTCCTAAAGCTTTACATGAATAAACATACCTTCTTAGTTCACCGTCTTGCATCCAAGCTGGATAATATGGTAAGAGCCTGACTCTAATCCTGAATCCAGTAGAGTTAGATAGTGTCACCGAGTGCAAATGTATTTTTTTTGTTCATCTGTATTCAGTTTGCACATATAACTATAATGTTTTGGGTTGTGTGTGGCTCTTTCACGGAGAGTGAAACACCACAATCATACTCAAAACTCATGCATACAATATATAGAAATAAACTCGAAGTTCCTCCCCACAAACTCAACCCTGCCGCGTCAATTTGCCTGTCGGGGTGTGCCTTTTAAATTGAAAAAAACTATAACAAGTTGTTCACAGACTGCCATAAGCACGATTCTTGGTGAGCGATTCCAACTAGAATTTAACCAGTGTTTTAATATCATAAAATAAAAAAGCAAGTTTTTGACACAGTTTCATAATGGCTCAGAAATCCATGTTCTTGACTGTACATTACTGTCAGTACTAAGCTGGAAATTTATTGTCTCAGACAGATTTTCACTACAGATGTAATGAAATATCCTTTCACATCGTATTTTCTCGGAAATGTTCGTATTTCTCATGCTACTTCAGTCTGACTCAGTACCCATCAAGATAACGTGGGGGAACGTCGCATCGTGAGAGTGATAATCGATATAGAGTGGTTAATACCATAGTATTTTTTTGTTAATTAGATTAAGTTTGTTTTCAGTTCTTTTTAATAGTCATGCCCAAAGCATTAAGACCTGGGAAACGTTAAGATCGACAAGCCTGAGAAATTATTTTCAACATTTATTTATATTTATTCTTGTTTACCTACACCTAATTTCTATATATTTGATTGGATTTGGTGGTTTGAACATCTCGGTGTGATATACTTCAAACTCGTGGTTTGACATTTGACACTGATAACTAAAGTACTCTATTTATTTAATTCAAACATGTCACTTAATAATTCAATCATTCATAGACACGTCGGCATCATTCGGAAGTAGACGTGAGTTCCGAGTTTTCACGATGTGAAAGGATTATTCACTAGATCTGTACTTGTCTATTCTGACTTAATTTTCACGTAGGTAATTTCAGAGATGTGAGAGTTTAGTAGTTCAAATAGCTTTATCAAGACCTTGTGGGATATGTTCTAACAAGGTTGTATAAGGGGCAGGTAATTAGGCTTGTCCAATCTAAGTTTGTGTAGACAGGAGTGGCCACTTGTGAAATTTACCATAGCGAGGGCAGTATAGATACTGGGCGTCTATTATAAGCGGTGAAAACATTATCGTCTTTGACCGGTTTTGTTGGTTTTTACCGCCTAGAATCTCGGCCCAGTATAGTTACAAAATAAGTATGTATACATGTTGATATTGGGGTCTATTAGGATCAGTATTCTCTCATTTTAAATATTTGTAAACCTTTTTTAGGGCTCCGTAGTCAAACTAGGAACCCTTATAGTTTCGCCATGTCCGTCCGTCCGTCCGCAGCCTAGCTCAGAGACTCTTAGTACTAGAAAGCTGTAATTTGGCATGAATATACATATTAGTCACGCTAACAAAGTGGTAAAATAATTAGGTATTTTTTTTAGTGTACGTAACGTGGGGATCTGTTTTTTTTTCTCGTCTACCCCATAGTGTGGGGTGTCGTTGGATAGGTCTTTCAAAAATATTGCGGGTTTGTTTTTAACAGTTTGTAACAGTTTTTACCCGACTGCGTCAGAAGGAGGGTTATGTTTTTCGAGCGTACGAGTATATATGTAATTCGATTAAGGGTTTATGAAATATTAAGCTTTAAAGCGCTAATTTTTGTTAGAGTCAAGTGTCCCCCCACCTACAGCCAAAACTACAAATACTAAAAATCTGAAAACTATCTTAAATGAAAGCACATATAACGAATTTTAAAGGAAAACTATGACGACTACAGAGAATTACTTCATACTTGTGGTTTTTCGAGATAGTTGTTCTGTTTCGGAACCCTACACTGAGCATGGTCAGACATGCTCTTGCCCGGTTTTGAACATTAAACTTGATTCTATTCTAACTCTAATAGTTAGGCGCTTATTTGAGGTTTACAGATATTTAAAATGAGAGAACACCTGATCCATGTTGACCTAATTGTTTGCGTAGTTTATTGACAGGAACTGGATATCGGAAATTCGGAGCCATTTAAAGCCATACAAATACAATATTAGATATCCCAATACTGGATCTATATAAAAAAGATGTCGGAAGTAATTAGGTATTACATATTTCGTCGGTAATTAATTTCATTAAAAATCTAGCCCTACTATTTTGATATTATTTATTTATACTAATAATTGCGAAAGTGTGTTTGTTTTGCTGTTCCGTTGCTATCTCTCTCTCTCTCTCTCTCTCTCTCTCTCTCTCTCTCTCTCTCTCTCTCTCGTCTCTTTCACTGCCTGGAACTTGAAAGGTTTTGACACACTACAAAAGGGCAGGGTCATATTTTTTGCCGTGTAAAATGACACCTGAACTATCCCTACAAAACACGTGACGGCATCGGATCACGTTCAACTTTTTTATAAACACCAGTGGGAAACGAAGTTTTTTGCTGCTTATGACAAAAAGAAACAACAAACGATTCTTTCTGCTTGAAGTAATGAAGTAGTTAAAATTCTACAAGAAAAGTAATGGCACTAAAGTATTTTTTCTTGCAACCATTTTAATTAACTTTCCAGACTAAACGGACTTTCGTGCCTCTAAATAACAGTCTAGATAAATAAAACGTTCATAATTAACTCATTAAACGCCATGTTTCTCGTTTTTATTTTAGTTTTCTACCCAATTCTTTGCTATGCCAACGAATTAATATGTCTATTATTATATTATATTAATTAAGGTAGGTAATTAAAACTTAATCAGCTATCATGACCTTTATTCATCTTGGCAAAACCTATTGTTTTGATGTAGGTATTATATAATGGTATTGTTTTTAACTCGGCCGCCATTAGGTACTGTCAAATAAATTAAATAAGAGCTATGTAAACGTTGACAATACGGAAAAACGTCGAAAACTAAGGCTTTACTGTGTAATATCTCAGCCCTGGGATTATATATTTGAGTATATTATGCAGACAGCATGTAAGATTAAAATTTCATCAATTTGTATAAAGGCCCAGCCACACCGCTTGCGTGACGTGTACGTGCACGTGCGCGTTCGCTTTCCACTCCGTTGTATAGTGACATGTCGTAATGATAATTCATACTATACAACGCAGCGGAAAGCGAACGCGAGCGTGCACGTCACGCAATCGGTGTGGCTGGGCCTTAATCAGCGAAATGGAACCCTAAACCCACCATATAACTGTTTCACATTGATATTCTGTTTGAAAATTCTTACACTACGATCTATAACGTCACTGTGTTCTATAGTGAGACAGGGTTTCAAACTTTTTACACACGTATGCAGACGCAAGGCCCAAGTGATTTGGCTACCAAGTCATCTGGTCCCTACGACGTTATATAATCCGTCCACGCACCGGTCTCCATAAATAAAAACATAGTTCCGACTAACCCCGAAATTTATGACAGGTGCAAATAAAGACATGCCAGGCATACCCCGTGAGCGAAGGCTGCATTCTTTTTGTTATGCGCCGCGGAGGCGGCCGGCAAACTTCATAATAACATACTTTATGCATCGATAAAGGCCTTATCTGTGCGTACCCTTTCTTGAATAGCATTCTTGGACCGTGGAATTTAAAGTTTGATCCTTACCTTTGTGACAATAGTGGTTAGTTTAGGATGCGAGTATCTGTTTTACGATCAGGTATGGGTGGCAGTCGCTGCTTCTCCATTCAGGGTTTGCGCAAAGTAGGCTTTAAATCACTGTCGCGGAGTGGCCGGGATCTTTCCTTTTCAATGTCATCTGCAATACTATTTCAAGGATCATATATCTACACATATACTGGGTGTCCCAGAAACCGACGTCTACCCGCCTAGGAGGTCTTATTCTTTGGATCCCTATTGGATTGAAAAAAAAAAAGTAAGATACCACTGAAAAACTTATGAAATAAAACATGAAATTGATTAATTTTCCTTGTGTCCACATAAGGGAAAATTACAAAAATTAAGATTAAAATGATCAATATCTCCGAAACTAGTAAAAATCGATGAACATACATAGGGGTAAATCGTAGCTTTTTAGCTGCTATATCAGCTCTAGGCGGGTTGACGGCGGTTTCTGGGACACCCTGTATAAATCTCTTACTGGCTTACTGACTGACAGATAACGCAGTCTAAACCGCAAGACCTAGGGATTTGAACTTTAGAAGTGGATTAAAAATGTTTTTTTTTAAATCAACCCCCAACGGGAAAAAGGGGAAATAATTGGCAACGAATTCTAACCGTACAAAGACGCAGGCGTCCTTTAGTGTTAATTATAGAATAACCCCTTTATTCATGAACATACAATAAACCTATTTTAGCTAAAGTATGCTTTGTCTCTTTCTGTCAAGTTCAAATGTCACAATGAAAGATAAGGCCAAAGCATATTTTAAGCATACTTTAACTATTGCTCGTGTATGAATAAGATGGTAAGTCTCTTCGAAGCACAGTAGCTTAAGTTTCTAACTTCTAACACAGAGTAAACTTAACATTCGTACAAAGAGGTCGTTCGTGGTGCCAAGGAAGTGCTCAGTTCGAATGATTTTGTCGCTTTTATTTGTAAACAAACTTTACCCGAAGTTTTAACTTAAAAATTGACAAAGTATTTCTTATCATTCACTGCCAAACCTGAATTTCTGTATAATTCAGAGGAAGAATACACTTATTTCTTTAAAGGTGCATTTAGACCAAGCGAAGGAGCGCTCTAGAACATGTTTTGTCGTTATTTTTACAAAGAAAACGTAAGAGATAATGCATAGAATTCTTGTTCGTTCACTTGGTTTAAATCGGGCCTAACACTATTGTTACTTTTGTAATTGTTATTGCATAATTATAATAAGCAGTGATTTGTTCTTAAATCTCTTAACTAATTATTATCTTCTTATGCCCTTACTTATAAACCGTGGAGTCGCTAAACCATGCTTTTTCCTTATCTGTCATTTTGACATTTGAATTTGACAGATAAGGACAAAGCATGGTTTAGTTACTCCATGGTTACTCCTTGTTTATAAGTAAGGGTGTTAATGTTCTTTTTACCCTTAAATAAATATCAGGGGACAACTTGATCTAGTAGTCCCAAACTACACTCTAGGCTGGTCATATGGGTACTGGGCAACAATAAACATACCTATATAGACAAATACGAGTATAAACTTACATAAAAAAAACCAAGACTCAGGAAGCTCATAACACACATATATGTCCTGAACGGGAAATAATATGTTTCATTTGAGAATTGTGTTTTAATAAATCTTTAATCGTTTTCATTATTTTGATTAATACGCTATTAAATAACCACTTCAACCTTAACGTTGCATAGACCTTGACATAGGGATTAAACTTGCAGAACTGAAGAGAAGTTTTAAACCAACTCCATTAATCACCAGGCTCCGGCTTTTGCTTCTTTTTCCGACGGTACTTATGGTTCTCGCGAGATAAGAGCCTCCGTCTTATCCGGCTCGAAGGACCAAGTGTGTGAATAATAAATGCAATTTGTTTTATAAGTTTTAAACTTAGTTCTTTCTTTGTGTTAAATTACTATCAGATTTAATAATCTTTACAGGATTGCGTAATTTGAATTCTGCTTGGCCCATTAAAACTGTACTATTAATTTACAAATAGGTTGGTACCACAGTTCGAATTTTGGCCGTGTAATGCAAACCTAGTTTAGTCGGTTATAATCGTGTATCCAGTATGTATTACTCGGCTAAATTACGTGGCTTAACATTCCCGTGTTGTGACTGTACATACTCGTATGTGTTCCCGTTTTGTTTTATGTAAAACCATGTCGATCACATGACTTTTTTAATATAGTTGGAGGGTAAGGACTTTTTCATAAGCAATAAACAATGTCGAATTAGCAGTCAAATATAGAACAGATTCCATCATCTAAAACTCAACCCCAAGCAGAGTTACAAAATAGTTATTTGTTATACAAGGGGGGAAAGTTGGATTTTGCCTGCGAGTGTTCATTTGAAACACGAGCTAGCGAAAGGATTCTATGATTGACCACAAGCGAAGCGAGTGGTTCAAATACAGAATCCTGAGCGTAGCGAGTGTTTCAACACACGAGACGTAAAATAACTTTACACTCGTGTATAACACAAAACTTTTCACCTCCCTAGAGCGAGGAAAATAATCTCAATTCCGCATTTTGCACGGTTTCCCGTAATTCCACAGGTGTTAATACGTCTTCGTCACACGAATCACAAATTTTTCATAACAAAACAAACTAGAAAAACATGCGAATATTTAACGTTGACGCAAAGATGAAGGAAAACAGAGGCCCTACTTTAAAAATCGAAGTTCGAAGTTACGTTAGCTCCATCCCTTTCTCTCGATTTAGTCTCGAAGGACGAGTGACAGAGATGGAGCTAACGTAACTTCAAACTTCGATTTTTAAAGTAGGGCCTCTGCTTTACTACCTCTATGCGTTGACGGCTTAATTAAAAAGTTTTGACTTAATTTTTTTTTTATTATTTCGGATGCGTTTTGTTCGCACATCGACTTACTTGGACTGTCAGAACATTTTATCCGTTTTTACAACAAAAATGAAGGTTAATGTTGAATGCTGATATTTATGAATTAAAATAAAGTTGTAAGACTGTATTTAGTATTTTTTACTCGATGCAATTCTTTAATTGTGATGTTAAAAATTCAGCGGTTTTAACGTTTTACGTTTTGTTAGCTGTCAAATATCACTAAAGCTCCCTTCAAATGTCATAACTCTTTCTTCACATGTGGATAAAAAGCGATTTTCTCAATAGATATCAAACAAACAAAAAGGGCTTTCCGAGCTAGAGAGATGAAAATGGTTTTTACATGTTTTAAAAAACACTTTACCTACATCCTGGTTGTCTCCACTATGGTAGGTATACCGCTATAAAATGTATGATACTACCTGTCTTCTAGGGGGCATTCCATGGTGACAACTGTTCTGATTCGTCGACGGCACGCTGCGCCACTTTCACTCCACCCATGGCACACTCCTACGCAATGGCAAACAATGGCCATGTTTGTCCATGTTACATGTTTCATTTGTCACTTCGATGTTAGACTGCTCTACAAACCTAGGTATGACATGCGAAGACAACAACAAGTTTATTCCAAACGCCGCAGGCACTAGAAATCTTAATCATGTTTCGGTTTTTATTGCATAAGCACTTAACTTTAGAAGCTAACCAAGATGCCGCCGGCCAACAAGTCTAAAATCTTTGCATTTAACGTCAATTTTAGACATAGTTTTTATATAAAATCAAACGATTTTTTTTAGTCCGCCGTCCGCTTTATCAAGTTTAAAATGAAAACAACCCGTTGTTCAACCAGGTTGTTTGAAGAAAGCGCCATTCGCGACATAGGATACAAAATGAAAACAAACAAATACCGAAGTTGTCGACGTTCTTTATTATTCAAACAGAAATCAAAACTTCCTTGCACACGCCAACTATCCCGCCGATTCAGCGGCGCATGAGTTCACAATGTAGATCGCTTTCATCGGAGACTGTTGGCGGAGCTCAATTGGAAACTATTGGGACTTGCTCTTTCTTCTTGTTGCTCAGGTAACTCAAAGGCTCTCTGCTAACGTCCCAATTACAATACTATCTTCGAAGCAAAGTTTCTAGGCTTTATTGTGTTTGAACGGTTCTAGGTCGCTTATTAAATTCAGTGTCGAAGTACGCTACACATTCCCAATGGAGCTACGCTAACATCTGGGTAAGTCATTTGCTTAATTATTGTTACAATGTTACATATCTTGTTGCGAATGTAATAAGACTGCGATTATTTCCTTCCGGATAAGAATCGTGTCATAAAAACAATTACAACAACAATGATCTCGAAGTTTCTAATTTAACTTGGAGTGTAATCGCGGGGGTCGTAGATAAACGGATTCCGGGATAGGCCGGTCGGCTCTACAGGTAGCGCATTCCATCTCTCGCTTAGAGCCTCATTAGAGAAGAAACAAGGGGCTGCAGGGAACAAGTAATTATGGAGACGTGCAACAATTCTCGCATTCCTTTCTTCTGCTTTTTTCGCTTTTAATATGTGCATTTTTAGTGGAGTGAGAGGGGGGTTGCACCCTAGGAGTTTCGTTCCGTTGACGCGTTAGTAGCCGCGAGCCCTCCGAAGGGGTCGGTCGCGTAGTGATGCCGCCAACCGCCCCGGCGCGCCGCCGGTCCGACAGCGAATTACGTATACAAAGTGATTAAAATAAAATAAGTTGTATACCTTAACGTGACTTTAAAGTTTCAAACCAAACAGGACTGGAAACCTCCGACTTTTGTGCGAGTTTCACAAAATAGTCAATATATTAAGTTTGTTATTTCGTAAGTAATAGAAACCGGCCATGATAATTGAACTGAAATTGAACTTCCGTATTTTCGCTAACTAGGAAGTGGTTAGCGAAACTTGCTATAATTAATTGCACACTAGTAATCTCTGACATCAAAGAGAGATCGCTTTCAAACTTCGAACTTTACTTTGAGCGCAAATTATTTAAAGAATGTTTCCTTCCGGATTCCGCGGGGTGTTTCTTCAACTTGAATGAATGCTTTTATAAATTATTACATGTTTTTACAAGGACTTTTATGAGCATACACACGTTTAAATTTGCTTTTTCTGTGTGGAAAGTGAAAGAACGAATCGGGGGTTGGTTAAAGCTATTAGTCTGTGCGTACGGGACAAAAGTATTTATCTAAAAAGGTCTCGTTCGCTTTCATCTTGAAACCACATGTAAACGCTTGAAATTAATTATGCCCATGTGTGAGTGTTATAGTAAAGTGGCGCCAGCTTCTCTAATTTGCGGTCCATCTTTCAATTAAAGTTGGGAACTCCTCAAGGAGCACTTATAGGCTTCAACTTCGGGCATTGATTATTAACTTTGAATATATAGATTGAGATTTCGATGGTGATTTGCTTTGTTCTGTTGTTCAAACTCAGTGAATTACTTGAATAAAACCGCTGGCTTTGCTTCCCTGTTTTGGTTAAGTGATATATTATGTAAATACACTTAACAACATTATCTCAGAGTAGACAATCAAATGTAATAATGACTGATCTTTGGGAAAGGGTGGACTTTTCCGCTAACTTGATGATGATGACTCTACGGTCACTGATAGAAACTGGTCGCTGTTTGACGCTGGGTGCCAAAATGATAAAGTGACGAGCCCAGTAATAGTTTATGGATTTACGCATTTAATATTATGATGTGAATTAGGTTTGACCGCGAACGGGTATTGGTCACTATTAGACTATTTGGCAATGTATTTTTGACATGGCCTCTTGAACTCTTAGTTATTATTTAGAAATAATACTCGTACTTTATATAGTCGTTTATAAGCGTTGACATTCAGTTCCATAGTCATTTGGAAGATAATGCCAAATTGGCTTCCAGGAAGCTTGGCATGCTTAGTAGAGCGAGACTTTCACAGTTAACTACTGCCTACAACTCTATAAGGCTCAGATCCGGCCGCATATGGACTACTGTTCTCATCCTTGGGCTGGGGCATTGGACCGGATACAACATATAGCGGTTTGAATCGTCAAAGACCCAGCGATCTCTGTCTGATTGGATTTACTCTATCCAAAGGGACGTTATCTATCACGAGATAACGGGAAGGATTCTGAAGTATTATTCGGACTTTTACCGGCCGCTGTGTTCCACCATCGAACCACTCGTAAAGCCGGGTTCCATCAACATCACCTTGATGAATGGCGTTCTTCCACCGTGCGTTTCACTCGGCACTTTTTGCCTCGTACAGTGCATCTGTGGAACGAACTCCCTTCGGCGATATTTTCACATCAAGAAAAGAGCTTTTGTTTCCCTAATTGGCCGGCAACGGACTGACCACTCTTCTAAGTTGCTGGTGTTAATGAGCTCGTTGGCCCCCACACTTTTAAAATAAATATACGTATATAATAGAAACACCATAACCTCAAGATTTCGCAAGAACTACGAGTGGTCATGTATCAGTTTCAAGAAAAACCTCGAGAAAATTTCAGCAACCCAATTAGTAACAATAAGAAATTGACTCGGAGTTGGGAAAAGAAATTGGCCTAGTTAAAGCAAGTGTTCTCGACGTTCAATTTCCAGAAATATCTCAGCTTTGACATAATCAAAGTTAATTTCGCGAAATTGGGAGATTTCAATAGCAGGATGATTGCTAGAATTTAATTTAAAACTGATATAATAAGGATCGTAAGGACCATGTTAACAAGGATGTTCATTTTTAAATGGACAAGATTTTTCATTTCATCTCCATAATAATGGTGTTTTTTTTTATTAAAGTCGAGTTTCAATAGCGATTTTCAATATTGAATCGGGAAGGCTTGTTTTGCATAAAGTTTTTGTGCATAATGTTATGATACAATGTTACGCATAACTTTGAGTTTCGCTGAGACCGCGCAACCTTCAGGCTGCCATGAATATCCATTGTTTAGACATGGTTACGATGATTTTATTAATTTTCTCGTTGCTTGAAATTAATAAATGAAATTACGCCTTACATTACAATTAGTCATGAAAACATTGACGTTGCAAAACAAATCAACATTGTTATGGGTATACTATACTATCATGAAAACACAAACATACTTTATATAATAAATAAATATCTGAATCACGTCGAATTGAGCTCATAATAAATACTCGTTATAGCCAGCTGTCTGAAACGCCCGTGTCAACGGAATCTGTTTGCCTTGACCACAACCGATCAAATCCTACAATCGAATGAATACTCGTATTTGACAATTGGAAATCGCTATTCTTTCAATATAGAACAACCTGTATAGGTATATAATATACCGTACGTACATTACGTACACTACGTACAGGTTGTTGTTTTATATATTTAAAGCGTTATGTTAGCATGATGAGTATAGGGACTGCCTGTATAGTAGACTAGAGGACGCCCGCGACTTCGTACGAGTAGAATTAGTTTCCCGCTTTTCCCCCTTTTTTTAACGTTGGGGGTTGTATCCATGGCATATTCCAAGTCCCTCCTGTGTTTAGCGGTTTAGGCTTTACGTTGTTTTATATTTATGTAGTTCTCCCTCCCACAAGTAATGTGATGGATTATGTAAAACTCATATATCTAATCTTCACGTGGTCAAACTGCATCTCAAAGTGGAGGTGTCCGTAAAGGTTAGTACGGACTGCACTAGTAATTTAGCCGAGGAGCTAGTATTTTAGTACCTAAATGTGTCTGAACAACGAAAATTTATTCGAGTACCTACTGAATTACAACATTTACAACTACAATAGTCGCTACTCGAATAAATTACTAATGTACTGCGTACAAGCCTTTGAAGATAAAGATAGAGATAAATGTATAAATCAGTAAGCCTTCATGTTGATTGACATGAGTCATTGGATACTTAGTTAAAGAGTAGATAAGGGAGATAAGCTATTTTTACCCTGATGAATTGGAGCATTTCATAGAAAACATGGATGAACAAATTCTACGGGAATGTAGAGGTGTGTAAAAGCATGTAGCAAAAATGCCTTAATCTCGGAGCCCAATTTTAAAGACACGCCCTTGTTTTAAAAGTTAATTAAAAAGCATATTGTACAAATTACAAAGTCTTATGATTTAAAATTGTATCTTTTTACCTTTTAATATGGTTTCGTTATGAAATGAACAGTTTCGTAACATTCATAATATACATAAGTAATTGATAATGTAATTGTTAATATACATAAGTAGTAGTCATAATTAATTTCATTTTATGATATCAAAGGTCGAAATAAACTCTGAATCAATTTCGACGTTTTATGAGTTTCGTGAAATGAAAATTTACTGCCTATAAAGCGTGATGGTATTTTTATAGAACTCTAGCGGTTTCTGATTATGATTCGCGTTTTTATTTGCAAAGCTGAAGTCTGAACGCTGTTAAGCGATCTCAGGTTGCGTAATTTTTATACAGGGTGTAAAGGGCCGATGGCCTTCCCTGAAAATGGGAGATTATCTTTATTACTTTATTTTTCTCCAAGAAACCATGTAATATCTGTTACTGTTTTTAAGCACAAACATATAGTTTCAACCCTAACAGATGATAGGTTCAATGGCCGATTCGAACCAAACCTTCAAGTCAGGAAAGAACAATATTTACTTTATATGAAAATATATAATAATACTATATTATATCTTGGGGTTGACATCATTACTAAATATAACCATTTGTTTTAAATATTATATTGTATTTTCGGAAAGGGCCTTTGTTCACCCTGAATACATGCAGTATATAGTTTCAAACCTGAGCTTGGCTACAATTTAAAGGAGGCTAATTCAAAGAATTGTTAACATAATGGAAATGGAGGGAAAATAATGTTGTATGGTAACATTGATTCTACATATGTAAAACTTAAAAAAAACGAAGAGGCATGACACGCGGGGTTTTGAAAAATAAGGGTACGCCTTAAACAGAACGTATTTAAAATTAGGCCAACTAAGGAAATTTTATTAAATTCAAATATTATTAACGTTTGTTTTTTAATTAAACCTTTACTCAGTTCGGACGTGGTAAACTCTAAAACTATTGAAACTTTAAGTTAAAACAAATGTCAAACATAATTAAATAACCTGACTTTGTAAAAAATATAGTGATAAAAATATTCTAGCATATATTGTTTTCTTCTTTACCTTGTAACATTAAAAACTCATCATTCAAACTGTGCAAACAGCGGTGCAATATTAAAATAATATCCCCAGGTTTACGACAAAGCCGCTAGATGACCTAGTAATTACGATAAGTAAGTCCTAGCTTACACTCAAGACCACTAAAAACTGGTCACGTTGAATATTAATTTGTACGTACAATGACCCGTTTCCATTGCCCTTGAGTGTATCTTGCTCGTGTTCTGCGGCTCAAATAGTGATTGCAATTTATAGTCATAATCCATTTGGTGGAATGGCCCTTCGTTAATAGTAACAGTATTCGCCATAACTCTACGAGATATATTTCGCCGTAAATGAGCTAGACCTAAAACAGATGGTTAATTTACTCATTCTAATGTCTAATTTTGAAACAAAACAAAGTTATTGTAAATTAGACTAAACTTCCGACGTTTTAAACTCTTCATGGAAAGGGTTAAGATGTTTATAGTATTTAACAGTTAAGTTACAAACTAGGCAAGATGTTTTTATAACCTAAAACCTGTCCTATCTCAACATATGCATAATATTAGCATTCGCCAGGCAATACTCGTAGTTTCATCAAATGGCCCAGTTCACTAATCAGAGTCGTTTCATTCTTATAGTTTATTATTAGTTCCCATCGGTAACCGGTGGTTGTCCTTGGGAGCATACTTATATAGTGTGAACTCGGGACAATCGCCGCCGCCGGTTAGTGTCGCATCACTTTACTAAATTAAAGTTGTCTACAACTTTACTAAATGGGTCATTATTTGGGCGTTTGTTCCGAATCACTTTCGTGGTCACATTTTTGTAGAAGTGGCTGCAGATTTCGATTTCGTTTCTGGTTAGGTATTTAAGTTTACCGCACATCTAACAAATATCCAAAACGGCATCAAAATATACGCCCAATTCTTCAAAAATGTGTCCACAAAAGTGAGGCGGTTGAAACGCTCGAATAATGACCCAAATTAAAGTTGTCTACAACTTTACTAAATTAAAGTTGGCTTCAGCTCCATGTACGCTAGGGATGTTACGGAGCTTCGCATCCGGTTCCGATAAGCCGTAAGGTCGGCGTCAATAGAACTAGCGAACAATGTAAACAACACCAAACGAACCAATTCACCATGATTACTCGATAATCACGTACTTTTTAAGATCAAGTGAGGTCTTTGCAATGATTTATACACTAGATCATTATTTTTATATTAAGTTTAAGATGAAATAAGTATTCATTATACTTTATTTTTAATAAAAACACGCTTGGTGAATATTTGAGGTTATGTGTCAAACAGTACTAATTTGTTTACATTGTTCGCAAGTTCTATTGACGCCGACCTTAACTTCGATTGATATTACACCTCCGGTTCCGTTAATTTCTCGAAGCGCAGCCGCGATCAACGTGTAAGTACAAACAAGTTTATACTTGTCGCGCGGCCAACCCTGCATCCCGCGCGCTTACACATTACAGCACGGCTAGCACATGTTGCCCGCGACTTCTTTGTCGCCCGGTTCTCCCTTTCTATCTAGTCCGTAACGATAGAGACGCACTGAGCGACAAGCGAGAAAATAGAACTTGTGCTACCCGTGCAGACACAACTTATTCTTACCTACGCCTGTGATTCCGACTTCGGTTCCGGTTCCGGTTCCTATTCCGATAAACCAAATTTAAAATCTCCGACTCCGACTTTCGTTCCGATAAAACCACCTCTGTACTGTAACATCACTAATGTAAGTTAAGCCTTTAAAAAGTCCGGTACTCCCATAGTCCCGTGATTGGTAAATATAGCTTATATTGTTTTAATTCGTGGCGCGTCGATTCCCATACAAAGTTTTACGTTACGTCACAAATGTCCATAAAATTAAGTACTAGTAATCGAGCGCGTGTTTGTGTATTAAAAAAAACGACAACAATATTTGGACTGACAATAGACGTTTATTTAATTAAGTTGCTATCCAGTGATACATTTGGGCCTCCATTCTAATGAAAACCGTTATCGTATCGTTGCCTTTGACATTATCGTATTGTTTTTAGCTTTGCCGCCATTATTGTCAAGTAAATAAGAGCTATAGTTGACAATACGATGTAGTAGTAGGAGATCCGAATAGGAGACGATTTGCACCGGGCTGTTCATTCGATAAAAAGTATTTTATACCAAATTTAATAGGTATGCTAAGTAATATATTTCGAATAGGTAGGTTCAAAAATTTCAGTCCAGTATATAATAAATATAAAAATTAACGTTGTTTTAAAAAATTGCAATAGCTTGTTTGATAGACAAATTACATACCAATCGAGAGTATGAAGCCTATAGAATATGCAAACGTTGACTATTTTTTTCCCGTCAAACTATTGGGTAGGCAGGTATAAACAGATAAGTCGGTAATAATAATTTGCACCAAACCTAACGTTTGCATATTCTATAGACTTCGTAATTTCGATTAGTAATTTGTCTATTAAACAAGCATTTGCAATTTAAAATAAAGGTCATTTTTAATTTTAAAAAAAATGATAAATAAGTACTGGACTGAAATTTTTCAGCCTACCTATTCGCCACATATTATTTAGCGTATTAAATTTGATATAAAATACTTTTCATCGAATAAACAGCCCGGTGCAAATCGTCTCCTATTCGGATCTTAGACCATAGGTAAAACAAAAATAAAACGTATAGCGTAAACAGTACTGATATTGAGTGAAGTCTATTCCATTTGCCAACCGTAGTTGTTATTGTAAAATCACAAAGAAGCGGTGTTGTAAATAATCCGGTTTGTACAGCGTTGCTGGTTGGAGCTGGATTAAATCAACAATGAGGATGATTCGAATGGAGCCGTATCGGATGGTTTTAGTATTTTTTTACGGTGGAATGTGATAATAGATATAACTATATGAGTTTTATCACCGACAAAGTTGAGAAACTAATAGTTTATCTATCTGTCTGGCTCACTGTGTTCGGTTAAAGGTATGGATGTAATTGATGGATTTAAAAGCGGTTATGATCATCATTTAAACAATTTTACGGAATAGATAAAACTATCACACATTGATGTTATACCCGTAATAAGCTGTCCGAGGTGGATCGCTTATATTTCAGCTTGACGACGACATATTCGTTAATTTACCTTGACCAGGCTGAATAAATTCATACTCCTCTGTTGGTGGCGCGATCGCGCGACCCTGGTCGCCGATCGCCGTCGCCAATCGCGGTCGCCAATCGCGGTCGCCAATCGCGGTCGCCAATCGCGGTCGCCAACCGCGGTCGCTAATCGCGGTCGCCAATCGCGGTCGCCAATCACGGTCGCCAATCGCGGTCGCCAACCGCGGTCGCCAATCGCGGTCGCCAATCGCGGTCGCCAATCACGGTCGCCAATCGCGGTCACCAATCGCGGTCGCAACACAAAAATCATACCTTTACACACGCACCAAGACGTGTAGTCTCGATCTGCGTT
The DNA here is from genome assembly GCA_946894065.1 of Acleris literana. NCBI lineage: Eukaryota > Metazoa > Arthropoda > Insecta > Lepidoptera > Tortricidae > Acleris > Acleris literana. The sequence continues at coordinate 6,255,261 of OX335683.1, forward strand.
TATTGACTTTTATTATTATGAATCATTGCCACAACCAAAGACCTCATAGCCCTAGTGATTTATTAACCTAGGAGGAAAAACAAATTAAAACAGCAGTAACCGGTTAATAGTTTAATGGCGGAGGTAAAATCGAGTCCAAATCCTCCATGACAAGGGTTATCTGTTCTAGTTAAGTTATAAATGTTACAATCAACTCGAAACCATTTCTCCTTTAATAATATTATCCGTATTCAAAGCACGGTAAGGTTTAAATTTAGTGTTCCAGTTATGTGCTTAGTCAGGGGTGTCACTTGTCACATTTCGCACGCCACATGGCTCCGGTAGTGAGATTCAGTTAGCCCGTGATAGGTAAGTCCTATCTAGGGAATACGGGGGTTATTCCCTTACATAACAGTGGAATTCCCTTACATAAGAGTGGAGTTGGAATTCTCAATCAAACTGGCTTTCATGGACGCTATGGTACAGTCAATAGGTCTTCAAAGTATTTCGGGTTCGGGTAAAGTCTGTTGAAAAAGAAACCGACTCCTTTTTTTGTGCTAATATTGCATTTGTACGCTATGGTAGGTACAGATCTAGTGAATGATCCTTTCACATCGTGAAAACTTGGAACTCACGTCTACTTCCGAATGATGCCGACGTGTCTATGAATTATTGAATTATTAAGTGACTTGTTTGTATTCAATAAATAAAGTACTATAGTTATCAGTGTCAAATGTCAAACCACGAGTTTGAAGTATATCACACCGAGATGTTAAAACAGCCACGATCATATAATTAGAAAGTAGGTGTAGTTAAACAAGAGGAAATATAAATAAATGTTGAAAATAATTTCACAGCCTTGTCGATCTAAACGTTTCCCAGGTCTTAATGCTTTCGGCATGACTATTAAAAAGAACAGAAAACAAACTTAATCTTAATTAACAAAAAAAAAACTCTGGTATTAACCACTTTATATCGATTATCACTCTCGCGATGCGACGTTCCCCCACGTTGTCTTGATGGGTATTGAGTCAGACTGAAGTAGCATGACAAATACGAACATTTCCGAGAAAATACGAGGTGAAAGGATATTTCACTACATCTGTATACTAACTTCCAATATTTGAAAATGTTTAAATACGATATACTGACTCCAAGTATCCAAATCGCGCCTATAATATTTGAAGAGTTCCCTCGATTTCTCCAGGATCCCATCATCAGATCCTGACCTGATGAAAATGGGATCACCTGGGATGTATACCCTTTCAAACCATACAATCTTTTTCAAAATCGAACCAGCCGTCTTCGCTTAATCGGGGAACATACATAAAGATAAAAGATTCCAACTAACTTTTAAGTTTTTATGAACATATTTAAAGAATTTAACAGTCGAATGATGGTTATATCATAATATTTCAGTAAACTATTCTTTGAAATTGATTTTAATGAATGATCATAATTAATAAAAAAAACTATTCAAATTCTTACTGTAAATAAAGAAGTGCTTCCTTTACTCCTCTAGTCATCTCTTGCAATGGAGCCCTTGGGATTGAATAGCTTTTTTTAAAAAACGCCCTCGAAATTAAATGAAAAATGGTAAAAACCATATTCATAAATAAACTATTGGCTTAAAGTAAAGGTACAAATTTCAGTCATTAGAGCTGTTTCCATCAGAGTAAGGGGAACAAGAAGACACATCAGAGCATTCGAATGCGAAGATGGAGCCGGAATTTACTTACTAATGATCTTTCTAATCATATATTGCCTTAGCTACACATTAGTGTCATTTTTTTTTAATATACTTAATTGTATTGGTTGTTGTGATATCAAATAAGTAATCTTTTATTCAAATTCTTACTGTAATTCGCCAGAGTATATAGGTTTTGTCACAGATATGAATCACTCACCCAATCCTAGTGCCTATACGGTTTGAGTGAAGCCATTTCCATTGTGAACTCCGTTTTGCTGCTTTTAAGGGAGTAATACCACAGCACAGGTCCAAATACGAAACGTTAACTCTTGCATTTCAAACAGCGGGCAGTTAAAGTAATTGCTCTTAAGTTGTAACTTGTAACTTACACAATAGTATAATGGAGTTCGGGAAAACTATGCCCCAGGCAAATTATGGTGTTTAACTTGGAATTGCCTGGGGCATTTTGTTCCTGACTTTCTACCATTGGAGAGCTACGATTTAGGACTTAATTAGTTAAAGATTTATCTATTTTTCATTGAGATGTAGTCGATCCTACAGCGGGTGTAAGTTGTAGGTTCTCAGATCTTGACTTGGTTAGTTTAGTTGATAAGTAGATACCCGGGAACGGCAAATATTTGCGTGATGGGCACGAGTATTTATTGGTTTCTGAGGTGGCCTTGTTCTCTATGATAATATTTACATATCTAAGTATGTTTTTCTTCTAAAATATGTTTATTGCTGTCTATATTGAAGTACAAGTCGAGAGCCAGTAAATTTTGTGTATGTGCATTATATTGCTTTACTCTTTACCTTAATGATACTCGGTAAAACCATAATACTTTTGACATGTTATCGTATTGTCAACGTAACGTACCTCAACGTAGCTCTTATTTACTTGACATTAATGACCGCCGAATTAAAAACAATATATCAAAATAGAGCCCTATTCCTTACCATCACTGATGATCAGACGGCATATCTATTGTTCATATCAGAAATCAACGTTGCTTTTCAATGTAAATGTATCTCTTGATACGTCTGATAAATTCGGCGCGAAATCTCTAGATCTCCATTCATTAATGGGGGCCGGTCATTTTGCATTATCATTTAATTGAATACCTGTCAGAGTCGTGCTAACGAGATATTAGCTGTTTCCGCTTACTCCTCGATTTCGGAAGAGATGGATCAATGTATACTCGACCAAGAAACTCCTTTACCACTTTTCGACTCTATTTGTACGAGGTTAAGGTCCAAAAGTGGTAAAGGACTTAACTTGCTCAACTATACATCATAAGTTACCTATGCGTATCTATTCTAACTACATCTATGATCATTGATCAAGTCTATTGTAATAAGTAAATGATGCAATCTTAATCCATTCTAGCTTTCACATGAGTCTCCGTCCGTGTACAATTTACGTTAAAAACCACTATTTCCTTGGAAATGGTTATATTTTCTTCTGTAACTTAGTATCTTTGTGATAAAAACTGGTGCGGTGCTTTTGTTCCTAAATAAAAAACAAATACATATCTAAGTATTATTAAACGAACACACTCGTATTTTATAAGAATGTACCATATGACGGTAAGGGTTATTTAACCAGATTAAATTATACAATAGCACTTTAAACGACATAATTTCTTTAAAGCAACATAAACAGGTACTAAAGACACAAGTGGCTATAAAAGCTCTTTAATATAGCTTACTAGATGCCACAAGTACGACAAAACTGTCTCCCGTGTATATCGGACCGCGATCTAGCGAGATAAGAGACTTCGCGGCTACCTGTTGGACGTGAAATTAATGTCGACTTTCCTGCGCAGTTTATTCAACCTCTTTAAAGGGACGAAAGTCATATTTAAACTTTCGAAGGTAAATCGCTGTCAGCAGAAAAAATATTTGTCGTTTTAATGCAAATTGTGTCCAGAAAATGATGATGATGATGATGTGGTGAAAATGTATTTTGGAAAGCTATATAAACAGCTGTGCAGAATGGCAGGCACTCCAAGAACAAAGCTAACTCTGAAGTTATGATGAGGATAAAGACGACTGAGCTGTAACGTAAAGTTCATGGAACTTGACAACAGCATCTCGTTGTGGACATCAAAATATTTTTCACGTCAAACAATAAACATATAAATAACTAGTCATTAAGCAAACATTTCAAATTTACCATTTTGGATATTTTTAATGAAAGTGCTTACAATCTAGTCAAGCTCGCGAGAAGTAAGACAAATCTCACGACACTTCTTTCGTCGATATCGTAGAGTCCTTCACGAGGAAAAAAATAATGACATAATAGGTCCATGTGAAAACTTTACTCTCCTTTTTAGTTTGGCAGTTATCTAAAAAAGACAGATGGCTACAAATGGTATGCTGCCTTTCCAACCTTCACCTATGCAACATATAAATACCCAATTTAATTTCTACCGGGAAGTGTTGATTCGTGTTTCGCGCAACTATTCATTCGGCACTTGTCAACTCAAATACACCGCGCACCGATCCAGGCCTTTATGTAAATCCAATAGATAGGTGGGATCCATTTCCCCACGGGGAAATACTTCCCGTCAAAGAGGGTCAAAGAGAGAACGCATAAAAGACTCGAACCAGCCTTTCGAGACTTACTTCAGAATTTTACAGTGGAAATTTCTATTTGAACTACCAGATATTTTTGGATAAAGGTCATGTTTTCGTAGAGATAAATAGAATTTATGGTTAAATTATCCTTATTCATGTAAATGTTTAAAGTTGTTTAAAGGTCAGCGGAGTAAAGAATGTAATATTTTTGTTAAATTTCAGACAGAATTCCCTCGTTAAAATTTAACGCTAGGTTTTTTGGTTATTCCAATTTAGATAAACGCAATGTAAATTTATATTTCCAGTAAGTATAATTTAAATTGAAGTTTATCTGTCAGAATAAACAGTTATTGGTTGTCTGTTTGGACTGAAAATAACTATGATAAAATCTGATTGTGGAATCAGGTGAAGGCTAGTTTTTGCTGCATATTCATTTTGTAGATCTCGAATTGTTAATTGCAAAAAAAGTTACTTTTTTATGCTAAATTCTTTATAAACTCGAAATTACGACCATACTGCAGAATGCTGAATTCTCGTACCCTGTGACTGTTCTTACGGGACGTGGGAATTTCTAAGACTAAATATATATTTCTCACATATATCCTGTCATAAGTGGCAGTACGCAAGGGATCTTTTGCGAAGAACGGATGACCATTAGAGTCGAAGAATATAATAATAACGGAACCGGCTTCCAAAGATTTGGTGATGGTAATATCGTGGTAGTAGCCGGGATTGAAGAAGAGAGACCTTATATAATTAATAAAGATGGAAGTTAGGGAGGCATAGGTACATACTGTACTGTAAAATACTGGGCGAATTGAGTCTAAAGAGGAGGATGACACATTTTCTCGAATAGGTCCTCGTATTAAAATTACAACAACGTAGAATATGTAGTAAAGAGGCACTAAACGTTGCTGTTTGTCCGCTTAACCAGCTAGCGAGTGAAGTCGTGATCGCGAAGCGGGCGGCGGGCTCTGTAAAAGTTTACTCGCACTCTGCCTCTCAGTTTGCTAGGGCTCCATTCGCAACTGCTTGCCTTCTATTTATATTAGCTATCTTATTGTGGCCATTATACTTATATTTATTTATTTGTCTTTAAAATGTCATATGAATGCGGCTATAACGGAAGGGGGACACCTAATAAAAAAACAAAAACCCGCCTTCAAAAAGCAAAAAATAACTTCTTTAAAATGGTAGGTAAATAGGTCAGTCCAACTGAAGTCTGCTTTTGGTTAAAATGTTGTTGGACGCCGACATTAGTTGGACTGACCTATTTACCTACCATTTTAAAGAAGTTATTTTTTGCTTTTTGAAGGCGGGTTTTTGTTTTTTTTAACTTTTTTTTATTTTATACTTTTTCGTGATCATAATTATGCTGTTATTCTCCCACTCTCTCTCAATTAATAAGAAACAATAGAACATTTCAATCCCGCCGCAATCAACGCCGTGGGAAAGTCATAGTCTTATATTTAAACCTAAATATGCTTCGTCATAGTCGCTCAACTATCTTAATCGAAATATCTTGTCGCCACCCTCGAAATATATACCGTTTAGGAGTTCAGGTGGCCATCTGTGGTCTTCATCATCAGTTCCACTTCACCAAATAGTGCTTTCCAAGACCAAATACACGAGTTACAATGAAAAATACCAAAATCGCTATAGGTGTGCCTATACATTTTGAAGAGTTCCGTCGATTCCTCGTGGATTCCACCATCAGATCTTCATTTTGATAAGAATGGGACCAATCGGGAAGCAACAGCTTTCAAATAAAAAATAATCTTAACTTAAATTGCTCTATATAAAACTGTACCATGACGATCGGGAAACTCTGTAGTGAGTAAAGATGACCAGAACTGAACTGATGCACTGTTAACAACACCACGATTGTATTTATTACTTTGTAGGTACTACTCCTAAAAATACGCTAGTGTTTAATATCAAATGATTACGCTTGTTTTCACATTTGCAATATCTGTTCCTTTCTTGGTCAATAACCTTTTTTTTAATGGCCATAAAAAATGCCCTGGTCTTTACCTTTACCATTGCATATTAGTTGTCAGTAATGACAGGGGCGCAGCCAAGTCTTTACCTATTTCAATACTCTTTAATTATTTAAACAACCTCAGCGGTTGCAGCCCTTCCTTAATTCCGAAAACTGCAATGTTCTGCGAACTCCTAAGTAAAGCGTGCCATAAAGCCAATTTGCTTTAAAGCGACACCCCTGGTAACTTCATAACAACGATGAAGAGGCATCGAACTTTGTAAAACTAATTTTGAGCCGCGAAGATCACATAAGGAAACTTTGCTCTTGTAGCCAACAATCCCTTTTGTACGCGATTCAAGTATTTTTTAATTTATTGCATTAATATTTAAGTCACTGGTTTAAGAGCGAAAAGGCTCTTTATTTTTAAGTGCATGCTCTTCATGCTTTTCTGCTTTTAACATGCCTGCGACTTCAAGGGGAATAAAATCCAGTCCGCTTTTCCCTCTATTTTTAATTCCGTTAGGTTAGGCGTTGATTCTCGCAGAATCCTTACTTAGTGCAATTTTAAGTGATTTAAAAGGAAGAGTTTTTAATTTTCTGTAATGTTTAAGCATATATATTTTAGGTTTTTCGTTAAGTCGTTTGGGTTGGCCATACTGTCAGTCATTCAGTAACTGATAAGTTATACGGATAAGGATAAGTTACCCATTCAGTTTACCAGTTTTTTGACAAACAAATTCTTAATATCTATGTGACTAGAATTCCTGTTTTGTTATTTCACCAACGTCCTACCGGTTGTTGCCTACCAAGATCGATCAATAGTTCAATACTAAAATTTATCAATTAAAATTTCAATAATCCGGAACTAAGAGAATTCATTAGCAATCAGTAACTTTCCCGCTACTACTTTAATATTCAAATTAATGCCTGCAAGGGCAAAGTTAATAGCGTAGTGAAATTACCTCGGGACCTCACTAGATGGATATCTTTCGGCTGAATTGTTCCTTGACACTTCCAGCGCCCAAACTTTGTATTTGTATGGACCCGAGCCTCACACGGTGCGTCATGGGCGATGAATCGTCCCTTAACTCGATTAGAGGTTTGCGCTTGCCGAAATTGATTTACAACTGTTTAAAACTAAGCCTCCCTTCTATTAGATTATCTAAAGCCTCTCAGATTATATCCTTAATCGGGTACGAATCAAATATTTATTGAAATACGTTGGTAATGTAATACCCATTTGATGTTTTATTACTTAACTATAGAGGTAGTTAACTTACCTATAGGCAATCCGTTTTGAATAAAGTTCGAAGGAAATTTATACAGCCTTAAAAATCATCACATTTTATAACTCGTTGAATACCAGGAATGCACTTATTTAAGTACGTAAGGAAGCGAGCGCAGTCGTTTAGCACCTGTCGTTGGTTAAAAAAGGACATTAAACAGGATTAACTAACAAAATAAAACTAAAACTCAAACTACTTAAATCTTTCATACATACTGCAGTTCTCAAACTTTTTTAGAAATTAGTTTTAAAAAAATGCAACCAAAATTTCGGTGCCCGAGTGTTGTACGAAACTCTTTGAAAATAGCTGCCCTATGCGATTACGCAGATGTTGCAGCTTACGATTCGTTCAGTAACGTATCACAAATAACGCAAAAGTAGTAAAAAAAAACTATTATCCATATCAGGCACTCGAATGTGTTGAGGAATATAAAATGTCAGGTATTCAAATGAAGAAATTCATCAATCATGCAATAAATGGCATCGACGTATTTCCCGATGATAATCTTAAAGATAGATTTGGTAGTGCATTAGTCGCATGTTCAAATTATTCGCGTTTTGGTAGAGCAAAATTAAGTCTTTATGGAAAGGCCATGTTGGTTTGAGAGGTGTTGTTTTAACTGGGTTTTATAAAAAGGTAATGTTATCGGGTGTAGTTATACGTGTAGGTGTCCGTTGTGTTCTCTGAGGAACAAGCGGCTCTTGAATTGCAGGGTTGTTGGACTGGTCTTTATCTTCGAAGCTTCATAGGCTACTTTTTATAATTGCAAAACACAGGCGGTTGGGTTTGTAATGCTTTTTTTAATTACATTTGTAATAATGTCATTATTTTCTTAATGAGCCTGAGGTAGTGTTTGAGATGGTACTTAAAGGTATTTAATAATGTGATCACAGAATTCCAATGATTTCATATTGTTTTGTAAATGTAATTTCTAAATGGAAGCATTGGGTCTTCAATTTATTTATAGAGCAGTTGTATTGGAAATGTATTTTTACGAAATTGTACAAAAACGATCGTCTTTCTTTGTTCCAATTAAATAAGCCCCAATCAAAACGTGCCCCTGTCTATCGTCCGCTCTTATTTCGAGGCACTTACAAAGGTTCAACGGCGAATTGACATTAACTCCTCTACTCTGACATCGTGTCAAGTCATATTCTTTCATAACTTATTCAGCCCTCAAGAAGTGATACAATTCTTATAGCTTTTATTGTTTGTGCAACCTTATTTGAAGCTTGAAAAGTAAAATATGCTATGGCTTTTAGGTGGCAGAAAAGCCTTTTTTAAAAAGGTCAGAAAATGATTCTTTGAAGGCCGGGCGAATCCGAAAAACGACCTGAGATCAATAATTAAGTTTGGTTCCAACATTCAGCCCCAACCTTCTCAAATTGATCTAACTCGGTTTCAAAGAAAGAGTCACTGGATAGTCATAAAGGTGCGTGAATCCAATCTAAAACAAAGATTATTTCAATTTTCGATCAGTGAAAGCTTCAAATTTATTTTACTTAAATTTATTATATCACATAATTTAATACATTCATTGATTTGTAAGTAATTAATTGGCTCTAGGATTCGTCATCATTAAACCTTCTTCATTTGAGTTGAGTGAGTTACATATTTATTAAATTGGGGTGATACTGACATTGTTGGCCCCAGTGATTGTGCTGATTGAGAGATCAATGAACACTATCCATATTTAATGGACATACATCACTGCCAAGCACACGTGCGCTCGGCTCTGTGCTAATTATCTTCGGCCATTTGGTTATTTATTTACCTAAATATAATATGCATCGATATCCTGTAATACTTTTAGACACTGCTGACGTTTCAGGCGTTTATCTTCTTAGCCATCAATTGTGTTTTTACCGAGGCGCCAAAAAGAGCAAACGTGACCTAAATAAAAAAGTTTCGTACTTAGATTTACGTCAAAAATCTTGAACTATTACATTTTAAGCAAGGAACAATTTAATTGTAAACAATTGGCTTTTGTAGGTAATGAATGAGCTTCAACACGAGCATATTTTGAATGGCTGGTATAGATAATAATGTTATTTCTCAAAATTGAACTTATGTCATTCTAATTTTTTAGAAAATAACAAGCAATCACTAAAAGATACGATGTTGAATATATCCTCGTTTTAATTTCTGTAAAAAAAAAATATCAAACCCATATCAAAGGTGAGGTGAGTGCGAAATGAAATGATATTTCGGGGTGCAGACTGGCACGTTTGCGTTTCTTATAATTTCTTCCTAAATAGGAAGTGACGTAAACGCATTGGATTAGGTTTATAAAGTAGGTCGACTCGTCGCGAAACACGCTAAGGAATTCAGTGGTTTTGAATAATTTGATAATGTTATGATATAGGTACTGTAAGTATTAATAAATACACCGCGTTTGCGTTGAAAAAAAAATGCTTTAAGGATACCAGTATACACCCAACTTTCTAGCCGCACTTCTTAACAGTCCCCTTTTCAAAGTGCCTCTGGTAGACAATGTTATGAACTCCGTGCGTACGGGCGGAATTTTCCTATTTTCCGACTAACGAAGTGTTTAAAAAACCCCCTGTTTGAAGCTGGTTTTTGTTTTGATCTGGTTTTCTGAAGATTTTGTAACAAAGTCGGCCAAGCCGCCGTCTTAAATTCAATGTCATCTTGCCGGCTTCCTGGTACCCCGACGCGTAACGCCGTGATTCCTCCGTCGAGAAATAAGAATTCAGCTCGTTTGCTTACGCCACAGCGTTTCTCTTCGCGTAATTCTGCAAGATGTCCCTTGCGAAAAGAATGAAATATATCAAGTTTAAATTGTGTTCTATCTTACCTTAAAAGCACTCTAGTATTAACAGAAACCACGGCGTGTTTCGAGTTGTGTTACTATATCCGGAAACAAGTGAATTTTTACAAGTTTTAAAAATCTCGGTTGCAGCTCACAATTTACTTGTTTGTTTCATTGAAAATTAAACAGAAAGTTCGAAGATAAAATAACCCTGTAATTTTCAGATATTTTCCGAGGAAAATTGTTACAGTCCAGCTTTCAATTAAGTACTGTGGGTTGCGAAAACTTAGTTGCGATCAATGTTGCGGAAAAAAGAATGCTTTCCAGAGTTGGAAGCAATTTGACCGACCATTGTTTAGTGAATTTCTTGATTCTTCGATGAAAGTTGGTTTTAATAAACTTAAAAGGCTGCCGTTGTGAGTTGTGACCAAGTTTTATAATTAATATTTTATTTTTAACGATTTTTCTCTCAGTTCCGAGCCCGAGTTTATGTCGATGACAGAAACTTTTAAGTTGAAAAGGATATCGTGTAAACCATCACGATAAAATCAGTAGGCATTTTCCGCGTTTGATGAAAAAATATTTTAACGTACTTTTTGCTGTAGGCATAAGGTTCTCAAACTTGCTGATGGTACCAGGTGACAGGAAACTGAGGGAGGGGGAGCAAGCAACGTCCCCTGTTTCCCGTTGCTACTTCCGACGCTACTTCCTATATACGAATATGTATGTTGCAGTGCGTTAGATATAGTACGTTAGCGACATAATGTTTCTTTTACATCATGGCAAGTTTATGCTATGTTAACGTGTATGGTTTAAATTTAAATTGGCGCTGCAAAAACTAACTTAAAGTAAACTTAGTATGGCAATATCTGTTTGAATACATTAGAAAAGAAAATATTCGGTTACTGTCCCTTATAATTTGGCATTTGGGTATTTACTGCACTTACTCTCTCACCTAATTTTACATTCGTACTCTTTTGACATTTTAGAGAGCACTGTTTCTCATTGACCCAAAAGCCCACAGTTAAAATGCGGCCCATAGCTGCCCTATGCTACAAATTGACTTGCATTTATTAACCTTTCTTTTACTCCCAGCTCCTAATGACATTTGCAATTCCATTACAACCGTTTCACTCATTCAATATTTACTTAGTAATATTCGGAGTGAATCTGTATTAAATGACGTTTATTAAGTTTTGGAACCAGCGTCGAATGAATCAGGGTGATATTAATATTTGGTGACAAACAGATGGAGGCTGTGTTTGGATAAATACTATAATTAAAGTTATACCACGTGTCCCAAAACTCAACGATAAGCCGGCACCAGAGGATGGAGCTGCTTATGATTAGTCGAGAAAAAATAAGGAAAAAAATATATCTTTTCCTTATTGGTATTGGTATTGGTAGTATCTTGACGTGTAAAAGTGCCCGAGCGGCCTACTTACTAAATAAATTTCTTTTATCTTTTTTATCTTTTTTATTTTTTCTCGACTAATCATAAGCAGCTCCATCCTCTGGTGCCGGCTTATCGTTGAGTTTTGGGACACGTTGTATAATGCTACAGATATATGGAATTAATTGCTGGTATATTGGAATAGATAATATTTTACCAAACCGTAGTTCAATTATACCGGTAAAAGTAAAGAAAAAAGTTTGATGTGTGTGGAGTCAGTCAACTAGAAAACTAAAGGTAAACTGAAATCTTTTAGTCCGAACTAATTTATGCTGAATATTAATTTGACCTATGAATAGTTGGGTAATTATTACAGAGAAATGGTCCGTTTTTAGGGTTCTGTATTTAAAATATCCACACTTTTATTTTTTATTTAATACTAGCATGAATGTGCAGTACGATTATCTGATCGAGTGCTTCATTGTTTATTTTTTTATTTTTTTAACTCTCCGAACAGTAATAAAACTCACACGAAGTTAGTTAACATACATCCAATTTTAATCCTTCGGTCCATTATTCCCTGGACTTTTTAATTATTTAAATACTTAAGTTATCAGCAACCGGACTCAAGGAAAATATTCATCCGAATATCCGATCTCAGTTTATTACATCCGGTTCCGTTTTTAATTCATTCTCTCGAATTAAGGTGAAATATTGTGATATCCGTTTCTCTCCTTTGACCTCGTTCGATCAGTAGGCAGGTGTTTAATTTTTATAATGTTATTTATAAAAGTAAAATGAAAATTAGATGAGGAAAATTAAAATTAAATAAGAGTTTCACAGTTTGAGAAACAGCGGGGCGTAGGTATATTATTAAAAATGTATAATCAACAACTTTAACAGTCGAGCCACTAAAGAAGCCTGTCGCATAAAGTTAATTGTTAATTTTGACGTAATTTCTTTATCATGACTTGATGCTGTCAATATGACAAGCTTATATGGTGGCTCTACTACATTCAAAGTTATTGACCGTACCTAATCAACATAATTATGTACCAGCTGTGTCCGAAATTCGTTTTCAATACATGTAGTATGTAATATTTGATTGATTTATGAATAAGTAATGTTCTGTTGTCTATCTATGACTATTGAATGATTATTGCTAATGTACCTGTAATACATTGGTTATTAGTGAGACATGATTGTCTATGATAACTCATACAATATGCATGAGATGCCAAATTGCTTCTACAGTGCAATAAAATATAGTTAGTGGACCTATTCAAGATACACTCTCCGAACGTTATCTTTATCGAAAAAATTGAGGTAAACTGCCGAACGGTCCCATGACAATTCCATACATTTTGACTGTGTTCTGATCATTTACGTTAGCGTTATGCATTTCGTCTAAGGCCTCAAAGATGCTATACTTTACTATTATATACTACTTAGGGTTCTCCCCCCTCACTCTCTCTCTCTTCTCTCTCTCTCTCTCTCTCTTCTCTCTCTTCTCCCTTCTTCAACCTGTCGCTACCCAATGCTGAGTGTAAGTAACTTCCAATGCACGCCATCTCTTTCGATCTTGAGCTTTCCTCATCCAGCCCCTCCCCCCCTGTCTTTTCTTAGGGTCAGTCACTGCTAACTAAAATAGTGTACAATTTTATTTCAAGCTTTTGTGGACTACTGTTACTTCTTAAGGGCCGTAAATTAGTCGGCTACCATAAGCTACCTACTTGAAGTAAAATTGAAGTGTCTATCTGTGATTTTAAAATAAATACCAAAACTTAGATGAAATTTATACGATTTCTAAAAATAAGTGACCGTTGCTAGAATAATGTCTCTGTCTGAAAGTTTATTTCGAAGAGGCTCGCAACGGTTTGACGGATTTTAATTAAAATTTCAAAATTAAATACAGCAATTATTCCTTACATTTTCGTATTTTCATTTTGATACTTTGCACGGTTCAGAAGGTATGAATAAAAATATTTGAAAAGCTATTGCCATCGAAGCGAAGGGAGCACGGGTCGCTAGCGCTAGTTAGTAATAAATAACAATGAAATATTCCAATTTAAATAACATCATGCCGAATTTAAAGTATTTCATAATTTAGTACATGATTAAATACGGCGTATATATTTAAGGAAGTGCTATTTAGCTAAATTATTACCAGGATATTAACATCTTCGCGGCGATGTTTATCGCTATTCAGTGTAAACAATGCCCTATAACTCTGCGCGAGGGAAGTCTAAAGTCACAACGGTCTGAGAGAAACCGTGTTTCATTTTGAGTGATACAATCCACTTAAAATTGTAGCTCTTTGATTTTTGTACAAATGGAACCCATATGGAGTACCCCGGTTCAGTTTATTCACACAATAAGTGCCGGAGTTTTTAATTTTCATACATATTGGACTCCAAATTGATATCTAGTTCTGAAAGTGTTTGTGCTCATAATAATTATCCTGTAGAGAGTAGAAATGGCTATTCCCATATTTGATGAAGTTGGTTGAACAGGGGCCTTAGCCAAAATGCGTTACGCTAACTAGGTTTCTATTCGTTTCGTTTTCAATCGCGTCACTGGTAGATAAGATGACGTGATACGAAGAGTCACGTGATTACCAGTGACGCGTTTGGTTTAAAAACAAAACAAATAGAACGCTATTTAGCGTAATGCATCTTAGCTAGGGCCTCAGTATTTGACACGCTTAGTTGGAGGTTTCCCCATATTTAAATTATAATTTTATTAGGTTTAAAAAAGCAAGGACATGTGAGTGAAAAGTGCTAGTGAAAATGTTAGCTTGCGTCTGCCAACCTACAGAAACAGCATTGTCATTCCGAGGAGGACCGCCAGTGGCCATGGGTCCGCTGGGTACTTCAAACAAGACCCGCCACAACGTTGCTGAAACCATGAAAACCATCCAAAGCCTGGTCAAGCCTGCTCGCCGCTTCAGCGACGATGCCAAAGACAGTTCCCCGTCGCAAACATCCTCACCATCCTATATTAATTCCTCTGGAAGTCTTCTGAACCTTAGAAAAATAGAAAGAAAAGCTAAATCAACGAAGATCCTCGTTAACCCGGTCTGCTCCGACAGCATCGAAACAAGTGACGACAGCATTCGATCCATAAAGACAAAGTGGAACGGCAAAAAGAAACGCCTCAAATCAGAAGAGAATTGCCACAAGGATGAAATCAAGAATGATAAAAATGGTGCAAAGGACTCTTCAGCTAGGGAAAGTAAGAAATCAATATCGTGCTTCAAAATTAATTGTACGGAGGACAAGTCACGTTCGGACGACGATCGTAATTTAGGGGAGAATTGTACCAATGAAAATTCTAGTAATTTTATGAGTGCTAAGAAACCTGATCTGATTAATCATCCGAAGATGAACAGCAAAGAGGTGTTGGTGCCAGACAGATCGATGAAAGGTGTGGAAACGGACCAAACGGTTACAGGGAAGACTGATAGTGTTATAGCTGTTAAGAAAAATGAGGTAAGATACCTACTCTAATCCTGAACAACCATGGTTCATAATTGACACGACCTGCTTAAGTAGCAAGTGGTCACCTAACGGTTTTTCGTCTATCAAATACTTAAATGACAACTTATGTTTGGTATTTGTTATACAAGCTTAAGAGCTTAGTTAGGTCAACTTACGGAAGGATGTCTCCTGGTAATTATTTATATATTACTTTCTGGTGCGATCAGGGACAATTAATCTAACCATCACAATCACCAGACCTGTTTCAAATACAGTGATCTGATATTTTTGACCACATAATTTACTTAGAAATTACACGAACGTATTTGTCATTCACAATTAAAAATTCATTTGCCGAAAATACGCCATGTCCATTCTTCTGCTGCACTGAAGTTTTAATGTAACAAGTGTACTTAAGTTTTTTTTTCTTTCGTTACAGGTAAGGATTTCATCTTTTATATCAAAACGCGGCCTGATCGAACGAGGTAAGATTTAATTAAGGCTCTGAGTAATTAACTCCGCACCGAAGGGTACCTCCAAAACGCGACAAATGCACTAGGGACCCAACCCCTTCGCTATCAATTTAAGCCCTCTTACATCCCAAAGAGAAGAAAATAAATATTAATTAAGGAAGCAATTTAAAAAGAAAACTCTTTTACAATTTCAGCCCTTTTCGTACGCCAAGAAAAACTTGGAAAAACTTACTTATTTTTAAAGACGAGGACAGTACGCCTGATTCATTTGAATAGACTTAATTTACTTCAAGAGTTATATTCTTTAGTCTCAGTGTAGGATGACTCAAGCAGAAAAGGGCGGCCAATTTGTCATAAAAATAAATGCTATTTCGTAGATTTATTTTGTATCTATACAATGGTGTTCTTGAAAATGGACGTTACTAAACGTCCCGCGTCTGTACACTTCATTATGAAATCAAATAACTGGTTTATTCAAAACGAATCGTGAAGCTTACTTCCATTTATGTTGAAAATAAGCAGAGAAAGTAAGCAGCATAACCTTGATCGATTTACTTTCTCTGTGAAATCGGTAATTTTCTTTTGCAAATGAAATCTGTCCAGTAAGGCATGCCATGTAAACAAACCTTGTTAAAAATGAATAACTCGTCATCCTCGTCACTCGAAGGTAAATTACTTTACGTCCAAAGCGAGTGAAAAATGTTAATAAATAGACGCGAGAGACCGAAGTCATACGAGGCAACGAAGTTACTCTGCGGCGGGCCCCACATAAAACAAATTTACACCGTAAAACGGTCAGTAAAACCGTTTACACCTCGGTGGAGCGTCAGTCACCGCAACTACGCTCGCAATTTGTTTATAGAAAACAAATTTATCGTAAAACACTCGACTCATTCAACATTGTCTCTCAACGAGACGCCACCGATAACAATGCAGCCTCATACCAGTGATTCATTCTCACGTTTACGCAAAACTTCGCTTTACAGCGCGTAAACAAAACGTTCTTCGAGCCTATTGAAACCTCTAATGTTCTCTCACAGAGTAAGAGCTAAAGAATTCTCTAAATGTTTTTTTACGCTGTTGCTTATTAAAGCGAAGTCTTTCTACCTAAAACGCGCAGTCACCTGTCTTTTGAAAAAAGTGTGAAAAGAAAGCAGGGCGAGCGAGAAGTGGAAACGTCCCTCTGTTTGTAGGTCGTGGCCTAACTATTTATTTTGAGGCGAACGCTCGAGGTCGGGCCTACTTCGTTTGAAACGGGAGACGTTTGCCTCAAGACGCCGCCTCGCTGGACACTTCGATCAGTTGCCCACGAATGATTCGCAAATAGAATCAGCTTAAGCCGTTTGTGCAAAGTTTACTGAGTAAATTCTACGAGATTGTCGCCATGGTGAATTTGTGTTTGCGTTTAATTTTCACACACAGTGATATTAACTTGAGCTGCGAGATAAATACCCCTTTAAACCCGCGCGCGCTCGGCTGCGGCTTTCATTAATAATTATGCACTTTATCACGTTGTACTAGATTACCAAATTAATTACAAATTTCAGCAAGGAAAACTTTTAATTACTTAAAAGGGATGTTAGCATAGACAATGATGATGATAATGCACTTTAAGATAATGTTTAAGGTACCTTTTCATAGTTCTACAACAAAATAATTCTACTACGATCCCTTTGTGTTTGCTAAAATCTGCAAGTGATGCCAGTGTCAAAAGTTATTTGATTTCCCATTAAAAGTTTCCCCCTGTTTGGCAGAAATGACGTTTCTTTTTTCTTTCTTTCTGAAGTCCAGTGCTAACTGCTCGGCGGCCTTTGACAGGCTACGTTTACTTAAGTTCTTATTTGTCGATTTATTCTTTTAACGCATAGCTACTTTGCGGTGGTAGTTTTAATTCAACTTTTTTTTGCAGTACACATTGTAATTATAGGGCTCGGCTAGTGTTTATTTTATCTATCATGGTCGATATTATCTTTATGCCCTTTCGTTCTATTTTGTCAAACAGTTAAACATCGGTTCATGATACAAATCTTACGGTGTTTTCTTTATTGACAATATTTAAATGTAACTTATTTCATGAGTTAACTGATCAGGTAAATGTTTTTCTCAAAAATGACTGGAAATGTTGACATTACTATCTACATATTGAGACGCGAAGGACATAGTTTACTGACAGATCTCAAATTAAAAAAAAAACACATTGCGTGCTCGCTAAACAAGCCCGCAATGTTGCATACAAATTCCATTACTATCTAGCTTGTAACTTTTTTAAAAGTGAAACAGCCCATAATAAAATGAGGGCACAAGTCTTAAACATCCAAATTTTATTCGAAACATAACTTTTTTATCTGTGTCTGGAATAGCTTATGTTTTTTTAAAAGACAAAGCTTGCGGTTCTCCTTGTCATAAACAAAAAGGCGGTGAAGAGTGATAGTTTTTTCACATGAAGTTTGTTTGTATGCAATTAGAAAAATAAGTTCGAGCGATGAAGATTTTACTCCAACACAAAAAAAAACTTGCGATTTTTGAGAAAATCACTATATTTGCCTCGGCAGGAACAGCAATTGCGGGCTTCGTATTTTTAAACGGACTCGCAAGCTCGTCCGTTTAAAACAATACTCGGCCCGCAATTGCCTACTTCCATGCCTAGGCAATAATGTACTATTATTATCACAATATTTCATTATCACTTATCTTTTCCGCATACTTCTGTTTCACAAAAACACACCCTTTGGCAGCAAAAAACGTTAGACATGCTTCCTAGCATAACACGGAACGTCACATCATTAGAGAAAGTATGCCAGTACCCTCAACAGCGAATACTTTTCTTTATCTCGGGTCAGAAACTTGACACACTCCATTCCAACTCCAACAACTAAAATGGTATAATCAAGAGTCGCATTCTTAAGTAGGAGAGAATGAAGCTAGGGAATCTGATCTTGTATGTACAGTCGACTACAAAGACATGTATTCACTTTTTCTCCTTATTGCATTGTAATAAGGACCAAAAGTGGGTACATCTCTTGACACATTCAGTACCGACAGCAAGCTATGGGAGTTCAATTTACGGACAATTTATAATTTATGGCAGTAAATGTTAAGACTAGTTACAACTACTGGTGCGTTGCGGAAAAAGTAAAAGTTACTCGTTTTTTGAAAATTGATGAAGATACTTACCGCCTGTTTCACAATCGACAAGTAAAGCATATTTGACAGATAAATTTAGCCCTTTCTCTTTCTTACAATTAAAAATAGACAAGGAGAGAGCCAACTTTAAATGGCAGATAAATTTACTGGTCGATTGTGTAACAGGCCCTTAGTGTAATTTCTAACTTCAATTTTCTGAACTGCCTGTTTAAGACTCACTTACGAACCGTTTGAATTAACTATTGGATCGCAGCCAACGGTTATTCCTACGTGGTTTCTCGTGCTATCTCAAAGGCAAAGGATAGAATTCTCATACGATAACGAAGACCAGCCACATATTCACATTCAAGATTGCGTATTTTACAGTTTTCATCGTGGTGTTATTCTTGAACGAAACGGAAATGAGTTTGTCGAAGAGCTCTATTCCGGTTTAACTGATTTAGCGCTAAGGCAGCCGCCCAATTAGGTATGCGGTTTCCCTATAGGCTTGCCTCAAAACGGGGGACTCAACTAACCTTCTCGTCTTCTCCGCTGAAGGCACCCTGGAACACGGCAGGGGTCTTCCAGTTCAGGACCTCCAACCTGAGGTAGGTTGGAAGATAGCGCCGAAATAAGTCTTCAAAACTCTCAGCGGTTATGTTATTCTCTGTCCAATGTCAAGGTCCTTAGCCTTGAATTTGATTTAAAAAAGGCCCACTGGGTTGTCGAAGTTACCCGCTAGCTGCCCATTGTTTCGCTAATTCACGCCACAAACCGATACGCTTTATTATTTACAAAGATACATAATTCAGGCTCCGACTGCTGTTCTGTGTTTAAATTTGGGGGAATTGAGGGATTTGCGTTACCGTTGGGTAGGCAAAGGCTTATTTTTTTTTTAGTTACGGGTTACTGTCCGCGATTTTTCCTGTCTTTAGGGCTTAATTCATCTCCGCCTTCTGTTATCGTAGCGACATGATTGAAAGATATTGATTTCTTTGGGACTTAAAAGGAAGGGATATTATGCTGACCTAGATTTCTAGAACATCGACTATTGTTGTGCCTATATTTTATTCAAAAACGTTCATTTAGATGTGATTAGAAGATAACTATACAAACATGTCTTAGCAACCTGTAACTTAAGTTATTCATTATAATTATTACATTAGTAGGATTAAATAAGCATTCGGTCTGGTAATTTTTTCTTTTCTTTTTAAATTATGATGTTTTATTTTTTGTACCTCTGTATTCCTCAGTATCGATTCGATATTGGCTTACCAATACTGCCCTCCTAAGAGCAGTATCTCAGATAAAACCCTTGTAGCAATATCAACCTTATTACTAATATGATAAAATTAAAAGTGCTTTGGTTATTGATTGTGAGATACGTCTTATTTAAGGCTAAGGAGGGCAGAATAGGGAAGCGATATATCACTCTTAATAGGTAAGTACTCATAATTTTTTACGTGATTCTTCTCAATACTTGATCCTTTATATTAACTAAGAAGCTTACCGTCCCTGGTTCGATACTAGCTAGATAAGGGCTAGAATTCATTTCTATATATATATATATACTTTCCTTTCGTTGTTTGGTACTCATAGATACCCACAGTAAATTGCTACACGTTAAAACGCCTAGTTTGGGACTAGGTTAATTTGGGTAACATTGTTCCTAGACATTTATTCATCGTATATATCCCAGGTCTTTCGGCCATTTTATGTTCCGCTTCAGACCTTGAAGCAAAAATCAATTCACTAACAATGTTGCAAAGCTCTAGTTAAACCGTGACGCGACCGTATGTTGGCCCTCGGCGCCCAGTGCCAAAATCTACTATTGGAGTTCATTACGTAAGCAAATCTTCAACGCGGGCACTTAATGTGTCAACCCGAAAAAGGATTTGAGGTCGTTGAAGTGTCCCCACACAACAACCGTAACGTTTACTTATTCAGCGTATTCGTCCAGTTCGGACATTAGGCTAACGGCTAACGCCCGTATGAGGGTTGTGTCACGGTAAAAGCTACAATTTTCAGGGAAAAAAGGCAGTTTTGGGCATCAAGATCCATATGCATGTACGTAAAATAATCCTGAATTATCTGTAGAGATTAATACGCATTCTACAAATGAACATTGGAAGTTTTCTGTCAAAATGTGTGGGATTTACATAATCGTAACAGAGTATATAAGGGTTTCAATTATATGAAAGCCTATAGACGTTAGCAATGCCAGGGCCACAACCACGTCGCTGACTTTTTTACTTTTAATGAATACTTTTCGACTACTATAATCCACGCTTAAAGAAGAATATACCAAGTCTTTCCAAAAACTCCTGACATTACTAAAGTAAAATTCCATATCCAAACATCCATCATTGTTTACAAAAGCAGACTGGAATATAGACCGTAATAAACTGTTATCCGTAACTTTACGGAACAGAAGCCGTATTTATGAACAACAATGTCAAATCCTGCCAAGTGCCAGTTAATGAAAGGGATAAAGCTATAGGAATCATAACTCTCCATCTCTTTTTTGCATGGAATGTCAGGTTTTGATACCTCACCCACTGAACCTTGGGCCTTGCGAAAGCGTTGGAAACGTCAAGCGTTTATTTTTTTAAAGTAACGAACTGTCAAGTTGGAATGCATTATCTTCTATGTTACTGAGACGTCTGAGACTTAGAAAATATCTAGACGTACTCTTTACACATAAAACTCTTTCATGACTTTTTTTCACTTAACAACACTGTCTTACGCTACAAGTATATAAATAAATCATTCATAGTCAATATCAAGCAGTTAGTGACAAAAATTCACGCGCGACGCTTCTCTCGTATATTACACACCGTTTCGTTTGATTTTAGAGTAATTTCTAAATTCGAATATTTCGAATACCTCTCCCGGGATAGAAGATCATAAATTTTAATTAAAGCTCGTTAGGTAATATTTACCATGCGCAGTATCGCTCAAAGGTGGGTTTAGTTACATACACAATGTTCAAAGACTGTATTAAGCGAGATGAAATTTTGATTGAAGTTGGTCGTTTTGATATTTTTTTATTTTTTATTATTCTATACCCAAAGGGTGCCAACCTAGCCTCCGCCGTCCGTCTGTCTGTCTGTCTTTTCAGAGCGTGTACGTCTATTGCCGCTATAACGACAAATAAGTAGTAAAAATTAAATTAGATTGAAAATTAAACGGGGCCTTCATACAAAAAAGGTACGAAACCCTTCGTGTGCGAGTTGGTCTTCTACGGTGGGCATATAATTTATACCCAACTGCAAATTTCTACGTGTAGTCGTTTGGTTTGGACATTGTCAGCCAATCAGTCATTAATCGTTCAAAGGAATTATCCATTCAGCGTTTATTTTAGCCAATCATGATACTCTATGGTCGGCGTTGATTGGATGATTTTAATGACCGAGGCCAGTCTTGACTATCCAGCCATTCACGGCTAACTTTTATCTCTTTTGATTGGCTGTTTCAGTGAATCACGTGGCTCTGTTTATCTTGTTAGTGGAGTTCTAACTTAGAACACAATGGCTAATCCAGCTCTGTTCCTAGCGCCTATGTAATCCTGGTAACATAAACTGAAAGCTTTTAAGCGTAATTGGTTTTGTTTATTCATGTGAAATGATGATTCAGTGAATATATCGGGTCTATGCCGCAAACTGCAAATGCAGACTATATTCTCATTAGGACTGAAACACTCTCTAAAGAGCAATTTAGGCTTGACAATGTCATGTCAGCACATTGGTTTCGCAGTATGAATACTGAACACTATTTAATACAATTTGGTCAATGATATTTGTGGCATCCGTATTTGGTAATTAGAAACACTTATTATATTAGCCTACTTAAGGTAAGCGTCTAGATGTCGGTATCGTACGTATCGGACGCATCGGACGCATCGCATCAAACGGATCGTAGTATTCTTTGTATAGAAAGTGACACGAGTGCGTCCACTCATCAGCACCGTACGGATCGCACGAATCTGCTCATCGGCAATGCCGACGCCGATGCATGCTTAAAGAGGCAACTTTTGCGATGCGTGCTGATGACGTCATACGACGAAAAGCCGAATGAACTGGCATCGGCAATCCGATTGCTGGTAGTCGCATCGGCAAATCCGGTCGCTGCCGATACAGTGGAAGCATTGTGAAAAACTCATCCGTTCGATGCAATGCGTCTGATACGTACGATACCGGCATGTGGACGCTTAACTTTATATGAAGGTATGATTAGTAATTTTAATCACTGGACATCGTCGCAAAGTTTGTATTAACATGTAATTATGAAAAGTCAAGGAACCAAGTGTAAGCCGTGGTTATATAAGCTACCATAGGAATCATCCTTGATTGATCCAACTATACCACAAACAAAACCAATCTCTAAACAACGTTGATATTGTATCAAGAAGTTAGGTTCATTAATGTAGTATGACTATCACGTTTTTCAGACCGACATATTTGGATTTTATTTGCCCTCTATCCTGTCAGCCTAGCATAATTCCGAGATCGTTAACGAATTTGTCGTCACCTCCTGTAATATAAGTTTAGATCCGAGAAAATTGAGGTCCAGAATATTGTCTCTAATAAAGCGACGATATTTGTATCCAAAGAGGGAGTAGCACGTACAAGAGTACTCATTAGTATAATCGATTGTGTATTGGACCCGATATTTCGAATTTTCCCCCAATTAAAGAATCTCGATGACTATTTTCTCGGTGCAAAACCGCCCTAATATTCCTAATAGGCGCTCAGTATACTAACCGCTTAAACTACCAACAGACACCCTAATGACGTCGTTTCATTACAGAAACGTTTCAGGTACTTTTCCATGGAAGCTAAAAAGCTGGGCGTTTGTTTGCCAACGACGTTGTTTGCCTCGCCCCTATTAGATATTCGTACGGGAAAACAAACCACATGGGTTTTCGATAAGTCAATAAATTCGGTTCACCTGCTCGCTTTATGTGCCACAAGCCGCAAGGTTGTGGCGAGAGTAGACCTATACGAGTATGTTTTATTTTTAACAATGAGAATTTTACTGTGTTATTTCAGAGTAGAACTTACCTATGTAGTTATATAATCGTTAGAGACTTTAAGAACTAATATTTTGCTAACTTGTGTACCTACTAGTATTTTCGGGTTGTATGCGTAAGTAAGGCTGTAGTTTTTAAAACTGCATCCAAACTGTTTCTCAGTAGTAGGAGATCAAAATAGGAGACTATTTGCACCGGGCTGTTTTTCGATAAAAAGTATTTTATACCAAATTTAATATGCTAAGTAATATATGGCGAATAGGTAAACGGAAAAAATTCAGTTCAGTACATAAATAATTAATTTTTTTTAAATTAACTTTGTTTTAAAAAATTGCAATAGCTTGTTTAATAGACAAATTACATACCAATCGAAAGTATGAAGCCTATAGAATATGCAAACGTTAGTTTGACTATTTTTTTCCCTTCAAACTATTGGGTAGGCAGGTATAAACAGGTAATTCGGTGCTAATAATTTGCACCAAACCTATCGTTTGCATATTCTATAGACTTCATACTTTCGATTAGTATGTAATTTGTCTATTAAACAAGATTTTGCAATTAAATAATCATTTTTCATATTTTTTTTAATGATATAAATACTGGACTGAAATTTTTCAGCCTACCTATTCGCCACATATTATTTAGCGTGTTAAATTTGATATAAAATACTTTTCATCTAATAAACAGCCCGATGCAAATCGTCTCCTATTCGGATCTTAGACCACAGCTGATTGGAAATCAAAACGATGGTCGTCTGTAAGAATGATGATAAGACTGATTGATGTTGGAATGCATAACCATGGACGCACTATTAAATAACAAATAATAGTAAAACGTTAAATAAAAAATATCTGTAAGTTGACATGTCTTCTTTGTACTTTATGTTTATGTAAATCTTAAATGTAAATGTTCAAGAATTGACGAATACCTAAACTATTCTATTCTATTATATTCTCTTCTATATTTAAAGGTTTCTTATAGATTCGGCACGTCACTTCTCTACGTAGTATTTGTTCCTCGATATATTTATATTCTTGAGAAAATCCAAGCTTTGGGTATAAATATATTCTTCGTTCTATTCTAACACAGTACATGTAAATATATGACAAATTTTAATTACTTGAGTCAAAAATTTAAACACGTTCCAAAACCTGACTGATAAATAGTAGTGTTATATTTGAACCTTAAAGAAAATATCTAGATGTATATTGCTGCGCGTCTGCACTAAGCAACGTTTTTGCTTACATTACAAATGTGAGCTAAGCGGATAAGCCCGTGTTAAACTGCGAGATCGCCTCTTGACTCGACTCAGCCGAAATGAGCTGGATTTGGTGATATTTCGTTTAACATATTCAACGCCGGTGACACGCCTGGAGTGTCAAAATCACCTACTAATGCCAGTTGGTGGCAGCGGATGTTAACTCTCAGCATTTCTCATTTGGAATTTCGCTGTCACCGCGACCTGCACCTATTATTTTGTTACTTTGCATAATCCAGACGTGACTTTGTTTGTGACAAGACGGCAACATTCATTATTGCAAGCTGACGTAACTCTCAGAGCACGTGGAGAGCTAAAAAGGGACGTAGCATTATGTAAGAACGAGAGGTATATGTTTCATAACTCTGGCCCAGAATTATCAACGGACCGTCCATGGAAACCTCGAGGCATTAAGAAACTAGTGATTTATGGTCTGTTTCGCAAAAAATGGATATTGTGACGGTTTCTTTTATTTTTTAACAATCGTCAATAGTATACCAGAGAGGCCTCATAGGTGGGCCATCTTTGTTCATTTATGTTACCTATTAAACTTGATAATGCTCTCTTTGAGAGTCATCTTTTGTCGTTCAACAATACCTTGCCAGCTAGCGTAAGTTGGTGTCTGTCTAAATTATCGTTTAAACCTCAGCAGCATTATTCCAGCTACCTTTTGTTTGCCAATGGTACTTACACAAGTAAAAAACCTTAATATTTCGCGTTATAACTCTAATTCGAGAATTTTCGCGAACTCTAAATAAATTAAGCCAGGCACATTACACGGATCTTATTTACAAAGAAGAAATAAAGAACAATAAATTCGTCTACAGTCACCGACCGTATTAGGCCAGTAATTGCAACCAACAGGGGCTTTATTCTGAGGGCCTGTAAGACAGGCGAAGCTTTCGTTGCAATTTATTTCCTTGACAATATAAGCGGGTATTTTTCCACTGAAGTATTGCGGTCGCACGGTGGCCGGTCGGCTCGGCGCTAAGTGCAGAAAACTGTCGTGAGCCGCGCCAGGGATCTAGCGACCAAACAGCGTCCTAAAGCTTTTAGTTGTCGCTTTCAATGTTTCCAAGACTTAGCTTTATAACTGCTAAGTATTCTCTAACCCTTTTTTCAACTCCCTAAGTCACTGCAAAGTTGCAAACTTTCCGTACATTTTGCTAAATGTGGTTTTCATGTTCTATTTTCCTAGCTTGTTTAAAAATAAATCTGCGAATGAAGCTCGTCAAATTTCCACTCCATGCCTTCGCGTGTCTCACAAAAACCTGAGAAAGACAAAGGGACGTAATAACGTCATCTGAAAGAATAGGAGCAGAACAAAACAGGGTGAAGTGGCAAGCCAGAGTCGGCCATTGTTGGGATGTTGCGAGGCGAGTTTGTGACACACGTATGTATCTAGATAGAGGGGGAAGGGTGGTGAAAGCTGTTTTTTTTTAGGTTGCGTTGTTTAGGTTTCACTCTATAGTCTTGCTAAGGTAGTCTAACTTACATGCAAAATGATAATCTCGTATCATTGGCTCACTTAGCTTTTCACAGGCTGGCTGTTTTATCCTAAAATTAAAGTATGTGAATTATTCATTTGACTTTTAGTAAAGATTTTGCTCCGTATTTAACTGTATCGCCATGAATAGTTTTTGTTCCACTTGAATGTAATTCATCATTATCTTCATCATTATCTTCACCATAAATCTGATCGTCAATCGTCACATCAAACTCGGCTGGTTTCTCGTCGCAGATACCACTGGGGTACTTTGAAAATCGAAGTTCCAAGTTACGTTATCTATCTATTCCTACTGATTAAGACTGATGAGTGAAAGGAATGGGATATCTAAAGTTTCGTATTAGGTGCTTCTTGGTCATCCAGTGCCCGAAGACGAAAATCTTTAACTGGTGCGTGTTGCCTTATGGCATTGAGACGTAGACGTAGGACTTATAAAGTAAGGTTCAAGGTCAACCAAAGGGCAACGTAATTAAGTAATTATAACCCGGTAATGAACGAATTTTCATCTGTCACGCAACGTTAAATGTTTATACGGATTTTAGATTATCATATCATGCGTTAACATTCATGATTGCTACGTGATTGTTACATTTTCATTTAAAGTAGAGCAGATGTTAGTTTAAATAACAGATATCGGGGAAAACGGTATTCATGAAACCTACTCGTACCCGAGCATTCGATACATTTCGTTTTATCCGTTATCTATGCCATAACAGTCAACTCATTTGTATAAATAGCTTTAATAATGCGGTCTTTAATTGTAGTTGTAATACTGACACTAAAAATATTCTGAACAAAATCGACGCACACATATAAAGATGCTTAAATGTGAGATCGAATGTCAGTTGAGATTGTCTTCTGTTTGTACACGCTTACACACACGTACACAAACGCGAGGGCCAAGCGTTTTGGCTAAAATGTGTACCTATTTCCAGTACCAGATGTATTGAATAACATACGACATCGTTTTTTGTCGGGAAAGTTCGTGTTTATCTTTCTTTCACATTCAGCTTTTGTACTGTGAAGGTCCTAAACATCGCCTCTATGGCCCGGTATTTAAAAAAGGAACATTCCTGAATGTAACAGATTTCATTGACAGAACTGGAAAGATCCTCGTAAGATAGACGTAACCACAATTATATTGAAATAAAATGTGTTCACGACTACAAAGTTTAATTATCGATAAGATCATTGAGAAAGCAAGACAAAAATAATGTGATAAAGCACTACTTACATGATTACATCTGTACTAAGATTTTTGACGTGTATTGTATTGTCAACGTTTTGATAGCTCTTATTTACTTGACAGTAATTGCGGCTAAGTTTAAAAGCAATATGGTTTTACCCTGTAGAATAGAGAACCTGTAGCAACCTCAGTCGCTTAGTAGGGTCGCAGTACATTCAGTACCTTACTCCTTGTTTTTATACAAAGTTGACGCCATATTGGGTTCTTCGCACTTAAAAGTAAAACCTAAATCTTATACATTATGTTGTTGCAAAAACAACCTAGATTAGAGCAAAGAAAAGTTAAAAGTTTTTCAGCTTCTTAAAAGACATACGATGTTAGGAAAGTGAGTTATCTGTTGAAATGACCCGGAAAGGACTTTTTATCGCGTCGTTACTTACGTGTGAGTTATGTGGATTGATTTTATTTTGGTTTTAATTGTTTTTGTAGTATGGTGCCTGTTTTCAGGGACACTTAAATACTTGTAAATACCACTCAAAAATATTTAAACAAGTATTTGGTGTCCACCAGCGCATATTCTTAATTCAGAACTTACTATTCTTACAGTGAGCTTCGTGAAGCCCCGGGGCTCCGTATAGACTCTGAAAGCGCTCCACCGTATCTACCTATTTTCAGCTGGAATTTTCAGCTATATACGGACGATGTTACGCAATAATGTGTCAACCCACAAGTATTTAGCAATAAAGTGTCAATCCTCAGTACTTTCTTTGTGGGTTGACATTTTATTGCTAAATAATTGTGGTATGACACATTTTTGCGTAACAGCGTCCTACAATGTTATGTAGAAACTGATTTTAGATTTTAAACTTTTAAAAACTGGTATTGCTTTTTAGGGGCTCTGTAAAATATTAAGCGTTTTCAAAGGCTTCCGCCGCTGAAAAAATTTAAGAACCACTGATGTAGAGCATGTCGGGCCATGCCTAATATAGGATTCAGTAGCCGTAACTAAGAATAGGTGTACAAAGTTATTTTTGTGGTTATTCTACTAACAACTGTTCGAGTTTTAATAAACAGGGCCGTCTATATCTCGTTGACAGTACGTTCGACTATACTCCATTTCTTTAGGGACTTAACTAAATGTAAACAAAAAAACCACGTGACTTAGTTGGTCAGCCAATAGAAGCAGAACACTGATACGTCAAAACTCTACACAACAGATTTGATTGGCTGTTTAACAGAGCCACGTGGTTTGGTTTGTTTACATTTATTCAAGTACCTAAACAGATGGAGTATAGTTTAAATTACATGATTTATTTGCTATCGTATTAACAGCCTTATGATAACTTACTTGCTTGACAATAATGGCGGCCGAGTAATACAATACGATAACAGATCAAAAGTAATATTGTTTTACCGAGTACAATATAGCATAGAGTATTTAGTGTTTCTTTTAAAATTACCATTTAGGGCCGAGTTCACCAACAATTAAACGGACGGTTAGCGGTTTAACTGGTGTCAAATGTATTGATTAACAGCTGATTAAGACTAAACCGTCCGTTTAATTGATGGTGAACTCGGCCCTTAGTAGCTTAACTAGCTTAATATTTAAAAATGACATAGTTATAGAAAAGACAGGCAGATTTGTACTCCAAAACAATGTAAGCCTTCCTAGACATAAAAAAAACTCAAAAAAAATTTTAGCTTGTTTTTCGAGGGTTGAAATTTCGATACCCCACGAATAAAATTGAAAAAAAAAACAACAGATATTTCCCGAGTTTTACAAGGTCAGAGGTTAAGTTAGAATGGTTCGTTAAAGTTAGGTGGTTGGACAAAGAATACCCTCCGCCTTCGGGTTCACTGTACAATATTAAACGTGACCAGAATTTTGGAAGCTTCGCATCCGCAGTTTTTTTATAAAGCCGCTCGAATTTCACTTGAAATGGAGTTACGAGTATATGCGCGATCTATATATTTTTTTATAAGGCCGGAGCAATTGGTTTCCTTTTTTGACAATTAACTGTTACGTCCATATAAGAGTAATGGTCTAAGTTCCGAATAGGAGACGACCTTCACCGGGCTGTTTATTCGATAAAAAGTTTATAGCAAATTTAATATGTTAAGTAATATATGGCGAATAGGTTGACTGAAAGATTTCAGTCCAGTCCTTTTAAATTGTGAATGCTTGTTAAATAGACCAATTACATACTAATCGAAAGCATTCTATTAACGTGGTCGTGGCATCGAAAATAATGAACCAGGGTACCGCATTTCCAAAATTTTGAAAAGTTGGGATAGGTATCCCGTTTTTGGTGCGTCTTTTACTAAACATGATTTATCATATTTTCAGCACTCCGGAACTGAACTATCCAGCTCTTTAAGGTAGTCCACTATATCCTGGACACCCTGTATAGTAATTAAAAGACAAATATCTATCATCTATCATCTGTCATCATTTTATTACTTAAGAGGTACGAAAAGAAAGATCTAGGCTTACTTACTTTTCCCATATAAGACAAAGGACCAAAATATCTATTTATACAGTCACCCAACAACAATGTTGAGCATACTTAGACCCTTGCCATTGTGAATGTAATTGTCGTTTTCATGCTTGTCATTTGATGCTCAGATTAGGGTTGCCAACTATTTCTTGGGCAAATATAGTATTTCCCAGCCGAAGGTATAAAAAATACATAAAGAAAAAATAGTACTATGAAGAAAAACTTTAAAAAGTGTGTAAATTCATTCATTAAAATATAATGCACAATATTTACTAGGTACTTACTAACATTCTGCCTGCTATTGGGGCAACTATCTGAGCTTAAAAAAGCCAATTTTTCCACTTCATCTACATTGTTGCTTAAAATCAGGTTGAAACGGCCAACCCAAACTGCATATGTATAAGGACTGACCGGAATATAGTTTGCTTACTATATATTTCTTCAACAGTATATAGTACTCAGAGTGAAAATATAGTACAATACTATATATTATAGCACGGTTGGCAACCCTAGTTCAGATTGAAGTTTATTGTAACAATGCACTATAGTGCTGAACTCGTGCTACAACATTTCTTAAGTTCTTTGCTACATTATCATTATTTGGACTTTAAGGCGTCACACTCATAACAATCTCATCTCTATGCAAATTTAACTATAACATTTAGTTTCAAACTCTAAAACAATTTCACCTACGTCTCTTCAAAACTTGACGTCGCACAGCCAAAGTTTGTTCATGCTCTAGCTGAGCAGAATCAGCGAAAAGACTGTTTGTCTTTCTACAAGGAACCGAAATATCTAGAGCTTTCCAACTAAGTGTGTCTCTAAAACTAACTTCATTTAGGCTTTGCATACTAATATTCTAATCCTACGAGGATTTAGTCGTAAAGACAATGTGAAGGTTTTGTCAAACTCTCACAAAAGTGTATAAATTGCTGTTCTAAAAAATATTAGTCACAATTTAAATTTAGCAATAAAATCCTTTGTTTAACGCAAATAATTACAGCATGTTTTTTGTAATTTAGAACAAAAAGTTCTAAGGTTATTTTTATTTTTACACACCTTTGCTTGGGCACATGTCTAAACGGTCTTGGATTTAAATATTGATTGTTAATATGCTTCAAAAATGTTAGCGTGCCTACTGTACATGTTTTGTACTGCAAGCTGCAAAATATCCCAAAGTTCATCGTTAGGTACATTTTCTCGATTTATTCTCTCAATTGTTTAACTAACTGAAGAATGTAAGTGGTAGAGATTCCGAAGTTTCGAATTTATGACTGCGATTTTGCTTTCAAAACCAAAATAACTATGTCGTGCTCTATCGCCCTGTAAAATTTTCTTTGCGTGTAATAAATAAATAAATAAATATCAAGGGACAATCTCACAAAATTGACCTAGTCCCAAACTAACCTTTAGACTTTTACTATGGGTACTAGACAACGATATAAATACTTACATAGAGAAATAAATACTTAAATACATAGAAAACATCCAAGACTCACAAACAAATACTTGTGCTCATCAAAAAAATATCAGCCCTTCCCGGGATTTGAACCCAGGACCGCTAGCTTCATAGGCAGGGTCACTACCAACTAGGCCAGCGCGTCGTCGTAAGGACAACAACATTCACGCTGTATACTTTATAATAATAGTTAGAATACATCATAAACCATCACATAAATCATTATAAACCGCAAATCAAAATGAATTAAGAACAGTACAAAACGGAAACAATCCTCCCTACAACTAACAATGGCACCCAACTAACGCCGGAATCCTCCCAACGCAGCTGATCGCCTGTGACGTCAACGCCAGCTGATTTCCTGTGACGTCATGCGCCCCGGCCGCATTCCATTCCAGACAAGCACGTATCCAATTTATGACCTGATTTGTTATGTTGGCGCGCCTTCTCATAACTTTTGTATGACGCTGGATTATGAATTGCACGTAGATAAAAAAAAAACAAGTTATTTAAGTAAATGTTATGTTTAATAAGTTTTCCGTTTCTAGTTTATTTGTTTAGTAAGTTGGTCACGATCGTGGGAAAATATAAAATCAGCTCGGTGCTGTCTGGAATAGCATTGCCCCGACCTAAAATTTTCTCTCATTTAAACTGAACGAGCTTAGACTAGACATACTAGCTTTATTAATGTTTAATAGAAACTTTTTTTAAAACAATAAAGAATCAATAGAGTAATGAGATCTGGCTGCGAAATTATTTTTGGAAATATAACCTCGAAGTTCAAGCTTTTTTGTGTACCATAGCCATACTTGTTAGGGGGCTAGAAAAACGGTTCGTCTCATTAATTTATTACGTGCAAACCCAAAAATATTTTTTCTTTCATGGATTTCCAGACAAAAAAACCTGGTTGCTTCCCACATTTATTTTTATTATAGTCGTACGTAATATATTTGTAAATATAATATAGGAAGTCCTTATTTTATGCCGCTGGAAGCATAAACTTTTCAGAATTACGTGTAGATGAGGCAAGGATAGGTTATATAGGCTTGTTGTATAAAAATCCTGGAAATACAAGGGTTTCATAAAACACTGGTAAACATCTTAGCCAGTTTGTGCAAAATGTGGTTACAGAATTAACAACAAGTTTTAACAGTTGTTGGTAATTCTGTAGCTCTACCTACCCCACTCTGGGAATGAAGGCGTGAGTGTATGTATGTGTTCATATAAAAATAGAGTTTATTTGCCATAATTATGACTTAACATTATGACTTAAAACAATTATGGCACACAATATGCGTACACCCGTCAACCTTTCTCGCTAATTCAAACTAGGCACTGCTAGCACAAGTTGCCCGCGACTTGGTTGTCGCTCGGATCTCCCTTTCTATAATAGTCAGTAACGATAGAGACGCTCTGAGTGACAAGCGAGAAAATACAACTTATGCTACCCGTGCTGGTTAGGCTTTTTGTTCGACAACTCTCTTGGAAGTTTCTCCTGAGACAAAATGGTAATGAAATTCAATAAGTTTGTTAGTCATTAAACACGTTACACAGTGTTGCGTTGTAATTTGTGAATGTTTATATACAAGCGTTTTTGCCGACATGCTTCAAAGTCGGCAAATTAATTGATAAAGTTCGCCTCGCCTCCGCCACGACACGACATTATAAATATTCATAAGTATGTTAATGCTAAAATTATAAACATACCACACTTTTTCGAAGCAACGAATTAATTTGCTCTCGTTCTTTATTCGAGGACTTTGGGAAATAAATTTGGGTAATCTTAATGTGAATAGAATTGGGGGAAAAGAGCTGTATAGCATTTTAGAAAGTTTATGAATTTTGACAATATGACAGACACAATAATTAAGCCTAAATTTACCAGCAATTTGATAGATCTCAGTTTCAATATTTACACAGAATTAAAAATAAACTTTTAATGACTCTTGTAACTAATATACGTATCTGAAATAAAATGGTTGATCGTCGAACTTTATTAGAACTAAGCTAATATGTTTTCTTTAATCCGACATTTTTGTATTCAAGTTTTTTTCAATTACTGTAGTCCTATAAGTATAATAAAGAATCACACCTTATAAAATAAACGAAAGTGCCACGCAATACCTAAATACATATACAGGGTGATTGGTTTTTCAATACATTATAACTACTTATATTATAACATAATTTCCAACGAAAATAATTTGTCATGCTCAAAATCTTCAATAGTAAATTTCAGCATAGAGGCTACTTCAACTTGTATTTTTCCCTATGATGAAAATGTCTATTTACAACAATACGTGTGGATGATAGTTAGCTAAAAAGCAACCACAACGCAGCAGCAGTATTTTCCCACTCGTCCCCTGAATACTTTCTCAATAGGCCAATTCACTAGATATTTATTAGCTTTACGCAGGTCATACAAAAATGCTGTGCGAAAAGTGTAAAAGAAATTTCGTGCGTGGAATCGTACAGACGAGACGTCCTTTTGAAAGAACGTTAATAATTTCATTTCAGTACTAATACCTACTAGGGTTTTTACAGAACAAATACTGTAATTTTCCGTGCAGAAAATTACTTTCTTCGTGATAAATGGAGAGAGAAAAACACTTCTCCGTCCATTTGTCTGTGTACCTTTTATTGTGTTTAATTATCACTACTTGTTTGTGACTTGTTTGCTCAGTCTGTTCCTTTCTAATTAGTTTAAAACGAAAGAGAGGAGAACTAGTTCTGAAAAGTGTCTTCCTTACATACAATTTGCGTTTTGTATGTGTTACTGTTTACTTCCACGAGATCGCAAGAGATTAATAAATTGTAGAGTTTAATGTCGCGTGCGGGGGTGCAAACTAGGAAGGGAACTTTAAACCTTATTCCAATTGCAATTCAGGTCATGGATCAGTATTTTGTCGTAATTAAAAAAAGATCATGTGTAATTATGTGACTACAGCAGATTTCATAGTTCCATTGTAATCATTAAGGTGACAAACGCGATTTTAATAAACTTTGCACAAGCCATCACCCTTTATAAACTTTATTAGTTAATTAACGTAAGAATCCTATTTGAAGTAAAAAAGATGTCCTTATTAGGTAAATGAGGTGATCAAATCTTATACATGAAGGTTATGTAAATTAAGTTGAATAAAAAAACGGATAATGAACTGATAGAATAATAGGCTTTTTTAGAATAATGAAAGTTGGTGTTCTTTCTAATCAAGTTTTAAAGCAGACCCAGAAATGTTAAGAAGTTTATTAAAAAAGAGAGAAAGTTTTTTCATTTAGGCGAGAAGTTTTTCTTTAAAACAGATTAACAACAAAGAGGGGTGGGATATTATATACGGTCATGGATTTAAAACCTTGGAACCTTGTCGCAGTAAACTGAGAAAAGTAATGAATAATCGTAACCTATTATATGGTGTCACGCCACTGCACTATAACAGGGTTCGTAGGGCTAGGTTTATAATTATTAGTAAGTGATTACTTTGTAACCTACTCGCTTTCCCTCAATTGAAATTCTCGTATGGACTTTCGAAACTGACTCTAAAGTGACAAGGTACAAAAGTGATCAATTATTTATGACGTCGACTGTAAAAATAATGTTATCGCAGTTGCTGAATGTCATTTATATTTTTTGCTTTTTTAAATCAGAGCGCGCTTTGATATACAGTATGATGTTTTATGTTGTGTAGGTTATTTTTTTTATTAACATTGATTGTTCAAGATAAATTGTATACTGACCGATTAATTAACATAATTAGTGAATCAGCACGGTATTTCCATTAATTATGACCTGTAATGAAAGCAAATATTTACTGCAAATTAATGTACATGCATACTTGTTGATTTTGCTGATTTAGTGGCGGTTGATTTTACTGTAGAACAAATTATTTTACATTACTCCAAAATTATTGTATTGAATGTAGTATAATTATTGTATTTTATTTATAAGGCGTTCTTATTTAAAATGCATTTAAACGTTACTTTTTTGCTCACGAAAATCGTTATGGTGATGCAATCAAGTTAAACCTTACGAATTTCACAAGTAGCTTTCAATTTATAGAGTTTATCTAAAGTGCGATTTGTCAGATAAGGGCAAATACGTTTTGAGACTTGAAACGATCGTTTATGTGTAGCGGGCGGAATCATTTATCAAGTTTGCCTTTAATACTTTAAGCCGGGTTGCACCAGGGACAGTATTGAAGGGGTTTTTAAAATGATAGATTTCGTAAATCATACTGTATGTGAGACCACTGAAGTATTGGGGTATTGGTAGATAGCAAAGAAACAACCGTTTATGACAACGATTGATTTATTACTGAGTAAAGAGGAGGTAAGCTGCGGCGGCGCAGCGCTCAATACATAACACATTCCTCCACCATTATATTTAGGAAAGCTGGTAACAACAACCATCAATTAAACACTTAAATAACTATATTAACACTACTTTTTACTCAATGGTATATGCTTATATCAAAACAAAGCACCAACACCACAGATCTGAAATATATTCTTGTTTTTTTTTTAGAAATGACATTTGCTACTTACCTGTGTCTTTTCAAATACAATTTTAGTACGTAACAGCAGATTTTAAACTACATATCTTTGGCAACTAAGTCATCGTATTTATATGAAATAAATATATTCAGGTTTAATTGACACTACCGGTATTGGACGTAAAGAAATACATAAATATATAAATATACAAAGGCACGGGTAATAATTGTATCAAACAAAAATATTTTTACTGCTGAGATTATTTCCGATAATTCTTCATTTTCTTCGTACGACATATATTATTTTATTACTTTAACGTTACGTACTCTGCTTTAGTTCTCTTGATATGCCAGTTACGTGACTGAGCGCTCAAGAGGTCATTCCGACTGTGTTCGGTGCAAAGCCGAGTTACACTCCGTCGAGTAATTAATTCCCTAGACCCTTTGACGACGTGCCAGCTCAGAGCACCCTGTAGAAAAATGTATTTTGAGACGCGGAAAAATCTTTGAGTCACAGTGCTTTCTTTAGAAAAGATTTCAAGGGTCCTCTTTCAAGTATTCGAATGGTATAAATAAAGGCTTTTTGTCTTCGATATATAAAAAACTTTTTCAGCTCGCAGTGTGAGAAGTTTTAAGTGTAAAATTAATCTATTAATTAATTAATTAATTTGACGGTCTATCTATATAGATAAAATAAAAATGGCGTTTGTTGGTAAGCGCATCATTTGAGAACGGCTGGACACGGCTGATAGAACGGGCAAAAGCAGGTTTTTATGACTTGTTCATTTTATGTTTGACGAAGTTTTAAGTAGGTATATTTAAGATGCAGTATGTCTTTATGTGGGGCTTATCCAGGAAGTCGTTGTTGACCTACGTCTACTCCAATAAAATCGTAATTATTAAAAAGAACTTCGAGATTTTTTTATAACATGATTTTTATTCGCACCTACTTTACTAATAATTAAAGCGACAACCCTTTTAAGATTGTTGAACGCGATATTTAAAAAATGCATAATAGACGTGTCGCTCGCTTGAACCGTGTCGATGTTATTTAAAATCTCCTTTACCCAGCTCAAGGGGTTGCAGCTCGTTTTGATAAAAGCTCTCACTTACCCAGTGTACTGTGACAAAGTAAATTGACCATACCGTCTGAAAATTCCTGAACGAATATAGGAAATTTGCTTTAACATTTAACTAAAATTGGAGCTAGAAGTAAAGAGAATGTAAAGGAAAGGATTAAAGTTAAAAATAAGTCAACGAAATAGGAAAACCTTTTTTTATTGAAAACAATTGACCGCCTACATAAGGTTAAACTTATTAAATCGAAATTAATAAAACCTGCTACGCAAATTATGTCGCCTTTTTACCGCTGGCATTTAAAATGCTTCATCCTGTATGTTCACGTCATGTGAGCGAACCGACACGTTTCACTTTTATATACCAATACAAAAAATACATGCTGTATCATTAATGTTCATGTTCATACAATATTCATGTGTATGGAAATGTTCGCGCCCATCGTTCTGTGGGACGCAAAACTTCTTGGGTACTTGCTTACTAGGT
This sequence comes from Acleris literana, assembly GCA_946894065.1. Taxonomy (NCBI): domain Eukaryota; kingdom Metazoa; phylum Arthropoda; class Insecta; order Lepidoptera; family Tortricidae; genus Acleris; species Acleris literana. The sequence continues at coordinate 6,293,014 of OX335683.1, forward strand.
ACACAGGGTACGTCTTATGTATGGATGTATGAAATTTTTAGGTATTTTAAGATCGGTTAGATAATTCTGTAAACCAAAGGTTTATGTCTGCGACGCCATTGATTATTGTTGTCAAGGGAAGTGTCCGCTTTCCGTAATGAAAGGAAGCTTTAATCATAATGGCGCTGTAAAGTATCTCTGTGATAAAAGGCACGTCAATCTAGTCCGTTGTTTCGATCAAAAGACAAATATTTATCGTTATTTAAATTAGTTAAAAACTGTTAGAATTAAGACTTGTCACTAACGTCAATACAGGGTGTAGTTAACCCGTCGTCGGTGTGTCTCACATTTTTCGGCGTCCGTCGAAAAAAGATCGAAATGTAATTCAAAGGAACATTTTTTTTATTTTGTCAAATAAAACATGTTTATGCCTAATTTGATGCTCCGTAAAAAATAAAAGTTGTTATAAAGGGTTCCGTCGCCAAAATAGTTCGAGAATCGCTGTTATATACTATTAAGGAGGCTCCTACCCAAACTTAATGCAAGGACATAACGTTGAAAACTATTTCTTGTATGATATTTGTTTAAAACATAAAACAAAAAACTTGATAAAACTGTACTGAAAAACTTTCCAAATTGACATTTGATGTATATTACTTTTACGAACAAATCTTCAACCAAAATTGCCACCTTCCCCATCAAACGCACAGTAAATTCGATATAAACTTATGAATGACTCAAATATTCACTTGATTTAGAAATTGCGTGTTTTGGAAAATCACAGCTACTTCGGAATGTATTCACTCTTTCACTCTACAGTTGTGACTTTAGTGGAAGAATAAGATAGCTATATGTAGGTGGAGTTAGGGAGTCGACTGATGCTTTCATCGCATGTAAATTTGTAATTATGTTCGTTAGTTGCTGCTTGTGCCAATCTGCGTTTCCATTAGGGTTCCAATGAACTTATTGAGGCGTTAGATTTCCCATTCCCTTAATTAAATAGGCTTATTTGCATCTCTTACAAATTCAAGGCCATTCCGTAATTTTTATGTCTAATGCCCCGATGATTATGTAAAATGTTGAGAACCATTTTTTGTGGGTACTGAATATATTAACCTCGTAAGGCCCGATGTCCTAAATTTAGGACATCTGCACGGGTAGCACAAGTTGTATTTTCTCGCTTGTCGCTCAGTGCGTCTCTATCGTTACGGACTAGATAGGAAGGGAGATCCGAGCGACAAAGAAGTCGCGGGCAACTTGTGCTAGCCGTGCTGTCAAAGTGACTTTTGACTTTAGTTGATTGACATAAGATTCTTGTTCGAACTAACGAAATTTGAAGTGGGCCTTACGAGGTTGGTATTTTTCATTGGCGTTGCTTTTCATGAATTTAGTTATAAAGCCTACAGACAGTATAGTCTGTTCCAATTGAAATTGGCAAAGATGTAAACACAATCAAATGAACCAATTTACCATTACTCGATAATAATAAGTGTGAACGCATTTGAAGTCTTAGGACCATATTATTAAACTAATCTCAACTCTTATGATCGTCTCGAGATGCATCAAAAATGACAGTGATCTATGGTTTGACGTCTACTTTGACATATCTTGTGACCGGCATCTCGGCCAAGATGAGTTTATTAATACGGCTTTAGGATTGCAGTTTTGAGATTGTAGTCTTGAGGTTTCAAATGTCTATGGGTCTCAGATCCCACTTACCATCAGGTGGCCTGAGTGCTCGCGTGCCTTCTCATTGCCATAAAAAAAAAACACGTGCTCATAAAGATCAAATCAAGTCTTAGCAATAATTTATACACTTGATCTTCACTTTCACATTAAGTTTAAGATTAAATAGCTATTAATTTTACGTTATTTTCAATAAAAACACGCTTGATAAATATTAGAGGTTATGTGTCAAACAGTACTAATTTGTTTACATCTTTGGCCATCTCAATTGACACAGGCTATAGTGAAAAGACCTTGTACAGGGTCCAAATTATCCTTTAACTCGCCGCTAAGCAGCAGTGTTCGCATTGTTGTGTTCTGGTAATAAGAGACCCGGTGAATTTGCTAGCATAGAGGCATTCCACCTTAGTTCTCAGCGACGTATTTGCAGTTTTATGATTGTAGTCTTTAGAATGAATCAGAGGTCTATTTCACCATCTTGACAATGACACGTGACAGGTGACAATTCGGTATACATTGCAAAGTTAACATGCTGATACATCACTGGGTTTAATATAAGCTGCGCCATGTACACTGAAATGTCACCTGTCATTGTCATGATGGTGAAATAGGGGGCAGGTGGCCTGTTTACTCGCTTTTGGACATTGTAACTGGCTATTGTCACCTTTTATTTCTGGTAGAAAAGGCAAGTTTTTACTTATGCCTCTAAATGTCAGTCAATTCCATTAATATGGGAATGAAATCAAATCGACTTGCAACATTTAAACTAAACCTACTAACAAAACGGGCAGTTACAATCGAGTTCATAAATATGTGTACACTTTAGTACCTTGTCACTTTAATCGTTGCGACAATTCATACCTATAATTATGGCAGTCTATACATGACATTAAATAGACAAGGTACTAAAGTGTTCACATATTTATGAACTCGACTGTACACAAAGGCTTGTAAAAACACAAGAATTCTTGATCCTTGAATGTTCCTACTTTCGTTTATTATTCTAACACCGTGAAGTAAAGCAACCATTACAAATCGTAATAACCATAAAGACTAATCTAGCTTGGCGTGCTGTCCTTTTTTCAATTTCCATAGATCAGCGGCGGCCATTATCATTCCCATAGCCACACGCCCAGTAATGCAGTATTATTTATCTTGGTACTTTGGGCCGTCGGACGCCGGCTATCAACAAGTGTCAAGACACATATAAATCCTGACCGCTGCCTCCCTTAATTCTCCCGATACGCTCCTAAAAAGGGCCGAAAATTCCTAAATCCGAGCATTTTATACGGACCGTTGGCGGGAGTGAAATAAGACATTCCATTTGTATGTATCATCGTGGTTGGCTTTTGTTGCGCAAATTGAATGGGTGAAGTTTGCGCATAGATTTTGGAGTTAGCTTATTGTTGTTTTGGGTAGAATAATAGAACTTGCCGAAAATGTATTTACAATTCAGCATCATCCTGTATTTATATCATTCCTGCAGATTCGTACACAAAGAAGAGAAAAAACAATCTAAAGGGTGCATTAAAAACCTGAAGCTTTTAGCAACCCCGCTGTATTTCGGTTGCCAATTTTCAACTAAAATCATTTGTAATTATTTGCAAGGACATCAATTGGTAAAATAATGGTACTTATAGTAATTTTAGTAAATATTTAACTTCGAGGGACATCCGTTTTACTTTAGTCATGGTTAGTAAACCTAATCTCAAGCAAATTAAAGCTTCTATTGATTTTAAAGAGCCATAATGTTTCTGTATCTGTTATCCCTCATAAGTCCCGCGTAATCCCTCATTTTGTGGAGCATCCTATAAATATCGCCATCTTGTGACAAAGACGAAGTACATTAGAACATCTAACAAAATCTTTATCTCCCTCGAAACAATGGGTGTTATTCTGTTCACGAACACATCGTCGACGGATTCATTGACCAGCTTAAGTTGACTTGTGCGTGAAAAGTTCGTAGGTTTATATCACACTCAGCCCAAGGCTGTAGGTATCTATCGCAACTTAATTCTTTTAAACTTCTTTCGTAAAAGACAAACGGATGGGCTTTTTAATTGGCTTCTGAATTGATCGTGTATTTTTTTTCGCTGAGTTAGAGTTACTATTGGATAAGTACTTTGTTTTTTTTTCTCATTATGTTACTATTTCTTTCTATTCTTTAGTACCTAATAACTGCTGACAAACTAATGACAGTTCGTAAAATCTCGTCTGCAACTAGTTTAACGCGCGCACGGGGTCTAGTTATAATTTACGGTCGATTTAAACGTCGAACGAGCAATCAAAATAATAACACCCCTTAAAGGACAGTGAAACTACTCCAAGGATCTCGGGCAATCGTCCAGCGGCACCCGGAAGGATAAACTGCCACTTCCCAGTGACCAGTTATCTTCACCAGACACTCATATTTCCAGCCAGCTTCATACGTAGGGATTAGTGGAGCCGCCTCGGAATGGACCTGTATTTCACTTTGCTTTAGCCCATATTGCTTCTGTATCGTTGTCATATATACATACATACATAATCTCACGCCTTCGTTCCCAGAGTGGGGTAGGCAGAGCTACAGAATGACAAACATCTCTAAAAACTTGTTGATAATTCTATAACCACAATTTGCACAATTAGGCTAAGATGTTTACCAGCGTATTAGTGACAGGTTGCAAGCCCATCGCCTAACAGTACTACAAGCCTTTATTCCCTTATATAAATAAATAATAATAGGGGACAACAAGTTAAGTTTATGTACGCATTTACTTGTAATTGATTTTTAGTCCAATAAAGAGCTTACATCCATACATACAACATCACACAAATTGACCTAGTCCCAAATTAAGCTCTAGGCTTGTACTATGGGTAATAGACAACGATATATACATTGTGTTACCAGCACCCTAGCTTGTTTTAAAGGAGGTTAAAATACCGTACATCTGTAACGTAACCATGACATTAATTTAATTAATAAACAAATTTTCAGGTTTTGTTCTTCTAACAAAATTTTAATTGCCATCAATGTAAAGCACAGCAATTTGACAAGTTTAAATGACAGTCGACACGGATACTTTGATTACTATGATTTGCCCCCGTACCACGACATGCCTTGTACTAAGCAACAGCGATACTGATAACGATGAACACGCAGCACATGCACTACATTAAAAATGGACAGTATCTAAGAAAATTAATTGTGAACTTATTTTAATTAGATTTTAATTGATAATACTTGCAAACAATTGCTAAAGCAACATATTATCGGCAGTTTTAATAAATGCCCGCATGCATACCACACACTGTATACCTATTTATATAGAGAAATAAATACTTAAATACATATAAAACATCTAAGACTGAGAAACAAGTACACGTGCTCTTCATACAAATTAGGAATCGAAAGCGGGGCCGTAGCTTCGTAAAGTCGCGTCAATAGAACTTGCAAAAGATGTAAACAAAACCTAACGAACCAATTCACCATGATTACTCGATAATCACGTACTTTTAAAGATCATGTGAGGTCTGTGCAATGATTTATACACTAGATCCTTATTTTCATATTAAGTTTAAGATGAAGTAACTATTAATTATACGTTATTTTTAATAAAAACAAGCTTGGTGAATATTTGAGGTTATGTGTCAAACAATACTAATTTATTTACATCGTTCATAAGTTCTTTTGACGGCGACTTTAGGCTCTACTAACTACTAGGCTAGGCTAGGCTGACGCGTACCGTCTCCGCGTATATTGTTGGTGCAGATCCTATTTTACTTAACAGTAAAAGCTATACTTTAAGAATATGATTACCACTTTTCTAAATAATATTATGTAATGCGAAAGTTTGTAAATGAAGTATTTAGACGTTTAACTGAAAGGTTTGAATTACTAGCGTAGAGTCATTCCATGTTAGTCCTCAGGGTTGGCAACGCTTTTGCGGTCTTAGGATTGTAGTCTAGAGAATGCAAATGACTAGGGTCACAGATCCCACTTACCATCAGGTGGCCTGTGTGCTTATTCGCCTTGTCCATGCCAATAAAATCTTTTTCACCTTTTGGGTTCATTGTTTTTTTTTACTTTGTTATTTCTCGAGTCCTAGTGAAAAACGGTGTAAGTCTCCTGAAGATCAAGTGAAAAAGGGTTTTAGTCTAGTATACTCCGTTTACGTATAGGTATACCCTTTTGTAGAACACGTTAAGTTGACTTAAACCCTTTTGCACTAGATCCCCAGATTTTCTCCTTGCTATAAAGAGACATACATAGAGGATACGTCTGACCGTCAATCCAATTAAAACATGTATATTTTTTATTCCGGAAAATTTTATACTTTCAAAGGGAAACACGATATCGAGTTTGACGCGGACGAGGTCGCCGGTCGCTAGTATATGACAGCCCCAGCTTAAAGGTTTAAATACAGGGTGTGATGCTAAGCTACTTGGATTCCGTTTAGCTTTGACAACTGTTAGTGAAATGCCAATATCTATTCGTGTTGAGGTAGGGAGATATTTTAAATTGAATGTTGAAATACGTGCTAAGTTATGTAACGGTGTATCTTAATTTATGAGCTTTGCTCTTGTCGGTGGAGTAATTTCTAATCTTCTCTCCTCTCTGCCAGCTCCTTGACTTCTTTATTCGACACGACATGCACCTTCTCTTTGATTTGGTCCATGTAGCTTCTTCTTGGTCTTCCTCTGCCTCTCCTGCCTTCAATCTGCCCCTCTATAATGTTTTTGATCAGCATGTCGTGCCTCAGTAAATGGTCATTCATCCCTCCTCCTCTTCTGTATGGAGTATAGCACTATATGGAAGCGAGGCATGGACACTAATACTGAGACAGAGAGAGGTTGGAAGCGTTTGAGTTGTGGTGCTGGAGAAGGATGGAAGGAATTAGTTGGACGGAAACGGTATCAAATCAAGAAGTATTGGCGAGGGTACAGGAGAAAAGAAAGATATTGAACACTATAGAGAACAGAAGAGTGAACATTACCCATAATGAATAGAGAAACACCAGAAACTCAATAACTGTATGCAAGATGTATTAATAAGATGGTAAAATTAGCTGCGCATTTTGTACCTACCCGTAAAACTGATTTCTAATTTGAAAAAGCGTTTCTGATTCTCCACTAAAAATGTCGAGCAGCTTCGAAATCCAATAAATAGTTCTGAGATCATTTTTCCGCCGCGTCTCGCAAAAAACATAAAGCGGCGTCAAGCTCAAGCCTTCTTTATTTATACCCTCGTATATCCCTATCGCATATGTTTTAACTTATCCCTCCAAGAAGTTAGTGTCTCCAGGAAAATTGACAAAGTTTGCGTTTCGACAATATTGAGGTGAATAACCCAATTCTTTTTATGGTAATTATGTTTGGGCAAAGTTTCGTGAACAGCTTTTCAATTTCTTCACGTTTCTCGTGAAACAGGTATAACGTATTAAGATTGAAGCATGTGTAATGTTTCCTTGAAGACTACTGACGTAATTATGTCTCTAAAAATATGAAATGCCTGGCACATATTTGATTTATTTTCTCGGAACCACATACCGTTTTTCTGCGAGCAATATTGTGAGAAGCAATTTCAGTTACTACAGTTTTAGGATGGATTACTTAGTCGAAATCAGCTTAGTACGGTCAAAGGCAAAATATTCATACGTTTATATCCATATTACATTTTTGTATCTTTACTTGGGGAATATTTTATCTGACTGCCATTGCGACTGTAGGCTAAGGCTTGAAGGATTATGAAGTGTTAACCCAGTCTTTAACCCAGAAGGTTTTTAAGCAATTTTTTACATACCTATATATACATTTAAAGTTTACAAGTAGGTGAATTACATTTAAAAAAAATGATTGTCGACTCCATTAAATTATTTTAAAATTTCACCCCTGAAAGTACATACCTATCTATAGTCTCTCCAGGTAGTTGTAAAAATTGAACAACTTTCCAACCAGTACACAATTATTACAAATGTTTTTTCTTAAGATTACATATATATATTTCTGCTACGAGTATAAAACAAAGCGGGAATTTAAAAAAACACCTACAGTACAAAAAAAATGCAAACATCCTGTAACCGTGTTCTCTATTCAAAGTACAAGATGTGTCTTTTGCCCACAGCTGGGGGAAGGGGTGGAGCTGACATTGGGCGAGCTGCGCGCGATGGCGTTGCGTCAGCAGCAGCAGATCGACACGCAGCACCAGCTGCTCTGCGCCAAGGAGCAGCGGCTGCGGTATCTGAAGCAGCAGGAGGCGAGGCAGCATCAGGTGAGGAGATTATGCTTTAATATGGTTAGCCAATGTTTTTGCCAATGGTATAGGCCATCTAAAGGGCGCTGCATACGTAACGTGATTTTTTTTCGGACTGAACGAGTACGGGACGGAGACGGAACGTGGTCTGACGTGAATTTTAATGCACACGCAAAGTAACAGTGACGGGCAACTAACGTGCTAGTGTTGTAAACAAGATGAATTTTACATTTGAGGAATTGGCTTTGATTACTATTGCTATAGACGACGAAGAACAAGAAGCTACGGCTGTCAGGAGAAAAAGGAGGTTTTCTGTACACCCTACAGGGCAAAAAAGAAAAACAGGACAGGGCACGTGCGGGACGGGACGTGCTAAACGCGTCCCGTCTGTGATTCCGTTGCGTATGTACGTTCAGATACATTTTCTATGAAACAATATTTGAAAATTTCCCCGTCCCGTCCCGTCCCGTCCGCGTAAAATCACGTTACGTATACAGCGCCCTTTAGAAACCCGGATTGGTACTCGTAGTTGATCCAGAGCTAGTAAATACTTCAGAGCGCAATTCATACTCTTCAACAAAAATTAAAGGTGGTTGGTAAAAAGTTGACCATTGAGTCCACGTCTTGGCCGCGTGTTGTTATATGTATTTGTAACATGTAAATTGGATATTGTATTTGCTTTAAATTTAAAACCACCTTTTACTAATAATGTTAGCGAAACGACTTGTCCGCTTTCATCTCGAGAACTGCTGGGGAGTGAACCACTTGACTTGTTAACTGTTAACCTTTTTAAAATAATCTCTTAGGGTTTTTATTAAATGGAACACTCTGTTTTAACGGCTTCGCACATTTTCTTATCAAAAGTGCGCTCGGTTTAAAAAACGTTTGGCATATTTTCTTTATTAATAAAAAAAAAAACCTTAGAAACAAATAGCGTGTTTTTTTTGAAAATAGCTTTTACGTAGATAAACTGTAACTTTTCGTTAATCCTAAGAGTTTAAATACAATTGAAGTTCATCCCGTAGTTAATTTTACGGTTAAACAATGGTAGAACTTGTATTAGTACGAATGTCACAAGGTACTTAAATGAATAGCTACATTTGTGAGTTCGTCGGAACGTATTTTAAATCACTTGCACGTGATTCATAATGTATATTCTCAACCCCGAGTGCATCCTGTATAACATCTTAAGTGCTTAAAGAGCTATATCAAGATTAAATCCGAAGCAACTAGAATGGAACAGTTCGCGTAACGGGGTTAGTGGGGTTATTTAGAATTGCCAACGATTGCCAAGAGCTTTGAATTGCATACAAATGCGACTCCAAATGGGGTCAATGGGAAGTGGATTAAGTACTGCGGCGGGTAAGCGCAGCATACGCTCATAACCCTGTCGTGCTTAGTGAAAGGGTGTATATGCAATTAAGGGTTGCTAAAGAGTACCATTAAAGGTGATGAGTAAGGTCGCAAATGCAAATACGTTTTTGTGACGCATACGCCCTTTTTTAACGAGAGGTTAATTACTGAATAAGGATTGGGCGCCTTAGCATGACCGTTTAAGCGTTGGGTTTGAGTGGAATACATTATTTATGAAGTGTGTACATTGTTTAGCTAATAAGTTATGTTGCTCGTAATTCCTAGGATTACAGTAGTGAATATAGAAATGTATAAAAGCCAGCGGTTTCCAGTTAGTACTTATGCCTGAGGATTCAAGAGGGATTACCATGATACTAAAGCAAGTTCAGTTAAGGCTGAGAGAAAAGGACAGAGCTATAGAAGTTATATAGCTCTATCCCTTTCTCTCAACCTAAACTTAAACTTTTTTTTCTTCTGTTTTACATTCCGATTATGTTATAGAATTTTCTGGTAATAGCAAAGTGACTATAAGCCTTGTTGAGTCGTTGTTTAGTCTAGTCATGGGGGCATAACACGTACAAATTATAATTGGTGCTTATAATTTGTACTAGATGGCACCACCGGTATCATCAGGAATATTATTTTCTTCATTTCCGTTAATCAAGGAAAAGTTAAGCTTTTATTAATCAGATATACCTTAATTTAAATGCAAACATCATTCTTTACATAAATTTAAGGCCTTATTTTAGAAATTAAGAATGGCATTTTTTTGCGGTACACTGAACGGCCATCATTAGCTATTGAACTTGCTACGTGATATTCATTAGATCCGCTAGATGGTGCTATACGAAGACGTTAGCGCCGATTTGTGTCGTCGCGGTCACTCCCGGTATAGATATTCAATGGAACAACATTTAATTAAAGCGTTTGTTATTTCTTATCCCAAAAATACGAAAGTTTATTTATTTTAACACCACAATAAATAACTTCCCAAGTATTTTTCACTATGCGTTTGACACAAACAAAACTAAAAGTTATCTTTCTTACTCTCGTGTTTTTCGTATCTGTCCATCATTCATTAGTGAAACAAATGAACATAATTGTAGTTTGTATACGAGGGGTGGCTGAAAAGTAATCTCTTTTGTCTATATATAATAAAAAAATGTTACTGGCCACTATGGTATCGTATTGGCCTTTATTCTTTTTTTTAAATTGCCGTCATTCTTTTGTTTATTACGCTTCGATTCGAATTGGTAGCTCTGAGCAGTGAACATGTCGGAAGAAAAAAGTAAAATGGTTAAAATTGAGCAACGTGCGGTTATTAAATTCCTCACTAAGGAGGGTAATACTCCATCGCAAATCAGACAACGCATGTTAGCGGTGTTTGGTGACTCTTGTCCTTCCGAATTCATTGTAAAGTTTTGGTCGAAGCAATTTAAAAATGGCCGCGAGAGCCATGAAGACGATCATCGCAGTGGAAGGCCGGTTTCCGCGGTTACTGATGAAAACGTGGCCAGTATCAAAAAACTTATTATGGAAGACCGACGTATAAAACAGTGGGAGATTGCAAGAGACATTGGCATTAATAAAGAAAGGGTGCACCAAATTATTCATGAGTATTTGGGAATGTCAAAGGTCAGTGCTCGTTGGGTGCCCAGAATGCTGACTCCATTTGATAAGGATCGACGTGTCCAGTGTTGTAAGGCATTTTTAGAAATGAGCAAAGGTATGGAGGAAGAAACTATTTCTAAAATAGTGACTTGTGACGAAACATGGATTCGCCAATGGGATCCTGAAAGCAAACAGGAATCTATGGAATGGATATTTAAGGGAGAGAAGCCTCCTCGCAAGTTTAAAGTCCGTCCATCAGCAGGCAAACTCATGGCCACAATTTTTTGGGATGTCGATGGAATTTTGTTGATAGACTATTTACCCAAAAATACTACAATGAATGCTAATTACTATGCTAACTTGTTAATTCAGCTCCGGGAAAAAATAAAAGAGAAACGACGAGGCAAACTGGGCAAAGGAGTTCTAATATTGCACGACAACGCCCCAGTGCACACCGCTCGAGTAGTGAAGGTAGCTATGAGTGCAAATGGCTTCAATCAGCTGGATCATCCACCTTATAGTCCAGATCTAGCCCCCTGCGACTACTTTTTATTCAGGCTGTTAAAAAAAGATCTAAGAGGGCGACGATTCTCGACTGATGAAGACATGAAGTCCGCCGTAAATGATCATTTTGACGAGATTACAAAAGAATATTATTTTAACGGTCTAATGTCACTTTATGACAAATGCAATAAGTGCATTTCTCTTGCAGGAGACTATATTGAAAAATAAAAAATAAACTAGCCATGTCAGTCTTTTACTTCATACTTAGGTAGATTACTTTTCAGCCACCCCTCGTAGCTATCTATATGCAACTGCGACTATTTTTAACCGACTTCAAAAAAAAAGGAGGTTCTCATCTCAATTTGTCCTGTTTGTATGTATGTTCGCGATTATCTCGCGTTTGGCTGAACCGATTTTGATGTGGTTTTCATAGAAGTATTTGTTACACTAAGGAGGTTTTAGTTATTTAACCGACTTAAAAAAAGAAGTTTCTCAGTTTGAACTTTTTACAGATATGTCCGAGTAAAAAAAATTTTTTTTGGTTTAATAGAGTATACTTCAAAGGTAATCCCATTGTCACCAATCATGAGTCTAAATCTGAATCTGATGAGGGGATCCGTGAGGAATTGAGGGAACTCCTCAAATATCATAGGCATAGGTACATACAGCGATTTTAGTATTTTTAGTAACAAGTCCAGCATTTGCATTCAGCAAGTATCATTTGGTGAAGTGGAACTGATGATGAAGACCACAAATGGCCTCCTGAACTCCTCAACGGTAGGTACCTATTTCAAGGGTGGCGATAAGATACCTCGATTAAGATAGTTCAGCAATTGTAAGGTGAATGTTTAATTGTTTAAATATGACTATGACTTTCCCGAGGCGTTGCTTGTTTAATTAAAGGCCCAGCCACACCGGATGCGTGCGCGTAGTCGTGACGTGCGCTTGCGATTTACACTGCGTTGTATAGTGACATAGGTGGTCACATTTGCCTACAAATACCTACCTTTGACTTCGATTTAGACAGTCAAAAGTCCTTAAACATTTTTATTGTTAGTTACCTACATTTATTGTTACCTACCTACTTAAAAATATGATATAAATTAAGGACAATTTTATTGACAATTTTAGATGAGACTATTTTAAAAAAAAGGACGTAACGTTGCCCTAGACAGGAATGAAGCATGCAAGGTCGGCAATTTCGTTCGTTATAGGTAGGTACACGAGTTACCGCATGCACACAGATACCTAAACTAAAAACGCACGCAGTATTTTTTTAGGTACGTACTTTAATAGTGTTCATAAAAGTTGGTACAATGTTGTATGGACGCGTGATGCGTCATCACTTAGGTTTAGCTTTTAAATCCCAATATAAACCTACTAGCTGTCCGCGCCCGGGCCGCCAATACTTAATCGATTACAATTTTTTCACAATCGATTATACATGTGCATCCTATTTTATTTTGATGATGATGATGATGACGATGGTGATTGTGATGGTGATGATGGTGATGAATTGATGATGATGGTGATGACGATGATGATGATGATGGCGATGAATTGATGATGATGATGACGGTGATGATGATGATGATGATGATGATGATGTTGATGATGATGATCAAGATGATGATGATGATGATGATGATGATGATGATGATGACGATGATGATGATGATGACGATGGTGATTGTGATGGTGATGATGCTGATGGATATGGTGATGAATTGATGATGATGGTGATGACAATGATGATGATGATGGCGATGAATTGATGATGAATTGATGATGATGATGATGATGGTGATGATGATGATGATGATGTTGATGATTTTGATGATGATGATGATGATGATGATGATGATGATGATGATGATGATGATGATGATGATGATGATGATGATGATGATGATGATGATGATGATGATGATGATGATGATGATGATGATGATGATGATGATGATGATGTTGATGTTGACGATGTTGATGATGATGTTGATGATGACGATGGTGATTGTGATGGTGATGATGCTGATGGTTATGGTGATGAATTGATGATGATGATGGTGATGCCGATGATGGTGATGATGGTGATGATGGTGATGATGGTGATGAATTGATGATGATGATGATGATGATGATGATGATGATGATGATGATGATGATGATGATGATGATGATGATGATGATGATGATGATGATGATGATGATGATGATGATGATGATGATGATGATGATGATGATGATGATGATGATGATGATGATGATGATGATGATGATGATGATGATGATGATGATGATGATGATGATGATGATGATGATGATGATGATGATGATGATGATGATGATGATGATGATGATGATGATGATGATGATGATGATGATGATGATGATGATGATGATGATGATGATGATGATGATGATGATGATGATGATGATGATGATGATGATGATGATGATGATGATGATGATGATGATGATGATGATGATGATGATGATGATGATGATGATGATGATGATGATGATGATGATGATGATGATGATGATGATGATGATGATGATGATGATGATGATGATGATGATGATGATGATGATGATGATGATGATGATGATGATGATGATGATGATGATGATGATGATGATGATGATGATGATGATGATGATGATGATGATGATGATGATGATGATGATGATGATGATGATGATGATGATGATGATGATGATGATGATGATGATGATGATGATGATGATGATGATGATGATGATGATGATGATGATGATGATGATGATGATGATGATGATGATGATGATGATGATGATGATGATGATGATGATGATGATGATGATGATGATGATGATGATGATGATGATGATGATGATGATGATGATGATGATGATGATGATGATGATGATGATGATGATGATGATGATGATGATGATGATGATGATGATGATGATGATGATGATGATGATGATGATGATGATGATGATGATGATGATGATGATGATGATGATGATGATGATGATGATCTTTTATTTTCCTTATAGGTGATGTGAAAAGCAGTATGTGTCACACAGTAGCAAAATTATTTCCACCTTGGGCGTTAACACTTGAATCCCTCACTACGCTCAGGATTCTATTTTAGAATTCATTTATAGAATCCTTCGCTTCGTCACGCTTCGTTCAGGATTCAATGTACGCCCTCGCCATAAATATGTCATTTTGCTTCCTTGATACACAAATAACTATTACGACCCACCAAATTCCTATAAGTACCTATCTATCTATATAAATAAAAATGAAAAATTATAAAAATCGGTCGAGCCGTTTCGGAGGAGTTCGACCACAAACACCGTGACACGAGATTTTTATATAAGTAAATAGATCAGTTCGTTTTTAACGGAGGTTCAAACCGCATCAGTTTAGAGTTAAAGTACTTACGTAAATTATATATATACACACATATATATATATATATATATACAACGTGTCCCAAAACTCAACGATAAGCCGGCACCAGAGGATGGAGCTGCTTATGATTAGTCGAGAAAAAATAAAAAAGATAAAAAAGATAAAAGAAATTTATTTAGTAAGTAGGCCGCTCGGGCACTTTTACACGTCAAGATACTACCAATACCAATACCAATAAGGAAAAGATATATTTTTTTCCTTATTTTTTCTCGACTAATCATAAGCAGCTCCATCCTCTGGTGCCGGCTTATCGTTGAGTTTTGGGACACGTGGTATATAGTACGAGTATAATAAATAATTATTCTGTTCTTTCACTTACTAGTCTAACTACGGCGATGCGCATCGTTTGCAAATCACTAAGAAAGTGAATAAATAGATAGGCAAACAAAAGGTAGTTCACGCCAAAACTTGATCACAAGGACCCAATATTTTTGCAAAAATATGCTTAAAGAATGTAGAATCAACGTTTAGTTTTATATGACGGCGCGCTGCGGCGGCGGCAATTCATAAAGCTTTGACAAAAATGCCATCTGTCGAACTGATTGCGAGGTTACGTGCCGTTCATAGCTTAGCAGACATGTCGATTGTGCTGCCACTGCTGGCGAAACCACAGAAACTTATAGTGTCGGCGGCTATCGACTTTAGGACGGCAACCATTTTCGATTCGCGACTGAGTATCTGTAGAGTATAGTAATCTGTGGTCTAGTTAACTCTAGAGTTGATACTAACCCTGTCTAAGATGTTAGGGTCCATGGTTCGATTCCTGGTAGGGCAAATATTTCGGTGATAAGCGCGAATATTTGCAGGCTTTGATGTACCTATTCGATGTAAAAAAAAAGTTTGTAATTAAATAGTTTTCTTATAAAGCGTGTATTAAAAATTATACTTAATTTCTTTGTAGGTATAAATCAATCTTGAAAGAAAAAAGATTAATAAAGAAGCGGATGAATGTTTAACTTTAATTATTTGACTTTAGTACTATTTATGTATGTAACCATTGTTAATATCTACAGGGTTGCCTCTAGGTATTCACTCTATGTTTCCCTGTTCGTAATAACGTGGAGTCTCGGCAGACTGTAGCTATGACCGCTAAGAAAGCTGTAATATTACGAGGAGCAGCAAATTGTCGGTAATGAATTCCCAGTGGAGAGTGAGTCTCGTACAAGAAGTCTAGGCGGTAGAGCGAAGTATAACTTGGTGAGCTATATTGATAAAAACTTGGCTTATACAGAGTGTTGTTTTCGATGATGAGGTCAAATGTTGCTGATTTCTCGAAACAAAGCGCACCTTCAGAACAATAGTGACCTAATTGAGAAATTTTAAATTTCGAGTTAGGTCTCTGTAATAATAAATTTATGACTTGAAGTTTGAAAGCTGACATTTTAAATTAGGTCTCTATTGTTCTGAAGGTGCGAAAGGGTGCTGTTTAGCGAGCGTAATTGGGTATATGGTACTTTTTAGCTTTAACTATTATCATTTATAGGGTTCCGAACAAAAAAGGAAAAAATCGGAACTCTATATAGTTCAGTACTAAGTTGCTAGTGTAAAGTGTGTAGGTATAATAGGCGACAGCCTAACGTTCCGAAATTCCTCCGCGGCAAAAGTACACGGCATCTTAATTATTAAGCCCCTGGCAAACGAGGTTAAGTAGTCTATCAAGTATACATTAGGTAGCGTTCAAATTAGAACTACGATGATTCAGTGTTGCTATCTCCAATTTGGCTTTGAGCTAATAATTATATTCCGCATTATTGTTTAAAAAGGATATAACGAAAAATAAAACTGTTTCCATTTAATTCATAAGCTTTTCCTCTAAAGTTTTAAATTTTACAGGGCAACATTTTGAGTTTCAGCTTTATAATTGATAAGTTACCAAACGCAGAGTTTGAACCAAATATATTTTACTGGTATTTTGTTTGGTTTCGTTAAAATGTTATTGTGCAAATTTGAGCACGTTTTTCCCCTTTACAGCGGTCTATGTTTAGAGTTTTCGTTTTAAAGGTTTCCTTACCTCGTTAAAATCCCGACTGAACTGTTTTTATATTTTTACCATTGTTTTTATAAGCTTTAAGAAACAATGCGTCGGTGATACTCCAATACCGCGTAACTAGCAAATGTAATAAGTTGCAAAATGTACCTTACTGACGTACTTTCTAAGGTGTATTTTGCACCTTATTTAATTTGTTAGTTATGCGGTTTTGTTGTATCACCGACGAATGCTAACTTTGACGAACAGTATTGCAAAATGACGGAAAAATGCAACCAAATATAAAATATCTGAAATGGAATTGAACTTCGTGTCCACGAAAGAAAATAAAGAACATGCAAAAGCCTTTTTAATGAACATTCAGTTCTGGTGTTTTTTTTTACCATTTTTCAAGCTTTGAGTTAACTTCACTTGTACAGTCAAGGAATTTAATTTGTGACCAACCTTAGGTCCAAAGTCAATCTGACATTCTACAACAATAAGGTTAAGTTTCCTAAAAGTTACAAATAACTTGGCATCTCTAATGACATTGACAACTTCAAGCATATTTTTCTTGAAATAGGTCACAAATTAACGTCCGTGACCGTATGTCCTGGAATTGTGCAAGCCGATTTTGAACCAGTTCGGGTCAATGGAATTGGCTGAAATTTGAAATACATAAACCCGATGACAATGCAATATCATGGTACAACCGTCGAGCTGATGTGATGATGAAATCGGAACTTGGCGACGGGATTTTTGCTGTACATAATATGTAAACGCCGAGTTGGGGCTCTTTAATTTCGTCTTGATAAGCAGATGATGTCTGCGCGGAAAAAAGTAAGTATACTCAGCTACAAAAGCTTGTCCAGAAAAATATTTTTTTGACAGAAACGTATTAACGCATAAAGTCTTTTAATTCTTGGTCGTTTTAAAAAAGTTAAAACAGTAAGAAAAATAACAGTGCTAACTTTTTTTATTCATAATAGTTTTTTTTTTTAAACCTGACTCTTGGCGCTCGAAACGTTAAACGTTAATACTTATTGGCAAGGTGCAGTCTATTGACTTCTGCAAGTTTTCTACACCGACTTTAGCTACAAAGTTCAAGAGGTAAATTCCAATAGAACACAGCTGCGTATCGCAGCGCACTCGACGATTATTGCGACCTAGTTCCCCCGAACTTAATAAACAATCCCCCTGTTTGTTTTACAACAACAACAAACCCTACTTTGTTTATTTGTAAACAGCGCGGTAAGTAGGCGGTTCCGCAACTTCATCTTAGGCATAACGAGCTGCCCGTTCTTAGTTATCAGCCGTGTTTGTAAACAGTCCTAACCAAACAACGGCTACTTGAATTTTAAAAATACAATTTGATGATGCTCAAAAAACATCCACCTGTATATTAAATTCAATGAAAATTGTGGCGCTCGGTTCGAAAATTGAAAAGATTCGGAAAAATTATGCCCTTTTCTGTTTTATTAAAAGCATCGAAAACTTGTCCGTTTAGCCGCAGGTAATGAGGTTTAACAGTGAAGTACTTAGGGACCTATCAGACAGAGAGCGGTCACGCGGTCAAGCGTTCAAGCGGTCAGTTATAACGTAATATAACACAAAGACCGCAAAGAACGCAAAACTGATAGCATGAGCGCGTGACGGCTCTCTGTATGATAGGTCCCTTATGTTCACTACTCTTGCACTCGCAACTGTCAGTATATTTGTCACTCGTGTTAAAAACGAAGATTGGCGATTGGTATTATGAAACTGCTATTACTGTCAAGTAAATAAGAGCTTCTTAACGTTGACAATACGATAACATGTCAAAGGCAATATGGTTATAGCTAGTGGAATAGGCCCTTTAGTCGTTCGGAGGCTATGCGTCTAGATCACCTCAAAAGGACAATTCCGTTTCCTTTACGGCGCCATTTCGGTAGCTCAGCAGATTTATGTTCAATTAAGTTAAAATAAAATCGCAATAAAATGTTTTTGTAGCGGAACAAGAGAAAAGTAAAATAATACGAGCGTATCCACCGCATTCCTGTGTCAACCGGCTGGAATAAATCGCTTTTTGACGTTAAGGTTACCCAGTCTTTTCAGAATCTTAGGAATTTCATTTTGTAACAATGTAGTCTTAAAAAGTTTGAGTTACTTGGACTATGTTGCAAAAATATCTTCCTGGTCTTTATGACAATACAGATTGTAGATTGTGCGGAGTTGGAGACGATGAAACACATACTGTGTGGATGTGATGCCCTCGCCGAAGTAAGAATGAAAATCCTTGGTTTTGGCTATACCTAGCTAAAATATACAACACTTTATAGCAATGTATGATAGGGTTGTGCGCGCTCGTTCACTGAGTACAATCGCTCTAATGTACTAATTCGGTCTTTTAGTTCTTTAAGTACACTGAAAGAAACTTCATGCTCCTTTGACCGAATGAATGGCCGGCATTGCTGTCAGTGTAACTCACTGCTCTGCCTGCTCTGTTCAGTTCTTGCCCCGCGTGTACTAAATGAACTAAGAGCAGAAACTTCACGGAATAGTCCGTTCTAGTACAGTGACGGGAATTAATTCTTTTTGGCTCTTAGTACATGTACTAAACAACCCTAATGTATGATGCCGTCTGTACCGTTTGTACATACGCGCTAAAAAACCCCATTGTTTGCTCTTATACAGTCGGGGGAAAAAGCTATTATCACAGTAAACGATTACTGAAACTCGATTGAGTGTGTTGACAAAGAGAAACTCATCGCTAAAATAAACACTCCGTTTTTAGGGTTCTGTAGCTAAAATATTATAGTTGTACCATGTCTGTCTGTATGTCTGTTTATCTGGCTGTACTCACAATGAATTCTTCTTAAAAACTAACATCGTCACAAAGCTGAAATGTCGTACACATATTTTTGCCGTGGACGGGCAAACTGGCAGACGGCCCACCTGATTGTCACCGGAGGCGTCACCAATGCGTTGCCGGTCTTTTTAAAAAGCCCCATGTAGATTAATATTTATACCGCTTACAAGGATCCAGTGATTAATTACAATAACTATATACCGTATTAATTATAATTACTTTAAATAGTGAGTTGACGTTGGATAAAAGTTGTTTTAATTTTTATATCTAGGATACCGATTAAGAAAATTGTACTTTAAAAGTGACATTTTCGATGGAGTTATGTGCCCAACCCCGTACAGCCAAAACTATAAATACTAAAAATGTGGAAAGTATCTAAAAGTGAAGCACATAATAAAGTTTTTCAATGGGAAACCATCACTCCTTAGTAGACTGCAATGGTTCTTAAGTTTAAAAGTAAACCTACTGAAATTTATATATCAGTGGGTGTTTCACATTTACACAAAACCGCCTTCAAAAAGCAAAAAATAACTTCTTTAAAATGGTAGGTAAATAGGTCAGTCCAACTGAAGTTTGAAGGCGGTTTTTTTGTTTTTTTAAACATTTATTTTATTTTATACTTTTTAGTGATCCTATTTATGCTGTTACGTAGCTCCACTTCTAAATACTAATAAGAAACTATAGAACATTTCAAGCTCGCCGCAGACAACGCCGCGGGAATGTCATAGTCATATTTAAACCTAAATGTGCTTCGTCATAGTCGCTCAACTTCCTTTATCGAAATATCTTATCGCCACCCTTGAAATAGGTACCGTTAAGGAGTTCCGGTGGCCATCTGTGGTCTTCATCATCAGTTCCACTTCACCATATAGTACTTTTCAAAAGCAAATGCATGAGTTACAGTGAAAAATACCAAAATCGCTATAGGTCTGCCTATAATATTTGAGGAGTTCTCTTGATTTTTCCATGATCCCATCATCAGATCCTGACGTGGTGACAATGGGACCAACTAGAAAGTATACCTATTCGAACAACGAAAAAATTTTTCAAATCGGTCCAGTGGTCTTCGAGTAATCGGGGAACATACATAAAAAAAAAAAAAAAAAAAAAAACCCGACGAATTGAGAACCTCCTCCTTTTTTTGAAGTCGGTTAAAAAATCGGTTTCACAAATTGACCACTATTTATGCAATAGCAGATTGTCAATGTTTATTATTTTTCCAAAAGCAACAAATAATAACTAACTTTCCAGTCAACTTATGTCAAACACTAATGATATCGACCATTATGCCTGTTGCAAATTTGGAGAATTGCATTCATGAAAATTGATTCAAAAAGTCGTTGAAGTGTTCAACCCCTACCACCCAATTTTATTATAATTTTGACTACTGGTCTTTTAGATAAATAGGAGCAAGGAGCAAGCGAATTCATTAAAAAATGCAGTTTGAAAAATGAAACACCCTGGATTTTTTAAATAGTACCGGTATGAAGTCAGCGTGGCGCGACTCGCTCTTGGTCGGCTTTTTTATTTATTTCACCTAACTTGGTTCCGTGGCGCGACGCGGTCCTGTGACTCGATTTGTCGAATTGGTTACGGGAAACTGATAGAGCTAGGAAATAAAGTTCATATCTTACTCGCTGGAAATAAAAATATCGAGCAAAAAGGTTGCGAAAAATTGAGAACAACGTCCTTTTTTTAGGTCGGTTAGAAATATCAGACAATCAGACTAGCTAATGGTGCGTTCCTATATTCAAAACCGTTGGTAGAGTTGTGACGTCTCATTAAAATTTGACACATTTTGTACGTAGCAAAAGTCATAACGCTACTACCGTAAGGAAAACGATTCGTTTGTTGAATATAGGCACCGGGCATAAGACGACCCTTACGAACTTGTGGTTTCATTGACATTTTAATGTCAATTCTGATATTAACATTTGTTTAAAAGGGTTTAATTTACTTAGAAAAAGACATAATAATTAATGTTACATAATGTAATAAAAGTAAATAATCATAAAGTAAATCATATACACTCACGCCTTCATTCCCAGAGTGGGGTAGGCAGAGCTACAGAATTACCCACAACTCTAAAATCTTGTTGTTAATTCTGTAACTACATTTTGCACAAACAGTCTTTGATGTTTACCATGTGTATATTAGTGACAGGTTGCAAGCCCAAGTACTCGTAAATCATATGTTTAGGTTAAACATAAGTTTCTGACATGCTATAGAAATTGCTTCGCCCTGCAAGAGCGCCAGTGCCTTAACTTAGGTAGACGCTGTCTTTAAAAAATGATACAACAAAACCTCTTATTAAATTGCCCTAACTGTATAAAAGCGAGTCCCCAAAAACTTTTTAAGGTACAGAAAAATGTTCCTCAAAAAATTGTGACCGGATAAAAAGAAAGAAATTAAACTTTCCCGCTGTGTTTATAAATCCTGGAATCCGAGACTGTGGCCTAATGCGGTATTTATCGCCCCCTAATATAAATAAACACTTCACGCAATAAATGCGCCTCTAAAGCAAACGAAATTGCCGACCTTGGGCTGTAAGAATTATTTCATTTGAGATTATATTGTTGCTCTTTCTAAGCGCTCTTAATATTTGGTTGGGTGGTAATTAAAAAATTTTTTGATCGTTCTCTTAACTGATTTCTTAAAAACTGTTAAAATATTTGTCGTTGTTGTGATGAAATATTCTAAATAATTATGATTCCCATTGTCCTTTACTTTTAGCGATCTTTTCATGAAACTTCTAGACAAGCTTTCGCAGCATTTAATTTGAGTTATGCTTATTTCGAATTAAGATACTTATTTACGAGCCGATTAAAGTCTAGAGTTGTTTGAATTTAGTACATAAACAGCTGGAACAAGGTACGAGTATTAAAAAGTATACAGCTCCCTCTGAGTTCAACCGGTCAAAAAATATTGGTTGCTTTTGACATGATTGCGATGGTTGTAAATAAGCGTGTTGATTCCAAATGAGCGCAACAAATTACTTATAGGTACACTTTAGTACTTTGTCACTTTAATCCCGGTGACAATTCATATATGGAAGTTTAAACATGACGTTAAATAGACAAAGGTACTAAAGTGTACACATATTTATGAACTCGACTGTACATTAACTAAGATGTTACTTGAACTACAAAATAACTTGCTGTTGTTATTATCAGCTTTAGTCGATATAACTAATACTCGTAGTTTTTTTATTCAATTTACGTCAGCTAAGATAGTCACTGTTTTATAACATTGTTTCGTTTGTCGCTAGGTGGCGGTAGAAGGCGAGCGGCTACGGCGGCTACGCGAGCGCGTAGAGGCGCAGGAGTTGAAGCTACGGCGGTTACGAGCGCTACGCGGTCAGCTGGACAGGAACAAGCAGGCGAATATAGCTCTAAGTGAGTTTTAAATTAGTTTTATTATCATTTGCGACGCGTTGTTTGCTTACCGAATAAACAAAACAAAAATGCATATACAGGGTGTAACGGACGGTTTAGCGCAAACTCCCACATATGTTTCAGACTTAGCCAGATGTGAACAGTTGTTTCAATTCCATTTTCTCGTTGTTTTTGATTTTCATATTTTTGTATTTTATTTGCGCGTGAACCGTGTCGCTATACTAGAGCTCTGTCAGATCAATGCATTAATTAATGTTCTTAAATTAGAAATATGGCGACTAATAGCCAACAGAATAGGTACTAGTTGAGATGCTTCGCACGAACCATGGAATAAAGCTCTTGTAAATATACTATAAATTTAGGACGGTCCCAAACTATGTATAGAACAGTATTTCCTCATGCCATTTTTAGTATCCTTTTATGGTGTCACTAAGCCAGTGAAAAATAAATTGTACTTAGTTAACGATGAATCGCTAATTGTTTACGTTTTTCGACAGTCCCTACCTTTCAAAACTTTTATAACTTCTTGGATTCAATAAAAAAGTTTTAAATTGAGGGATTAAGCGGGTTCAAGTGTCTTAAAGAAGGCAGTTGAGATCTTAGACGCGGTTTATAAAAGTTAAAAGTGCTCATATTGTGTGCGGTGACAAAAAATAAAATAAAATATGTAAATTGTAAAACACACCCTCTACGTTAACTTTTAATGTAGTATTATAGCACGCTTATAACTAATTATTAATAATATCGATAAATATCAACAATAAATGGACTTTCATAGTAAAATCCTTAATACTTAAAAAGACCTAAAACTATACGAGTGTTTAAGTTACATACCTACAATGCTATAATCACCTGTGACCGTATGATATAGTGACCTAGTCCCATGCAGTGAAAAAGAGATATTTACTATAGAGCTATCCCTTTCCCTGCCTGGAACTTGACAAGTTTGACACTTTATAATACTACAACAAAGTCCGCGATTGTTTGTCGCTCGGATAGCGATAAAGATAAAGATAAGATAAAGCCCTGAGCCACAGGGCGAGGAAATAAAGGATGTGCTAGCCACTTTGTTTCCTTATGTCTTTCTTGATGGCAATACAATTACCGATCCCATAATCATAACAT
The DNA here is from genome assembly GCA_946894065.1 of Acleris literana. Lineage (NCBI taxonomy): Eukaryota > Metazoa > Arthropoda > Insecta > Lepidoptera > Tortricidae > Acleris > Acleris literana. The sequence continues at coordinate 6,317,185 of OX335683.1, forward strand.
AAAAGTGCCATTTCACCATTTATCTTGTCGTTATCTTTGATAGCTCGTCGCCGACTACGGCTGGCCAGCGTTACTTGACCCGTCAGTGGGTTTAAAGCGTATTTTCGTGCGTATCTCGATCTTAGTCTGGCTTCGATGCATTTAACCAAAATTGTACAGTGGGTTAAATATGTGGTCTCCTGACCTAAGCATAAAAGCTGTTTGCACTCCAACAAAACAATAAGGTCGATAATTCCATTCCAATTCAAAGCACAGACTAGTGTGGTTTTGTAATGACCTGCTTGAGTAAATATCCAATTCTCAGGCTAATGCCTCGGTATACACCCTGTATACCTATACTAAATTTACCCAGTATAGTTACCCAGGTATTCTGAAAATCGGGTATTTACTTAGGCAGGCACTAACATAACTATCTACCCTCTATATTGTGTAAATACCCGCCGCCGTCCATACTACTACTACTCTACTTTAGTGAAATACTAGTTTCTGCCGACGACTTCGTACGCGTAGCTTTCTATTATCGCTATTCCCTCGGGAACTTTTATATTTTCCGTGATGAAAACTAGCCATTGTGTTAATTTAGTATAAGCTATCTACATTCCAAATTTAATCCTAATCCGGGCAGCTGTTGCAGCGTCAAAGATTAACCAAGTAACACATGCAAACTTTCTCATTTACAATATGTAGGATTCGGTTCCCCTATGGAATCCCTAATCGTCATTTGTCCTAATGCATCGTTTGTCCGAATTTTCATTTATCCTAAAGCCATTTTCGCTTAAATTTTAGAACTTTTTATTGTTATTATTACATAACCCTAACCTAACCGAACCGCAGATATAATTGGAAAACTTAAAAAGTTGCCTGACTCATCTGAAAACCAGTTTAGAGCAAATGAAAATTCGGACAAACGATGTGATAGGACAATCGTTAGGGATTCCGAGGGACATACGTGGGATTCATTTCACGGGAAATTGTGTTAAAATTAAGACACCATTTATATGGTCCTCACTTATAAAAGTTAGTTGGTCAAGGTATCATGGTTGTCAGTCGAAATTAGAAACAAAGCTAGCGATGTTGTCTAACAGAATGCCTACAAAGGTAACTCATAACATTACACGATTGAGTAATGACCTCATTAGAAAACTAGATTACCGAAATACCGGCGTTTTCTTTCTCCATTATTGTTGCTATGAAGGATTCACGTTAATTAAGTGTTTATTGTGTAATCATTTGTGGAAGTAATTGCTCTTTCCCTTTTTGTCAGATCGTTTTGAAGGTCCTTGAAAGATATTTTATTTATATCGGAGTTATTTTCGCAAAGGTCATTTTGATGTAGAAAATTATCTACTTACCGTGTTATTTGCCGTTCAATACGGCCTTCTTTTCGGCACGGATAAGGTGCATGAGATTGTAACTGGTTATAAGAAGGATCTGTGACCTGGGGGCTGATTTTTGACTTTCGAGCGCTCGAAAGTGACCAAAATCAGTGAAACCGTTTTTTGAAATACGAGCGGTAGAATTGAAAACGAATGGTGTGGACCACTCGTCTTTAAATTTTCTATCGCTCGTAATTTCAAAAATACGGTTTCACCGATTTTGCTCACTTCCGAACCGAACTTTCGAGCGCTCGAAAGTCAAAAATCAGCCCCCTGGGCGTCTATCATGTCATACTGAAGCAATTCAGTTCAGGATATGTGACAGGGACAGATCTATAGCAGTAAATACAGCTCTGTCTCTTTCTTTGAACCTAATCTGGACTGCTGTAGTGTGTCTTGGTAACCCCTCTCGACATTTGCAAGTGAAGCGTTAAGAACTCTGGACTAGTTTAAAATGTCTCTTTGCTTGTCATTTCACTATGCATCTTACACTATACACTGGAATATACAACTGTGCGAACACTAGATATTATTTAGCCGCCGGTTTGGCTAAAATGTTGGCTAACATCTGGATGAAACCTACCCCTAACTCTTTTACCTGTTTGTATCTTTTTAATTCAATTCAAACTAGTTCGGAAGTTAAATTATCACAATTGTACAATCAATTTAAAGAGTTCTCTTACTTTGTTTCCAGTTTTAAACGAGGTTAATGTATTTTTTTCTGTATCCTTTGTTTTCACAGTTTCGCTTTTTCAAAATATCTCCTAACGAAATGATAAAGTTTTGTGGTCGAGTTATGCGTTTAACGTAAATTGAATTCTGCTTTTAGAGAGGTTAAATTTGCTTTTTTTAAACCTGCCAACAATGTTTTTTTAAATAGAGGCAGGCAATTCGCTTTAGGCTAAAACATTTTAAACGCTGCTGCAAACACTATCCTCACTCATAAGTAATTTAAACATGTAAACAAAAAGAGTTGGGTAGAGCTGGGTTTGTATTTAATTATACGCAGGAATATTCATTTCTTGACATTTTACAAAATGGCTTCCTATCCCCTGCGAAAATGATAAAGTAAAATAAAACTCGTAAAAATGTACACCAATTTCCAATTCGAATTTCTTTGCGGCGGCGCGATGTGAAATGCCAAAATTGCAAAAAGGTTGTTTCATTTCATGTACCGAGCGTGCACCGCCTCTGGGGTCCTACTCGAAAAATCTACGAAATCTGTTTCTTTCTCCTGATTTGGTCTACGAGTGAAAAAGACAAAGTATCAGAAGTTTAAAGTGCTTCGTACTTTCGCGGTTACCCTCGCGGGGACATTATTTCAGGCGTCGACAACCTTCGCCGCGTAGCGTGCGTTTAGTTTCGCACATTCGGTGCCAAATACTCTTTTTGGCGTCAACTTTGTATGATAAACTGGAACGCTGGCTTGTGAAGTGTTCCTATATCGCCGAACTAAAATGATTCCTATGTTCAGTATAATCCTCTTATTGTAATGCCTCGGAAATGACTCGACGCGCTGCGTTACATTAGCCTTTCGTTAATTCGATTTGTGTTGCGTTATTTTGCTTTTAACGTGATTAGGTTATTATGTTTTAAACTTTTTTTATGTCTGGTGTATGGAAGATTTTTAAGTAACAAAGTTTGATTACAAAATTTAAATACTCTAAAACTTAGAGAAAACTCTTTAATATACCAATACTAGTACAAAAAGAAGGCCTAACTAGAAATGTTTGATTACAAGAAAATACCAACGTTTATCAAAACCTTTACAATAATAATAATAATAATAATAATTTATTTATTCAGATAACATTTATGATTGTGTTATTGTCAAAGAAAAAAGTTTTTTTTTTGCGTCTTTTTTAGCAACAGGTTATCAACGTTCAATCACAATTGTTGAGGTTTGAATTTTTCGTCCACATTATAGTAAATAATATTTATTTTGGACTCAATTATTTTTTACTTATTTTATTGTTATTTAAGTATTTATTTTAAGTTTCATTTCATTTTATTTTCTTAATTTGCTGCTTTAATAATAATTAAGTATTGTATTTCGCTTAGAGTTAATATAAGTATAAATTTATATTTCTGACTCCATAGCTAAATAACCTTTTTCATAGATAATAATGACGCAACTGGTAGTGTATGCAACGCTCTACAAACCCTATCGACATTCTACAGTCGATAAGTCGATAGCAACGGTGTTGTGGCGATAGCAGCGAATCAATAGCTTGCATCAATTATTAAGCAGACAGCACGGTCAAGTGGGCCGATCGAAGTGCGCCCTCTCAAGATAATGCGCTGTAAAGCGCTTAAAGATACCCAGTAAATGACAAGGACTGAAAATGAATTAGCTAGAGATCGCCATCTTGTTTAATCTTGTCCTTAATTATTTTAATCGCCGTTGGTTGGTCTATATTATCTTTAGCAGTATGAATGGATGTAATATTTTTCCGACATTTTCATTATAATAATTGAAATAAATATCAGGGGGTAAACTTCAACGGTCCGGTCCGGTAACCCCTTCAAGGGGTTTTGAAATGGTTACAAAGGGTTAAACCCTTTCAAAAACCCTTTGAATGGGTTACCGGGCCGGTCCCTGGTAAACTTAGACAAATTGGTTTAGTCCCAAATTAAAATAATACAATTAGATACTATATGACTCAAATTCGACAAACGAGGTTATTTTAGATACGTCTTATTGTCGTGAGAGTGTCATAGTGAATGGCGGATTTTAAAACCAAAAAATGTCTCGGAAATCGTTAAAGACAATTTAAAAAAAATACATTAGTACATACGAAAGTATCAAAACATATTCGTCTTGTTTTTAAACCTCGCTTTTACTTCAATTGAACAACCATATTAAATTATTGATCAACAATTTACGACAATGCTACTCACGAGCTCTTTCGATTCGTTCGAACTTCGAGCACCGGCAGAGATTGCGGACGTACGTCTATATGGCCCTTAAGCGAATCCGTAATGATGCTCGCAGCTCGCGCAGATAAAAGTAATGGCCGATAGGGATATCGAGAGTCATTCATGCTAAAATACGTGCAAACAGGGGTTATCAATTTAAAAAATTGAACACCCTTTTTTTCATGGCTGGAATGCAGGGAAATTTATTAATGAAGATTAGCAAACTGCATACCTGCGCCTCTATTCTAGGCGGTAAAAACGATATCGTAGTGTGCCTGTTATGGTATTGTTATGACGTCAGCCGCCATTACTGTCATGAAAATAAGAGCTATCAAAACGTTGACAATACGATAACAGATCAAATGCGATATTGTTTTTACCGTATTGAATAGAGGCGCTGTATAAGTATATATTTTTAAAATTTCTAAATTGCTAAATATAACCATATATAACACATGCTGCATAACTTCTTTAAATAGTATAATAAACAAAGTCACTTGCCGCCGTCTGTCTCTTTGTATGTATGTAGGTATCTTTCAAACTACACAACCGATTTTGATGCGGTTTTCACCATTAGTTAGATATTTTTTCACAGAAGGTAGGAATAGAGAAGGCAAGCCGGCAATCCGGCATGCAAGACACGTGTCCCTATTTCACCATCTTGACAATGATAGTTGACAGGTGACAATTCGCAATACATTGCAAAGTTAACAAGCTTTCACTTCACTGGGTTTCATATAAGCTGCGCCATGTACACTGAAATATCACCTGTCACCTGTCATTGTCAAGATGGTGAAATAGGGGTGAAATAGGCCCATAGACATTTGCATTTTTAAGACTGCAATCCGACTACGAATACGTTGCCAACCCTAAGGATTATCTCATAACTTTTCTACCTATACGAGTGCAATTTGTACATATATCTAATACAAAATTAGGGTTATCAAAGCACAACGAACAGACTGAATTCCCTGGCTATCTGATAACTATCTAAACTGATTCCGTACCAATTAATTAGCGATATGCGAGTGCATAGCTTGGTTATGATCCCCGAGTTAGAATACCAGTGGTATTCTGTCACGGAGCTAAGTCGAGCGAGCTCGATCGACCAATATAGCTTGGTCCCTGTACGCTCAGAGATAAGCTTAAGAATCGCGGTTGAATACGTATCTATAGCGATTGCTTCCTTTTTCGTCGTATTCCTGACTCGAAATATTCTTGTTTTGACACACTTATTTCGTCGGTTTCCGTTTTCGACATGTTATTGTTTGGACACATTAGGTACTTAAAATTTCTATGCACGAACTTTGAAGTTTATATTTCGTATGGACTTTGTAAAGTATAGGTAAAATAATTCATCGAAACGTGACTGTTTTACGGGATTCCGTAAAAGTATAATAGACGTTTTAGAATAAAAAAGGAAATTTTAAAACGTTAGGTACGTCCTGTAACCATAAAAATGTTTCTCGACGCTGTGCCGAACCAATATCGTAGACCCCTATCATTCCACAATCATAGTCTAAACACGGGTCAAGTTAGACATGGTCGACTGAGCTACCATTTACTCAGAATAACACCACGATTGATGATGGCTTTCAATTAATTCCGAACGTGGTCTAGATGCTCTTCCCGTCTAGTTATCCTGACCAGAATTCCTGAGACGCCGAGTGAAGCACGCTGATTCTAAAACAGGGTCTTAGTAATGTGGATGCCGATAATTCCGGTGAATTGGCGAGACATGCTTGATACTTTTTTTTAACTTTTACTTTTTTTTAAATACGGGTCAGAATGCGAATGTGAATTGGATTCTTGCAGTTCCTTTGCTTAGTAACTTAATTATTTGCATCAAATGTTGAATGAGTACAAATTAAGTGTATAGGTGAAAAACTTACTTAAATGACCTCTTGCATATAGTTGTGTCCAAAATTAATATGGAATTTACGTCGAATTTCAAATATAGAATGTTGAACGTTCTATACAGATGTGTTACAACTACATACATGCAAGACGTCATTTACGTAAGCCCAGCCACACCGCTTGCGTGATGTGCACGTGCACGTGCGCGTTCGCTTTCCACTGCGTTGTATAGTGACATGTCGTAATGAGAATTCATACTATACAACGCAGTGGAAAGCGAACGCGCACGTGCACGTGCACGTCACGCAAGCGGTGTGGCTGGGCCTTAAGTTTTTCACCTATAAGTTTGTTGTATTTGGATAAACTATCCTTCTAATATTATAAATGACAAAGTTTGTGTTATTTTGTTACTCCTTCACGCTGCAATGGCTGAACCGATTTGGATGAAATTTGAAATGGAGATAGCTTATACTCTGGATTAACATATAGGCTACTTTTCATACCGGAAAAATAAAAAGTTCCCGAGGGAATAACGTTAACCCAAATCTACGCGGAAGAAATCACGGGTAAAAGCTAGTTTCATAGATACATTCCCACGATATAATAGCGACCGTTTTTTTTTTCAGACATCGCTTAAACGGACTAACCGATTTTCATGAAATGTAGCTAAAAACCATCCCAATTGAAATAGCTTTCTTTAAAAAAAAACAGCGTCAAAATCACAGATACACGGACACAAACATTATAACAACACCTCTCTTTTTTATCTATAGTAAAAACCGGAACGTACCTAATACAAAAGCGCATCGTTCCGTAACAAAAATCCTACGACTTCATACACATAAAATAAAATAAACGTAACGTACAGAGCCATATTTCCAAGCACATATGAATCCCATATTTTACGGGCTTAATATAGGACTATAAATATAGATTTCCGAATAAGGCGACACCTGCACTGTAAATAGGTCGGATCGGATCAAGATCACGCTATTTCTGCTGCAGACGTAGACCGCCTGACATTGGACTTGCTCCTCGTAAACAGTAGTAATAAATCTTGTAGTGAGTTTGTTCTGAATTAAGAACATTAAAAAAAAACAATATTTTAACTTTTAGATTTAACAGATACGTTTGTTAGTGCCCGTTGTTTGATCAGTTGTTAACTCGACATTGTTAAAATTCGAAAAAGGAATCGAAAATTTGACACAATTACTTGAAATTTAACCATTAGGCTGGGTTTTATAAAGATCCGTTAGATCAAATTTCGGTCAGGAATGTCAAAACTTGTATGAAGTTACTAAAATTTGACCTTACATTTTTACTTACGGGCCTTTATAAAACCGGCCCTTAGTTACGATTTTTAACCATTCGTTAGTTTAACTACTGATCAAACAACAGGTCCTTACTGAGTTATTGTTATAGATCAAAAAGAAGCAATGATAGGATTTTTTTTTAGAAATTAACGGAATTTGGTTCCGAATACCGGAATCAATTTTATTGGTACTATAATTCGGCCGCCATTACTGTCAAGTAAATAAAATCTATGAAAACGTTGACGATATGGAAACATGTTAAACTCAATAAGGTTTTAACGTGTACATACTCAGCTCAGGGGGCCTAATATGTTGCGTTATCTATGAAAAGGGACCTTATTGTCGATGGCGCTTACGCCGCACTGCGTCACGCGACGTTATATTTATATCGGAGCATCTTTAATAATGGCGGAAGCGCCATCGACAATAAGGTCCCTTTTCATAGATAACGCCACATATTAGCTGCGTTTATCGTGCAACAAAGTTTGGATAAGGCATCCGTCACCTTCTGACACGTAAATAAGTACGAGAGTGACGGATGCTTTATCCACATTTGACACGCGATATAGACGCAGCCATACTAGGCCCGCAGATCTACCTTTATATTTAAGATCGATATAATTTTATGTGTCAATAAAAAATAAAATAAAAATATACGAGGGGTGATCCATAAGTTTTGAGAATCAGTATGAACCATCCCCATAATGATATTCTTTTAATATGGAATATACCATGCCACTAATCAAAATTAAATTAGATAAAAAAGATATAGACATTATTCATTTCTTTTTCTGTGATAGCTAAACAAAAAAATTATGTATGAACAATTTTACAACACGGCATAAATAAGAGTTAGTTTTGTAATAACTTGGAGCGGTGTGGAGAAAGTTCTGGTACGCTAATAAAAAATATTTTTATTGAAAATGAAACCTTGATTCATCATTATGATTTAAAGGATAAATAAGTTGTCTTTGCAGTGGATTTTATTGTCTCCAGCTCTGTCACCAAAATTTAGGGTGGTTTTTTCGGCCTTTTCCAGGATTATTGAGGCCTACAAATAAATACTGTGACATTAGCTTTTAGTAATTAAGTTTAAATAATCTAGGAGAGATATTCAACATTATTCAATCATAGTTTTGGGGAAATAATAAAAATAAGCTGAAAAAAAATCCATAGTTCATTTAATTTGAACTCTGTCACCTTAACTTAAAGCATTATTTACTAAGAAATTGATTAAATTAATTTATGTTGTACGTTGATGATATTGCTACTTATAACATGAATCTTTCTTGGTAAATAATGCTTTAGGTTAAGGTGACAGAGTTCAAATTAAATTAACTACCTATGGAATTGTTTTTTAAATAATAAAAATCTCGGAAATTATGCGTTATTGGACTACATGTTATACCACATTATATACTCCAAATAGGGTCTAGAATCGATGGTTAAAATCCTTCGGGTACGTCCCTGGCACGGTCTATAATAGAAGAAACTGTCTGACTGATCGATCAACGTACAGCCAAAACCTGTGGACCTAGACGACCTAGACCTTGAAATTTGGAGGGAATATCCTAGGGGTGCACTAAGAGATTTTTGGAAATTCATCCTCTAATGCAGGGGTCCGCAACCTGCGGCTCTTTGGATGTGAAGCTGTGGCTCTATAGTTTCAACTTTATTTATGAAAGTACTATTTATTGTTGGCAAGAAAAAAAAATGTGGCTCTTCAAAAACTGAAATTTTGTAAACTGTAATTTTTGACTCTTCCGAAAAGGTTGTCGACCGCTGATCTAAGGGGTTAAAATAGGGGGAGAAGCAGGAAATTTAATTTTACGCGTATGAAGTCGAGCTCGACCTCTAGTTAAAAAAAAGGCGGATAAAATCTAGGTCCTCGATAATCGAAACGAAATCTAGAACTCTGTCCAAAGGTAATATTGTACGGGCGTGTTTCTATCAGAAGCGACTCGGTGCGAGGCGAGTTGGTAATGGAAACGTCAACTCGAGTGATATCGATTTAACGACGATGCAAGTCGGCGTCTAAACGGCTGCATTGTCACGGAATGACCAGGCGAAATGCCGCTTTGGAATCGTATTTAACAAGGGGTTTTTGTCGAAAAGGAGTTATACATTTATAGGAATAAAAGGAATAAATAGTCATCTTCCTGTTTGGGGTACAATACATAATTCCGAATGCAATGTTTTGATAGAAGACTTTATTTTTTGTTGTCGCTTATAAATCAAACCTAACCTAACCTACGTATAGCAATTGAATTATGCATTTGATATAAAATAGGTCCAGCATAACATAACTTTCGGAAAAATGAAAATTCGGACAATCGAATATTCGAAAAAAAATATCGGAATTTTAAGGTGTTCTCGTCTTGGGGTCCTAATATGTCTGCGTTTATCGCGTGATAAAATATTTAATGTGGATAAAACATCCGTCACTTTCTGACACTTATTGCACGAGAGTGACGAATGCTTTATCCACATTTTGTCACGCGATAAACGCAATGTAGGCCCGCATAGGGTTAGTAAGACATAAGCAAATTTTGAGTCCCGGAAAAAATCTTGACGAAATAGCGAGTTCTATGCAGAGGAAGTCGCGGTAAAAAGATAGTTAATAGCTTGCCTTCCTTGTGCCAAAAAGTAATTAATTATCCGCTGTACTTTCGATTTGATTCCAAGGATTCGAAGCACAAAAGATAGCATTAAGTCTAGTGTTTTTAATTCAAGATGACGCGCCCTGCTGCTTAACTCTTCCACGGAATTACTTCTGACTTTCAGAATAAGCTTAAGTCGCTTTGGTTTGCATTCTTAGGAGCTTTCATAGTACAAGCTTAGTTTGGGATTACATAGGTCTATTGGTGTAAGTTTCTCCGCCGATATTTGTGGCATTATCTATGTGGGACCTTATTGTCGATGGCGCTTACGCCGCACTGTCTCACGCGTTGTATTTATATCGGAGCATCTTTAATAATGGCGGAAGTGCCATCGACAATAAGGTCCCTTTTCATAGATAACGTCACATTTTTTTATTTTTTTATGTGGTCGTCTCGCACCATCTTATATGCACATAAGTATGTGTTTTTTTTTTCTGTCTATCTCTCCCGTAAGATTCTTAATTGGCATGTTTTCCTGCTGAACTACGCATGTTATTTGATTCTTTATTTAATTTAATATTTATAGCTTTATATAATGCTAGACTTAGTAGTACCATTGCGATAAGAAATATGTTTAAAAAATGACTGACTGCTGAGTTTCTTGCGGCGTTTCTTCTCAGCAGTGGTCTCCTCTTGGGAAGCGCTGGTAGATTCTTGACGTGTAAAAGTGCCCGTGCGGCCTACTTACTGAATAAATTTATTTTATCTTATCTTTTATCTTTATTGTATTTAAGGAGGTGGTTAGTTTGTAAAGAACTGCCTAAGCATACCGCTCACAATAATGTTAATTCTCTTGCTGTCGATTTTTGACGAGTTCAAACTCACCAACATTTAACTGACTAGACAACCCTTAAGTGATTTTTCTTGCTTTCTTTCAATTGTTTTTAGGAGACTTGCCAGTTTTGATCTTAAATAAAGTGAAGGTAATCCATCTGACGCTTGTGGCATGTGTCTACAGAAATCCATACTAATACTATAAAGCTAAATAATTTGTTTGCTTGAACGCGCTAATCTCAGGAACTACTGGTCCGATTTGACTGGACTAGCGGAGCACCAATGAAGAATGTTTCAACCTTCTACGTAAACAAAGTCGCGGGTTAAAGTTAGCGTTAAACCAAAAGTAACTATTCCAAGGGGACGAAGTCGCGGGCAGAAGCTATTAGATAATAAAGGTCACTGCATCAAGTTTATACAAAATTTAATCTTACATTACATGAAATATGTCGAAGCCGACCTAAATTAAAGATAGCAATGTGACCTTATATTTGCTACAGACTTCATTTAATTTTCATATACTTGCGTTTTTTTGCGTCTACGTCTGTGAAGACTGAAATTTATCATATGATTATCCCTTAACTTACACACACATTCTTTCCAAAATATGAACTATCATTCTTTCCAAAACATGAACTCTTAAAGATCTATGCACCAAATTTTAACCGAAGCCAAAAATGTATAATGCGTGTTTGAAAGATAATTTGAGTGTTAGATTGTTTGGGTGATATACGAGTAAGTTTTAGGTGTGGTTCTGTGTCTTTCTGTGGCGTGGCATCGAAGCTTCCAAACGGATTGACCGATAGTCAGTTTCTTTATAAGCAATATATTTTCATCGGGATGTTACTTAGATTTCATGAAGATCGGTGTGACTATTGATGTGCCAAAGGAAACTTTCCAAATTTGCGGAAAGTTTCATGTAGGAAAATTTCGGAAACTTCTCACAATTTCGTATGGGGATTGAAACATTCCGTTAGGTAACAAAATTTAAATTTCCTATATTTCTAGAGAAAGTTTCCGGAAATTTCTTAGAACTTTTCCAACTTTTTGGAAACTTTCCGCAACGTGCACATCAGTAGGTGTGACCGATTAAGATATCAGGTCTTTAGAAAGAAAGGGTTGCCATTGTATCGGGGGTTTTATCTATTACTAGAGGGCGCCCGCGACTTCGTACGCGTAGAATATAATTTCCTGCTACGCCCCTATTTCTTCGCGGTGGGGGTTGATTTTCGGAAAATCCTTTCTTGGTGCTCACTTACATCTTGAAAGGAACCCCTGTACCAAATTTCAAGTTTCTAGGTACAGTAGTTTTGGCTGTGCGTTGATATGTCAGTCAGTTAGGTTTGCCTTTAATGTATAGATTAATCATAGACCTACTGCGACAGGGTTCTAACAGGACAGTACTTCATGTAAATCTCCATAGGTATAAGCTATCGTTTTGATACCGTAAACTCGGATTAGTTTAGCCCTTGGGTAACATTGCCCACCCCAAACACCATCTTTAAAATTTAATTATTATTTTAAATGTTACATCAGACCTAAGCTACTTATGTAGTTCTTAAATTCTTGAACCAATTTAAATAATATGACTACCACTAAAATAGTTATAGCTTTAAGGGTGGGCATGGGCAATGTTACCTCCTAGGGCTAAAGTAACCCTAGTTTACGGTACCCATAAAAAGTTGCTAATTTGACCTGGAATTCAACATCCTCTTACTCTTAATACTGCTAAGAATAAAAGTTCATGATTACTATCTAATATCCATATTCATACCTACTCCATCTAAAACTCATTTCCCCGAAAACTGTTATCGTATGTAAATAAAAGGCCGTGCTTATTCCGTATTGTTCCATCGCAATGTAATCTCGACCTTAGCAAATTTATTTCACGCACATTCGAAACAAAAGGAAGAATTCAATATCGGGTTTATTATTCTCACAACAGCAGGATCCTGACGACTTCGGATATCTGCATATTCTATTCGATTTAGGGAAGGTCGGTCGAACATTCGATTTTGTATTCACGTTAGAGTAAATATCCAATTACTTAAGGCGAGTTTAGTGAAACAATCTCTCAGTCGATAAGTGTCTCGTAAGGCTCGCAGTAAAATCTTGCTTTAGTAGCAATCACGCCGAGTAGTATTAAGGGATATATTTCCGTAAATTTCCCTCTTAGAGTTTATCTTGAAAACGATATAAAAAGGCTTTCAGAAAGCGCTGACCGCATATTTTAATTGCGAGTTTAAACATAATTTTCTTAAGCTGACGGTAGGTGATGTTATGAAGGCCAAACTAACCTATTACGGCGGCCAAAGAAAGTTCTTTCACGTAAGTAAGAAGTTACTAAAAGGCGGCGTATAATGACTTCAAAGCTCGAAATATGAAAGGCCGGCACTTCCCATATTCCGCCTTACCATTAGTACACTCTCGTTATTTTCGTATTTGACGCTAACTGTCGGTTACTTTAGACGACTTTCTCTATAGTACGTGACTTTTCTTGAGTTTAACGCTCACACTGATCGAAATGGGTTAAGACCGGAGATAAATTCTTTTTAGTTCTTCGATAGTCGCTACTTTCATCTAACATTACGATTTTTTGTCGTGATTTAAAAGCATCGCTCCTTTTAAATAGGACATCGATTTCTTCGTCTTTATTTACGGAATACAAAATATAACCTTCTATATTTGGATGTTTTATTGATTTTATGATATCACGTGACTTGATAGCACACAGACATGATGTATTCCGGTACCAGTTGGTAAATGACACGATACGGTGACGCATGTTCACATTGGAAAATCAATACTTTTCAATGCTACGGTGGTAGCTGGTTGGTTTTATAGCGTTTAATGAAACATGTGGAGAATAGTTTTCATTATGAATTGCAACATTAAATCTCTATTTTCTTCACCGATTGACAACAATTGTCTTTTTGCTGATGCCAAACACGTAGGGTAAAACCCCTGGGGATACCCACAGGGAGTACCCTAGGAATCAGGGTTAATTTGAACGTCTCGTGGTCATACATTCGTTATTTAATTTGCGTCAACGACTCTGCAGCGGACTGTGTGACAACACGATCGTTTGGTGGGAAGGATGGGTCCGATGCAACTAGGGTTATCAGACGCCAGGAGATTCTTGGACGTGTTAGAATTTGGCCCTCTGTCATGGAAACAGAGGCAAATTATAAAGTCCATGTTTTTTAAATTTTCTTAAGCAAAAAATATAAGATATTAAAATTCAGTATTCACTACACACTTTTTAAGTCGCCAGTACAAATGAGATGAACAAAATATAGGACAGAAAACGTTTCATAGAAAACTTTAAATTGCTTTTTTGTGAGTGTTACATAATTTCTGATTAAAATGATCTTTAACTTGTTTTAATTGAACTACCGTTAAAAAAAAACAACTACGTTTGTACTTACTTCAGGTAAAGTAAGACTAAATATGTCAATTTGGCGGCAAATTTTGTAATTCAATGAAACTATGTTAATAACTTTATCTCATCGCTAGAAATGAGGACCTGCCGAGCCCTACCAAAATTTAGGGGTCCTACTCCCGTCGGAACTACATCTGCATAGAAAATGACACTTCACTCGCCCAGTTTGTAAAACGTGCATTTTTTTTTAAATCCCAGCTGCCCTTACCTGGCTGGGTAGGACCCCAAAATTTTGGTAGGACTAGACATGGAAGTACAAATTTTGCCTTCAAAATATTCTATTTTTCCTGTATTAAATGTCACGAGATGACGTGAGCGTGGTCGTTACCGAAAAACAATATCTCCCTCTTCTAACGACCTCATATATTAGAAATGACTCAAAAATTCAGGCAATTTCTAGATTATTGACAGAAATTATTTTCGGAGCCGGTAACCCTAGAACCCTGGCGACCGCAGAGCGTCGGGGGCTGGCGACAGATTGCTCTTTGTAGCCACAAATAGTTCCACAAGTCCACAGATATTCCACTCAACAAGGAATTGAGAGTAAGACTAAGGAAAAGTGATTGTAATTAAACTTGCAAAGAGACATGAAGAATATAATTCGAATAACAAATTTTCTATTACTGTCTAAGGGCCGTATTAATAAACTAATGTCAACTCTAATGCTCGTCTCGAGATGTGTCAAAAATTACAGTGTTCTATGGTTTGACGTTTACTTTGACGTATCTTGTGACGGACTTCTCAACCAAGACGACTTTATTAATACGGCCCTAAGTCATATCAAGATATAGTTTTATTTTGCTTCAAACATAATAACTGTCATAAAGTTGACGATACGATAACAGTATGGAAAAGGAGAGAGCAGAATAAGGCCCTGTAATAATAAAAGAGCAAATAGAAACACCTGTCTACAGGTGTTAGGAAACCTTTGGATTGTTCAAAAACATTTGTTCCTGAAGATTACTGAGTAACTCATGAATCATAACTTCAACTGACACCAAGACAATGAAATATAGGCCGAGAATATGGGTTTTGCTAGTACGTAAAGGGTGTTCAAAGAAAACACGGTGATATTTCATTGCGATTGTTTCAACAGTTGAAAGTTCCATTTATTCTCGACCCAAAGCATCAGTCCGTGTCAGGGGGTTTTTGCGGCCGGTCCCACATTAGCTGAGGCACAAATGCGGATATTAGTGGACTTCGTGTTCCTACACTTACCTAATCTTGTTACACGTTTTGCTTCGTTATGTTGATTGTGACCTCTGATAGTATTCCGATTTCTTAGGGACGGTCGTTTGTATGGTAAGATGTGTTAGGTTGCGTTAAGGTCGAGCCGTTAACGTCGGGTCATCTGAATTATACATCAGACCTTGATTATCTGCGTGCAAAGTTTGTGGTGCCTTTCCTAATTAGAGAACAAAAGAAAACCGGTTTTTACAAATCGGAAATTGTCTTTGTAAGAAATTATTATTAATGGTTTTAATAATTATGGAACCAGAAGGGATCGTTGGGGAGCCGAATAAATCACTGAAGTTGTCAAGTGAGCCGTTGCAAAGGGTATACCTACTTACGTAAAAATATTTTACGCAAGACGCAGTTACATCAAAGTAATGTTTGTCCCATCACCCTTAAGAGGAATTGAGAACGGGGACTTGAAAAAATTATATTTAAATTAACTAACAAATTATGTGACATGATTAGTGCGATAGATAAATATAAGATAGTCATAAGTAATAAAAATGAAATAATTCGATGCCTGTTCGAATATTTTCTCCTCCAAGACAAAGAACAGAAGATATTTTATTATCTGAATAAGAACTTGTTTTTTACATTAAAAATTGGTAAGGTAATTTTTAAGAGGTTATAATAGCGCTTAACAAATTAATATAAAACAAATGGATTTTGCTATATACTATACAATAGAAGTAGGGGTACACCGGTACAATTATTTTTTATTTAACTAAAATAAAAAATGCTCAAGGGTCATTGTTTATAAACAACAAAGTAAAGAGAGGAGAGGCTGAGAGCATTAGTATGTAGAAAGGCTACCAGTGTTTCCTCTTAACAAAAACTCCAATACGCCACGTTTATTATATTTTTATGAACCGTCCCAAATCGACAATTGATTCAGGAATGCGAAAACGAGATGTCAAACAACCCTTTGATTACGACCAGTTTATACAAGGGCTTTGTCTCGATCCTTCCTGTTTGGGCAATCTTTGTCTAAGAAAAACATTTTTCTGACCATTTTAGATAGAATTTAAAAGTTTCCTAATACTACATAATGTATTTTTAGTTGAGAGATTGTAATGATTTAGTATTCTTCATCTTCCAACAAGATGGAGTGACGACCTTGTAAAGATCGCGGGAACGCGGTGGATGCGAAAAGCACAAGACCGGTCTGACTGGAGAGCCTTGGGGGAGGCCTATGTCCAGCAGTGGACGTCTTTCGGCTGACATGATGATGATGATGATGATGATTCTTTATGTTTACTAATATTATACTTATAAGCGAATGTGTGATTGTCTGTTTGCTTGTTCCTATTTTCGGTTCAACGCTTTAAGGCCGCGCCACACCGGTTGCGTGACGTGCACGTGCGCGTTCGCTTTCCACTGCGTTGTATAGTGACATGTCGTAATGAGAATTCATACTATACAACGCAGTGGAAAGCGAACGCGAACGTGCACGTGCACGTCACGCAAGCGGTGTGGCTGGGCCTTTAAGCTGGGTCTACACTCTCCACGCTTGCATTATTACAGCGTATCGTATCTCCGTCGCTTAGCGCCGACGCATATCGCAATATTTGGTCGCGAAAAGATCGCGATCTTGTCACACGCCGCATGTTGTGTTTCACCTAGTATCTAATTCGATGTGAAATTTGGTATAGAGATAGTTTAACTCGAAGGACGTGGCACTTTTAGTCCCGAAAAAAAATTACAGCGGGCGGGTCGCTCTTAATGCATAATATATATATTTATATTTGTATAACAATGATGACTTTGACCCTAATTAGATTATTCCTTCAATAATTCGCCTTTCAATTCAACAACGTCTTACATTAAATCGGCGCGTTGGTTCATGTCTAGAGCGTTAGTACATTTATTTTGACTATGAAATAAAATACGTACGTGTTTAGATATTAAAATTATACTCATTACACCAAGTCCGATCACACGACTCTGCACGGAAGGCAATTAGACCCAAGAGTCAGTAACTATGTTTCTATCTGATCAATTCTACTTTAAATATAGTAAGTAAGTACTACCTTTAATGTGAATTCGTAAATAAATTCGACGTTGAAATTAATCAATCGTTCCACAGATTGGATTTTAAATAAATGGCTATTTGGAATAGCTAACAACGTGTTGGTAACACTGTAACCGGGTTTCAGAGCGACGCACTGGGGCACGTAACCGCCTGTAAATTGGTTGTCCACCCCTCTTTTGTATCGGCTAGGCACACAAAAGCTTTCGTTGCTCTTTTATTATTTACTTCATATTTCGAACAGATAACATACAGGGTTTTGAAATAAGTTGAGACGTTTTTTCTAACCTGCCAGTGACAGTTAAGTCTAATAAAAAATATCATATTATTTTGCCTTTCACGAGGATAAGTTCGTATCGGGGCGTACCACCGAGTAAGTAGTTAGAAATAACTTAAGAGGTTTCTAACCAGCCAGTTTGATCGAAAAAATCGACGTAATAAGACTAATAAGTTTTATCTACACTCATATCATGAACTATGATGCGTTCAGAAACCGCAAATTATGACCAGCATAATAATCAACTCTGTTGTTAAAGCAATTTTTTAGCATCAATTTCGATGTTCTTATGACATTCAAATTTCGAACATCTCTGAAAAACACAGAAAATTGATTTGTCCTCTATTCTAATATCAGTCGAGATGACGTTTAGTTCGAAATGAATGGTCAATTTGCATACAAATTTGGCAAATGTCGCACGTAAGTAAGATATCGAACGACATGAAAGTTAGAGCCGACTCTACTTTGTCTCTGAATTAAAAAAAACTATGACAGCTGCCAGAAAACTTTTAAATATTTTCATTACCGTCATTACCGGTTAAAATTTAATATGCGGCTCCTGAATGCATCATGGAGGCTTATGATAAGTGGGTAGATAAAGTAGTGTATGTAACTGTACATAATTAGGCATTAAGACACTTGTGTGATGTTATTATGAAACTCGCCTTCGGCTCGTTTCATAAACCCACACTCGTGTTTAATGCCCTTCATTATGTACAGTCACATAAACTACTATTATTCGTTTGTTATTTTAATAATTAAACGCATTATAACGCTGTACATAGACATTACTCTGAGATATTTTAGAGGCTGTTATTGTTCCATTTTCGAAATTGTGTGTATGAAAAATCGTCACTAAGGAATGACTTAATCGTCATTAACTGACTCTTTAGTGCGAACGTATATATGTAATGTAGTAAATTAACATTTTGTTCCATAAATTTTATATTATTTAGCAAAACTATTCATAGTACATTCACATCGGATAACAAGTCACCTTATATATTTAGTTACGAACTTAATGGATTTTGAAGAGAAAGACTTGTAAACTATTCGAAAAACTCAATCGAATTGGAATAGGGTCCTCTGCGTAACAGAGTAAAAGTGAAATACTCCCCCCTGGTCCTGGGGGTTGTTAAATCAATTTGGTTGGGTCTGAGATCGCGATACATCTACTTTGGCCGGAATGCCTTTGCTAGAGAATAGCTGCTTTATAAAAACCGAGTCGGTTTTTCGGTTTCGATGATTTAAAAAATAGTAAAAAGGTATTAAAAGCGCTTTTTGGAGCTAAATTAACCTGCTTAATTACCTTTTTTAAGATAAAAGTAGGTATTTGAGATGTGTGTAAAAAAGGATTTCAAAAGAAAGAACATTCAACACAAAGCGTGCTGATTTCCATACCAAACAGACCCGACTAGCGGGATGTAGTCAATGGATGTGAAACATATGGACAAAATAGTTGGTAATGAATTCTATATAAAAGAAGTCGCAAGCATCCTCTATAGTAATTACAATCAACGACAGCAGCGCGCCCCACATCTCCAAATGACGTTGCACGATTGCGTCGATGTAGCTAAAGTCCACACCAATACTGCCCTAATAAGCTAATAAGCATTAGACCTATCCCAAATTTAATAACCAAAGTAGTTTTAATTCTCTTCTGTTAATAATAAGGTTGATATTGCTACAGGAGTTTTATATGAGATACTGCATATTGGATTAGCAGGGTAGAATAGACTTGTCTTATTTAGTAAACACTTTTATAACCTCAAAGTGTTCCCTTTTCGCCTAAAATAACAATTTTGTCGTAAAAAACTATCTATGATGTAAAACCAGGAAAATGGTGTGCAAAATGTGGTCTCTAGTTGTTTTATTCAGCAGAAAACGGGCATTTTATCCAAAAATGATGCATTTTGAGGTTATAAAAGTGTTTACTAAATAAAACAAGTCTATTGGAATGGACCATACATAAAATTAAGTTGTGGGCCGGCCCTTCTGCCGTCCTACCAAAGAAGGTACTGCATAGTAATAGTAGCATTTTAAATTTAATGTGGTTACCAATAGAGTTTAGAATACTTCGACTACTACATTACAGTTAAGCCGTTTTCTTTGTTAGGACGGCAGCCTGGTATATTTTGAAAACACTAACCCCTTTACTAATAAGCATTGAGTAATGGTGGTATAGCTATACAATATTTTGCCCTTATCTGTCATTGTGACATTTGAATTTGACAGATAAGGACAAAACATTGTATAGCTGTACCACCGTTACTGAACGATTATCAAGGGGGTAAGTCTCTTATTCATAACTGCACGGTAACTAAAGTATGCTAGTATGCTTCGAACATGGGTTGTGTGACAGGAAGAGATAAATGCGAAAGTAACTATGACTTTAACATAAAGAGTACTTTAAGGGGATTGTTGGGCCTAATGGAACTTTTGTTCTTTTTGACCAATATTTCCACACTAGCGAAGTTAGGAAAAAAGCAACATACTCAAAATGAATATACTTTTTGACTATGGAGATGATAGATAACTCGATCCATCATGATAATCAGGCGCACAGAGCTCGTAGAAAGCAATCAATCAATCCATATTATACAATCTCGAAATTTCATCAACAATTTCTTTAGTTTTAAATATTCTATTACCCACGTTACGAAGTTAAAAATCGAAACGGAACTTTTCGACTTTTATAAATCCGGTCGAAACCGGTTTTTTTAGTTAAACCGGTTTTTCAGTTTTTGACCTCCCTAGCTTTAGTCGCCGTAGGGCCAGCGGTAATGTTTTCTATAGCCTTCGATATGCTGCGAATGTGCGCGAAAATGGTCCCAAAATTGATAAGGGATCGAAAAGGCACTTGAATAACATTTAGAACGGCCTGAGTAAAAATTGGGTTTTCAAATTGCTTGCTTGGGTATTTTTTTTAGGTTGTATTCATTGTTTTTGCTGGAATGATATTAGTATGTGAATTCAATCAAGTATAAAACGATTTTCTAAATTAATTGGGTTATATTATAAGGCAGTTTTTAGCCAGTTTAGGTAAAGCCCATCATATTTTTTATTATTTACTAACTATGTAGATGAGCGCTTCATTTTGGCAAACATTTATATTTACAATTAAACGATTTTTGATTCGGTTACAATTTTAATTAGATTCGAACCAAAAATAAAAGGAAGACCAATAAACAAGTACTTACACATATTTAGTCAAAATTTATATCATAAAGTTTTGCGAAATTATATTCATTAAGAAAAGTTATAAAATTGTTTTTCGTAATAACACCCAATTAACAATAATACTGGGGCGTAAACGTAATAAACAAATAGAAAAACGAACTTAGTCCCGAAAATAACATCAAACACTCGCAATCATATGATTTTCAACAGAAATTAAAGGAAGCATGACCGTTCCGTGCCACAGTACTGCAATATACGGTTACAGTACGGCATTCTTCTTACCAACGCTGCAGTTTAATAATAACAACGTTACAATGCATGCAAATGCCCTGAGCTAACAAATTGCCAATCTTTACGTTATTTCTATCCATATTTATACATATAAAACTCTGACTCACAGACTGACTGAGAGACAACACACTTCCTAAGCCGCTCGCTAGACATAGGGACATAAAATTCGGCGCGATGAAAGGGACGGGAAAAGGATTTTTAAAATTAATAGAATCGGGAAACTCATTCTACGCAAAGTTGCGGAATTCCTCTAGTATCCAATAGATTACTTGCTGTCACCTGCGGTAAAACGTTTCTTTATGATTCATCAGTCGAAAGACGTGTACTACTGAAAACTGGAGATAGGGTGAAATGCTAAATCGTAACAAGCTGTCGGATTCAAAATTATCGCGCTGTAATGTTATTAATATGCTCTGACGGGACAACTTACGAGGGCACCTATGCTAAAGTCTGGAGTGTTCCGAGATCTGGATCTCAATAACCATAACGCCTTTGTACCTGTTTTTTGGATATATTAAACTTGACCATATTTGCTTGAGACTGTCAAACGTGAAAACACGATTAGAAATAAAATCCTCGATACTTTTATTTTTCAAACATGACACCTTTTTTGCATGTTTTTGGTTGAATCTTCGAAACCCTATCATCTATAGTATCGATTCAATAGTTGAGGATATGTAACTTCTTAATTCTGGTAAACCATTTTTTCAATAAATGTTGTAGTTTTAATGTAAACTGCAATTAATTGAATTTGACGCTGCCGTCAAGGCGCGCGCGAACTATCTCCTTCTCACACGCTTCGCGCGGAAGCACATAAAGCCATCCCTTTTTATTCTTGTGGGGGCGTGGCACCATAGGTAGCCTCTTAAACTCGATGGATAACAATTCGTTTGTAACTTAGCTTACCAAATGGTAAGGCAGTTGCTCAGAAGAATCACATGGACATAGGTCTCCGCCAACGTTTGCCACAGTGATGATAAGGGTATGCAACTATGCAGTTAATTTTACGGCGAGCGTAAAGGACAGAGCTATAGAAATTATATGGCTCTTTTCTTTCTTTCAGAGTAAACTGAAATGCATAATAGCTATATCAAAACAACCCCCCTGAACCGTGTACTGACCTCATTATGCCACTGAGTAAAATGTCTGTTTGTTACTGTTTTTAACGTGTGTATTATGACTCTACTGTCGCTATTTACTCGCTCAAACGGTACCCCTCATACAGATAAAGCCCTCTTTATTGTCTTCTGTAATTGAAAGGTCGGTGTATATCCCTCGCAGCTTTTAAATGGGTCTCAGCTGAGCGCTTACGCCGGCAAATGTCATTTTTCTTTTATCTTTTACGCTCTATAATTTAACCAATCGTTGAGCTTGCTTTTTGATAGGCGATCTTTGATTTTTGAAAAGGAATTTATTGTTGGTGGATGTATTTGGTTTTGCCTTAAATTGCTGGACGAAATCCTTAGGCTTAAAGGAAAGAAATACGAAGAGAAAATAAATTTATTGACACAAAAACGACAACGATAAGTTCGTCTTTGTAGGTACTTCTTTTTTAAAGATTAGTTGTATTATTTTTGTATTTGTTTAGTGCAATAAAGTGATTACCTAGGTACATATAAATCCCTACTAATACAAATGTGGGCCTGTTGGTTTATCCTTCTTTACACAGTAACGGTTCGAGGTGTTACTCTGCGTAGGCATGGTAAGAAGATCACTGTGAGTGTGTCTAAGGGTACATTTTACCCAAAAAAATTACATAGTTATTGCGGAAATAACGACATTTTTGCAGACAAACACGTGGACAAAAGCTAGTATGTATATAAATAAACCTACCCAAAGAGATGTACTAATGACATAAGTTTTGATTGATATGTCCCACTTGTGAACGCGGAAAAATGTCTCCGGAACTGAAGAAGAGGCTAAAGATAATTAAGAAAAATGAGTTTCTTTTTGATATTGTTATTTGAACAAAGCTTAAAATACTTTCTCCTTTATAGATAGAGTAACATAGTCTTCTAGAATATCATTATTAAATTTGTATGTCTTTTAATGATGTTATGAATTTAATATGGTGTTTATCCGATTATCCGCACAAAGCATTTCTCAAAGCGCTTCTTTTTTATTGCCAACTGCTAAAGAGTGGAATTCGCTTGCTTCGTCTGTATTTCCTGAAAGATATAATTTGGATGTTTTCCAATCAACGAGTGAATAGGTTTCTACTGAACCAGCGAGCTACATCCTAGATCTTATCCTCATTAATCATCAGATGAGATAGAGGTCAATCGCTGGCCAGTGCAGAATAAAATATAAAAATATTTTAGCTACTATTGCTCGTCCTCAATGTTCAGAACAGTTTACATCTGGTTAAAATTTGACACATTTTGTATGCACCGTTTTTAATATTCAATCCATTCAATTGTTTACAAATGACTGATTGTTTGTTGTGTTTCTTGCGGCGCTTCTTCTCAGCAGTGGCCATCTCTTGCGAAGCGCTGATAGATTTTAATGTCTCAAAGTGCCCTTACGGCCTAGGCACTACTAAAATAACTACTATTGGGATGCAGGCCATCTTATCTCTGGTTAGTTACTGACGACTGAGGACCACAATATTATTAATTGAAGAATAAATATATCGGAAATAACAGTCGACTATGTTTTAAATGATAAAAGAACGATAATCTAATTAAGTACCGCTTTTATATTATGTTTAGTGGTCAACAAGCTGGACCGAAGATTCCGCAGTCAAGGTCTGTAAACAGCTTTTACCCGACTGCCGAAGGAGGAGGGTAATGTGTTTCACAGCCTATATGTATATGTTTGTTCCTTTGTGTCACTATAAAAACTAAACCCGTTGTCCGATTTTGATGATTCTTATGTCAATCGATTTGTCTTAATCTGGTGAGTGTCACTGAAGATATGACAGTAATCAAAATTCAATATGGCGGCAACCAGACGCCATATTGTGCAAAAAAAAGTCGACCAAGTATGGCAAGCGGGGTATCATTAAATAGGGATTTAAAAATCATCTTTAGGTTTATTTCACCATTTTTCATTTTGAATGATCATTTAGGATTTATAACGATTTAAAATTGGTTAGCAACAGTCGGGTTTTGAAAGCTTACTTTTTGTTAAAGTTATTTGGAACAATGCATAATATGTAAGCTTTGTGTTTGTTATAATAAATAAATAAATAAATAAATAAATAATAATAATAACGATAATGACACCGGACAAATAGATGCTTGTCAACCGTTGCAACATTGACTTTCAGTTGCTTTAATTAAATCACAAATACTTCGTACAGTTCCTATTCCGGAAAAGAACATTACTTTTAAAGTTTCGTGTTTTATTAAGTGTAGCAGCGACTGAGGTGAACAAAATTAGGTCTCAACCTTGCGACTGTTTTGGGTCGGTATTAGGTCAAGTTCGTGTGGGGAGTGTTATTATGTTATTAAGCCGTAACCCTCGCACGATTCACGGCTATAAATGAAATGCTGACTGTACTCGGAACTAATTTGAAGGAAATATCTTTAGATTTAGCGATTTAGCAATTAGTTTTATATATAGATTTGAAGTGTAATTTTGTTTCAATTAAACTAGAATTGCTATACCTTAAACATCTTTGCCTGATTGTGAAAAATGTGGTTACAGAATTATCAACAAGTTTTTTAGAGTTGTTGGTAATTCTGTAGCTCTGCCTATCCCACTCTGAGAATGAGGGCGTGAGTTTATGTATGTATGTACCTATGGTATACGGTAATTCGAAAACTAATAGTGAAAATGGATATTTCCACTTATTTCTCTTTATTATACCTATTTATTAATATGAATTGTTGTTATCAAGTTAGTACCATTTTTACTTGTTAATAACATGCTGGATCAAATGCAAAATTAACGATATTAGAAACTTCGAATTGCTTCTCTCTAGCAACCCTAGCATCGATACGAGTACTAATATTATTTTCACACTTGTTTATCAAACCACTAACAACATTGTATCTATTGTTCACAGCGAGTGATCTCGAGTCGATACGCGCGCTGTTCAATGAGAAGGAGAAGGAGCTATCGGTGGCTGTGGCCAAGGTCGAAGAGCTGACGCGGCAGCTCGAGGAGCTGCGGAGGGGCCGGGTGCAGCCAGTGCCTGCGTCGGCCCACGACATGGACAAGCTGAGGAGAGAGCTGATGGTTAGTGCTACTATAAGACAAGAAAACAAAATTCGCGCCAACAACAAAGGACAGTGAAATACGCGCGAGAAGAATGTAGTGTCGAAATCCCAACTAAGCGTAATGCTAGAATTAAGGTCAGTGCTGGTCTTTCGTTGGAACTGTCAGGTGCCAAGACTAGTGTCTTTTACCTATTAAAGGCAAGACTTTACATTTTTCCGCAGAAAGTTCAAGGGAGTGAGGGGTCTGTGTCACCAATTCAAGTGTCAGTAAAGGTTCAAATTCAAATTTAAATTCATTTATTCTGTAAGTAGGCCCTGTAGGCACTTTTTCATGTCTGAGTCTACCAGCGCTTCCAAGGGACTCTGTTGAGAAGAAACGGTTTAGTTACGGAAAAGATTTTATCTAGGTTCAATTTAAGCGAAAAAATATTGTAACGTAATAAAATGAAATAATACGAAAAGATTTTTTTATAAATATTTAGTTCAAATTGCGGGCTCTGATCTGTAGTTCACTTGTGGCCTCAAACCATGACAATGGCAAAGAGGCCACTGTTACAAAAAAAAAACCCAGCAGCATATTTTGTATTGCTATCCATGTGTTTGGTACATGTACAGTCAACATCATAAATAAGTGATCAGTTATGTTCCTTGTCACTTTAACGTCATGTTTGAAATGTCATACAAAATTGTGAAACGATTGAAAGCGACGGCAAGGTACATAAATGATCACTTATTACTGTACCTGCGTTGCTTTACCTCATTATGTGACAGCATAAATAAAATATGTTCAGGTATCTTTTCATTCAGGCTAAGTAACACTTGTAACTACCTACAATAAAACGCGGCACTGATGCGGTACTAAAGCATCAAGAAAATTCCACGCGTCATTAGTAGAAAAACCATTAACCTTCTGATAGAAAACATGTTTTCATTTCATTTCCAAGTCAACTACACCCAATTCGCAAGAGGTTCTCCACTTTTAATTAAGAACCCTGTTTCTTATACAAATCCTCGGTTCAAAGCCCACAAGTCGGAAAACAGAAAACAGAAAACATGAATGACTTTGATCGAGCCTAAGGTTCGGTATAAACAGCCACTTAAGTTCGGAGTGCCCGGATCCTCGTCAAACTGATCCCGCCCTCTTCAATGTCCGAACCTTAGCCAACACAGCTGATTGTTAATAGAACATGTAAATTTTGAGCGATTAAGAAGTGTCTAACAAATATTGTTCCTTGCGACAGACTTGAAATGTTTCCTAAGATTTCGGGACAAAGTTTGGTTGGGTTGTTTATCTTGTGGGTGTTATTTCGAACGTTATTTTGACAGTAATGTGTTGTGCGACTGTTTTGTACAGCTTCCATTTTCATAACAGGCATTGTATTCTCATACATGTTTTATATTCGTCGTAAAAATGTTACAATTTCGTGTTGCTGCAATGCATTTTTCAATTCTTGCTGTTTTCTAGTTTTATTACGTTAGGTACTGCTAGTTTTTACGTTAAATGTATGAATTGTTACGGGTAGGTTACTGATAAAAATGCACAATATGTTTACTTTCAAGAACATAACCATTATTTAGCATGAAAAAAATGTTTACTTCGTGTAGAATTGTGATTGTTGCATCAAGACACTTATTCACAACAATAACAGAGCCTAACAAGAGGTTAAATACATCAATATGCTATACTATACTTAATGTTAGCTAGACTTGTATCCACTTGCATTGGACACCCGTTGTTTCTCCTACTTGGCCTGATTTCGACAAGCAAAGTGTCGTTAACTTAACGCTTAACGTAGCAAATGCGCGGGTTTCTTAATTAAAAAAAACGGATTTAAAAGTACATAGCATGGTTATTTGACATACATAGACGACAATATGGGCGTTTTCACTAAAAAGTGTACCCAATTAAGGACTGAAATTAAGGAACTTTAACTTTGTCAGTTTTGTGACGAAAATTAGCCATATATTGCGACCGTCAATGTATAGCTAATTTTCCTTAAGTTAAAGTTCCTTAATTTCAGTCCTTAATTGGGTACAATTTTCAGTGAAAACGCCCATACAGGCAAACGAGCCCACAGGCCACCTAGGTGTGGTGTGGTGTATAGTAAGTGGGATCTGTGACCCATAGACATTTGCATTCTCAAGACCACAATCTTAAGATTGCAGTCCTAAGACGGCAAATGCGTTGCCAACCATAAGGACTAAGATGTATGTTGGAACAAAACTGCTGATTGTTGGCAGGTGGCATAAGATGATGGTAGCGACCCGGACGGACCTTGCACAAGGTCCGCTTTCCTTTTTAGACGAGTTGATTGTTCTAAAACTATAAACTATTGTAGTATTGTGACTAGAAACTATGTTATTGTGGCCCATTGAGCGTCGTGACACGGATAGCCCGCGTCAGCGCCGAGCCAAGCCAAGTGGGTTGCGGGCATTCGGGCGACACCGGCCAGAAGCCCGCGTAGGGGGATATTCTAGAAATCTAGACCCTTTTCAAATTATGATCGATACAGCAAAAAGGATGTAGGTATAGGAGCTTGTTTTGAATTTGGAACGTGTGTTATCTTAAAATTAGTTAAGCGAAATAAAAGTTGTTGATCGGGAAGAAAACCAATTGTTCGAGTTCGAATGAAGGCACCGTTTTCACGCTATTTGGCAGCTTTTTAAACGGAATTTGTTTATAAATTAATTCAATGCAACGGTTAAATAGATACAAATGAAACGTTAATATGTTATAGCAGGAAATTGTTTCAGAAAGAGCATGGTTTAATTGTCTTTTATTATTTGATTACAGTATTGTATACTATTCAAAACAACGAGGAAGACCTTTGCGGTTTTTACCGAAATTACAATATCCTATAAATTAATTAACACAATTAAGTCATTGTTAGATGTAAACTACTGTTAACTGAATTCGTATCGTAATATACTTGTAAGTATCAAGGAACGCATTTATTTATGGAATAGAGAAGGCACACAATCACATAGACTACCCGATTTTATGTGAATCTAAGACCCAAAAACATGTGAGATTACAAACGCGATGAAGACTCTTAGGGCTAATTTGCATGCAATAATGCATGTCTCTGCTTAGGCGGAATTACTACGTCGTCTTACTACCTCTACACTGAAAAACAGAACAGCGGGAACACTGCTGCCTGGCGACAAATTAACTCGTAACGTGGTAGCGATCTGATATGAACTCCATCCATAAATACCTACACTTTACTATGCTTTTAGTAATATATATTCACATCCATCTGTACAAGCAAATTTTTCAACCGGAAAATCCAAAGGTACTTCTCCACAAGTGGCTGAACCTGGAAATTCCGAGTCGAATAACGGTCCAATAACTCTATTGTCGCTCAGGGATGACATTTCATAAGCTAACCTCAAACGATTTGAGAATACACCACTACACTAGTTGAACTACGCGCAAGTCGCGCAACTGGTTCGAAGATATATCCGAAAAAAAGTTTAGTTACCAAACAAGTATAACGAGAACCTTAACTAGATACAAGTATCGATCGAAGATAAACTCGACTTATAAGGAGGGGATGATACGCTTATGGAATATCGCGTAATAGTTGAGTCATTGTCTTTAGTATCAGACGTTAAATGAATTATCCTTTTGAGGATACCGTTTTTATTACTGTCGCAGCTGAATTTAGTATAAAAACAGTTCATCCTTGCTCATAGTAATATTGTATATGTTTGTTTGATTCGTTCTCGGTTCAACGCCTCAATTATCCGACGTGCGACGTGATATTTGTTTTAAAGGTAGGGTGACGGAACCAGTAATGGACAAGGACCAACAATGGAGACTTGATTCTTATTTTACAGAAGATAAGGGTTATAAAAGTATTTAATAATAATAAGTTTCAATAAAGATTACATATGGCAATAGTATATACAACAGTTATAGTTTGCGTTACCCATAATGCGTAACGCAAACACAAACCAACCAGCTCTTATAGGTGATTTGTTACTGAACAGCGTGTGGGAACCCGCGAGGAAAGCGTTCTTTGATGTTCGCATAGTAAATGCTGACGCTTCCTCATACAACAACCTCACCTGGCAAAAAACAGCTCAGAAACATAGCCGAGAGAAACATTTAAAATATGATCGAGCTGCTGAGGACCTAAGAGCTTCCTTTACTCCTCTAGTCATCTCTTGTGATGGAGCCCTTGGGATTGAATATATCAGATTAAAAAAAAAAACAGCCTCGAAATTAAATGGAAAATGGCAAAAGCCATATTCACAAATAATCTATTGGCTTAAAGTAAAGGTACAAATTTCAGTCATAAGAGCTGTTTCTATGAGAATAGGGGGAACAAGAAGACACATCAGAGCATTTGAGTGCGATGATGGAGCCGGAATTCACTAATCATAATACACATTAGTCTCAAAATTAATTTTGTTTTTAGATAAGGGTTATTCATCTGTTTTGCAACAATCAATTTAGGACCGTATGAAATTTCAATTAAGAGTGAAGGGTCCATTACTGGTGCCTATCAGGTAAAAGTATCTATTATTGGTACCGTCACACTAGTTTATGTCCGAAAAAGGTCATTTTTATGCTGGCTAATCGGAAAGTTGCCGAGGATTGTTAAATGAGTTCTACGCGGATGGAATTACAAGAAACGGCTAGTGAACAATATAAGTTAGAATAAACTCTCGACTTGTTTTGTCATACCGATATAGTAGGAGATCCGAATAGGAGACGATTTGGACCGGGCTGTTTATTCGATAAAAAGTATTTTATACCAAATTTAATATGCTAAGTAATATATGGCGAATAAGTAGGCTGAAAAATTTCAGTCCAGTATATAATGAATAAAAAAATAAAAAAATAACTTCGTTTTAAAAAATTACACTAGCTTGTTTAATGGACAAATTACATACTAATGAAGCCTATAGAATATCAGACCAAGAAATCGACAAAGAAATTCCTTTACTTTTGGACCTTAACATCCTGCAAATAGAGTTGAAAAGTGGTAAAAGCGTTTCTTGGTCGACGATATATCATTTCTCTATGCCGCTGGGGTTTCTAATATATTAAAAACAGAAGGAAAAAGGAATTAGAAACAGATTACAATATTTCCCGGTCCGTAATTGAAATCCCTTAAGAATTGCCGCAATAAACCACGCGTTCTGCATCCAGTTAATAATAGATATTTATAACTAAAGTATCTGCGAATCTATCATTGAACTCGCGCCGCGTGCGCATCCGATGCCAACAGTTTCGATTGAGTCTACACATTGACAATTTAGTCTCAGGTACGACATTCAGGCGGCCTATTGCTCCACACAATTTGACTCGTTGACCTTACCCAGTGGTAAACAATAAAGGAAAAACGTTCGCGAACATGTCGTGTGTGAATAGTGTCTGAAAGTGTGATCGAGTTGAAGTAAAGGTTGGTATACTTTGAGAATAGTTACTTTAGGACGGGGGTTACAATTTGTCCAGACCTCGATAAATTGATTTGATTCCGTCTTATTTTGAACTATCGTCCTGAGTATTCGCTTCGGAAAAATGATCGTGAAAACCGCATCAAAATCAGTTGAGTGGGTTAGGAGTTAGCAGATATTCAGGCAACGCAGAAAAGGACTTTGATTTATCTCTATTCTATGTAAACATAATAATATAGAACATTATATCTAATTTAGGAATTGATAGGTTTTTAGATGAACGCAAACAATGATTGGTATTTGACATTCTTAATGTTGCTTCGCTATTGGAATTGTTAGCATTCGGTTTGGAATCCTTGGAGTTTTATTTCGTGATTCTTGCGCTGTTATAGTTTGGAATAATGTATTAAACAATTTATTCAAGGTTAATGTTTACTTTATGAAAGATACAGTTGTGTGAATAGAAGTACCTAATATAAACATAGTCCCTATGGCTTATGTATATTCGACATTGTCAATATTTTAAGTGTCGTCATCTATATCGCGTATTGCTTTCTTCTTGTTCCTACAAATGGCAAAGCAAGTATGATCTAAAAAATCGTTCGATCGATTAACCTATAAAGTATTGATTGTGATTTAACTGTAACACTATCTATTATCTTTTCAATACTGATGTCTTTATAAATATCGCATTAATTGCAATGTCATTTAATAATGTGACCGCCGCGGTCGGACTGTAAGCCGAGTGAAGGTGAAACTTTGAGGACGACATTAGTTTTAAAATAAAGTATGCACGTCGTTTTCAATCACAACAAACATTTTTCAATAGTATAGGCACTTAGAATTTAAACAAGATTAATTTTTCGTAATAAAAACGCGTGTTAACTATTTCTAAACTCGAAAATCCAATTCAAGACCAAAATCCTAACCTCAAGGCGCACATTCGCTGTGATTACTGCATTTTGGTTTAAGTTTTATTTTTATCCATAAAACTTACCCTAATATTACTGGTTACACAAGTTGTCATTCATGTTTATATGAAATAATGTTAAAATAACTAAATAATCGAGATTTTGGTCTCGAATTAGATTTTAGAGTTTAGTATAGTAAAAACGATGTAATTTTATTAATTTATACCCAACACACCAAAACGAAAGGTGTTTTAACACAGAATGAAGCGTCGACATCAGGTGGAAGGCGTGATTATGAAGCGTCGATAATTGTCATAAATATACCTATCAATTCTTTCATGAAACAATAGTAATAAGTTTCAAAATAATGTTGTGTTTAGGGTTGACAGTAACCCCTTTAAAGTCTTAATTAAGCGAACTATGTTACATGTTAAAATGTATGATCACTATCATCATCGTCATAAAACGCCAACACGTCCAGTAGTTCTATTGCACTCAGTAAAACAATATTGCTTTTGACGTGCCTTCATATTGTTTTTACCTCGCGCAAGTTAATGTCACGCAAATAAGAGTTATCATAACGTTGATAATACGGTAGCATGTTAAAAAGAATATTGTTTTATCGAGTCGAAAAGAGCCATTCAAAATTCAAAATTCAAAATATTTATTCAGCAAATAGGCCACATGAGGGCTCTTTTAGACGTAGGTAATATAGAGTGAATCTACCAGCGCTTCGGACAAGACCATCATTGCGGAGAAGAAGCGCCGCAAGAAATTCTAGCAGAAAGTCATTTTTTCAATCATAAAACATACAACAACAATACTTAAAAGTAAATTACATTGCTCTCATACATAAACATAGTCCGATATATTAATTTCTAAACTTCGTTAACAACCAATATTTATTCCATCCGTAGCATTTTATCCCACTAATGCCCTTATTAATTTTATTCGAATAATTATTCGAATAAAAAATAATTTGTAATATTTTTATTCGCGAATAATTTTTAACTACCTACTTTTCGAATAACAAATGACTTATTAATTTACTAGAGAAAAAATATTATTCGTGGCAATTCATTTTACGAATAAATTATTCGACGAATAATTTATTCGAATATGAATAATCATTCGAGAATTTCATTCGTTATTCGCGAATAATTTGGTCATTCGAATAAATTTTGCCCATCTCTGCCATCAATATATTTCTACGCAGTCTAATAAATCGTGACGTAGTTAAAGGTAACGACGCGAGGAAAGAGTAAATGCCCCTCAGAGAGCTGTGCCACTGCTTTTGGCTCTACGCGTGTTTCCAGTAGGGTTATTCTTTGAACTATCTCACTGGCGAACTCGTCGAGGAAGATACAAAAATACATATCTCGCAGCTTACGGTTTCCAAAGACCAACAGACGGACGGACAGGCCGAGCACGCAGCTATCTATAACATTAAACTCGAACTCAAATTAAAACTCACAACATTTATTTGACGAAAACAAATTGCATCGCAACAAAAAAAAAAAAACAGAAAAAAAAACAAAAAAAACTGAAAGGATAGAACATACAAAATTTTTGAAAGAAGTATTTATATATGTTAACTCTTTACTGCACATAAACACCTGCAAGACATGTTTGCATCATGTACATAGGCTAGGTGGACTTATCCCATACGGGATCTTTTCCAGTTTACCTTGGAGTGGAAATAGCAAGGACAGTGCAAAAGAATAGATAAATTAACAAAACAGAAAATAACAAATAGTACATACATCCAAGAAATACATTAAGAAACAGAGTAAGCATCGAATATAGTTAAAGAATAACACCCGAGATTAATAACATTGGTATTTTCCTCCCAAAGGACTCATTTGCTCTTTTACGCTTAGTATTTCACTGTACACCTGGGATTAGGTTATTTAGTGCTGGGCTCGGCGTTCTGTGTCGTTGAATGTTAATGTTACTAATATAAAATTAATATGTCCAAGGATCTTCGTAAATTATGAAATGTTTTCATAATTACATTAATTTCTATCCTCTTTCAAATGTCTACAATTGGTAATTAAACGTTGTAATGGGGGTATTTTTTTTATCACCAGAATAATGGATGCGATGTTTCCCAAATGTAAACTAAAAAAATGCTTTTTTTTTCGAAATATCCCTAAATTTTACGAAAATTTTAAAACAATATTGAGAATATCCTTGACTGAATGAGGCACGAAATATGAGATTTTTTCTAGGAACTATTGATAAAACTAGGTCTCTGGTCAAGAGATGAATCACAAGGCGAATGCTCAATCTGTCTTGGATACCTGTTTTCTACAAGATCGATGATAGGGAGAGGGTTATGTGGAATTATCCACGGAGTCGGTTTTCACTAAAACTCCCTGTGTCATCCTCTTTGCTTTTTGTTTTGGATATACCTTAGCGAGTTTTTCCCTGTTGGTCGTGACGTAAAACGTATAGAAATAGCGACCCGCCCCGATTTCGCACAGATTATAAATCTAAACCTTTTCCAGGAAATTCTCGATTTGGAGAGGATTGTGAACCAAGTCTTATCGCGTAGCTGTCAACTTTTTTCTATACACATTTAGCTCCGGGCGATAACGTTACTTTTACCCTAAATTCTCTTTCTTTCCAAGACATATTTTCTTGAAAAGGAAAAAATATACCTAGTTTTTCATAACATGAAGATCAGACTAGGTTTAAGGGGAGAAAAACGTTATAGCATTTAGTATTTTAATATTTAGGTTCACAATCGTCTGAACTCCAATGTTTTTGGTAAGCGTCTTATGAACTGCCCTACAATATCTTATCTCCGAGGGCTGTGCGTGTAGGGTTGACACGAAGAACGCGGGAGTCGAATTGAGGAATGTCGTCGGGCGCATTTATTGCTTTTGTTGATTTATATTCCTACCAGTTAGTTATTTGAATGTCTTAGCGATCTATATTGCGAATATTTGAAGTAACTTGCAAGCTGTTCATGAAAATAGGCACTAGACAAGATGCATTCGTAATTAGTTATCGTTATCAAAAATGTATAGGATTGACGTAAGCTGTCAGACCGTCGCGTCGAGCGCCTACGTCAATTCCATAAATTTTCAGTTTTCGAAAATCGTTTACGTTAGCGTTAATCTATTTGTCTAGCCTTAAAGCACATTTTTAAAACGTGCATTGCAATCGATTATCAATATTTTTGCAGTAGTTAAAATTTACTTTTTTTGCAATAGTCATAGGGAAAATGCTGCTTTCATAGTTCGAGTTTGCAGAAAACCAAAGACAGAATAATTATACAAACTCTCCAAAATACGAGTAGATTGTTGTTAAAGTCAGGTAGATTACTATAAACCCTAAATCTGTTTTTTTAAATAATCTACTTAAAAACATTATTCGAATTGAGCACGAATCGACTTAATTAACACTTGCTACCCGATATTTATTCACAGCTGACCGATATTTTTTATCCGAACACACACGAAATGGGAGTAAAGGAATGATTCTTAATGCTCGGCGAAACCGATGACATGGAAATGTCCATTCACTCGGAATTGATTCGAACGAGAATAGACCTGCGGTTTCGATAAAACGCCAATTTAATGGATAAGATGGCGGCCAACAATTTTATCGAGATTAAGTATCTCGATAGCTAAAGATTTAGTCCTTTAAATGGATTGGTCTCTTGAAATTCCTTTTACTCTGTTGAAACTTGCTCAAAGTATAATCTTTTCTTTTAAAACACCTTTTAGTTTCAAAGGAGTGAGCTTACTTATGGCCGAGTGCTCCGGTGCCCGAGTGGATTCATCATAAATTCAGAACTACGGAATGTTTCATAAATCTTTTGATAGAGGTTATTTGAGGAAATAATTTTCACAATGGCGACTTTTCGCCGTGTTGAGTGTATTCATGTCGAATTTCACCAGTAATTTAACATTCGCCAGGTTTAACGGTTTGTGTAAATGTGTTGATTCACAGTTGGTTTAGGTTGTGTGGGCCAGACATGATATCGCATAATCATTGGTGTGCATGTCTTTTGCATAATTATCTTTTAGGATTACTTATTCAATAAAAATAAATAGTACTTATGCGATACCAATAAACAACTTCCGTTTGGACGAAGGTGCGGCCAAAGTTAGTGAAATATTTTTGAGAATGGGTCTATGTTTAAAGAATTTAAATGCGAAGAAATAAGCTCTCAGTTTGATAAGACTAACTTAGAATACTATTGTCCAGAATTTAGACTGTGGGGGCCCTAATATGGCTGCTGCGGTTATCGCGTGACAAAGTTTGGATAAGGCATCCGTCACCTTCTGACACGTAAATAAGTACGAGAGTGACGGATGCTTTATCCACATTTGACGCGCAATATAGACGGAGCCATACTAGGCCCGCTAATAGTATATTTTTTTTGTTGTATTTCTGAAATAAACGTTTCATCTACGTACATTTCCCGATGTTCTTACGGTGAGGGAAAAACATCGTGAGCAGAACCTGCTTTTTCGAACAGCGAAGTATATCCGAAATCTGTAAACTAAAATAAGCTAACATATTTTTATCTAGTAATGGTTCATTCTAGCCGTCTAGCAAAGTAATCCAGGTAACAAGCGATATTGTACACCGTTATAGGATCATTTAATTATTTAACGTGTGCCGTAAACCGTGCCGGCAGCGGCCCTTGCGTTCCGCGCCTCCTGCGCTAATTGTGATGCTTCGCTGGGGTCGGTCTTGTTTTAAAGCGAACGTTTATAGGAGAACAAGGTGTAGAAAAAGCATCGCCATGTTATCTTTAAGTTTTTTGTTAGGTATCGCAGAGATAACTACTAAGTTAATAAGAGTGGATATGTCTCTACGTATGTTGGACAAAGTAAATGGATGATTTGGTTTGATTTGATATATTTTGCATTGCAACTTACGTTACCGATTTAAACTTGTCTACTCTTGTTTCCCCGACACTAATTTTATAGAACGTATCACTTCGCAGAATTTTCGTTTCATAGAAAGCTATTTTCTGCTGAATCCGTGTTGATTTCAGGTTATCTTGTGATGGTTACAAGACTAACCTTACCTATCCTACGTGAATCATATACAAGATAACCTGAAATCAACTCGGGTTCAGCAGAAAATAGCTGCCATTCGTGGATTATATTCTTGTGTGGATAATATTTTTAAATATTACGTTACATGGATTTTTACCCCGTGGTAGCTAACTTAGGGACCTATCAGACAGAGAGCGGTCACGCGGTCAAGCTATCAGTTTTGCGTTCTTTGCGGTCTTTGTTTTATATAACGTTACACTGAGCGCTTGAACACTTGACCGTGTGACCGCTCTCTGTCTGATAGGTCCCTTATAACACCAAAAACCATTCAAGACTGTAAAAACAGAAAAACTATAAAAATCTGTATTTCTTCGCTAGCCAAATGAATATCTTGCAAATTGAATTATTCCTATCAAATAGTTTGTATTAAATCCTTTTCGCAATAACTTTTTAAATCTTAAGTATAAATATGTGTGAGTTAACCGATTTATGGCCAAATGAATGACTAAAAAACGTTTTCAAAAGTTACCACAGTCTGTTTGAAAAGTTTTAAAAGGTTTTCTGGCTTGATATTAGTTCGGCCGCCGCCACTGGGGCCCTGGCTGTCCCCAGCCGCCGCCGTAATAAGAGCCCCGTGATTTACTAGATGACTTGAATGGGTGATCTTATTTTCTTACGAGATTAAAAACATAAAAAGTTATACCGGTGATATAAAAGGCTTGTGTTTACGGGATGAAATTAACTTTGCCTTCGCATTGTTTAGTCTTGGTTGTAGCATATCAAGTTATTGAGTAATAACTTGAAAATCCGGCGTTTAAGTCAGTCTTGAAATGTCAAGTGCTTAATTTATGTCCAAATAGGACGACGTCAAAATCTTGAAACGTCCTTGTCGAGTAATGTCAAGGTCTTATAACGTCAAGGTCGTACAACGTCAAGGTCTTACAACGTCAAAGTCTTACAACGTCAAGGTCGTACAACGTCAAGGTCTTACAATGTCAAGGTTACTACTCTGAAATTCTACGATCTAGGCAGCTTGACATTTCAAGACTTTGACTTAAAGATGACGGTGTTTTACTACTTGGTTATTCTGAGACTTTGACGTATTACTAGTATGACATCGTAAGATGTTGACGTTGTACTAACTGGTCATTCTGAGACTGACATATTACTACTCTGACATTCTACGATCTAGGTAGCTTGACATTTCAAGACTGACTTTAAACGCCGGAGGGAATTAGCATTGTATCGATGTGAGACTTGTCAAATGGTATAAGTTTCTTATGAGAAATACATGGTAACTTCTAAGAATATTCGTAATTTCCGATAATGTTTTCAGTAATTGAAATCAGGTTTTTTTGAAAAGATGTTCTGATAAAAATCATGCTTATCATTTTTTTATTTTTTTTTATTAACTAGAAAAGAAGAATATTATCCGGGTTTGCTATGCCCGCTTTGGACGGCTCGTACGGAGAGCGTCGGTTTATTTGAGTTAGTAACACGCGTACATAAACCAGAAGTTATTTTACATAATAACCTTCTGTGGAAAATTTTCTAGCTGATAGTGAAAATGCCATCAAAATCCGTTGCGGGGTTTAGGGTTTAGGAAGAGTTAGAGAATACATGTACCTACAGACAGACAGAAAGACAGACAGACGCGGAAAGAGATTTCGCTTTATACTATGAATAATAATTTAATATAAAAATAAAGAAGATATGGATACGAATAATATAAATTTTCATACACAATTTCTCGATGACGACACGTTAACGACACTCTACTCGATATTCTCGTAGGAAGTAAAAGTGTAGGTTCCCAAACCAAGTTAGTAACCTAACCTAGCAAACGCTACTACATTTTCTTTTTAATCACTCAAAATGTATGGGATGATATTCTCGTGCGAAGCGATAAACCACGAGGCCAACTGTTATCCCATACATTTTGAGTAATAGAAAAGAAAAACGTTAGTAGCGTTTGCATCTTGGCTACGGCTCCTGTAGCGTTCATCAATAAAAATGAATTTATTGTTGAAACAAAACTACTAAATTGTAGCAAAACTATGCGGGAAATGGCAGTAGGTATCTAAAGGTTTTCATGCTGTGTAGTTGGTAGGTTTTTCTGATTGGAATCTCCTGTTACATATTACGAACGCCGCGTGCGCGTGCATTCCCAAGTGGTACGCGGCGCGACACAATTCCGCAGCATTTTAAATGAGCCAGCGTTATACTATACTGGATATGTAGACTTTTTTTTTATGCCAGCTAATATTTGAATTGTGTCTGAGATAGAGATGGGGAAAAGCGTTACATTTCAATCGCCGAGACTGTCGTTCACTGTGACTTTATCACTCCTGATACTCACATACCTACAGTTTGGTCGTTCTAAGAAGGCCGATTTGACAGCTGTCAACGCAGTATAAAATATAACCTCAAACACATATTTTGTACTGAGTTGACAGCTGTCAAATCGG
This sequence comes from Acleris literana, assembly GCA_946894065.1. Lineage (NCBI taxonomy): Eukaryota > Metazoa > Arthropoda > Insecta > Lepidoptera > Tortricidae > Acleris > Acleris literana. Next base: position 6,356,520 of record OX335683.1, read on the forward strand.
CCTTCTTAGAACGACGAAACTGTAGCGATCATGATATTACGGGATTTTAGTCGCACCTGTTACTCGCATCACGATATGATATGCGTTCCGGATATAATATTTTGATTTTTTAACGTAGAAGTAGACGTAACCGTTGATCCTTAATAACATTCACACCTTCACGTGGTTTTATAACGTCATGATCAATTACAGTGATACTTTGAGATGGCTGATCGCTGGACTTTTTCATTGTCACTTTATTTATATTATCACCCATATTACATATCAAATATCTTTATTTATTTATATTAGTCTAAGATGTTCCACATAACTTATTTTTTCCGCTATTTGTTGGAATATTCTAAGCTGTTTTAGTTTTGGACAGACACCTTTAAATCTTCCTTCCTAAATATTGAGTGACATTATTCCAGAGGCGATTCTTTAACTGGAATTGCTCAGTTAAAAGGATATTATTAGCCCGTGTCAGTCCCCTGTTTTTCGTCGTTTTTCTGGAGTGTAAAATGCTTAACGCTTTTCTTCTTATTCCAGTACCGCAACAAGCTGAACGAGCAACAGAACGGCAGGCTGTCGGCGCAGCGGGCAGCACTGGGTGCGCGGCAGGAGGAGATGCGCAGCATCGACCGCCGCGTCTCCGAACTGCAGGCGAGACTGCTGCGCAAGAGAGCGCTCAATCGACAGCTTGCAGCCGCGCATAGACAGCCGCAGCAAAGGTAAACATGAACACCGTGGCAGCATAGTACAAGAAGCGCAGCGTAGACCGCTGCGTCTCCAAACAGCAGGCCAGATTGCTGCGCAAGAGGGCGCTCAATCGACAGCTTGCAGCCGCGCGACGGTTGCAGAGGTGAATAAAGCAGTATATGTGCAGTTTTCCAAACACGTCTCTGAGTTACACTGTGTCCTTTATCGGGTAGTACCTACGCCTTCATTTACTAATTTGTTCACAAATAACTAAACAGATGCCTGAAAAACCGCAGCGGTGATAACTGCGCATTGCGACAGAATAGGCTAATGGGCAAGATATGCGCAGCGGGGATATTAAAATGTTTATGGAACATCAATGATCTGATCTTCTTAAACATTATATTCGTCTAAAATGCAAGTTTCGTAAATTCCTGTTTTTGAACGTTGCTTTCGGAAAACATAGGAACAATGATTTTACTCGTATTGTGATTATTTTGATCTATATTCAAAAAAAAGTTTTTTGTATGTTTGAACACAATACGAACCGGCAAAAGTCTTTAAAAGATAAATAAAACTGTTATTCATCCAACTATCTATGGAATTGAAGCGGTAACGAACTGAAATAGGTCAATAAAAACTAGGTGCTCTCAATGGACACACTAACTACCGACCCCGGAACGAATTTAACCCCTTCAGAAGGGGAGGGTTCATTCGTAACTGGACAATATCTTTTACGTTAGCTCCCTTTTGTGTCAACTGTTTCTTATAACTGAAGTACTAGTGACGAAATTGGAGTAGGTATTTTAATCATTTTTCAATTTAAAACAGTACTTTTCTTCTGGTAGAGAAACTTGCGCATTCTTATTTACGATACTGTGACTTTCAGCACTATGAAGTTTTAAAGTGTGTCAATTGTACAAATTATATTGAAAGTATGTAAAATCCAAGACTGTTAAGTATTACCAGACTGTCCTGAAAGTGTCAAATACTACAACTACAAAAATTCTGTGGCATAAAACTTGCTCACATTGCGTAAATTGCGTTGTTGAACGTGTGGCGTGGCTTAAGTTTATGGTTTGAGACTTTATTAGCAAAGACTCACAATCTGCGCAGTACCGGGAGCATAAACCGCAAACATCCTGCCCAACTCAGGGGAACAGTTACTTTTTTTAATACCAAAGTATCTGAAATACCGCCACCGAATTCTCCATTATCTTAGAAAATACTTTAGTCCGCATTATCTGACCCTTCAAGTTGTCATGAGCCGAGCCTCTCTGGTTGGTAAATACGGTGAGTGAAGAGCTCAACCAATAATCTCTCGGTAAGGACTACTACGGTCTTCGGGATTTAGATACTTAAGCGTTATTAACAGTATTTTTCGATCGTCGTTGTTAAATGCATTTCTTATGAATAGCTAGAAAATGTTGTTGGTGGAAGAGGTTTTGTTGGAATGCTGAACCGGAAAGTTTGTCCCAGATAAAACTATTACGAGGAACAAATAACACCTCGCCATATTGTGGAAAAGTAATTAACTTATGTATTGTAATATTTCGTCGATGATATTGCAATACGGCGTAACGCACAAATTCAAAAAGTTGCAAAATTTACCTTACTGACTTAATGCTAAGGTGTATTTTGCACCATATTTGATTTGTTCTTGCGCCGTATTGCAGTATCACCGACCATTTGCAACCCATGCATGTAAAAAAGATTAAAAATATATTAGGGTACCCATTTGGTGTCTGTATATTTCTTTCCAAGATATATAAGTAGGCGATTAGATAGTAAGTTGTATGTTGGGAGAACTTTAAAAATAAGATCAAACGTTAGTAGTATTGTAATTGAAATAAAAACTCACAATCACACGAATAATAACCTAACAACTAGGTATTTACAAAACATACTGTGATTGCAAATAGCCGATGAACCAGTACCCACAAGTGCCTGCATTTGAAATGCATGCCGCGTTCACATCAAATCCCTTTAAATGCGTCTTGTATGGAATGCAGTTGCGAGCGTGTCCTGAATTGTAATGCATCTCTAATCTTATGCACCGTCAGAGGCTAGGTTCTTCTATTTACAGAATTAATCGTTTTCGGAAATTACATTGTGGTTGTGCAAAAACGGACTAGGGTGATGGAACCAATGATGGACAATGGTTCAATGATAAACACCTTGATTCTTATTTTACAGAAGATAAGGGTTGTTCATTTGTTTTGCAACAATCAATTTAGGACTGTATGAAATTTGAATTAAGAGTGAAGTGTCCATTACTGGTGCCTGTCAGCTAAAAAGTGTTCATCATTGGTGCCGTCACCCTTGTAGGTATTTAACTAGAGCAGCTTGGTTCTCATTTGGTTTACCTTTAAATTACCGACACTTATTTCATAGAATGTTTTGCTTCGTCGAATTTTCATTTCAACGACAGGCATTTAAGCATGCAGAAGTTATAATTTTTTGGTAGTCACAGGTCTAACCTAACCTAACCTACGTAACCCATGCTTAAGACAACCTAAAAATAATAAGGTTAAGGCTGAAATTAGCTTTCGATGAAATGAATATGATACAAGCGATCAAGCGAGTGTCGGTAATTCAAGGGGATCCCTTGTCATTTAGCTTACTGTTTTGCCTTTCACTTTGCAAGTAACCAGCCAACCAGCGTCTAAAAACCTAATAAATTATCAATGTAAAATCAAATGCTCGTAACTAGTCGTTTACGAGAATGAGTCCGACCTCGATTTATATCAATTTAGATTACCCAGACGGACGAAGGGATCTGGACGGACCATGGGGAATGTTAGAAAATCCCATCCATCATCATTGGTGCAAAGGGTCGTTATTATGCCCATTAGCTGCGGAGTTTAGGCAACTTTTATCGGCCAATAAATATAAAATTGACAGTCTGTATAATTTTTAGGAGTCGAATGAAGGGAAATTTGCATTCTTTGTGAGTTAATGGGTTTTGGCTAATCGTATATAGTGCCTCTTAGAAGCGCGCTTTATGACGATTGCAGCATTAAAATAAATAAATAATAATTCCTACTTATCTCAGTCTTAATTACCAACTAATTATGTGAATTAAAACTTTTCTTCTGCTACATTAAAACTAACCAAAACACGACGTAATGCAAAGTTTGCTGAAAGGCCAGAGACAATAATATCGAACATTTAAATAACAACAAAGAACAACGAGATGGCTGATATACAATATCTAGCACAAAATTCGTTGAACGTAATATCAGTTTAAAGGTTGAAACTTAATGCACACCGAAAATCACCAGCCTTGGCGAAGATGTTGTGTTATAGGTACCTACTGGGCGTCTGGGCCTCTATTCAACTCGGTTTACGCATAGTCAACGTAGCTCTTATTTACTTGACAGTAATGGCGGCCGAGTTAAAAACAATACGATAGCAAGTCAAAGGCACTATAATTTTGCCGAGTTGAAAAGAGTCCCTGTTCCCAAAACAAGCTAGGTACCTTTTATTCAAACTACTCAAATAAACTAAATAAGCAGAAAATACATTATGGTTCACTTCTTTTTACTTATGGTTTTCATAGTGAGATGAATCTATAGCTGTTCTTTCGTTATTTGGTACATCGTCACAAGTAAGACGTGATTTGGACCTATAAGCACCTATAGTATTTGGACCTATAGACGAGGAAAGACAAATCCTTCCTACAAAGAAGTCCCTGTGTAAAACCTCGTGACAATGACAGTTAAAGAAGAAAAAACAGCCTACTTTTTGTTTCATTTTTTCTCATGTTATACGTAATCTAAAAAGTAGAGAAAGATAGCTGACGCTTTGTGTTTGACGTCATATAGTCCGATTTCTATGCTAAATGTTCTTATTCTGTGGGATAAAACATCCGTCACTTTTCGACACGTACGAGTATAATAAATACGGAAGTGACAGATGCTTTATTCACAATTTGTCACGCGATAAACGCAACCATACTAGGCTCGCTGATCAAGTTCTTTAAAACCGTCGATACTCATGCATGACAGGATGCTATTTATAACAAAACAATACGTGGCCAATATGTGGCCTCCGACAAATTGTCTCGTAAATCAAGACAAAATATGGCGGCCGTATAACGAACCGTGGCTTCGGTTACAGACGCGTGCCAACTCTGCCTTTGCATATTTCAGTACTCGAGAACCATATAATTACAACTCCCAGTACTAAACACTCGACAAACAACAATACCGATCAAAACATAGAACTGCAAACGGCTCGTCCTGAATTTGGAGATAGAAGATTGTTTGTGGAGCACAGATTTTATTTTCCTTTGACAAATAATATCTTAAGATTCTTCAACAAAACAGATAAATGTGACGGTAACGTCGGTAACATTTAATAAAGTGTCGAATGCTTCGTTCCTTTGAACCCGTTTAAGGTCCTGTTGTTTGATCAGTAGTTAAACTAACTAATCGTTAAAAATCGTAAGTAATGGTTAAATCTCAAGTAAATGTGTCAAATTTTCGATTCCTTTTTCGAATTTTTACAATTAGTTGAGTTAACTACTGATCAAACAACAGATGATTTTATGACGTCACTTACGAGTCATGAAGACAAAAGTATACTTGTCTAGTTATTAATGTGAATGTGTCTGGCACAAAGGAAAGATGGTAATAATATAGATTCACAAGGTTTTACAAAATATTATAGACTTAATATCCGTCTTACAGTAAATATGACACCGCTTTTCTCAACAAATGCTACAGTTGCTCCGGACTTTTAAGTCACCGATTTTTCATATTTCCGTGTTTTAACCACTTACATGTTAGTAATTTATACTCATGGTTTATTCTATTGCAGAACGAGTAACCAGTCCTCGATGCAGCAGTTGCCAGGGTACCCTGGGGTGCAACCAAAGAGCCAGCAGTCGCGCGGCAACGTGGCCGCAGTGGAGCCCTACAACCATGTGCCCCACGCCCCCAGCCTCACGCATACTTCCAACTTCCAGGTAAGCAATGGAAACCTTAGGTCATAAAGGGCAATGCAATGATCATTTTTCATTATCATCCACTCAATTTCGGCTGGAAAAACTGGGCTTTGGACTAACATAACAAGCTTTTAAATCATGTCCATACTTGAACCTACTAACCGTCTTCTTATTCTACAACATTCGATTTGTTAAACCTTTCATTCAAGTAAGTGCTGTTGTAAATCTGGTGTTTTTGTGAATAATACTCACTTCAATAGTAACTAACAACTAATTAACACTTTTACAGGGGGTGAAACAAAACGTAATACAAAACAACGTGCCATTGAAACAGCTAACGCAAAGTGATAATATACAGAGCCATCTTACGCAGCAAGAAGCGCATTACTTACAGCAAAAACAAATGATCAACCCGCTGTATAATGGCGGATATTCCCACCTCCCCCCTGGACAGGATCCGTACCAGGGGCAGTATCCCAACAAGCTCGACGGCTTCAATCACGTGCAACAAGGCATCTCGCACCCTTACGATCAGAAAACCATGTTCGACCACCTCAACAAGTACTCAGAGTACCCAAAACAACCCCAATACAGTCCCAATAGTACAAGTAGTTCGAACAGCAACCAAAACGGCAAAGAACTCAAAATAAATGAACAAGAGTTCTTACCAGAATTTGCCGCCAGTAAGTCAGACCCAAAGTACCAGACACTGCCATACAACACCAAGTTCCCTCAGACTGGTAAATTAAAACAGCCCGAAGTTAACGGCAAGAATGATAGTCAAGAATGTAAGAATCAGAATGCCAATATTAACGTCAACCATATGACTGTACATTCTACGCCACTGTCGGTTGTAAATAAGAGTCTGGCCACCCCCCTAAGTCAACACGAAGCTACATATCAGCAGGAACATTCATATCAATTGCAAAAATCTGATTCTTCTAATAGGTGTAACCAAGAGGGTAAAGAGAATCATACATATCAACACAATTCTAGGCTTAGTCAGAGTAATAGTCAAAGTAATGATGGCTCGAAGAGCAGCGGAGGAAAAAGTTTACAGGGTAATGCGATGAAGGGAAACTCTCCAAGCTTCGGATCCAACACCACGAACGCCAGCAGTTCTATTGGATTTGGAGTAAGTTCAAATTTGATTCGAAATACTTTTAAATTCTCCTTTGTTGCTTTTTTTTTGCCTTTTATCACGTAGCTATTCACGCTCACCTCATTTGTAAATATCATCATCATTCATTCCAGAAACCCGTATCGAGTGTAGCCCCTACATCGGTTCAGGTCTCAAGCGGGAAACCATCACCCATATATCAGACATCCTCCACAAAGATCCAACCTGTCCAACCACAGACCGTCCAGACCCAAAGCCTTGCACCTCCATCAAATCACATAGCTAGTAATTCGGTCACTTCCCAACCCCAGATTGTCAGGAACTCCGCGTCAGGGCTTTCGAGCGGGACGGGGAGCTCTAGTTATCCTGGTCAGAACTCTTCGCAAAGCCTCTTGTTGTCTCCGCCGCAAAGTGCTAGCACGCCACTATCCACGCCCGATGTCAGCGGCGCGGACAAGTCACCTAAACCTGCTCTACCTCCTAAACCCACCATAAAGGTACGTTAATACAGAAAATAATTTGCGCTTTTGTACAGTTTCGCATCGATTTATTTATGTTTCGATCCACTATTACATCTGACCTCAACAATTCTCCAGACATATCGACTAGGAGGTTAACCTATTTCTTTTCTTTTTAGACCCCACCGAGACAGACAGTGATCAACGAAGCAAGCTTCAACCAAACCGAAAACAACATGCCAACGATTCCAATACCAGATTCTTCCAACGACAGCGAATCTCAAAATCAAAAAGAGCTAAGCAACGGGAACATGAGTAACGACATGATAATAAAAGCCCGTCCACTCACAATCAGAAAACCACCGCTTAGCGAGCAACCTAAGTTGCGGAACCACACAAATTCTAAAAACGCAGTAAGCGTAAGCATTAATCGAAGAATAGAAATGCCACCAGCATTCTTATTCCCTGAAATGGACCACCTAACTTTAGAACCAGTGCCTACAGAAATGCAGAACGGCCTAAAAGACAAAACGAAAAGCAAGGACGAAGTAGATAAGCTAATGAATAATAACATATCTTTAAGTAACGAGGATAAAGATAACGTGTTGGATATAGCTGAGCAGATAAGTTCTGTGGATTTGAACGGTCAGGATTCTCAGACGACTGAGAATGTTCTGAGGCGGTCAAAGAAAGGGAACCTGAAGCAGGGCGGCAAAGCGCCGCTAGCTAGACGAGTCAGCTTCGATCCCCTCGCGCTGTTGTTGGATGCCAGTTTAGAAGGCGAGCTTGAACTGGTCAAGAAAACTGCAACACAGGTTAGTCAATATACCTTTAACATTCATAGGCCTACCACGATATGAACAATGCGGTTCCAAAATAGTTATTCTGAACTTCCGAACAAACTGGCTAATGATAATGCGTAGTTCTTTAAAATCGGATTACCTAGTATCATATTGTTCAGTCTCTAATGGAGGACGCCGACCGTACTTTCATTGCTGTAATTGTTTTCTAATAAAATAAACCGTTTTCTTAAAATTAAAAAAACTGATGATTTAAGTAATAAAAAACCTCTACCCCCTTACTAATAAACGTTGAGTAACGGTGGTATAGCTATACAATGTTTTGTCCTTATCTGTCATTGTGAAATTTGAATTTGACAGATAAGGACAAAACATTGTATAGCTATACCACCGTTACTCAACGTTTATTAGTAAGGGGGCTAATATTGGTGGCGACCCCCAATACTTTTTTATCTGTTTCGTGAATTGCAATAGAAATGACAGTTCATGTAATTTCCGCAATATGGATTTTTATTTTTCTGGTCAGGGTTTACAAATAATCATCATTATATTTATATATCTAAAAGTCTCACTTAGGTATGTTAGATAAAAATGGAACAGCAGAATTTATAATAAAATTACAGCGACCAAACGCTTAGTCAACAATGTCATTTTCATCGTGCCATAACTTTTAGCATTCTTTCTCTTGATATAATTTGAATTCCGTAATAAATTCCAGGTGCAGAATGCGAGCGCTGCAAATGACGAAGGGATCACTGCTCTCCACAACGCCATCTGTGCGGGACATTTCGAAATCGTCAAGTAAGTATTGGAAAAAGAACCACTAGATGGTGTTCTCCGTACGGGTACTTTGAGGGTTGCGAATTTTGACACGAGTTAACCAATGGTTTTAGAGGGTGTACACAGATGGCGCTTTTAAGTTGTGTAGTCAATGTTTGTGATACGTTACCGAATTAAATAACAAAGTTGACGTTATCATATCAGTCATACTCGCATGTTCCGCTCTATCACTTTTTAAAAGTTCATAAACCAACTTGGACATTGGTCTAAGTTAAACTTACCAACGATTAGGTTATAATTATAACATAAGTTATATTTTGCGAGACTGCCCGAAACCAAAATACGGGTAATCCGTTTTTTAGTCTATTTATGTACTTGTAAATATGTATTATGTAATCAAAAATTAGATGTTCCACTCTAGCTATTATTAGATTGAATTTAATAAATAGGGTGTGTCATTTGATTTGTTTAGAACATGTGAGAGAGGGTCCTACGGCCGCTCTCAGAGTCAGTAAATGATGATTACTGACGATTTTTATACACAACTTTGAAAAAGAACGAGTTAATTGTGTTTTAAATGTGTATAGTATAATAAGGGTAAGGGTGTTGTAATAAAGGTGTGTTTACTATTTACCAGTCGGGTTTTTCGCGCTACTCCTTCCCCGCAAAAGTTGTCTAATGCTATTCTCTCGGGAACTCTCCAATTTTCCGGGATAAAAAGTAGCATATGTGGCTAGTATGTGCTATTTCAGACTGTAATCTGCCTCTGTGTGTAATCATCCAAATCCGTGCAGTCTTTAGGTGTGATATAGTAACAAGCATCCAAACTTTCGAATTTATAATATTAGTATGTTATTCACACATCCTTTTTTTTTACGGGCACACACAAATACAGCGCCCTCTATTATTCGCTTTAAGTAACTATTGTACTTTTGTTTCAGATTCCTGGTGGAGATGGGTTGCGACGTGAACGCGCAGGACTCGGACGGGTGGACGCCGCTGCACTGCGCCGCTTCCTGCAACAACCTGCCGATGGTCCGGTTCCTCGTCGACAACGGTAATTATAATGGGCTAGTTATACTTTTTTTTAGTATAAAATAAATCATTTATACAAACGGGAAACCTGTGAGAGGTTTAAATGTAGCATGAATGAACTCTCTCACTTACACACATAAGTATATAATTGCTATATGGTTTCATCGTGTAGTATTAGAACCCGAGGGCGTCTATTGTGCTGGGGAAAACCACATTTGCCTTGGACATTTTTACCGTATTGTGAATGTTACGATAACTCTTATTTATTTGACAATAAAGGCATGATGAGCATGTCGTTAACAGTGTGATTAGGATATTGAAGCAAGATTGTTTAAAATTAAAGTAGGATACATGGTTGATAGAGTAAAATAAACCTAAGAGTCTATAGGATAAGGCTGATAGCTCTGATGTTTAGCTGTCACTGGCGTGTTAGTAACGACTGTTTTTTTAAACAAGCGCTCAAAAATGATTAAATTTTTACAAAAGGTTTCCCTTGAATTGCAGGTGCGTGTATCTTCGCAACGACGCTGTCCGACCACGAGACAGCGGCAGAGAAGTGCGAGGAAGACGAGGAAGGGTTCGACGGGTGCTCAGAATACCTATACAGTGAGTATATACTCGTACAGTCGAGTTCATAAATATGTGTACACTTTAGTACCTTGTCTATTTAATGTCATGTTTAAACTGCCATATATGAATTTTTACAGCGATTAAAGTGATATTTATGAACTCGACTGTACCTCGAGATGACAGTAGTCGGCAAGGGTTTTCAAAGCTTGTTTTTTGTTAGACTTGTTATCTAACACCTAACAGCCTGCAATCAATCAAAACTCCACATTCTAAATTGTAACCCATATCTCCTCAGGTGTCCAAGAGAAGCTAGGCATCATGAACAACGGTCTGGTATACGCCGTGTTCTCGTACGCGGCGGCGCGGCCGGACGAGCTCTCGTTCGAGATGGGCGCGCGGCTGCAGGTGCTGAGGAAGGGGGACGACAGCGAGCGGGAGTGGTGGTGGTGCCGCGAGAACGCGGGCTCGGAGGGATACGTGCCCCGGAACTTGCTTGGGGTAAGCATATTACCTTACGGCCGCTCTCAGTCAGTTAATAACAATTAAGTTGTTCCTTAGTGAAGAGTTTTCATACACAAGCTAATTAACGAGTTAATTTAATTTGTGTACCTTTTTTCTGAAATCTTGTCAGAGTTGACGGAGCTCCGCTTGGCGGAGCTCCTATTGTCGGCTTGTTTTGTCACTGTGGCACAATTATATGGTGAGTCAGCATTAACCGCTTGGAAGCAAATACATGATATTAAATTATGTTTTTTCATTACTGGGTTATGTACTATTGGCAAAGCGGAACCATGACCCATCCGCTATAGAACTGTGTCACAGTGACTATTTTTTTGACAATTCTTACGGTTAAAGCTGATACCACGAAATAAGTGCGGTAAATTACGCAAGATTGTTCAGTTTCTAATGCTCTTTCTTTTGTTTCAGTTATATCCAAGAGTAACCCCACAGCAGGAATAAAGAAACAATGAAGCTTAAATATTATGACCTGATATCATGTACAGTTCTGTAATTTTTAAAATATTTATATCATTGTAATCTAAAAAAATATTGTATCTATACAATTTTATCAGATCTAATATTTTGTAAATATTTAACTTAGTTCCAAACGGATGAGATTATGTTGTACATTTTATAAATATGAGTCATCATTAAATTTGATTGAATTTGTATATTGTTCTTAGGATGCAAATATTGTGAGATATTATACATAAATTGACAATACGAATATGAAGAAATTATACTTTTATTTCAACTATAATACCTACTATTTGCTATACTTCGGTGTTTAACTATTGTTACAATATTAGTGATGAGTGATCATACTCGTACTTACTAAATAAGTACTACTACCTACTCTGTCATTCTCTGATACATTTGATTTATTAGTGACAAGTAAGACCAGGCACTGCTGCAGATCTGAAATGAAATACACACAAGTTAATAAAAAAATCTTATAATTGAATTAGCACAGTGCTGGGCACACGAGTTTACAAATTGGGAAGGTAAGTATTAGAGTGGTTTGACTAGCAAAGTGCAAATTTAGAAATTACTACTTATTTTACTACTTAACCTCCCACAATACTACCAACAGGGAGTTTTTTGTGAGTGAATCTACCAGCACAGCAATATAGTTCAATTACGTTTGTTCTATAATGCCATTTGCAGTTTATAAAGATGGGAAAATAAACTTTATTACCGTTGCAATACAGCTCGAATTAAATTGCCTTAATTATGTTCATCCTATTGCACACTGGGCCTTACGAGGCTAAGGCTATAACGCTAACGTAAGCGATTTTCGTAAACTATCTATTTCGTCAGTCGCTTACGTCAATTTCATGAGATTTTTTTTTCAAAAATCGGTAAGCACTTGTCCCACCGCCGACTATGAGCGAGAACCGAGTTGAGTCGGCGATCAACTATTAATATATGCGTCTCTTGTATCGCCAAGGGATCTATATCTTTTGTTCGTTTCTTGAGCGAGAAAATAATCGATTCCTCGCCCGCGGTGGCCCCCTGTTGAGTTTCTTGCGGCGGTTCATAGCAGTGGTCCCCTCTTCGGCACCGAACAAATATCTTTTCTCAAACATGCTCGGAAATAACGGATTTCCGGTTGAAACACATGGACGGAAAATGCCTCTTTTTACTCCTAGGAGTAAAAAAACCATATGAAAACACTTTCCGTCCATGTCCGTATTGTTTTTTCAAAAGTGCTCTCTATTGCGTATAAAATCGAAAGGCCCATGAAAAAAATCCCGTACACCCAACTTGTGGGGGTGCAGTGAGGGGCGGCGCGGCGCGGCGGGGCTCTACGGAGCGGCGGCGGCAGGCGGCGGCTCATTGTGCGTGAAACTATCTTAACTAATACTCGTATGACTCAAACAAACATTCTCTCCGAATTTGTCAAAGGTTATTAAAAATACTTGTAATAATTTATGTTTTTGTATAATTTCCTCGCATTGTTTGAGAAAAGCATTATGTATGCCTTGGCGGAAACGAGGATTTCCTGACTCGTATTTTAGCAGGCCTCGCTGTTGCTTGGCCTGCTAACCACCTCGTCGGGAAATCCCTTACTTTCTGCGCCTAGGCAACAATGTATCACAGGAAATAACGTGGAACCCAGCAAGACACCCTCACTACTGTACGATATGTGTTAGAGATCGTCTAATTTAAAATTGAACGCCCCTAAAATCGACCTATGAAGTTTAAATCCACATGTAATCGTAAACACTTTTGGTTCAGTTTAAGATTACACATCTCTAACCCGCTACTAGTTCAACCCTCTTATTCGTAAACGCACAATAACTGAAGTATGCTTCAAATAAGGTTTGTCGCTATCTTTCATTGTGATATATGAATTTAACAGAAAATTACCAAGCATACTTTAACTAAAATAGGACTCTACAGGGCTTGTCCATTAGAATAAATACTTTTTAACAATTAATTGTCCTCGCATGACATCCATCGACTTATTTTTTTAGTTCATGGGGATAATCTAAATCCCGACACTGGCGAAATACACCTTGTTAAAACAAGGGGTTAAGCTATTAATAAAGAAAAAAAATAGTATAATAAGTTTATTGTACTTTTATGAATAGGGGGGTAACCTTAAAGATCAACGAAATTTAAATAATGAAGTATTGTTCTTGACAGAATTATAAAAAATAGGTTTTACTTAGAAGAAGGTTATTTCTTAATAACTAAACGAACTTACTTTGCAGAACGCGTTGAAATTCATATCATAGAATCCTAGTGCAGAAAACCGACACGGTTTTTGGGATCTAAAAGAAATAAACAATTATTATTGATGCGTTCGTCATGCCGTTATTCTTATATTTGTTTGAACATTTTCCACGTAATAAATACCGAACAATGATAATGAAGATAACTTTTCTGAACTTCAAATCGCTCTCGTACCACATGCTGTTGTATGCGGCATCTGCTATTCCACAACTCTAAAACGAAACATTAAATTTAAAAAAATACAGGAACCATGCTAATTTTTTATTAGACCCTAAAGTCATGTGGGGCAACTGTGCGCACTTTATTTTCAAACTAGCATCAAAATTAAACGACAAGCATGAAAGGAAAATGAAAATATGTATCTGGCGAAGCATTTATTAAGGTAATAATTAAATGAAGAAATTATCAATAAAACCTCGCCGCCTCGAAGAAAAATCGCCTTAATTCAACCAGCTCAAAATGCGCACACTTACCCATACTGCGGGTAAGTGTGCGCAGCTAAGCGAAGTTTGTGGATTTTTAATTATATTAAGCAGACTTATTTTGATCAATCTTACCTCACTTTATTGAGACATTATAACATAGCTTCAAATGTTATGCAAAATTGAAGGCTTAAATACATTACTAACAGAAATAAAATTCATTTACTCGTGTCGATTTCCGCCATGACAGCAAATTTAACCTTTGCGGCACCGGATTCTGAATATTTTCTTTTTCAAGTAAATTAATGATACCATCTGGGTTTTACTTGCATAAACTTATTCTACACCAACATATCTTTAATTTGCTTACACATATCACAAACTTCTCCAACCCCATTCCTAAATAAAGGGGTTGCGCACACTTACCCGCTGCGCATAGTTACCCTACATGACTCTAACTACACTAGATGTTTTCGATGCCACGGAAATTATTGAAATAATCCCAAATATTTAGTGAGTTTGTCACTATGTTACTATAATTCCGGCACATCAGATCGGGGACGTATTAAGAAAGGGCCAGGTCAGGCGTACCTAAACCGACGCACGCGTATGATGAGACTTATGCGTGTGGAGGATGCGGGGGAAGATTGTCTGGATCGTAGCAAGTGGAAGGAAGTGGTCTCTGCCTACCCCTACGGGAAAGAGGCGTGATTGTATGTATGTATTTCCGGCAGAAACACTTAATTTTAATTCATAATGAATTCAGGCACTTAATTATAATAAAATTAAAGCAAAGTTTAAAGAAATAGCCACAAATGCTGGTGGTGACAAAATAAATAATTACATGAGCAATTTTTTTTCAAACACAAACACCAATGACAGCTGGAAACCAAAACTTATTATTAACCGAATGCGGCAAAGCCCAAAAGGAGGGTTATGTTTGACCTGTATGTATGTATGTCCATAGTCAAAGTCAAATTTCTTTATTCTTCAATTTAGGCATAATATAATACAGCTATGAATGTCAAAAAGCATTACCACGTATTCGTTGCTATGTCCCTTCG
Source organism: Acleris literana (assembly GCA_946894065.1). Lineage (NCBI taxonomy): Eukaryota > Metazoa > Arthropoda > Insecta > Lepidoptera > Tortricidae > Acleris > Acleris literana. Next base: position 6,371,641 of record OX335683.1, read on the forward strand.
TATCTACTCAACGGCTCAACCGATTATGATAAATGATACGTCATTAGATTCGTCTTGATGGCGCGAGTGTCATTGGGTACATAGAATTGATAAAAATATTTTTCAATCGGATTTTGTTTTTTATGTGTTTTAATGTTTTTAGTAGGGACTCATAGGTATCAAGGGTACTTTTGCCCAGCAGTGGGACACTCAATCAGGCTAGAAGAAAATGTTTGTAACATATATCAAAAAATGCAGTCGGTTTTTGAAGCTTGCTTTTTGTTTAGTTTTTTCAACCTTATGTCTGAGCAGATACAGTTTGTTTCACGCTGTTGACCGTGACAGATGTAACCGCCATTTGCGGGGACAGGGTGGAAATAATAAATTCATTGTTTCCACCCTGTATATTACGAGTATATACATAAATATCCGTCAATGGCATTGAAAAGGTGCCTCCGTTCATATACAGGGGTCGTATTTTTTGATGCCGATGACGTCAAAATGACGAAATTTTATACATAGAGTGCTCTGCTTTCATTTCGCAGGTGTTAAGGTATATATTAACTGGTACAAATAAAAAAAAAGTAAAATAAGAAGCGGTACCAAATATCAACCTTTCAATATTAGGCTTTCATTTTTCAACATCCTGTATGCAGATTGACGTCATTGGCATCAAAAGTACGACACCTGTCATATAAAAGTTGACTTAAGTTGACTTATGCTGATGTCTTTTGTAGTGTTGGTAACGAATATAAGTATAATATAACAAATCGTTGGTGATACTGCAATATCGCGTAACTAACAATTTATGTAAGGTGCAAAATACACCTTAGCACGTAAGTCAGTAAGGTACATTTTTCAACTTATTAAATTAGTTCGTTACGCGGTATTGCCGGATAACCGACGAAATTACTTTTGTATGAAAGTCGGCACTGACGTCGAGCCTTAGTTGTGTGTATGAAAATTTATTAAACGAAATACCAACCGTGTCGTGCAGGATTTGTCCTGGCAACGAGATAAAAAACACAATGAACAATATCTCGAACACGCTCACTATGTTTCTCAACAGCTGTAAATAGTCCGTGCTATAAGACTGGAAATATTACAATACAATACAATACGATACAATACAAAATACTTTATTGTACACCAAACAGAAACATCACAGAGAAACAGTACAATTATAAATAACACTAGTTAAGAACAGGCGGGCAATATTAAATTAAACTGAGACTCAATCCATATTATTCCATACTAATATTATAAATGTGAGAGTAACTTTGTCTGTTTGTTACGCTTTACTGAAAGCTTCGCTGAAACGCGAGAAACGAAAAAACGCGACGAATAACCTTCTCCTTCTTGTTTTTTATGTCGGTTAATGACATAGGGTAGGTAACAACTAGGATATAATAAACCAGAGGGTCCTGCCAAGATTCATTGCGCTAACTAGCGTTTCTATTCGATTCTTTTTTAAACCAATCGCGTCACTGGTAGATGACGTGATACGAAAAGTCACGTGATCTACCAGTGACGCGATTGGTTTAAAAACGAAACGAATAGAAACGTTAGTTAGCGCAATGCATCTTGGCAAGGCCCTCAGAGGATGCCTGTGAAATCGAACGCGTAGAATTAGTTTCCTGTTCTATTTATTCTCGTTGGGAAACAATTTTCGAAAAATCCTTTGTTACTGCACGCCTAGGGTACGTTCAGCGGTTTAGGTTATGCGTTGTCTGTCAGTTAGTCACGGTATGTATAAGTATGACATACTGAAACTATAAAGATGTCATTCCGCAGCCGCCTGCACACGGCAACGGAAGGCGTCACTACTGGTTTCTATGTATTTCTATAAAATACCTTCCTTAGCGGGCGTCACGATGCCGCTCGACCGCAGCCGCATGCGTTGCTGACGCCCGACCGCAGACGGCAACGGCAGGCGTCACTACTGGTTTCTATGTATTTCTATGAAATACCTTCAGTAGTAGGCTTCACGATGTCTGCCGGTCGACCGCAACCGCACGCGGTGCTGACACCCGACCGCAGACCCAGTAGTGACGCCGACCGCAGGCGGCAACGGTAGGCGTCACAGCACTACTTGTTTTTATGCATATCTATGAGATACCGTCCGTAGCCGACCGTAGACGGCAACAGCAGGCGACCGATGCCTGCTGCGTACGGTCGGCAGCGGAATGACACTTTAATGGTTAGTTTTTTAACCCTACATAGGCGTTGTTCAGCTCGGCTCGGCTAGTCGAATCGCGTCGAAACGAGTGACGTTTTTTTCCACAGGTGTGGGGAGGAGACTGTACTTTTAAAAATATATCTAAAGTCGCCGTCAATAGAACTTGTGAACGATGTAAACAAATTAGTACTGTTTAACCTCAAATATTCACCAAGCGTGTATTTATTAAAAATAATGTATAATGAATAGTTATTTCATCTTAAACTTAATGTGAAATAATTATCTAGTGTATAAATCATTGCACAGACCTCACATGATCTTTAAAAGTACGTGATTATCGAGTAATCATGGTGAATTGGTTCGTTTGGTTTTGTTTATATCTTTTGCAAGTTCTATTGACGGCGACTTTACTTACTATTATGACAAATCCAAAGAAACAAATAATCAACGACGAGAAGCATACCACCGTAAAAACTATACCCCCGTACAAGTCATTAACAAGCTCGGTTAATCTGAAAACAAATATTTTTTCAATTGTTAAAAAAAAACAGAATCCTCTTTTTTAAGTAACCATTTCAACACTTTAAGTAAAATACCTAAACACGATGTTTACACGTTAGGTTATAATAAATAAACCCCTCGTATGTATAGGCAGATGACCAGTGCCACATTACAAACAGTAGTTCTTCGTCTTCAAACAAAGGTATATCGCGCCGCTTGTATGTGTGCGTATCTCGCCCGTACACGCTGCGAGCCACCACAAGCAAACTGAATAGGACGGACCCAGCCGTTTTAGTCGGGGTCGCGCTGTGTTGCTGCGTTTGGTTGCGCGCGTTTTAGGGCATTTTCCAAAAAAAGTGTACATGTACTTTTTTTTCAGAATTCGTTTTTTTATTATTTTTTTACTCAGAATCGTTGAGACTATCGATCCTCATACAAGAAAAAAGTGCCCCAAATATTTATTCCACTCCAGATCGGCACATTTTTGTATGCAGTCTTTTTTTATTTATATGGTCGTGACGCACTGGAAGAAAAAACTGACATAGTAAAATCTGGGACACTTTTTTTTCTTGTATGAGGATCGATAGTAACAACGATTCTGAGTAAGAAAAACTAAAAAAACACGAATTCTGGAAAAAAAAGTTAATGTACCTACACATTTTTTGAAAAACGCCCATTAATCGAGCGACGCGTGTCTACCCAGCCCAAGCAAGCCGCAATAGATAACAGAAACTCATTCGGAGGCGAGTCATTTTTCGATTTATACTTTGCTCAATTTTGAATCGGAATAGGTAGTGCTTAAATTAAACTAAACTTGATACACGTTCGTTCATGTTCATGGTCGTGAGTTAGATAGGAATACGTTATTGAATGAAAGTTAAGGTAATTAAAAACTACGGTACCTATTCCGATCAGTACGTTATGCACAAAGGAAACCCTATTCTACTACTACTTATTACCAGAGGTCGGAATAGGTAGTGCTTATTAATCTAAACTTGACGCATGTTCATTCATGCGAGGTGAGATGGGACTACGTTATTGGATGAAGATGCATCAAGTTTAGGTTAATAAGCACTACCTATTCTGACCTCTGCTTATTACACAGAGTGGAAAAACGAACGAGGCCCAATGGAGGGCAACTAGATTAAATAAAATACGAAATACCAAATTCTAAATAGAAAAGACTTACTTGTTTACCATAATATTGGTATCGTGTAATTGACTAAAAGGCGGAAGTAAATAATGAATTAATTAATAAGGATTAATCATGGGATGCTGAAGTTTTTCACGTGGAGAGAATAGATGAAGTGACACTAACAAAACAGATATATGAGGCAAGAGTAAATGGGAATGTTGGAATGGCAAGGTCGGGGACGTATTAAGAAAGGACAGGTCAGGAGTACCCTAAACCGACGCACGTGTATGAAGAGACACGAGTTTGGAAGAAGCGAGGGAAGTTTGTCTGGAGGGTACCCTTCATCTGGCATAACTTTTTTTGGCATAATCACATTTGGCATAATAATCTTTTAGCATACAGTATTTTTTTCAGAAACCGTATACTTTTCAGGATTATTTAAGATATCATTGCATGGAACCCATTAGGTTAGGTTAAGTTTATTTTATAACAATCCTGAAAAGGAAAAGTATACGGTTTCAGAAAAAAAGAATGTATGCTAAGAGATTATTATGCCAAGTGATGATTATGCCAAATGATGAGTATGCCAAATGATGATTATGCCAAAAAAAGTTATGCCGGATGAATGTAAACCTTGTCTGGATCGTAACAAGTGGATGGAAGTGGTGTGCTGACGGGAAAGAGGCGTGATTGTATGCGTTTGTATGTAAGTAATGAATTTTTTACCTTATAAGCTTCTGGTGGGTCCTAGCAATCTGTTTCACTTCGACATAGCATTTATCTGCCTCCACTGGATCACGACGACCATACACGTCTTTCCGGGCTACGTTTATATGTTCCAGATCGTATTGCAATAAGCGCATCAGGACGCATATGTCAGCAAGCAGCGTGCCGACTAAGAGGTCGCAGGCTTGGTACATACAAACGTGTATTACATATCCTGCAAAATATATTTTTAGCAAAGGATTTATTCTACAACTCCGGCGATGAACGGTTGGCTGAACCAAATGCCTAGTAAGCCGCTAGCTTATTACTCCTAGGCTCAAAAATGCTCAACTACGAGTATGCAAGTCTAGTAAGCCTTTCAAACATTACAAAGTAATGTCATCGCACATATCGCACCTTCAGAACAATAGTGACCTAATTCAGAAATTTTAAATTTCGTGTTATGTCTCTATAATAATAAATTTATGACTTGAAGTTTGAAAGCCGAAATTTTGAATTAGCTCTATTGTTCTGAAGGTGCGATATAAGGACTCGGCATTTGATCAGCATCGAACACAAACCTTTAAGTTAAAAAAAATTCTACTTTTATTAACAACGTAACGGCTTCATCTCGCTTAGAGTCGATGAAACGGGGGGGGGGGAAGGCCAAGGCGAAAGTTCCTCTATCAGAACGGGGACGTATTCCGACGCACGTGTATGAAGAGACTTATGAGTGCGGAGGAAGAGAGGGAAGTTTGTCTGGATCGTATAGCAAGTGGAAGGAAGTGGTCTCTGTTTACCCCTACGGGAAAGAGGCATGATTGTGTATGTATAAGTAAGTTATAATTACAAATAACAAACTTAATACACTTAAAATATAATACAAAGTAACAATTAAAAATTAAAACTAAAGCTATGGCAAATTAAAAAATAAATTAAAACTAAAATAAACCTAATTCTAACTAAGCTAAAAACTATAAAATTAAAACTAAATAAAAGCTAGAAAAGAAAGGGCCCCCGCGACAAAGTACCACAGATGCTGGCAGCATTTCCTCGTTGTATAGAAATACTTATGCGTTGGCCGAGGAAGCTGCCAGCTCTGTGGTCTCCGGTTTTTTCTATTAGCCTTTTTGAAATGTTCTTAAAACGGCTAATACGAGGGGTGCCTTTTAAGTTCTGTCGTTTGAAAAAACTAAAGACAATTTAAGTGTTAAATGGTATTTATTGGTTTTCAAAGTAATCACCGTGATATGTAATACACTTTTTCATTCGATCGAACCAGTTTTCGAAACACTTATTCCATTCCGAAGTCGGGGTCTCCAAAATGGCCGTTTTGTATGCCTCAACCGCTTCACAAACGGGTATTTGAACCAAAAAGCTGGACAAAATAATTTTTTATATTTTTTAACATGAGATTGATTGAAATATACCTTCTATGTCATTTTTTTTAATTTTGGACATTTTGACACATTGTGGCTTGATTGGGTTCGTGTAATATACCGTATAGAAAAAAAACACTAAAGAAAATGGTTATTTATTCACATTCTTTACATAAATGATTGCACTCATCTTTCAGATGATGCATCCTATCCTTCTTCACAGTCAGATTCATTTTCATTTTCAAAATCTGGTATTACATCGTCAAATTTGGCGTCATCATCTATATCTGGAGCAAGCATCATGTTTCTAGCAGTAGAGCTAAAAGATTTGACTCTTTTAGGCTGTTTAGGTCTAATGCTACTCAGTAATGGATCTGACGTAAGTAGCAGCCGATTTAGAACGTCCATGTTGCATTGTTCTCTAGAGAATTTTCTTGAAAAGTTCTTCCTGAATTCTCTAAAGTGCTTGTTTCTGGCCTCTGAGGCCTCTTCTGATAAGTATCCTATAGGGAGAAGAGCATGCTTTATGACAATCGGACCATGTATTAAAATTTTGTGAACAGTCGGGGTCATTGGCTGCCAAGGATACAACTCAACGTAGAGCTTCGCCGTGTCGTCGCAATATGACTCAAACTTGTCTAAGTCTATCTTTTGGCCACTTGATATCACTTTAAGAACTGTAGCAAACCTTTTTATCAAATTTAGGTCAATTTCATCATGTTTGATGATATTTCGGGATTCGAGAAAAAACGTCTGCTGGTATTTCCATCATTGCTGGTACCGAAGCCCTGCTTTGGAAAATCGACTATGAGTCCCAGTTGATCTCTAAATTGTATTTGTATATTGGTAGAGTTGAAGATTTTATTCTCCACTGCATCCAGTTTCTCTGTAAATTTTGCCTCATCACAATTCTTGGTCAAGTTAAAAACGTATCCCCTTGTCACAATTCTCACGCCAGAAGAACCTGTGATGATAAATCGTTAAATAAAATTTCACGACCGCAAAATTAACTTTGTTTGGAAAAATAGCTTGTTGTAAAAAATAACGATAAATACCAAATTGGCACTTTTTGGCACGCGTTGTTCTTTCTATATTCAAGAATACTAAATGCACAATCTAACAAAAAATAAATCACGGCTGGGGAACATCCCGCAACAAAACTTTTGGACCTTTGAATTGAATTAATGTTTATTAAATTCAATGTGCAAGAAGGTATTTTCGTAAATGTAAAATACAGCATTAATACACACAATTAATGCATACTTCTTGCGATAAAAATTAAAAACTTAGTACATTTTACATACCTGGCGAATCATTTTCATGTACAGACATTATCACAAAACTACCTGCATACTTGTTTAAAAATCATATCAATAGTAGAAATTTTCTTTGGTTCTACTGCGTGCTCGTAAATCTATAGAACAAATGACTTAAATGACACTCGATTGACAAATAATGTGAAATTGACATTATTTGTCAATCGAAAATAAATGAATTCTACTATCCATGGACTTCTCAGCTAATGAGTCTTGATAACATTTTATAGGGATTCTACAATTTGCTACTTTCGACTTGAGTCCACTTTTTACGATCAAATATCCCTATGTGCGCTTCTTCAGGCGTCCGGTACCGTTGACCACGAAGTCGTTGCTTGATTTTTGGAAAAGTGAAGAAGTCATTAGGGCTTAAGTCTGGACTGTACGGCGGGTGATCCAAATTTTCGACGTTTTGTTCTTTTAAAAACGCAATTGTCTGCCGGGCGGTGTGCGAGCTAGCATTATCGTGGTGCAGTACTATACGACGTCTTGGGTTATTTTTTCGGATCTCGCCGATAACTTCTGGTAAACAAACAGTGGTATACCAGTCAGCATTAACTGTTTTACGATCTTCGAGCACGATGGTCGCAACGTAGCCACTTTTCGCTACAAACGTGGCGACCATTTTTTTCGAAGTGCTCCGTGAGCGTATTACTTTGGTCGGTTTTGGCTCATCTTGAAACACCCAAACAGTCGACTGCTGTTTAGAATCCGGATCGTAGGCATATATCCAAGATTCGTCACCACTGATAATGTCATAAACGTGTTTAGAGTCTCCTCGGTTGAATTGCCGCAGAGTTTTGCGGCACTATCTAACGCGAGCCGTTTTTTGGTCTTCACTAAGTAAATGTGGTATCCAGCGTGAGATCATTTTTTTTACACCTAAGTGATCATGCAATATATTTTGAACACTGGTCCCTGAAATGCTTAATGAAGCTTCTATCTCGCGGTATATCGCATGGCGATCTTCGACGATCAGTTGCCGTACAGCATCAATGTTTTCCTGGGTTACAGCTGTTTTTGGTCGGCCTTCACGATGCCTATCACTAAGACTAGAGCAACCACGTTGAAATTCCAAATACCAACGTTCCACAGTCCGGATGCATGGTGCTTCATTTTTAAAAACCGTAGTCAGCTCTTCAAAGCACTGAAGACGCGTTAAACCCCTTTTAAAGTTGTAAAATATTATCGCACGTAAATTTTCCTTCGAAATTTCCATTTTCACAACCGACTTGTCAACTTTGAACCGACGCTGTACTAAAACGAATCGGCCGATCTAGAGACATTCTTTTGTTTTTGAATTCTAAATTCAAATATTTTAAGATGATACTAGTTTTTTTTTTAATAATCACAGGAGTTTTGCAAACGACAGAACTTAAAAGGCAGCCCTCGTAGCACCGGGTCCCCACACCGCCAAAAAAATATAATATTTTTTTGTTATAATTTAAGTTATGCGATAACTTACCACTTATAGCCTGGTATACGTATGCAAGCAAATATTTCCACATGGAGTCTATTTGAAACGGATTATACATTACAAAGGGTAATAAATACTGCATACTGCTATCGGCTTTCCTTCCAAAAATGTACGCCACAAACGGAATCAGCAAGAACACAATAATGGCATAAAATGTCCAGTTGTATAAGGCTAAAAAAAACTGTACTTAAACGAAGTTCCGGAAGTCCAGCTATCCAAAATAAATAATCATTAATTAATAATAGGGAATATTTATTCATGACTTTTTTCACAGCTTCAATGAAAGCTGACTCATGTAAAGCTATAAAAATAACCAAGATATAAGCCAATAAAGATTTGTTTCTATCTCATTCTAGCAAAATATAATTTAACATGGAGTTTATATGGCCGACCTGTTACATGACGTCACGGTGCATATCGGATCTAATCTCGGATCTGTGTCTAAAAGCTGGCTAATTAGAAGTTTAAAATGCTTGTATCATCCGTATTTCTTGGCAGATTTAAATTGTGATTTCACTGTTGGTGATTTCTTTTACGGTTTTTTCATAATTTGTTGAGAAATGCGATTAAAAAAATCCGTGCATATTCCCTATTGAGAAAAGAAGACGAATAGGTAAGAGTACAAGGTTATCTGACCAAATACATTATCGTATGATTATACACAACATCTGTGTACAACGTATTGTTTTTAAACCGGCTGCCATTACTCTCAAGTAAATATAATAGCTAAATAAGAGCACGGATTCTTTCAATCGCATTTCTCAACAAATTATGAAAATACCGTAAAAGAGATCACCAAAAGTAAAATTAAAATTATAATCAGTCAAGAAATACGGATGATAGAAGCAAGAGCTAGACAGCGAAAGACAGAAAGATCCGATATCGTCGGTGATACTGCAATACCGCGTAACTAACAAATGCAATAAGTTGCAAAATATACCTTAATGGCTAACTTGCTAAGGTGTATTTTACGGGTCTATATCGGTGGATTTAAATGTTTTTGGCCTATTTTTGTTCCGCATCATAGTTTTTTGCATACCAACGTTTCGTCTAATGATTTAAATATCGAAAATTGTTTGTTCGAAATTGTTTTGCATAATATTGTTTGGTCGAAAAATTTGTTTGGAATAACTTTTTTTTGTCGAATGACTTTTTGGTATAACGTTGACCGTGAGGCGAAGTCGACGGAGCTCCGCTTCGCAGAGCTCCTATTCCGCGTAGTTGAGGCGCTTCGCGCCTTGACACAATTCTAACCTAACCTAACCTATAGATTAATTGAGACTTAGGTGTTTTATACTGGGAGGGGCTTCGACCAAACAATATTATGGATATAACCTTTTAGTAATTAAAATTTTAGACAAAACAATTTTAGACCAAAAGTGCTTTAGAACAAAAAATATGTATGCAAAAGAATCTTAATGCTAAAAAAAAAGTATGCCATTCAATATTATAGGAAACATTTTCGAACAAAAAAATTTAGCACATAAAATTTTAGGTCAGTCGAAGGGCACCCGTATTTTACACCTTGTCTTGTTTAATTGGTTCGTTACGCGCTGCATTAGCAGTATCACCGACGATATGCACTGTGCCGTCTGCCGTCATATAACCTGTCGGCCATATACCTACTCCATGATTCTGTTTTGCTAGAAAAGTCATGAAAATCCCTATTAGCTTATCAATGGGTACTAAACCGGCCAAGTCGACCATGATAAATACAGAACTAGTTTATAGTTTCTGTGGTACTACAAATCTTAAGATATTTACATTTTTAACTTACTTATAAGTAATATGACTGAGTGAGCACTCACAAAAATGTATTATTCAAAAACCTGCCACGTTAGTGGTTCGTTTTGTATTTTACAAAGTCCTATATGATTTTTACTTATCTATACACAATATAGCAGTTTAAATCTTCAGTTTTTTCATCAGTAATCGGGTTTTCGAAAGTGTGTGGATTGAGTGAGCAAAAGAAATTATTTGTAAAACCTAAAATACGTTACTAGGTGATCTACAAATTATAAAGGCAAGTTAGCACAGCTTTTACTAAATATTAGTATACACCGTGGCCGTTAATAACCCGAAAGATTTAAGCTAACGATACTAGAGCCTAATTAAAGTATATAAAGTTATGTAACATATAGTCCAAAATCTCATAAATAAGGAGATATAAATTATTTAAAACAAACCAAAAGTTGTAAAATCTCCAGTCTAACACACCCTAAAGGCGTAAGCATGACGTAGCCACCTACTTCTTTTACACGTAGACGCACTAACCAGTATGTTAGCCAATTTCATAAAGAAGTTTGGTATCTATCTACAAAAAGGTTTTAGTATCGAAAATATTTTAATCGTGATAAAAGGATATAACATGCAACTAAAATACAGTGTAGTGCATCAAGCTGAATAATTATTTCTTTATCTTACACACTTTAATCTCAAATATATTTTCTGTTATCACTAAGAACAGAGATAATTAGGTTTGTACTAAGTCACGAGAGTGCTTCTTCTGATAACTGGCTAGTATGATATCCATTGTCACTAAAATGATTTAAAATTAAAACGTAGGTACAGGTTAGCATGATCGCTGTTACAACAAAGTCCCTTTCACTCTATGGTATGAGGTAAAAAAATAATTTAAATGGTATGATTTCCTTCGAATATTATCATACTTAACAATTAATGGCTGTAATTGTCAGTCAAAGGAAAATATACCTAAAACACAAAGTTTCAATAATAATGTAAGTGCACTTAAATTTTGTAGCATCTAATGATTCTCTTAAACATATCGATCTTGAAGAAGTTGCAGACACATAAATTTTACAGTAGGTACTTGGATACATAATTATGTGTGGTATTTTGTGGTGCCAATAAATAAAAATAATTTCAACACAAACATCGTGCTAGACGTGTGCTAGACATAACTTGACACATGTCATGGAACACAAGTCACGGCTTTCGCCGTTCATCGTATGATTTCGGAGCGATTCGTGAATTGTCATGCTCGCTCACTGTTCTTCACTTGAGTTTCTCAACTAAAGACTTGTTCACAAAGAAGCGGGCAATTAATATGATTTAATTTGTACTGAGATAGTAATTTAATTAAGATACATAATTAGACCCATGTTGATATAACATTATTTAATCGTATTGTCGTCAAAAATACGTGGTTTAAATCTTTCGGGTTATTAACGGCAACGGTGTATAAATATTATATGTTAAATGAATACATTCACTGATTTCGTTGGTACATTGTGAGAACTGAGTGAGCGCATGTTAAAGTTAAAAAAAATATTATTTATGGTTTTACAAATACAGGGATCAGTTTTACAATTTTTTTTAGAACTTTTACTAAATGAACAGCATTTTGTATTTTTTTTCAGAAGGGTGCTCACTCAATCCACACGCACTCATTTACCTTGCTTTCTCACTCAACTTATTGACGGTTACTGGACCCGACTGAGAAAGCAAGATAAATACGAACTCTTCCGACCAAATACGATGTCGTATGTTTTCACTATATCTGTACGAACTTTTCCGACCAAAATATTTCTTCATTCTAGTGAATAACAGGTGTATCTATAGATAATTTCATAGTTGCACAAAAGAAGCAACGATTAAAGGTGGGTCCGCACCACTGCTTAAAGCCGGAGCCCCACTGCTGCGCACGCTACGCACGGACACGCTATACACGTCGCCCACGTGGGTCCATTGGTCTGGATACGTGGGTCAACATTTTCACAGCAACCAATGCACGTAAACGTAAAACGTGTGGGCCACGTGGCTACGTTGGTCAGCTGCGTGTGTCTACATTCCCCACGCGGGCCACGCACATCCACGCGCGCGCGGGGGGTGCGACGCCCTTGAAGCCACCTTTCCACTGCAACACACGGGCAGCGTGGGTCGCGGTGGGGCTTACCCTGCCACGCGCGCTAGCGTGCTAGCGCGTGTATCAGTGACGTCATTTCGTGCGCAGCGTGCTCGTGGATTACTGTCGAAGTATCTACCTACATTTTCATACAAAGCGTTTTTGTACCCACGTGTGTAGCTTGACCGTGCAGCAGTGGGGCTCTGGCCTAACGGTGCGTATAATACGATGCGTCAAAAACGGCGCCATGTTGTTACTATAACCCCATCTTTTGTTTACGCAACGACACCGTATTTTACGCAGCGGTGGGGTCGCACCTTAAAAGGCCGAGCCACACCGGATGCGTCACGTGCACGTGCGCGTGCGCGTTCGCTTTCCACTGCGTTGTATAGTATGAATTCTCGTTACGACATGACACTATACAACGCAGTGGAAAGCGAACGCGCACGCGCACGTGCATGTCACGCATCCAGTGTGGCTGGGCCTTAAGTAAACATTGCTTATTGTTGGCAATATACACCAAACAGCATCTTTTTGTCAAAACTTTTTGAACAAGCTATATCCTTTACATGTTGTAATCAGCTTAATTCGCCGCAACCAGCTTGTCATAATGTTAACCTTCTCCTCGTTTTCGAGATCGACTGGCCACACATCTACAATCCCCAATATGATGCGTCTGGTAAGATGCGTTTTACGGATCACGATCAATTTAACCAAATCTGAAAAAACACTAGGTATAATGTTTTTTTTTTTATTAGGTTCGCAAACTGGACCTTACAGCATTATGACTTATAATAAATAAACAAGTTTAGCTGCATGCCCTTCTAGGTGCGAACACAACATGCACACGAGTAATTGCACTTAATACTTAGTGATAATTTATAAAGTAACAAACAAATTAAAGAATATAGAATATAGATGATGATACATAAAATACATCGCTAGTTTTTTCACGTAGGTATATTTACTTATAGACTCTTAGGCGAGCCACGACACAGCAGAATCCAAATGATTGGATGGGGGCGTTATGATTCCGATAATCTTCGAGGAGGTAAGACGGCCGTTTGGCCAAAGTACGGTTTTTACTTATGATTTATTTTCTTTATTGATTATCCCATTTGACATTAGCGAAATCACTGCGGAACCGCACTGTGGACCGCCAACAATAAAAAAAAAAAAATATTTTAGGGCGGGTGAACATTATGGCCACTAAGTAGTCGCCGGCACTAAACGCAACCACTAAGCCACTAGACTCAGCTACCAACTGCGGCCCTGCACCGGCTAGCACAAGCTGCCCGCGACTTGTTTGTCGCTCGGATCACCCTTTCCATCTAGGCAGTAACGATAGAGACGCACTGAGCGACAAGCGAGAAAATACAACTTGCGCTACCCGTGCTGGCAACCGAGTGTGCGGGTGTGCGCACGAGTCGAGCGACAGAACGCCGCCACTATAGTAGGTACAAACCAAACGGACGAGTCGGGTCATAAAAGCAGATAGAGCAGGAACAATAAGGGAAATAAACGCCGGCGACTGTAGGGATGGCGGCATATCGATAAAGGATTTATTTAAACGTCGATAAGATTCTTATTTTTCTCGAATGTTTATATTTATAAAGACGAGTATTTTATTTACAAAATATATGTACATACCTTTTTATTTACCTAATTTATGTATAGTTTAGTTTAAGATCTAGTTTAAGTTTTGTATTATTGTTTTTTGTTAGTTTTTTTTTTATTAATAACTGTAACATATTCTGCTTTCTTTTTAATTAAATTGTCAAGACTTACCAAGTTTTTATTTATTACAAATAAAATAAATACATTTTATCTCGTTACGTTGTTGTTTTATCGACAAACCTTTTGCCGTGCACTTACTACCTGCTCTACGCGGACCGGCTGCAACGCTAAAGGCCGAGCCGCACCGGATGCGCGACGTGCACGTGCGCGTGCGCGGACGCTTTTCACTGCGTTGTATAGTATGAATTCTAATTACGACATGTCACTATACAACGCAATGGAAAGCGAACGCGCACGCGCACGTGCACGTCACGCATCCGGTGTGGCTGGGTCTTAATCGTTTTAGGACCCGACTCGTCCGTTTGGTTTGTACCTACTATAGTAGCGAGCGCGGACGACTCTCGCAGCTTGTGGCTCGGATGCGGCCACCCAAACGCTCGGTATGCGCCGATGCTATACAAAATGTATGAAAATCTCGTCCACAGCTAGTGACGGCCGCAAGTACCTTCGCTGTGGCGTACTATGCGCAGCTCTTGTTGTTATTGTAAACCACCGATTTCTATGAAATGGAGATGGAAACCGTTTTAGAATCTGTAAATTAGTTTAATTAATCTCTAGGTTAGCTGGGAGATCCCTTACCTATAGAGACAAACTCGCCTTTGTACATATTATTTTATCAAGACAATTCAATTTAAACTATATTTAAAAAATATACAACTCATTTTAATATGTTTCAAAACGAAAGAAAATTTATAGAAGTTATAGAATTATCAACAAGTTTTTAGAGATGTTTGTAATCCTGTAGCTCTGCCTACCCCACTCTGGGAACGAAGGCGTGAGATTATGTATGTATGTAAGAAAATTTAGCTTTATTTCTTTGACGGCAAATTCAAATTCCCACTCACAAAACTCTCCCTGTTTGTAGTATGATGGCCTTACGAGGTTAAAAGGCTTATACTTTTATATTTAACGCTCATTTTCGCGACTTTATTAACATAAAACATTAGATTATGTACATTTCCTCCATCAGATTACTAGGATGCAAAGTAGCCAATAAAGTAAGGAACGAATTACAAAATTGTATAATAATGAGTACCCACCTATTACGTAACCGTTTAATAATACCATACACTGAATTTACCATACTTTAGGTTATATGTGATCTCAATCTGTGATAGATAATGATAGATAATACACTCACCCTGCACGGCTAGCAACAAAACCGGTAAAGAGTTCGCGATATCTTTAAAATCCCCACCTAGTTCATGGTAATTAGCGTAGAAAAGTACTGCGAACATAAAAAACGAGACTAACGTAATAGTGAATAAAGTGATTTTGCAACGATTTACAAAACGAGTGTTTGGATCTTGAAAGAAATCTACACCAATGATTTTAAACGTTTTGATATGTAGAGCAAGAGTGTTTGCAAAGGCAGTAGGCAACTGCTCTAGTGAAGACATCTTCAAAGAATAACTGGAAAAAATATACGATTTATTAAAGTTTTCATTGCCTAGAGCAATTCAATAATAGCTTATTTTCGTGCATATTAAGGCGAAGCCGTTATTATAGTTTCATGATTGCAGTAAACCAAGGTGGTTTCGGCAGAACACTAAGTATAGCAGGACATAATTAATATGGCGTGCGACGAAGCTCTTACGCTGTTGATCATTGAGTCTATTATTGCCAAATCCGCCCGTCATATTAATTGTGTCTTGCTGTACCTACTCCAATGTATTTTATGTGTATTTAAATATGTATTTCTCTATATAAGTATGCTCATCGTTGTCTAGTACCCATAGTACAATCCTAGAGCTTAGTTTCTAACTAGGTCAATTTGTGTTCGGTTGTCCCCCCTGATGTTGTATGCTTATGATATATTTATCTCAAAATATTGGCCATATAAACGAAATGATCTACTTGGAAAAACATTTAATACATAATAGTCCTGTGTTTTATAAGATTATTTAAACAAATGTTTAAAAGTAGATAACATTGTATATAATTACCGTATGACTTACTTTATCCAGAAAATACTCACTTTTTAGAAACAATTGCTATAATAATAGCCATTATAATATAATGTTATCCTGCCTTTTGGCCGAAATATGTTTGGCCGAATGTATCGTTTCCCAACCGTTTCATTTGCCAAACCGCTTTTTTTTCTGTAACTGTAAATATTTCAGGATTTATTTCAGTACCATCGTGTAGAACCCTATAGGTTAGGTTAGGTTAGTTTTTATAAAAATCCTGAAATATTTACAGTTACAGAAAAAAAAGCAGGTTGGCAAATGAAACAGTTGGGAAACGATACATTCTGCCAAACATATTTCGGCCAAAAGGCAGAGACCCCTAAAATATATTTAATTAAGAGACGCCTGCGATTTTGTAAGAGTAAAATTCGTTTCCCCCTTTTCTTCCCGTTGGGAGCTGATTTTAGAGAAACCCTTCTTAGTAGCTCTTACTCAAGGAATATTGCCTCCTAATAGTTCCTTGGTACGGCGATTTACGCTGTCCGTTGCCTATCAGTCGGTTACGTAAATTGTAGGTACATGTAATATAGATACATAAATTGTTTAACGCAATATTGACCTTAAAAGAAGATTGTAATAATTGGGGATATTTGATTCCGTTCGCTCGCTCCGCATTTTATATGTAAAAATTGTATTAAATTGTATGCTATCTACGAATAGCAAAATGCTCCACATAATAACAGCCCTCGAGGCATTTTCTCATTATGGCTCTTGCTGTCGTGGCCCACGTGCCGATGACAATTTGCATAAAATAGTAAATAATCTTTTTCTTGTGTATCGGTATATTTGCAGTATTAAAAGGTTAGTCGCTTTTGGAACTTAACTGCACTGAAACAGAGTTGAAGTGTCGAAACTTTCCATGCCGCGACTGTACTTAGAATTGAAGGGTACATTTGACATAGGATAGCCAATCAATGTGCCAATTTGCATAAAAAAGTAAATATTAAAGTAAATTGTAGCTGGTGTTTTTTCTGATATGTATCAATATCAGACTAAGCAAATTAATATTTTCGACGACATTGACGGATACTTACTTATGACGGATACCTATTTTTGACGGGCAACTTAGGTTTATCCCCAACGACGGATACCTACTTATGTTCCATTCTATTGTATGTAAGGCAAATTTCAGCTCGGATTTTTAATCTATTTCTTTGTGTGCATAACTGTATAGTTGCGGAAAAGGATACTTTAGTTAGAACTTTAACAGCATTGAAATAAAGCTGAAAAGTAATTTTGTAGATTTGTAATATATCAATGCGCAAGTAAATTATAGCTAGGTAGTTTTTAATACTTATTTTATTTACCAACTGCAGGTTGAGCAAATTAACCTCTCTAATGCCACTGACGGATATTCCGGCATCAGAGGTTCATTCCCAACGACGGGTAAATTCGTCATGTTTGCCAGCACATATAATAGAGCGCAATTATGGGTGAATTGCAAAAATATTGTACATAGTTAAGGAGTTAATTGAGATAACGTTAACTTTCTTCCATTGTTTTTCCTTTGTGTAACGAAAATTATCCATATGATTAAGGTCTGTTCATTCTTACTTGTCTTATATAGTAAACAACTTTCTAACCTCAAAATAAACCTTTTTTGGCTAAAACAGCTATTTTAAACAAAATAAAGCAATCACAGACAATACATTGGCCAAGTGATGTCCAAAATGTTTATTCAGTTTACTTTATTTTCAATAAAAGAGGTGTTGTAAGAATGAACAGACCTTATATGACAAATTTTCGTTATACAAAAGGAAAAAGTTAAGGAATTTTTAATTGAGCCCTTAACTATGTACAATATTTTTGCAATTCACCCACATAATATAATAGACGCAGTAGACAATAAAGGAGCGTCCCCACAAAGAGAACTTGCGTGAATATTCGAGTGGTGTGGACGTTGAGCCAAGCGTTACAAAGCTTACACACCACTCGATGTTTGCGCCGAATGTTCCCTACACGCGAATGCTCTCAGTGGGGACGCTCCTCTAGGCAAATTTGAGCTAGGTGTTTTTAAAATTAAAAATGCGTCGTGTTTTTTAGAGGATTTGCAAGGGATCCAATCAATACACACTTGATGGAACTGAATAGATAGAGGGTACAATGGAGCTCATTTGCTATAAATAAGGTAATGTATTCCATCATCCTCATTGAAATACTTAAACTTAAGGTATCTAATAAAACCAGTCTGAGAAAATTATAGTATAAATTTATTATCTAACCAGTTTACATCTCTCCGTCATCTGAGTCCTCGATGTCAGCCAAGGCCTGCTTCGCCACGTTCTCGGCTTCAGAGGCGACCTCTCTGGGCACCATCTCGTGGCGGCCTTTGGTGTCCTTGGACACCCAAGAGAGCTCCAGCTCAAACTGCTTGTCCTTTAGCTCATCGTGAACCAGGTAGATGCTGAAAGTATTAAATATTAAGTACTTTAATTTGAATGTTAGACTATCACGACATAATATTAACAAATTGTTAGGGCCAACGTGCACCAAAAGATTTGTTCCTGATTTGTCATATTCCTAATTCGACACTTTCCTTACTAGTCATATTCCTAACTCGTCATATTCCTGATTCGTCATATTCCTAGGTCGTCATTGTACAGTCAAATAAAATCGCGAACATGTGCTTACAGGATTAATAATTATCAGGACAGATGGTATGAAGTGGTGTATGACACAATATAAATAATAGAGTGACATCAACTTCATGGTAGACAACTAACACTCATCTATTAATTATCTAGGGAGGTTCTTCTCATTTACCACAGAGGACTCTATAATAAGTTTGTGCAGGCAAATGTACATGGTATAATGAGTAAGGAATATATTATGATGAGTTAGGAATAAGACCAGTAAGGAAAGTGTCGAATTAGGAATATAACCAATACGGTATTTGACTCTATATCAAATCAGGAACTTTTATTGAAACGTCAAAAACGATTGCTAGTATGAAGTTTGTATGAAAAACTGCCTTGTGACGTCACTATTTTTAGTGATCATCCAGTTTCCTTTTTTTAGTTTTTTATTAATTAAAAATAGACTAAATTGCAAATATAAGCGAAAACTTAGTTCTTTTCGTGTATTTTTGAATGCTTGGTTTAGTGATAGAGTTAAATAATTTTTTTTAGACATTAGTCAAATACCGTATTAGGAATATGACGAATCAGGAACAAATGTACCAAGAAGACAAATTTATGGGGTATTGCATTTTTTTGCTTTGTTTGTCACTATGCCTGACGAAATTAGAGATAAAAAACAGTGTGACAGTATCTTTGTTCACGGTTAGTTTTATTGGCTAATAAGAGTAATAAGCAAAAACTACAAGAGCTGGCTTGTACAGGAATACTTTAAAGTTTAATTCCAAAAATTTTATAAGCTCAAGACATGCTTTCATCATAATGGCCCAGTGTCTTCCAACATACTCATAATTTTAGTGGCAAGAAATATATTGGTTCCATTTCACATCATATATACGGGTGGATTTCAAAAATATGTTGCTGCTCCATACATTTCGGCTGTTTAGCCCTCAAAGTTTGTATGGAACAGCTGTTTTTTTTTTCGCGATTTGGATGTTGGTCCCATAATTAAAGTTGATGAGTATGACCTACAGAGTTAGACCCTGAAGTTTGTCCAAACTTCTGCATATCACCCTGTAGATTCTGATTCTATAATGCGTTTACAAATTTGTCAATGTATTGCGGGTTATCAACCAAAGAAAACTTTAAAGGATTCAGCATTCAATTAAATATCATTACTACTTTAGAAAAAACTCTGATCTCATATTTGGAGATGTATGTTTTTGAACTTAATTCTCTTCACGTTTAAGTTTAAAATCGTACATCATGAAATATAAGATACAAGGTTTTTCAAAGCAATGACAATATGCTCATGAATGTCTGGATTGATGTAATCATTACTGCGAGAGTAGACAATGTAAAAGTATAAAAAAAACTTACATCCTGGCTGCTTCTTTGACTAGTTCTTTAACTGTCAAGTCTGCCAACTTAAGCTTTTCAATTTCAGTTTTTGCAGCTTGCTTCGCTTTGCCTACTGCACATCCAAAGTAAGACTGAAATGTTAATAAAAGGAATTAAAATAACTAACACACAGCAAAACAGACATTTAAATCTCTTTCTTTTAGCTTTGGTAGTTCAACAGAAATACAAGCAAGATTCTAAAGATTAGTTTTTTTAGCGATTCCCATTAGTATTTCAAACTCATGTTAAAATGTCAAAAATATGTTAAATACTTCTTCTCATTTACAGCAAACCATAGCTTTACACCTGCTATTTCAGTTTGACAAAACAGTTAATCTTTAGCGGCCCTGCCTGTTAACATAGGAGTCCCTGGTACAATTTCCGTAAAGACAAACATTTGAGTAATGAAGTGTTTGTTTCTGAGTCCTGGATGTTTTCTTTGTATTTAAATATTTATTAAGTCTGTATATCATTGTTTAGTACCCACAGTAGGAACGAGCCTTTAGTTGGGACTATTTAATTGATTTTATAAACATTGTTGTTTCCACCAATTTTGTATGGGCAGTTATTACAAAAAGTGTTAACAATTAAGTATAATTAATTATAGTGCTATAAGAAAAATGGTGGCATCTGAGACAAAACTCCTGTGCAACCATTATAATTATCAGGTGAGTATTGAATCTCCGAAGTTTATTGAATTTGAGTTACCGCCTATTGGTGTATGAGGACAGTATATAAATGTATGACCAATTTTTTGAAGCAATTGTAAGGTTACCTATTCTTACTTTTAACTTGACCAAGCAACAGCAGAAATGCTTACCAAAAAAAAACAACTTCGTATTTAATTTAATAAGAATACTCACAAATGAGACTCCACTAGGATCAAGCATGAACATCTGAGGGCCGTCGTGTTCTGTCCACGTTCCCATCACAATGGAGCATCCATAAGGACGGACGGCACTGTACAGGGTGTACGCGTGCATGTACATTGACACTCGTTCATTCAAGTACTTGAGGGGCACTGGGATGCCATATTGGGATCTGTAGTTTGATGCCTCAGTGCGGGCTGTTTCTACAATTTGTCTGGCATCGGAAATGAGGCCTGATACTGCCTGAAAACAGAAATTTTATGACATTAAGTAACAAAATATGATTTTATGTATATTCTGTACAAATATGCAGAATCACCATGTGATATGCTAGGTTTACACGGGCTTAGTAGCTAATGCTTAGTACTTGTCACTTATGCTTGTCAGATGTGTGTAATGCTTAATACTAAGCACTTATACAACATGTTTACACACATGTGGCAAGTGTAAGTGACAAGTACTAAGCATAAGCTACTAAGCCCCGTGTAAACCTAGCAATAGGCATAGCCTAGTGTGGGCTAACTGAATCATCTGTTAATTGAACTTCATTAAGAATTTTACTCTCTATTATTTATTTTATTTTATACCTTACATTCAATATAAATTGATCTAGCGTCTGACACCCGTATTCACAAACGTCACTATGAGGTCTCGCAGTGCTCACGAACAAACAGGGTGGTTCAAATCGTCTCATAAATAAAAGGTCGGTCAAAAAGGACCAAGAACAAAGCTGTATTGAATGCAGTCCGTTTACTCAGTGAATGATCCCTTAAGTATTGTTTGTGAATATGGGTGTAACTAGCTTTTCCTATAAAGACTAATAATATGAATGTTTACATAGATAGATAAATACATATTGAATTTAATCAGATACTAAAAACCCACTTGGCACAATCATTTGACAACAGTGGAGTTGAAGTTTCAGATTGAATGCTTACCCTTGATTTTATTTAATAGTTTTAATACAAGGGATAAATAAAAGCACAGGTACCGAATCTAACTTCCAAAAAAAATTCTGCGGTAGGTACTTACAATGCCAACATGCTCATCAGCATGAAAGATCCTCTTATTCGCGCCAGGTTCATACAACTTGGAAGTCACAAGTTTCTCGACAGCAAACACTATTCCATCTTTGCCTCTAAGTCCAATCACAGTTCCAGAATTTTCCACAGCTTTTGCCGCATATTCTACTTGGAATACCCGCCCGTCTGGAGAGAATTGAGAGGCGGAAAGATCATACTGAAAGGAATGAGTTCAACTTATATCAACATGAATAAGCATATTTTGAAATGTAGCAATATAAGTTTGCTGTTTTATAATAATGACAACTCTTCATGGTGATCAACTTAAGTTACAAATGGATTTAAAAGGAATTATATATCCTTAGACGAAGAATCCTACAATTTATTTGAAAAACTTAAATTGGCATCATAACCTTTAAAGCAAAAGTAGCTAACTTACTCCAGTTCCGATTGAACTCATTGTATTTGAGTTGGGTGGGACAAAATGGTATTAACACAAGGAATCCTTTCTTGACTGCTGATTAAGAATTGTAAAGTAAAGTATTGCAAACAAATTAACAAATTATTTTCGGCTTCGGCGGCGATGACAAGCAAGTCCTGCTGTCAAAAAATAGTTTGTTCTCTTTGTTCGCGACGTTCGCGATGACAATAAATCCATGTTCGTTTTGGTTCCACATAAATCTTACACATAAATATATTGAAAAATAGGCCATACATCACACTAAAATAATGAAATAAAAGCGTACTTGCAGATGAAAGTTTTACTTTATTTCACATTCAAAAAAATTAAATTATCTCTCTCTGGCAGGAAGCATTTCGAATTTAAAATCTTGAAACGTTTCGTTAAGTTATCAGTGTTATCACAGAACCTTGAGTTTGTAATACAAAACAAACTAACAAGAAGAAACTTCAGTCATGATTGAAACGGGTTTAGCATTAGTAGCATTGCCAACAGGTTTGACGTACCGCGATAGATGGCGCGTTTTGACAGTTAACACGTTTTGTGGTTTTGTATCCACAGTCCTTAGGTTCTTACAAACAAGTTTAACATAATGCGATAGATGGCGCTACGTGTTATGAAATTTTTGATATTATGTTATTTTATGGTCAGTCGGTGTTACTAACTGGTTTTATCGAAACGCGATAGATAGCGTTTGTGGTGATTTTACGACTGAAGGTTTTCACGCATTAATTATGAATTATATCACGTATATCTTTTCAATAGTGTTATCTGAAATTTCGGAATTTCGAAAAAGAGGCTCGAAAGAGTCAATATTTTCAGTTTATTAATATGGGACAGGTAGGTACAGGTAATAATTACCTAAGTTGGTACCGGAGTCAAATTGCCGTTACGAAGTCAATCTACCTAAGTAGGTACCTAGGTATTTCAAATCTATAACAGTTTCAGAGGCTCAAATACTACATGCAGGCTTCTGAGGTATCTATTCGATTAAAAACTTTTTAGTACTCGTACCTAGACAACGTTTTTTTGAATGTTGATGTTTCCTTAGCACTATGCTCCAAAATTGCTGGAGGGAACATAAAACGCCTTTGTTGGACAACCTGCCTAACAGATTACCATGTCAAAAGAATTTACGAGCGTAACGCTGTTTACACATTTTTGCTGCCGCCGCCATAAACGCCGAAAAACCTACGAACTTTTATTGCGAAATCTACACTGAAGAGTACCTTACCTACTACGGCTTGAGATCTTTTTTCTTTCTAAGGTGTATGGAGGTTATGCTAAGAAGTTTTTAGCGTGTCGTTAAATACATGACGTACCTATAGCTAGCTGGCTGGTTGTAAGTATTGCGTTTTATTTAGTCATTTGTGAAGATTCCATTAATTAACCATAATAAGTAGGTATTTTCTTTTTGTTACGATAAGCAGTAAGAACCTACCTATATTTTTCGAGTAAAAGTAGTTTGTGCACGATCTCTATATCACTAAATCTTATAAAAACATCAACAATGTTTGGAAAAAGAAAAATGTTATTTGCTATATTAAAATAAAACGTCAACATAGATTGCCCACTTCCTTTAACCGACTAAAACACCTAAAAAGCTTTCAAGCTCTGAATGAAATCCACAAAATCTCTTTAAACGAAAATGTTTTCATTCAAGTACCTACTTAAATTCCAAAGGTTTTGTGAGAACGGCCGTTTGGGACAAACAATCATTATTTCTGAGTGGCATTGCTATCTAGGCCTTAAAGCCATGTTAAAACTTTTGGAGACAATGATATTTTCTATTTAGATACTTTATCCGAGCGCAGAAGCATAGCTCAAAATTGTAATTTGTGAGGCAAAATGCCTACTGGGGCAATGATATTTTATATTAAGATACGTCATCTGCGCGCAAAAGCGTTCCTCGAAAAGGAAGGTAATTGCCTTACTATCGTTCAGTCGCGCCGTGGCCGCTGACACGCATGCGTCAAAAACAGTAAAGTTTTATTACCGAAATGCAACAAATATAAGTCATAAAAAATGCCGTCTTGTGTTTTTAGAGGCTGCCGAAATTATACTGTAACTATAAAAGGAAGAAAGGATGTCTCATTTCATTCGTAAGTACCGTAAATATTTTTTATTTTTTTTGTTTGCATCGCCATATTTTGTGGCGGCCATCACGCGGCCATGAGCGGGCACGCCACGTCATTCGGGTACGCAATTTGAAACAACTATTTATCTCTTTCTAACAATAGCGTTCGCTACGGATTGCCGTCTTTGTCTGTAGAAATCTGGCAACGTAGCCACTGTCAGTAATTGGCGACGGATTTTATGTGCGTTTAGTATGAGCATAACGTATCTAAATATAAAATCTCATTGTACTGGGGCCTGTTTTATAAAGCTACAAATTACAAATTACAGGTTACAAGTTTCCATTTGACACAACCTCGACCAATGAAAACCAGCAATTTGAGCAGTGTTGCCAGTTTAGACCTGTAAAATTGTAACTTGTAGTTTTATAAAACGTGCCCCTGTCATCAAACTACCAATAACTTGCACCCCAACTACTGACACGCACTCGTCAACATCATCAAATATTTATCTCTTTCTAACAACAGGGTGTGGAATTAATTCGCCGTGGATTGGTGTCTTTGTCTGTTCCGATAGTCTTCTAAATGGAAGCCTACTGTTGAGATCCAGTGTGCAAATAAGACAACGGGTGAAATGACTAACAGAGAGGCATTCTATCATAGTCCTCAGGGTTGGCAACGCATTAGCAGTCTTAGGATTGCAGTATTAGGATTGCAGTCTTAAGATTGTAGCCTTGAGGATGAAAATTTCTATGCTACTCAGATCCCACTTACCGCCAGAGGCACGTTTTATAAAGCTACAGGTTACAATTTTACAGGTCGAAACTGGCAACACTGCTCAAAAGGCGTGGTGGTCGTCATTGGTCGACGTTGTGTCAAATGGAAACTTGTATGGCATGTGTGCTCGTTTGCTTTCTTGCCAATAATAACCTACGGCAACAACTGGCAGTGCTTTCGACTGGTTCTAAATGAAGAAATATATAAACAGGTCTAAGGTTGTTAATATTATGTGAGTAGGTACCTATCTTAATATGTAATATCATTGTGTTTCAGCACTTTCAGCCACTATAATTGCCCGTGTTTCTTCACCCACTATCTCCGAAAGTAGGTAAACAGTAAGCCCTTAAAAGGGTTCGGGCGTTCCGTGGAGTGGTGGAATAAAACAAAATGAGCTCTGTTATTGATCCAAGGGAAGTGTGCAGTTTATGTTAGGTGAACCTGCGAATATGAATGAGGTTGTTGGATCTCGCCCGGTCATAGAGGGCATTGTTGCCATCGATCTATAACATCTACGGCAGTAAGTTATCAAGTTCACTTTATTGTGGCATATTACAAAATTCATAGGAAATAAAGATATAAGTAGGTACCTACTCATTTAAATGAATTAATTCCGAAGAATGCACACGTGGCCAAATTACGCAAGGTGTAAGTACTAAAAAAGTAAATAATATCAGTAATACCTAAGTATAATTTACAAAACAGATTCTTTCCCGCCTACATTGCAATCCTGATGGTCAACCCAGAGGTTCTACTACAAAAATCCAATATATCATAAAATCTAGAGAGTGAAAAAGATAGAGCTAACAAAGTTACGAATTTAGTGCATTCGAGTAACCATGTGAAAGAGATGCTAAACGCCCCACGCGCCCCTAGAGATTCCCACCGCGTCCGCCTCAATAAAATGGTTTAATTTATTTGCGATCTGCAAATAAAAGCCTTAAGTAAACCGCGAAAGCAAATAGTAATCACATACTGATTTAATCACCATCCACACCACAGCCCAACCTAATGCAAGAGGACAAAACTGCGACGAGGGAATCTTGTTGCATAAATTTTGCATTCATTTCCAAATTATACATTCTATTATTTAGATACCCGCCTAAAACCTCTGCGTTTAGGGGAAATGTTCTTAATTATTTCCTTTATAAGTGTGAACATGGTTATATCATAGTTTTAAGAAGTTTAATAAGTTTTCAGGCGCACGTTGCGTTTCCAAATTAAAACGCTGTCAGAGATGTTTTCCCGGCGTGGGGCGACATTAAGTAAATATTCCTGTAATTGCGTTGTCTAAAAATGTGAGGATAAATTTTTGGCCGCAAGCCGGGGCCCGCATACGAAATGAGCCACACTGGGATTATTATTTGCTCAGCTGACATCCTAATTAACGTGACTTTTTTCATTTTTCTTTGTCCGCTAGTGAAATTATCCTCGTTCAGATAATGGACTACCAGCGAGGGGTAACTTGAATAAATAACAAAAGAGGTCCGCTGCAGTAATTTAGAACAGAACAAAACTATTTTCATATCTCAAACCTCTACGTAGTGTAATTTACATTTAACTTTTTACAAATTGGAACTTTCATGAGCCTGCAGCGAAGAAGCGGAAAAGATAATTTTTGAAAGAAACTCAAAGCTAGAGGACAATTAAACCGCTTGAATGTCAAATGGAAAGCGGGACAAAGTTTGAGAGCAAAACTCTTAGAATTTAAAGACGGACACAGACTGGCTCGGTTCATTATTATGTTCAGTTGAACTTTCTGGACGGAGTCACGGAGCGTCGAATAGTTCGAGGACTGGATGTTCATTAAAAAATCGTGGGCTGAAACTCTAAAAGTTATGAAGAGCTTTGTTAGTTTGAAGCAAGGCTCGAAATCGAAGTTGTTGACCTGATTTACTCATAACCTCCAAAGGCTACAGATTTATACAAGGTAGTTTTATTATTTTTTGTGTAAAAGGAGGCAAACGAGCAAGTGAGTCACCTGATGGTAAGTGATCATCGCGACCCATAAACACCCGCAACACCAGAGGAAACACAGATGCGCTGCCGGCCTTTGAGAAAAGAGTAGGCTCGTTTTTTGAAGGCCCCCAAGTCGTATTGGTTCGGAAATACAGACGCCGAGAGCTGATTCCACATAGATAAAGTGCGTGGCAAGAAGGCCCTCGAAAAACGCACGGTAGTGGATTTCCAACTACCACTTATCAAGATAGTGTTGATGAAATGATAGTTTGGTACCAGTTGTAGGATGGTGCAATCCAGTAGCTGGCATTAATCCGATTCCTGAATAAAAAATACCGAACAGTGTACATCCTGTATTATTACAAATTCGGAAATGCAGATGTTTAAAATGAAAGCACTCTTACCTTCCCGGTATTTATTAATTTTAAACCGAATAAAGTTTTGGGTTATATTTAATTAGAAAACAATCGTTTAAAATAATACATGTTATACTTGGTTGGTTGTCATGGTATGGCCATGTCATACCATAAGTATAAAGCTTTTATACTTATGGTAATATCAGGTGGTCAGAGCGTCGGTGGCCTAGTGGCTTAGGGGTCGACTCGTGATCGTAAGATGCCTAGTTCGAATCCCCGCGGTCTCCATGTACCAATAGGTTTTTCTAACTTAAGTACATTACCCGATCCTGTTACGGTGAAGAAAAAACATCGTGAGGATACCTGCACAGTCGAACAGCTGAGTGTGTAAGAGGGTTATTGCACAAAAGATCCTGAAAGGGTCGAAGTGTATCCGAATGGGCCCATCTGTAAGATAAGATAAGAATACCAGGTGGTCTGCGTGCAATGCCATAAGAAAATCTTTAACTTCCATATATATATTTTAGCCATGATATATTTTTTATGTATAATTTTGAATGTCTAAATTTCTAAAAGAATTCCGTAAATTCCTACCCGAGAACAAAAACCTGGTTTCCTTTTATATTAAACTTAAGAATATGGAAAGTTAACGGTACAAAAATAAATACACTGGCTACGTTGAAGATGCGATATATTATTGTATTAGCGCTCGGTCCCGCAATATTTTGCCGGTGTCCCGACATATATATTAACGAGCTCGAGTTGCGTCCCGCCGAGTAAACAGATTGATAATGTATCGAGAGCAATTTCCAGCGAGAACAACCAAATATCGATTATCGATACTATAATTTAATTTTAAAGAGATGTCGGATGCCGCACGATTTTGTCTTTGGGTGGTATGTGGGTGATGGATAAAATGTTGATATTGCCGGTTTAAAATTAAGGTCTCTAATAAGGAGGTTTATCGTGCCTATATAACAAAAGTGTAGAAATGTCATTTAACCCCTCGTAAGCATGTCTTGTCTCAGATCTGTGCTTAAAATTTGTACATCTTTCAGTATTTTCTTTCACTTATTTTTTTTTGACATTTTAAAGTCCGAACTTGGTATTTTTTTCGCCTCTGTAATACGAGGGGTTAATTACAATTTAAATGTAATCTTAAAAGTTATGTTGATGTTGGCAAAACGTAAAGTAATTAAGAAGCAAATAAATGATTTCGAATTTGATATTGAAGAAGTCTCGTGTGAAATATAAAGAGGAATATCGTGGTTTTCGTCTTTAAATTACTTGGAACTTTATCCTAGCATTAGAGCAACAAAGGCGAAAAGTCAGTGATTAATACGTTCAAGTGTTCTAGTTACGTAAAGTAAATCCAGTGCATAAAGTGCAGTCATAAATTTTCAATCAGGTGCAACAATAGCGCCCATAACCCTGGCCAAACTTACTGGAGTTTGAGCCAAGTTGTAACTATGAAATATTCTGTTGATTCCATTCATCTGCACTCCTGCAAATTGCACTTACTGGCTCAAATTTAAGCCAGGAAAAACCATTACATTGACACGCGGGCGATTTCACTTCGCTCAGCCAGAAAACTGTTATGAAATTTAACGGGTTGTTAGGTGAGAATTGGATCTGATTTTATTTTAACGTCCCATTTTATAGACCCGCACGTGCCAACTTCAAGAAGATATTTCTATTGCAATGGAGAACAAAAGGTTTTTGTTTCTTTCATAAGCTAATACTCGTACTTCTAAACTTTAAAAATACTAAATGATGGACAAAGTTAGAGAAATATGTTTGAAGAGTTCTATAGAATCTGTCGTAAAGAGCAGCATTAAATTGAAATTGGACCATAACTGGAATGAGTGGACGTAAAAGTTTACGAGGATTTCACATACATTGTGGACAAAGGAGAACATTAGGGATAATCTATGTGTCGTGAAAACCCAAGTTTTCTTTTCATTGCGCGCTCTCTTGGACCGCTGCGAAATGAGGCAATTTAAGTTTCAACGAATTTAAAGGCTCATTTCCTATGCCTAAGAAAGAGTTTCTCGTTAAATTGAGTTAGGTGACTTTCAGCCCTTTTAAGAGAAAGGGTTTAAAATAGCGAAAATGGCGGTGAATCTTACTTAGGTATTCGAACGGTAAACGTATGAATCATTATGATGAAGTTTTTATGCCGTCGTAAAGCTTTGCTGGCTTCATTTTTAGTTTTCTATGAATTAATGTGCTTTTTAAGGATATAGTGTACATAAGGATGAGCAATAAATAGTCAGCCTTTATCTGTACTTAGTTAATCCTGGCCTCTATTCTACTTGGCAAAACTATATGGACTTTGACGTGTTCTCACTGTTGACAATGGGATAACATGTCAAAAGCAATATGGTTTCACCCAGTAGAATAGAGGACCTAATTGGAATCATGTCCAGCATTTCCAAAAAGAACATGTAAATGTTGACAATTAAAACAAAAAACATTTCTTAGCTGCATTCAAATAATCAAATAAACATGAAAAATGCCAAGGCACTGCAAACCCAATGAATTATACTGTTGTTATTAACATTCACTATCAAGACCTCAGATGTCTTTGCAATATGAGTCCGCTTCCTACCATGAACAGATCATTGGCACTGTACGATTCAAATAAAATCCATTAACAGTAAGAACCTGAAGACGCAGATCCAATTCAATCTTCAATCCTGACTTGTTATCTTACACATTATGTTGTGTATTCATTTTCATGTGAAAATCAACATGAAAGCTCATCGCAATATGTTAAAAGAATTTTACGCGTTCATGCGTAATTTAACTTGAAACGCAATAAAATATCCATTAACTTTGAGATGGGCATTTTCCGCCACACTGAACACAGAGACTTTTGTAAAAGGGACACCTTTTCGTGTCACTTTAGCCGTTATTCAAAATAGTCCTTAGAATACCGCTGCTGGCTTAGCATTTTGCTGTGGCGCCACGGGTTTCTTTAGAATTGTCGCTGGAAGAAGAAATCCAATGGAAAAGCATTCTCCAGGGCAATTTTCAAATTGTCTGTTTATGTCTACTAAATATTAAGACTCGTATCTGAAAACGCCAAATACGTCGAGTAAAATCTCGTCAAATAGATATTTTTGTAAACGAGATACAGCAAGTTCAGAACAATAAACAAAACAATCCTGGATCATCTCCCAAGGTATTTTTAATGGGGCATGTTTTGCAAAACATACCCCAAAAATATTCATGATTATTCCCGGAATAGGCAGGGTTGATAATCACAGGGCTGCTACCTATTTTTTGAGGCTCAAAATTTAAAAAATCTAAATATTTACTTAGAAAATTGGCCAAGTGCGGGCTCTTTTACACGTCGGTAATATGGAGTGAATCTACTAGCCCTAATAGGGTTTTATTTGTAGTTAAACCCTCAAAAAGTTAATTACGTAGGTAGATAATAAAACAGTTACTAATAAAAACCAACTCTTACAATTCCACTCTTAGCATTTACTACAGTATTAAAAGATAAAGGGATTAATTGTGCAATCACGGAATTCTTAACTACTTAAAGCTAAATAAACATACTTAACTAAGAAATTAATCTTACAAATGAACGGGGCAACTTAAGGAGTGTTGTGTATAGATAACAAATGAAATGCAGCAGGAAACACTCAAGAAAAGCACTTTTGCAGAAAACTAATATCAGTGTTTGCCAAGCAGTTCGCATTTGGCGAATTGGGGTGACGGGTAGACTGAGGAAGAATGTAGAAGGGGCAAGATGACGAATGAAATATGTTTCGCAGAGTTTAGACTGGTAAATTTTCGAATCAGAGAAGATTTTTTAATGTTACAGCTTTGAATTGAAGACTAACGCTGAACTTAGTCTGAATGCGAATGGTAATACACATTTTATATAACTTTATTAGTAAAGGCTTAAACGTTTGTGAATGAAAAATTAATAAAAAATCTGTTGGCGTGTATTTCATTAGTTCATTAACTTAATTTATTTTTTAATATTCTAAGTTTTTATGGGACCTTTGTCAAAGTCATGGTGATTAATCAGCCCATTGCGTTAACAATATTAAGACAGTGAAACTATACTAACAATTTATTAGATAATAAGTAGAATTGAGAACGCAAACATGTTTTTTTTTAGGATGCCGTACCCAAGGGTGCCTGCTGCGTTGTCCGTCCGTACGTTCTTCTGTCCGTCAGCGGGCTGTATCTCATGAACCGTAATACCTAGATATTACTGAAAATTTTGAGTGTGTATACTTTAGGCGCTACAATAACAAATAACAAAAAAATAAAATAAAGGGTACATAAGTTTTTTTTTCAACGTGTTACGGAACCCTTCCCATGCGAGTCGTTGTCGGTTTTTTATGTGTCAATTGAAATTGCCAAAGATGTAAACAAATGAGTACTGTTTGACACATAACCTCAAATATTCATCGAGCGTGTTTTTATTTAAAATAAAGTATATTTAATCTTAAACTTAATGTGAAAGTAAAGATCAAGTGTATAAATCATTGCTAATACCTAAATTGATATTTATAAGCACGTGATTATCGAGTAGTAATGGTATATTGGTTCGTTTGGTTGTGTTTACATCTTTGACAATTTCAATTGGCAAAGACTATATGTAGGTAAGTATAACTGGTTCTGTACTAGACTAAATATTTGATAAATTATAGGCAATTGCACTTAAATCCATTTTATTATATCCTTAGCCCTTATCAATAGAGTTCCAAGTCTGTGCAAGATTCTCACAATACTAGCGCTTATCGGGACGGCACCGACGTTATTAAATAAACAGGCTGCTCGCAAACGAACCCTACGAGCGCGAGCACCCTGTAGACTGGAGGCTATCAGCGAGTTGGGTAAAATATTGAAATCTGTGTCTGCAGACGATGTGAGAACATCATATTGCGATGGAATATGGAATGTATACTCAAGAGCGTTGAAATTGTAAAAACAGGTCACGATGTACGTAATATTTGATGTACAGTTGTATATATGCTCATCAGTGTAGAAATATTTAGTGCTAACCGTGAATATCTTAGAAAATTCACCTGATATTTCATCATGAGCAAATTTTCACTTTTTAGTTCGATCTTGATTAAGTTCATTATGTAGATGTATTGGTGAGCAGCAATATTCGTTAAGACGCGAGAAAACTGCTGAAAAGACTATCAGAGATGCATTTCATCTTAGTTCTCAGGGCAGGCAACACATTTGGTGTCTTAAGATTGTTATCTTAATCTTGCAGTCGTATCCTGACATTGCAAATGTCCATGGACCTTAAGGCAGGATCAGAGGGCCTTGCCAAGATGCACTACGCTAACTAACGTTTCTATTCGATTCGTTTTTAAACCAATCGCGTCACTGGGGGATGACGTGATATGAAAAGTCACGTGGTCTACCAGTGACGCAATTGGTTTAAAAATGAATCGAATAGAAACGCTAGTTAGCGTAGTGCATGTTGGCAGGGCCCTCAGGGGACTTATGAGCACTTTTTTTTAGCTTTTCGCCTTTACACGTTACAAACTTGACTGCATTCGCTTGAATAAACTAACTTACTAATCAGTGCAAGCAGTTTGTGCTGCAGTAAATATTATCCTGGTGAAGTTTTTGAGTTATTTCTACACGAAAGCGGAGTAACCCTTGTTAGTGTTGCGGGATAGCTACAAACTTGTTACTCCAAAAAACATTGCAAGTTGAAAATCGCGAGCTTTGAGCGGGGCACTAGTTGCAGCTAAATCGCTATTGTGTTGCATTTCTTACGTGTGTGAAAGCATGTCAAAAAAAGTTTTGTCTGAAAAATACTTTCGTAGTTGACAGTATTTTTTTTACACAGTCATCTTGCTTAACTAGACCAGACTGAGTGGGTCTACTTTATGTGCGGTGCAGATCATGTTGCCACCTTCCGATTTCATCATGAGATCAGCTCTTACACTTAGAGGTTTACTCTTTCTTTTTTGAGACCATCTTTCGTTGTTGACAGTATTTTTTTAGACAGTCATCTTGCTTGACTAGACCAAACTCTACTCTACTCTACTTTCAGTTTACTCTAGTCTACTTTAAGTGCGGTGCAGATCATGTTGCCACCTTTCGACTTTATCATCAGATCAGCTCTTAGAAATTTAAACCTATTACGACCACGGTAAGCGGTTCCGAATTGACTTTCCAGATTTGAACCGGAATTATATACATGCGAAAGAAGCAAGTGATTGGAATCAGGTTTATAAATGAAACGCTTACATTTTCTATTGCTATTAAATCCTATTTTTCAATAACTTTATTATATTTTTTGAATAAAAAATATATCATTAATGATAAGTCTGGATTAAGTTGAATACTTTCGACTTATAAACTTCGGTGATGATAACGAAACTGAATGTCTCGGAAAAATATAAAACGAGATGTAAAAGCAGTTTTGGAATGTGCAAATAAAACCCATTGTTTATGAATATTACAATCCATTTGCTGTAATAGCTTTAAGTAAGTACTTTAATTTTTCTACCTCCGATTTTGTAAAACAATAAAATTATTTGGTAGTTTTTACCGAAATTAGCGGGCAAGTGAGCTATTCAACTATGTCAAAATTTCAAGTTGCTGTTGTTGCTGAGAGAAACTGCTGTGACATACAGGTTGAGGTTTTGCTGTACACAAACACCGAAGTCTTACTTTGTGCTATTTTTTGAATATTGTATCGGTTATTTAGTTAGTAACTATGTAAAGTATGGACGCTATATATTTCCCACATCAAAAATAATACGTTCTTGCAAATACGAATGCAACTGTAAAAATTGAGTTTTTCAAACCCGGGATTCAATCCTTGGCTTCATTTAAACGGAAACTAGCGCATTGAACTATGAGCGAATGCCTCAATAGTAGCAAATGAGGCGCTCACCGCTTGCAGAGTTTTAAGAAAATTTCTTTAAAGAAGCTTTGATTCAACGTCTTTAGAAAACGCAGCCGGATTTACTTTTAATGAGTTTCGAGAGTGCAACTTGGGGTTTGCTTTGTAAATGAATAGTGGAGTTAGTCCTTGGAGGTTGCCTCAGTATCCTTATTTTTGTGCTCATTGATTATTTTACATAGAAGCGGATTGTTTTATTCGCAAGATCTTCTTTCTGCAGTTGCTTCAACTTTATCTGCTGATTTTTCGAGGTCTTTTAAACATACTTCTTGATTGAAATGTACCGAAATAATTTGTTAATTGATACTTACCTAATACTTCGTTTTGAGTATGAATGTGGATGGCTATATGAGTAGGGGAAGACCAAAGAAACGATGGATGGACTGTGTGAAAGATGATATGGCTAGAAAGAGAGTGACTACCGAGATGACGACTAATAGAGAATTATGGAAGAAAAATACATGTTACGCCGACCCCAAATAAGTTGGGATAAGGGCAGGAGAACGATGATGATACTTACCTACCACCAAAAATCTTTTCAAGTTGCTAGTTCGAGATAATAACGAATTACCTAAAAACTAGCGACAGGCTGCACGATAGCAATAATAATCATAGAGAATGAATATGGTACGGTTAGAAATATATAGGGCCTTGAATACCAGCTTCAATCAGTAAGTTAAGTCACCCAGAACACCTCATTATAAATTAAATTACTATGTATACACAGAGCAGCCAGCAACTCAGCATTTGATACGGACCTCGACAAAAAGTGCCAGTTGATAAAAAACACAGGCCATTTAAAGTTTAAGATTTGCTAAAGGTTCAAGGCAAAAAGGATTGCCCAAATTCAAGAACTATCGAAAGTTTTTGAAATATCCCATCATCAATGTAATGTAGCAATGTTGAATGAAAAATCACCCTTTATAATTAAATACAATACACTTGCTTACACATTAAAACAAAGCAATTAAGATTGCATGTACGTTTCTTCAATGAATTTAATCACCCCTTAAGCTTCCCCACGTGTTACTAAAATTAACTTCCTTCTCCCTGTGCCTTCTGTGAATTGATGGCCAGCTTATCTCCCAACGAAATAAAATACCCTAGAACAATAGTAAATACGGAAACTGCGATGGGGTGACAGTAATCGCGAGCTCAGATGTATCTACTGGCAAAAAGCCATTTACACTATACTGTAAAGTGTAAAGCCATATCCCATACCCACTTATTCCTAGACACAAAGCAAACCTATTTTATTTAGGTTAAGTTATAGTAACATATTTCAAGCATAGGTACTTTTGAATGCTGTTCAAATAGTTTACCAGTTTTAAAAATAAATGTAAGATACCGAAAAGCTGGCTCAAAAACATACACAAGTATGTTTTTGAGCAATCAACAACGATATGATTTAGGCTTATTCACCGGTTGTTCCAGAACATTCTTTAAAGGTTTCAATAAAAGTTCTTAAGACATTTTTATCCACTTTCCGAATGAAAAAATCGGTAAGTGAACGAGAAGTGAAATTGCAAACATGGACCGCTCCATAGCTCTTTGTGCAACTTTAATTTGGTGCATACTTGGCTTTGCGAGCGTCCATGTTTCCGATCCATATCCGGGGTCGTGAAGTACATTGGTCAAAAACTTCGGTTTGCAGGCATTTAACGGTTTAGTGAAATTTAACTATAGGTAGTCTTTAAGTGTAAAGAGACTCTTGATCACGAGATAAATAGTCTGTAGTTAAGACTACATTTACCACTGTTCTTAGTTTCATTGCTTTCAATCTAGCCAAGTAAACTATTTGAAAAAGTCGCCTCGACTGAATTTTTGCGATATTTACACATGTTGGTAGTTTAAAGGGGCTCATTCGCGTAAAATAATCGTTATTCTTCTCCGGGACTACGATCGTTGCAACACAATCAAAACGTCTCTGTAATAATTCCTTTTACTCTTGTTGTTTCATTATCATTTTGCAAATAACCCAATCATTTGGGGATTTTTTCGTCCAAAAGACGTCATCTCAGTATTCACGTCCTTGTTTTTATATTGCTCTTCACACAGTTCATATAACGTTGAATAGTTACTTCCATTTAATTTAGAATTTTATTTGTAACCGGTTGTACCCAGCTTGCGTTGTATTCAATTTTTTACCCCAAATATTGTTTAAGCCGCAAATTTATTTCTGAACACGGCCTCGAAAGTTCAGTAGCAAACGACACTTTCAGAGAAACCAAAAAACATTGATTTTATAATAATATAATGGAAAGTGCCCAAGTCATGGCACAATTTTGCGCACTCGGTAATCCCTCTCTACCTAGTTTATAATGTAAGAGACGCATAGCGTGACAAGACAAGTGGTGATGAACATACCTTAGAACAAAAACAGTTGACGCTTTAAAGTAGGATCAAGGACTTCCATGAGACGAGAGATACTTCAAAAGCGTCAACAAACTTACAAATACATCTTACATGAATAAAAATAGACTTAATTGTCTTCAAGTTAAAAGTTATGTGTATTTTTTGGATGGTAAACGTTGGTAAACGACAATTTTAAGATTGACAGGAGCCTTCGGGTTTGACGCGAGAATTGGGGGCAGTTCGTACGCCATAAATCTTCTAGAAGAGACGGTTTACATGCGGTAATCTTGCGTTTTTTTTGTTATGATTAATTATCAAGGAAAAGTAAGAAATGTGGTATTTTAAAAAGAATTGCAGGAGTCGGTGGAAAATTGGCAAAAATAAAAATAGCCAGGAGCAAGTGTTTGGTGACAATCCCTGGGTCGTGTTTGTAATAACTACGAGTATGTTTTATTGCTTAAAAAATATATTTTGTTGGAAACATAATTAGATTTTAAGTTTGTATTTTTGTAATTAACCTATGAGTATATGATATGGAGTAATCCGAAATAAATGATGATTTGATTTTTTGATTTGAATGAGGGATCCACCATATAGTTAGATCGGGATCTCAGGCAATAAGTTTATGTTGGTTGTTAATTTTCTAATGGTGGCTCAAAATATGTAGGTATTTTCTTCATTATCGAAATAAAATAGTTTTAATCTAGGTGGATACTTGTGTAGCAATGGTTACTTACTGTATTCTCCTCATATAACACGAGTCGCCGTCACGGGGGGTTAAGTGTTGACGTCCGCGTCAATGGAGCGGTGATGGATGGCATGGGCAGGGTTAACCCTTTTTTCATGCTTTTGACGTACCTACTTATAAATAAGCATATAAGTCTGAAGCGCTTTAAACGCGCGCGTAATACGTCTCGGATTTGAAAGAACTTTACGTAAGTTGCCTCAGAACTTTTAAGGAGCGTCTCCGTTGAGAGCATTTCGCGAGCATTTGGTATGTTGGAGAGTTTTTCTTCGTCGAAGATTATATTTCATCTTCAATCGTCATTGATTTATGCGAGAGAACATGGTAACTCGACTATCGTACCTACCGTAGTCCGTTTGGATGGTCACGCGGTAATATGACGGAATATGTAAAAGTAAAAAAAAGCTGTCAAGCGCGAGTCGGACTCGCGCACCGAGGGTTCCGTACCGCCGCACTGTAGATATTATTATGTTCAGATGTGAATTAGATTTTGAATCGATACAGTGCGAGCCCACCTGAAACTTGACCATTTTATTTAGTATTTGTTTTTTTTCTTGAGGGTTGTACATTTTACAGCAATACGATTGAGATTCCTATCAATTACAAATGACTTGGCATCTCTATTGACAATGACATCTTCAAGCAGATTAACTTCCGTGACCGTACTAATCATACCGAATTTGACGCTTGTATGTTTTACCGTTTTTAAGATATAAAAATAAAAAAAAGTTGAATAAAAGTTTCATGTAAGTATGGGGACCCCTTTATTATTTCACTTTTTTATTCTTTTATTTGTTAATATCTCCGCCGTTAATACAATACAATACAAAACACTTCATTGAACACCACATACACCAAAGAACAGATATACAAGAATATAAAATAAAGATTACATTGCGAGTCAACAGGCGACCATATCGCTAAATAGCGATCTCTCTTTCTCTTTTCCTTACAAAGAAGAGATGGTAAAAAATTTACAATAGAAATAGGCAGGTGGAAAATAACACATATTGTGAAAAAAAAAACTTGCTATATTTACGGTTAAAAAGGTACATCTCTTTAACGTTATGACGGACGCACGGACGGACAGAGGAGTTATATTAATAGGGTTCCGTTGGGATACCCTTCAGGTAAGGAACCCTAAAAAAGCTAAACTTGATCTGCGCTTGCTTTAGGATTACGCTTACGCTGCTACAAGTCTTTGAGCCGTAGCCAAGATGAAAACGCTACAAACGTTTTTTTTTTCCAGTGTTGCCATATGCTTACTGATGTGCAAGTTGCGAAAAGTTTCCTAAAAGTTGGAAAAGTTCTAAGAACTTTCCGGAAACTTTCACTAGAAATATGGGAAATTTAAATATAAGAAACGGAAAGTTTCCATTCCCATACAAAATTGTGAAAAGTTTCCGAAATTTTCCTACATGAAATGTTCCGCAATTTTGGAAAGTTTCCTTTGGCACATCATTACATATGCTGAACCTCAAAATCTGTTGTGAAATTTCTAAATCTGTATGGCATCAATTACTATAA
Organism: Acleris literana; assembly: GCA_946894065.1. Classification (NCBI taxonomy): domain Eukaryota; kingdom Metazoa; phylum Arthropoda; class Insecta; order Lepidoptera; family Tortricidae; genus Acleris; species Acleris literana. The sequence continues at coordinate 6,410,973 of OX335683.1, forward strand.
TCTGTATAAAATCTGTATCTAAGAAGGGTTACCTATGTTCATGGTTCAGATAACTACGGACAAAATAATTATTATATTGACTACAGTTCAAGTCTGAAGTACTAGTCCGACGTTCAAAATTGGACCGTGGTATACTGCTGTCCCGTTCACCCAAATATTTTTTAACAGGAGGTTGAGAGGGACGGCATTATACCATTGTCGAATTTCGAACATCGGAGTAATCCCTGCCCTTAATATTGCCAATTGCCATGATATGAAAAATTAAACCCAATTTCATATTAAAAAAGTGAAACGGCCAAAGCTATATTGAACGTAAAACCATAACATGCATCAACTTTCAAAATATCTGTATAAAACTAGAGCCAAATCTGTAATCTGTAATAATAGCTTAAAATCTGTATAGATACAGATAAATCTGTATGGTTCTCCTATGGAAGCCCTAATCGTCATTTGTCCTAAAATTTATCCTAACGCCATTTCCGCTTAAATTTTAAAACTTTTTAGTATTGTTATAATACAACCCTAACCTAACCGAACCGAAGATATAATTGGAAAACTTAAAAAGTTGCCTAACTCATCTGAAAACCAGTTTAGGGCAAATGAAAATTCGGACAAACGATGTGTTAGGACAAACGTTGTTAGGGATTGTGAGGGACACCCAATCTGTATATATGGCAACACTGTTCTTTTATATCGCTCAAAATGAATGGGATGACAGTTGATCACGTGGTTTATCTCAACGCACGAGAATGTCATCCCAAACATTGTGATAGAAAAGAAAAAAGTTAGTAGCGTTTGCATCTTTACTACGGCCTCTTGCCTTCCCTTCACTTACCGAGGGAATCGTTTCTAATATGTGACGTTATCTATGAAAAAGGACCTTATTGTCGATGGCGCTTCCGCCATTATTAAAGATGCTCCGATAAAAATACAACGCCGCGTGACGCAGTGCGACGTAAGCGCCATCGACTATAAGGTCCCTTTACATAGATAATGCCACATATATTTACTTCTAATTTGTGGAACACACCACACTGCCTAGGATACGGATCGTTAGAAAGAGACGGAACAGAGCACAGCTGTATGTACAGCATTACGGCTTCTAATCAAAATGCGACCCGCGGCGTGACGTCATTAAGTTAGTTGCGTCACCTTACCTGCCACAATACGCTAAGTACACAACGCGGTAATTGACTTAACTCGAATCACCCTCGAACTCCCACGATCCTGAAAACAAATATGGCTGCCGGTAATATACCGCACTAATATTGGTATGTGCTTCAAACCTTGATTATATTTGTTAGGTAGGTATTACAAGATTTAATAACAAGATGGTATTGCAATTTGGAAAGACAAGTTTAAGTCATTTTTCATGCTTTCGCGTGACAAATCGTGAATACTTCTGCTTATACTAAAAATGTATAGTGAGATAGCTCTTAAGTAAAAGGTGCTTCGGGATAGTACTTTTCTCGCACTCGCCCTCATACGCTCTTATTAAGAGCGAGTGAGAGAGAAGTGCGAAACCGAAGCACCTTCTAAGTGCTCATAGACTGTAGGTACTTTACAGAATATTTGCTCTAAAAAGAGCCTTCGGGTTTGTACTTCTCTCTCACTTGCTCTCGTACGCTCTTATGCGAGTGTTACCGCATTTACCCGAACCCGAAAAACTTTTTAAGCCCTCTTTCACTGTACGTACCTAAGATAATTTAGAGGTATTTACATAAACTGAACAGTCTGAAAAACAGTTTTATCCTCTGTTAAATACTAGAAATGTTTACAAAACATGAAACCCAACACCTAGTTTTCATTGTGCAAATAACGTTCCTTATTTGTACCCCTAATATTATCGTACTGTAAACGTTATGGTATTTCTTATTAACTTACAACTTACAGTAAAAGCGGTCGACTCAAAAACACTATCACTGTAATAGGGGTAAAATCATCAAGAAGAATAGATACCCTGGAAGCTCGTTATGATTGAATGTGAGTAGCATCTGAAAAATCGTTACTAAAAATACAAAATGGCGATTGTCTCTCAACTTGGATAAAAAACCATTTATTAAGCTGACAACGCCATGGGTATTTTTGTAACGTCAATCCCAAAACTTGCTATTTATTCTTGCTTATTCAGCAAACGGAGAGAGATGGAATAATGATTAGTTATTGGGATCATCGTAACGAACCGGGCTTCCAAATTTGAATTTCTATTTATGCGGCCAGTTTCGAGTGTTCCACTCAATTCAAATGCTTATTCATTTTGGCAGATTATTCTAAAACAAAAGACACTCAGCTTTCAATCATCGTTTCTTGTTTTGTGCTCAGTAAAGCGTTGTCAAAATAAGTTTTCTATTTATATTATGCCTATTACAGAAGTGAAGAAAAGGAGTGGATTTTTTTTAAAGTTCCTAGTTAAATACGAGGGGTGATCCATAAGTTTTGAGAATCAGTAAGAACCATATACATATTGATATTATTTTAATGAAACACTAATGAAATTTAAATTAGAGATTTTTTTTATACATTATTCATGAGTTTTCCTGTGATAGCTAAACAAAAAACATCTGTATTAACAATTTTACAAGACGGCAAAAATATGAGTTAGTTTTGTAATTGAAAGTTCTGTACACTAATAAAAAACATTGTTATTGAAAATGAAACCTTGATTTATTATTATGATTTAAAGGATAAATAAGTTATCATTGCAGTGGATTTTTTATCTCCAGCTCTGTCACCAAATTTTGGGTGTATTTTTCGGCCTTTTCCAGGGTTATTGAGGCCTACAAATAAATACTGCGACATTCGTTTTTAGCAATTGAGTTCAAATAATCTAGGAGAGTTATATAACATTATTCTATCCTAATTATGGCAAAATAATAAAAATAAGATGAAGAAAAACCCTCCAAAAGTCACATTATTTTTATAGTGGTAAAATAAAACAATTGAATGACGTTAATAAGTGTTCGGAAATATAGAAAGTGTGCCCATTCCAATTAAGATATAACCATTGCCATTTTTAATACCGATTATCAAAACTTATGGATCACCCCTCATATGTCATGTCATAGCCGAAATATTTCAACAACAAACGTTAAAGAACTTAGCAAAAAAGTAATAGGTGGTAACATTATATCTGACGCGAAGGCTGTAAAGATACATAAAGACTGTATTACTGTCGTATTTTTTTTGTAATGTTGTTTGAGACGTAGGTACCAGAAGTGAAGTTTCCTATTAATTCTTTAAAACTCGTTAGTAGTTACTCAAGGATATGAAAAAGTTATGTTTTATGCTCGTATGCTCTCAAACTAACTTGGGCTATGCTTAGAGTATTATAAAGTTAAACTTTGCATTTCCAGGGACTAGGATCTCCTTTGAATTTCCTTAGTAAACTATCCCGGTTTACCTACATTATATTTTGCTTATATGCGTAGGGTATACAGAGGCCCCTGCCAAGATGCATTTCGCTAACTAGCGTTTCTATTCGATTCGTTTTTAAACCAATCGCGTCACTGGTAGATGACGTGATACGGAAAGTCACGTGGTCTACCAGTGACGCGATTGGTTTAAAAACGAAACGAATAGAAACGCTAGTTAGTGCAATGCATCTTGGCAGGGCCCTCTGTTGTTTAATCTCACAGAAGCGGGTTTGCCATGCTTGTAGTTGTAACACGTATGGACACCCACACTATGACGTCGCTTAGCAACGAATGCTACTCACTCAGAGACAACGTGTACGTGCATTTACACCCACACAAGTATAACCGGCTTTTGTGAGATAAAACAACTGTATCAATATTAAGGAGTGGGATCTTCAAGAATATACTGATGCAAAAAATAACCGCCTTTTTCTTGCGATTGGGTGTCAGGTTGAGAATAAAAAGGACAGTGCTTAAAGAGGAAGTTTAGAACATAAAATAATACACTTCGATCATTTTATTTGCTTATTTTTCGTTTTCAGAGTAAACTACTTCGAGACCGGCAACGTATTGGTGACGCCTCCGGCCTTGCAATTAATGTCCATAGGCGGCGGTGATCACTTCCTATCACGTGGGCCGTCTGCCATTTTGTCCGTCGATGGCAAAAAAAAGTAGAATACTTACCTCATAATGACAAAAAACGTAGTATTTGGGGAATGTTTTATAAAGCTACAAATTACAATTTACAGGTTACAAGTTTCCATTTACACAACCTCGACCGATGACGACTAGCTATTTGAGCAGTGTTGCCAGTTTAGACCTGTAAAATTGTTACTTGTAGCTTTATAAAATGTGCCCCTGCTGTAAAGATGAAACTCGCAATATGGCTTATGTTGCTTTTCATCTGGTATCATACGAGCCAATTTCAGAATTTCGTTGAACAACCTTAACATCAACACATTTATTATCAAAGACGAATCAATGAATAAAATCTATCCACCCCAACATTCGTATTTCGTATCAAACATGAATTTACCCAACTTATCGACTTCCCACAACTTAGACCTAGAAAATATAACTTTCCTAATGCGGATGAGACTGGCCGACGATTCCCAGTCAAAGAAAGTTTTTTTCGTCGGAACGAAACAGTTCTCCATTAGTGGCTACCCAACCATGTGCGTTACGAGGAAAAAGTTGCGCGCTAATGCTGAAGTTTCTGAAAAGCTTCAAATACAATTCCAGGGTGCTTAAGGCTAGCTTGGTCTGGCGCGGGATTTTTTATTACATCCTTTTACTGTATATTTTGTACTTCGAAAAGAAACTATTTCTACATATCATAGCATAGGTGCATTCCATCTTAGTCCTTAGGGTTGGCATCGGATTTGTTGTCTTACCCTCTTCGTGCGCTGGTGTTTTTAAAAGTGTGTAATGCAATATTTTGTCAAGATGCAGATATGTGACTTGTAAATTTTTGCAAATATTGCTTACGCTATATTACGAAGATATGCTTTTATTTTGAAATCACCTCTTACCTTTAGATAAAATGACGTCATGAAGAAGAGGACATTGAGCTCATGCCAAACGAAGCTTAAAACTTTCAGGTAATATATCAATTAGATAAAGCGCTGAGGAAAGCAATCTTAAAGCAAAACTAGTAAACTAAAATCAGTGTAAACAAGTGGAAAGCAACACGGCTAGCACAAGTTGCCCGCGACTTGTTTGTCCCTTTCTATCTAGTGAGTAACTATAGAGACGCACTGAGCGACAAGCGAGAAAATACAACTTGGGCCCGTGCAAGTGTCTCAAGTAAATTATTGTCAGCGAGTCCTCTCCACACTAACCTCCCGCTTCGCGCGTATAAAGTTACCAAAGAGTGTTGTCCAAGTTGCTTGTCTTTAATTTCGTTGACCGAGCTGCGCCGTGATTGGCCTGGTAATGTTGACTCTTACGTGGCATTATCAGTTTACTGCGGTTTACTATTGGATCAACAAAAAACTAATTGAGTTAAAAGTCATGGAGAAGTTGAAATAAATACACGGTCCGATAGGAATGATGACTTTAGTCAAGATTACTTACTTCGCAAAAACTACGACATAATATTCTCGTAGATAGACTAAAATCCTATAAGGGCGGGCCACATTGTAAGAGTCATTATGATTTTAAAATTAACAAAAGCTAATAAAAAGTAGGGTAATGTTGAAACATTAGCAAAGAGTGAATTCACAGTTTGCTATTTTATACAATAGGTACTCCATACTAGCTTTTGTTTTGACGATTCAAAGAAAGCAATATGGTTTTACGAAGTAGAATAGATACCTACTTCAAAACCATTTTGATTTTGACATGTTATTGTATACGGTTCATGATATGGTTATTAATCAATATGGCTTTTTCGAATAGAATAGAGCCCCTGGTATGATTTGTTCTCTTAATTTAAGCAATCTCTAATATATCATTTAGAAACATTAAATAAAGCTTAAAAACACTACCCAAATGGACCTATTTTAACATAAATATGGAAGAAAATTTACTGCGTACTTTATAAAAGTAGGCAATACCCCAAATTTAATAAAAGGTTTCATTTAAATACAGTTAAAGAAGCACAATCGAGGAACCCTCACACACGATTTATAGCCGAAATATATTAGGGTAGCAAAATTTAATACGAAGGTTTACCTAAATCGACTTTGTTGAGTAAATCGAAACTGCTTCTCTTGCCGAATCCGGTGTAATTGCTTTCCTTCTATATCGCAATCCAATTATTTTTCAAAATCCTGAAAAGATTTACCCAAGTATTCGGGGACCTAAGTTTCCGTTCATCGAAAAACGATATTGTATTGAGATCGGCCAATCACTCCGAATATTGGGCGAGTGAGTGGCGATTCGAAATACATAATCATTACATATTGTAGCCGTTCAGAGGTCGTTAGGGGCTGAGTGGTCGGTTCGATTATGGTAACTCAGTTATACGGATTTTGTTTAAATTGTATTGTTATTCAGAAACAATATGGTTGTCCTTGCTAATATTATGAATTGCGTAACTGGGTTTGTTTGTTTCGTTTTCACGGATCAAAGGTAAAACCGACCGTCGTGAAATTAGCTACAAGAATGTATATATCCCGGAGTCGGACGTAGAGTGCTTTTTATCCGACTGCGGCGAAGCCCAAACGGTTATGTTTTTGAACTGTATCTATGTATGTATGTATGTACGAGTATGCCTGTTCCTATTATGTCCCCTCGTATCTTCTCAACGGGTCAAACGATTTTGATAAATGATACATCATTGGATTCGTCTTGATAGCGCGAGTATCACTGGGTGCTTTTTTATTAATTATTCAAGAAAATTAGATAGTGCCCGAGGGACTGGAGATAAACAACTTCTACATGTGAATGCTGCATCTGAAACCTGAGTGTGGATACGTTGTAGTAAATAAGGTAGAGTCTGTCTAATGAAAGCTGAACCTGGGAAAAAGCGGCAAATTCAGAAAATCTTGATATGGTATTACCGATCAATGAAGGAATAAACGATATTGATACTTTTATTATTTTATTTATTTTGGTGGGCACAAAGGAAGAGGAAACGCGTACTATATTTTCATATATATTATTACGAGCGCTATATTTTGATGAAAAGCACTTTAGGTAAAATACGATGACAGTGACTGGAGCACATTTGGTTTTTCGAAATATATTTGACATGAAAATATAGTGATCTGCACGTGTAGCACAAGTTGTATTTTCTCGCTTGTCGCTCTGTGCGTCTCTATCGTAACAGACTAGATAGTAAGGGAGATCCGAGCGACAAACAAGTCACGAGCAACTTGTGCTAGTCGTGCTGTTGATAGATTTCATTGATACGAGAGGTTTTCGTCTGTGTCGCACACAGCATAATAAAACAATGATGATGAGGAATTTTATATTAAACCTTTTTAATAAAGTAATTAGAGGTAACATTATTCTCATCACCCTTACACCTCTATCTAACGACAATTATATCTTGGAGAAGAAGCGCCGCAAGAAACTCCAGCAGATCATTTTTTCCAATCATAAAATACAATTATTCTTAAAAGTAACATTACAAGGTAGTAAAGTAATTAATAATTATTTCTAACAACACAAACTTAGTCGTTACAAATGTACGCTCAATAACATTGAGTAAATTAAAAATAGTGACTAGGAGAACAACATGACGAGGTCTCTACGTCAGGAACGATAACTAAAATAACTAACTGGAAAACAGGTTCTTGCAAGCGTGAACAGACAGGACCCCACTGACAACACCCGTTCACGAGTATGACGCTGATCTCAGCCATCGCCTCCTCAACCATGTGTTTGAAAAGAATAATTAATGAGGGCTAATAAAACAACGGAATCTTTAGCACTCCTGGTATGAAGCGACCTCATCCAGCCACGGTTTCTAACTTGGATAACTTTGATGTTAAAACTATCCTTAATAAAGTCTATGAGTTTTATGTTGTAAAAAAGCAAATTCCGACTCAGAACACTTCTGGCAAATTTGAAAGAAAATATGGGTTTTACAGGCTCCAGATAGACTCTACGTAAAATACTGATGAGCAATGGTTTTGAATAAAAAATAAAATAAAAAAAACGTTCAGTGCTCATAGAACGATATGACATTGCAGTCTTGCGACAATGATCTTGAGAACCAAAGCCACGAAAGGTGCCAAAAATAAGCCAATTATATATCTTGATGAAACCTATCTTCATCAAAATTACAAGCCAAAAAGATCATGGCCGTGGACCGTCGACATCTGGTTTAATAGAAAATATTTCCTCCGCAAAAAGACTTATCATCATTCATGCTGGTTCCGTAAATGGATTTGTGCACATGCAATGTTGACATTTAGCACTAAGTCTACAAAGGCAGATTAACACCATTACATGAATACTACAAATTTTAACAGGTATTTACGAGAGAAATTGATACCAAATTTATTTGAACCCAGTGTGATTGTGTTTGACAATGCAGGTTATCATGCGGTACAAATTAATAAGCCCCTAAGCACAAACACACGCGAAGCTGAAATACAAGCCTGGCTCCGTGCTAAGTCTGTGAATTTTGATGAAAGTTTATACAGAGAAGAACTTTTTGTTTTTGTGAATCAGCACAAAACAAAGCCAATTTATGAGGCAGATAAAATTCCTAAAGCTAGTGGTCATGACATGAAGTGCTCACACTCTCACCTTACCAATGCGATCTAAACCAGATCAAGCTCATTTGGAATACTGTAAAACGAAAAGTGGGTAGCAAAAATATAGGTAAATCGGCGTCAGAATTTGAAAAAAATCTAAAGGAATCCTTTGATGTAATGCATGGAAGAAGATGACAGACCATGACCTATGTCGAAAACCAATACAAGGAAAAGGATGGAATTACTAATCAATTGGAAAGCTTCATAATAAGTGTATGTGATGGTGAACCTTCCAGTAGTTCCAGTTCAGATGATACCCTAAGACTCTAGGAACTGTAATTAAAATCAGATTCTAAATACTCTATTTCTAATGATTCATCTGAACTAGTGCTGTCATCATCACGGACACTTATAATGAATGATTCTAGTTCTTTAGTTATTCCATCCCTGGTTTTGTACTGAGCTTCAATATTAAGCACATGATTAGTCATTTTCTTCCAATGCTCCGGTGTTATGCTGTCAAAAGACTCTTTAATAATTTTTTCAATTTCAGCTGCTGATACGCCAACATTTCTACTCGCGACTTTTCTCTTCGCCGAACTCCAGATTAGCTCAATGGGGTTAAGGTCGCAATGGTAGGGCGGAAGTCTTAAAACCTCATGACCGTGCTCCCTTAGAATTTCATCGGCTTCATAGATTGGGTCTGCTTTGTGTTTATGTGCCAAGACAAGAAGTTCTGGTACAGTATAATATTCTTCAAAATCAATTTGTTTAGAACGCAGCCACTCTTTTATTTCGGCTTTGCGGGTGTTGGTATTTGGTACCTTATTAATTTGCACCGTGTGATAGCTAGCATTGTCCATGACAATGACACTTGGTTCACTCAAGTTGGGAATAAGCTTCTCACGTAACCACTTATTGAAATTTGTGGCGTTCATGTCATGGTGATAGTCTGCTTTGATTGATTTTGTGCTAAACGTTAATAAAGCATTAGGCACAAAACCATCTTCTGATCCAGCGTGAACAATAATAAATCGTTTTCCAGCTGAGATATTGCCAACTACACCTTGGGTGGAAGGCCCCTGCCACGACTTTTTTGTTTTGTAGTTCTGGTGAACGTAAGTCTCATCCAGGTATATTATTTTTTTACCTTCAGCACGTTTTGATGCAATAGTCCTTAGGTAGCGGTGTCGCCAAGCTGCTATGTCAAAACGCTCAATAAGTATCGAACGTTGTTCAGTATTTTGTTTAAATTCGTATCCATTTGCCATTAGTATTCGGCGTAAAGTCTCAAGGCATCCGGTAAAACCGATGCTTTCTCTCAACTCTGCCAATAAGCATCTGAGTGTAGGCACTTGTTTTTTTACAATATAAAATTCATTTATTTTATTTCGGATAGCTTGGATGTCAAAGCTATCCAAATTAGACACCGTGGCCTTGTGAGGTCGCTTTTTTCCGGGAGTACTAAAGACACCGTTGTTTAATTTTCCCTCATTACTTATTCTTTTTAAAGATGAAACACTGATATCTGTAAGAAGAAAGAAAGTGTTAAATAAACAGAACACCATTTAGAAATACATTGTGTGGTTGCGCAGTACAGCCCCATTGTACAGTCCGACAGCCCTAAAAACATTTGGGTTTAGGTGAAATGAAATTGCATCGGTGAGGTTCTAATCGCAACGGTTTAAGAACAAGGAAGACTCATATAACCCGAACATCTTTTATATCTGGCCGATCAAAAATGACATTAAATAAATAGATAAGGTACTAAAGTGTACACATATTTATGAAATCGACTGTACAGTGTACATTTGGTTCATAAACAACAAAATGCTGTTTGCTCCGCACACAGAAAATACATATCAAATAATATGTTTATGATATCTTTTAACTAAACACCTCCTTATTGTTTTATTGAAACTATGAGTGTCAGTTACATTAATCATCTGTCTATTAAATTAATTTAATAAAATTGTGAATGCTAAGAGATTCAACATGATATAGGGACAGACAATAGGTACCTACACCTATTATATAGGGAAAGACAATGATAATTTTAGTAATTACCGGTCATTGAAGATACTTCTTCCAAATATTTCGTCTGAGTCTGGCAGGCTAACTCAGTTTCCTCAACCTCTTTCAGCTGCTTTACGTTTTCCAGCACACTTTTGTCAACGTGCACGTCCAGGTTTTCTGAAACGAATTTAATTTCGTTTAATTTCTTAATCTCATCGTATAATAGACAGAAAAAGGTAAATTAAACTTAGGATTGCACATAGAGAAATAAGAAGTATCAAAATGAACATGCCGTACTAAAGCCGTACTAACCTATAAATTTGGTCACCGTAACTAAACAATTAATTTTTTGCATCAATAATGCTTTTCTTTCTTCTTGTTTTTCTTTGTACTTCTGTATAATAGTATACAGAATCTCCCGGACACCGCCTCTTATCGTCGACGGCATGATTACTCCGTATTTTTATCAATTTAGATCTCGAATTGACAAGTTTCTAACAACAACAAAGTCCAAACGACATATTAAATAGTGTTGCCAGACTCGTCAGCCAAGAAAAATCCAGGTTCAGCTTTCATTAGACAGACTCTATGCATGCTGAAATTTATGGTTAAACATTTTAACCTTCCATAAACGAAAATACCTTTTTGTTGTACCTTGTACTTGATAACGCGGACGGAGTGGTTTAATGTTTTTTTGGAGTGCTTGGAATTATTGTAGGTAGGAAGGTTATACCTGAAGATTTGAATCGTTACTAACCCTGACGACAGATGATATGCTTCTATGCTAGTAAGTTCATCGACTGTCTTACCCCATTTCGAAAAGCAATTCGTCGGTGATACTGCAAAACCGCGTAACCAAAAAAAATATTATGGAGTAAAATAAACCTTAACAGCTTAGAAAAAACGTGCATTTTGCTCCTAATTAAAAATGTTACTTACGCGGTTTTGTAGTTTCACCGACGAATTGCTGCTTGTCTGCTGGGCTTGCGGCTAAGGTGACATTACCGATCCGGACGGACCCTGTAGGTACGATAACAACACGGGAACGTAAAGCCATTTGGTACTCTTCATAATTTAGCCGAGTAATACATACTGGATATACTAGTAGAACCGACCAAACCTGATTTGCATTACACGGCTAAAATAAGAACGGTGGCAAATGGCTCAACAATCCTGTGTTGTGACTGTACAATAGCGGCGTTATGATACAAGTCGTTAGAATTGTCAAACAAATTGTTTTATAATGTACAGCTGCAAATTACAACAGTTCGACGGTACTACCGGGTAGACCAATTTTCTTAAATTTGAAACATTTTTGTCACAACCTGATCTGTCGAAACGTCCTGTTACAAAGGGTCTATAAATTTTTGCTCCACTATTTGATTATCTAAAAAACTGTACTATAGTTCAACGATACCTCTCTTCATTTAAATATGGAATAACCTCAATATCCCAGCATTATAAAAACGCTCCATTGGGTTATGAGTTGTGCTCGGAGTATGATCATTAGGACTGTCGCCAGCAGGCTGCCCTACTTGTTACTAGCTTGTTAGTGCCTGCGAATAAATGAAAAAAAAAGCAATGAATAGTTCCATTGTGAAATGCTTCGTATAACGCAGCCTATATTTTTAATCAATGGTCTTTGTCAACGGTAATGAGGTTCACAGTTTACTATAATATGTCGTTAATTTACAATGCAGCCTAGGACAATGCATATTCAATTCTGAGTTAATATATTCAGAAACTCCTATCAAATTACTAATTAGTAATTTGAATACGGTCCCGTCAAAGTTCAATCTGCCAATATTGATCCTTGGGGAGTAAAGTTTTTCCATAGCTAACGAACCTTGCAGGACGATGGGGGAGTAATCAGGGGCATCACCCAGAGCTAAAGACCGAGCTCGCATAGATTTATTATCAAACTTGGGCTACTTAATTGGAGACAAATTTGCTAATTAGTTTAACAATAAAAAATAAACACCCTGTGTATTTTTTCTTGGTTTTTTGTGGCTGGTTGGTACGCGAGTAAACAATCCTCTTCAACTTTAAGGTTATCATTTTAATTTCTATATAAATCGAAGTCTTGGCTCTAACACGTTAGACTTCTACTTAAATGTTGGATAACTTTGTATTGATTTTGCTTTTATAGTTAATTTCAGTACCGGTATTGTGTGCGGTACTTACAAAGAAATTAAGATAACTTATTCGACTAAATACAATTTTTAACGTTATAGTGGGACTCCACCGGGGTAGGATATTTTAATTAAACAACAATAACGTTCGGAGGTCAAGAAGAGAATGTATATATTCTAAAAAAAGAAGAGAAGACGTTTTGCAAAGAAAGAGTTGTAAAAAAAATCACAAAAAGACCGGAAAAGGGCCAGAGTGCAGGTGTTATAAGGTTTAATTGCTACAAATGTACATATTTGTAATAAATAAATTCGCTCTCTTTATTAGACTCTATCATCATCCCTAATATTAACTTTTTAGCGTATCTACAAGTTTCTTGTGATCAAATTTCTAATTAAAGGGTGATTTTTATTATGCCATGGCGTTTTGTTTCACACTGCCCAAAATACTAACAATTTCTAGCCACAAATTAACTTTTTCATTTGAAAAATGTGTTAAAGCATTTCAATGTTGCCTGTTTATCTAGAGAATGAAATGCGGAGTCCTGTAGGTTTCCGCTGAAGCGCCTAAACCAAAATTCGAAATTCAAAATAGTTTGTTCTCTTCCCTCTCGCACCATTCCGTTATAACTTTAGAGCGAAAGGGATGGGAAAACCTTGTTTCGTTCTGTTTTCCTGAAGACAGGGGCTTAGGAACGCTTTACAGACAAAGGTGGGGCTTATTGCAAATTCCACCGCTCACCTTTCGTTGCTATTAAACTTCCTTTGCGATACGTTGCAATATAATCTTTCTAGTGCTCCACTTATGACCTGCTTGGAATTTAGAAGGTATTTAAATTGCCTTTTAAACGTAAGTAGACACTGGAGCAAGATGCGAGAATGTTTTGGAAATACCGCGTGATTTTTGGGGCATGCCTTTTACAGGGTAATAAGTAAGGTAAAGCCGTAAGAATTCGCTGAACGCGCGCACTCGCAGTAGTGAGAGAGTAAGCATAGCAGACTAAATTTACTTGACTCGTGTGTGCGCTAGGATTGTGCGGGGATCCACCGGCTGCCCCATTTCAAAACCCAGCAAGGGACATTGAGGTAATTTTACAGGAGAGCGAAAAAACATGTTTTGTCTCAGCCGTACAAAATTTCGCAATATTTGTTCAAGAAGTGATACTTTCTTTGTTAATTAGATTAAGATGAATATGTAGGTACATAATGTCTTTTTTTAATTTCCTATATTACATGTTTAATGTGCCATAGCAGCATTTGAAATTAAATGCAAATAAAGAATTAGTAAGGCGATGATTTTCAAGCCTTTCTGTTTTATTCAAAACCTGGTAAGTGCATGTCAAATACAAGGTTTTTGCAATAGTTTTGTGACATAGTAGGTTTTTAAATGGGGCAGCCGCCATGTCTACAACCTTGGTACTGTCTACTCTCGGCTAATTAAGGGAGTAGTCGGTCGAACTCGCCATAGCTGCGTAAGAGCCTCTCCGCAAAATTCGGACATTATGGCGATCTTTAAGCAAGGCCCAGCACATGCTTTATTTTAGGTAAGTATCTAATTGAAGATGATATAGTTAAATTTACATGGTGTCGTTTTTCCTTGTGAAACTTTATACGTCGAAACCTGAAAGTAGCTACAGGCTGTTTTTTTAATACCGGTGTATAAATAATACCTTAAAATGGAATCGGAAATATTTTCAGAGAAAATATATTTAAATGTACATTCCGTTTGAAAACCGTACGCTCCCGGTAATTTCATCAAAGTCCTACCAAAGTTCGCATGATATGAAAAGCCATTTTGTGCTATAAAAATATTCATACAAGCTATGGAAAAAATTCAGCAATCAGTGAAAGCGGTCCCCTACGGCGTATTGCGGTACAGAGTTTTCATTAAACACGGCCGGGTTTTTTAGGGTACCGCAAAAAAACCTACGAGAGGAAACGCTATTTTTGCCAGATGTTGTACGAAATCAGTTTTCTGTTTGATATATTTTGGCAGTTTCTGAGTGTAACTAAACATAATTTTGCTGGGAGCTCTTACAGCAGGTGCAAGACTAAGGGTCTGTTTCAAAATCGACGAGTAAATTTATCTGCCATTTAAAATTGGCTCTCTCCTTGTCTATTTTCAAGTGTAAAAAAAGAGTAAGGGCTAAATTTATCTGTCAAATATGGTTTACTTGTCGATTGTGAAACAGGTTTTAGTTATTCATCAATTCTCATAACCATGACCCATAGACTGGCAACGAACGTAAAATTTTTTTGGATGTCGTTTGGTTTGTTTAATTTATGAACAGCAGTGATAATTAGTTACAGATGTTTCTTCGTCTTATTAAATTTAGGTTTGTGAGTATAAATGAGACGTTTTTGTTATTAATTCCCGCTTTAAGAGCTGTACGCATTTGAAAGAAACTTAACTTAACGTCACTGTTCGTCTAGGATGGTTAAGTTCTTTTGTTAGTCATCAACTTTCTTCCTTAAGAACGCTATATTATTGGAAAATTAACCAAAATTAAAATATCATCCCCTTCCTTAAAATAAACAAAGCAAGCACATTGCACAAATTAATTTAAAAAGGAAACGGAACCCTTTATTACTGCAGAGGTTTTCTTTCCAGGCCTTTGTCCAAAAATGCCTGTTCTGCCCGAGGCCCCACGTATAAGGAATGCTGCTTGGAAATTAGTTCATGAAACAATTTTTCCATGTCACGAAAAGACAAATAACTCTGACCAAGAACGAGTTTTAGATTGTTTTATGTTTTATTCATTATAATTCTTTATTTCTGGACCGCTGGATTTAATTATTCGTTTTAATGTTTGTTACGAGTCACATAATTAGCTAATAGAAAATAATAACCATTGCTGAATGTAACCGATGTTATTTAATTGGCATAATGTACATTAATTATTAATAATCAGAATTGCAGACATTAAATTACCTTCAGTTTGATAGCTTAATATGAAAACAAATAAGTCATAATCATCAAAATCAAATACTCATTTGGTGGGTTGGCGAAAACGCTTTAAAATAGGTAGGTTTAAAATAATGATCGCCAATTCAAAATTCAAAATTCAAAATATTTATTCAGTAAATTGGCCACATGAGGGCTCTTTTACACGTCGGTACCATGGAGTGGATCTACTACCGCTTCGGACAAGACCATCATCGCGGAGAAGAAGCGCCGCAAGAAAGTCCAGCAGAAGGTCATTTTTTCCAATCATAAAATACAATAATACTTAAAAGTAACATTACAAGGTAATACAGTAATAAATAATTATTATAACACAAATAAAATCATTACAAATGTAAGCTAAATTACTTAAATTACTTAAATTGATGATGATGGTATCCAAAAATAATTTTAAAACATCGTTAATATTTACATGTGAGATAAAGTATTTGTTTCAACAGAAATTAAAAACGGCATAGTCAATAGCTTAAGTAGATGAGTTATTCGTACATTGTCCTGCCCACTCGTTTTACAATAAAATTTCGAAATACCGGTTAATATTGACGTTAAAAGTCTCATAGTGGCTCATAATTTAAAGTCGTTGGCCATTCCTACATACAAAAGTGATTAGTAATTTATAGGTATTCCAACCAGATATGACATGGGTGCCTTGAAGAAAAGAGCTTTCGTTTCCGTAATTGGCCGGCTACGCACCGACAGCTCTTCTTGAGTTGCTGGTGTTTTTGGGCGGTGGTGAGTATTTTCCATCAGGTAACTCGCATGCTCGTTTGCCTCCTTCTCTTATATATGTATAAAAAATTAAGGTCCTACAGTAGATACATATCTTTATCGTAGTCGACTTCCCAAAAAAGTATCACATCTGTCCTTCTTCACTTATCAACGACTTTCCATTTACTTGCAAATACTTCATCATGTATATCGTACGAGCTCATCCTTGTCCAAATAGCTAACCCACGAAAATATACCAAAAATGATTTATAACCAATAACATAACCAATAAATCCTATGAAAATACTAGGACGTTTTTATTATGTTTCAATAAAGAAGTGACATGCGGTATCGACGCGGCCAGAGTCGACTTAGGGCGGTATTACGGGGGAATAACAGGGGACACTTACCAAAATTGCTTACACAGAAAACTAATATCGGTGTTTGCCAGCCGGCCCCGGTCAAATCTGTCGCGTGAGGTACAAACGAAACGAGCGGGAGACGGGTTAGGTGACTTTACCGGGCTGCCAGAGGAAGGTCATGTTTTTGACCTTTACTCAGGATCATGGCCACCCTACCCTACATAGGTAGATACTCAACTTCTTTCTAGTCTGATAGAATGATTTTCATATTGGTTTTAACATGAAAATATTAGGTGACCATAATTTTAGCATTAATTAGGGAAGTAAAATAGGTATTATTTTAACAAAATGCTAAACATTAATTGTTTCATAAACCACTATACTAATAGAATCTTAGTCCTTTACTGAGTTGGGAAAATTAAGTTAGGATCACGACCCCGCAGTCACCCTGTATACATATATGTATAGTTCTTTGTTTTGTTGTAAAAGATGAAAGGATGGCCCGATTTTGATAAACGACGTGTCGGTAGATTTGTCTTTGCGCCACGAGCGTTACCTTCGAGTACTGGGTGGGGTAAAAAATGCCAAATCGGCGCAACAAGCATAAATACATGTTTATTACAATTTGTAGACGATAGTATTTTAATATTGCTGATAGTTTTCAAATATTGGTTTTTATTAACTACCTTCCTACCTATCCTTATCAATTTTTCAATTGCAAAAGGGTGTTTTTTTATTTGGCTTTTCGTTTTAACGACTAGTATTGTTTTAATTAAAAACCTAACGGTCAAAAATATGAATTATTTGTAGGAAAAGTCCTTTACATGTCGTTTAAATATAACTTATCCCAATAGTTGTTACTAAAAACTCGAGACCATCCCGGTGTGTATCCGCATTGGTTTCGGCAGGCCTTTACAATCATGATTTAGGGATGGACATCATAACTCTTCTGCGGTGGGTTGCCGGGACATTTCGTAGGCAAAATGCATCCCGTATTACACCGTGCACGGAATAATAAAAAATATTGAACGGTAACGCAGGAATATGTAAACAGTAACTGCTTTTTGAGGGAAATGCTTCTTGCGCGTTGATCTTGCTACGCAATGTGAAGTAACGTACTCTTTATGAATGTAACAGCCGCATTTACTGCCGCACTGTGACATTATTTGCTATGGCAATAGAATAAAACAACACGTCACTAAACAAGCATTAAATTTAATTGACGTCTCTGAGTGCGGCAGTTAGAGTCAGTTATCTAATGACGATTAAGTCATACCTTATATATGTCACAAAATGCGCGTAAAATGTCTTTGAGGACGGCGGTAAAGACGAAAATATATGTTTATAAGTTTAGCATTCATATACAGGTCACCGTCACAAGCTTTCCAATCTCGCGAACTACTTTTATTCGAATACCTTCCCTTCCTCACAACAATGCCTTCTAACGCTAACAATGGAGTTCTTAAATTAAAGAAGAATGAGGTTCTTGCAGTGTTTCTTCTCAACAGTGGTCTCATCGTGGAAAGCGCTGGCAGATTTGTAAAAGTGACCATGAAGAATAAAGATTATTATTTATTTTTCCTGTTTGCATTAGATTTGTACGGTCATGAGCGTTAATTTGGGACCCATTTCAAGAAAAATATGCTTGAAGTCGTCAATGTCATTAGAGATGTCAAGTCATTTGTAACTTTTAGGCAACTCAACCTTATTGTTGTAGAATATCAGATTCACTTTGGACCTAAGGTGGGTACCAAATCTAATCTCGTGACTGTACACGTAAGAAGAAACATTGTTAGCGTGATTATTTTCAAAAATATAATTTAAATTTCGCTTTTGTTTTGTTTGTTTAAATTACTTGCAATGCCTGTATCACCTTCCGTGTTTTCACCGAGCGGTCCCAAAGGAAGACCAGCGTTGGCTTCACATCCAGCACATGCTGGGTTGGGCGGTTTCGCAACAATTACGTTTATTTTCATTATCGTTATGTTATACAGGGTGCCTCTGACCTTGGGGCTTTAAATGCAACCATCGATTCTACTCGCTAAACAGAACTACTTTTGTTCTGCAACATTAAAAAATAAATTAAGTTTAGATAACTAATTGATGTTAAAGTCTAGTTGTAAAATCAGTGTATTACATCATGGCCATAAAATCAAAATCTCATGGTACGGGGGCGACATTTCCTTGGTACGAGGGCTAAAGGAAAATGGAGAATTGGATCGCGTACATTGAAAATTACATTTAATTTGTATGAAAAAAATATAATTTAAGTTGGACATATTTTTAACAACTTACAGAACAAAAGAAGTTCAGTTTCAGGATTAGAAACGATCCATGCATTTAAAGCCCCGAGGTCAGAGGCACCCTGTATTTATGTGTGTTATTATTGTGAATAACCCCCTTACTTATAAACGTGGAATAACCATGAAGTAGCTAAACCATGTTTTGTCCTTATTTGTTATTGTGACATCTGAATTTGACAGATAAGGACAAAACATGGTTTAGCTAATCCAAGGTTATTCTACGTTTATAAGTAAGGGGGTAAATGTTTTTCTTCTTCTAATTGACAGGTCAAAATCAACCTTCGGTCTGTTACAATAAATGTACAATCGCTTTATCTTGTGAATTGCGGCATTTACTCATATGGATGGAATGGAGACTGCCAGATAGGCGTAGATTTATTTGGACTTATGACATTTTTGAAAATCAATTCCATTGAGGTATCATCGCTTTTGTACTGATGTGGACATATTGGACGTGTTATGCTGTGAAAATAAGTTAAAATAAGTTCCATTAAAAGTAAAAATAAGTTCCATTTTGCTTTGGGGGGAAATTAAGAGGCCGTATGTATACGAAATTTTGCCGGTTTTGCTTATTTTCTATAAGTTTTAATGCTCAACATTAAATGTCATTTTAGTTATGATCGAATAAATGAGCCACTTTTTTTATTTTCGTCGTGTATTATAATGCGAGATTTAGGTTGTTTTAAAACATTATTTACTGCCAATTCTTTTGAACTTTTTGGATATTTTTTTTAGGTAATGGATTGATTTTGAACTAAAGTTTATTTCTGTTGTTTTAATTTTATGAACGAGAATTCTGAGTAGCCGAAATCTAAAACAATTTTTGCCCGACTTCTATAAAAAAAATACCAAGTTTATTATTTTTTTTACTCGAAAAATTTATATGAAAGTTGTAAAAAGTGATTCATACATTTTTTAGACGACTTTCACAGCAATACATTGTAAATTTTTCATACCGTTAAGACGTCAAAACGATTCATGAATATGTGACATTCTAAACCTCTTCCAGCAAAATTCACATAACAGTCGCCGGTGTCAGGTCGATTAATCAAAATAATATAATAAAAACAAAAAAGTAGCTCACTACATTCGTTAAAATTAGAAATTATCTTTCGTGTTTTGCATTAAAACTTGTAGAAATACAGTATTTGAACTGTAAAATCACGTAAACCAGCGAAATCGGCAAAATTTTGGTATACGGCTTCTTAATTTGTTGAACATTACATTAAATTTATACCCTATGTAATAATTGTAGTTTTGTTGTGTTTAAACAACTTTGTAATCATAGTCCTAATTTATTATACAACCATTTATAAAACGAATGTTAATAGAGACAACATTGTAAGTGTAGTCGATAATAGTAGTCATTGAATTTCGTTTGGTCGACAAATAGGGTTATCCCTGAAATGACGCCGGACAAAGTCAGCCGAAACCCCGGACAATATGTTCAAGAAAGTTATTATGATGGTCAATATATATTTTTTCAATTCAGAATATTATTTAAATTATTGATCTAATGTAGAAAATTAATAAACCGACACCAGTAAAAAACAATAGGTACTTAAAAAAACTAGAAGTGCCTTTCCTACTTAGTGGGGGCTGATAGTTTTAAACAGTGTTCGAGTACTTTTAATACGAGTAGTGACTGTTCATTATTAGGTAGTTTTTTTATATTTGTTAGTAGTTTTTTTGTTTTGTTACAATTAAGTATTATTCGTGTTGTAACTTTTGAATAAGTATTATTTTACAATCCTAATCATAATAAATAAATTACATATTTTTGAGCTTCACAGGTCTTGTCTGCACCGCTAGCAGATTCATTAATCCATATTACCGACATGTAAAGGAACTAAAATGCTACCGATTTTCAAAACCCAGCCCGTACATTCCCGGACACAAACTACTAGGATAAATCCAGGCAAACCCGACGTGTAGCAGCCCTAATCCTGGTCCACTGAAAATCTGCGTCGCGGCTTGCCACGTCATTACGATGAGTGGCAATGACAATCCTGTTTTGCACTGTTTGCCACTTGAATTCAACATGTAAATGTTTATTAAATTATTTATACAGGGTGAAATTTGAATGACCGGCCAAATTTTAGGAACTAACTCTGTTGGTCATATTGATCAACTTTTATTATGGGACCAACATACAAATCGCGAAAAAAAATATCAGCCGTTCCATACAAACTTCGAGAGCTAAACAGCAGAATTGTATGGAACAGCTGATTTTTTTCGCGATTTGGATGTTGATCCCATAATAAAAGTTGATAAGTATGACCAACAGAGTTAGTCCCTATAATTTGGCCGGTCATTCAAATTTCACAATGTATGTTGAATACGGTGTCCTCTTGTTTCACCGACACTCATTTCATAGAACGTTTCACTTCGCAGAATTATTTTCGTTTCATAGAAAGCTATTTTTAACCGACTTCAAAAAAAGGAGGAGGTTCTCAATTCGTCTGTTTTTTTATTTTTTATTTTTATTTTTAATGTTTGTTACCTCAGAATTTTCGACTGGGTGAACCGATTTTGATGATTCTTTTTTATTTGAAAGCTGGTGCTTCCTGATTGGTCTCATTCTTATCAAAATGAAGATCTGATGGTGGAATCCATGAGGAATCGACGGAACTCTTCAAAATTTATAGGCACACCTATAGCGATTTTGGTATTTTTCATTGTAACTCGTGTATTTGGTCTTGGTGATGATGAAGTCCACAGATGGCTACCGGAACTCCTAAACGGTATATATTTCGAGGGTGGCGACAAGATATTTCGATTAAGATAGTTGAGCGACTATGACGAAGCATATTTAGGTTTAAATATGTGACTATGACTTTCCCACGGCGTTGCTTGCGGCGGGATTGAAATGTTCTATTGTTTCTTATTAATTGAGAAGTGGAAGAATAACATCTTAACTATGATCACTAAAAAGTATAAAATAAAATAAAGTTTAAAAAAACAAAAACCCGCCTTCAAAGAGCAAAAAATAACTTCTTTAAAATGGTAGGTAAATAGGTCAGTCCAACTGAAGTCAACTGAAGTCGGCGTCCAACAATATTTTAACCAAAAGCATACTTCATTTGGACTGACCTATTTACCTACCATTTTAAAGAAGTTATTTTTTGCTTTTTGAAGGCGCGTTTTTGTTTTTTTAAACTTTTCTGTTAAACCCGTGTTGATTTCAGGTTATCTTAAATGTGATTCACGTAAGTTAGGTAAGGTTAGACTTGTAACCATAACAAGCTAACCTGAATTCAATACAGGTTCAGCAGAAAACCGCTTTCTATGAAACGAAAATTCTGCGACGTGAAACGTTCTATGAAATGAGTGTCTACGAAACAAGGGGTAACCGTTAGGTTTAAGTTTTATATTTATATTCTTTACCATGGTATAAAACATGGTTTAAATCGCTTCCCACCGTCTGTTCCTCTATATGTACAGTCGAGTTCATAAATATGTATACACTTTAGTACCTTGTCACTTTAATCGTTGTGACGATTCGTAAATGGCAGTTTAAACATGACATTAAATAGACAAGGTACTAAAGTGTATACATATTTATGAACTCGACTGTACGCTTAGATCTTTCAAAATATGCAACTGATTTTAATAGAAGGTTTTACTGTATAAAATTGAGTACCTGTCTACCATAAATAATCTAGCGATAAGAGTATTTAAAAATAATAATTATGTACCTACTTAAATTAATAATTTTCTTGTACTTTGTGAAAAATAAAGGC
This sequence comes from Acleris literana, assembly GCA_946894065.1. Lineage (NCBI taxonomy): Eukaryota > Metazoa > Arthropoda > Insecta > Lepidoptera > Tortricidae > Acleris > Acleris literana. The sequence goes on from OX335683.1 coordinate 6,433,765, forward strand.
TATAAATAAATAAATAAATCTACGGGTGTTCCAAAAAACTCACATAAATCGAAGCGAAGCGAGGTCGGGTCAATAGTTTTAAATAAATTATAAAATATGACTGAATCAAGCAAAAATTGTGCTAATATTTTTTTCTTCCATCATATACTTACAATGTATATTTTATTGCCCTTACTTCAACTGTTACTCAATTCACATGAACTATCTGGTAAGTAGTACGTGTTTTTATTATAAATGCATGTTAAATCAGCGTAAAACGCACCAAAGTAAAAATTAAGGTAAGCAAATAGCGATATATTTAAATACTCGATTTGTTTCTTAAGAATGCAAAATGTAAAGGTAAACGCGAATTGAAAAATACACGGCAAATATAATTAAAATACAAATTCTTCCTAGCTTAAGTACATACGACTCCTAAGACAAAGCCCCGTCAAAATCAAGCGCACGTTAATTTCTATTTTTATTCTAAAGTAAGATCAAAGTGGATTCTTCAAAGGGAATTATGAACAAAGTTGGCAACTTTGGGCTCCCTGGTTTGTTGGTAAACTTGCCAGGACTTGCTTAGAATGTCCGTTGTTCGTGCTGTCGTAGCTTGCTTACTGTATTATGGGGACTTTAATTAAGTTCTGTTTAATTACTTGCCCGTACTTCGTTCCTGTGTAGCGACATGCAAGCTATTTGAAACCGCCGCAGCCTTGTTTATTGCCCGGTTTTCAGGCTTATGATTGAACCATAAAGTTCATTATTGCATGGGTTGCAAAGCTAGATTATCCCGTCTTTCATCGTGCTAATAATACCTAGGTATTAATGTAACGGTGTAATAAATGCCGTGTGAAAGCCGCCTTGTGACAAAGCCTTTATTGTACATTGTTCAAGCCCATCTTGATTTCAAAATCGTCATTGCTTTTTTACAATACGACTACATCTAACTGTTGTCACTTGATGATGATAGTAAAGATAGTCGAGGAAGAGACCTATCATAATAATGTTATTATAATGATACTGCTATGGGTTTCTTATAGGAGAGTGGAATATAGACAACTTCGTCTTTTCTTGAAAGTAAAATGTCTCTTAAATATTTACTATAGAGTAAGCCAGAGATCTGCGTCGCTATTGCCTAACGCACTCGCAATCGCAACCGGCTTCAAAGCGGAACAATTGTTTTCATTTTGTACGCAGACAAACCTTCGATTTTCAAAATGAAAACGATTGCGATTGCGAGTGCGTTAGGTAATAGCCCCTCTGTACTCTTTTCTGTATTTTTTTTGCACGCGCCTCGCATTTTGGTTATGGGAAAATGATTGTGTATAATTATGCTTTGAAGTTTACTTATCATAAGTATCTTATAATGTTGTCTACTGAGAGTGACGCACCTGAGAACTATTGTTTTCTCTTTCTAACAACAGCCTGTGTCAGTGCACGGTGATGGGTTTTGAAAGCATTTGGTATGAGCATAACATACCTTGAACCCATTTCACAATCTCCAGATAAATACTGTCTCTGTCTATCTGCCAATTGAAGTACTTTTTTTATTTATGGAGGGTCCGTAGTAATTTTGCCAATGTCAAGCGAGTGAGAGTATAATCAGTAAATTTAATCAATCAAAAATAAAAGACGGATGTTTTTCAATCGGCCATCTTCCCTTCCTGACTTTTTCTCAACTCCAGTTAAAGTTATCGCTTCCGTTTTCTTTGTCATATGAAAGAAAAGGACAGAGCTACAATTTATCTATCAGATAGTGTTATCGTGAAACAGGCCCTTAATATAAAATATAGTTGGCCACGTTAAAGGTTTTAATTTAAGATGTCACAGTTCACGGTAAGTAGTCGTTAACAGCGAAAAAAATTCTTACCAACTAACTTTCCGGCACAAAAACGTAAGCAACTTCTGCTTGCCTTGCCATTTTTGTGTAAACAATATTGCTAGATTGCCAATTTTAACTACCATTCTTTCAAAACTCAATGAACCAGGGAGTTGAAAGTAATCCATTTTTCCGGGGCGAAGGGAAAATAAAAATTTACAACACTCGTGAACTTCAACGCCTCTTCCGTAACTTATATTAAAAAAATTATACAAGAAATTGTGATGGCTTTCTCCTTAGTGCGGAATAAACCGGACTATGAAGGGTTGTTTATTCTTCGTTGTAAATTTTGTTACAGCTTTAGTTTTATAAATACTTTACCGTCAAACAAGTTCTTTATTAAGAAATTGTTTTTGGAACAAAAAATCTTCAAAGTAGATGGATTTGATTATTTTTCTGAGAAAGATCCCATGCTGACTAATCTTATCCTAAAAGTACTAATAAAGTAAATAAATATGAAAGTATTTCAATTTATTTGTCTATTTCTCGTTAAAATAAATCAAAGTATTATAAATAATTGAGCAAGACACTAAGTACGAGTAACAATAACATTTCTTTACATTTTGAAAATTATAAAATTACAGCACCTTAAAATGTAAATCTTGTCGTAATTTAATGTAATTAAATGTAAATGTAAAACGTAATTAAATGTACGTCCATGTAAAGTATAGTAGGGGGAAATAAAACTCAAGGTTTGTTAGTTTTGTGGTTTAAAATTCGTCTTATCACTTTATACTTATAAACATTTTGAAGTCAAAGTTTACATGTATTTACTTAATATCACTATTTCATTTGCTAGCAATCAATATAAAAAGGCAAAGTTTTAAACTCAGTTATTAAACTCATTTTATCTTGAACTTAAAAATCCACCCTCACCTTTGGCCCTTGCGGATAAATAACTCTGATAAAATGGCCTATTTTAAGTTCTTATACAATCTACTATTAAGTATTTCGTATGCCTAATGTTAAAAAAATATTAAAATACTATAAACATGCTAAGAAAATACCAATGAAAGGCTGCAGCTCTTACTTCTTGCTGCATAAACTGCAAGATTTCTCCGGTAATAATGCGCCCGCAACTATCGGCTTGCAAGTTCACCCAGTAAAATATTCCGACGCCCTCACACCGCCTCTATTATATAAAACAGCGAGGTGCTTTAATCCGCTAAAATGGAGATTTGTAGCCCCAAGCTTTCTTACTTTCTTTCTTTATGTTAGTTACCTCTACAAAATTTATTTAGCTCCCGTGTAATATTCGAGTGGATTTTGGAGCAGAAAATACCGAAGAGATACTTGTTTAATTTTCATTTCGGCTGGTGAAGGTTAAGCACACAAATGAACCAATAATTTGGTTCAGTCGGTTTATGAGAATTTTTCAATAAAACAGGCTATCTCTGTGATTAAGATAGGTAAATTTAAACATAATAAAAAGAAGGCTGTTTTTTATGCGGGATTGATCTTTTATAAGGAGTGCCATTCTTACTCATATTTTAAATGCGAAAGTGTGCTTATATGTTTTGTCTAAACGGTTCAGCGCCTAAATTAATCGGCGTGACAATTAGTACAGAGAGAGTTTCTAAAGCTACGTCTCTCGGAGGACATGAGGTACATTTTATCATGGAAAAAATAACAGTTCTCGAGGGAGTACTTAGCGGTAAACGATCTTGGCGGACGGAGTCGCGGGCTATAGCTAGTTTAACGAAAAAAAAACAAAAAAGCTACGTTGTAAAACTTGTTTTTTTGTTAAACTTGTTCAAGATTTATTTCCAAGCAGTGGGCGTCTTTCAGCTACATGACGAAAAATAAAAAGCGTTTTTTTCCTACTTTGATTACTTGAATTTAATTGAATATCACGCGTTTTCGGGTATTCTTATGAATGGCGGCCTAAGCCAGGGAAGTTTAATCTTGGACAGGCCAATAAAATAAGGGCGCGAATTCTGCGAGAAGTCGGCGCCGAACCTGCCAGTTGCAGACAGCTATTGATAGGGTTCCGAGTGTCATCGCATCTCTATAGAGCAGATACTAGGGTGGCAGAAAATGGAATGGGTTAGGGATCAAGTAATTAGACTCCCAGTTGACGCCTTCTGCCACTTTTACGCAGGTGTCTATTCATAGAAGATAACATTAAAAACAGTGATTTTAAAGTACAATATCTCTTCAAAATGTCTGTCTTTAGTATGTCTTTGTTCTGTGTTAAGATTTCGTTTTATTTTTTACTACGTCGTGATGTACGCAGTGTGCCCCTAAGGCTTATTCACACATTGAGAGACAGGTACAGGCTGAAAAACAGCGCTGTGCAGACCCGTCTCACAGCATATGCTGAGTTCTGAACCTTTTGCCATAACCTTGGTAGACATTGTTAAGACTCGTTGTAGTTTTTGTAGTTTCTGTATCTATCTTAAGGAATAATATGTAAAACTACTGCGCTGAGAGGGCAATAAATCTTTTTCTATTTCTAAAAGTATTACTGATTCGGGTAAAGTCGGTTGAACCATACCATAATTGGGATTGTTTATACTTTTAAAACTACTAGGTTAGGCCAAAACCGCTTGAAATAGTATGTTTCAATACACTATTACAATATTTTTTTAATCATTAGATATCATTGAATTTTTGTAATTTATTAGAAAATGCCAATCCAAATTTAAAATAATCATGTCATCCATAAAATGTTTGCTAAATAAATAAAGATATTAAAACAAAACTATTGGGTCAAATACAAAATTAAAGAAACTAGTCTCTTAAAATTACCTATTCTTTCGAATTAGAATGTAAAAGCCGTGAGTTTTTTTTTTTGGTCTGTCCTTATTAGAAAATTAGTTGGTCTCCGGCCCTTTAGGAGTTTCTGCTAACTATTGCGGCATGGGTGCAACCAAACGCGGAAACCCTCGACTTAACCGGCTTGGTGCGTCCTGTTGAGTTTGCTTGTGGTGGGTGGGCGCGTACGGTTGAGGCACGCACACATGTAACTTGCGCGATATACCTTTGCTTGAAGAAGAACTACTGTTTAACCTGTGGTTGAACTAGCATTTTAGTGACAGGGCGACCCTTCATAGGTTGAAAACACACACAATTCCTATATGTGTATAAAAAAATCTGGTAAGGCTATTTTAACCTTCATATAGTCATCAAATTGACTTGAAATTTTGCATAATTTTGGGATTTTGATGACAATACAATATTATCGAACTGATAAGATGATGGAGACGAAGGGTGGGTATAGGAACTCTTTAATGGCTAATAGCTAAATGCTTCTAATTAGAACTAGTTAGACTCATGTTTAAATAGGGCAGTTAATCATTAATGTTAGAAGTAAACCGCCGGCGACCAAGTAGCCCATATTTTTTTTAAAAGGTATTATTCCATATTGTTAATAACTCTTACCAGAAGTAATAAGCAACTTCAGACAAAATCGGTATTATCATCTCTATACAGAGTCGTAAACGTTCCTCTCTGTCATAAATTTGAATAGAATCGATTGCTGTCTGCGCCTCCGGGAAAGTTAGATTTCCCCCGGGATTTCCACGACACCTGACCGGATGTAAAATATATTCTCATTTTTTTAACCCTAAAAATGACGAATAATATTGGAGTTTTATTATCTTTTGGGGTAATTTGAGGACCGACGCTACAAAGCTTTGTGATTTTTAGAATTTGATTTTTTCAGAGTAATTAAATTGTTTTAAGATAACTTTATTTATCTAAATAAATATTACTTTTTATACGTGTAGGAAACATGACGTAGATGATATTTTCTCGCGAAAAACATAAGACCACGAACTTCTTGTGTTACATTTGAGCCCAACCTTTTATACTAATGAAACCTCCCCTGCTTTATTAACTTCACAACTATAGTATCGACTCAGGTGCGCTCTCCTGAGATCGACCTTGCGCTCACCTTTGTTCCCGTAAACAATGCGGTAAAATATTAATAATGTTGCCAAAACAAAAATACTCAGTGTGTTCTTGTGTCCGCGCGGAATCCCTAATAAGAGAGGCTTATGGCGAATAACATCTGGGCCCCGACGGCAAACACTTGCCAGTAAACACGGGGTTATGGCAAGAAAAATGTTTTGTTTTCCTCCTCTGTCATACGTCCTTTCGCCGCGGGCGGTGCATGTCTTGCTCGTTAAAAGCTGGAATTAGTTTGTTCTCTTTAATATTTTAATAAACATTTCAGGAGAAAGAATAATTAAGGGAAAAGAGGATTATGTCTGTTACAACGGTATAACGCTCACTCAACGCTTTGCTCGAATGCTCAGTTGCTTCACTCACATACAGCGTTGGTACATGTAATCTTTCCTTGGAATCGAGATTCAAATTCTATTTTGCGTCTTTGATGATTCACTCACTATAGTTGTCAATCCGGCTTACTATACGCACGGCAAGAGGGCTCATTTTATTCATCAACGCTTTGAAAATCTTGTTGAGGCCAACACATCTCTTTGCAAGTAAAACACTAAAGAATACGTTGTCGAGAAGAAAGAGTACAGATTATCCTGGCTTGGTTAATTTGTGTTCCGAGTTCCGTTCCAAGATATTTTTATGAAGTTAATTACAATAGCTTTTATTACCACCAAGTGTTACCCTTGTAGATAATAAATCAATAGCTGTAGGTAGGTATAATATAATAATACGAAGGGGGTGCACCCACTGCATCGCGGATTCTAGGCACGCCCCGCCGGGGAGTCTAATTCTTCTCCTAATTTCGCACCTTATTGTGGGGAAGCGGTAAGAAAATGGGAATTTTTGATAAAAATTCAGGACCACGCGCGGAGGGATGACTCGGATTCTTATACGGTGAGGTAACCTTGAACGGAAAATAGGTGTATTAAGTTTAGGGACGATGTCTGGGTTTATGATGGCCGATGTTTGGTTTACTAAGCAGAATACAACAAAGAACTGGATTCTTCTTCTTATTGCCTTTGTTTTAGATTTAAATGTTGAATTTATCATTTAAAAAACACTACATTACTCCGTTCTTGTAAACTTTATTATTCACGCGTCCCTTATTTACGTATGCTTAGCTTTCCAAGATAATGTCTCCATTTTAGTAACTACGATCAACCTATCTATTACCTTTAGTAAAAAATAGGTCAATCAGTTCTTACATTACTCTCATGACTTCTTTATAATCATTTTTATCGATTACGTTTCCATTATTGGGTTATCGCACATCATCAAAAACCTTATTGGTTGCTGAAATTGGCCAGTGTATAGCCACATTACTCGAAATGGCCGTAAAAATGGAAAATTCTTGGCACACCCATCACTACCCGGGGCACAAAATGAAGTTGGTAAAATATCTAAGACATTTGTCAGTCGATTACCTGAGGGGAAACTTCCCCCGATAATATTCCAAATTTCATCCCCTGCAACGTCTCACTGTACCTATGAATATAAATTTTCATTTCGCGTCTCTCCCTTACTGTTTTACTTATTTATAAAAATGAGAAAACATCTATAGCAACAGCTTGGTTGTGGTTTGGGGGGTGGAACTGAATGCAGCACAATTTGCACGATAATTCTATTACGTCAGTTAAATAAATTTTCTTTTTGACATTCGACCCCCATCCGATTATTATTAACGACATTTCCAAAGGTTTGTTTATACTATATCAGTCGGTTTAAGAAATCCCTTATTTAAAACTTGGAGGAACGCTTAAAACCGGGCACCTACTTATAGTCGAAACCGTAAAAATTAAGATGATGTCGTCTATTTCTACAGCTACCTAAAAAGGAATTTTCAGACCGCACTCGTGACTCGTAATGTCACACAGAAAGAGCTGCAAGTGCTTATAACGCCTATGGGCAAAGTACCAGTGCTTACCAAATTCCTCGTCTTATTATAAACTAGACTCGACAATATTAATATTTATTCAAACAAACTTTAAATATAAACTTAAGGGTCACTTCATGTCACAAGTAATATACCTATCTACTTAGTTTTTATCTAAATAAAAGAAGAAACAGCCAAAACCGCTGCACCTATGAAATTTAAAAGGGTTGATATCGGATGGCATACAATTATTAGTCCTATCGTTGTGTCGCATAACGTCTTTTGTCCTAATAACGTATGGCATACACTTTGTTCCGCATATTTTTGATTGTCCGACATTGTTGCTCCTATTATCGTTTGTCCTAAATATTATTTGTCCTATCGTTTGATGTGGCTAAGATTCAACTGTCGAATGATTGATGTGCATAATTGTAATATTCCTAATCCTATTAATAGTACTAATAAAAAAACCTATTTCTGATTATATATACAAAAAAAATGTTTTATTTACAAACCTAACCTTGCCATCTTATTGGTTCTGGCGTTTCGCTCGCTCGTTAGGGTCACAGTTCGACCTAACACTCCTCCTCGCTTCGCTCGTCGTCGTACCTAACTTAACCAAAATCTGACCCGCCTGAAGGTAGAATACGTAACGATTCTGACTTCACGCCTACCATAGTTTAGTTTAGGTGCTGTAATTGTAGCCAATTTAATAATAAGCAAAATAATTCTTAGGACAATTCATGTTAGGAATATTATGCTTTAGGTAATTAGATTTTAGAGTTATCAATATTAGGACAAACTTGCTTTAGGACTTGAAATGAGTATGTGGAAAAATTATTAGGACAAACGAGTAGTATGCCATTCAACAGTATGCCAAACATTTTTAGGACAAAATACTTTATGCGATACGACAGGCACCCAATTTAAAAACATATCTCAGATATTCTATGCTACACTATTTACGAAAGGATTTTTGGAAAATCAACCCAAGGGAGTTAGTTAAAATAGGGGGAGTAGCGGGAAACTAATTCTACGCGTACGAAGGTGAGGGCCTCTTCTAGTCTAGATTTAATAATTATAGCGTGTAGTTGAGCTGAAATTAACCATTTCTAATAGTAACCTCATTAAGGCCCAGTTTGCAATAGGATGTCCATTAATCAAGGCAATTTAATATGAACTGTGTTGCTATAAAAATAAGGTTTATTTTCCTATCTTTAGAAACTGATAATGGCATTATCGAACAAACATAATTGAACTTTATTGCGTTGATGGTAGATTCAAAGTCCCACTTATAAAAATCTCCCTGTTTGAAGTATGGTGGGTCTTACGAGGTTTAATAAATTAATTGAAAATAAAGTGTGTAATAGTGTCCCTCTTAGAATTAGGTTTAAACATTTGGCCCTTGTAGGCGTTGTTTCTGACAAAAAGTCTATGTATTTATTAAGGTAAGGGCTAATCTGATGATGGAACTGGAAGGTATAAACCGGATCTCCACTGCACAGCAACAGCATAAATAAGTGATCATTTATGTACCTTGTCGCTTTCAATCGTTTCACAATTTTGTATGACATTTCAAACACGACGTTAAAGTGACAAGGTACATAAATGATCACTTATTTATGCTGTTGACTGTACTTAACGTATTTCTGGTTTTTACAAATAAGAGTTCGAAACAGCATTACTTCAAAAACACAACTTACTTTCCTAAAAATGTGTAAAATTGCAATTCATTCCATTTTTAGACTGTAATATTTTCAAATAGAAAGTTTCGAAGTTTAGTGAAGAATTTTAATTGGAGAGGGATCGCTGGGATACTGCGGCGGGTCAAAGCATTCCTGAGCAAACAACGCGGGGAAGTTGGTTTAGCCTGTCTTTGCAACATAACCATGGAAAATGCATTTTAATGTCGCTTTTATGGCTCACTTAAGTCCATTATAAAGTCTTCCTTTAAATAAAGAAAGAAAATACATTTATTTTACAATTAATTTACAAACTTAAGATTACTTACGTATAGGTAAGTACATAGCAAAATAATTAGGTACAATTGCATGCAATATGATTTTTTTATAATACTATACTTTCAACACAACCAAAAAACGTACCAGAAATATTACGTATTCTGAGATTTTTATGGTTAAAAAATATTATGGCGTTTGAATTTTCAGGCATACGATTTTAAAACACTTGATAATGGCACTTAAAATTAAAATATGGTAAATGATCATTATGGCATATGAATCGGTGTAGAATATAAAATTATGGCAAATGAAATTCGGGCAAATGGGATTATTGCATATGAAATTCTAGGAAATGAATGAACTCTTCCGTGGATCCTGGCAACCGCATGTGCGAGACAGCATGCGATTACATAAAACGAAATTATATTTTTTTATGAATAATGACGTCTCAAATTGGTGCGCTATCAAAACAATTGTAAACAATTGTGGGTGAAACTACTCCTAGGTGTGTGCAAAATAGAGAACAAACTTGGGATCACGGGAAATAATGTATAGAAGGTGTACAAATAAATATCCAAGGACTAATTACTTGCTTCATAGTATATGTAGATGCACAGTTGCCAATGATAATTTGTTAAATAATGGTGCACTGTAAAAATTATGGCATTTCTTTCAGAGTTTCAAGAGTCAGAAGCCATTTCTTTGTTCCAATCAGTAATATTTACAAGAATTAAATAAGAGCTTGCAGTTAGAATGAGATAAAATTATATTCTAAATAATTTGCCTGTTGTTGAAATCTTTAGAGGATAGTTATTTTCTTTGTTATTGTTTAAAAATACTAAGAAAAGATGACCCAAAAATATCTCAAGTGGTAAAGATGGTTTAAAATTATTTATACCTAGCTAACTTCAAAGTTTTGCTAATGAAGCCCCCAAGGAGATTTGTTCTCGAATACTCCGTAGTTGAGGGTTGTCACATCCGGCCACGGTCGCCGCTTAGAAGGCTTCTAATATTCCAAATTTCGTACAAAGGATGCGGGTTACCGACAGGATGAGGCAACCCTCGATGCGTAATGTCGTAACTAAGCAACTAATTACAACTTAGGTACCTCATTCAGAAAATTTATTGTCCAGTAAATTGCCTTAGAAAACCAGGAAAATAGAGAAAAGAACGTGAATTACATCTTCATTATCATCATCATCATCATTTAAGCCAAAAGATGTCCACTAGGTACTGAATATATGCCGCCCCAAAAGTTGCCTCAAAGACCGGTCCTACGCCACTTGTATCCATCGGTTTCCGCAACCTTAGTCGCGTCGTCGGTCCACCTTGTTGGCGGTCCACCCACGATGCGTTTTCCGGTACGCAAACGCCACTCGAGATCTCTTCGACCCCTGTGTTCTGCAAGCAATTTGCCCCGTGACTTCGGTTAGGTATCCTGCGGATCTGCTCAATTCTGATTCAATTACGCAGAGATATCTCCAATGACCTGATCTTGAACTTATGAATTAGGCAGTTGTATGTGGGGGGTATTGTAAGTATGAAATAGGAGCGCTAGCTGGTGTGTTATTAAAGATAATCAGCTAAGTTAATTTAGCTTCTCCGAAACATTTCTGGGATAAAATTAAACATCACGTATGAAACTTGGCTTAAGTCGAATACTTACTCAAACAGAGAGCGGTCTATCTATAATCATGAGGAATTTTCTCAGACGAATGCCGATCAAACTTCTGATCCTGTAATAAAAGTCTACGCATCGCCTTCAGACGTCGAATGTTTTACCAAATTGACGTCGAACATGGGCTCATGAGTCCTTTTGATATGGTAATCCGTCCCGACCCTCAGGCAATAATCGATTATTAAATAGGCAGAAATCGGCAAGATCAGTGGGAACCCTTCGAAAATCCACTGTAAGGAGGCTTAAGAGGATTCTTTATGACTGAAAAGGCCGATTGTGGTTTTGATCCGGATGTGAAAGATGTTTCAAGTGACCAAATATGCTGAATCAAACAATTTGCGCGGGTTTTGCCGTGTTACATAATTTAAGGTTAGAACAGGGAGATTTGCAGAGTCCATGGTGTGAAGTGAAAATCCCTTGGGTTCAAAAGATTTTTATAAATAAAACATCATTAAACAAGTTTTAACGTCTTGATTACATAAGTTCAGTTTCTAGTGGAGTTACAAAACTCAATTTCTTGCAAAGTGGAGGAAGTTGTATTGTTGGTGTTTAAGAGTTTCCGAGTGTTATTGCTAATTAAAATTTGAAGCGCAAAATAAAGTTCTTAAGAGAATGAATTGAGCGAAGGTAAGAATACGTATGTATAAAGAAAAATGCTCTTTACACTTCATGATTACTGTTGGTAGAAAAAGGCCGACACCTAAACAAATTTTTCATCAAGAATTTTAATGTAAGCAATGTAAACAGAAAAATGTTTAAATATCTTTTGACAGAGGGAATTTCTCATAAGCGCCCTTAAGAGATAAAACGAAGTCGGCTCAATAAGGCTTAAAATAAATACTTTAAGTGCTGAGTCGAGAAACAAACAGACCTTTAATTTCCTACGACAAATTGAAAAAAATAAATGACGGGCGGAATTTTGTGCAGACTTTGGGTTTGCGTTGGATAAGAACGGAGATTGGCTATAATTCTTTCTAATCGTCAGCTTTTGAGTCGTATGGCTTATCGATGGATCTTGAATGCCATTGATATGGCAGGCGCCAGGTCGGTGACCACTCGAGATGGCGCACCGGCGGATATGACAACTCTACTTTTTGCAAACACCCGAAAGACGTCTGAAGAGCGTCGCGTCGAGGCGAGCGGTAAAAAATGCAAAACGAGTGCAAAAATCCTGAAAGACGATAATTACTGGCGGGAGATTTTGGCAGAGCTGAGTTTTCGTTGAAACTTTGCTATGTACGTTCATGAAATGCGGCACGTAAATTAATAACGTTGAAGTTTAACTCTCTGAAAACATAGTTTTATCATAAAATTATTTACCAATATCCTCGTACATTTCCGTCCGCGCGAGTGCTTGTAAAACTCTTAGATTATTTTGCTCCGCAACTTTTTCCGACGCATCCTAATATGAAAACGGAGCTAAAGTAAACAAGCGCTGACATCCTATTGAAAGAAGCTGATCGGAAATTCCGTTACCCGCAGACGGAATCGACTAGTGCCGCACTCTGCCCGTTCCAACTTGCCCAAGAGTTCCTCGTTCGTACTTCTACCAAACTGCATGATTGGATTCCAAACGAATAAAAGTTGGTTCTAAAGAGCGTTGTTTGCATATTTGAAGGCAACGGGACGGTAGGTCAGGCTAAACGGAAAGTCACTGATAGAGTCGGAATCGTTACAAGGTTTACTTTGCATCACAAATTAGGGTAACATGCAATTCTAACATATAGTTTTTACACAAATAAATGAACATGAATATTCTAACTGTATAAATAACAGTCTGTTAATGTTACGTAACGCAGTCAAAGCGATTGGTCAAAGGAATAATTTATGTTCTTAACAAGTTACGAACGATTGTCGTATTTGAGGCAAAAGAGCTCACATGCCACCTGATGGTAAGTGAACTCTGAGTCTCATAGACACTTGCAGTCTTACGATGACATTCTCAAGACTGGAAATGCATTTCCAACACTTAGGACTTAGATTGAATGCCTATATATTAGTCATTTCACCGGTTCAACCTGCACCGGGTCACAACAATGCGAATACAGCTGTCCGGTGGCAGGTTGAAGGGTATAAAAGTGCTTTTGCACCGGCGAGGCGAGGCAAGACGAGGCAGCGCGAGAATTTTTATTTGTATTAAAAAGCATTTTCACCCAAGATGCGCGAGGAGAAAATTGAAATTATTCAATACAAATTTAAATTCTCGTCTCGCCTCGACTCGCCTCGACTCACCGGTGGATAACCACCTTAATAGTGGTAGCGATCCGGACGGACCCTGTGAACCCTGTCCTTCCTCCACTAAATCTATTCTATCTATTAACTTGACACCCTAGAAATCTCTGAAACTATCCAATAAACCAAACTGACTTGTGTGATTATATGAAAACCCATATTAGATTTTGGTGTAGATTATACTAAAGAACGGATAGCGTGCCTCGTTACTCCATAGTACTCGTAACGTGTTAATCTGACCGACTTATCGCGTAAAAGGGGTTGTCGAAGAAAATTACTCAATCGTAGTTGAGTTTAGGTCAAGCGTGACCCAGCTCGTAAAACAACTAATAACAAGTCACTGGCCGCTTATACCGCCATTAGCTTTTCACTACGAAAAGGACCGATAACAAGTAAATTATGCGACAAAATTTTTGTTTCTTATTTTAAATTTGCATGGCAATTTTGTAACATGCCAGTATTAGTTTATTATCGACTGAGGAGTTTTGTATTAAATATTAGTCGATTGACCAACTAAGTGCTAAGTATTTTAACCAATATAAATAATAAACAAAAAGCAAGCTTTAAAAAAGACTGTTGCTAACCAACTTTAAATCGATATATCCTAACCATTCAACGTGAAAAATGATGAAAGAAACTTAAAGATGATGTTTAAATTTAGTCGACATTTTTTTCCTTTTTTACCATATGACGTCTGGTTGCCGCCATATTGAATTTCGATTATTATCATATCCTAGTGACACTCGCAAGATTAACAAAAATCGATTGACATAAGAATCATCAAAATCGGTCCACGTGTTTAGTTTCTGGAGCGCCACAAAGAACAAACATATATAGGGTAATAAACTAAATATTACCCTCTTCTTTCGGCAGTCGGGTAATGAATAGCTCCTCCCCCTATTTTCTCCCGCGAAAAATCCTTTCTTAGTACACCCCTTAGGTACCCACGAAATATTCCCTCCAAATTTCAACCGTTGTTACTATCGCGATCGTTAATTTGTAATCCATTTCAAGAAAAATTGGCTTGAAGTCGTCAATGTCATTAGAGATGCCAAATCATTTGTAACTTATAGGAGACTAAACCTTATTTTTGTAGAATATCAGAATGACTTTGGACCTAAGGTGGGTCCCAAATTTAACTTCGTAACTGTACCTACTTTCAGAGGTTAAGGCTGTACGTTTTTTCAGTCAGTTATAAGCCATTTATGTAAGAGTTTTATCTATAAAGAGAAAATAACTTTTAATACTCAGAGTAAGAGGATGAAAAGTAATGCAATTAATATAAAAGTGGGATTAGAAAATATGACAATGTTTTAATAAAGCACGTACGGAATTCTTTCAACTCGACAGGATTATGCATTTAGCTTGTTCTGAATTCCAATTAGCTTAATGTTTTTTTTTAAATTATATTTTCCTTGATAAATAGAAAGAAAGCTACTTAATTTCATTCTCTTTGAACTATTTAAGTTAACCACGGCGAAGACTCTAAAACCACCCTTTGAATCAATCAGAGGCATGTGTTACACATTTTTTTTATCGAGTACACGAAAAAGCTAATGAAGAGAAGTTTTAAGTGCCAATGGGGAGAGAGTTGATTATTGTTGTTTATTATAATTTGTTATTATTATTTAAGAGCTTATAATGTCCCACGTTACTGCTGGGCAAAGGCCTCCCTCCCTTCTTTCCACGTAGCCCTATCTTGGGCAGTCTCCCACCAGTCCCGATTGTGTTTATTATACTAGAATTTTAATAGGTTTAAATCAAGGGACAATCTCATACAATTGAAAATATCTATAAATATTGGCCTATACCGGGAATCGAACTCGAGATCGCTGGCTTCTTAGGCAGTGTCACTACCAACACGGTCAACCACGTTGTCTTTTTGAATCTTATTATATAAAAATTCAGAACAAACAAGTGAAGCTAATTAAAAGCTCTTAGTAAAAGTGCTAAAGGGGATTAATGTTTTATTATGTATGTACGAGTATAATTGCATCATTTTATCGAATTTCATTTCATCGAACGTTATTTAATATAACGTAATTACGCAGGTTAGGTTAGACAGGTGACTACAAAAAAAAATGCGGCGAGAAATGCTTTTCGATCAAATGAAATCTCTGCGTAATAATGAGACGTACCGCACCAATAATATATGATCCAACATTGGACTCAAAAATATCTGACACGTTCTTATGCATCTAGTAATAAGGATCGTAAGGACGTGTCATATATTTTTGAGTCCAATGTTGGTTCATATATTATTGCTGGTGACTGTACGTTGAAAAGTATTTCGATAAAACAATAGGTACAGTATTCCCAGCTTCTTAATAGCTTTCGGCTGGCTATGGCTATCACGCTTGCACTCGCAACTGACAGTATACTTGTCACTCGTGTCTCATGGAAATACGAAGATTGCCGATAGCTATTAGGAAAATAGTAGCACTGTACCCGTAATACGTGGTGTTTCAACAACTAGTCTCGATTTTTAGGGTTCCGTAACTTAAAAGGAAAAAACGGAACCCTTATAGGATCACTTTGTTGTCCGTCCATCCGTCTATCTGTCCGTCTGTCTGTCAAGACTCTTTATCTCGGGACCTTGCTGAGGTATCGAGTTGAATTTAAAACGATATACTTTGGTTTACAGACCCTTGAAGCTGTGAAAAAATCAAACTTCTAAGTTAACGTAAAAAAAGATACGGCCGTTTATACCGCAAAAAACGTAGGTATATTTCGACATTCTCAGGGAATCAAAAGTTATAGGGTATTTTCTGTTGATCTAGAACTATGAAATTTGATAAGTAAAATCGGTAAAATCTTATTAAATCACAAAAAAGGGTCTTTATGCAAGGAATAGCGGTACAAATTTTGAATTGAGTTTTCATTTGGGGTATCCTATGAAAGGGCTTCATTGGCACAAGCTTAAACAGAATTTTAATTATTTTTATGATGTGTTTTCGATTTATGACGAAAATGAAAAAAATACCTACAAATTTGTACGGAACCCTCTGTGGGCGAGTCCGACTCGCAGTTGTCCGGGTTTTATAGTAAATTAGAAGCGATGGCACGGAATGTAAACTACAAAGCACTCAGCAAAAACAAGCGGCAACTAGTTACCAAACGCTAAGTGTCATTTCATTAACTATGTTCGTTCGTTACTTAGCCGAATCCAAAGTTGAGTAATAAGGGAGCTCAGTTCTCCATAACAATTACGGCTCTCGGGAAGTAATAAAAGTTCTCTTTTCTACGTACGTGACGCAGCCAGGCATCTTATATACGTGTCTCGCATAGCCGTGGGTTTCCCTTTTATTTCCCTTTTTATTTTTTTACCTACATACCGAAGCCCTGAAATTTGTGTAAGTGGAGGGTTAAGTTGGGGTATGTTCGCCCGTAACTTTAACGAATTATTGTTGAACTTGGGAGAAAATTGCTGGCTTTATCTACTGGGGTTGGGGGTTATGTCAAGAATTTTCGTTGAAATTATAAAGTTCGTTCAGGTTGTTTACAGCTTTAGCTCTTGTGGAAACTACCCGACGCTCGATAAGATTCATGTGGTTTTAAGGATATAGAGATAAGAACTAGGGTGATGGAACCCGTAATGGACAGGGCACCAATTATCGACACGTAATTCTTATTTTACTGAAGATTAGGGTTATTCATTTGTTTTGCATCAATCAATTTAGGACTGTATGAAATTTGAATGAAGAGTGAAGTGTCCATTACTGGTGCCTGTCAGCTAAAAGTGTCCATCATTGGTGCCGTCACCATACTATTGTACCAAAAATTCTCCCGATCTCACTCAGCTAAAGATATTGATTGAGTAAGGAATCAACGACTGCAAATTATAAGTATTGATAGTACCTTGGTCGCAGGTGCTTGGTATCTGTCAAAATGTATGCGATTGACAAGGGCACAT
Organism: Acleris literana; assembly: GCA_946894065.1. Lineage (NCBI taxonomy): Eukaryota > Metazoa > Arthropoda > Insecta > Lepidoptera > Tortricidae > Acleris > Acleris literana. The sequence goes on from OX335683.1 coordinate 6,451,189, forward strand.
AATTTAAATTCAAATTAATTAATTAAAAAAAAAAGAATGTTAAATGTTCTAGTTGTGTATCTGTGTATGTGCGTGACTGTGAATTTGTGTGTCTGTCTTTCATCGTAGCTCCTAAGTAAACGGATGGATCAATTTTGACACGGTTATTTTTTAAACAAAGCTAATTTTATCGGGATGGGTTCTAGCTAGGTTTAATGAAAATCGGTGGGGCCGTTAAATAGATATTAGCTCTACAGTAGCGGCATCGAGTGATGGCACTTTTGAAGTTTGCTCGCTCATGAAGTTCCCTAAATATTGACAGCAAGTATAAAAGAACAGATGTCAAACTTCATTGTTGCAGGTAGGTACCGGAATAGTGATGTACTGTTGGCGCTGTAATTTACCGAAATGCATTTCGTAACTAGCTACATCTTGAGTTCGTTTTTATTCGCTCGCACTCTAGCGTTCATCGTTTTAATCATAACTAACAAAAAACATCTAAAAAAAACAATTCGCGTGATGATAACAAAGGACCGCTGATTGTTACAACAACGTATGACAATGAAGTCACTGCACTTTCACGTCGCCGCCGCTGGCAAACTCGCGTCCTAGCTCTGAGTTAACGTGGTTTTATGATTATTTATTCACTTATTTATCAACAATTTCAAGTTTTGTATATTTTGATACAATACTTCAAATTTCTGACAATGTCGTCTTCTTCTAGCAACACAGTTTATTTCGAGAGTTTGATCTACAATTTATGACCTTTTATTTTTATGCGTTATTTCTTGAATAAACTTTTTAAAAATATACTTCTCGCACTTGACTGAAATTTTTACGATAATAAAATGGAGTGTTTCACAACACTGAAGTTATTAATTAAGTTTCCCGTTCACAATTACACAAAATAACAATCTTGCTTGACATATTCAATGTTTTATTCACACAGCAAAAAGCTCTACAAATAACCAGCAAAAACTTTCGTAACATCTAAAGCAAAATAATTCTATGTTGAAATAACTAGGGGAAACCCTTCTCTCTGCTTCTAATTCTCCAAGGAACAAGGAAAGGTTATACAGAATCTACACTGGACGGCAAAATAACTGGCCAGCCTAAATACATTTTTATTTAACAAAGGGTTTTTGCTGCTTAAGTTTATAGTGCGCGGCGTTGGCTTCCAACGACTTTACGCCAGAGAGAATTGACAAACTGTCGATTCTTAAGATGTTGGCCATAGATTGGAACTTAAGTTTTAGTAAGGACTTTTGTTTTTTGCCATAAGGTATTTCTTACTGTATTACATATGGTCATGATCTTTAGGACCGTACACGTTTTGTTATTCAGTAAGTACTTAAACGTACAACATAATAAAATGTGTTAAGATGTACAGTCGAGTTCAAAAATATGTATACACTTTAGTACCTTGTCACTTTAATCTATATGACAATTCATATATGGCAGTTTAAACATGACATTAAATTGACAAGTTACTAATGTGTATACATATTTTTGAACTCGACTGAATGAAGAATGTTTATAATCACTGCTTTTTTTAGGATAACAAGCGCTTACGAAAGAGTTCGTTACCACAAAATTAGTTGAGTAGTTCTTTAAAACAAATATCTGACACAAAAATATGTATAGGGTATAACGATAAGCTTTTGTACTTTTCGAAGATTATCTATGGGCAAAAAAATCACGTCAGTGTTGCCCAAGGAAGGATAAACTTAAACTAACATTTTCCCAATATTCAAATGAGTATTAGTTACTATATTCATCAAAACGACATCAATTCCCATTAAAATAAACTTATTGAAATCCAAAAGCAAACCGCCCGTTCCCGAAACGCCATTCCGTAACAAACCCCTACAAGTTTTCCCCTCTCACGTGCAAATCGGATTTGTCTAATTTATTGCTGTCTCGAAGCATTGTGAGATGCCACGGTTACTTAGCTCTCGACACCTTGCTGTAAATAATAGGATCTCTAGGAAGGATTTAAATTGAATCCTCATGCTGCAGCCCCGCTCCAATGTGCTTAAGTCTACGCTGAAAATCACAATGGAAATGTTTTGCTATTGCGAGGGTATTCTGGGGTAACGCCTTAGTGTTTGCTGAAGGGCATTTAATTTGTCCTGCGTTGCATTATGGAAACGTTTTTTATGTTTCATAGATTTTCAAAACATTGTATTTTTTGTTTTTAAACTTTCGCAACCACGCTCTCTTATAACTTGACTCAATTTAACGATCAAAAAGAGGCACGTGGCAAAATGTGTATCCGTTTTTGATAAGATATAATATTTAGTGCGTGTGTGTGACGCAGACTTTTGGAATCAATCATACATTAACTTTTACGGAACTTATGCGTATAATTGAATCCCGCGTTCTTTTGAAGAAGACACGTGATGTGTAACATAAGGGATTTTAAAATCTGCGTATGGTGGTTATTAAAGAGGCGAGAACGACAAGCTCGTTCACATCTTGTGGAGAACGATTACAGACTGTATTTCTCTTCTCTCTGACGTTTTCGCCAGAAATCTCCAACAATTTTAATCTCATCATCAGATGAGTCTTGGTCTAAGATCCGAATAGAAGACGACCTTTACCCAGCTGTTTATTCGATAAAAAGTATTTTATATCAAATTTAATATGGTAATGAATATATGGCAAATAGGTTGGCTGAAAACTTTCAGTCCAGTACTTATATAATTAAAAATATAACTTTAAAAAAAATTGCAATTTCTTGTTTAATAGACAAATTACATACGAATCGAGAGGATTATAGAATATGCAAACGTTAGGTTTAGTGCAAATTATTAGTACCGACTTACGTGTTTATACCTACCTACCCAATAGTTATTATGGGAATAATCGCCATATACCTACCTATGTATTACTTACCATATTAAATTTGATATAAAATACTTTTTATCGAATAAACAGCTGGGTGAAGGTCGTCTTCTATTCGGATCCCCTACTATCTATGATTATCAAAGAACTACTGGTAGGTACTTCAAGAAACTAATAAGCAAAATATGTAGGTCCGCGAAAACTAAATAGATAGGTATCAGGGAATTTCCCGCGTGCGTAGTTGAGTGTGTATATTTTCCTCCGCACGTAAGGGTCGGACTGAAGGCTCTAAACGATCGTTCAACGTTTATTTTAATTTCGAGTCCAGGCCCTTTTGCACCCTTGTCTTCCCTTGATACATTGTTGAAGGGTAAATGAAATAATATATTATTCTACATTTACTTCTTTTATTAAGGCGAAAGCCTTTCTTCGTGAATAAGTTCGCTGTTTGGAAAATAAATTGACTTTAATAAAGGAGGTACTTGTAAAAAATGGACGTCAAACTCTTATTAACAAACATAACGTATGAACTAGGCACAATGATCGTAGATGGTTTCGAGTGAAGATTGAGTATTTGATAATGAAACGGGACCCATTCAAGGTGGACGTGCGATTTGAAGAAGATCATGGAAATCTAACAATACCGGCTGCACAGAGGGCGCTGCCAAGATGCATTAAGCTAACTAACGTTTCTATTCGATTCGTTTTTAAACCAATCGCGTCACTGGTAGATGACGTGATACGAAAAGTCACGTGATCTACCAGTGGCGCGATTGGTTTAAAAACGAAACGAATAGAAACGCTAGTTAGCGCAATGCATCTGGGCAGGGCCCTCTGGACCTTTCGATTTGGCACTCGGGAAATTGTAATTTTTAGGACTGACATGCCGATAACGATGTTGATTAGTGTTTGCAATTCACGAGCACCTCCACTCAAATTGACCTTGCGCGTATGTATCAATGTATGTAAAATTAAGCAATGTGGCGTGGCGTGCCGTCGCGGATTGGTAATACTATAGCTCAGGAAGTAAAATCAGTAGGTAATTACCACTAGATGTCTTTCAACTTATACATACGACGATATTGTAACCATTACAGTCTGAGACAGTCAGATCTTAGGGCTTGTTTACGGAGACGCGGAGCGTCCCGCGTGGCGTGCGGCTTGGCGTTGCGCGGCGCGTCGGGTGTTTTTTCCGTTTACAGAGAGACGGCGCGAGCAGCGGACCGCGTCATTACACGCGCAAACACAAACATATGGCAATGTACGGTGTTGTTTATAAAGATGCGGGGCTTGATGCGGCGCGTGGTGCTGGGCGTAGAGAGTAGCGGTGCCCGCTACATCCGCGGCGGACTCTCGAGCTTGTAGCGGAGCGCGCGGCGGAGCACAAGACTGTCAGAAGGTTCCGCCGCGGGCTCCGCTGCGGGCGCAGTGGCGGGAACCGCCGTTATTGACGCGTGCAACGCGGCGATCCCATCCGCGGGCTCCGCCGCAAGTATCGCTGTATTTGAAGCAAACGCGCGTAAAACCGCTTCTCCGTAAACGCTTTTATACAACGCCATATGTTTGAATTTAGTGCAGACCGCGCCGCCCAACGCTACGCGCGACGCCCCGCGTCTCCGTAAACAAGCACCTAGAGAAGAGATCGTGAATCATAAAGAGTAGGGCGCCCTGTGATTGGTTCAGCAACAATAGATCAACTGGAGAAGAACTGCCGAAGATCAGGGTGAGTGACGTTCAAAGGACGAGGTAGTTCAAACAGTGGACTAAGCGCGTTGCTGTTTTTTTTTTTTTTTCTGATGATGAATGATGTAAGATAAATTGTCTTAACTAAATTAAAGAGAAAACAATCGTCGGTCTTAGGTAGGATTCGAACCTACATCTCCTCTGGCTCTCCGGGCCGATGCAGGCGCATTACTACTTATGATCCACGAAATTAGTGATCGCTTGCTTTTTCATACTCGGAGGGTATTGACTTAAATGGTAACAATTACCCTTTAACTATGATTGCATCGGTGCTACTTTGCGTTATTCTGTTATATGACTCGTAACGATAACACCGAAAACTACAGGGTGCTTGCTTTAAAATAGCCGACAGAAAAAAGTTGGTGATGAATATTTTTGTCATAATTCTGGGTGATTTAACTGGCACTTAGTATATATCACAACATCACTGCTGTCGCCATAATTCCTGTTTAAATGAGTCTTATCGTGCTTTAGTGACCTTTCATTCACACTATAGCGGCGGGTAATTTCTGTGCAAATGTCTCAATTAACACAGAAAACCGTGATAAAGGCGACAGGGAATAAATTGGTACTAATTTCGTGCGACGATTTAGTAGGACTCGAATCACGCTATGTATATTCACTCTTATAGAGTTGCTAGTCCAGTACATTAAAGGGTATAAGTTTAATTTTTAGTTATGGCGGCTCAATATCTTCATAATACGATCTATTTCGGGATTGTCGTTAGAAGAAATGAAACACCATGTAAGAAGTCACCAATTTTTTATATTCCATATTTTTGTACCAAGTCAAAACTAGATGCGTCCGTGTGGGACAAAAATTGACATTTATTTTATGGTTGAATTTAAGATTCTGAACAAGATACAATTTTAAAGCTTATATCGTGATTTCTAAATACAAAACAGTCTCGCAGTTTGCAAGAAAGATTGGCTGCTTTTTATTATAAAGTAACGTAACCTTCGGATTAGGCTACAATCTAATTAAAAGTATCATTTGAGCGGTCTTCGACAAATAATTTTTATTAAGCCAAAGACAAAACGAATTCTAAATTTTTGCCATTTATTCCGACTTAGGTCTTAAAATAAATTTCTACTTTCTGACCGAGAGCGCTGAAGCGAATCTGCAAATTGCAATTTATATCGCACAAACTTTCTGCAGTTTAGCTCTTCTTTGTATCGGTATTGTGCAACACTTCTGAGGTTTGTGCTGTCAAATTTCTATAGAATCCGGAAACGTCGATACTTTACAGCTAGAGGGTAGGAAAACAGGAAAACCTGAGTCGATGTCCGCACCAAATCTAACTTGTGTAATATTTCCGAAGCGATATTTCAAGCATTTCACTTGCAGCGGAAAAATGTCGTGTTCATAGACGTTTAGTGCACACTCCAAATCTCCGATGAATCTCCGTTGCTCGAATACAGTATGTGACAATTTATAGCCATCGCGTGACCACAGGGTGTTCAATTTTACATTTATTCCGCGAACAGTTTTGAGACACATTACTGTAACTTCTCATTAGCAGCACGGTACATTTCAAATGTATCACTCCAATCGACTCCAAAGATTGCAGTTTATCGTGCTAAGCGAACGCACACAACCAGCTCTCAAGTGCCCATTCCGTACGTCGCGGGCCATAATGGGCCCGGACAAATGGCCCTATTTATCGTAAAATCGACACTAAAAACAACGTTCCGCGTCGTTTCGACAAAACATGTTGTAAATTTTATACGGTTTATTCGATGGTCTCGAAATTAACGAAGCTCATCGTGGTCGTTATCTATTAACCTAGTTGACGGGTTAATTATAATTTTGTGCGACCGTGTTTTGTTACCTGGGTCTAAGTGGATTTTGGAAATTTCCACCATACTGACAAAATTGTATAAGGTACACATCCACTCCGCATAAATTTCAAACTAGAATAAAGTCTATAGCTCAAGTATAAAGGGTTCATTTTTAAATATTGTGACGTAGCGCCGCACTCGTGCATCAGTACTTTTATATATTGTGATGTAGCTAGCGGTCCTGGGTCCAAATCCCGGTAAGGGCAGATATTTGTGTGATGAGCACGAGTATTTGTTTCTGACTCATGGAGGTTTTCTATGTATTTAACTATTTATTTCTCTAAACAAGTATTTATATCGTTGTCTAGTACCCATAGTACAAGCCTAGAGCTTAGTTTGGGAATAGGTCAATTTGTGTGATATCGTCCCTTGATATTTGATTTATTTTGATTTTTGATGACATGTCAATTGAACTTAAATCTCATCTGTTAGAAAGTGCTTACACATGGGTTGCGCATGCGACGCATTCCTAAAGCGATATGGTTGGTTATAAAACGAGTTGACTATTCGTTTATACCAAGACCGACAGTAATATACTCCTGACAATAGTTATCAAATCCTGGCAAGTTCCAGGCAGTGAAAAAAAGTTCTCTATCTTTTTTTCGAATTTCAATTACCATATTTGTATCATTTGCCATAATATTCATTTGCCTTGAAGGTTTTTTTATCTTAAACCATGAACTGTTCAGATTTGTTATAAAACTAACCTAACCTAACCTATTGGGCTCTATACGATGGCATGTAAAAAATACCTGAAAAGTTTACGGTTTCAGAAAAAATGCCTTTATGGCAAATTAATATTATAGCAAGTTATGACAATTGAAATTCGGGCAAACGTAGTGATACAGAAAGGGACACCTGACTATCGCGGATTTTAATTATTCATGACGCTGAAGTTAAATTGTTCGATGATATTGCAAACGTCTTGAACATGGGACAACTGACTGGCTGGAACTTGGCAGGTTGAAACAGCTCATAATACGGTCCCAGTCATTCCCTATGTCCAGTAACGTGTTTTGTATCGGTTGAAGAGATGAAACGTTTATATTTCTGGTGCTAAGTATGCCCGTTTCCCGCATCGCTTGAGTTAAACGTGTTGATACGACTATATCATTAAGTCAATGCGGGTTTCTACATATTTTTCTAATATAATTAGCATAATTCAAAGCAATTAGGGGAAACACTTGGTTATTTGTATTTAAATGTTTGTCATTTTCTAATTCGTACTAAGCTTCAATGGCACTTTGCCTAACGGAAATTTAAATGATTTTAAACAGTTTAAAATTTATGGCTTATTTTGAACATTAACCCCATACAATTTGTAATGTTATCGGTAAGATCGTTATGATCTTTATCGTTATTTCTATGTGTTTGCCATAAAAACTATGAAATCTTAAGTATTGCGCATAAAGTTTAATACTAAGATTTGATTTATTGACCGTTAGTCATTTGAATGCATGACATCAGTCGGATATCAGTCAGTACTTTTTGATTCAGAGCTTAACGCATTCATTAATTTGAAACAACCAACTATTAAATGTTATTAAACAATACAGGTTGATTCTTTCTTTGGATGATTTATTTTGAATTTATCCTTTTCATGGGTCCATATTGGCTCACCTAATTATTTTTACTCATAACGACTCATAAGTCCTAATTATCGCAACTCCTAACGTATTTATTTCAGCAACTGTTACATTTTCAGGATTTTTATAAATCAAACCTAACCTAACCTAGTCTTATCTACACATTGAATATTTCAGAACTTCTGAAAAGTTTACGGTTCCAGCGGTATAAAAAATTCATTTTCGGAGTTCCGATAATAGGAGTTGCAATTTTAGTTGAACTTTGGCGCTCCCCCTTTTCATCCCACTAATAGTACAAGTGTAAAGGTTTGCGAGAATTTTTGCCATTTATTCACGAATAAATAGCAAAAAATTGGCATGCACATAGAATACTCCTTATCTCGGAGAAGTTGATAGTTCCCGCGAGAAAAACCTTAACGATTTCTACGTGGGCAAAGTCGCGGGCAATCCCTACTGAAGTATAAATCATTGATTAAGTAAGTTGCTCAGTTTGTAGCAAATTGCGAGGTAAAGCGGCACAAAAATGGCCTAAAAGCCTCCAAATTTATGTCCAGGGCTCATCCAGGGCCATTAACACGTAGTAGCGCTCTGCATAAAACATTAAAATGTCAGGACACCGCGCCTGCAGTATTATTTACGGATGCTCGTGCATTAACAATTTCCAAATTACTTTTATAGACTTATGGGCTTCAGGTGTTCCGGAGCAAAGGTTGAGGAGGATATTGCTTGGAAGGGTTTTGGGAGCTTTGTTTTCGTGTATTTTTTTATTGTTATATTGATCTGTTGTTGTTCCGAGTTGCTTAAAATTTGAATCAGGTTTTATATGCAGTTTCTGAAACCGTCAACACACCGGGTCCTAAAATACAGGTTGTTACTTAAATACGATTGACTACGATAAATTAAATACTTCTAATTCTTTATTCGTTTCTTTTCTTCAAGTGTTTGTAATCGATCCTTGTTAAATAGAAAGGACTGCAACGATTTAACGGTTTATGTATATATATAATACTTGTGTTTTTGTTTATAACCAGAAATACAATTAACATGTTTAATTCAAATAATGATTTCGGAAGCCTTACAATTTAAACTTTTGTTTGGTGGGTTCTTAGAAAAGCAAACACGCATAAAACATCGTAGAAGTTAAAACTTTTGTGTTTCCAAATATATAAAACTCGATACCGCTCTTATGAATTTTAGTACTTTAAAGTTTTACTGGAGTTCACGTTTCCATATATTTGAATAGGTAGATCTTTGATTTCAACATCTACAGGGTCTCATAAATTTGAATACTGTAATCTGGACTTCAGTAGCACAGGGTGGCCATAAAATAAAATAATAAGTGGTAGTTTAGAGCTGGAACGCTAGGTCGGGTGGTCTCAGCGGCGGTTAAGGTGGTTTCACACTAGAACGCTTCTTGATTATGTTGGCTCTTACTACATGAGTTTTACAACGGAGGCAATAAATAATCCTGGCGAATATTGCACGTTCAAAAGACGTATACGATTAAATCATTACGCCGCTTATGATCAAATACCACTCTGGGAATGAAGGCGTGAGTGTATGTAGGTATGTATGTATGATCAGTCACGTTTGTCGGAAGTACAAAACACCCTCTAATATCAATCCGCGACCTTTACCGTCTCGTAACATTAGACGTGTTTAATTGACAAAATGTGTAAGTAAAATAAATGTCCGCAATTAAAATATTCTTAGAATAACTTGCTAGAATTTTAAATACCTTTGTATCTTTTAACAAGCTGCAAATTAATCATTATTTACTTGATCAGATCTTAAATCGATAACGTCCCAATTGCCTGCCAATAAGGACGAGCCCTTGGCCGCACCTGGCGAACGGGTCACGACCCAGCCTCGAGCCGAGATCGCAGATCCATCGATATCGCTTCGTTATGGTACAGTGTACGCTTGCTTCAAATTGCTGTTTACTTTGTCCAAAGGATCAAGAGCCGCGGGATATTAGAAAAATCGAAGGTTTTTTTAGATTCTTTTACTTATGTTTTAATTATACAGCCTGTAGCTTGCTTTTATTATAAAATACTAACACGAATTAAAAACAATGAATATTTATTTACGACCAACGATGCATAGCAATAAAAAATACACCCTTATTTTAATTATAAGCCTTATAATTTTATTAGCTATATAAAAGATGTTTATTTGTTATCAATCCTGATCACGCCCGCCGTAATGAAGTGAGGCGTTTGTCGCTAACAAGCGCGGGAACCGCTTCCGGAATCCGGATGAAAGCGGAATTTATACAGCCCTTTCACGCATTTCTTAACCTTGTGGCTATTTTGAATCTTCCTAAGCTAAACCGCTTTTAATAAAAGATACCGCTTCGCAAAATTTCCAGGTATTTAGGAAATTATTACTTACATAATCAGAATTTAGGTAAACTCCAATAAAATTATGAATGACAAATAACGTAGAGGTTTATACTAATTTTTTTTTTTTAAATTAAAGTGCCTGGAATTACCGCGAACTTGATAATGACTTGATTCGAACAATTTGTCAGAAACTTGTAGGTATATTGTAGTACTTGCATAAAAGTTAAAAATAAATATACATTTTCCGCGTTGTCAGACTTATCATCAAGATCGCGCGCCTTTACTACTATTTAACTAAAAATGTCATATACGTGTTAAATATACGTAATTTAAAATAATTTTAAAATTATTATCAACAAAATAATTTCTTAAACAATAAGATCGCGACGGTCAACTGACCAAGTTTTCCCGCTTTTATTTTACAAAATTGTTATTTTGATTCCATTTGTACACATAGTTTTTTTAATAAAAACAAATAGCATGAGCACTAAAAATATATTCGTGTAGTAAATAACTACAAAAATCCACCGGAAGGTAGGATTTTACTAATCCGTCGATGGCAAATTGTATTTGAAATATTCCAAACGTGAGTTGAAAGCGAGCTGGCCAAATCTAGATAATGCAGATATACGGTTGCAGCGTCCAACGTAAGGATGGTACATGTACCGTTTTTTTCGGTACATGATAGCCAATTGGCTATTTCCACTATATTTAGTAGCACCCGAGATAGAGAAGAATTAAGATTAAAGGAGGGTTTTTTGTGGTAAATCATTTAGAAAATCTGCCAAAATTCAATTAAACATGTTTTGAGAAACTATTAATTCAATTAAAGTGGAAAGCAGAGAGTTTTATTAACATTACCTTATACTAAATAAAAATTATATAATGTCTTTGCCATTACAACCGTGCATGTACCACTCTCCTATAATTGGTACAACTGGTACAAATATTTGTTGTCCGGGTATTTTTAAATCTGTACAGACGAGGTTTGCGGGCCTTTTGATGTCTCCCGCTAACCTCAAATAACATTCCTCTAATATCATAACACCCTGTGAAGTGCTCCACAAACCATTTCACCGGCCTTTCATATGCATTCTTTGTGGTAAAGGTATGGAGAGCTGTCAGTATAAATTAAACGTCGGAAACGCTATAAATACGAGTAACTATAGTAAATTTGAAATGATTGCATCACAATATTTGTTGTGTATTGGTTTTCGTGTAGCAGAACTAGATTTTCTTTATGACTGTATTTTTGGTCACCGAACAAAGACAAGAAATTTGAATTTTTACATGATCGAAATAGTGAAACTTTTTTATTTATGGCAATTATTTATTTTTGTTGTGGGATATAAAAAGGTAAGGTTATGCTAAAAATGGGTTTCTTCTAGGAATTAAAGGCAAATATTAAACAAAACGACGTTAAAACTATAGTACCGTTATAAACAAGAAAATAATGGTCAAACAATTAAAAACAAAGTGAATTAATAACGTTAGTTACGTCTCGTCTTGACCAAACGTCAAAACTCAAACCAATGCCTTTCATTTACGAAATTGGACCACTAGTTGGCGCGGCTCGAGCGGTAAGCAAACAAAATGGTTTTACGTTAAAATAGCCCCGTGCTTACAAACACTGGAACGGCAAATGCACAGATAAAATTGAAAACTGCGAAACCATAACAAATCAAAACAGAAATTTGTTTGCTTAGCGTTAACCAAGCGAGGTTGGTGGCCTGATTGTCAGGTGACTATACAGGCTGGAGTTAAAACAGTATTCTAAATATAACATGTAGTGAGAAATAACAAGGACTTATAAGTAGTGCTCATCCGATTTAAATCTCCAGTTGTGATACACAAGAGTTTATGACATGGGTCTAGAACCGAGCTATTTTGCTCTAGCCAATTTTGGGTTCTTTGGACAAAGTAAAGGAAGTTTAAAATCTCACGGTTTCTGTGAGTCTTAATGTATGTCATCTTGTTTGCCATTCAAAGTGTTGGTATTGTACGAAACTGGATGGATATCCATTCTATATTATCATTTTAAAACCATTCCTCATTGCTTATTGTAAACCATATGGCTATGTAGATGTGAATGGCAATAAAGATATAATAATATACCTCGGTCGGTGTAATAAATGAAAAATATGGCGATTTCAGATGTACGGCGATTTTATGTTTTATTCAGGCGTCAGAAACATGTAAACGGCTGCAATTGAACTGTATGAATACTGTTACATTTTATTTCTACAAATACAACGGATTGATTTATAAAATGCAAGTTTTTACTAAGTACTTCTCTAAGCTCATGTTTTCCCTCGACTCTAATATCTCTTGTAATGGTGTTGTGTAATTGATTTGAATTTATTATTCTTCACAAAATTGATTAAAACAGTCGTTTCGTTTATAATTGCTTTATTTTACGAGCAGTTTACGTGGAAAGTAATTAATGTTTGAGCAGGGAAAAACGATCCGCCTGTAGGTTGTAAAGGAATCTAAAAAAATCCGAAATGTGTTCTACCAAGAATTTTTGCACAAAAGCTACTCGTTATAAAATTCCGATGATTAAATTATATCCGTAAATATGAGCAAGTTACATAGCCGTTGCATTTAACCCGAACACAATATCGTAATCCATTCGTGCCGATGCACAAAAGCAATATCGCAAATGAAAACTAGCATTCGTTAAGCACCCTTTGTAAAGAATAACTATTGGAAATATTGGGCGGATTTTTATGCGAGTCCATGGATCAGAGATGATTGGAGCTTATGTAACTATTCAGGAAGAAGTTATTTTGTTTCGGTTATTTTCAGTTTATGAACGTTTTTAGTTGCTGTTTTGTTTTTACTCAACACGCTCTACAGGTAAATTGTGAAAACGAGCTTTCTTTTTCGGTTTTTACTAGTTATAGTTGAGTTAGTGTCTAACAGACACTTTGCATAATTTAAGTGCAGTTGAACAAGGGTTTTTTTTCATGTTTTTGTACTGAGTAAGATTTTCATCGTGACTGGCCAATTATGTCGAAAAAAAAAGCTTTACATGACTACCTAAGAAAAGACACACCTGCGACATTTTATTCAATTCAGTAAAAAGATGATGATGTAATTTCTGTATCTGTACCGAACTTAAAAGTTGAAACCCCCTGTAGCCAAGCAAATAACTTGTTACACATGGCTCAATGTAATTGAAAACTGAGTAAGAATCACACTCACAAAAATATCCCTCAGGCCCTTGTGTTCAAATTTCTTTAAGTTTAGACGTTGCATTAGCAATGAATGAACTCTGCGCACTTTCGTAATTGTTATTATGTAACATTTATAATCCTTGTCACGAAGCACTAAAAGCAATATAGAAAATGAAAAATAGACAATAATTATCTATCTAGACTAGCTGTTAGGCATATAGTGCACGTGAGCTCAATAAATAACAAATCAGTCACAGGCATAGTGGGACCATTGCTCAGAGCCAAGAAGTTAAAGTTGGCTGTAGTTCAAGCAAAGTTCCCGTGCCACCGGCGGCCGGTAAGTACGAAGTTGTGTCATAACCTTTACTATCTTGTAAAAAGTTTCGAGTCTCCATGCTTGAGATGCGATGGGGCAGGTCGTTAAAATAGCGGGCTTACTCGGTTATCGAGGATAGGAGGTGAATTTTTAAAGTATACGCGTTGGGAGCTAGTTTGAAATGTGTTTTAATGACTTACTTAGCCGTTTTGCACGTAAAGAAGATAATCGTATATCGATATCGATAAACACTGTAACACTCTAGTTGGTGTATATTTTTGGTTGAAATGATTTGCCTGACTATACCAAATGTATACACAGGGTGTTTTCACTTTACACGTAATTTTTTCCTAATGTGACAATATCATTTGCTCGCCGAAGTAATTAGTAATTACGTAATTGATATATCTACTTGTCACGTAAATAAAAAACACGTTTTTGACACAGTGCCATATATATTTGAACCAATCATATTCGTAATCCTAAAATCAAAACAATCTAAGTAATTTATCGAGAAAACAATGTTTTTAACTTTTCCAAGGCAGCTACTTACCATTACCCAGGCGAGCACATTCGCAGATGAAATATTCAACCAAATACATCGAGCCGTGGCACGTCCCCGTATATTCCGTAGCAAACGGGGATGAAACTGAAAATTGTTTCATTGGCCGACGAGTTGGGAAAAAAATGTACTCGTGAATATCTGGATTGTTCTGTGGAATTATTAAACTCAACAGTAAAGTAGAGCAGGCGTTTGGCTTGTGGAAAGCACTTTGAAACGAGTCTACAATTTACGTACGAGTATTGGAACAGGGAAAATGAATTGCAGATGTAAGGTATGATTCATTTTACCACGTTTGGAGTATGTTGGTAAGTAAGTATTTTAAGAAATGTAATTGTATTTTACACAATAAGATGATATATTTGATCACCCTGAATCACTCTAAAATTATTAATGCTGAAGTTTGTGAATGTGAGTGAATCAGTACTTTGTTACTCCTTTACGCAGAAGCAGCTGAAAGGTTTTGATGAAATTTTGCATAAAGATAGCTTGAGCCCTGATTTAATACATAGGCTACCTTCTGTCCCGAAAAATGGTACAGTTAATGAGGATGAAGTCGAAGGCAGAAACTAGTATAATAATTATAAGATTAAATTCAATCAAAGCAGTTTGTGACTTTATTTTTACAATTCTGTAGTTAAAGTTGGAACCCATTTGTTTTTAACACTTCGTTGACCACTTCAATTTAATAAAATATCAAACAAGTAAACAAATAAAGTACCAGTGTTTGGCAATAAATCATAAGTCTTTGTTGATCAAACAACCGATAAATCTTGATACTTAGAAGAAAGCTTTGCAAGGCTCTTCTTAAAAAGTGTTGTCTAACTTGAATAATATTGTTGGGTTGCTTATTATAAAATAACTAAAATTATACAATACAGTAGGTACAGTAGATTAATTTTATTATAATAAGTCAAAGTTAATAAACCCCTTTTCATCAGCTTCATAACTCCTTACAACGAAATTTGCCAATGGAATATAAACCTATTAGCAATGCAATAGAGTCAATTTTCTAATTTAATTTGTCTACTTTGCATCTTATTACAATTTTTTGTACGCGGGGCCTTACGAAGCTATGAGACATCCTGTATATCGTAAAAACCCAGCATATTTTTCAATTTTTCTCAGATAAAAATCCAGGCCTGAAATAAATCAAAGTGCACAGCGAATAATACGTGTAAGAATAGCCTCCGACACACGACCTGGCTTTGTCTGCATCTCAGAATTCTACCACTGATCCCCTGAAATTGAAATTTAAGACCTTATGCAAGCTTCGGCGTGAAAGTTCTTATTGTAATATTTCCATACAAATTTGAAGCTTAGGTTATGTTATTAAAAAATTAACTCTTATAATCTGAGGATATGTGTATGAATTTATTCAAATTCAAATTCAAAATCATTTATTTCGGACAAAGTCCATAACGGGTTAGTAACAGTATTACTTAAATCTAGGTTTAGTATTATATTAACATAACATAGGTTTTCATTTATAGAGGTAGTAATTTATTTTATTTTAGCTTAATAATAATTTGCATGAAAATATTTTTCATGGTGAAGCTTACAATGAGAAAGTATGTTAGTTTTTCTAGTTGATTATTTGTATTATTACACAGTAAACAAAAAAGTGGGGAATAATCAATATAAAAAAATAACTTTTACAAAGTATGTAATTTGTTTACATTTATTGGATAAAAAAGAAATTGTTTTTCAAAAAACACTTATAAGAACATAAAGTATGTACAAAGGCGACCATATCCCTTTAAGGCATCTCTTCCAGTTCTCCTCTTGAAGTGCAGGTAGTTTGATTATTTAATAACCGATTTCCATTATGTAGTAGTCTTGGTTTTATGTATCATAATGCTATATTAACCTTTTTGTAGTTGCGGAACAGTCTCAAAGTTCCAAAAATCCAACAGTTAAAGAACCCTGTGATAATTTAAAATGAAGTTAGTAACTGTTTTAGTTAAGCGTCAAGGTATTCCGAAGAACAAAATATTATTTAATTCATGTAACCAGCAGCTGCTGCTCGCATATAAATTCAGTTTGTTATATCCGGGCTTATGAAAAGTACAAAACAGTTTAAGAAAATGTTTTCATTAAAGTTTGAAGAGTATTTAAAAGTTTTTAACGTAGCAGTAAACATGTAAAACGAATCTTGGGAGATATTTTTGGAGTTTTAAGGGTCTAATGCGATTACTGTAATACATTCTGACCTATTTGAATTGCTCAACATGTATAAGTACATACTATGTAGAAATTATGTAGGTACTTATACAGGGTGAGCAATTCGAATGGGTCAAAATGGGGAATTAGGGAAACTATAATATTCAGGGTGATATGTTTTAAAAACCAAGGCCTTGATTTTAGAAAAGGAAAACCTCAAACTACAAAGTAATCACAATACAACCTTTTTTTAAAACCAATTTTTCTATTTAAAGTTACACATGCACATTTATAAGACTAATTTCCCCACCTCTCTCGCATGTGAAACATTACCTCCACGAGTACGAGTAGCTTAGTTTAAGTCCTTAAGAACTAACTACACGGCGTGCCTAACATACCCTACGAGAGACCTAGTAAACAGGGGTAGGGAAATGTCGCCATTGGTTCATCGCGCACCCCTCTACTTCTGAAGAGTGGGTGAAAATGACTACATACCCTCTATGAGTTTTACTATACGACTATTGTGCGAATAGTGCGCGAAAACATCGTAAATAAGTATTTATGGTGTTGTCTGTTTGGTATGCGTATTTTGTTTTGTACTGGTTATGTAAAGGATAAGGGGAAGGATGTTGAAGCATAATGATGAGTTATAGATATATTAATAATAAATATTCTAGCGTTTTTTCAGTTTTTCTTGTAACGCTGCACATTGTACCTTAATACCTACTTAAAAAAAATGCAATGCAGGTTCAACAGTAGTTCTATTTTTTCACTGACTGCCTGAAGCAGGTTTTTATGTATGTATGTATGTATTTATGTCTGTCTATTTCTGGGTACACTCTGCAGCCTAAATGCGTTGATAATTTTTAACATATGAGGTGTCATTCAATTCGTCTTAATTTTCGAAGTGACATAGGGTACCTATATAAAATTTAAATATTGCGCGCGCAAAAAAAATTGAGTGATAATAAAATATATTTTTATTAGAAAATATCACACGTCGGTCGTCCTTTAAAACCAACACCGTCCAATTTTCCTTCCAACCTTCATAATTTGGATTAGTTGTTCTCCAAATGCAGTTTCGTTAACAGCCTTTATTGCAACGACTACAACACAATGGCACCATATTTTCACCCTTAAGACGTTTACGAACACTATGATAATCTATCTTATTAACACTCGTGAGGGTATCAGACGCAGGTAGCGGGCAAGGATCACTGGGTACGTCCTAATTGAATCACTTGCGGTCGGCGGCAGCCATGCTTGCTGCCGAGACCAACCAAGCCGCCTAATCTTGTTAATTGTGTAAGCAAAATTACATGCTTTCGCTTCGGAAGGTTTTAGGGTTATTACTTAAGCATATCTTAGTAAGATTACAATGACTTAAACTATGAATCAGAAATCGATTTCGTCTCCTTAGTGTAACTTAAAAAGGATTGCGAAATTTGTCATTGTTATATCTGTCGGAATTTTTCATCGTTTGTTTCATATTTTTGTAGCTGTGAATCTTTTACATCAAGTCCTAATCTACCAAGTTATACTTATATGTACCTTAGTCTTTAGTCTTGAAAAGAGTAATTTAATCTAGTTTAAAATTAGTTAAATCGTTTTGTTTACAGCATAACTTTTGGTATCAATAGCTACCTACAAATTGGATATACGTACGTAATAATATGCAAGACTCAACGAGGAGAGAAGTCGATCTTGAGATATTGATCCGTTCTAAGCCAGTGATTATTTTAAAGATCAATATAAAATCCTCGTCGTTAGCTGACATAGCTGTCCGCGAGAGAACCCTCCCATTGCTTTGAAAGGAAACTTGAAAAATGATTTAAATATTTTAATAAACATTAAAACCGTCAAAGAACTGAATAAATTATTACAGTATCTAAAATAGAACGTAACGTGTAATTTAGAATGGTAAATTAATAATTAATCTTAGTCATGTCTAAATTACTAACGCAGAGTCTGAAATTATTCTTTAATTTGTCAGCAAGTAATGCTAGGGCTGTTAGAAAAACTCGTAAATCGTCTTTATGACAAAAGAGTTATTATAAGTAATAACAATTTAGATATTCTAAAACAAAAGTTAGCCCCAATTTTCGTTTTTATAACAGAAAAATAAAAAGTCGAGTGGGAAATTTGAAATTGCTTATGCGACAGAACTAAATCAATTGGTACATCCATATACATACTAACACTTGTTGCCCTCAAACTTCTTTCTTCTAACACTAACGTATTCTCAAGTTGGTATGACTTCCTAAAACATGCAACAGCACTACACAAAAACAAGTAAAAAAACCCTCAAACCAGTCAAAGTCAGTCGCTAATTACGCGTACACGTCTTCCCACTTACTTACACAATCTCATATCTTACATAAAAGCGTACTTTAAAATGCAACTTTGTCATATAGGACTAACGTTTCAATTCCAGATGGTCTAATAAGCGAAAATGAGCTTGTAAAGGTTGCTAGTGTAGGTATCGTACATGTTACAAGCATTAAGAGCGCTATTGTCTAAGGGCCGTCTGTCTCGTGCATTGAGTGTTGTATTTTTTATCGCTTATTTTTTCCACGTCCGCCTGCGCCTTTAGAAGTACCAAGATACTTAGGTTCTTGAATGGCTGAAGCTAGACTGACGTTGTTTGTTGTTCTTTTTTGATGTGGATGTCGTATGCTGGAAAACTTGCTGGCTTTTAGAATGCCTAGCATTTTCATCATAAAACAGGACAACACAGGAGCATTCGCTGTTCTTGCTCTGTACAGTCAACAGCATAAATAAGTGATCATTTATGTACCTTGTCACTTTAACGTCGTATTTGAAATGTCATACAAAATTGTGAAACGATTGAAAGCGACAAGGTACATAAATGATCACTTATTTATGCTGTTGACTGTACATGCTCAGGTTTATAATGTTATCTGCACTGTCGAATTTCAATCGCAAGATTCCTTCCTACTGAGTTTTTTTTGCGAGAAGCTCAGGTACAGTCGTGTCGTGGTCAAACCTCAAGTAAAAGTACATTTGAAAATTGGTAAGAAAGAAAGAAAAAAAAACGTTTTATTGTTTGCAAAACAAAACTACTTATTATAATATATTTACTTTAAGATAACAACAAAAAGAACATGCAAGCACTTTATAATAGTATGTTATAAATGTTATAATTAAAAGGCGACCAGCAGGCCTTTCGCGTAACACACTCGCAATCACAATCGTTTTCATTTTGAAAATCGAAGGCTTGTCTGCATACAAAATGAAACCAATTGTTTTGTTTTGAAGCCGATCGCGATTGCGAGTGAGTTACGCGAAAGGCCTCAGCAAGCTGCTGAGTTTCAGCTGGACCAATGAGTTTACTCGGAGAGCAAGTCCCACAACATACCTAAGGACATAAAAAACATCCAAAACTCATCAACAAATACTCGCGCTCCTTACACAAATACTTGGCCTTTACCGGGTGTCAAACCTGGGACCACTAGCTTCATAGGCAGGGTCACTTGAAACTAGACTAAGCGCGTCATCAGGAAACAACTTCAATAACTACTGAATAGATAAAAGACAACCCCTCCTTTCAGAGCTGGGGGGTTACCAAGATATACTAAAGCAGTTCACTTTAGGTTCACAGAAAGGGACAGAGCTATAGCAGTTATATAGCTCTGTCCCTTTCTCTCAACCTAAGCTGAACTGTTTTAGTATGTCATGGTAACGCCCCTGATATCTCCTTAATGATTCTACCGTTTTTCATGAAACCTAGCTTTGAACCATTCCAATTAAGCTAGCTTTCTTATAAAAAAACACGTCCAAATCAGTCCATGGATTAAGGAGCTACGATGCCATAGACAAACATACGCATACACAGACAAACAAACACAGATACACACATCAAATTTATAACATCCCCCTTTTTTGTAGGGGGTTTAAAGTAGACAGATCAGTGTCTGGCAGTGCTTTATAAAAAGCCTAACCTCAATATTTTGACAGTTCTCGAATTTCACACGCTCCCATAAAAAGGGTCAATACCTCAATAGCCCGAAGCCAACAGTTAGCAACCCAAATATAATTACCGAAAACTGTTATTATTGTGATCCTTGTATTAATTGAATTTGCGTTGGAGTTTATTCAGCGAGGTTAATAAAGGCAATCGAGGTCTTAATTAAAGTAAACAGGGCTATTGCTTTATCATTAATGATAGGGGTAGTTATTTACATATGAACTAGCTGAGTTCTATTATAAATAGGTTTGTTTTCATTATGTGATCTAAGTTTTGATAAGCACTATAGTTACGTCACTCGATCTAAGGGCCTCCTTACTTTTTTTGGGCGTCTATTCTTCTGGTTAAAACCATGTTGCCTTTGACATGTTATCGTATTGTTTTAAACCCGCCATTACTGTCAAGTAAATAAGAGCTACCGTAATGTTGACAATACGATAAAATGTCAAAGGCTTTATAATTTTCCCGAATAGAATAGAGGCTTTGTATATGCTTTGTCCAAATCATGTGGCCCTTAAGCATAGAGAGGAGTAAGGACATGGGGGTTTAAAAAAAAACACAGTTATTTAGTATTTATGCACGCAAAATACTACTACTAGAACTAATAATTTGATCATTACTATTTTGATAAGATCGAAATATTTTTGTTTTGCTATTATGCAACAAAAGAAGTTTCTCTACGAAAAAAATATACTTACTGCTTCTTAACTTTGCACTTTACTTTTTTGTTGAAACTAATGTAAATAACCATACTTTACAAATAGTTCTTGTTTTAATTCGAAATATAAAACGTAATAGAAAATATCCAGGGCATAAAAAAATATAAAAAAACTACGCTTTGTGATTAGCTAGTATTTAGCCAATCACAGCACAGTACTGCAACAATAAGGACGCGAAGTCGGATAGTAGAACTAGACAATAATAGTAGGTACTTACGATATTTAGTTTTCTTATATACTCGCATTAATGACTTAAATTAATAATTTTAATGAACTCGTACAAAAAGTATTGTTCACAATAGTGTCATAATCAAGCTTTTTAATCTCGTCCCTTACTTAGGCCACTCAGCAAGCTTCGTGGCCTAAACACGGTACTCGACTAAAAAACTCTCTACTATAACATGATTGTAAAAAATACTATTTGAGATCTTCTTAATTCTTACTAGGTACTAAATGCGAATTTCGGATGATTGGATGTTTGTTCCGCAATCAACCAACAACGGCTGACCGGATTATGGCCTGGGACAGCACATAGGTTACATTTATTTCTGGAAAATTTGTCAGATTCCGAGGGAATAGCGATAAACGAATTCTACGCAAGCGGAGCCGCAGGCAACAGCTGGTTAAACAAACCAGCCATATTGGTTTCGTAAACCAATATCCAATTTTTTGTCGAATATACCTATTTTCATAGTATAAATGTAAACGAATAAAATATACCGTATCTTATATCAAACGGTTCAAGTTTCTAATTCAAATTAAAACCTTTAGAAATCTTAATATAAGCACTAGAGCGCAGTGGCTTCATTCGAAATATTTAAATTATATTAGATCCATCAAATTAATTCAGTTTCCAGCACAGTAACGATTATATTTTAATTAAATTGAAATTGTGAGAATGGGGCGCATTCCAATTTTAATTATGATAAAACAGATGGAAATTAACATTGCTATTTGCACTTAAATAGAGATACGCGGCCTTTTAGCATGTGCATTGTTACTATCAACTATCAACAATGTATAAAAGATGAAGTTTAGTGGCCCCATGAATATAATTAGGCACAAGTATTTGCACTAGCCTGGGGACGTAGGTGGAATTGGTCAACTTGGGGTAAACTTTTTGTAATGAGCACGGGTTTTTAAACGATCATTCCCCAAAATATAAAAATTCCAAAATACCACTTTAAAATTTATACCAGATTCCCTAAACAACAGATTCAAAATACTGGGTAAAAATAACTTGGGATACCTTATTTTGAATGTTATATTAAACTAACCTTATAGTAAACTAGCAAAATTGAAAAAAATGTGGTCCAAGAAAGTGGGAAAAACACAAAAAAAAAGGCGTTACTCCACCGCGCAAATCTTAAATTATAATGATGATGATTTCGTTAAAAATTTCAAGGTACAGTTGGTCTTATAAGTACCAACTTTTTTACCTTGACGCTTTAACGTTTTAGACAGATTAGTGCGCAATTCAAACATAACCTTAAAGTGACAAAGCACTAAAATGTTATTACTACTTACCGTACCGTATTAATAAATAAAGCCCGATAAAATAATATTAATCTATCGCATTAAAATAAGGAAATTCACTTAATTAGCAAGCGAAGAAAATCTATATTCCACAAAGGAAACTTCGTTTCACAAAATCAAATTAAGAGCCATCATTGCTGGATGGCTATTGAAAAAGTAATAAAGTAGGTTAATTAGATTAAAATGTGGGCATTATGGAAAACTCAAACAGGAAAATTCATGTACGTTTGTGATCACTTTAGTACTTTGTAACATGATGTTAAAGGGATAAAGTACAATACCGATTACTCACATTTTACGTTGACAATGTTGATGATTACTTTAGTCCCTTGTCGCTCTTTCTTGGTAGACAATTTAATATGGCAGTTATAGTCATGATCTTAAAGCGATAAAGTACAATAGTAGTCACTTACTTACGTTATTCGTTGACAGTGTTAGGACAGAGGGCTCGGACAAGATGCACTACGCTAACTAACGTTTCTATTCGATTCGTTTTTAAACCAATCGCGTCACTGGTAGACCACGTGACTTTTCGTATCACGTCATCTTCCAGTGACGCGATTGGTTTAAAAACGAATCGAATAGAAACTTTAGTTAGCGTAGTGCATATTGTCTGAGCCCTCTGTTGCATAAATTAATATTTGATTTCTACGCTCTGACATCTTTAATAATGCCGGGACCATCCCCAGGCAGTTTTCATTTTTGTAACAGACGTGAGGTAGAATGGTGGAGCGAAATGTTTACATTTCATATGCTGTAATAATGGTTTAAATATCTGATGGGGTAGTTGATGATAACAAAATATAGTGGTTTAAAATTCGTGGAGTATATTCCTATTCAGAGCTCAACGTGGATCGAGGATTATGTATAATTGATAATTTTATAGCACAGATTCTGTAGCTACCTTCGACTCCATCATCAGATCAGCTCCGCCATAATATTGCTTTGTAACCCACTTACATATATTATGCCAGATTAATGCCAGAAATGCCAGATTAAAAAATTACAAAATGAACCGAAAGACACGAACGAAGCAACGTAAGTAAAAGTTTGTAAAATTAACCATTCGTATATTACCGACCTTTTTTTAACAACGTCAACTAATGAGGTATTGTGGATACGGTATTCAGCATCATCAACATCACCACCGCCATCGTCATCATCATCACCATCTTCATCATCAACAATCCTGTAAGCCGAAACGCATCTACTGCTGGATATAGGCCTTAAATATGGTGAAGATAGTTTATCAAATTAAGGTTTTCAATTGAACACTCGAATGTATCCATTCTCTCTCGGATATATGTACAAATGAAGAGCAATTTCATATGTTGTATTTGTTATAATAAGTAGGTATATTTTTGACTCACGATTAAAATGTAACATATTAAATATTATTTATTTAATATTAATGACATGGCCACCGGAGCAGAGGCAGACCAAAAAGATGGCGGGATGACTTAGACGCGTTTCAAAGCGAATGGCAATGGAATGCACTCAATGGGGACGAATGGCGGAAAATAGGGGAGACCTATGTCCAGCAGTGGGACACCTAAATAGGCTTAAAAAAAACACGTGTACAATTTAGTTACAGAATAGAATAGATCAATAGAATATCTTTATTTCAGGCAACAATGCCCATATTTACAAATACCTTGCATCACAATATGTAACTTTAACATAACTACTAACACAATTTTGCGGTATTAACACACATATTTTGTACTTTGTGACAGTCGTCATGACATTTTACTTTACCTGTAACTGGGCTCCCTTCACAAACAAGGAAAGCACGATCTAAGTCGTTAACAAATTAATATTAAGCGCATTAATTGTCTACAAAAAGGCACTTAGGACAATAGCCCGCAAAAGTACAGTCGCATTGAGAATTGCTAGCTTTTTCTTAAATTTCAATTTGGAGTCTGAACAACGATGGAGAGCAGACGGCTCATAATGCCGCACTCGAGTCAAGGGCTTGACCGCGGCTACTTCGAGCCTAACATTTTATCGCGTGGTACATGTTACAAAATACAGTTGGAAACTGAGGGTACTCTTCGGAGTGAGATTAGAAAGATAAAAACAGAGATATATATTGAGTAAGTCGGTAGTACGGGCACTTTTACACGTGTAAAACCTACCAGCTCTTCCCACGAGGAGACCACTGCACTGCAGTGCTGAGAAACTCAACAGTCAGTCATTCTCTACCATAAACTACTTATGACAATGATAATTGGTAGCATGACCCAATTTTTACTCAAAAAGTGCTGCTTCATGGTCGTAGTTGTCACATAAAAACATTATATTTCCATCAGCACGTCAAACTCTTCTTTGCTAAGCTTAGTGTCGAGCTGTCGCAATATGTGTGGCCAGTATCTACCAATTAAAATTGAATTAAGTGTTATGTACAAACTGGATGTTTTTAATTTAACACAATTTTACGGTAACATGACTTGCTGGCCAGTTTATCATGAAGCTTCAAATATTCGGCAATAAAATGGAAATTAGCTGCACCGTTTGTAAGACCTTGGAAAACAGAAGTCGGAGGAGATGATGAATGGGGTTTCATACTATGATTCGTCAAGATGGTGAGGTTTTATAAGGGTCAATTATAAGAGTGCGTTACTCTAGTCGCAATCGGATTTTAGTCTTTAACTTTGAAAGTAATATCTATCCACCAAATGTCCTATAGGTTCGTTAATACAAATCCAACAACGCTTATAACATGAACCGTACCCGCAGTTTTACTCATTCAGCCTCTTACCACTGGCTACTGAATGAAACGTCAATTTAGAGCTTTCAAATTGCTTTGCTAAAACCGGCCAAGTGCTTGCTGGGCGCGCAATGACTTAGGTTCTGTAGCAAGAAGTATTAAAATTAGATGGGCTAGAATAAGGCAACGAAACGAAGATAAATTAAAATATGTACCTACACTTGAGATAAAAATAATTAAATTCATATAATTATTTAAGTAAATTAAAGAAGCTAAAAACCGAAGAGTAGGTTCGCGATATTTTCTATGGGATGATAATTAAGTTTACCAACTAAACAAATAAATACAATAATACAATTTATGACCATTTGACCAAATGTACCTAGTTTTTTTTAAATCCTCCCATAACATTAAACTATATAAGTACTTTTTTATGTTTAAAGCGATATAAGTCACCCTATTGCGTCATTATAGCCACTACAGTTTGGTCGTTCTAAGAGGTCCGATTTGACACGTGTCAACTCAGTACAAAATATTTGTTTGAGTTTATATTTTATACTGCGTTGACAGCTGTCAAATCGGGCCTCATAGAACACCAAACTGTAGGTACTGGCTACTGCATACTACTACAAAATAAGGACGGTAGTCCATATCCTAACTTTATGGCTGCATACGATTCACAGTTTTCGAGCACCTACGTCGTTAAATTTGGCCACTCGACTTTGTATCGCGAGAATATTATTCAGATTTTCTACTCGTAAAATAGAACGATGTCGGGTAAAGTATCTAGTAAAACAGACTGCCACGTCGTTTAGATTTTTGTGGTTAACATTCCTGTGATATTGACAATAATCTGCTTAATAGAAATAAAGTGAGTAAAGTGATGTTCAGTAAGACTTAAAGATACTAATAAGTTTTTTCACGTCACCTATTCGGAAAGGGGACGTTTCTTCCCTGCTAGGAGGGATCAAAGTGGCATTTTTCTGTTCAAGGACATTTTGTTGCCGGTATAAAATATAAACGCAATACTTGCACTTTTGGTTTAATAGATAATTGTTATTTTAATTTATGGTGGGTATTTTTTAAACAATATGATTGATCTTAATACAGTTTAGTGAATTTGGCGTTTTAACCTCATAAGGTCCGATGTCCTAGATTTAGGACATCTGTCAAAGTGACTTTTGACTTTAGTTGACTGACATACGATTCTTTTTCGAACTAACGACGAATTTTGACGTGGGCCTTACGAGGTTAAGGTTATTAATTGTATATTAGTGACATCTGTCACTGTCACAGGGTCTACTGACCAGGGTTTGAAAATTATTTCCACCTTGGGCGTTAACACTTGAATCTTTCGCTACGTTCAGGATTCAATGTACACCCTCGCCGTAAATATATAATTTTGCTGCCTTGTGACACAATCTACTATTAAGTACACAAACAAGTGGCATAATTTCACGCATATCACTAGACGAAAACATAAAAAGTCAAAACAAGTTTGCCAAAACTGTTGTATCTGTACCATAACATCGTAAACGCTGATGCTTTTTGTGAAAACTTCTCTACTATTTCTTGCTCAAAACATAATTTCGCTTCACCAAGTAAATTTAGTAGACAGGCGATGAAAATTTTACATTAGATTAACCCATACAGCAATATTGTAACCCCGTGTAGCTCATAAAAATATACGACGTAACATATTCTTTAGCAGAATCATTTTTCCAGCATGTGTAAACGATGATTCAATATTTCTTGAGTAACGCGTTTACCTATCGCACTTTGCTGTCGCGAATTTGTGGGTAAAATGTACGTGATGTAAATAGGAATAATATAAATATTATGATAAAAGTGGCTTTGTCATGAAGCACTTCAGCAGGAATAGCATTAATTAAAACTATATTATACTATAAGGTAGTTTTAATAGGGATTTAAAAACAAAGTACCTACAGACTGGTTCATACAAAGTTTAAGAAATTGATATGAATTAGATTATCTTTTAGTTTTCGCCTTATTTCATGGAAAATTAAATTGAGACACTTACGTCACTCGTATCAAAATATAAGTTGTGTTGTGATTGTCACCTGTAGTTCAAGATTTCATTTAACCTATATGAAGTTAAATAGACCCTTAGTTAACGTCGGAATGCCTTTTTTATAAAGCTGGGCATTCACGACCGCTCCAACAAGCCGAATAGAGCAGCGCCGCGCCAAAAACGACCCATGAATGTCAAAACTGTAGCGTTTAAAAGTACTTGGCGTGGTCCGTTGGATTACGAAATGAACGGAAAGCCAGCGTGACGCGCCAACGCGCCATCCGAATGGAACTATCATGAATGTCGAAATTCAACGTTTGAACACGCCACGCTAGGTGAATGGTTCTCGGGCTGCTATTTTCTAATCAGTCTGGCGCGCCCGTGAATGTGGTCAAAATATTCCGCCCATCCATTTGTATGCACTCGATCTGTCGCCGAGACAAACGGCACGTCCGTGAATGCCCAGCTTAAGAGACGGAGGCAAACAAGCATGCGGGTTACCTGATGGGAAATAATCACCATCGCCCATAAACACCAGCAACTCAAGAAGAGTTGTCGGTGCGTTGCTGGCTAATTAGGGAAATAAAAGCTCTTTTCTTGAAGGCACCCATGTCACAACTGGTTGGAAATACCGCCAAAGGGAATTCCTTCCATAGTTTCGCTGTACGAGACGAAAAATGCATAGTGAAACGCATGGTGGAAGAACGCCATTCATCAAGGTGATGTGGATGGACCTGGCTTTACGACGAGTAGTTCGATGGTGGAGCTCAGCTGCCGGTAAGAGTCCGAATAATTCTTCAAAATACTCACCGTTATAAATTACAGTTAAAATATACTGCTAGTTTCCCCTACAGTAAACTACATCGTCTAGCATAATAAAGTAACAAGTATAATCCTCGTATTCCTCATCAAATCTAGTTTTAATACCACTCGGCACCACCATTTTGTACCTTAACCACGTCTTCGCTAATATCCATTACCGACACATAGGCTTAACCCTCAAGCGGGCATTAACATCTTAGATACCATTATCACATAATCCTTTAGCAGTGAAGTGACCCGAGTCTAGAGACGTGGGTGGAAATACTCAAAGTATGCGTATTTTATTTAAATATTTTGTGCAATTGATATGAGAAACAGGGAGGGGATACTGAAATGAAGGCTGATAGGGATGTTTGGAAATAAAAGACGTGATGTTCCGACCTCAAATAATTGTTAAGGGCAAGATGATGTTGATTTTTTGGAATTGATAGCTGCAGTCATTTTAGGTATGCGTCTTTTGAAGGTAATTTGAATAGCCAGTTTATGCTTTACAAATGCAAGTTCGAGGATAAAACCGCAATTAAAGAACGGTTTAACAGAATAGTACTTAAATCAATCAAAGTCAAAAATCGGAGCCTGCCGTTTCGAAAAATATATTTGCCAAATTAATCATTTCCCAATTTTTTCATTTGCCAACCCAATTTTATATAAATATTTCAGGATTTATTTCAGTACCATCGTGTAGAACCCTTAGGTTAGGTTAGTTTTTATAAAATCCTGAAATATTTACGGTTAAATAAAACAAAGCTGGTTGGCAAATGAAACGATACATTTGGCAAACATATTTCGCAAATCATAGTATTAGCGCTAAAAATAATATTTGAAAGTTGAAATAAAACAAAGCTGGTTGGCAAATGAAACGATACATTTGGCAACCATATTTCGCCGAAACAAAGGTAACCCAAAGGTAGGTGTTATGTATAACACCTTGACGCATATGAGTAAGTCATGTTCGGGTTCTTTGCTATACTAGCCTTTGCCCCGCGACTATTCGCGTAGCAGTAGTTTATCCTTATTCTCTCAAAATCCGTCACATTTTTTGCGGGGCATTGCATGTGTTCGTTAGCGTTCTCTATGACAATAATAATATAAAAGTACATTTGTTAGTTATTTCTACGAAATACACAGTTTAGTAACCCTTCACATAACACTAAAGTGGTCTAAAAAAGGGTTAACTTAACAGTTACTTGTCCCCATCCCTACCGTCGTTCATATGATAATTCTGACCAATTATGACGTCACATATCCCACGCGAGATGACGCTATGAATGCAAATGAATGAATGACAAATTATATTTCGCTCTTTATTTAATATGCGGTGTATGAAATGATGATTTTTGCATATGAAATTCCTTTATTGCAAATTAAATAGCTTTTTCGTTTAATGTAAATTTATATTCATCTCGAAGTGGTACTAGTTAAGTTATACTTAAATAGAATGGGTGCTTTTTTTTAATAATCATAAGATACTTTTAAGATAGACCCTTATACAGAGTTATTTGTCCTTCACTGCAATCCTGTCAGGAGGTTAAAATACGACTCATTTCTAGTAAAAGGTCATCCCAATATCGGTCAATACCTATTCAGATAATTTTCATTCAATTTGTGATGTCTAAAACATTGGTGGATCACATGTAACTGGCATGTAATTTAAATAAATTCCACAGTTTATCAATTCTCGAATTAGTAAAAATACTATTAAAATATCTAGGGCATGAAATGGAGCTGTTATTAAAACTAGGGCATTTTTTCAATAGGAATTTTGTTAAAAAATCACCCTGAATTCACCATCAAACCAAACCAACCATAGGTCTGATTCGAAGGACTATTTTTAGATATGTAAAGTAGAGCACATTTGCAGCAAAAAGTCCATGCTGTAAACTGACCGAAAATGTTTTTTTCTGGAAAAAAAGCATTTTCTAAAAATACCTACTGTAAAAGTTCCTAAGAAAATTGCTACCCAGATTTATAACTAAATATATTTAGAAAGCACCATCATTTCTAATATTCTTTTTTGATCACCGTAATAATCCCGAAATAATGCATTTGGTGAGTATATAAACAGACGGTAAAATGGAATAATCTTTCTTTTTCATACACGACTAATATATAACTAAAACATTTTGACGAATTATACGAGTCGATTCAAATAGTAACTTGCAAATATTGTTCATGAAAGTGGAGTGGTTTTTTATGCTGAATTTATCGGGCACACAGAAATGTAGCATAATGTAATATGCGGGAAGCTGCGTAATTTTGGAATAATTAAGCTAAAAGCGTGCGCGAGGCTGGAGCGCTTAGTGGCCGGTCATTATTCCTACCTGTAGTTGGTTTGTCTCCAACATTTGTTGGAAGCATAATAATTTGAAGTGGGAATTTGTGAATGTTGGCGCTGTATGTTGAACAACTGAGAAAATAGTACATTTTGATACAAGTGCGGAAAGTATGTCATTCTAGTGAAACGAAAATTAAGCAGAAATTAAAAGATGCAATAATATCATTAATTAATTCTTAGGCTGATAAAAATTCACAGTACAATTTGAACAATTATGGGTAAAAATATGGAAAAGGAAAAATCCACCTATCCGCACGATATAGCTACAAAAAGTACCAATTTTTGAGTAACTGTATAAAAAAAACTAGATTTTTGGGATACACATGTATTAAGTTTTTTTATTACTGCAGAGGAAGTAAAGGCTCAGTTTAATTGGTCGATAGCCCGCATGCTTGTAGCAATCCATTGACGGGTCGTTTTAACATTTTTGAGCCGACAGCTATTGCAGCAACGCAATGTATCACTAAAAGCGCGCAATGAAACTGTACCCTTACCATGAGTTACAATTACCGTACTCGCTAATGAGTCGAATGCTCTGTCCCTCGCACTCTATACGAATACTGTGAGGTCTGCGAGGGACAGAACATTCGAGTCGATAGCTAGTACGTTAATGTAACTCATGGTTGGGGCACAGAGGGCCCTGCCAAGATGCACTACGCCAACTAGCGTTTCTATTCGATTCGTTTTAAAACCAATCGCGTCACTGGTAGACCACCTGACTTTTAGTATCACGTCATCTAACAGTGACGGGATTGATTTAAAAACAAATCGAATAGAAACGTTAGTTAGCGTAGTGCATCTTGGCAGGGCCCTCTGAGCCTTACGTAGTGGTGTGGACGGCGCGGCGTATTAGATACTCGTAAAAGATGACTAATATTTTGCCGCACACGAACGGCATTGCTAGTGACGTTATAAAGGTCTTTGCTTATAGTAAGTGGGTTCTGATTCTGAGGCCCATAAATATTTTGCTGTTGACAGCAAACGCGCTGCCAACACTGAGGACTAAGAAAAATAGTCCCTTTACTTTATCAACCTCGTATTTGATCGAAAAGTTAGATAGGAAAGTAGTCTTTATTCTTTAGGAAACATGACTGCTTTTTCTATTTAACTATTCGATCAGATACGAGGTTAAGAAAGTAAAATGCCTTCATGATCGTAATTTCACCGGTAGTTTTACCCCCACACCGGAACGATACAATGCGAACTGCTGTTTGGCTTAAGTCGCTTAAGTCCCGAGAAAGGCTATTCGATTTATTTCTCCAGAAAAAAAATAAGGTGACGGCACCAATCATGGACACTTCACTCTTAATTCAAATTTCATACAGTCCTAAATTGATTGTTGCAAAACAAATGAATAACCCTTATCTTCTGTAAAATAAGAATCAAGTGTCCACTATTGGTGCCTTGTCCATTACTGGTTCCATCGCCGTACATATCCATTGGAAAAAGCATAAAACAACTTTTATGCGGATGGAGTCGCGGGCAGCAGCTAGTATGATCATTAATTATATTATAAAGCACATAAACGCTTGATCCCATATTACTTCTCCCAGTCAAAACGAAACAAAGCCCAATGAATGGATACTGTTTCAATCGACGGGGCGATTCATAAATAAACTATCGGTGATTCGTCAATACACTTCCGGCTATGGACGGTTAATCCGGATTACAAACATCGACTCATACACGCTGCATGGGGGGTTATTTTGTACCAGAAAAGGTATCGACTAAACGTCATCATAATCGATACTTGCACTTATGTCAGTTTGGGAACGGTTAAATTTTCCGAGATAAAAAGTACGATTTTATTCTTTGTCTGGCTTCTATCTCTGTGCCAAAATTCACCTCAATCGGTGTTGGCCGGAAAGACGGAAGAAACGAACAATCACATTTCCGCAGTTATTAATACGGATAAGATTTTTTTATTAAGTAAAATTAACTGACAGTCTGTGGATAGCTTATGATTCAGTAATATTACACACATATTTGTGTAATTTCATAATTCTTTAGATATTAGTCGAAATTTTGAGTGGCCAAAAACGTTGTAAAGATGGCCAAAACCGGTACTTCTACCCTATGTGGGACTATACCAGTTGTCAAAGAATTTGAATGAATTAATTTAGTACGTCGGGAAACTAAATTAATCCATTCAAATTCTATAATAATGTATATTAATTTTGACTAATATCTAAAGTATTATAAAATTACACAAATTTATCTTTATATTAATCTTCAGTCCTAAATATTTATGAATATTATTTTTAAATTTACAGTATTTTTGATACTCATTTCGACCTACAGTGGCCAAAAAGGATACATAGGCCAGAAAGGGTACTTCTACCCTATGAAATAATGTTGGTCTTGTAGGTCTTCACGAAACTAGGGCCTCCAGCACGGCCCTTATTTTAGCATATTTGCTGTTTTATCGCTATAATATTTTTGACGTTACAGCACTGAATGTCAAGCGGATCATAGTTACCACAAACCGATATAATTATGATATAGAAACGGTAGGCTAAATAAAGTGGACGGCCCCAGTACTCGTATCTCAGTGTCATTGCCCATTATACAAAATGGAAGCACAGGATTTCAAGTTCATTAGACCCAGCTCTCGTTAGCACACAGTCGAGAGCTTTTCCAATATTGGTCTCCTGGACAATGCATGCACCTGCATATTTTACGCAACGTACAACCATATTTAGATTGGCTTGGGCAAAGTCGTTTTGGGAGTTTGGCGAGATTGCAGTGTTGCAGTTCCATTCGTTTGTAACACAACCTCGGGTAACTCTGGAAATTGTTGGACTTTGCCTTTAGGAATCGACCAAGGTTTAGAATTATATAGTAACATTCGATACAACTCGGTAAAGTAACGTGGGGAGAATTCCTGACAGCACGGACCACTAGGTCACTTTTAAGACAAGCTTCGATTTTTTTGCCATGATTTTATACAACTTGTATTCCCATTCTTCACTAGACTACTCGCATTCTACAAGATAATTACATTTTTTTTTTCGGTTTTAGGTTTTTAGTCACAATTAAAATGAAACAACAGAGCCCGAACTACACAGCTAAAACACACGTAAAATAGTAGGTATCTGCACAATCTGTA